>CM023190.1:950538-2270817 GCA_013167095.2 Daphnia sinensis
CAAGCAACGTTGCCAGATACATTTTTTCAGTTAGCATTTTTCCTACCTATCTTTGGCCAGAGGCCCAGAGCTTTGGCCTTGGGAGTTTGGGGTACTCTTTTACAAGGTCATTTTCAGTTGAACTGTAACCGTTGCCCTGAAGAGTGAGTGTTCCAGTTTGCAATGAATCTTCGAAAACGTGCGCGTAGACGGAATGTTCCAGTACCGTCACCAACTCCGTCACCACCACCATCACCACAACCGTCATCACCACTGTCACCACCAGCGTCACCAACGTCTTCTCAAGAATACGACCAGAATGAATACGAAGTGTTACATATCATCGCAGAGAAGTAAGTTTAATTTCTTTTGTGGCATTATAATGGTGATAGTCGTAGGGAAGACACAAAATCTTCCCCTGCGGTTTTGTTTTATAGATGTTGCAAAGTGGGTTTCATCGGTGTGTAACCCTACTTTATATCATTTTGTAACACTTAAGCTTTAAATTTAATGTAACTGCCGTGACGATGGCGCCAAGATTAGAAAACAAATCACCTTTCTAAAACCAAAAAAAAAATTACTCCAAATATCCTATAGTTTATGAAAATAGCTTCAGACCACTTTTGGAGTCTGTTACTGTGTAAATATGTCTGTTCTCTGTTGCACGGCCATTTTTGGGTGAAGAAAGGCACACAAAAAGAATGGTTTCTTCGACAAAAACGAAAGAGATGTTGGGTACCAGATTGTTATAGTGAGGCCGCGCGTCTTTATTTTGATGTTGAGATAAGAGGCACCATTATTACATTTATTTTTACACTTATCACATTTTTTTATATATATCTTTTCCAATAGATTTTACTATAATCACGCCAACGAACGTACACACGAATATTTCGCGAAGTTTGTTGGGTACCCTTCGGATTCAAATTGTTGGGTCGTTGCAGAGGATCTGTATGGCACCCGTCTCCAACGAGATTTCGAAAAACGAAAAAAGAAAAAAGAAAAAAAATTGAAGTAAGTAAATTTTTAGAAATAACAAAAATTATACCTCGTTTTACCTTCTTGCACGATAATATATTTAATTTTTTTCCTGCAGGGCAAAACGTAAGCGCCAAGCAGCACCGTGTGTCGGAGACATATCGTCTCGTCTATCGATATCCAGGGAAACCGACACTGCAGGTTATTTCAAAACATTAATTTATTTCAACCTTTTTTTTATATTTACATTTTTATTTATAGCCGCTCCAGCTTCTCCAGTCGTAGTCGACGTAGCAAACTCACCTGCCATGGCTGCCGGTCCGTCTGCTGAAGCTATGGCTGCTGGTCCAGCCTCTCCACCTATGGCTGCCGGCCCATCTGCTGAAGCTATGGCTGCTGGTCCAGCCTCTCCACCTATGGCTGCCGGCCCATCTGCTGAAGCTTTGGCTGCCGACCCAGCATCTCCACCTATAGCTGCCGGCCCAGCATCTCTACCTATGGCTACCGCACCAGCATCTCCACCTATGGATGCCGGCCCATCTACTGAACCTATGGCTGCTGGCCCACCCGCTCCGGCTATTGCTGCTGGCACAGCCTCACCACCTATGGCTGCTGGCCCTGATACTCCAGCTATGGCTGCTGGCCCACCCGCTCCGGCTATTGCTGCTGGCACAGCCTCACCACCTATGGCTGCTGGCCCTGATACTCCAGCTATGGCTGCCGGCCTACCCACATCTGCTATGGCTGCCGGCCCAGCTCCAAAACCAAAGCGGATAAAGACTGAATCCCAAAAGTTACAGTCTCGGAGATGTAATTTAGTAAGTATTATTAATTTCTTCTTAGATATAATTTTCTCCAATTAATTTATTTTCTAGTGCAAAACATATGGCCATTTGGCAAAAAGCTGCCCTTGGGGACCACGACCAATTCCACAACGATGACAACACCAACAGCTATGGCAAGACCAACAGCCATGGCAACACCAACAACACCCATGGCAGCAACCACAGTCATGGCAGCAGCCACAACCATGGCAACAACCACAACCATGGCAGCAGCCACAACCATGGCAGCAGCCACAACCATGGCAGCAGCCACAACCATGGCAGCAGCCACAACCATGGCAACAGCCACAACCATGGCAACAACAACATGAGAACAACAATTTCCGCTAGATGCGGTGACAGTGAAGGACAAACAGTTCGTCTCCTTGAGGAGAGAGAAATAGTTAATGTGCTTTAGAAATCACGTCGATGTAAGCACGTAAGTGATTATTATCTAAAGTAAATTGGCTTTTATAATTTAAATGGCAGTAAGAAAGCAAAATAAATGTTTCTGCTACCGATATGACAAAGTACAAGTCAAATATTTTATTGTTCTGATCAACAAGCCTGGAAAACCGGAAGGTAACTTTTATCTGCTAATTTAATTGCATATTAATTAACAATCTTGTTGTTTAACAATAGCAGAGTTTTGTGCGAATCAAGAGAGTATTGATTCTCTCTTAGAGGTGTTGAAAATCAAAAAATGAAAATATGCCAGCATTGTCCAATCACAGAGTACACAGACTACGAAGTAAATAATAAGAAAGTAATAAAGGGTCAAGCAATTCTACAGGGCCTCACTGCTCAATTTTTCGAGAAATAAAAAAGAAAAATTTACAAACATACACGCCAATCTCGGCAGCGGATTCTCGGTATTGATAGGTTTCCACTTGCATTTACACGAAGGTATAGTGCTATGCACTTCTTGTTGAGTTATTTGCACATAAAAACGACAAATACCTTCGGTATTAATTTTTTAAAAATAAAAAAAAAATTAATTACCCTCAGGGATAACTACTCTCCCATTTCACCCGCGACAATATACCTGTATTCGTAACAAGGCCCCGATCTCGGAAAGTTTTCAACAGTTACTAGTTTTCCGCCGTAAAAATACTTAGAAGGCCACTCGCAGATTGAAGGTGCCATTCGATACTGCGTATCCAACATAAGAACACCCTCTCCATCCTCCGAAGTGGTTGATGATCGCGACGAATAAAAACGGTTTAAAAGTGACTGATTAAACCGATTTCGCGCAGCGTACTGTTCGATTTAAACATTACATAAATTCAAAAACATTATTTTATATATGAAAAGAAAAAAATCTATTTTCGGTAAAACCCGCTTGGATACTTTTGGGAACATACCTGAGATGTAACAGTAGTTGGTAGTTGGTCTGGGTCCCCGATTAAAACCAACTTGCTAACGCCAAAAACAAGCGGTGTGAGTGATTCAGGTTCTAGGGTAAAAACTTTCTACATGCATTTTATTCTTAGGTGGCTGCACATTCACAGGCAAAAGGGGAGGAGCAAGATAACACGTGACTGCCCCAGCCTCCAACAAAGTCGCCTCAACGGCTTGTGGGAAATTTTCCCATAGCTCGCGAACCATCCTCTCTATGACTCTGAGTCAGCGGCTGCAAAGTAGAATAAGAGGCTTTTCCCGCTTGGCACGCTGATTCGAGAGAGCATAATTAGGCCCTTATGCCACATCTCCCCGCTATCTCTTCGAAGGTCGCAATGTCGCATGCTGGTCTCCCTTTGCCGAGACGGCTGGCACTGGCGCTTTTCGTCTCGTGATGGAACCAGGGTTCTTAGACGCTGTGCGAAACACGACAGTTTGTTTCGCGGTTTAGCCGGCCGGTTTATATTCTAGCATATTCAAGACAACATGCTACAGATTGTTGTTTATACCCTAATCTATTTCCCATTGGTAAGTAGCCTCTGAGTGAGTCAGTAGCGTGACCTCTCAAAATATTTAAGCTTTTATAAACTTGTTTGAACAAGCTTTTCAAAATTTTAATTGGGTGCGTTGAAAAATGGCCACTGTTGGCCACCGCCCTTTCAACCGAATATTTTAGGAACAAAAATTGAATTCTAAACGTATTTTTTATAGCGTAGTGTTTTTGACATCACAAGGATAGATTTTATATCGAAACAGAAAAAAGTTTGAGAGCGCATTTTTCTTTTCCGTTTTATTTGTTGTGTCCATAATGGCCCACGATCAGAAAAATGCGAAAAAAATTATTGCTTTCGGGATTTTTTTCCCCTTTTAATATGTATCGCAACGCCTAACAAATTCTTATACCGATCATCTACTTTTTTTTTCCAAGGAGTGCATGCTGTTGCTGCTTTCCCGATTTCCTGGAAACCGGGGCGGAGCCCAGAAGTTGATTTCATGAGTTTTAAACCTTCTTCAACGTTCACGCACGGCAACATTGGACAGATATGAATTTAAGCTTCATAAGCAGTTCGCTACATAGTCGCTAGTGTGGAAATCGGATGTATTACCCTACTCAAATTTCCAACAATAATACTTTATTATACGTTACAGCAAGTTGCCATGATACTGACTACATTTCAGATAAGGTCAAGCACTATTCTTCGGTCTCCGGCTCGGGATTCACATAGATGGCGCTAAGAGATGCGCTGTCACCTGGGAGTCACAACGAATACAAAAAATTAATTAAAAATTTATACACAATATAAAAAATACTACTAATAATAAATTTTTAACTAAACATTTTTAAAGAGAACATCGTTCGTACCCGATTCACTCGACAATGCTAAATGAGAAGAGGTAGAAAATGCGGATCCACTGCTCCTTCAAAAATGATTAATAATTACCACTGTTTTTGCTCTGTGAGTATACGATGCAACCTGCAATGGAAACACGGCGGGTGATGGAAAACTGAGTGGTCCAGTAGGCATTGATGAGAGTTTTGTGGAAGTGATGATACTGAAGACCCCGCGACCAAAACAGTGGTATTCAAGGGATCAAACGTTGACGTTTGTTGATACAGCATTACCGGTGGTCGATCAAAAAATCTTCGGCCGATGAATGGCATCATCAGTCTAGGTGGAGCTGTGCTCGATACTGATCGGATACATGTGGTTTCAGGACAACCTGTCATAACCAACATGAATAATTACTCATGATGATAGTGTAGGTGAATCTCAAAATACATCAGGTTCTGAAAATGAAAAAAAATGGTTGTATACTTTCCATTTTGTAAGTTGATGTCGATCTCTTCATAGATATGGCTTTCATTTTTGTCTTTCGGTGTAGTTACTAATGAAATTTCCTCCTTCAGTTCAATATCTGTGGCATAAAACATGATTAAGAAACACATAAAAGAAAGGTGGTTGACGCTTAGGCAAACACAAATCGATGGAAGGGATAGAGCAACATTCTTTTTGACTGAAAAATTATTTGACAAAAATAATTATACTACGCCGTAAATTATACATTTCACCCATATTTCGATTTCGGCGCCATTTTACTTGCTGACGAGGAATACGTACTTTGCATGGAAGTGAAACCAGCTGACGAAGACCGAGTTGTACGGTTGGTTGAATGCCACTTTTCCAGACGACGGGTTTGGTCCCAGTGACGAATATCACATTCTTGATCAAGGACTTTGGTTGCAGTTCTGCGGCGTCCTTGTATGATCTCCATTCGCCGATCATCTAAGCCAGCTATATGGCTAAATGTTTCCACAGGCGGTGGTATCACAACTGTGGATAGAGGTGATCTTGTCAAGCTCAGATGAGCTTCTCTCGTCGGGATAGAATTTGCTGAACAGTTTAAACATAATCGCAAGTACACGTTGTGGAAATTCCCCTTCCTTAAATTACAAATTGCAAAAAAAAAAAATCTCTGTTGTGATTTCTGTGTTGTCATATTACTATGACTTACCAAATCCAAAGGAACAGTACTATTATGAATGCAATGAATATTGCGCTGCCTGTTAGTACCCAGCGAATGATGGCGAAATTACTTGACAATTGAGCTGTGGGTATAAACCAATAAATTTTGCATCTATTCCGTTGAGGACGGAAACTTCAACAACATTTAGAACACAACAACCAATAGTGTCACTTTCTATCTACCAATAAATCACTTAAAAATGTCTTTAAATTTTACGCTACATACCTTATTGTCTAAATAAGATCATCTAGCGAATGCGGTGAGAAAATACCTGAGGAGACAAGCGAACATTCTGCCAGGAAGCCTTTTTTGGTTACGTCATCCATCTTAAAGGAACTTGCCGTGTATCGGATAAGGATGCGGTTAGAAATTATGGTCAGATTTCCTTAATAAAGTTAATGAGTATAAAATCTACTGGTACTCTGCAGAAAGATAAATGGTGCATTAAGTGCAAGCTTGCCTGGACTGTAACGGCCACAGAATCGTCCATCTAATGCCATTTTTTTAATATCCTCGTGCCATGACATGATGTCCAGAGATCCAGACCGACAAGATACGACATTTATTGCCTAGTTAAAAAAATTATTCATATTATTTTGTAACAACTTGTTAAAAAGTTGGTTAAAATATTTAAATAATTGATGACCTCATCATAGATAGGACTAGGCAATTCGAACTGCTGAAACCTGATTTGCAACTAGAGGGTCAGTTGTATGAAATATTATAAATTGATTTCAATGACAAAATAATACACTCGATTAGTCAAGTAACAAAAATCATGTTTACATACGTAAATATTTTAAAAACTTCTCCTTACATTATTCTCCGGTAGCAATGTAATGTTCCACTCGCATACCACTAATGGAATATAAATAGGAAATCCTGGGGAAGCTAAAGTTATTCGAGTATCCTCTGCCATCACATACGAACGTGAACAATCTATGCGAACATTAAATATTTTTTGTGTTATCCACCGTATCATGTAGCACTTTAAACTCACCACCACACTCAATTGCCAAAACGTGACTGCAAGGACGTAGGATCGGGAAATGCCATCGACAATGGTCAACAAATTGTTCATCTCCTCGACAATAAGCACTAAGACCACTAGTGTTCAAATGCAGACCTAATGTTTCTTTTGGAATGCCAAACCATCTGTTAACATAAAATTTTGTAAAATCCAATTTCAATTTTGCCAAGAAGAATTCTGAAACACAACAAAGTTTATCTGATAAATAAATAAAAAAAAATAAAGAAAGACCGATTTAGCTTCACTTTGCGACATGTCATTACGGTGATTCACGCCGTTTTTAGTTGATTATTCATAATCGGAATTCCACATCAAGCGGTACAAATCAAAACAATGGAACTCTTTACTGATTAATTTCGTGCAAATAAGACTAGAGAAGAACTAGTTGTCTGTGTTAAATAATCCCGAAAATGATTAAATAGTCAGGGCAAAATATTAATGCTTACTGAATCCTCAAATAACCTGACAGTTTCTTACCTCAGTTGCATATATGACATATTTGAGAAGAAAATGAAAACAATAACAAAATCACAATGACAAAAAAGATATATATACATATTACATAATATATATATAAACACAAAACAGTGTTATATATATATATATGAAGGTATTTATTTATATGTGCTATATATCAAATAAATATAAATTACTTGGTTGCTGTCATGAATCCTGACTGTCGACAAATAACATGGGCAAGTTGTACCATTACATCCTTCTGGTTAGGTCGTTGCTCATAGCAAATAGGTGAAGATGGACCTTGCTTGCTTAGAACTCCCAACTGGCTTAACCATGGTATAAAAACTGGTCCATCATCTGTTGGCTGAGTTTGAAAACTGAGATGGAAGGGCACTTGGTTTAGTAGATCGTCTTCATTTGTGTTACTAGGTTGCCTTTCTCTGTTCTTCAGTTCCTAGAAAAAAAGAAAAAAAACCAATCAGAACATGAATAGCAAGAGTCAAACCAAACAAACAAGTAAAAAACATCTCATTACAACTTGCTACAAATTGCAAAGCTGTTTTTACTAAAAGTACATTGTGAAAGCCATCACAGATAATGGAAATTTATGTTGTAAAAATTTTAT
Organism: Daphnia sinensis; assembly: GCA_013167095.2. Taxonomy (NCBI): domain Eukaryota; kingdom Metazoa; phylum Arthropoda; class Branchiopoda; order Diplostraca; family Daphniidae; genus Daphnia; species Daphnia sinensis. The sequence continues at coordinate 958,361 of CM023190.1, forward strand.
TTGAATGAGAACAAATTTACTGGAAAACAAACAGGTTGACAGTAGGCTGGAAATCTTGGTATAATTAAACTAATTCTATCACATATAAACAGCAAAACAAAAACCTTTACGACAGAGATGTTTTCTGGAAAAGCGAGCAATTCGGCTCGATTTATCGCTGTTGCAAATGCAATCCAAATGCCCCACTTCAACAGCATACTCCGTGCAATGAATATCCGTGTCCACAACTGTTATACTACTGTGTACTGTCAGTAGTATAAGTGTATAACAGTTTTCCTTATTTTTCTTAACAAATTTTTAATGATGTATCGATAATTTCAGATATTATTAGATAGTCCACATATGCGGATGTATCGTTCTATCGATACTCTCCAAATATAGTGTAAGGGAACAAAATTTTACGTGTTTTCAATTTGGAAGGGTTGGTTCAAACCTGATTTGAACCATGTTTGAACTTAGATACTTTGACTCTTTGAGCATGCTTTGAGTTCTGAATCTGAAGACAGTTTCCAACAGAGTTGCCACTTTTTTTTATCCCTACTTGTTGCTATCGTCACTAGTAGAGTAGGGATCGGCATCGGCCCCGACCTGAATCGGGGTGCTTTTTTGCCAATCGGGTTTTGCTATTCGGGGCGCGGGGAGGGGCGTTCGGGGCAGAAATTTTTGAACCCCGATTACAATCAGGGTTTAATCGGGGTTTACAATCGGGGATGCAACCCCGATTGTTATTAATTGATCCACGTGAAAACTTAATCGATATATAAAAATCATTAATCATTACGGTAATCGGGTTACTCGCCCCGATTGCCCTGATCACAAACCCCGTAGGCCAGCAAATTTCGCCCTTTTTTTAAATATGGCGCCTCAATCCGCCATTTTTGCTAATGGCGTCGGGGTAATCCGGTTTACCTCGGGTTTTGCCCCACCCCGCCCTGACTAACGAAATGCCAATCCGATTCAGCCCAAATGCCTTTTTCCGGGGCGGTGCGGGGCGGGAAACCCGATTAGAGCCAATCGGGGCCGAGCCCTAGTGACTAGGGCTTATTACCTGAACCCCAAAAAAACGCACCAACCTACCCGAAAAATGGCCGATCGGTGACGACCCAGGTAGGTACTTTTCAAGCAGTTAGATTCGGTTCAAAATACCCGGTGAAACCAATAGCCCCGGCGCCATCTTGAAAAAATGGTGGATCCATGGCGCCAAATAAAAAGGCATGAAAAAACACAAAGAATTTTCCAAATTTTGAACTTAAATAACATTTCTGGGTAAGATTCGGGGCAAAAGTCGGGTAATCCGGTTAAAAAGCCGTGTACCCCGGGTGAGAAACTGGGTTTTTGGCACCGATTGGCTTGTCTCCGTTGCACCGGTTTTACGCGGAAGTCAACCCAAATGCCCATGTGCAGGGGAAAAGGCCGCCCCAAACCCGGAAGAACCGCACCGAAAACCAATACGATCCATCGGCCAAAAAGCTACCCGATTGACGCGGGGCCGAGTCCTATTTCAGAGCATGGCAGTAGAAGCCTCTGTGTAACCACGCCTATGGCGGGCCCTCCCATTGCCTTTTTGGCCTGAAAGTCTTCCCATGGTATAGTCTCCCTGTCCCATAACGAAAGCGCCACAGCGGCTGTGTTGTGAACTTGGGACTACCTTTTCCTTTCTGCTGCAACTCAGTTCATAGGTGGCAGTTACAGTTATGCACTTAAATCGATATCTTGCCTCATTTTCTAACAATCGATACGCGAAATCGGCAACAACATTTGGGAAAAAATCCGAGAGGGGGAGTTACATGGCCGTGGTTACACCAGAGACTTTATTACTCTGCTCAGAGTCATGGAAACCTGGTTGGTTAACGCTGAGAGCAGATCAGCAGATGAGCAGAGTCATGAATACATGGTTGGTTCACGCAGTGAGGAATCCCTATACCACGTTTGGTTGGTGGGTCTGTCTAAAATTTTGACGGGTTTCGGGGCGGGTTTCAGATGGAAACTCGAATCAGAGTCATCTATTGAGAGAAACTGAGTTATTCAACGGCAGTGTTCTTTTCGTACTTAAAATTTTTGTGAAGTCGTCTGTTTCGTCCATTTCCCCTATCACTGCTGTAATTGGCCAGTTGGAGTTTTCAAACACTTTCCTGATTTTGCATTCATCACACCCCCGCTAGAGGATCTGACTGCTATTTCCGAAATTAGACATAACGACAGACGGTTCGCCCCGAGTCATGAACCAACCATGTATTCAATTTCATGATCGTGCTGAGAGTAGGGCTCGGCCCCGATTACCTGAACCCAAAAAACCGCACCGACCTACTCGAAAAATGGCCGATCGGTTATGACTCGGGTAGGTACTCTTCAAGCGGTTCGGTTCGGTTCAAAATACCCGGTGAAACCGATAGCCCCAGCGCCATCTTGAAAAAATGGCGGATCTGTGGCGCCAAATTAGAAAGACATAAAAAATACGAAGAATTTTCCGAGTTTTGAACTTAAATAAAATTTCTGGGCAAGATCCAGGGTAAAAGTCGGGTAATCGGGTCGGAAAGCCGTGTAATCCGGGTAAGTAACCGGGTTTTTGGAACCGATGGGCTTCCCTCGCTTGCACCGGTTTTACCCGGAAGTCGATCCAAATGCCAATAGGCAAGAAAAAATCCCCCCCCCCCCCCAAACCCGATAGAATCGCACCGAAAACCAAAACCACCTAACCGATCGGCCAAAAAGCTAAGCGATTAACGCGGGGCCGAGCCCTAGCTGAGGGGAATCCCTATACCGTGTTTCGTGGGTCTTTGTGTCGGTTTCGGGGCAGGTTACAGAGGTGGAAACAAGAATCAGAGTCATCTATCGAGAGAAACTGACTTATGCAACGGCCGTTGTCAGTGTCTCTTTTCGAACTTCAATTTTTTAAAAGCCGTCTAGTTCGTCAAAACCGAAAGTGAGTCGTTTTCAAATAATTTTTTTCTTATTCAACAATATTTTAAATATATAGTAAAGATGTAATTTTGTCCGACTTCGGATTTAACTTTTTTGACAACAAAGAGGATTACGTTTTTGCATGTATTATAAACATGGTGTCCATATCGGATAAATATATACACAAAGTCAAATCTTATTTAAGATATAGAATCAACATCGGTTTCCAATACTCGACATTACCGTCGGGATACGATGAATGATCCACAGATATACGTATTGTGCTATCTGAAAAAAAAGTAACTCTTTACAAGGTAGCAGCAGTAACCGGGAACGAGACGCAATTAGGCCAATCTTTCTTTTAAATGGTTTTAAGTGAAAAAGAGTGGGCTTTAGCTCGCCAATGTTTTTAAGAAAACCCTGAAAGTAGAACGGCTACTTTATATTTCGCAGAGCGACTAAACGCAATAATTTTTGTTGAACAAGGTGCGGTTTACAGAGAAATTCTTGTTGCGCTGGACATACAATCATTAACCTACTCTTTTAACTGTGACATTCGACACAATCCAGTTGTCTACAAAAGTATAAGCCCAATAATAATTTTTTTTTCTTACCTGCTCTTTTTAGTTGAACTTGATTATTCAGATTTTCAGATGAGTTCTACCATTCTTCAAGACCCAGGATGAAATAATAGTTTTGGCCCAACAAACCTTACCCTGCAAAACCTTTTTAGGAAACCGCATACGATGATTATTTCCTTATTTTACTATACTTTCCTTCAGTCTTGACAGGATTTTTACATAGCACTGTCTATCCCTCACTTGGAGGGACTTAATAATCACTCACTCACCTTTGACCACAAGTTCAAAACAGTGGTTTTGATTGAACAAAAGTGGGCTTTAGCCAGCCAATGTTTTAAAGATAACCCTAACTGTAGGGCGTCCATTTATTTTTCAGGCTGTCAAAATGCAAAAAGTTTTCTTGAACAATCTGGCTTTGATAGCGAACTTTTGGATGCGCTTGATATAAAATTGATAACGTACCCTTTTAATTGTGGCATTGTACATACATAATCCAGCTGTCTACAAAAGTGTAAGCCTTTTTTTTCTTTACTGCTCGTATTTTATTGTTTTAATTTCACATGTGTTCTACCATTCTTGAAGACCCCAGGATGGGATGATATTTTTGACCAAACAAACCTTATCCTACAAAACCTTTTAGGAAGCTGCATAAGGATGACTACTTTCTTAAACACAGAATGGATTCGCGCTTTGAAGCCTTTCCGTCAGTCCTTACAGGATTTTTGAGTCCAGCAAAGGAGATGGATGATGAAGGTACAGTAGAAATCGAGATTGATCATGTTGAAGTAAGGTTTGTAAAGGTAAATAGAATAAATTTCCCAATTTAACTACGACAGTCATTATTGTTCTTTAAACAGACTCTATACATGTCGATGTCACCTTTGAAATGCATGGCTTGATATAAACCCAAAACGGCAGGGAATTAAACCTCTATTCTAAATTCTGGGTGTGTGTGTTTATTTTTGGAGTGATTATATCGGCTAATAAATGCTTATTTATACATTACAACTTATTTATGCAAAACATTTTGGAAACGCGGTGGTTTTCCGAGCAATTTTCCATGGCTTCTTACGGGAAATGTACCTTTGGTTACTTCACAATTATCTTTGTTGGAGTAATCGCACCGTATATTTTTAGATACATGTTTTGTGGAATAATTTATTCCCACAAAATTTTCCAATTCCCGGGTTGGTCTAATCTTTTTGGAAAAGGCTAGTGTATAAGTTTGGAAACACATCCCTCATAATACGACGGGTAAAATTAGGGCGACAATAACAACCACTAAAATTCTAGATAACATTTTTTTTCATTGAAACTTACACAACTTACACCATACGTAGATAATATCTTCACCTACAAAGATGTAAAGTTTCAAGTCAAAGTAACGTTGTTTAGATTTTAGGAGTAGTTTTCGATTACTAGCACCTAGCGGACTGTTAAGGATTATCTATAAACCGCTAACAAATTGCCTCTATTGCGACGGTCTTGTATCTGAACACAGACAGTGCGACTTTTTGGACCAACCCACAGATGCCTCGGGACTTTTGTCCCTACATAGTGCTGCGACTGGTGACCAATTTTCCAAACGATTTTTTCTCCTTTCCAGTATTTCTTATTTCTTCCATGATTCTTCACAACTTTTTCAGCGTCGTCTGCAGAAAACTAACAATGTATAAATAAAGCGAACATTTTATTAACATTATTCAGTTAAAACAAATTTTTTTAGGCAGATATAACATCGAAATGTATTTCTAAACTGCCAAATGATAACGTGAAACATGCACTTGCTACACATGGCATTCCAACTAACTTACCTGGCAGTATCTTCAAACTTTGGATCAATTTTCACTGTTTTTATATGCTGTGCAGCCATGATCCTTTTTATCCGGCAGTTCAGGTAATTTTCTTAATTGTCAAGCCTATGCCAAACGGAAGCAAACAAAAACAATATTTTATAGTGTATCCATCATTGTGTAATTGTTAGGCTCCACGAGTTTGAACTTGCTGTGACATCAGTAGTAGAGGTTAAACAACTAGCCGCTGAACAGTTCTTAGCTAAAGTTAATTTACCCTTTTCATTGGAAGTAGGAACATTAGACTCCAGTGGATTAGGTATATTGCTATATAATTGTGCATGATTTTTTTTACATAACGATTTTCTTTATCAGATAGCCAACATCTAACTTTGTATTCCACCAGCTTCTTTCCATGCCTTTTTGTTGTTTGCAGAGAAATGTCAGCAGACAAACTAAAAGTCTTGCTTAATGAACCATGGCAGAAGTTCATTGAAATATTCACAACTGAAGAAAAATTGTTATCTAATATAGAGATGTAAGTATAATTATATTGGCAGTTATTTTATGTGATATGGAAATCAGCCTACATGGCTATAGTATTATTTATTTTGTTTCAGATATGCCAAAGAGGATATTCATTTATCCAAACCTTTCTTAATACAGAGTCCGATAAGTCAATGGCCCAGATTGACGTACGCTTTTGTCACTTTTCATATCAGAACAGATGTTGAACGTATCGGAGATGAGGAACCAGCAGCCATAATCACTATAATCCATATTCCAGACCGTTATTGCAACGCCCCGGCCACTACATTGTGTCAGTACCTGAAATTCAAATGTGGCCGAGTATTAAACCTCAAGGTAATAATATCTTTGCCTGAATCTGTCATTTGGTAGATGAAATGTTTCCTTGTTTGAGATTATCTTGTTTACTTTTTTTTAGCCGTTGTATTCACAGGAGAAGAATTATAGTACAAGTGAAGATGATTCAAGCCGGAGATTTCTCAAGGAAGGCAACGACAACTGCATTATCTGTTGGAATTTGCCCCCTACTCATGTTTTGCTACCTTGCAGACATGCTTGTCTCTGCGCGAACTGCTTCAAGCGCGTAGAGAATTGCCCTATTTGTCGCAGCCGCGTCCTTTCGTTCTTCGTAATGTAGTATAAATAGATCTCGAACAATAACCGTTAAAACCATTTTTCACATGATTGCACAATAATGGTAAAGAAGAATGAAAGCACGTCACCTTTAGAAAACTGATAGTATTTTCAAAATTCATCCGCTGCCTGATCTTTATTTTACATTCATTTGCACCTGCAAACTGCAAAAAAAAACCTAAGTCTACAATGAAATATGGCCCTTTCCGTAATCAGATTGTTCCATATACTCGTTTTCTGTTTGAGAGAAATTGTTTGTTGAACGTACTAACCATAGACCACCTGTGCACCTGCGTTTCAAAAGTGACGATGATGACGACGCGTGCTTCATTTTGTGCCAGTCCAACCTCGCCCCTTTGCACAGGTGTTAGTTGTGTGCACCACGTGTATCACTTTTACGAAACTGTGGTGCCAGCTGATCGATGCATTCAACAACGTCGTAAATGTTAAAAAGTCCGATTTCAAAAGAATTGAGAAGTGAAAATTTTTTTTACTTTGAGTCCTCCGTTAAAGTCGCTTACTTACTCCATAGGTCTTTCTGCATGCAATAGATGCACTATATGAATGTTGAGCTCGTTCGCGCAAATCATCGTTTAATAAATTACGGTTTGAAGATCATTGGCGAAAAACAACTGATACATGATACAACCTTGAACGGTAATAAAATTTACTCTAGTCTAAACAGCTATTTGATATTAAAATTCATAAGTTGTGTAGAAATCTCGAAAGATTTGCTGAAAGAGGTATTTTATAAATGTTCGTAGAGAATAACCCTATCGCTGTTCCCTACTGCGGTAAGCACACAAAACGAGACACGAAGTACCATTTGAATAGTTGTTGCCGAGATCCATACTAAAGCAGTCGCACAGGAAACGTCTGAGCGGATGGAGGGGACGTATAGGTGCAGATAGGGCTACGCTACATGTCAGGTTATTAACTGCAGTTACACTTTATTTTTGAAATTTAATTCGACCAATTATTTAATGACAAACGCATTGAACAGCCCTCATCATAACGTAGTACGGAAACATACGGAAACAGTAGAACGAGCACGGATTACTATTAACCATGGCACGCTATAAAAATCGTTCTTCAGCTCGGAAAATACAAAACAAAAAGAAAGAAAAAAAAATTGCAGAGGCAAAAGATTCCCAGTCATTATCTGAAGAAAGTGAAGTTAAAGATGCCATTACAACGTCAAAAGCTGCCGATTGCGAGGGAGCCGTCGAAGTTATTCACTGGATTCCAGCATCGACTGGAAGCGTCATTCAAATCCCTGGTGAACAAGAGTCTGAAGACTACAGTATTAATGTACATGAGGACGGTGACATTTTGGAGGTACCAGTTTTCGATACGGAAACGGTACGTAACAAAAATATAATCGATGTGTATTTGATAACTAGCAGGATAATTTTTGTTTTAGGCTGAAGACTTGACGATGGCATCCTCAGTTCTGGGGAACATAGACAATGATATATCAACTAGCCAATCTCCTTCTGCCCCGAAAATTCCCTCTGTGGAAAATAGGGAAAGCAGTGTCATCGTATCAGAATCCAATTTCAGGCGTGAGCAAGACAACGAAATGGAATTGCCAAGAAATTTGGAACTTAGAAAAGACCTATTGATGGAACCTTCCACTAACTATTTAGAAATCGATGAAGAAAATGAACTCCTGAAGACGGAAACTTCCGTAGACAGAGATGAATTAGAAAATCCTTATATAGACAACTCACATGATAGTCAGTCACCTTCCGGCTACGTAACATTGGGTTCTTGTCATCTACCCAGCGTTGTCCAAGATATCGACGAGCAAGCGGATGCGTCAATCGAAACGACCAATGGTTTAATGCCGATTCCAAGTATGCTCAATTTTAATCCGTCATGTTGGATGCAGAACAGCTACGAGGAGGCCCAATCCCATTTGGCTCTTCAAGCTTCCCATCAGCAGCTTGGTTCACCTTGCCATTATCCAATGATGTCAACAAAGAACAGCCATTTGGAGTATCCACATCCTTCATTTATGATGATGGAAGATCCGTTCAAATCACTGCCCGTTCCTGCGGGATCCAACGGGTTGTACCACCTTGACACCAACAATCGACGGATCTGGGTTCCAGAAAGCTCTTCAGCAGGAGGAAATTTTATTATGGATCGTAGTGGCAGATCTGGAAATGGTGGACATCGCTTAGGGCAATTGCAAGAAGGCGGCATTTTTATGGCGGCCGACATTGAAAATGAGGACCTACTTCAACATGCAGTCAGCTTAGAACGCTATCCAAACCCCAATCGTTGTTGGAGAGGTTCTAACCCGACCAGAGCCCAATATGAAAAAGGTTTACTGATCTGTCTTTAAGTACTACTTTCGATCCGAAATTCTGTAATTTCTCAAATATTCGATATTAGATTATAAAAAATCCGCATGTGACCGAGAACGAACTCGTATGCGAGACATGAATCGAGCATTTGATTCTTTACGCGAGAAGTTGCCGTACATTAAGCCGCCAGGGAAAAAGTTATCGAAAATCGAATCGCTCAGGTAATGCTTCTTCTTGTACAAATTTTCAAATCAACTAAGCTATGATGGTTAAATTTTTTGGTTCCTCTAGGTTGGCAATAAAATACATACGTCATTTGCAGTTTTTACTGGCTTCGCCTCCTGGTAGTACAGTGGATTTTGAAGCGACAAATTTTTCGTTGGATCCATTGCCGTCTTGGCGTTCCGTGGGTTTGCTGTCCACTTCTTCTGGTGAAGCCTCTACATCAAGCGACCATCGACCTACTGCAAGCAACAGCTACGGCTACTCACCCATGTTGCTAAGGCACAGTCAACAAACAAGCATGGATTTGACTGCTATAGGATCAGCGGTCGTTGATGTAGAAGATATCGATCAATCGTTCAATTCTTCGAGCGCAGGGGCTCATCCGTTCTCTTGCACATATGACGAAGCTTCGTCTTTAAATTGGATTCAGCCGAATTAAATGTCAAAGATGACCCATCTTGGAATCAATCAATAGAAAATAAGTTTAAAATGGTAGATTGGTGACTTATTTTTATACTGTCGCTTGAGTTTTCTGGGGACGAGTTAAACCATAGTGTCTGGCCATCAATCCAATATACCGAAAAATTCCAGCTAGATTGTATGAGGAAACAAATGCAATTGTGGGATTCTACGGCATATCTCCATCATGTTTGGTATTGTCCTAGATATAAATAAAAATTTTTGCCCAGATCAACTGCGGCTTTTGTAGAAATTCATAAGACGTCTACATGCAAATTTTAAGCTCTTGTATGCATTAAATTAAAATTCTGCAATCAAGTTTATCCAATTGGCAAGAAATTTAACGGCTGATGAGGATTAATAAATTGATTTCGATAGAGCTCAGCTTTCGATGCTACGAGTGCCAGAAAGCAAAATAAAATAAAAAATACGTCCTTTCTCAAAGTATAAGCCGCATTAGACTCTTCAATGTCTTCATATTGTCTGATTTAGGAGATGGCAATAAGTGTTCCTTGTCTTCTCGTGATGTATCGTAAATCAATCTATATCGTCTAGTAATTTGTATTTTTGTTAGTGTATCAATGAAATCCACCCTTTAGTCGTGTGCTAGCCAATGAGTTAAGGTTGAGTGAATTGATTGTCTTGAATTTACAGATAGCTATGAACTTACTAGTGCTCACATTTGGAAATAACTTTCGCCAGCAAATCTGCCAATTTGTTTGCTCTAAACCCCGTGACAATATGAAACTTTGCATATTAGAACCACAACAATAATTACACCTACCAGATAGTAGACTCGGATACGGATCATAAACTAAAATTCTCTTATCATACGATTACGTAGCAACCATAATTATTTAGTATTATTGCGAGATGAATGACTTCTGCGAGCGGAACTGAATCAGTTAAATCTAGTGAACGGCGAAAATATCAGGTTTGGCTCCATCCTACATAACAAAAGTCAACGTTGGCACAATTCTAATTTCCATTGATTAATCACGACTATTACGAAAGCAAGTATTTAAAAAACAAAACAAAAAACACTAAATAAATAAATAGGCTAATAGAAAACAAATAAAAAATTAAAAGCAAACAATAAATGTGTTTGTAAATATTATCGCTCGAAACTAAAACTGATTAAGAAGATTCAATTTGACCTCCAATAGGAGTATAAGAGAACCGAGAATTAGTGACTAATAAATCCCAAAAGTAATCGTGCTTTACTAGATGCCATTAAAATGACGTGGATGTGTTGCAGCGAGAAGTAAACCTAATTATTAAAAATGTGGGGATACAAGAGAAGCTATTTGTGTTATCCGTTCATATATTTCTATTGTCCCACCGAGGGAGGACGGGTACGTAGGTAATTCTCCCTTTAGTACGTTTTTGTGTTACTTTTATTTTACTGAGAGCGAAGTTCACCTAGTGTATAAGGGTTGCTACGGCTGTGACGTCACACGCTCTGCACACACAGGTGTTTTCCTATCCCTCCATATTTCACAGCATTGCGTTTCGTTCATCGCAATAATGACTCAGCACTTACTTTAGTATAGCAGCAGTAGTGTAATAGCAGTGCAACACTGCCCTTATTGTTCGTTTTTTTTCAACAAGCTGTAAAAAGAAACATCCCGACCTTGGTAGTTGTACTCTTACACGGGAAAGTTCCCAAACAGGTTACGAAGGCTTTTGCATCTATGATGTGGTACACGCAAACAGCCAAACTCGACAATGTGCATTTCGCAAAAAAATATTGCCATTTTTTATTCTGTAGTATTGACACACTGGCGCTCTTTGCACATTCTGTTAAAATACCATCAGCGCTAGACTTTTTATTTCTTCTATAACTCGTACGACATATAAAGGCGACGGTCAAAATTCCCTTGTTGTAGATTGCCTAACGATTTTCTTTTTTTATATTTGAAATTTGTGCTGAACGCGTACATTATGCAGTTTGAAATAAAATTCTTTTGATGTTTAGAATGTATATCTGGTAATTCGAAATTCGTTTGTATACATGGGTATTAGTGAATCACTTTTACTCCGTGGAGAAAATTAATAAAATACGATTCCTTAACATGGGTGTGAATCAGTGCGTTTATACTACGAGAACGCACTGGAAGGTAAGAAAGAAACTAATATATACTCTAATATATAAAGAAAGAGAAACTCTAATATATACAATAATCTAATTAATTATTGCTCTGCATAATTCTATTTAGAGCCAAATAGCGTTTTCTCCCATTACAACCTTATCGGGGTTGGGTTATACATGGACAAAAACGATTGACAGACCGATACCATACCATATTCTTTTTTTTGCAAATCGTGTATTACGAGATATTTTATGATCCCAGAGGAATTTTTTTTCGACATTAAAATTTGAACTCCTTGTATTTTTTGGCTTGTTTTGTGTCGGTTTGCTGTTGTTGCCTCTTCCTTTTGCTCTGTTGTAAGGGATAAAACAATGAATCGTTGAAGTTACCATTAATAGCTACGGGGATTAATTACCTTCTGTTTTGCAGCATGTTCAGCCACCATGTCACTGAAATCTTCTTTAGCCAAGTTGCCCTGTTGTTCCCTTAATGTTTGCTCGTAGCGGGCGGCCATCGATTCCGAGTCCAAACCTTCTAGCTCCGAAGGGTCCAAACTGAGTTCCACACCACCGCTACCTATAGCGTTCACACATGTTAAACGAAAAAGAAAATGAAACTGGAAACACCAACATGACAAGAAAGGGTCTTACTCTTTTGCGTACTGGTGGCAGCCGCAATATCATATACATGGGTGGATCCCATCATCGCCTGACCGATTCTATCTGTCCGCTTTTCTGGTAGTACGGTATATAACTGAGGCGTCTCGTTGCTAATCGATTGGTATGAAAAGAAAGGTAAGGCATACAATAAACTTAGGCGGCGAATAACTACCCAAAAGTACATACCTCTCCATTTCTGCTTCAATCTTTTTCTTTCTCAGCTCAATCATGTCTGGTGTTTCAAGACCAGCAGGTACAGATGAAAATCCAGAAGGAGTGGCAAGTCCCTCGGCCGGGGTAACCAAGCCTGATTGATCAATCGCACCTTCTTCGTCCTCGCCCTCTTCCTCCTCGCTTTCTTCAACTTCCTCCTCTTCTTCCTCAGACTCCAATTCGCCCCATAACGTGCGATCAACCTCCTCGTCGAGCAATATCGTCTGTAACGGGAAGATTGGAAACATAAGCAAACAAACAAACAAAAATTAGATTAGAGGGAAGATGACTGTCAAACAAAATGCGATTCTGGTTGATTGCTGGGTACTACTTACATCACCTCCACTGCCAGTCAATCCAAATACATCACCATACAGAGGGCGCCCAAACTCGTCAACAGGGGGTTTTCCCCAGCCTCCTGCATGGTAACCAAACGAGGAGCCATCTGGAATCGGAGCGTTCAGACCCGGGATTTTCAAATTCGGGTAAGACGGAGGTGGTCCATACCTTTGCATTGCAATCAACCAGGGAGGGGGAATTCTATTGAGGAAAAAAAAAAAAAATATCAATTAAGAGGTTAGACTTTGAATAAGGGAGCCCACGAAAGATTTTATATAGATTCTTACTTGTTTGAATTTGGACCAACAGGCATTCCTAGAGCAGTTCGCAACTCATCAGACAACTCTCCCGGTTTTTTGTCTTTCATTCTGGTTTCAAATTCTTTGCCCTCATAGTACAAATCACCCATGATTGTCATTTTTGGTTTGGTTTGCCACTTGAAGAACGCATCGTGCAACTTTTGGTAGTCAATATCAACACGCCCCATTTTTGGTCGAACGCGTTCACGCATTTTGGCTTTTAGTGTTTTCGATTCCTCTTTTTCCTGCAGGGCAGCTCGCATTTCCATGATGCCCGTCTTTTTAATAAAATCTGGCAAATTGAAAGGTGGTTTCTCTATTCCACGTTTTCCCTATGTTTATAAAAGCTAAGCGGTTTGAGGAGCCACAAAAAATAAAATGACAAAGAACTTGTTTTTGTGAACATACCTGTAAATATTTGCGTTTTGCACACCAATGTCTGGGAACTGGAACAGAGTTCCTTGTGGCTTTTAAAAGAACAAGCAGCTTAGGATCTTTAGCGGTGACGTCATGCATTTCTACTACGTCCGGTCTTGCAACACACTGTTTCAAATCGGCCACACTGAGTCGAGTAAGTTGTTTGAGTTTTCTTTTCGAAACTTTTGGTTTGTCATCGTCAGCGTTTTCCTTCTTCTCCTCCAAGTCTTCTTCTTCAGCAAACTTGGGGACTTTTTTAAGTTCCAAATTTCGTTGTAGTTCTCTTTTCTTGGCTTCTTCTTCTTCAGCTTTTTTCGCAGTTTTCTCGTCTATGATTTTGAATGCTTCGAATATTTTGGCAAACTGACGGTAGAATGGGTTTTTTTCATCATATGTAATTTCTTCCTGAACGTATTCAATGTCGACTTGCGGATATTCGTCAGCATCATCATTCTGTTCATTTTCTTCTTCTTCTTTCTGTTGATGTCTCTTAGTACGCTTCTTCTTCTTCTTTTTTTTTTGATTTCTTTGGGTTTTGGTTTTTTCCTCAACATTTTCTTCTCCACCCAAGTCATCTTTCTTTTCATCTGTAGTTCGATCAATCTCTACAATTGTTTCAGCAGGGACTTCAGTGACTAAAAATGCAATAAAGGGTGTTTACTAACTTTAATAAAACCATATAATTACTACAAAACTTACTGATATTATCCACCTCTCCAGAGTGCCCTGTTTCTCTCACTCGGAGTTCCTTGTATGCAAGAACTTCTTCAAGCGCTGATGGTAGATGTTCGTGTGCAGAAATGTCTTCATCTCCTGGAGGTGGTGACATAGGCCTTACCCCCGATCCGTACATGCCGACTGGATTACCTTGGTAGGACATGGAAGGATCTCCATACATGTAATTTTCCTGGCCGTAGCCGGGTGGCATGTGATGATCCATACTGAATTCGCACAAAATAATCTGTGATTCAAGAAAGCGATGTGGCAATCGAAAAATTGACTCGTCGGATAAACGTAAAATAAGGAAGCTCAATTTTACGGCTTGAAATCTGTAACGATTTTTTGAAACGAGATTGAAAAAAAAACCTTCTAAGCAAAACAAATTGATGAATGGCAGCTAGAACTGCTACAACAAGCCTAAACGCGACTTCCAAATGGTGGTGTATACTGTGTGAGATATTAGTAAGAACTACCTATAGATGGCGAACTAGTTTTTTTGTGTGCCCAATGTGAGCACCAGATGGCCACAAGGTGAAACCGAACGTTTCTTTTTGTGGCGAGCTAGGCGAGCCGGGGGGGAAGCAGCAGTCAGAACTCAGAACGGTTTCTTAACATATTACTACAATACATGCGGAGCAAAAGTTTGTGCTAAGGTTACTGCCAAATCCGTGGGAGTGGTGTTCGTCGTTTGTGATTCATATTGTTTTGAGACCTTCCAATTTCATCCGAGATCGGGTAAGTCTGCTTTAGCCGATTGTCTTGTATTGTTCGACAACCGTTTTGTGGTCGGTTGTGTTCGGTTTCTCTTTCAGCAAGCCAGGGCTGAGTCGACATCATCAACTGAAACCGACGGCATTTTGCATTCTTTCCTTGAGCATACACTTCAAGAGTTTTTTTCGTTTTAGTAGTTTGCCTTTTAGTGGATCTCGCTCATGTATTTTCACAAAAATTTGTCAGTGAAAAAGGTTGTGTATGGCCGTTTAGTCCCACCCGTTTCTTGTTTCGGTGAAGCCTCAAACGTTGGTAAAGCGAGCAACAAGCACAAAAAAGAGAAATCAGTTTCATTATCGGCAGCAGTTGGTGTGTGTAAGTGTGTGTGAGAGAGACAGAGAGGGTCTAGTGCTAGTGTATGAGTCGGATCGATAAGAGACTTGTATTCGAATCGGAGCTATATCAGTGGAGGCCTCCCAGTCTCTTACGCCAGTATTGCGTACATGTTGACATTCTTTGCGAGAAGCCGTTTACAGTTTTCTCCTCTCTTCGGTTTTTAGATGTTCTCCGTTTCTGGCGGTGAGTGAAAAGAGTCAGCCTTTTTCTAAACAGGGCGTTGGTGATCCAGTGTCTTTGCAACCACTAGACCAAACCAAAACCACCTAACTGTCTTCGTAGCATTAGCCCACTTTGAGAATGTACCTGAATACTTATTACGAGATTATCAACCAACCCTTGTCCTATAGCTGTCTGCCCATGTTTTATCGAAACATCGCTGTGCAGACGAAGTAGCTCACTTATTTATGCGACCCTTGTCCAAAGTCTACGTCAAAGGTAAACAATGGATTATCTTCTGCACACGATGATACCATTTAGATAGCTTTCTCTTTTAGTACGAGAAAAAGTGATGGAAGTTACGTGACGTTAGCAGCTGATTTATGCGACCTTCGATGACATAGGGCTCGCTTCAGGTTCAGTCAACTCTTACCTTGTACTTCATTTATGTCCACCCTAGCAGTTTGTGATTCGTCAACATAGACGCCGACCCTATCTCTACTGCTACTATTTTTTTTTCTCCTCTTCCCGAATATCAAACCCCCTAGGTTTGAAAGAGTAGAAATTCTAGTACCACGTTTTCTTTTTCATTTTTTTTTGCCGGTGGAAGAAGAGCCAGAAAAGGTAGAAGAAAGAAGGAAAAGAAAGAACAGACAGAAAAGAAGGAGGGAGTTCAAAGATGGCCTCGAGCTGCACAAGCATGAAGGCCAAAGCCTCATTCCACGTACCTATGGCAACACGAAAGGAGCCAACGACGGTGCATGCGTCTGTACCTGGTCGGGACTACATTCCACTCTTTGGCTGGCGTTTGCTTAGGTTTTTTCACGTCACAGGCGCCATTTTGATGATCCGCCTGGCGGTTCGGTTGTTGTTATAGCTTGCTCCTCCAGCAGCACGCAGCAAACGGTCGTTCTCATCGATTTCTTTCGGACGTGTTGCGTAGCTACCCATCGTTCGGGTTTTATTTGTTGCCACGTTCTTCGTCATTTTTTCAGTTTCGTAAGCGTGCCTTGCCTAAGCTTTCATAGTGAACTAGTTTCGACACCTGCAGTGGATCTAATCTGTTTTTGTGCGCACACGTAAGGAACTGATGGTGCAAAGAAGAAGACAACGAGATACAGACGGATACCTTTAGCACTTCTCGTTCACGTACCGGAATGGCAACCGGTCCTATGTCGATTTTCTTATGCGAATCGCCGGTGCCGGCGTAATGGAAACCAACCGTGTGACGACGCAACAACTTGTATCACACGGATGTTGATGCACGTTTCGTCACCTTAAGAAATAGGGTGGCCACAAAAAAAAACTTTTTTTACCAGTGCCAACAAAAAACAAAAACAAAATGGGCAACGCCCATTCCGCTCTCCCGCACGATCCGCTTGAGTCGGCCGTAACACATCCTATCGCTCCAGCAGCCAACGAAATCGACAAGGTTATCGGGCTTTCTAAATTTTGTTAATTATTGGTCGTGACAAGTCATTCGGCTCAAACCAAGAAAACCGTCTAAAATAAACGATGGCAAACATAGAGAAGCACAAGGGAAAAGAACAAAAAATATTTGTTGGAATGTGGGCTAGGTTGGGTCTAAAGCATGTTACACGTTGCGTCTTACCTGGGGCGTAACGATGACCTGTTGCCCTCTGGTGTTGGCTGACATGTGAAGCGGTATCACGCCCCTCTCCTCGAGCAGCACAACTCCTCCTCTGTGGTCCTTCCCGAATTTCACGTGCACGTTGGATTAGGATACAAATTCCACTTCTCGGTTTTCAAGCTGGCGTTTATTCTTTTGTTTTCATGACGGAGCAATAGATTTTCTTTCTCGTTCTTCAGAAACGATTAATTTCTATACTTGTGGTGGTGTTCCGTTCTTTCGTTATTTTTATTTTTAACTATTCTGAAGAGGTACCGTAAGCAAAACATGATTCATCCTGTGGCTATTGCGAAAGCGTCAGAAGCCGGTGCATTAAGCCGATGCGTAAAAAAAAACAACGAAAATTGCCGTTATATTGCAACGTAAATTTTCTCGTGAAACGGCGTATTTGGTCGAAATGAGGCGTTTTTCACCCCCTTAGGTCCGGTTGAACTAATGGCAGTGACTCGTATTCGATGCATATTAAACAGAAAAGGTCGGCAACTAATACTTGTATATTGTGTATAACAGGCTGAGAAAAGCGAAACCAAAGAGAGCGGACGCCATAAAAGGATGGAGCGATTGCGGAGAAGTTTCCGCGAGAGTTTCCGTCGCCGCAAAGATCATGTCCCAGAGAGCTCAAAACCACACCAATGGCAGTCGGATGAGGCTGCTGTCCGAGCTGGAACCTGCAACTTTTACGTTAAGGTAACTACCATTCAAGTTTGAGGTTAGATTGGGCTTATCTGTATTTTGAAAATGTTGGCGAAACGGAAGCGTTGTATTAATTTAATGGTCTGCTATTTTCTTAATTTATGAATGTTGGTTGAACTTTTACAGTATCTGGGATGCGTGGAAGTTTACGAGTCACGTGGTATGCCCGTGTGCGAGGAGGCACTGAAAGTTCTTAGGGTAAAGCCGTCCATCCGTACATCTTAAGTCAAATACCAAAGTGAATAAGTGCATTCGTTTTTGTTTTTCCCTGCAGAACTCCCGACGCCGACCAGTTAAAGGAGTATTACACATTTCCGGCGATGGATTACGCGTCGTCGAAGAAGACACCAAAGTAGGAAACCAAATACATACTTGCTTTCAGTATCGTTAGCTAAAAAACCAAGTTTCCTCCCTTTTGTGCTTGATGGCAGGGTTTGATTGTCGACCAGACGATTGAGAAAGTTTCCTTTTGTGCACCGGATCGTAACCATGAAAAAGGTTTCTCGTACATCTGCCGCGATGGTACTACGCGTCGCTGGATGTGCCATGGTTTTTTAGCCAGCAAAGACTCGGTAAGGACTGTGATATGAATTGCTGTCAATCTACTAGACAAGCTTGATTGCTCCAACACTGGAAGTGGCCGTTGTTCACGATAATGAATTCACGGCTTCCTGTTTTGTTTTCCTGTTTTCTTATTCTTTTTAAAATTTTTATTTATTATTATTTAAAAAAAAAAACTAACAGTCCTGTTTTTGACCTTGTTTAGGGAGAGCGATTAAGTCATGCAGTGGGATGCGCTTTTGCCGTCTGCCTGGAAAGAAAACAAAAGCGTGACAAGGAATGCAGTGTCACCATGAATTTTGACACCTCTAACTCAACGTTCACTCGCTCGGGCAGTTTTAGAGCGGCGCCCTTAACGGAGCGTATTCAAGACCCACAAGAATACAGGCCGGCTGGTAATATTCGATCGTCTTCGTGCACATCTGAAACTGGATATGGTATACGAAGCATATTTGTCTATTTAGATCCTCCAGCGCCGGCAAAAGCGGTCGTCAACCCGTTTGCCATCGAACGTCCTCATGCCGCCCCACACCTGCTAGAGCGGCAAGGTTCATTTCGTGGGCTTTCGCAGTTGAATCAAAGTTCACCTTTCAAGCGACAGATGTCACTTCGAATCGGAGATTTGCCCTCGACTGTCGAACGCCAGCAGAACTCGTTAAGCAATGAAGCACCGAGCTACAAATCCAACCTGATCATCACTCCTGGTAAAATTCTCTTTATTTCATTTTTGCTCATTTTCGTCTCCCTCTGTAGCTTCTGCATTCCATCTCTGCATACTGTCCGATTTGTCTGCTCGTAATTTGTCCTTGTTATGTCAAAGTTTTATTTTTTCTTTTCAATTATTTGTTTAATGCATGCTTTAATACCATCGACCTGTCCTATAGAAAGTCCTCAGCCTCCTCCCAGAGTTAGTCGCCACCGGATGCAGCCATCTCCAGGCCAAGACTCATCTAGTGAGTGAATCACCGTTTTGCGTACCTTTTTATGTTGTTGCTTTCCATTCCCGGCCTGTTGCGTGTATAGAGGGACAGTAGATTGTTGGAAGAGTTTTTAAATCAAATTACTCTCTAATTTAAGAACTTGTACCATAAAGTTTTGGATTGATTGTTACAGTGACACCTATTCCGGAAACTTCGCCTATGGTGGAACGTTCCAATGCAGTCAGCGCCATGTGCCAGCAGTTGTCTCAAGGGCTGTCTCTTTTATCCTCTACCGACGACCCTTTTCTCGCGGACAACAAAGCCAACGTAATATTTCTCGTCTAGTGATAAAATTGAAATTATTTTAAGACATATGGGTTTTGCTTAGGTGATCCCACCAACCAATGGATT
Organism: Daphnia sinensis; assembly: GCA_013167095.2. Classification (NCBI taxonomy): domain Eukaryota; kingdom Metazoa; phylum Arthropoda; class Branchiopoda; order Diplostraca; family Daphniidae; genus Daphnia; species Daphnia sinensis. The sequence goes on from CM023190.1 coordinate 978,038, forward strand.
TCAAGTGAACAACAAGGAAGTGCCAGTGAACAATCCAATGTCACGAGGTGAACAATGGCTAGGCAGCTTAACGGCGAGCGTGACATCTCAGGGACCGAGCTCACTACCGCCTCGCCGTCCGCCTGCTTTGGTAGCGCATTCGCGATCCCAGTCATTGGGGTCGCCACCTGAAACTCCTTCCGTTAGCTCGGTTAGTCATCCAGCGGTTGCTGCGCCACCGCAGCTGCCCGCGATACCACCGCGCAGTCCTTTCCACACAGCACTTCATTCCTCTTCTACTTCGCCGGCCAGTTCGCCTGCACATCATTCCCCTACTGTCGCTAATCGAACAAGCGCTTCAATGTCGGATCCGTTTGATGCCGAATGGGCCGCTTTAGCCACGCGCAATCCCAGCAACACAAATCCATTTTTGCAGAATTCCGTCGTCAAAACCTTCGAAGTTCGTATGTAGAGAGGGTGATATTTTGTTTCTTCAGTTCTCCCCAGCCAACCCTCCATGGTTTTTAAAAATGATTTGCTTGACGTGTTATGTTTTCCCTGCCTCTAACACACACACACACACAAAACAAAAAAACTAAAACAAATAACAAACAACAACAAAAAAAACAACAAACAAACAAAACAACAACAAACAAAACGAAGACATTCCTTTATTTCTTGAATCCGCAAAGCTATGTTTTGCCAACAACATTTTCAACCTTTGATTATGTCTTGTATTATTTGATTTCATTTTCCTCTTCATTTTAGCATTCTTTGTGGTAATATTATGTGTTTGCTGGTGGACGGTGCCAAGAGCTCTCTCCCCAAGCGCGAGTGTGCTAGTTCCGTTTTAGATTTGCGATGCCCGCTCACTGTGCCACGCACGTGAGTATTGAGGAATAACTAATCAACTCCATCCCCTTTGAACCTATTTGTTAACCATTCGCGTAGACTTCTCTTGGTTAAAATCAGAAATATCGAATAAGGAGAAGGAAAAGCAATAGGTTGGGGTTTCCGGTTTCGTAAGTTTTATTTCCACAAACCTTTCGCACAGACAGTTGCCCTCCTAAACAACGGACAATAACGATTTGATTTAAAAATCACATGCTTCATTTTCATTGAAGCAGGGACTCCTGCACAATTTGTATATCTCTTTATCTTTACCTTAGCGAAGACAGAAATGAAAAAGAAATTATTATAAGCCATGTGGTATATGTGTGAACAATGTATATAATGTCGAGGACAACCCAATCGTACGCGGGGAGGGTTAATTGGAACGAAATTGGGACATACAATGTAGTGCCGTGTAGCATATAATAAGTGATAGATGATTCACACGCTCAGTGAATGTTTCGTCGAAACATACCAAGAGTTGGCGTTAAGTGAAGGGTGAGAGTACATCGGACACTTCTAAATTATATGCACCATTCGCTGTTTGCAGGCCATTTGTCTGGCCATTAGTTGAATTGATGATTGTTTATGCCTTCCTATCTCCCATTATTGCCCGTTTTGATTAAGGTTTCAGATGGTTGCTTTTACGCAGGACAATGTCACCAACACCATCGACATGTATCCAACCAAGGGTGAGGGCAAGACATTACCGACTTCTGCTCTTTTCTTCCCATCTTTGTTTTTTTTTGTTTTTTTTTTGAATTTTTACTTACTTGCCATGTAATCTTTTGGGACGTGTCTATAAAAACTTTAAGCACATTTTGCGTAAACAAAAACCCACAGAAAAATTACTAAATCCCAAAACTTTGATGGATTTTCTTCTATGTTGTAACGACAATACATTCTCCTCACTCTCAATGAGGATTCTTTGTTGAATTCTTTCAATTTTCGGGAAAAGCTCCAATAAAATCATAGGATAGTCCCAATTTAATGTTATTGGTTACACGGTAACGAAACTACACGAACCAAAAAACAATTCTACATGTTAAGTATGGCTAACGCGATTTAATTATAAAAATTGTCAAGATCCGAACAACAGCCTTTTTCAACGCAGACTGATAGGTTTTCAACGGCTGCGAGTGCAACCGAGAGTAAACGAGAGGGAAAAAGTGGGGGAGGGGCTCAGCTTTTTTTGGCGATCGGATGCCAACAGTTCAGTTTCCGGCACTCAATTGTCTCGGACTTGCCTTGCTTGGGATACTAGCTGTTGCATTATTTTAGACATATCGTCCTCCTGTAATTGTAGCTTTTCCAACCGACCACGAAATTCCTTTCCGTATTTGATGACATTCTTCTTGGCCTAAAAAAATTATTGCAGAATTTAGCGCGTGAGAACATTAAACTACATTACACTTTTCGTTACTGTCTTAAGACGTTTAGGAAGAGTAAACTAGATCTTTTTTTCTTTACTTGTGTTTTCATGAATAAAACCTTTAATTAGGTGGTCGTTTCTATCTGAAAGTAAAAGAAGTTAAGAGGCTAAGTAAATTCGCGACATAATTTAAGAAATGCTTACTTGAGCTAGTCACATGCTTTGTAGAAGCATCGTATCTGGAAATTTTACTGAAGCCTTGCTCCATTTCTTCTCCAACGGTAGCTTTTTCTTTGCTCTGGCAGTTCAAAAATACAGAAGTACAACATTCACATATAAACAGCTTGCACCTGTTGGGTTGGTTTCAAATCTTGATTATTAAACAAAAACTAAAATCATGTCACACCATAAAAGAAATTCTTTGAAGACTTTATTGGTGAACAAATGGGTAAATTACATGCTTTACAGCAAAACCAAGGTATAGGAGTTACATGGTAGGCGTACATGAGAGGGCGAAAATGGGACGAAAACTGGAATAGCCGAAATTGGCAACGCTGGCAGTGTGTGTAAGTATTAAGGCTAGTTTTACATGGGCTCTTATGGAACTAACTGTTAAAAATCACTTTAATTGTTTGTTTAAATTTTTTTTTTATTTTAAAAAATCTGAATCATATGTAGACGCAATACGTGTACATAGCTCACCAAACAAAATTCAATTGTAAAATATTAAAGTAATTAAAAAAAAAATAAAACCGCAAAATTGTCGCAAAACTTGCAACAGGCATTTTCCAGTGGCCGCAGCCACTATAAATAATTTGAAAAAATTCGCGGAAAATCCCGAAAATTGTGGGATTAAATTTGCTGCGGAAATCAAATTCCACAAAAAAAAATGTGAAATTTGATTCTACAACCCTTCTCATACCTGACGCGGAAAGGTAGAAGTGGAACTTTCCGCGAATTTTTTCGCGGAACGTTTTGGCAAAACCTTTTCCAAAACGTTGCCATGCGAGAGGCTTCCGCAAGTCCTTTGGTTTGTGGGTGCTGGGGTGGAAGTGTTCCTTTTGTTATGAAGTAATGCTGTAAGAATAAACTCAGTCAATCAGAGAAAACATAAAATGGCTTCTAACATATGTAACTTACTTCTGGTTGGTTGGAACTATGTTTGAGGGCATAGTACGTCGTATTTTCGAGCCATTGCGTCCTTTTGCAAGCAATACTGCCCATTGTCCGAGCCCATTTCAGCATCTGCACTATTTCCACTTGCTATGGTAAGTTAACTTTAGTTCATAATCTCTTTGGCACAGAGTTTTATGAAAGAATCTAAAACCGACAGGAGCTGCGTTTGTATTTTAGTAAACAAACGCCACACACGCATACAAACACACACACAGGCACACACTCAGCCCGCCAGAGGCGCAAAATTCACGATTTACAAAATATCGCTCTTTTGTCGCCGGGGCGAACCCTACCGCCTTTTGTTCACAGTAGGCGAGGCGGTAGGGTTCGCCCAGGCGACCGAGATCAAGTTGTCATAATACACCAAAAACTAACCTATCAATATTTGATTTAGGAACGTTGTATGCCTTTACATATCAAGAATGTCATTTTCTTAAAGTATAGGAAGTTAAACACTCCGTAGCTTCAGCGAAGTTATATTTAGTTATAAGCTCTGTAGCTCTCCAAACAAAGCAAACTAAATTTTGTAAATGTTGACATCTGCACGCAATGGAAGTATAGAAAAAGTAATGCTTTAAATAAACTTTTATTAACCAATTGCAATAATAAAGACTCCAAAAATAAACACACGAACAAGAATTTTGACAAAATTTTGCATGCACAGGCTAAGTTAGAATTTTAGTCTTCTTTTAACAGGTACTAGAGTGTTCCTTTTATTCGGGGTTTGCGTAAAAAACTGCGATTCAAATTCAATTTCGATATGCAAAGTCTATATAAAGAACACTACGGCCATGGTTGTTAAATTAGAAAATTTATTTTAACTTACCTCTTAAAATTTTATTTCGACCTCTGTTAATCAATATTTCCACACTCCCGTCTTCTTTATTTTCTTGCACTGCATCCAAAGTTCCTGTAAAGACTGACGGAAAGCCGCAAAAACATAAATCAATTCGGTCTTTATTAATAAGCACATAATTCTCCTTAAGGCGCTCCCTGTAAAGTTCTTGAAGGGCAGGGAGTGTTGGACCAAAGACGTCATCCCACCCGTGATCATATAGAATTGTAGTACCCATCTGAAATTAAAATAATACAATTCAACTAACAGTAGCAGGTAAGAAAAAAATTATTATTATACTTACGTGCTTGTAAAAGACGGGATTGTGAACAACGTCACAGTTGAAAGAGTATGCTGATGACGCTTGTATATCCAGGTTAACAAGGATCTCACGATCAATTGCACATTGTTCAACAAAACTTTTTGCGTTTACTCGCTCTGCAAAATAAGTAGCCGTTCTTCCTTGGGGATTCTCATTAAAACATTTTTGGGCTAAAGCCCACTCTTTTTCACTTAGAACCATTTTAATAAACTACAAACTTCCGTTCGAATTTTATTCCGGCTGTCTTTTCTCCTGATAGATTCATGCCTTGATGTACACACCATCTTGCTATCTTATCCAGGTATGTTTGAGCTTTCGCTTCCGCCTTTTCTTCCGTTTCAGCTTCTATGAGAATTGTCACGTCATCCGCATACACTATTAGTTCCAACCCTTTTGGTGGGGGTGGCAGATCTGCCATCATGACATTAAACAGGATGGGGCTCAACACAGATCCTTGCGGGACTCCTCTTCTGGTCTGAGTACATCCCAGGGTACGATTTTCCATTTTAAGTTTGTATATCCTGTTTTTCATGAAGTCACTTATCAGCCTTAGTATCGCTCCTTCTACTCCGCATTCGGCTAATTTCCATGCGATTGCACTGGGGGATGCTGAGTCGAAGGCCTTGGCTATGTCCAGGAATATACCATACACTTTATTGTTGTTCCTCCATCCATTTTTTACAAAGCAGTCTTATCGGGTAAGAGCATCTGTGGTGCCTCGTTTCCTTCGGAATCCATCTTGTGCCTTTAGTAACTTCTTGTGTTTTTCCAGGTGCCAGTTAATTCTTTTTCCCAGTACCTTCTCTAGGAGTTTGCATAGGGTTGCAGTCAATGCGTCTGGCCTATAGGATTGCGCGGATTCTGGGCTTTTTCCTGCTTTTAGTAGAGGTACCACGTGAGCTTCTTTCCAGGTAAGTGGAAGCCGTCCTGTGCTTAGTATTAGGTTATAGAATGTTGTAACTTGTTCTTTGTTTTCTTTTGATAGGTGTTTTATCATTGTATTTGGGATGGTGTCTGGACCAGGTGCGAATGCGTAAGATTTCTTATGGCCTCTTCTATTTCTTGGATTTTTAGTGGTGAGTTTAGTGTCACCCTTTCTTGTTTTTGTAAGGCTTCCTGTAGTATTTGAGCCTTGTTCCTGTTTAGCTCCGGGGGAGGTTTGTAGGCTGGCTCGAACATCGAATTCAAAAGGATTTTTGATATAACCTCTGGATCGTGAGTTAGTTCAGATTGTGTGATTTTGATTGCCTTTGGAACCGATTGGCCTTTCCTTGCTTTTCCAAGCATGGTACTCATTAGTGACCACATTTATTACATTAGTGACAACCAATCGACATTTTCTCCTCGTTTGCAGCACGTCTAATGCTTGCGTAAATGGTTCCATAATTCGTACATACTCTATAAGGAATTTTTCCTCCGTTTTGGTTAAAGGTGAAATTTTAAAGTGGTGAAATAATTCCACTAACTCTCCGTTTTTAGACGCAATCGGTAGCCGGAGAAAAAGGACCCAACGAAAAAGGACCCGAAGAAAAAGGACCGGCAAAAAGGACCCAACGAAAAAGGACCCTACCAAAAAGGACCACCTTTTCTGAAAAATAAAAGTGGTCCTTTTTCTCCGTCCAAGCGGTCCTTTTTCTCCTTATCTTTTACATATTTTGGTATGAAGTCCAAGCCCAAAATCCAGTGGAAGAAATGGACGATAAACGATTTATTACTTTAAACGGCTTAAGGGCAAAACTGAAACTATGGCAATCCGTTTTACCCGAAAAAAATATATTTTTTTTCCTTTTTAATATTTGTTATGCTTTCAAATGTTTATTTTGATCGATATAAACGTAGTTAAAAAAATGGATTTATTCACGTCAGCTCTTCAGCATTGCCTGTACGCCCTAAATGTTCTGAAACTGTTCGCAGAAAAATAAAAAAATTGGATTGGACCATGGTATAAGAGGATTCCTTCCTCTTATCATATTCTCTTCTATATATTATTCTCAACTTATTACATGATTGGACCATGATCTTATGATTGCATACAAGCCAAGTGATTGCCTGATTTGGACCACCACCGTTATTGGCGATCAGGCAACGCTGAAGCGGTGGTATACAACGACGCGAGACGCATACCTATGAACAATATGTAAAAGAAAGGGAGAAAAAGGGCCGCTTGGACGGAGAAAAAGGACCACTTTTATTTTTCAGAAAAAGTGGTCCTTTTTGGTAGGGTCCTTTTTCGTTGGGTCCTTTTTGCCGGTCCTTTTTCGTCGGGTCCTTTTTCGTTGGGTCCTTTTTCTCCGCCAATCGACGCAATCAGTTTGTTGACGCATTCAATGGCGTCAAAAAATGAATTCCATGTTGTAGCATTATGGAGAACGAAAAGCACACCCAATTTTTGTTTGATGACGTCAGCTGCCAAAGAACTACGCGCTTGTTTATTCCATATTGCCTGGAGTTTTGTGTCAAGACGCTTCTTTACCCCTTAGAAAGTCACGTTGGAGATATTATTGACATCCGTAGTGGCAATGAGGTTTAAAAGATGACATGAGCATCTCCTGTGTCTTGGCAGTTTTATTACGAATATTACCTCTTCTTCGGCATCCCCTACTTCAATATTTTCGTCACCAAAATCTTCAGTGCTTCCAGCTTCCAGTTGAGCACAGTTTTTGGAATGAATATCAAAGATATCACCAATATCAATATAAATGTTTTCATCTTCGTCATCAAAATATTCACCACAGTTACCGTCTTTTGCTAAACAGTAGTTGTCGATCCATTGCATCCGAAGACCCTTGCTACCAGCTTACCGATGAAAGGGGTGAACTTACGGGGGTCCTACAAATAGTAGTGCCGTAGACGTTGGGGGAGACGGACGGTTCTCCCCGACCTAGTCGTAGCTGTTAGGGGTATTATCTTCCCAACGGAGCCTGTATAAAGGATATTAATAATATTGTTGCTAAATAAGAAAATTTATTTTAACTTGCCTCTTCAAATCTTCCGCGCCATCAATCTCTATTTCAATACTTCCATCTTCTTTTTATTCTTTACTGCAACAAAATTTCTGTTAGGATAGAAGGAAAGGCGAAAAAGCGCAAATCTATTCGGTGTTTTAGCAAATTACCGTCTTTGAGTCGCATCCTATAAAGGTTTTCAAGGATGGGGTTTGTTGGACCAAAAATATCATCCCATTAGATACCCTAAATACGAAATTCAGCTAAAGTGCTGTGAAATTTATCAGGCCCTTCGTCTACAGAGGAAATTGGGCAAAATACCTTTTTTATTTTTAGAATTTTTCATTATCAGTTCGTTTAACGAAAATCAAATTTTTTGGAGGAACACCATTTATTTATTACAAACTGACATCTATGGTTGAACTGTAGACATGGTCTCCGTCGGCCATCTGGGGAGTCAATTTCTATAGTAGACAGCGACGGATCCAACACTTGTGTTGAGAGCATCCATGCTCTCCCGTGTAGGGGAGACATCCATTCCCGTATGGGTGTCGGAAATTCCGACGGAACCCATACTGATGGAAGACTCTCCATGGTAGTGGTGTCATCCTTCGGGGTGGATGCCTCCAATGGGTGGACGGGGGGAGTAAAAATTCACCCTGTAAAACAAAATAAATGATGAATAAATAAAATATGAAAACAACGAGGAAACATAATTAATAAAAATAACCTCAAGCGGAGATGTTGGTCGATAAAATTCGTTGAGTTTTATTGATTATAAATTAATATAATATATCCTCATGTACTTATACGTAGATGAATGCGGAAATCTGCACGGAGCTTCATGCTAAAGTGGCTTGCAGCATGAGAATCATGCTTGACCAATTTCATAAAGATCTGAAATTGTCTTTGCAGTCACTCCAGGTTCCAATTAAAGATGATGTTTCTAAGGGGAAATTGTGATTTGACTTTTCAAACAATGAAATATCCCAAGGAGAAATGTCTTCATCCGACAACCCGAGTTTCTATGATAATTCTTTTTTTGTTGTATCCATTTGTGGTCTGTTTTTTTTAACTTCCAACAATCACGTGAATCTCTAGAAGATTAAGCCATCTGGTGGAGTCAATTTCTATAGTGGACAGCGACGGATCCAACACTTGTGTTGAGAGCATCCATGCTCTCAACACAAGTTGTTGTTTCACCGCTGTCTGATTGGGGGGCTGAGGTCTCCATTTCCATTCCCGTGTAGGGGAGACATCCATTCCCGTATGGGTGTCGGAAATTCCGACGGAACCCATACTGATGGAAGACTCTCCATGGTAGTGGTGTCATCCATCGGGGTGGATGCCTCCAATGGGTGGCCGGGGGGAGTAAATTCACCCTGTAAAACAAAATAAATAATGAGTAAATAAAATATGAAAATAATAAGGAAACATAATTAATAAAATTCCCCTTGAGCGGAGATGTTGGTCGATAAAATTCTACTACAAATTGCATTTTTTTCCAGCTATTTGATGCACTATAATGCTAATAACAATATCATCACATTAGATAAATACGAAACTCAGCTAAAGTTCTGTGAAATTTACAAATTTTCACCAAAATACAACTAATATTGTAATAATATGATAGTAATATAAATTTTCATTAATGTTACTTCTTAAGACATTTAAATCCAACGTTTCAATTTTTGATTTAGAAAGTTTTATGCCTTCACATTTCAAGAATTCCAGTATCTTAAAGTATTGAAGTTAAGCCCCCCGTAGCTTCAGTGAGGGTACATTTGGTTGTAAGTTCTCCAAACAAAACAAATAAATTGTGTAAATGTTGCTGTACATAACGAAACCATAGAAAAAGTAATACTTGAAATAAACTTTTATTAGCCGATTACGATATTTATGATTCCAAAAATAACCATACAAACAGAATTTTGACAAAATTTTGACATTAAGGCCCAGGCAAATTAAAAATTTGGATAAAGTCTATTTTAGCCGACCAGATTAACTATATTGTTACTTAAGTTGTACTGAATACACTGAGCTTTTAACACTGAACTGAACTGTATTTACTAGGAAAGTGAATAAATGCTCAGCTAGAATTCCAATGTTGCCAATTATAGGAATGCAATGTTGCTGTCAATAATTGTTAATATGTATCCAAATCCAATACATATATAATTTACAAAAAATTGAGTTAAAATACAACTGTGGTTGCTCAGTGGTACAGCACTAGATTAGTAATAATGTTTTCTTGGGTTCAAATCCAGCGTTTGTGCCATAATTTTACTTAATTGTTTTAAGTTATGTCGATTTAAAGTATGTTACTTTGTACTTTAATGATACTTTAAGTTACTTAGTATACTTTAAAAAGTGATTTACAGATATATATCTGATATTATATTTGGCTGTATAATGTTTATATTATTGGTTGAATTTGATATATGTATCTAATTGGTTAGTTCAGTGGGATAGCATTGGATTACTAAGCAAAAGGCCCTTGGTTCAAATCCTGGTGGTTATTTTTTAATAATAAATGTTATGGATAAGTTATTTTACTTACTTTTTAAATAATCATTAGTGAAGACAGATGACACTAATTCACTCACAGATCTTAAGATTGTGTAGTGTGAATTTTTGATAGTATCGATAGTCCAATCTTCAGAGATAATTTCATTCACTTTGTCTGATGATGAAGCTTTTTGCAAAGCTGTGCCGGTGCTTTTTCCGTAGAGCCCGTTGATAGTTATCGCCTAGTTGACCGTTATAAAGTAGCTGGAAATTATCGTCTAGCTGCCAGTTATCGTCGGCTGACAATTATCGTCTAGTTGACTGTGATTGTTTATGGTCTCCTTGGAATAACGACAGACGAAAATTGGCATGGTAATGAAAATGGCGTCGATTAATAACGTCGACAATGAGGCACCAAGTAATGCAAAAGAAAAAGAAAATAGGAATACAGAACCCGCTCACAAGCGGCCGACGATGGCAACGCACTGTTATACTCCCTAAATGAAGAATTAAGCTGGTAAAAAGTTTTTATTGATTTTTTTTATTTGAAAACAAATTACAAAATTTTTTTTTTGATGGATGGGAAGCGGTTGAGGGATATCAATCCCCCGATACCGTCGTTGAAGTAACTATCGACCCCATCGGTTTCCAAAGACGTCCTTCCTTTCTTGAACCCATCACGAAAACGTGATTTTTTAGCTGTGACGTTGGTATTTGATTTCCTAGAGTGAATAATTAATATCTTTGATGAATCATTATCTGAGGAAAAATATCAACAAACTTACCCAGGAATCGGAATAGGGTTAGAACCGTTGATGCGACGAACAGCTGATTTCAGTAAACCGATGAGTTGAAGTTTTTCTAAATCGTCTGCCCAAATGGTTTTAAAGTTTGGATCGGAAACAGCAGCGAGTCGCAAAGAGACGTTGTTAAACATGTCACCGAATCGCTTTTCAAGTCCACTCTGGACGGCATAGACAAGCGGTAGACAATTAAAATTGTCGCATTCTTAGAGAATTCCATAAAAGTCTCCCGAAGCAACTTGATTGTTGGCAGAAGACAACCAATCGACATTTTCTCCTCGTTTGCAGCACGTCTAATGCTTGCGTAAATGGTTCCATAATTCGTACATACTCTATAAGGAATTTTTCCTCCGTTTTGGTTAAAGGTGAAATTTTAAAGTGGTGAAATAATTCCACTAACTCTCCGTTTTTAGACGCAATCGGTAGCCGGAGAAAAAGGACCCAACGAAAAAGGACCCGAAGAAAAAGGACCGGCAAAAAGGACCCAACGAAAAAGGACCCTACCAAAAAGGACCACCTTTTCTGAAAAATAAAAGTGGTCCTTTTTCTCCGTCCAAGCGGTCCTTTTTCTCCTTATCTTTTACATATTTTGGTATGAAGTCCAAGCCCAAAATCCTGTGGAAGAAATGGACGATAAACGATTTATTACTTTAAACGGCTTAAGGGCAAAACTGAAACTATGGCAATCCGTTTTACCCGAAAAAAATATATTTTTTTTCCTTTTTAATATTTGTTATGCTTTCAAATGTTTATTTTGATCGATATAAACGTAGTTAAAAAAATGGATTTATTCACGTCAGGTCTTCAGCATTGCCTGTACGCCCTAAATGTTCTGAAACTGTTCGCAGAAAAATAAAAAAATTGGATTGGACCATGGTATAAGAGGATTCCTTCCTCTTATCATATTCTCTTCTATATATTATTCTCAACTTATTACATGATTGGACCATGATCTTATGATTGCATACATGCCAAGTGATTGCCTGATTTGGACCACCACCGTTATTGGCGATCAGGCAACGCTGAAGCGGTGGTATACAACGACGCGAGACGCATACCTATGAACAATATGTAAAAGATAGGGAGAAAAAGGGCCGCTTGGACGGAGAAAAAGGACCACTTTTATTTTTCAGAAAAGGTGGTCCTTTTTGGTAGGGTCCTTTTTCGTTGGGTCCTTTTTGCCGATCCTTTTTCGTCGGGTCCTTTTTCGTTGGGTCCTTTTTCTCCGCCAATCGACGCAATCAGTTTGTTGACGCATTCAATGGCGTCAAAAAATGAATTCCATGTTGTAGCATTATGGAGAACGAAAAGCACACCCAATTTTTGTTTGATGACGTCAGCTGCCAAAGAACTACGCGCTTGTTTATTCCATATTGCCTGGAGTTTTGTGTCAAGACGCTTCTTTACCCCTTAGAAAGTCACGTTGGAGATATTATTGACATCCGTAGTGGCAATGAGGTTTAAAAGATGACATGGGCATCTCCTGTGTCTTGGCAGTTTTATTACGAATATTACCTCTTCTTCGGCATCCCCTACTTCAATATTTTCGTCACCAAAATCTTCAGTGCTTCCAGCTTCCAGTTGAGCACAGTTTTTGGAATGAATATCAAAGATATCACCAATATCAATATAAATGTTTTCATCTTCGTCATCAAAATATTCACCACAGTTACCGTCTTTTGCTAAACAGTAGTTGTCGATCCATTGCATCCGAAGACCCTTGCTACCAGCTTACCGATGAAAGGGGTGAACTTACGGGGGTCCTACAAATAGTAGTGCCGTAGACGTTGGGGGAGACGGACGGTTCTCCCCGACCTAGTCGTAGCTGTTAGGGGTATTATCTTCCCAACGGAGCCTGTATAAAGGATATTAATAATATTGTTGCTAAATAAGAAAATTTATTTTAACTTGCCTCTTCAAATCTTCCGCGCCATCAATCTCTATTTCAATACTTCCATCTTCTTTTTATTCTTTACTGCAACAAAATTTCTGTTAGGATAGAAGGAAAGGCGAAAAAGTGCAAATCTATTTGGTGTTTTAGCAAATAACTGTCTTTAAGTCGCATCCTATAAAGGTTTTGAAGGATGGGCTGGTTGGACCTAAAATATCATTAGATCCCATTAGCTAAATACGATCCCATTAGATAAATACGAAATTCAGCTAAGGTGCTGTGAAATTTAGCAGGCCGGTCGTCTACAGAGGAGATAGGGCAAAACACTTTTTATTATTTTTAGAATTTTTCATTATCAGTTCATTAACGAAAACCGAATTTTTTTGGAGGAAAACCATTTATTTATTATAAACTGACATCTATTGTTGAACTAACATCAATGGTAGACATGGTCTCCGTCGGCCATCTGGGGAGTCAATTTATATAGTAGACAGCGACGAATCCAACATTTGTGTTGGGGCATCCATGCTCTCAACACAAGCTGTTGCTCCACCGCTGTTGTTTCACCGCTCTCTGATTGAGGGTCTGAGGTCTCCATTTCCATTCCCGTGTAGGGGGAGGCACCAATTCCCGTATGGGTGTCGGAAATTCCGACGGAACCCATACTGATGGATGACTTCATGGTAGTGGTGTCATCCATCGGGGTGGATGCCTCCAATGGATGGCCGCTGGCCGGGGGGGGGGAGTAAATTCACCCTGTAAAACACAAAAAAATGATGAATAAATAAAATATAAAAATAATAAGAAAACATATTTAATAAAAATTACCTCAAGGGAACATATTGGTCGATAAAATTCGACTACAAATTGTATTTTTTTTTACCATTTGGACAATAAAATGCTAATAACAATATCATCCTATTAGACAAATACGAAATTCAGCTAAAGTTCTGTGAAATTTTACAAATTTTCACCAAAATACAACATATAATATTCTAATAATATTATAGTAATTAAAATTATCATTAATGTTACTTCTTAAGACATTTAAAACCAACGTTTCAATGTTTGATTTAAGAACGTTTTATGCCTTCACATTTCAAGAATTACAGTTTCTTAAAGTATAGAAGTTAAGCTCTAACCCCAACCCCCCAAGTTCTCTATACAAAACAAATAGTTATAAATGTTGACATCTAAACACAATACATACGAAGAATGTTCTAATACGCAATAACTCGATAATTTTAGTGTTAGGTCAAAGCATCTTAAAGGGTATAATATTGTTCCTGCTGCTGATACAAATGACTGCTGATCTACTATTTCTTTTTCTGGTTTTAGGGTTTTAAATAAGTTAATCTAAATGTTGGAACTGCCAACTCAGAGTTTATGATGGTAGGTATATTTTTTGTGTTAGTATGTTGTATGTTGTATGTTGTATGTTGTATGTTTTAGTGTCAGCGTATTCTGAGGGTCTGTTTTTGCCTAGCACGTAAGTGCCAGCGTTTTATGAAAGTGTATTTGGCCTAATACCGAGGTGTCAGCGTATTATGATAGTATTCCCTTATGGGGGAGATACTCTGTGTCTTTTATTAGCCTAGCACTGGGAGTGCCAGCGTATTAGCGTTCCCTTGTGGGGGAAATACTCTGTGTGTTTTTTTGGCCTACCACTGGGGGTGCCAGCGGATCAGTATTCCCTTGTTGGGGAAATACTTTGTATGTTTATTGGCCTAGCACAGGGGGTGCCAGCGTATCAATATGCGAAGCGTCAGAAGGGTATGACGGGACAGGCTGAAATCCCAACTACCGTATACGACACGAGTATACAAAGAGCAAGAAAAGGCGAGCAGTTTACTGGCTGTCGAAGTTGAACTTGGAGTGATGGCGGGAATGGCGGGCTGACGGATTGGTGGTCTCGACAAACGGACAGGCGACTGAAGAGGACGACAGCCGATGAAGAAGAAGATGATCAAGGACATGGACCGAACCGGTCGACGGGCAGGGACTGACGACGACAGACGGATAGGACGCAGCTACGCCAGAGAGTGGACAGCGACAGAGACGGGCGACGCACCAGGGCGGCAGCAAGTGGACACCTTGGCAGCGACGGACGACGGACGATTTACAATATAATTGTGTTCGGAGAAATATGTCAGAAGAAACGTTCAATTTGCGACAGAAAACCCATTTTAAAAATTTGGTTTCCGATGAAGATGATGATACATATATCCTGTATAGAGGAAGTGACTGACGCGTACCCCTTCTCTGTTTGAGAACGCACTCTTGCGGACTCCGCCATGTTTGTTGTGAGTCCATTTTACCTCTGAGGAATTCACATAGGGATAAAAGGGGGTCGCGAAAAAATATTTGTAAAACGTTTACAATTGACCGAAGGATACTAGTAATAATTTTGTGTGAAAGGTAAAGTGAACGAGCTACACTTTAATATTAAATTCATGGGTATTTAGTTCTAGAAAACATCTAAATTTTAATGTTTAACGTTATTGTTTACATTCTTTGAAACATCTACCGTGATATACCCAGGGCCTAGGAAATGAAAATTGTAAAATCCAATACCTAATTTTACAACCAATCGCAAATAAAATACTGGTATTAAGACCCGGTCATTCACTAACCTTGTTAATCTCAAAATCCGCTTTCTAATATTGGGCTGTATTTTCATATTAATGTTAACGTCGTCTAGTTCAACGTAAGAACTAAAAATAAAATTACTACAAATTCATAAAACTATGTATACGCATAATTTACAATAAAACTATGCTACTTAATTGAAAAATAGTCCACTTTACAGGATATGTTTGCATTTGAGACTCTTGTCACCGACACCTTGCCGGTGTCAAATTATTGTGACGAGCTCACTACATGCTTTTATTATTATCGAACCCAATGCGGTGGCCAGTTGTAGCGTTTCAGCTACCCAAATTCTTCTTAATTAGGGCAGACCGGGGCTATGTGGGACAAATTCTTAAAGAAATTTTCAAACTTTTTTATGTAGTGCAAAATTACACGGATTTTTCCTTTTTTTGTACAAATGTTATATGGCTGAGATAGCCATTGTGTTAAAAATTTTATTTCCTATTCATTGGTTGTACACAATTGGTGTAAAACTACAAGTACAATGTATAAATCTGCGTGAAACCTAAATGTTCTTCAAAAAGACCATTTTTTATGGGAGAGGAACTAATTTCCAGATGAAGGAGGGGCTAGTAATAAATCGATTATCAAGAAATAGATATTGATAGTTCCAGAATCGATAAATGTTTTGTCATTGTTGTTTTGGTTTGTCACATGTTTCTCGTGAAGACATGCTAATTATATGATAAGGTTTAAGTTGTTGGATTGGATTGGATAAGCAACAACCCATCCAAGGTATGTATTAGTTAATTATTATAAACCCACTATGGTATTGAAGCCTAACTGCTGTTGAAATGTTTATTTATTTTGTCACAGCTTTTCAGTGAATTACATATTCTGTATTCTTCTCATAACATATTCTTGTTCATACAACAGGTGTTTAAATTGAAGTATGTACACATCAACATTTGTCATGTTTTTTTTTAAATTGTTTTAGTGCTTACCGCTACCAATCCCAAAGTTTGTAAGTTACAATAGCCTAGTAATTGAAATACAATGTCATATTACTGTGAAATTAACCATTCTGTATTTATTCCACATTACATGAACATCACAAAGTGGTTACAATATAAGACAAACATAGTTTATCTATTCCCTTTGACCACTAATAAAATGAATATCCCGACATTAATACAGTATTGCAATGCCAGGCTAATCGACGTATGTTGAACCATCTGATACGATGTTGTTGAGCTTTGATTGCATTTCTTCAAGTAGTTTATCTGCAACCAAACTTGCTCAAGGGGCATGACGTCTCCAAAATACCTTGGCCATTCAAGGACAGAAATGCTGTTATGTTGAGATAAAAATTCAACTTCAGCTTTGCTTCGATGAACTGGATACCTGAGAAGACAATTTTTGATAAGTTAATGCCGAGTGTTATATAGTACATTATAAAGGAATCAAAAGACAACCAGTCATGTACAAGTCCGATGTTTGTTAATGAAATGTTGGTAGACAAGGGTAGGACATATTTTTACAGGATGTCCTTGTACTTTGAAGAATCAAACTTTCCGGTAACTCTGCATGAAGAAGCCATTGGACTTGATGACGAAATGGAACCCCAAACCATAACTGTGTTACTAGATTCTCTTTCTGAACCAAAGTACAAGGAAATTTTTCCTTTTTCGTCATATCTGGAAATGTTTAAAAAAATGTAGTTGCAGTTCATTTTATCAATTCTAATACTCAATAAACAAGTTCTTACGTGAAGTTTTGTGTATCTGAATACACCACAGAGTTCTTGTATTTATCCATATTCCTCAAACAGTTTTTGGCTCCACTTACTCGATGATCTCTCATTTCTGTTGTTATTTTAGGTCTATACATTGTAAAAAACAACAAATTGTAGTTAAATTGCCATGAATTTGAACAAACGTGAGTGTAACTGTAAGGACAAGCCAAACTATGCGTCGTGTACTTTAAAATCGATTTTTAAGCCCAGCAGAAGTACAATTGCCGTAGGCTATTTTAGACTCCGCCCTTTTGGGCTGGCCTCAACATATCCCAAATAGCCCCAATTGAAATGTCCCGTTTTTCCACGAGTGACTATCCGCATATTTTTAATTAATACAACCAAACTATTAAAGCTACAAAAATGTACTATCAACCAAAAAAAAGTAGAATGAATTTCAAATCGAACGGACTATCTCGTTTTTTAGTTACGTTCCTGAAAAATGCACTTTTTTTAGTTTATACATTTTGCTGATTTCTGGGGAAAAAAAATATTTTAACTTATAGCTCGCAAAGTACTTGAGGGATTTAATTGAAAATTTTTCTCGGTGTCCGGTACATTAATTCCCACGTACGGTAAAAAAATGAAATAAAAACTATTACGGGAATATGCTCAAAACTGCGATGTCCCATTTAGCCCCTGTCCCAAATAGCCCCGGTCTCCCCTACAATCCTTTGATGCCATAGAAGTCGTAGGGGTAAGTGTAGGGAAGACTGAACCCATATTGAACACTTACGGTTCTTCCCTTTTGGTCTCCAGCCCTCTACTGAATTAACTATTTTTAGCAATTCAGTCTTTATTCTATATCCCAAATCC
Source organism: Daphnia sinensis (assembly GCA_013167095.2). Taxonomy (NCBI): domain Eukaryota; kingdom Metazoa; phylum Arthropoda; class Branchiopoda; order Diplostraca; family Daphniidae; genus Daphnia; species Daphnia sinensis. Next base: position 995,963 of record CM023190.1, read on the forward strand.
TTTCATTTTTTCACTATTTTTCAAAAAATGTTATAAAGATTATCATTTTTCAGTCTTTTTTTTCCGACCCAGGGTTAACTTGGACAAGCGCATGTACTAGGTTAAACCGAGTATTTGCGGGAGGAAGCAACGGACGAAAACTGAGAAAAGAGTTTAATATTGTAGCAAATAATAAAAAAAATTGGGTAATTTAACTTTTAAAATAAGGACAATTTCTGTAGAGATAATATAGGAGAAAAAATTCCATTTAAGAAAAGGACAAGAGAGAGAGGAGCTAAATAAATCGATGATGAATAATTCATATTTATCGCTCTTCGTTTTTTGCAACGGCAAGTAAAGTTTCGTCCATACAATTTGTTTTTAGCTTGTAAAAAGTTATAAATCTCTTCCCCTTCTACGCCCCTTTTTTTGTTCAACCATACCCCACCAATTGCACAAAGCGACCACAAAATCAACACCTTCAAATTTCAATTGTGATTAAAGCTTACAACCTTACTTTTTTGTGTTGTTTTCCAGATAAATGAATCATCTACATACCAGGATGATTACTTTGGTTTTACTTTTGATGTCTTGGACACCACGCTCAAATCAACAACAACAAATATTTTTGAAATCAATTCCACTATTTTAAAATCCATTTCTTATTCTACTAGTACAGTGTCCAATATGGGTGTGGTCTTATGCCTGACATGTATTTCAACTGAAACTCTTACTAAATACATTTTTTGCATATAGTAAGAGCGGTGTGAGGCCTCGTTGAAGTCAAAGAAGGCAAAGGGAGGCATTGCCACATTAATCCATGTAATTATTTAAACTAGATGTAGTATTACGTTGTTGTGTATTGTCTAGTCCATGAATGTTAATTTTCTTAATTAACAAACACCTAGAGTATAATTTCAGTGGTCTGTAGTAATCACCATAGACAAATTTTTGGACATGGATTTAAATTTTTTGCTTCAAGTCTGCCCAATTTGGCTTTGATTAAATTTATGCAAAGGACTGGGTACTGAAAGCTTATTTGTGCAAATTATTCTGGGGCAGTGGGAGGTGAATTCTACTAGTTTATGTTATGTTATGTCTTTTCAGATGTAGCTCTGCATTGGTTTAAGGTTTTCTGTGCTCCTTCTGACAACTGAAAGAGGATAGATTTGTTTCGCAAATGAAGTTGTATGATATGCCTGGGGCCCAATTGTCATTTTTTTGTGATAAAAAACATTTTTGCTGCATTAAACGTGAGACGCAGAGGACTAAAGTTGCATTTTTTGCGTTTGAGAAGGTTGAACGGTGATGATACATGAATCACTTCGTCCAATCAACTGACGAACCAAAAATTACGAGCCTATGACCAAACCAGTAGAATCCTGGATACTTGATCACATACGGCTAACACAATTTCATGTGGTCATCTTGATGGTAAAATAGTAAAATGAAACCACATATGACTATTACTTTAGATCGATTTTTTCACAAGTGGAGATTTGCTCAACAATTATAATTTCAGAAGGTAAACAATGGATCCAAAAAATAAATCAAACATTTTGTTAATGCTATTGTTACGCCTAACTTTTGAAAACATGGAATTTCAGGTCAAACGGTCGTCAACTTGTTCAATGCCCAATTATGAAATGGTTGAGCAAAACAATAACATTACATTGCTTTTGGACAGGTCCTCACTCAATAAACGCAGAGGAGGCCCCATTATGCATGTGACGGGAATTTGTTATCCATGCAAGTACTCAACATAGAAAGGTAACCAGTTCTGTTTATTTAATTTCTATTATTATTTCACAGCCAAATTTACCGTGTGCCAGCATTATGCATGCAAATATTCAATCAAGAGATGGGTAACCAATTCTGTTCTATTTCAAGCTTTTATTATTCAAATTATTTCACAACTGTATTTAACATGTCAAGAATAATAAGAACGTACATTTTTTATTATAATTTTTTTCTGTGGAACGCCACGCGATTGATTTTTTTAGTTTGATTTGCCTGGTTTTGAAAGCCCTACAGAAGGGCTACCCAATTTTGTCAAATTTCAATCACCATTCTGAAACACGAATTTTTATAAACTGGGCCTTGTTTTTCGTTTGATCTAGTGGGTCGAATATTTTTTTATCGCTAACGAAGTGTTGTGGTTGTCGGCCTATATTTTACGTTAGGGGTAGGTGTGTTGATGAGTTCTCAACGAAGGGGTAGTTCGAATTCAAGTTTGTGGCGATCGCGATCAAACTAAACTCAAAAATGGTCGATCAATCAACTCAATTCTGCTGAGTTCAACCTAAAAAAAACTAAAAAGTTTTGAGCAATATCAGAGTCAATTTTGACCTCAAATTTTCTTACTAAGACGCCGTATGCCCTGGAAACCTTGAAATTATCCTTTAATCAATGTTTTTCCACGACGAATCTCGTCATCATTATCAAGCAAAGATAATTTAAACATTGGGTTGCAAATTGCTGCTTAACGCAGTTCATTTTCTAAAAACGTACTGTAAAATCTGAAAAAAAAACAGGTTGACGCCGTCTGCTGTTAAGATCTAGACTGTTCTAAAAATTTTCTTGTTAAATCGTTTGAATACATTTTTTATTTACCCCTAGATGATGCATTTGGTAAAAAATTGATTGAAAGATGAATTGGAGGGCTCATTTCGGCATCAACTTTTCGTTCAATTTTTCTGTGAACTTCTGTTTTTTCTTCAACTGACCGATAGATGGTTCAACTAGTCATCAATTTTGGTGATCAAATCGATTGAAGGTTGAACTGAAAATGTTGTATGAGGTACTTCTTCAACGGTGGTCCAGAGTCTAGACCACCGTCAACCTGGTTTATGCATCTTCTTTTTTTGAAAATATAAAATAAGGCAACGCTGTTTCAAAGGAGACATTTTTAAACTTATTTATATTTTTTATAAGTAGATGTTTTTTTAATTTCTAACGGTTTGGCAAATTGAATTGTAAAACGGATTCTGAAACCAAGAAAGAATGATGGAATGAGAAAAAATTGCCACAAAAGTAGCATTCGATTCTCAGTGTAATTTTTAACATCATTCCAATTATTTTTTGGTTTATTTGAAAAATTGGGAAATGTTGATTGATTCTAAAACAGTGGCAAATACGGCATGATATTGCAAGTAACTTGCAAGTAACTTGAAAGAAGCCGGATTTTGTATCCCTGAAGTTCACAAAATACAAACATAAAAAAATAAGTGGGAAATCTGTGTAATTATGATATAGCTCATATTGTAACGAGCGTGAGCAATTGCGGTTTAACTATATATATTGAATCACTTACAAGCTTAAACCCTGCGTACAGTCGTAAAACTGAGAACCTCTAGTGCTCTAATGCGGTGTCTTATCGGCACCGCTTATCAGTCCCCGCTCTACGTCTTCTATCACCCCGTCCGGAGTTTGATATCCGATACTCCCGCTACATCCTCAATATGAAACCGTAAGTCGTTTCGATTTACAAACATCTCTGATACACCAGCTGCTCTATCTCCTATTCGTGCAACTGGAATTTAGCCTCCATACTATGTATCAAAAGCATGCGTCGCTTGCGACTAGTACAGGTTATGGCCGTCGCAGCATCCGTGCAACCCGCAGTCACTGCCAAATTTCACAAGTGTACCTGTCGCTCACGGCTAGGGTGGCTGTCACCGTGCACGCGCTCATGTTCTTTCTCGCTCCATATCGCCATTTTCTGTACTTGGACATGAATTAAGACAATGATGAAAGAAAAAAAAAGAAATCCTTTACAAGATAGCAGCAGTGACCGGAGCGAGACGTAATTAGGCCAATCTTTCTTTCTTCAAAACCTTTATAGGAAGCGATTCAAAGACGATTATTTGCTAAAATACCGAATAGATTTACACGTTTTTGCCTTTCCATCTATCCTACCAAGAATTTTGTTGCAGAAAAGGAGAACAAAGAAGATGGAAGTATTGAAATAGAGATTGTGTTAGGAATTTATTCCCAACAACGACGACACGGTTGGGGAGATCTATCCGTCTCCCCCGACGTCTGCAGTCGTACTACTTGTAGGGCCTCCGCAAGGGGGCCCCTTTTCTTTGTATTCCATTTCCCACCTAATAGAATTTGTATCCCTCCGCCGTATGTAATGTAAATTCCCTTTTTTGGCCACTGCGGTCAGTCCTCAATACAATCTTCAAACCTACACAAGGGAAGTTTCAGTGCTCTTCATTTTTTCATATTAAAGGTAAGAGTTTGGCTTGAGCACACCTAAATTAACTTCTAATCCTTTCATGGTCCTTCGAACCGCTAAATTTTTCCAGTAAAAAATTTCTTCTTCTTGTGTAAACTTTCTTAATATTTAGCCCTATCACTAAGTCATACACACCTTACTCAAATTTATTTTTTTTTCTCTCAGCTTATTCTCAATTTCTCTTTTAGTTAGTTTTAAGGGGACTACTAGCAATAGCCCCCAACTAATTCTCTCAATTGTGTATGACATCGTGAGGGCAAATTTCCGATTTTTTTCTCTTTCTCTGACTACCCTCTCGACCACCTGGTTACCCTACCCCTTTAGCGTGGTAATCACGTGGAGACCCCTTCTCACTAGGACTCCTCTTCTTTTTTTTCTCTCTCTCTTACATTTACGCATCTAGTTTCTCCCTTTATTAATTTAATGCTTTTACGCTTTGCTCTTTCATACCTCCTGCCTTTCTAATTTTTGTTATTAAACTCTCTTTTCTGCAACGCTTTCCCTCTTTCAGAGGAGGACCTTTAAGGTACTCCATAACCACTTTCAAAATAGGGAAGAAATCTCAGCGAATTCGTCGGGCGTTGCAGCGTCAGGAGGGGATCCTACCTCCCTGGACGGGGCTCATTCGTTCAAGGGCCCCTCAGAACACTCCTGAAGGCAGGGCAACATTAAGAGAGCTGTGTGGCGGGATCCCGACGGTAGTCGATACAGCAAGAGCCGCAATCGACAATTTCCTGCCGATAGCCCTTCAACATTTATCAGACGAGGAAATAAGGGAGGCTTTGCGTCCGAAGTACTGCATAGACATACGGTACCGACCCAGGGATCCCTATCAACTTACACCAGAGATCCCAGAGCCAACACCAGCGCCTCCAGCGGAAGCGGGATCCAAGGAGCCGACCGTGAGGAAGGCTCCAGTGTTGCTCTCCAGCAGCGAGTCAGGTGATACGTACGTATCATCTGACGAAGAAGACATCGTCGGCGTTGCGGCCCAAGTACTAGCAGCCGCCAGGGGAGCCACTGGAAGGGGCCACGGCCATTACCCGGACCCCACTCGCCCTACTTCGCCAAGGCCCGCCAGGGGGAGAGCCTTAACCCGAGGTAGAGAAATTCGCGACTAAGTTTCGCTAAAGTAAGCCTGTAACTTAAAATGTTTCAATAAATACAAGCCTTGAACCCTATTACACTTCTCTTCTCTTTCTCTCTCTTGCAAAAAAAAACCCAAAAACAAAAAAAACTTTCTTACATAGAAGTAACACCTCTCTCATTTACAAGCGCGGGTGTCTCACAACGCCATCTAGTGCTCAAAATTTAAGTTCTTCAAAACCTTGAAAGTAGATGCCAACATTACAGAATTCTCTCATTTTCTTTAACTCTCAATCTGATTTCTAATCAGAAATTCATCCTCCCTCAGTTCTCAAGTTTCAATTGCAAACATTCGCAGTTAATAAATGTTTCCTCAGTTATTCCCTTTTTCAGCTAGGAGCTATTTCAGTTTAAATCTCCATTTCTTCACACAAGAATTCCGTTATTTTCCTTTTTGATCTTTCTCTCAACGTAGATGCCCCACTACGCCATCTAGCGTTCAACTTCTCAGTTTTTCATTATTTTTCTCTCTCTCAATTATCTTTCTCATTTTCAAAGATTTTCTTTTTCTCCCTCATGCTTGACAATTAACAAAGCATAACTCTCGCTCTTTAGCAATTGCTTCTCGCTCTTTTGCAATTGCCTCTCTCGTGTTTGACAAAACGTCAAACACATCTCTCAATCTCTCGTGCTTGTCTTTGTAGGAGCAAGGAAATAAATCCTGCTCCATAATTCCAAAGTATTTTGGCCAAATTTTAGATAGCGTTGGGGAATAAAGCAGTTATTCAACCCTCGAGTTCCTGCCCCATCCGAACGTGAGCAAAACCCTCTTGCAAACATATCGCGTCATCGGGCGTGCCTTCTATACCAAAAGGCCAACTAACAAGACAAGTTTAAGCACATCTCACTCAACTTTCAACTCTCATCTCAAGAAGCTCCATCTCTCTCTCATTTCAACTCTCCAAATTTCATCTTAAAGATGATCTCTCATCCCAAAAATGACTCCATCGGCAAAAGCAACCAGAGCCGCCGTTAAAGGACACATCACCAGGATTGTCCAAGCTATTACAGGATACGAGTCATTAACCATGTCGGCTCGGATCTCCACGATCCTTATCGAACAAGAAAAAAGGTTGAAAGAAAAGTTCGATACCTACAAGTCACTCTCACTGAAGATTCAAGATGACATGGGAACCCTCCAGGCTACACAACAAGAATACGACACTGAATACGACACCATCTACCAAACGGAAGAAGAAGTCAGTGCAGCAAGAGTAATTGTAGCCATAAAGTAACAAAAATGGCTAGAAGAAAAGGAAAAACAAAAGGAGGCGACCAGGGAAAAACTTTTTCTTGACGTTCTCCAACAATAGCAAATCCAGAACATTGCGGCCATTCAGCAACTTATGGCTACTACTCCAGCACAGGCAGCTCAATCAACGAGATTGCCTCAAAGGCAAATAAAGCCATTTAAAGGGGACATCCTCGAATGGACCCCATTCTGGGAATCCTTTAACGCTGCCATCCATTCTTCCTCGCTCCAAGCGGTACAAAAATTTGATTACTTGAAGGAGTACCTAAAGGGAGAGGCGTATCTCTTCGTCGAAAATCTAGAGCTGACAGACGCCAATTATGCCATTGCCATCGACGAACTCAAGAAGACGTACGGCCAAAAGGACGTCCTCATCGATGCGCACCTCAACAAGTCGGACACCCTTCAACCAGTGAAGGACGCAAACGACTTCGCAGCTCTCAAGATCTTCTACCTCAACGTTCAGTCTCATATCAACGCCCTGGAGACATTAGGAGTCGCAAGAAACACGTTTGGCCGACTTCTAGGATCCAGATTAATTAAACTGGTTCCTCACAAGCTGCAAGCCAAATTGGCAGAATCTTCCGCCAATGTTTCGACGAATATAGATGGGGTGATCAAGTTCATCCGTGAACAAGTGGAGGCAGCCGAAAGACTAAATCGGCTGAAGCCAAAATATCCTACAACGCCACCACCGCAGAGACACGTCGTGCCAACGCCAGCTATAGCATCTCAACTAGCGGCAGGAGCCAAACAACATCCGGCTCCAAATTCCAAACAATATTATCAGGCTAAAACCTCCTATCCGCAAAGCCAAGGCGCACGATCAACAACAGAATGCAATCGACCATGCATCTTTTGCGGAGAAATTCACTGGGCTTCCAATTGCCCGAAAACTCTTAAAGAAAGGAAGAACATCATCCAGACTTTGAAGAGATGCACAAACTGCTTTGGAGACAAACACGATGTCTCCTCGTGCACCTCAACGCGCAATTGCAACAGATGTAATGCAAGACACCACACGGCACTCTGCGATAAAAGAGAGTTCCGATTTTCAAAGGAGATAACTTCGTCTCCCAACCACACAGTAGCTGGAAATTCCATTTCAGCCACCTCAGCATGCGCTAGTACGTTCGGACAGCTAATGCTCAAAACCGCGTAATTGCCACCGTAATTGTTACTGGCCAGAATGGCAAAGAATTAAAAGCCATCCTATTTGCAGACGACCGAAGCCACAGAAGCTGGGTACTCAAATCCATCTCCAATCAACTAAATCTGAAAGTTGTGGCGATAGAAAACATCGGTACAAGGGTCTTCAAGAAAAAAGAAACAAACCCACCAGTAATGACTAAAGGCGTCAAAATGCAAGTTAGGGGCACTTGGAAAGGCGCCCCAAAGGTCATAATAATTGCGCTGGAGTCGGAACACATAGCTGATACGGGTCCTTAAGTCGCATCGCAATTCGCCAGTCAACTCTAGCTTCAAAATGAAAAAATGGCGGACGATCGCTTTGAGAACGAACACCAAGAAGAGCCGGTGGGAATTTTAGTCGGAATGGAACAAATATTCCAAATCAATGCTAAATGAACCTGCGTTTCAAAGCCCGTGCGATATCCGCGCCCACAACACTCATCTTGGAAGAATGCTGGCCGGTCCATCAAAGGAGACCAACTCCAAGATGGGATAAAGAATTATCCAACAGATGATTTCTCGCCCCAACTGCTCATCGCCAGAGGTAACATCGTCGTTAACGACAAATTGCTGCAGCTATACAAACGTCAACCCAAGTTCGTCAATCAACCTGATGGAAGAAAAGGATACTGAACCCTCCAGTATTCAACGACCGCCGAAAAAAGGAGCATCAACCGAAGATACTCCGGCGGAACCTGACGGAACACAAGACAAAGAAAAACTTGAAAAAGACGAGCTGAAAGCAATAAACTTCGACCTCTCCTTATTTTGGAGAATAGAAGATCTCGCTAACCTGGATGGCGCGCAAGCAGTGGAGCCCAAGGATCACCTTAGCTCCTTTGAAAACGAAATCACTCGTCTACAAGATGGCCGTTATTGTACTCCGATACCATGGACAACGGATAAATGGAGACTACGACGTAACCTCCAGTTGGCCACGGGAAGGGTAGAAAACACGCAAAAGAGACTGCGGAAAACTCCCGAGGATCTAGCGGATTACCATAAGGAGATCCAGCTCCTCATCAATGACTATGACGGGCATCACACCTACCTCCCTCATCACCCAGTCTACAGAAAAGACAAATCGACGACGAAAATTCGACCTGTCTTTGATGGAGCTGCTAAATCCAAGCATAGACCCAGCTTAAACGACGTCCTGGAGACCGGACCCAATCTCAACCCCGATCTCCTATCGGTGTTGATGCGATTCAGGATAAATAGAATCTCCTGGGTTGCGGATATTGAGAAAGCATTCCTCAATATCGCGCTACAACCAGAGGACTCTGAAGCTATCAGATTCCTATAGCCTGAAGAGCCGGAAAAAATCGGCTTTCCGTTGATCGCATATATATGGAAAAGAGTACCCTTCGGTCTCAGTTCCAGCCCTTTCCTATTGAGGGTAACGATTAACAAACACTTGAAAGCGGTTAAGTCTCGTTTCCCAGAGACCGTAGAGCAGCTTGAAAAACAACTACGTGGATGACTACCTCGGCGGCGCAAAAAACACTGAAACCGCCAAAAGAAGGGTCAAAGAAACGATGACCCTGTTTTCAGAAGCCCAACTCAACATGAGAAGATTAGCAACAAACGACGAAGGTCTACGCCTCCATCTAAAGGAAAAAGGCCTAGCCAACCAAGTCGTCGGGATCCTCTCTCCAGCCTTAGAGAACCAACAGAAGGTGTTAGGGATCCGGTGGGATACCGGATCCGATTCATTCCAATTCAACCCTACTGAAATAGTCCAAGCAGCGGAAGAAGTAGGAGAGCTGATCACGAAGAGAAAAATTCTCGGCATCTCGTCAAGAATATTCGACCCTATCGGATTTTTAGCTCCAACCACCCTCCTGCTAAAGGTGATTTACCAGAAACTTTGGGAAAACGACATCGATTGAGATCAAGCCGCACCAGAAGAAATACAAAAGTCGTGGATTCTTGTGATGAGCGGCCTAACTGAGCTAGCCCAGGTGCAAATTCCACGCTGGACCGGATTCTCAAACGAAATAATTTCGAATGAGATCCATATTTTCGGTGATGCCTCTGAATCGGCATACGGAATCGTCACCTACGCCCGGCTCCAGAAAAGGAATGAAAAGGCCTACACCATTCTCCTTGCGAGCAAGTCAAGAGTTGCCCCCTTACCTAAGAAAAGGGTTACTCTACCAAGACTAGAGCTTCTCAGCGCTCTTCTAGCAACTCGCCTAGGTGAAACAATCAAAATGGCGCTTCAAATAGGGCATTGGAGAACCACCTACTGGTCGGACTCCTTAGTCACCTTAGGATGGATCAGAGGAGAACCAAACTGATGGAAGCCGTTCGTCCGCAACCAAGTGGAATCCATCTAAGAGGTCTCAAAAATAGACTGGTGGAAACACTGCCCAGGTCTGCAGAATCCTGCCGATCTTGTCTCGCGGGGAGCGCCAGCGCAATTGCTGGTTCACTCTCAGCTCTGGTGGGAAGGTCCAACATGGCTGAGCGAAGGAGAAAACGAATGTCCGGATTCTCCAGAAGCAGAAAACCCATCATTGGTTCAAACACAAATTGAAGCGGAAGCAAGGAGCTCAACGATCAACATGACCGTAGCCATTGCTGCTCCAAACCAGCCAATAGAATGGCATCTCGACAGGATCTCAACCTGGAACCGACTCGTAAGAAGAACAGCATGGATCCTTCGGTTCCTAAACAAAAGTCGCAAAAAACCACAAGATCCTGAACACACATTTGAGGAAAGCATCAACGTCTATGGAAAGGAGATAAAAATCGCTAGACTCTCCAGACAAGAACTAGATGAAGCGGAGCTGCTCATCTACAGGCAACTCCAAAGAGAACGCTATCCAAACGCGTTCGAATCCCTTCAACTCAGCCGGGAGATCCATCAGAAGGAAAAGATAGCATCTTTTTTCCCTATCTGGGATCAAAGAGACCGTCTCATCAGAATCAAAGGCAGAGTTGCTCTAGCTCTGAGGGATCGAAACCTCGAACCCCCTATTCTACTACCTGCAAGCCACGTCGTCGTATCACTATTGATAACTGACAAACACGAAACACTAGCGCACGCAGGCGTCAAGACTACACTTTCAGAGCTAAAAGAAAAATTCTGGATAGTCAAAGGCCGACAGCAAGTAAAAAAGGTGTGGTTCGCGTGCGTACCATGCCAGAAGGTTACATCTCCCCCTTTTCAAGAAATCGCTTTACCTCTACCACTCAACTGACTCCGCCAAGCTCAAGCGTTCCAAATCACGGGTGTTGATTTTGCTGGACCGCGTCTACAAGCCTGTTCCAGCTAAAAGGATAAAAAAGGATAGCAACCCGCCAACGCACCAGGACCCGCCGGCCAACCCGGATCCACAGGTCAACCCGGATCCTCAACCAAACAGCGACCCGTCTACCACGGAAAAGGAGCCTAACCAGGAACCAATCGTGGAAATGGAAACTCCAATAGAAGCGAACGTCACCGAGCCAAATTCTGCTCAGAAGAAGGGTAGCAAAACTAAGCATCCCAAAAGCTACGCGTGCTTATTTACATGTGCGGTAACGCGAGCCGTACACCGGTCAGCGCGCTCCTTCCTAGCTGCTTTCCGAAGGTTTGCGGCTAGACGAGGCCCAATATCCGTCATGTATTCGGATAATGCTCAAACTTTCCTTTGCATCAACCAACACTTAAGGATGCTGCACGCGGACCCGGGCATCCAAGATTTTCTCGCCATGAAGAAAACCCGTTGGATTTTCTCTGCAAGCCTCGGTGGGATGGATTCTGGGAACGCATGGTGAGGAGTATGAAGGATCTGCTCCGTCGCTCCAACGGCAGAGCGTGCCTAACCTATGAGGAGCTTGAAACCAGTCTCGTCGAGATCGAAAGCTTCATTAACGCGAGGCCGCTTAACTACATAGGAGACGGAGCCGACGACCCGCTTCCCCTCACGCCAAACCAATTCCTGAATAATCGGCGGTCAACTTGCGCTTACCCGGAGCCAGCAGATAATCTGGTGGCTCCCAACTCTACAAGTGCAACGTTGAAGGAGTTGGACAAAACAAGAAGAGAGTACGTAAACGATCTCTGCTCTCGATTCGTTGAAGATTACCTGAAACACCTGAATAACTTCAACGCCAAGGGAAAACCCGGGAAGAAGATTCGCCTCGAGGAAGTCGTTGTTATTTACGACAGCATCGCAAAACGACTCATGTGGAAAGTTGGAGTCGTAAAGGAACTCATTACCAGCAAGGATGGACTAGTTCGTTCCGTCATCCTAAAAACCCCTAATGGCAATCTAATCAACAGAGCCACTCAGAGTCTCCATCCTCTAGAACTGCGCGAAGATCAAGAAGAGGATGTGGAAATCGCTGACCAGGAACTAAGAGCGGAATCCGAACAGGAGCCGGAATCAGGAGAAGAAGGCGGCCTAATCCATCCAGCCCCGGATCCCGAGGAACCCGACTATGACGTCGCCGAGGAGGTTGAGCCGGATGCTACGGGCTCTGGGGGGCGGGGGGGAGTATGTTAGGAATTTATTCCCAACAACGACGACACGGTCTCCCCTGACGTCTGCAGTCCTACTACTTGTGGGCCTCCGCAAGGGGGCCCCTTTCCTTTGTATTCCATTTCCCACCTCATAGAATTTGTATCCCTCCGCCGTATGTAATGTAAATTCCCTTTTTTGCCCACTGTGGTCAGTCCTCAATACAGTCTTCAAACCTACACAAGGTAAGTTTCAGTGCTCTTCATTTTTTCATATTAAAGGTAAGAGTTTGGCTTGAGCACAGCTAAATTAACTTCTAATCCTTTCAGATTGATGGTGCGGAAGATTTGAAGAGGGAAGTAAAATAAATTTTCTTTATTTAACAACACAATTATTAGTATCCTTTATACACGCTCCATTGGGAATTTGATACAAATTTAATCCGTCTCCCCCAACGTCTACGGCAATACTATTTGTAAGGCCCCCGTAAAGTGACCTTTGTCATTTATGTTCTAATTCCCACAATATAGTACTGTATCAATCCGCCCAACCTAATGTAATCCCCCTTTTATGACCTACTTCAGTCAGTCGAAATACAACCGCGTGAGCTTATACAACTTGAATTTAGTGTTCATCAATTTTATCCTTAAAAGATGAAATAACGGCCTGAACACGCCACAAAAAGTTTTATTCCTTTCAGGTTCCACATATCGATATTACATTTGAAATACATCCTTTGACACAAACTCCAAAACGAAAGGTAATAGAACCTCTTAGAAAAAGATTAAAATTTTTAATTCGCCTGAGCCTGAATGTCAAAATTTTGTCAGAATTCTGGTTGTATGGTTATTTTTATTCATAAATATCGTAATCGGCTAATAAAAGTTTATTTCGAGTATTACTTTTTCTATGGTTTCATACCTATGGTCGAAATTGAAGTTTCTATGACGGATGATGATAATGAAAATGAAGAGGATCCACTTTTGCAGTTGTTTCAAGAGATGGGTGTTTCAAATGAAATGATGGAGGCTGCTGTGCAAGGTGTAGAGACCGGGGAATTTCAAGACGTAGAACTTGAAATGGAAGAAATGATGCCCTCTGCCGATTCCATACCGTGTGTGATCCTACCACTGACGGCAAGTTCAACTGGCCAGGAAACCGACTACATCCTGTCTACATCCTGTCTACATCCTGTATTCAAAACTCCGTTCGGACTGTGTAGCTCATAAGCTACAATTAGTAATTAAAGACGCTTTTTAAGCACTCGTGGTAATAAAAAAATAGTAAATTGTAATTATCAACAATATCGTTCATTTTTTTCTAGGGCGAAGCGGCGTTAGTAATTTCCCATGTCAGCAAACTCGTCAATTACATCAGAAAAAGTGTCCTTGATACCGAAATGGTCTTCACTGCAGTTGGCTTCCGCCTCATAGCCAAAAATGCAACACGTTGGAACAGTACCTACTTCATGTTGATGAAGTTTTTCTAGGCAATTGATAAAGATCCGACTCTTAGTAGTCGGCTCAATGCTGTAAAAAATCATGGTTCCCTGACAGCATTCCAACTCGTTGTTTTTGAGAGATGGTGGCAATTTTAAAACCATTTGTCACCGCCTCAAACCATTTCCAAGCAGATTTTGAAACTATAGGAAATGTAATTCCTGCTTACATCGGATTGAGGACCAACCTCACTCTGACTATCAAGAATCGAAATGGAATAGAAGTGGTGAACCCGGCAAGTCAACTGGCGTCAATCGTAAAGAAAACTAAGGACTTCGTGCAAGCTCTGCGTGAATCTTTAGACCGTCGCTTTTTTCCTGTGCTGTGCGACGTCAACTATGTCCTGTGTAATATTTAATATTTTAAATCCCTAGCTTCAATATCATTTGTTATCTATCTCGTTTTCATATCATAGGCACGATCTTCGATCCAAGATTCAAAAAGGGGTGGATCAAGTTCTCGGGATACTCTGAAGCTTCAGTGATGGAGGCGGTCATAGCGGAAATTCAAATTCGATATCGAGTTCTCCGTACGTTCTAAGAGTGAATCATTACGCAATTTCAATTTAACAATTCTCGATTGATTACAGGTGAATCTATGGATGACCAAACTGTGCATTCTTTAGTGCAACCAGTTCCCTCAGGAAACGACGCAGCTGATGTCACGAACGAGCGTGCTAGTCGACCATCGATCACCAGGAAAAGAAGAGCAAGCCAATCTTTGTATTCATCTGTTATTGAAACTCCTAGACCAGGATCAGTTGGCCCTATAAAAGTTATTGATGAGCTTTGAGCTTGAAGCGTATTTGAATGAGCCCGGTGTTCCCATGGAGGTTCCTGTGGATCCTGTTGAACCCGATAGTGAGTTGCGTCCCACAAAGCCTCTCGAATTTTGGAAAGTGAACAGTTGTCGATTTCATATCCTCAGTGAAATTGCCAGAGACGCTGTGTCCGTCGCAGCCTCATCCGGTTCAATTGAGCGGGCTTTTAGCACCGCTTCCGACATAATATCGGCAAAGAGAAACGGAATTAATCCCGATCTGTTTGCTAATTTAATGTTTATTAAATGTAATGCTTCACATGCTCTAAATTCGAAAAGCAAGATGATTAAATAGAATTTTGATATTCTGAAACAGTTTTTCAGTTTAATGATATTTCATTAACACTTTTTCTTTACTTTTGTGAAAGAAATGACCAGACTGCAGAGGTGCAGTGGCGAATAAACAATAAAAAAAAATAAGCTCCTTTCTAAAAAATGTGGCCTTAAGCTTGAGCTTCTGCCCCATGAGCGGAAGCCCATCGCCTGCCACGCCATCTATCAACCGAAATTCGAAATTCTTTCAAAAATTAGACAAGTCAAGAAAGTTTCCACGTTGAAGTTGGAAAGCCGTCTACCTTGCCAGCCTAGTGCCTACTAGTTGCTTACAGGCAACTTACAGGCTTACAGGCAGGTCTACGAAAAGTTAGGCGTCATCGGTATTGTACTTCAGCTAGCAATTTTCCTTGCATTGTTATGCCGCCCATTAAGAAGACCAAACTCATGAGTATTTGGATATTTTACCTAATAATTTCCCGATAGGGATTCTGTTAATGTTGCTTGCCACCTTGCACCGGTAGATGTCGTCCGACATATTTTTTTCTTGTTCGAACGGTGTTTTTTCGACTATTCCACTTAGTACCTGCACTTTTTTGGACTTGTGCTTGCGAGCTTTGAACGCAAAAGGACGAATTTGGTATCGCTTTGTTGGTACATAACGATGCATCCGACTGTAACAAATTCGTTAAATTCTGTTTTACGGAAAGCAAAATTACCCCCTAAAAATCAGCACCTCTGCTATTGTGCTCCGCTAACGTCATCTAGCGGGCAAGTAAGCACCTTTTTGAAAATCCCTCCAACATTTTAAAAGCGTTTGACAACAGAGTTTCAAAAGAGAAATCTTTGAAATGGCGTCAATTTGCAGCAAGACCAGAGTTATAGAGGAGATGGTACGCTCACTCACTAGGATTTTGCCATAAGGCTTTGTCCGCACTTTTTGGGATATTTTACAAGTTCTGATCACGTGACTTGGTGCTTCAAATATACCGTGCTGGCACCAACGAAGCGTCCTGGAACTAGATCAGTAAGCGTCTGGCCGTTGTATTTGGACCCCTAATAAACCAAAGGAATCGTGGTACTGTTCCAGAAATGTTTCGTGTGAATGCTTCGAAAGTGACATTAAACAAAAAATTTTCTTGTTCTATTCGTGATAATGTATACGAAGACGAAAATTGATGTTGGTCTATTTTCTGTAAGAAAGAACAAGTTTTCCAGTTGTCCAATCAAGATTGTGTCATATCCATTTTGACGACTGCGACATATTGGTCAGGAATTCCATCCAAATGTAGATGGAGATTCCTTCCCTCGGCTATCCTAAAGGTAGCCGGAGAAAAAGGACCCAACGAAAAAGGACCCGACGAAAAAGGACCGGCAAAAAGGACCCAACGAAAAAGGACCCTACCAAAAAGGGCCACCTTTTCTGAAAAATAAAAGTGGTCCTTTTTCTCCGTCAAAGCGGTCCTTTTTCTCCTTATCAACTAAAATCAACTAAAACTGTAGGCACCTAGGCCTACTTCTGCAGCTCCTGCGATTGCCACGCAATTAATTTTCAACAGTTACATGCTGAATATTCATCGGTCCAGTGATGGATTGGACATCACTTGTGCCAGCATCTCAACAAAATCAGAGATTCTGCCCGTTAATAGCTCGCAAACTAGATATTTTGGATTTCAGATGACCAAAGAGCAAAGAGGCAGTCGCCAGTAAATGTATGAAAATCATGATGAAAATGTAGTGTAGCGTCTGTATCGCTCTCATGTCAGGTCTTCAGCATTGCCTGTACGCCCTAAATGTTCTGAAACTGTTCGCAGAAAAATAAAAAAATTGGATTGGACCATGGTATAAGAGGATTCCTTCCTCTTATCATTATTCTCTTCTATATATTATTCTCAACTTATTACATGATTGGACCATGATCTTATGATTGCATACATGCCAAGTGATTGCCTGATTTGGACCACCACCGTTATTGGCGATCAGGCAACGCTGAATCGGTTAATATACAACGACGCGAGACGCATACCTATGAACAATATGTAAAAGATAGGGAGAAAAAGGACCGCTTAGACGGAGAAAAAGAACCACTTTTATTTTTCAGAAAAGGTGGTCCTTTTTGGTAGGGTCCTTTTTCGTTGGGTCCTTTTTGCCGGTCCTTTTTCGTCGGGTCCTTTTTCGTTGGGTCCTTTTTCTCCGCCAATCATGTTTATTGGGTAACATTCTTTACAACAGACTAGTAATACAACTTATATAATAACTGTATGAATTTTGCCAAACAGTGATAAAAATTCCAGCTGCCCCAGTCGGACACCTTTGAAAGATATTTTTAGTCTAGTCAACAAAAGTAATCCAAGTAGGAAAAACTTACTCAAAAAAGAACTCGTTACACTTGAGTCTACATTGATGGCAGATACCACTGGTAAAACAAATTTCTAGCATTACTTTATAAGAAATTTATTACAAATCATGAACATATCGTAACAATGTTGTTGTCTTTGTACTACCAGGTTTTGCTATAACATCGTTTCATGAATGCAGCAATAATATGAAATTGATTTAAACCGTACTGAAAATCTAAAGGCTTCGAAAGGCATTGACATTCAGCCATCATCAATGTGCATTATTGGGAATAGTGAAAGTGATGAAGAACATCCCATCACAGTATGTGAAATGGAAAAACCCTATTCACTTGAAAAAAAACGTTACAAAGAATAGGCCTATCATAGACAATGCAAAACATGGCATGTCAGAGTCAAAAGTTACAAAATAGAAAAAAATAATATGTCGAATAAGAGTGCTAACAAATTAATACTGACATTGAAAAATCTTTATTTACAAGTTTTAATAATGACGTATGCTGTTATCAATTATTGGACCAATATACTAGTTTTGAATTGGAGAGTAATTGGCATTCTACTATCAAAAACTTATTTACAATTTACGGGAAAGAGTAATCATCAATACCTTTGTTATGAAGGGGAAAGCTGAATTGCAAGCTAAATCTGGAAGATCGCATACAATAAAGTGTGAAGAGTCACTACCATACATAATTCTACTATATGTTTACATAAGATTTCATACGGAATCAAAATGCTTTCGTAATTTTCACCTAGCCAAAGAAAGAAAACAAATTTAAACTAATAAAAAGCTGTCAAGAACTTCTGTTCATGTAAAAAAATGTATTGTCAAAAGTAAGCATATATCAATACAAATGTTTAAACACACACGTGACATTATTTTCTTATGCTACTCCAAACCACCACCAGACGCCTCTACGGTATATTTGAAGCACTTGCGGACGTATATTTTAAAAAATTACGGTTTTCCGTCCAAATGGTAGCCAAAGGTAGTGAAAAAGTAGAAATAAAAAATAGAGAGTGTTGTATGAGTACAACGGTGTAATAAAGGCTTTTCAAAATAATAATAATAACAAAGTTAAAACAGAAAACATTTAACTAGTTAATTTGTACAAGCACTTAACAGACGGGACATATGAAACCGTGTTTGGGACTTTGGGTATAGCGCAAAGCTATCAAACCTGATTGGTTTTTGCGAGTCATGTGTGCAAGAAGCCCCGCCCTTATCCGCTAGGTGGCAATAGTGTCAGAGGCAAAAAGTTGCTTCAACGGCTTATGGGATTCTTTTCCCATAGCTCGCGAACCATCCTCTCTATGACTCTGACGCTGGCAAGACTGCAAGAGATAGGCAGCTCAATTCGCTATACTAGCACAACTTGCCTTACGCATTCAGTTGTCGGCGATCTGACGTTTTATTTTTATTTAAATTTCGTGGTAATGTTAATCGTTTGGACGTTTCGTTTTTATTGTAGTAATTCTGAAATGGAAAGAGAACTAAGGGAATCGGGAAAAGAAATCGTGAAAAAGAAACGGAGTTTTAAGCATGGGATGGTGATTGGGAAGAAACGAAAGACGGCGATAGGATTTACGTTCTTTATTCATCTACGTTTTTATTAAATCCAGCCTTGCACTGGTATTGAAGATGTGGAAGAAGCGTTCATGCACTTGGAAGATGCAAACTGGGACCTATCAGTAAATCTGTTGTTATTTGCTAAATTCAGTGTTTATTAGACTAATCTTGGTTTTCTTCATGCTGTATATCGTGTGCTACCACAGGGCAGCCAAGAACTGCCATCCATGCCTCTACTTCTACTCGATGATAGCTTCTAGGTGATAGACGAAAGGATTCTATCACCAGGATTATAGGGAATCAGACCTCCTTCCTCACATTTCAACATTACTAAGAAAATTCATCTTTATTGCCTGTAAGCACGAGTAAACACAAGGCTGACAAGGCAGACGGCTTTCCAACTTCAACGTGGAAACTTTCTTGACTTGTCTAATTTTTGAAAGAATTTCACATTTCGGTTGATAGATGGCGTGGCAGGCGGTGAGCTTCCGCTCATGGGGCAGAAGCTCAAGCTTAAGGCCACACTTTTTAGAAAAGAGCGCATTCAAGTTCAAACCTCACCAAATGAGTGAGCGCGCTCACGAAAACATCAAGCTTACGTGAAGCTCGTTTCAACTCTGCTAGTAAGGGGTATCAACATATATACATTGCTACAACATTTATCAACAAATTCAACATGTATATTTCACCAAAATCCAACTTATATTGTAGTAATATGATAGTGTAATATACGTTTTCATTAATATTACTTCTTAAGACATTTAAACTATCGTTGCAATGTTCGATTTAAGAACGGTTTATGCCATCAAATGTTAAAAATGACAGTTTCTTAAAGTATAGAAGTTTAACCCCCCGTAGCTTCACTGAGGTTACATTTGGTTGAAAGTTCTCCGAACAAAACAAACAAATTGTTGTAAATGTTGCTTCACATAATGAAACCATAGAAAAAGTAGTACTTGAAATAAATTTTTATTAGCCGATTACTATATTTATGATTCCTAAAATAACCATACAAACAGAATTTTGACAAAATTTTGACAATCAGGCTAAGGCGAATTAAAAATTTTAATCTTTTTCTAAGAGGTTCTATTCCTTTTCGTTTTGGAGTTTGCGTCAAAGGATGTATTTAAAATATAATATCGACATGTAGAGCCTGAAAGAAATAAAACTGTTTGTGGCGTATTCAGGCCGTTATATCACCTTCTAAGGATGAAATTGATTACCACTGAATCCAAGTTGTGTAAGCTCACGCGGTTGTATTTCGACTGTCTGAAGTAGGTCATAAACGGGGGAATACATTAGGTTGGGCGGATTGATACAGTATATTGTGGGAATTAGAACATAAATGAGAGGGGCCAACTTACGGAAGCCCTACAAATAGTAGTGCCGTAGACGTTGGGGGAGATTGGCGGTTCTCTCCGACCTAGTCGCAGCTGTTAGGGGTATTATATTCCCAACGGAGCCTGTATAAAGGATACTAATAATTGTGTTGTTAAATAAAAAAATTTATTTTAGTTGCCTCTTCAAATCTTCCGCACCATCAATCTCTATTTAAATACTTCCATATTCTTTTTTATCCTTTGCTGCACCAAAATTCCTGTCAGGACTGAAGGAAAGGCGAAAAAGCGCAAATCTATTCGGTGTTTTAGCAAATTACCGTCTTTGAGTCGCATCCTATAAAGGTTTTCAAGGATGGGGTTTGTTGGACCAAAAATATCATCCCATTAGATAGCCTAAATACAAAATTCAGCTAAAGTGCTGTGAAATTTAGCAGGCCCGTCGTCTACAGAGGAAATTGGGCAAAATACCTTTTTTATTTTTAGAATTTTTCATTATCAGTTCGTTTAACGAAAATCAAATTTTTTGGAGGAACACCATTTATTTATTACAAACTGACATCTATGGTTGAACTGTAGACATGGTCTCCGTCGGCCATCTGGGGAGTCAATTTCTATAGTAGACAGCGACGGATCCAACACTTGTGTTGAGAGCATCCATGCTCTTAACACAAGTTGTTGTTTCGCCGCTGTCTGATTGGGGGGCTGAGGTCTCCATTTCCATTCCCGTGTAGGGGAGACATCCATTCCCGTATGGGTGTCGGAAATTCCGACGGAACCCATACTGATGGAAGACTCTCCATGGTAGTGGTGTCATCCTTCGGGGTGGATGCCTCCAATGGGTGGACGGGGGGAGTAAATTCACCCTGTAAAACAAAATAAATGATGAATAAATAAAATATGAAAACAACGAGGAAACATAATTAATAAAAATAACCTCAAGCGGAGATGTTGGTCGATAAAATTCGTTGAGTTTTATTGATTATAAATTAATATAATATATCCTCATGTACTTATACGTAGATGAATGCGGAAATCTGCACGGAGCTTCATGCTAAAGTGGCTTGCAGCATGAGAATCATGCTTGACCAATTTCATAAAGATCTGAAATTGTCTTTGCAGTCACTCCAGGTTCCAATTAAAGATGATGTTTCTAAGGGGAAATTGTGATTTGACTTTTCAAACAATGAAATATCCCAAGGAGAAATGTCTTCATCCGACAACCCGAGTTTCTTTGATAATTCTTTTTTTGTTGCATCCATTTGTGGTCTGTTTTTTTTTTAACTTCCAACAATCACATGAATTTCTAGAAGATTAAGCCATCTGGTGGAGTCAATTTCTATAGTGGACAGCGACGGTTCCAACACTTGTGTTGAGAGCATGGATGCTCTTGTTGTTTCACCGCTGTCTGATTGGGGGGCTGAGGTCTCCATTTCCATTCCCGTGTAGGGGAGACATCCATTCCCGTATGGTTGTCGGAAATTCCGACGGAACCCATACTGATGGAAGACTCTCCATGGTAGTGGTGTCATCCATCGGGGTGGATGCCTCCAATGGGTGGCCGGGGGGAGTAAATTCACCCTGTAAAACAAAATAAATAATGAGTAAATAAAATATGAAAATAATAAGGAAACATAATTAATAAAAATAACCTCAAGCGGAGATGTTGGTCGATAAAATTCTACTACAAATTGCATTTTTTCCAGCTATTTGATGCACTATAATGCTAATAACAATATCATCACATTAGATAAATACGAAACTCAGCTAAAGTTCTGTGAAATTTACAAATTTTCACCAAAATACAACTAATATTGTAATAATATGATAGTAATATAAATTTTCATTAATGTTACTTCTTAAGAAATTTAAATCCAACGTTTCAATTTTTGATTTAGAAAGTTTTATGCCTTCACATTTCAAGAATTCCAGTATCTTAAAGTATTGAAGTTAAGCCCCCCGTAGCTTCAGTGAGGGTACATTTGGTTGTAAGTTCTCCAAACAAAACAAATAAATTGTGTAAATGTTGCTTTACATAACGAAACCATAGAAAAAGTAATACTTGAAATAAACTTTTATTAGCCGATTACGATATTTATGATTCCAAAAATAACCATACAAACAGAATTTTGACAAAATTTTGACATTAAGGCCCAGGCAAATTAAAAATTTGGATAAAGTCTATTTTAGCCGACCAGATTAACTATATTGTTACTTAACTTGTACTGAATACACTGAACTTTTAACACTGAAATGAACTGTATTTACTAGGAAAGTGAATAAATGCTCAGCTAGAATTCCAATGTTGCCAATTATAGGAATGCAATGTTGCTGTCAATAATTGTTAATATGTATCCAAATCCAATACATATATAATTTACAAAAAATTGAGTTAAAATACAACTGTGGTTGCTCAGTGGTACAGCACTAGATTAGTAATAATGTTTTCTTGGGTTCAAATCCAGCGTTTGTGCCATAATTTTACTTAATTGTTTTAAGTTATGTCGATTTAAAGTATGTTACTTTGTACTTTAATGATACTTTAAGTTACTTAGTATACTTTAAAAAGTGATTTACAGATATATATCTGATATTATATTTGGCTGTATAATGTTTATATTATTGGTTGAATTTGTTATATGTATATAATTGGTTAGTTCAGTGGGATAGCATTGGATTACTAAGCAAAAGGCCCTTGGTTCAAATCATGGTGGTTATTTTTTAATAATAAATGTTATGGATAAGTTATTTTACTTACTTTTTAAATAATCATTAGTGAAGACAGATGACACTAATTCACTCACAGATCTTAAGATTGTGTAGTGTGAATTTTTGATAGTATCGATAGTCCAATCTTCAGAGATAATTTCATTCACTTTGTCTTCTATGTTTTTTTTACACGCAATGGTATTTTGAATGGCTTGGTAAGTGGATATTTCTGAAATATAAGAATTTTAGAAAGGTTATTAGTTTGACTATGTAATTGAAAGTATTAAAATAATACTGCCAAGTCAAAGTTCTCTAGTGTAATATCTGATTCTTCTTCAGACATGGCTTCAGAATTTAAAGTTGATTCTGCATCGTGCTAAACTGATTCTTCTATATTAGTTGAGTCATGAGGAATTTCTCTTGATAAGTTCTGCATTTCTTCTTTTTCTGTTAGTTATATAAATATACATTTGAATTGTTAATGCTATTAATGTTGTATCGTTAAAAATTTTTTTGCCTTTTTCTAATTTATTAATTTTGTCCCTTAGGTCTCCGTTCTCTTTTTCTAGTTGGGATATTTGTTCATTCTATATATTAATATATTGTTAAATAGTTATTCGTTATAGTTTATTAGTTTAATGTTGATAGTTACCTTAGATATTTCAAGTTGTTCCAATTGATGTTTATATGTTTGACAATTAATTAACCTGATATCGAATAGAAATGTATTATTAAATTTTTGTACATTGGGAGCTGCGGTAAAATTCGTAATATGGTGTTCATTGAGTTATAAACCAAAAAAGCAGGCAACAAAATTTTTCCCGAAAATACAGAAAATTTACACTCATAAAAATATAATTTGGCGATTTATTTATTTTTTAAGTTAAAAATCGACTGGATACAGTGGCTCACCGTTTTCGATCATCAACTGGGTTAAATTTACAACAGCATGAAAAAAACGAGGATGTAAATATAAAGCATGACGAAATCTATAATTCATGCAACAAAACTGTTTAATTCGGTGATTTACAGTCTCATGCCTCGCCAATATTTGTTTTTTTTGCTGATCTGCATGTCCGTTTGGAAGATCAAAATAACGCTGGTCATTGTATCCGCGATCGGCTATAACTTTTTCTCCTGGTTGAAGGGCTTCAACAATTGCATTTCGAGCGAGACGAAGATCTGGCCATTCGCCGCACGGAACACCTCCGTGAGCCCAAACAATGTCCACAGTGCGGATACAAATTCCAATCTCATATCGCAAGCCGGGACCATTGAATTTGTGAGACCACCATTTAGGGTCAAACTCTGATGGTTCCATGATTTTAAAATCAGTCTCGTCAATAGAAATAAAAGTAGATGCTCTTGGAGCGTTTCGGAAACGTGCGAAACTTTGCTCTGAAACTAGCGAAACTATAAAAATCTGAAAAATATTCGTCACCGCAAGTGTGAAACTGACGCCTTTTTCGCGAAATATTTCAGAATTTTGATAGTTTCGCTAGTTTCAGAGCGAATATTGGTGCAAGTTTACCTGGAGAACGTACATTCGCAAAACTTACGGCGAAAGCAATACATTAGGGCTAGTTATCGCAAGTTGCGTTTTTGAAACCACAGGGGTTTCGCTGCATATTTCAAGCTTTCGGTGAACGTGCAGCTTTCACTTCAAGAAAAAAACCATCCTTAACTTACGCAGCTTTCAGCACAATCCCATAGCTCAGATGTTAGAGCGTCGGATTCGGAACACCAATGGTTCATGTTCGATTCTCAACGCAATCAATCCTGTTTACGTGGATATAACTACTACATTAGCAATATAAACATTCAATAATACTGGCGATGTTTGGATTTATTTATTTAGAGCTTTTCTTTCTGTAACCAAATTTGAATGACAGTTATCATTCTCATATTGACATCAATGTCGACAGCAGACGACGTTGAGTTGAGGTTTGTTGTTGTACGTCATTCACTCTTGGTATTACATTTCTCTAAATATGCCAATCTGGAAACGTAATCCCCCTTGCAAAGCCCAAACCATTCTCACTAACATGTTTATTAACAACCAAATTCCCCCTGACGCAAATCCTGCTTCTATCCAAAAGTTACATGACGAGTTCGAGCCGTTTAGTTCATCTGTTTTTCGAGGTGCTTTCAACGAGACTCGCAATAAGTATGGGACTGAATGTAAGTAGTTTTGTACAACTTACAACTTTTTTTGGTCTTCTTGATATTTATATTTTCTTATTTGCAGTGAAACGAACTTCTTCAGCAGCCGGATTTGCCGACTCAGACAGCTGTGCTGGTGGTTCTGGCAGCACTGACTGTCGGCCAAAACGTTTCAAGCCAGATCCAGAATTAACCTGTGATGATGAAGACGAACTGGACGCAAAATTTGCACACAAAAACCAACCAGTGCTGATGACGGTTTACCGTGATCCCGTCACTGAGCAAGAAAAAGTTTGCATTGTTGTGTCACTCCCTGGAGGCGCTTCTGATGTCGAATTCTCTCTCGTCGGCAGTGGACCAGGTAGTTCTACAGCCAGAATAACGTACTCCTGGCCCAAAATCCTGTTTGACATCGAGTCAATCTTCAAAAAAGCCATCACCAGTTCGTAATTACCAGTTTGTCATCCCAAAATTATTGCCCTGAAAAACGAATTGAAAAACAATCGTGATTCAATGGACTCCACCCCTAAAGGATCGATGGAGTTTACTTTACCGATTTCGGTTCAGACGGCTACTATCTCCCGTGCGGGTGGGAAAACAGCTGACGGAAGTATGGTTGTGATTGTCGAATTATTGGCATTTCAGAACTCTCGCACAGTCAAACAATTTGATAAAAAAATTGATTTTGTAGATTTATAGTCTTTTTTGTATTTTTTTATTGTTTAACTGTTTCGTTTTCTTGACAGGTTGGTTGGGTTTTCTAGTTTTTGTGTCATACACATTTATGCAGCATATTTTTTTTCTTATTGATCAAAAATACGCTTTTTACCGCAGCTCCTTGATTTGTATTATACTTTTACCTTGCTTATTTCATTTTCTTCTTTCACTGTCGTTAACTCTTGTTGTAGTTTTATTATTTTTGCCACTAGGTTTTTTTTTCTTCATTAAATAGTTTTTTTTCTTCTGTGGTATTCATTGTAAAAATTTGAATTTATTTGCTGGATTATTATTTTTGAATTTGCAGCTGATTTTAGTAGTCGATAATATCCAGGGTTGTGACTTTTGTAAATTTGAAATTATAATAAATTTTTTTCAAGTTCTTCCAATTGATGTTTATATGTTTGACAATTAACCTGATATCGAATAGAAATGTATTATTAAATTTTTGTACATTGATTTGTATTTTACTTTTACCTTGTTTATTTCATTTTCTTCTTTCACTGTCGTTAACTCTTGTTGTAGTTTTATTATTTTTGCCACTAGGTTTTTTTTGCTTCATTTAAATAGTTTTTTTTCTTCTGTGGTATTCATTGTAAAAATTTGAATTTATTTGCTGGATATTATTTTTGAATTTGCAGCTGATTTTAGTAGTCGATAATATCCAGGGTTGTGACTTTTGTAAATTTGACTGTAATTATATTGTTATTGTTCGATTCATATTCATAGTTTAGTTTATTTGTTTAGTATGTATTAAAATAGATATTGTTATACTATAGTTTTTTATAAAATAATATAAATTATGTAAATATGATGTGTTGTGTATTTAAAAAAATGACATGCAATTACGTATACTATCAAGTTGTAGACGTAGACGAATTATTGTTTAATTTATATGTCATTCATCTTTTTATATTCCGAGTATGTATATTACAGTTTTCTAGTTTATTGATGTTATTTATTGTTTACAAGTTATAAAATATATAGAATTATAATTATTATTTACTTTACAGAACTGGAAGAGGATGTATAAAACTAAAAATACGTTGTCCAAATGGAAGTTTAATTTTTGGAAGTGGATGAAAGCAGGCTAATTTGAATGAATGACAGAGGCTATTTTGAATGAAATGTCTATACCTTTTGCCCGAGCTAATAGTATTTGACAGCATAGACTGTTACTGTGTAGCAACAATCTATGGCTGTGGGAGTAAGTATTAAGAACACATCAATGTTGGTCTCATGTCGACTGTGTGTTAAATCCATTATATTAGTCAGATTTTTGCCTGCGTTCATTGTCTGTGATTTACGAAAGGCTGAACATTTTGTTTCTTAACAGAACAAAATGGATGTTATTGTCTATCGTCTTACCTTATGTTGAGTTTGGAGTGACATTATTATTTTAAATGCTATTAACTAATCCTGATTATTTGGGTTTATTTAGGCTATTGACTGACAGCTATTTGGTTGTAGCAGCTTTTCTAATCAAGTATGCAAGATCTTCAACTATTATGGGAAGGAAGTTTCATAGGTAAAAATTTGTATTTAAGCAGAAACTACAAGGAATTAAGAGAGAAGACATGATGCGTTATTATTTTCACTGTAATTGTGATGTATCTCTAAATATTTGTCATTAATACACTTATAATTCTTACGTTATTGATCGTCAATTTGAATGATGTTTTGGAGGCCCATTGTTTGAGGAACCTACGAACGAGAAGAGAATGATTTATGGAATATTACAGTTATGTTGTGCTCTCATTGTAATTGTTAGCCAATTTTTTCCAGCTAAAGCTGCTTATATTTATTTCCATCAGAAGCTTAGGCCTATTACATTTCCTGTATGATAGTGATGATGATAGTATCGCACAACCTTATCTAGTTTTTAACAATTGGCTGTGTAACTTCCCTTCACTTGCTTTGAGCATTTTATTAGTTTAGCAATTTGTAGTAAGTTAATGATTAATTTACAGCTTTCTTGTTTCTTCATAATTTTTGTCATTTATAGATAAAGTTATTCTTGTAATTTCATTCATCATTTCTAAGTGATTCACTGTTGGCCTGGCCTGAGTCCTATCTTGTATTAAGTTTGTTAGTCACTTAAAACCTGAGAAATTTGGAAAAATACATAAATTTATTGAATTATAATTACCAAGTCTTGTTAACTCTTATGGTTTCAGTGATCATATTTGGTTGTATTGACTAATGTGTATATTTATAATAATTAAGTTTTGGCTCTAAGGGTTTTAATGGTTTGTACTTAATTTTTGTTTCCCCATGTAGTTGATCACCTTATCCCCTAGAGAAATTCTAGGTGCAGACGACATATTTGTATCAGTGTAAATCTTTAAATTATGGGTGACAGTTGTTATATTGTGCATAGGCTACGGACTTATATTTAATGGATACCAATTACATGTCTGGTAATTATGTTTTCTGTTATTTTAGGTTAGTTGTTATAGGTGTTAAATTATTGGATTGCTTGGTTATAGAATTATGCTATTTAAATATTTATATTATCATACAAGTATGTTTTACTTTACTATTTAAAATTAATATGTAACCATACTTATATTAACTGTATAACTTAATTTATTTTACTTTACTTAATTGTAGTATTTCCCATAGTATTTACCTAACTTAATTTCAGTGCTATAATTAACTATTTTAGTAACTTAATTTTAACGTAACTTAACTAGGTTAACTTAACATAACTTAGCTTAACTTAACATAACTTAGCTTAACATAACATAACTTAACGTAATACCTTTGTATCTTACCCACCCTAAACCCCTATTATTCCTCGCGTTGCTCGGGCTTGGTCCCGCTTAGTTACTTCAGTAAGTATAGTTAAGTTAAGTAAGTTTAGTTAAGTTAAGTAAATTTAGTTAAGTAACTATGGTCGGTTAAAATAGACTTTTACCAAAAATTTTAATCTTTTTCTAAGAGGTTGCGTAATCACGGGAATGGGCCAAGGACGTCAATGCCGATTCGCTCTAAGAGTCCTCCCGCCTGCTTAATCTCCATCAGCCACTTCGTCTTCCCTTGATCCGGTTTCCGAGTCTGGCAACTCATGCAGCTTTGAGCATAACGGATAACCCTCCTGTCAATTTTAGGGGAATAAAATCTTTGTCTAGATCTCTCCAGAGTCTTTGCTTGCCCCAAGTGTCCAGTCGGGGGTTCATCATGAACCCATGACAATGCCTCCTTCCACCGCTGATGATCGGTTTTTATCACATTTTTTGTACGCCAAATGTCCGCTCGAATCTTTTTTATGGCCCATTCATTGGCGAGCCATTCTTTTTCCGTAATCATGTAATTCCTTGCCGACTTGTACAACACCCTGCTGACGACACAAATTGGCATTGGGTTTCCGTTTCTTTTTTGCATCAGCGCCCTGAAGCATTGAATCAGCGCCCAGAAATACAATATAATTGTGTTCGGAGAAATATGTCAGAAGAAATGTTGAAATTGCGACAGTTAACCCATTTTAAAGATTTGGTTTCCGATGAAGATGATGATACATATATCCTATATAGAGAAAGTGACTAATGCGTACCCCCTCCCTCTTTGAGAATGCACTCTTGCGGATTCCGCCATGTTTGTCGTGAGTCCGTTTTTCCCCTGGGGAATTCACATAGAGAAAAAAGGGGGTCGCGAAAAAATATTTGTGAAACGTTTACAATTGACCGAAGGATACTAGCAATAATTTTGTGTGAAAGGTAAAGTGAACGAGCTACAGTTTAATATTAAATTCATGGGTATTTAGTTCCAGAAAACATCTAAATTTGAATGTTATACGGTGTTGTTTACATTCTTGGAAACAGCTACCGTGACATACCCAGGTTCTAGGCAACGAAAATTGTAAAATCCTACACCTTATTTTACAACCAATCGCAAATAAAATGCTGGTATTAAGGCCCGGTCATTCGCTAAAATTGTCATTCTCAAAACCCACTCCCAATTTTTGGGCTGTATTTTCATATTAATGTTAATGTCGTCTAGTTCAACGTAAGAACTAAAAATAACATTACTACAAATTCATAAAACCATGTGTACGCATAATTTACAATACAACTATGCTACTTAACTGAAAGGCAGTCCACTTTACAGGATATGTTATGCATTTGAGACTCTTGTCACCAACACCCTGCCAATGCTAAATTATTGTGACGAGCTCACTATATGCTTTTGTTATTATCGAATCTAATGTGGTGGCCAGATGTAGCGTTTCAGTTACCCACATTCTTCGTAATTACAATTCTTTGATGCCATAGAAGTCGTAGGGGTTACTGTAGGGAAGGCTGTACTCATATTGAACACTTACGGTTCTTCCCTTTTGGTCTCCAACTTTTAGTCCCTAGAGAATTAATTATTTTATAACAAATCAGTCTTTATTCTATGTCCCAAATCCTTTAATTTTTTCACTATTTTTCAACAAATGTTATAAAGATTAACATTTTTACACAAGCGCATGTTCTAGGTTATTCGGGGTATTTGTGGGAGGAAACAAAGGACCAAAACTGTGAAAAAATAGTTAAATATTGTAGCAAAATTAAACAGAAACCCGGTAAATTCAACTTTAAAAACATGGATCAAAATTTCCCCCAAAATTTCGCCGTCTTATCGGCCGCTAGGGAGGCCGGCATTACCTTTAGCCGGAAAAAATTCTGCTTTGCTCAGCAGCAACTCCAGTGGGTCGGATACCAGATACAGCCAGGTGGCATCACGGTGGATCCTGGTAAGCTGCGGGCTTTTTCTGATTTTTCCCGCCCAAATAATATCACCGAGCTCCGTTCTTTCATGGGTCTAGTTGAACAGCTCGCTGTGTTCTCCTCTTCAGTTGCCGCAGCCAAGGCGCCGCTCTAATCTCTTCCAGTCGAAGCAACGCCCTGAGATCATATAGTAGAGGATCTGGTAAGCGTGGGGGCTCCTCGAAGTGCTCCTATTCCTCGTCGTCCCGCTGCATAATGTAGACTTGTCACACGATGATTCGTTGCGTGAAAGACTGGACGTAAAGACTCTTGCCCCACTTCCTTTGCGGGGGCGCCTTATGGCGGAACCGCCGTTTCTTACGCCCAATGATCGCCGCCAAGCCAACCAATGATGACGTAGCCGAGGACGAAGGCCATCGGGAGACAGGTGCCGGTACTGCAGATTGAAGTGAAAAGGAGAGCGAGAACGCATCTATTGAGCACGGGCATCCCAGGAAGACCACCGACAGCGGCCAGCCCGCACCTCGGCGCAGCGGCCGAATTCCGAAGCGCAAAGTCATGTTTGATATGTAATTGTAACGCCCGCCTCGCCCAAGTACCCTTCCTGCCTCATCACCATCTCCTGTATTAAGTGGGTAAAGCCGTTACTCTCATTTTCTCAATGACATAACGTCTTGGGGAGAGTTGTTGTGTATCCGTCACAGTGTTGTTGAGCTGTCCGCCAGTTGGCGCAGAGCGCGTCCGATGCGCCGAACGAGAGCAGACTCGCTTACGCTTTCTTGTGTTAAAGACCTACGTCTCATGTGCGGCTCAAATACAATTGTGTTCGTGTTTGCGAACTCACAAAGACACAACAATATTGAAACAGGTTTCTCATTTCCTGTAAAATATATTGTCGCATACAAAGAATTCCTTTAGTCAAAGAGTAATGTAATAAACGTATTTTTCTGTTTGGTCCTTGTGTTTCGGGGAAGACGACGTGTGTAAAACGTCTTCATTGAGACTGGGTGTGGATTTCCTTCCGCCTAAGTAGTTAGTAGCGGTGGTGGGCCCCAGCAGTTTAGAGTTTAGTTTTAGCTGCTGATGGCGAACAAGAACATATCGCTGAGATGTAGTGTCAGTTCAGCCAGCGACCCGGTGAACCATTCGTGCTAGTAGCTTAATTCTACATGAGTGGCTTTCCGTTGTACCCGTAACAAAATTATATATATTGCTTATCTTATAAATATTTATTGCCAATGCAATAGATTTGGCACTTGGTTTCAAGACGAAAAGTTGGTGATTGCCACTAGTGTCCATCCTAAGTTCAAACTAGACTGGATAACAGATGAAGTAGAAATGAGATCTCACAGGAAGTTAGTAGCTGGTAAGGTTGCGCTTCTTCAGGAAAAGGAAATCAGCGATGAAATGTCAGCATCTATTCGTGATCGTGACCCTGTAGATTTCCCTTCAAAGAATACCGCCACCCTTGACGAACTTGAGTTGATTTTTATTGATAAAGAAAAAGATTTGGCTATGGTTGACAAACATCCAAAAGTTATACGCTTGTTCTTAGTATAATACAGCACTACCATCAAGTGCGTCTGTCGAGAGGTTGTTCAGTGCAGGGCCAATTGCCCTCACCGCCCGACGCAACCGTCTTGCAGATAGAATTTTTGAGACCTTGTTGCTGCTTAAGGTTAATTTTAGTAACGAAAACTAAACTTCCAATTCACTTTTCGTAATATTGAATAACTTATGCCCTAGCTGTCTGTTATAACCAAGATTGAATGTTGCCGCTGCTGCAACCTTACACGTTTTAATAAACTAGACCATTACAACTTATTCATTCTTTGTATTGAGATTTTTTATTCAAATTGTGAACAGAATCAAAAATTTTGATTCTGATTCTTGATTTTTTTAAATTCTTGATTCTGAATCAAACATCACTGAATGATTGTGATTTTGATTCTTTGATTGATTGATTCTATTCAGGTTTGATTCCGTTCACATTTATGATCGATTCGGCAGATCACTGAAAATTTCTTGTTAAATCGTTCGAATACATTTTTTTATTTACCGCTAGATGGCGCATTTGGTAAAAAAAATTGATTGCAAAGATGAGTTTGAGGGCTCATTTCGGCATCAACTTTGGTTCAATTTTTCTGTGAACTTCTGTTTTTGCGCCAACTGACTGATAAATGATTCAACTAGTTGTCAATTTTGGTGACCAAATCGACTGAAGGTTAAGCTGAAAATGTTGTACTTCTTCAACGGTGGTTTAAGATTCTAGACCACCCTTGAGCTGCAGCTCAACCGTGATTTATGTTTTTTCTCGTTTTGTAAATATAAAATTAGGCAACGCTGTTTCAAAGCAGACATTTTAAAACTTATTTATATTTTTTATACGCAGATGTATTTTTGAATTTCTAACGTTAAAAGAAAAGTGATGGATGAGAAAATACTGCCACAAAAGAAGCCTTTGATTCTGAGACTAAAGAAGTTTTGGAGTAAGTAATTCTATACCAGATTCTTTCTCAAGTATTATTTTAAACATCACTCCAATTATTTTTGGTTTATTGAAAACAATCAGGAAATTTTAATTGTTTCTAAAACAAGTAAGTGGCAAATACGGCATGATATTGCAAGTAACTTGGAAGAAGCCGCATTTTGTATCCGTGAAGTTCACAAAATCCAAACATAAAAAAATAAGTGAAAAATCTGTGTTTAGGATAGAATATAGAGTTTATATTGTAACGAGCGTGAGTAATTGTGTAGTTTAACTAGATATATTGAATCACTAACAAGCTTACAACCTGCGTACAATCGCAAGACTGGGAGCCTCTAATGCTCTAATGCGGTGTCTTATAGCCACCACTCATCAGTGGCCGCCCTACGTCTTCTATTACCTCGTCCGGATTCCGATATCCGATACTCCCGCTACATTCCCACCATAAAATCGTAAGTCGTTCCGATTTACAAACAACTCTGATACACCGGTTGCTTTTTTTCCTGTTCGTGCAACTGGAATTGAGCCTCCAATGCGTCAAGCCGAGCCTCCATACTATGTATCAAAAGCACGCGCCGCTTGCGACTAGTCCAGATTATGGCCATATCAACATCCGTGAACCCCCCGCAATCGCTCCCAGCCAGGGTGGCTGTCACCGTGCGCTCATGTTCTTCCTCGTTCTATTTCGCCATTTTTTGTACTTGGACATGAATTCAGACAATGATGAAAGAAACAAAAGAAACCCTTTACAAGATAGCAGCAGTGACCAGGGGCGAGACGTAATTAGGCCAATCTTTCTTTCTTTAAAAAAGTTCAAATTAGGTGAAAACCCTTATAGGGACCGACTTAAAGATTTTGCTGAAACACCAAATAGATTTGCATTTTTTCGCCTTTCCTTCTGTCCTGACAGGAATTTTAATGCAGTAAAGGATAAAAAAGAAGATAGAAGTATTGAAATAGAGATTGATGGTGTGGTAAGTAAAATAAATTTTCTTATTTAACAACACAGTTATTAGTGTCCTTTATACAGGCACTACATGCCGATATTACATTGCAAATGCATCATTTCACGCAAACTCCAAAACGAAAGGGAAGAGAACCATCTTAGAAAAAGAATACAATTTTGAATTCGCCTTAGCCTGTGTGTCAAAATTTTGTCAAAATCCTGTTTATGTGATTATTTTTGGAATTACAAATTTAGTAATCAGTTAATTAAAGTTTATTTCAAGTACTACTTTTTCTATGGTTTCATTATGTGAAGCAACATTTACAACAATTTGTTTGTTTTGTTTGGAGAACTTACAACCAAATGTAACCTCATTGAAGCTACAGGGAGTTAAACTTCTATACTTTAAGAAACTGTCATTTTTGACATTTGATGGCATAAAACGTTCTTAAATCAAACATTGAATCGTTGGTTTGAATGTCTTAAGAAATAACATTAATGAAAACTTATATTATACTATCATATTACTACAATATAAGTTGTATTTTGGTGAAATATACTGTATGTGTTGAATTTGTTGATAAATGTTGTAGCCTAAAGCTGCGTCTATACTAGAAGTTTTTACAGAAAAGTTACGGTCATATAGACATAAAGGCATACAGTCTTACTGTCACGCTATTTCCGTTTTTCCATAACGCAATCTAGACTGCAAATAGGTTTACAGACATCATACGGGAAATGAGCGTATTTGAAAAGCTTATGCTTTATTCTCATTGGTTGAACCTTATTTTTCAGCTTACGGAAGCTCTCACTTACGGAAAAAGTTTGAATCATTTCAAACTTTTTTTCTTACAGACATACAGGCAAAAAGGCATACGGTTACGGAAAATCGCTAGTGTAGATTACACGGAATAAGCTTTCCGTATGCCTGTATCGAATCTGTATGCCTGTATGACCGTAATTTGTCTGTAAAAACTGCTAGTATAGACGCAGCTTAACCCTTATGTACGTAGATCTGTATATATGTTTGTACATATGTTGAAACCCCTTACGGCAGATTTCAAAATTCAAGTAAAAGGGTAGGGCGCCAGGAATGCTGTTTAGTATTTTTTGCGTTTTTAGTAGTGGTTATCATAGCTGTCAAGTGTCAGTCCTGTCACAGGCTTATATTACTCTGTGTTGCGAACTGTGAATTTACTTGTGCCAATTTTGCTATCATTTGAATCACCCATGTTTACATATAAGGAAACGAAAATATAAGAGAAAAAAATATATAAGAAACGCAAAAAATACGAAACAGCATCCCTAGCCTTTTACTTGAATTAATTTTCATGGATAAACTAGGGATGATTAATTATTTATAAATACTGGAGAAGACGCAGAATGTCTTAAAGTGTAGTATTCTAGAACATTTCCTGAATTGGAAAATTATTACTAGAGTAAATAAATCAAAAACCCCCCTTTTCCTATCTCCCCTTGCAATCGAAACCCCCCTGGATTTTTTTAAATTTTGCAACGCAGTATCCGAAACTGGTCTATAAAGATGAATTTTCTTAGTAATGTTTAAATGTAATGATAGGGATGTTACTAAGTGGACATAAATCGTTTTCAAAGACGTGATTTTTTACACCTACTGGAATCATTCAACACAAAATTAAGGATTTGAAGATACTTAATTAAATATTACATGGAAATCCTGTTTTTTCGTAGTCCTGTATTTGGGTTTGCGAAGTAGTAGCAGTAGCGAGCGCCAGATGATGTCGTCTACCCTTGTTTTTTCTTTGATCTGATTGGTTGCTGGCGGGTGACGCGTCACCGCCATTTGAGGCAGGCCTTAACCATTATTTAGGCCTTGGTACGTACTCCAGCCTCAGTCCCTGAGGTTTGATAGAATCCTTATCTGGAAATCGACAAGCATATCGTCGTAATACCGTTAACACTTATCCTCTCATGTTGACTGCATTTATGGTATGTATTATTTTCTTATGAAGTGAGGTATTTATAATAATTAGATAACCATGGCTCGCCATTGTTTCATCTGTGGATTTCAACTTCAGCTTGGCATATCTTCGCATCTTGGCCCATACCTCTTTCGGTTGATCAATTCCTAAACTAGAACGTAAATAAGTATGTTGAAACTTATTGATCTTTCTTTTGCAGCATTCCTACTACTGTTCCTTCATGCATTTACTTTGTTTGTTCCATACATTTTGGCAATGAGTGCCTTAAAACACTGAGTGGTGTTTGGTATTTAAGAAAAGATTCAGTACCTACCCAGTACCTTGGACCATACCTCCATGTTAAAAAAGTGGGTTACCATCCAACTCCTGAATATGTTTATCTCGTTTTAATGTTTTATTATCTTATGTGATTGAGGTTGGAATTTTTGCTCCTGGAAACAAGCTAGGAAATTCTAAATCAAAGATCATAAACAAAATGGAGAAAAACGGAAAAAACGAGGATATTACTTCCTTTAACTCACCATCCTGTACTCGCTTGTCATTGTTTGGTGTTGATCCTGACATGCCAAAACTTTTTTTAGATCATGGTGAATATGGTATATAACATAGTGCTCTAGTTTAATCTGTCGTATGTTTTTTAAGAACAGTTTTTCTCAACTTTAGAAAATCCGCAGAATCTTACAAGCCGCAAGCGCAAATTAAAACTTAATGCCTGCACACAGATCTGGTCATATGAATGCGACCAATGCGTTATTAATTTTCCTGAAGACGAATCTGATGATTCGTCGCCTCCACCTTTACTTCGTTTCGATGAAGATGACAAAGAGGCATTGGCTTCTTGTCTTTCTCCGAAAAATCAATTTTTGCCAGAAGATTTAACTCTTCCTGCTCCCGGGATTACCAGCCCCGAAGAAAACGAAGGATGGGAAGAACAAACTTCTGTTCATAGTGTTAGTTCTACGTCTGTATCCCATAATTCGCGTTTTTCAACCGGAATCAAAACGAAATTGTATAAGCCTCCTTGGCGGAAATTTCGGGCCTATCGGTGTTGCACCTTCGTTAGCGACTCCCCTTTTCCAGGGAGACGACATACCAGGAAGACGAAATCCAAAAGTATCTGCAATTATTTTCCTTATCGTATTATCACTAATGTTTTCATTTTTCAGTATCATTAAGTTGCAGTAAAAAATATCTGAATGACACTCGTAGCACGGAATGTAAAACCAGACATCAGGTGGATGAAGTTGATGGTTTTACAATATCGTCATTTTTCACTATCGAGGACCTTAACAACTTCTGCGCACAACAATTCCAAATAAACGACAACGTGAAAATCTTCCCAAACCATCTCCTTGAAGGTACTGAAGCCGAAAATCGCAGTTCTTCATTCGTCCCTACTACCTCTGTGTTGCAGCACGCAGTCCAAACCGCGGGTTTGTGAAAATTCGTCCATAAATTTTTCTTCATAGTGATAGATTAACTAAAGTAACTGATTTTTGGTTCGGTAATCCTTTAGTTTCTGTCATTAATCATCCCGGAAAATGTGGTACGTCTGCTGAATTGTTACCTTTCGCATCAGACCAAGAAGTACATGCCCCTAGTTTTCGTTGTAATTCTATGGTCCTATCGAAGAATTCCGAAATTCTTTGTTCGGCTAGAGCGAAAATACGTTCAGGGAAGTCTACTCTACGAAAAGTTAGGCCTCATCGGTATTGTACTTCAGCTAGCAATTTTCCTTGCATTGTTATGCCGCCCATTAAGAAGACCAAACTCATGAGTATTTGGATATTTTACCTAATAATATTCAATAACTTACGTTTTCGTTTTCCAGGGTCATCGCTTAGTGAAGTATTAGTTGGGGAAGTTTCAAGTAGCCCTATTGAATGTGAAACCCTACGTCAGATAGATGAAATTGACGGTGTAACAATATCATCATTTTTCACTTCAGAGGACCTTGACAAATTTTGCATTCAGCAGTGCCATATCCGCGCCAACGTAAAGGTAATTCCAAATTCTCCATTAGAATATACCGAAGCGGAGAAACAGCGTTGTTTATGCGCCTCCGCTACTTCCGTTTGGCCGGACACAGCTGATAATACAAGTATATGAAAAGACATCCATCCAAAGATTGACTAATTTTACCATATAACTTTAAAAATCAGTCATAGATTGTGATATTCGTTCTGCTGGAAGATGTTCTGCCGTCCGTGAGAGTTTGTACTTTACCGCTCCTAATGAACGTCGTTTGATAATTATGCCAACGCCGTCGACCTCGACAAGTAGCAGTTGGCGAAATAGAGTAAATTCAAATTTCGAGGTCCATCTGAGATGGATTATCACATGTCACGAATCTGTCTACAACCTTAATTATTCTCACGCGAATCGTAGGTGCAAAAAAAGGTGTATTTTCCTGCGATGGAAAAAAACGTGAGGGAGTTGAAGAAGCAACTGGACGAAGCTCAGACAGGTAGTCTTAATATTGAAAATCGAACTTAAAATGTCAGTGTTACAAAATAATATATTAGCCCTATCTACTAAAGACGGAGCCGACCAAGTGGAGTAGTAGGCTTATATGTCTCCCAAGTAGCATTGAGACCACCCAAGGATCATGGCATATGTTCACCAACGATAAATTATCCACTACGTTCCAATATCATTGATGGGGTTGAGATTTTTTTGTCTTCTTTTCGTCATCTCGTATTCAAACAAAATTTTATATACCCCAGTTTCCCGTCTAAATTAATCTGCTCAGAAAGCATGTTCAGTCATTTGGAACCTCTGAGGCTCTGACGTATAGAATGAGATAAGTTTTTTTTTTAAAGAAGGAATGTTACTATATTGTGTTACGTGAATGTTGCTACTTACATGTTAGTCACTCGTTTATTCCTTTGGCTGCTGAATAGGTGATGTTGCTTTCTCGTATGATTGTGAAAATAACCGTTTCGCGTGTGAAGCCTACGTAAACTGGAGACGTCCTATTTTCTTGAATCCTCAATTTCTTGAATCCTCAAAACAAACAAAAATGAAAATTCGCAAATAGCCACTGCATTCAACTATTTTAAAGGAACGAATTTCCGAAATTTCCGACTATTAAAAAATGTTACCACCATGTAGTAATCTTCGTTCTATTTTTTTTTTTTATGGTCAAGGGATGAAATCTGGCCTTTCAGATCGGCGCCAAATTTGGACGAGTTATAGGTGTTCAGTTTTTGTGTGCAGAACACCCATTTAAATAATTGAAACTTGTTCCGCGATCCGTTCAATAGTTTTGAATATTTTAATTTCATTATTATACCTTATGCCTTTGGTGCGCGCACTCCCTTTCCGCGCCACACCACCCTCCACCAGCGCGCTCCCACCTCGCGCTCTATTTAAAAACGGCGGTAACACATCGTTAGAAAGAAAAACAGATTCTCTTTTTTTCATCAAATTTTATATATAATATGAATGCCCAGTGCAGTAATCGCAATGAAAAAAAAAAACGCACATAATATTAATGAAGCGCAAAACTTTAACATTTTTTATGGCTTTTCGTTCAAACTAAACAAAATTTCTTTAGAACATTTATTTTTCACGAACGCGGTAAAAAATGAAACAAATCAATTTTTTTTGCGAAGAAAATATTTGAAACTCGGTGGAATGACCTCAAACAAATTTACTCGCTGAGTTTCTTCTTCAATGTTCATCTCTTCGTCTTAACTACTAAGGTAATTAACGGCCGGACACGCCGCAAATAGTATTATTATCTTTTCTTACAATGTCCTTGGTATCTTGTGCGTACCGGTGTGTGCTCGCCTCGTGTCCCTAACCCCTCCCCCCCTCGCCCTCCCCTTTTAATTTAATTAGCTACTTAATTCAATCATTACATAAATGAAAAAAAGACAATTAACACCAGTTAAAATATTGTATTTGTAAAACTTTATAAACAGCAAACAATAAACGTAAATAATGTAAATCCACAAAGAACGTAAGAAAAAAACCAATCAAAGCACAAGTTCCTCACCCATGAAAAACCACACTGTAGTATATCAGGAAAATGTGGGAGTCCAGCAGGAATACATGGTTGGGTGTAGGGGTTGAGAGAGCCAATCAATAATCATTTCCCACTGGGATAAAGTGCTGACGGTGTCGACCATTCGAGACCGTCTCGCGGAAAACAAGTTGGAAAAAAAATGTCATAAAGCGGCCACATTTCTTGTCTGGGATATAATTCTATTGCTCATTATTGTATCATTTCTCACTACAATTAGCGTTCCGCATTCCATCGTTCTTCCGGCTGACCTGAATTTTCCACGTCGCATGCTTTGGTTTAATCCGATGGCAAGGTGTATGTTTCCCGGAGAAGGTGGCCTTCTATAAAATAATAATTTATTCGAGAGTACTTCACAGTCTAAACGACAGCCAATTTTATCAATTTGCCTAATGGACCGAATTTTCGTCTTCGTTCCTCGGATTCGTCGATATTTTCTTGAGCTGAAGTAAAGCGCTGCAAATTTCGTGTTGATCCGCTTCTCCATTTCTTTCTCGTCGTCTGTGAAAAGAATCCATATGGATTAGGAAAGCAGGTCTATAGTGATTGCCACCAGGTTTTCCAGGTGTTGATAATTTCCAAAGAGTCTTGACTTGGTTTACAAGATTCGATTTGCCTATTGAACTTCTAATTTTTTGGTGCGCATAACCAGCAAAGCTGATTCTGTCATTTGATAAAACAGTCGTAAATATGTAGATGATGTCGGAAAGACCACCCATGAAAAGCAAATCTTTTCCTAAACGGAATGGCAATAGTTTACTGAAGATGGTTAACACAGCCCCAGCACTAATCGATGCAACTCCACCGATGATAACGAGCGGTGTAAAAAGGGATGACAAGACCACCTGTCTCGTAGATAGTTGGCGATCCTTCATACATATGACATGGTCGAATCCTATCAAACGAAGAAGGCACAATTCGCTTTCGAATGCGTTGGCTTTTACGTTGCGGATGTCATTGTCGATAAAGTCAAGTGCAGCCTCTTGCATTATCATCCAAGCAGTTTCGTAAATTGCTTGCCGGATTCTCAAAAAATCCAAAATGCATTCGCGCTCATGATCTTTTTTGGTGATTTCGTTCACTTTTGTTTTGAGAATACCTTCATCCATTTCCTTCACCCGGACGCCGTCACTGATGACATAGGCAGCAATTAAATCATCCAGT
Source organism: Daphnia sinensis (assembly GCA_013167095.2). Taxonomy (NCBI): domain Eukaryota; kingdom Metazoa; phylum Arthropoda; class Branchiopoda; order Diplostraca; family Daphniidae; genus Daphnia; species Daphnia sinensis. The sequence goes on from CM023190.1 coordinate 1,036,973, forward strand.
ATATCTCGATAAGGTGTCAAAGGAAGTAAATTAATTGCTTCGATACGATTTGAATTGTCTTTACAATTCAACCAGTGCCGTCTAACTATTTCGGCACGTAACTTGCACCCCACTAAACGCATGACAGTGTTTTCGTAAGCAGGACAGTCTGAATATTCGAATTTTTGGCCATTGTAATTGGATGAAAGATTACCATCGGCGTCAATGATATTTTGCTTTTTCAACTCGTCCATAATTTCTTGTCGTTCAGTCGGGCTGATATTGGCCTCACGTAAATCATCGTAGGTCAACTGGCCAAATAGCTTCAAATCGACTGATTTGAGTTTTGCGGTATCAACTTCGGCAATTTTGTTGAATTGAAATTGATGACCTCGGCTAAAGCTGTTCATGCGATTACCATAAAGAGTTTCTTCTACGTACTTTTGAGAGAAAATAATTTTCTTCCCTTTCCGTTCTTGCTGCTGACATCGATGGGGTTGTATATCACGTAATCTTTGTCGTCAAAGGGTAACGTTATGGCCTCTTCTCGCTTTAAATTATACTTGTCGATGTTGCACTCATCTATGGCGACGAAATTTTGATTGTTAAACAAAGCTCCGGCGTCAACCAATTTCACCCAGAACGAATCCCTCGTGCAAGGTATTAAACAGTCTTCTTCAAATTTCTTTTTCATTTCGTTTTCTATTTCTTTTTCAATATCCTCGTTGTTAAGTTCTTTTTTTACCGCTTGGCTGAGTGATTTTTCTAAGGTAAATGCAGAGACACCATAGGCTTTTGCTACTCTTTCAATGGCCAATTCTCGATTTGATTTTGCGTTTTCTTCGATGGGAGAATTCCAGCTTGGTATGGTGCTGGTGTCATTCAGGTGGTGGCCAATACATTTGGATTCACCCTCCAACAATAACTTGAAGTATTCCTCTACCTTTTCGGGTGGAATTGTGAAATTCTTTGGATCTTTTTGTTTTTTGTCTTTTTTTTGAAAAACTTTGAAGTTTCCATGAATTTCGCGTTGAATCCATTTTTCAAAGTTATTTAGATTTTTTTCAAAAAGTCCCTTAACTCTTTTTGGAAGACGTCCTGCTGCTTCAAAATCTTCCATGCAGCAATCAATGCCCAGCAAAGAACGAACCGAGCCAACAAAATATTGAAACAGATTAACCATGTTTTCTTTTTGCTGCGTATAGCCATCGACAACACAAAAAGAAAGAGGCTGATCGGTTTTCCTGTCCGTTGTTTGGACGATAGAATGGAACGATATGTGCATGTTTATGTGCTCGCTCAACACATTTTTGCATGTACGCAAAGTTTTTATAAACTCATTTTTGTTTATGTCGTAGTTGTTCTTCAGAAAAATGAACGCGCGATAGTAGTAGGCGGCGGGATAAAATTGGTTGTCTTTTGATTGAATGAGTTGTTCCAAAATGTCGGCTGCCGTCGAAAGATTAGGCTTCTTGTTGCGCGTAGCCAAATGTTTGGCAACAACAACTAAACGGGCTGGTGTCATCCAGCCGATTTGACTGATATCGAAATTATCTTGATCAAGCGCTTTGAATTTCGGAATAAATTTCGTCAAATATAAATGATTTTTCACGTCAAGTGGACAATTATTCATTTCGTCTAGCCATAAAGCCCACTGATCCAATACGCTTCCACAGATGGCACTCACTAACTGATCGCCGTATTTTTTCCGCGTTTTTTTAAGATCAGTATAATAGTTAGAAAACTGGTCAAATAATTTCACCTGACCACCCATACATTTGAAATCTTCTTCCAACCGCGCGATCCGCTGTTTCTCATGAATGTCGCGCTCACTCTTCATTATTTCTACCAAGTTACGGGTATCCTTTCCGTCAGGCGCCTTCCGTTTGCATGAAATAGTTTTGCATATAATTAGGATTCCGCTTCCAGGTGCTCCATTCCGAGCTGCACGACCCATTGCTTGTTCCTCGATTCGTTCATTCTCGGGGAAATAACTTAGACATACATGCAATCCCCCATTTTCGTTCAGCTGTTTGCTGATTTTTATGTCTGTACCTCGTCCAGCCAAGTTGGTAGCGACGATTACATGCCCAATGGCGAGTTCCGTTCTTTGAAATTCAAATTTCACGTAATCGCGCGTGTAGCGGTGAAGACGACAGTTTTCATTCAGCTCAGGAATGGAATGTTTTAGATGTTGATGGACGAGATTAACATCTTTGATGGACTTGCAAAAGATGATGATTGAACGTCCTTTTTCAATAATAGTTTTGGTTTCACAGGTAATGGCATTAAGCCATTCTTCTTCAGTCGTCAGGACTTGGGCATCTTTTTTTTCAAAGCGATTGGCGAAAGCTCTAGGAATGGAGAACAACTCACTTTTAATTGTATCTTGTAGAAAAAAAATTTCTTCTTCGGATCCTAGCGTTCCCGACACACCTACCAGTCCAAAGTATTTCAAAATGTACATAGCATTCGAGACGAAAATGGCTTTGAGACTTTGTAGCGTCAATTTACATCCTTCTTTCAACTGGATGAACTGGTGCAAGGCTCCGTCCCATTGTGAAGAAGTTTGATCCGTTCCAGTATCGGGATCGATAATAATCACTTGCGGATTGAGATCAGGATTGGTATGTGTTCGATCTTGATCAATGACGTAGTCTTCGTCGGGTCGTAAATCCAGGGCCTGAAAAGCGCTTTCTATCCAAGTGCCTAAGTGCCGGTCCACAAAGTCAAGAAGATGGACAGGTATTCGGATTCGACGCTGGCGATTGGCCACATTGCGAAAATAGAAAATCAATTTTTCCTCCAGATTTTTCCCTTGGGGTTGCACGGGGATATAGTTGATCTCTCTAGTAATTTTGTTGACATCTTCAATTAGTAGGCGTCCCTGTGAATCAATCACTTCTTTCTCAATCAGATGCTTCCACAGTGCATCTTTTTCCGAATCGTCCAATGGCGCGTGGACTGACTTCAGATCGTCTTTGGTAGTCACGCCGTACAAGTCGAACAACACACCGGATTTAATTGATTCCTTTATTTGTTCTTTCGAATTGTTCCTATCAACAGTGGAATTGCATATTTTTTCCCAAATGAAAACGTACAAAGATTCCATCGTTTCCATGCCTGGAATGTCATGGGATAAATAGAGAGTGTTATTGCCACGGTCAAGCAACATGCAGTCCACTTCGTCGATAATAGCATACGTGAATTCTCGATCGTTACGAATGTTACGATTGTAGAATTTGTCCAATAGGTAATCACGTTGGAAATTAGCCAATTGTCCGTAAACTACTTCCGCAAAATAGCTTGCTTTGCGATTGTCTTCTGATTGGCTGCAGTTGTTGGCCACCAACACATCGAAATATTCGTAGAGATCTTTCAGTCCTCCTTCTGCGACCGAAAGGTTTGAATCACGAAGTGCTAGTAAGTCGTTACTAGTAATCACATCGATTGGCTTCTTAGAGCTGACTCCATGAAGAACATGAATCATTGCCACCGCGGCCACAATCAGCGATTTGCCCTCGCCAGTTGATACTTGAGCTAAACTTCGATAAAATGGCTGCTTAGATACATCAAACGACATTTTTGGTTTAGGAAGCAACATCAGTACTGCCAGAATCTGGTTGTCACGAAGTCGGAAGTTGTCGTCTGTTGGTTTCCGAAGTTGCTGTATGGCGCATTCAAAGTCGTACAAAAATACAGCTAACGATTTCAAACCATCTTCCGTTTCGTTAATAATAATTTTTTTATTCCATTTCTTTCCGATGTTCTCTTTCTGGCGTGTATTCCGTTCATGGTTAAGGTAGCTGTAAATATATACAATTCTTTCTTCCAGCTTTTCGATTTTTTTCTTGGATTCCGATTTAGTTTGATCTGACAACTGTTTCCAGGTGTCCGGGTTGAAGTTTACTGAATTGTCCTCCAGGAATCTTTCTAACATTCTTCGATTTTCGATATTGTCTTGGCTGAGTGTTCGGACATTGCTGGCTATTTTTGGGGAAACGCTCGAATAGCAGGTTGCACTATTTGTGATGACAGGGGCTGGTTTGGTACATCGTACCTTCTCGTGATTGAATTGCAGGTAAACCATATCATCAAAATGTACCTCATTACTTTGAATTTCTTCCATCAATTGGTCGATGTTTGGAGACTGGTTTTTTTCCAACGGATCAAACGTAAACGCCTTGCAGAGAGATTCTTTCATTTGCTTCCGCACATTTATCTTTGCAAAATGACGGACGAGGCTCTGACGAATGACGGCATTTTTCTTCGTTGCTTTCGTCGATGAAAAAGAACTATCGTTTTGCTGCCCAGATGTTGAGACTATTGTTGCATAACGTGAATTTTCTGAGCAACTATAAACTCTGGCATACGACGCAATTTTATCTTTTTTTAACTCCGCTTTCTTGGAGTAGTATTGAATTTCTAGTCTTTGGTAACCTTCAAACCCAACGTAATTTCCTTCTTGGTTCTGTTGTCCATCGTGGATGAAACCAACATCACCGTTCGGTTGTCCTGCTCGGCCGTCCGAACCCGATGTCTTGTAAACAACTCCTCCTATGTCCATTGCTTGATACATTTCCATTCCAGAGAGGGGGAGGCCGCGCTCTTTATTCGACAATTCCAAAATTATATCTCCGCCATAGCCACCGTGTCCGAAGCCGGTTCCTAAACATTCAAAATGACACACACGTAATCAAGGAGGTAACGATCTGATTATAAACCATGTGTCCTATTGTAAAGTGCGTACCTTTACAGAGGATGACAGTGTGTCGATTTTTGGTTTTTTTACTATCATACAATGAATACGTCACTTCGCTGCCGTCGCCTAACCTGCCTGACCGTGCTTGACGTTCGTCTTGCACCTGGCCAATTCTTACACCGACGAATTCGAAGTCTTCAAGCAGACTATCCTCTAGTCTTTCATAGAGATCTTTTATTGCCAATTGGTCGGAAATTTTTTCGTCTGCTTTTTCTTTTCTCGCCTCTTCGACAAGTGGCAATATGGGACTGAAGACTTTCTTAAATTCTTCCACGGTCCATTTCCGAGCTGAACCTCCGTTTCCTCCATTGCATGCGATCATCCACCGCTCAGCGCCAATCATTTCATTGCATTTAATACGAACATTACCACCACTTTCACCCGCTTCTTGGTCGTCTCCTAAGTTATAAAATATGTCGAGTTAATTACATAGGGTATGTCATTACTTAGACACGTACCTCTTGATTTAACGATACTTGCATGTCTTCCAGATACGTCCCATACTCGGTTTTTGTCGTTCTCAGCTGCGCAAACAATAAGTTTGTCGGTAACGATGCCCACGTTGAATCCGTGCCAGATTTCATTTTTCAAGTCGCAGTCGATGTGAATGGACGACTGTCCGACGATTTGTATTTCTTTCACTTTTTTGTGGTTAGCTTTCATTTCCTTCATCGTCTCCAACATTTTACTAACAAAAACGGCCGCGCCGTTTACAAGAATAATATCCCTTCCGTACTGTTGTCTCACTTCGATTGTGGTTTTAGGCAGTAAGAAATACTTGCATGTCTCTCTGATCAGCAATTTTAATTTCGGAGAATCTTGAGGTGTTACCAGCAACGCGGCAAATTTGAATCGCTGTGCCCATTCAGGGATTATTCTCTTCTCGTTATCGCTCGTTTCCGGCAGAATGGTTTTCGAAGTTTTCTCAACCAGCTCGTTGATCCATTCTTGCCAATCTGTCTCACGACTACTTGTCGTTAAAATGCTTTCAAGCATATAATCTGCAAAAACGTCTTGTAAATCTTGATCTTCATTGACGTTTGTCAAAAAGTCAGTTAGAACCGAAAGGAATTTTTGAACTTCTGAACCATTTAATTCGTCATTGATGACGTCATTCTTGCATCGATAGAAGATCTTATTGAGAATAAAGCTTTTCAACTTATTAAAATAGTGGTTCAAAAGGATGGCGAAACAGGGCGTATTTTTTAGCAATTCGTTCTGTTTGAGAATCAATTGAAAATATCGACAGCCTTTACCACACCAGGTCCAAAGCTGTGATTTTTCTGTAATTTGTTTGGTTTCAATATCTTTGATGGAATTAATGGAATCTAGTTCATCCAAAATAGTAGACATTTCTGTGCTAATGTCATTCGTTTTGTCGTCCAAGTAGCTAAACGCTATGTTTAAACTGTTCCTTACCCACGTTGTAAGGAGTGCATTGACGTATTGCGATTCAACGCAAGTCGTCTCCAAAGGTTTGAGTACTCGCCCGACCTTTGCACTGATGTGACTGACAGCATTTTCAACTAGTTTTGGGTCAGTACTTTCATCCTGAATCCAGCTTAAGATCTCCTGAAATACATTTTCCGGTGTTTCGTAGCGATGGTGTGATACCGAAGGTAATGTACCATGGCCCCATTCCCCGGGATCCATTATGAATCGATGATGTACTGGTCAAGTGTATCTGTCTAAGAAAATTAATAAATATAAGTATATTAAATTGTATTGCAACCGATGTAGATTGAACAGCTATTATTAGCTATATCATATCAACGATCGCTTAATTCGTATCAATAAGCCTAATTAAATAAACCACTCACCTTGTAACAAATATAAATAAATAAAAGGCAAATGAATGAAATGTTATTATTCCCTGCAGCGCGCCACCCTTTCAATTGATCATAACTGCAAAACGTGTTTTAAATTAAAAAATAAAATAAATAAAATATTTAAAAAAAGACTAAGTTCCTTGCTCTGGTTCAATTTTTTTAACTTTCCTTTTTTAACCCAATCTTGGGTACGATAGTAGACTAGACTTAATCTGCATGATTTTCTTTAAGCTAGTTCGACCACTCCTTAAATCGGAAAAAGGAATTGCACTTTTATCGTTTTCCTTTTTTTTTTTAAACGAAGAATGGGGCAATGTAGCCTAGACACCCGAGTAATAGTTAATAAAATATGTGTTACTCTTGAAAAAACGGTCTCCCACTTCGTCTAATAATCTACTAGCTACTTTATGGATTACCTAAAAGCATAACGTGAGATAAAACAAAACTATAGTGTAATTATAAAAAATAAAGAAAAAAATCTTAATCTTTTAAATCAGTGGTCCATATTGTGCGTACAAACTATACAGTTTAAAATCGCAAACAGAGCTTACTCGCTGGCGCCAACGTTTTTCTTTTTACACTTTCGCAAATGTCTGTCCTCTCCAGTTTCACACTTTTCTCCCTGAAAATTGACTCGGATGGGCGATGTTACAACTACCACGGCAGATTGATAACTGATCATGTGTCTGTTTCAAGTATACGGTGTACAGTTTGACTAGACAGACTACCCAGCCCTTTCAAACCTTCACTATCACCACTTCTCCAACTGCATGGGGTATCGCACTAAAGATAAGTTGGGTAGGACGCGATAGCAGCGTGCATCTCGTTAGGATACAAAAACCGTGAATTATTGCATCAGGCTCGGGAAATAATAACAGTGTGGACTTGTGGCCGTTTCCACTGTTGCCTGTCTTGTATACAGTCTTGTATAATTACGTGCAATAGATACGTACACTGTACACATGTAACGTGGGACAATAGCTAAAATCATGTGTTAACATCGTGTGTATAATTAAAATGAAGTGTAAACCTCGTACACGACGATAAGCTTGGGTTTTGGGGGCACAAATTGTTAGCTTTCGCAAGCTACCCTGTCGTTAGCTAACATAAATTAATCTTGGCGAAAGAATATGTAAGCTACCAGTTTTCAGCGGATTTTAGTTTATTTGGCTTACGCAATATAGCAGCCCTAATGATTAAAGTTCCAAAAGATACTAAATTTTAGTGGCTAGAATCCTTTGAGAGTCCAAAAAACCGCTGGTTCTGTAACCCTTGAAAAATAAATAGAATCACTTTACTTGACAATGTGTTACTAGATTAACTCACATTAACGAGTAGAGCAACTCATTCTGATGGAGTGCACATTTATATTCCGCAAATAATGGAAATGGGGAGAATTCTGGGCGGGGTCAGGTCACAGGCCATTGGTGATGGAGAGAGTTTTGTTGAAAGCTAAATGTTGCCCACTGAGTGTACACAAAGAGAATAAGAATACTGTTCCATTTTATCTGATTTTCTATGGATCTTGTCCAGACCATTGCTCGTTCTCCTGCAGTTACACGATGTTCTATTAAATAACTTTCATATAAGCAGACAAGAAAATTGTCTATTTGCAACTGCTCACATATAAACCACACTCCAGGCTACAGTTAAATCTTCCATTGTTAGTTATACACAGCTGTACAGTAGCAAATAAATTACGAAGCACGGCAGCCATATTAAAAAGCGCCAAATTCAAATTTTAAAATCTCACTTTTAAAAGCTCCTGTTTTCCTTTTTTTTCGAAAAACTCTTTGAAGTATCACGCCGTTAAAACTTAATCATTATACATGATTTCATAGCTACATATCTTTAAAAAACTTTTCGCTATTGGTGGTTCATACATAATTTATTTAAAAATCAATTAAAGACAAAAATAACAGTAAAATTTGTGGATTTTTTCTCATGTACCTAAAGAAAAAAAAGTTAATTTTAATAAAAAAATTTAGGTGGTAAACGAAAGAAAATGGAATATTTTAGTGTTTTAAAATATTCACGAACGCTGCACGTATATGAAAAGAATTCCAGGTCATCAATCGCCAGTGGCCAACCCTAGCGACCACTATATATAACGTGGTTGCACGTTAATCTCACCATGTTTAAACAAAACATGGAAAAATTGACACATTTTTTTAAAACTGTAGGCCTACTAGCCTAAGTAAGAAATTGCCGAAAGATATCAGAAAATGTCTCGTAAGGCAACTAAAGCCTAGGGAAAACTACAAAAATTTTTCTGCAAGGTGCACATATTGAGTGATACCATATGTTGTGCTGGAGCAAAAACAAACGATCTTCGTTTCAAAGGCATTTCCTCTTAAATGTCGAAAGACAAAAATCCTAGTTACCCATCAATTCATCTGACTTTCTTCTTCATGAAATAAGCAGACTGAATTTGTGCGCACGCGCGTTATAAGGGGAGGAAAAGCACCAACCGATGCTCATGTATTGAATATCAACGACCAAACAGCCACGTAGCGAATCCGTCGCTACAGCGAAGCCGAAAGAAGTTCAAATCGAAACGTCGCTGTAGCCACTGTGGAGCCGAAAGTCGAATCCTACTGCTATTTCCTGTAACTTTTTTGTCGTATCTTCATGGCAACAGCTAAACAAGGTGGCGGTTGCATTGTTCACCTCCTAAATGACGCCACCTCAAGCGGTCTACTAGATACTGTCTGATTGCGTGTTTTTGCACAGATTATCGACGCGTTCATTTGCTGTGATTCCGTTTCCTTTGCGCTTGCAGTATATTGCAGTGAAAGAGAGTGATGCAGTGGCTGGAAATTACGTTAATGTTGTGTACAGTGAGAAAATGAGCTATCGGCCAGGTGGAAGTCAGTCGAGAAATCGTAGGCTCATACCCCAAAAACTAAGCCATTTCTTCTCTAGTTTTCCCGATTCGTATGAGTTTCCAGCTGTCCCCGACTGGCTTCTTCGACGGCCTATGGGGAGCGTCTGGTGCGTGCCCAAATCGCCACAACAGCAACATCGGCACGGCAGCGCAAGAAATACTGGTCGACGTAACCGCATCGAACCTGAATCAAATACCCAGTTTCTTCCGCGAAACCGATCCAGCAGCAAAAAACGAACTGATAAAGTAGCCGACTTAACGTACAAGAATACGTGGTCTTCTTTCCTAAAAACCTCGAAATCGGACCAAGTCACGTTCTTCCCCATCAAAGCTCCGCCATCCATGGTTGAACCAGCCAACGGAAGGCCAAGCGTTCGTTTCAATCAGCGCCGGAGCTGGGACGATACGGCCGTGCTCGATCGCCAGCTTTCTACCGAGAACCGGCACCGTAAGCCCCTAAGTTCCAGTCCTGTCCGACGCCGTCCGTCTTCCATGCGGACTGACTCTAGAAAATATTCCAAACTTGAATCAAAAGCATTGCGAGAAGCTTGGCTCAATGAAAATGTCTTCCCACAATTTGCAGGCAGCATTTACTCGGCAAGTAGCGCAGCTCTAATGGCTTCAAGCGCGGAAGAACCACCAACCGTCCGCCACAGTAAGAACTCGGCGTATACCTTGCGGGAATACCTTCGACCATGCCCTGCTATCCCTCCGTACAGGCCGGGAAGGCGAAAAGTCGACTCTGTGGAGGCAAACGTCTCGTCTGGAACCACGGATAGTTTTTTCACACCCGGCTCGATGGAGATGAGTGGAACATCGACTTTGGCCACCACGTCGGGTTCAGTGAACGTCAATGCCACTTCGTCGCCCACAACTTCTTTCGATTCCATGCAAGCGCGATACTCAACTCGACCTACCGTACACTCACCCCCGATTCGGTACCAGAACTCTCGTTTCCAGGACGATAGTCTGGAAACCGCTGAAACGAGCCAATCAGTGGAAGTACAGGTTTCATCAACCTTGACTACTCGCAGCAGCAGCACGTCTATGCAGCCCCACATGTCCAGCGACAGTTCGATGGGTTATCCACCACTTTTCGTCAACAACAACGCAGCGTCAACGATGGCGCGTGATGTCCTTATAAGAGAAAGAGCCATCTCGTCTGCTAACAGTCGCAAGTCTTGTCTGAAAGAAGCCAATAGTAGGAAATCTCGATTAACCACGTTTAAGGACCCATCCAGGTTGGAATGGACAAAACGTTATCTGTACACGTAAGCACAAACATTTTGAATAATGATTAAATAACTGAAGATTATTTAATGCTTTTTGTTTTATGCTATTGGCATTTTATGTAAAAAAACCCAAATTTCGCGGATGAATAGCTGGGGATCTGAATGGTCAAAACCTTTGCTTATTTAGGCTAAATTTGGTTCGTTTGGCTCTGTGATTGCATTTTGTAGACTGAATAGTAAAGCAGTTGCTGCGTTTCATCTGCCATTTAACCGAAGTTGTCTCCTACTAGGCTTGCCCCTACAACCAACCGAAACAGTTATCGCCACGATCGGAGTTCATCAATGTCACGCGTCTCGTCATCAGACCCACGCGATTTCCAGATTTACACCGTCCAGCAGCGGCCGTGGCAGTCTAATCCCGACCTAAGAATGCAAAAATGGAAACCTAATGCTCTTACGAAACCCAACCTTGGATTTCACTCTTCCTCCGTCGACGATTCCCTTGATGTCCTAGATTTGCTGAAGCAAAAAAAGCAATTCTTGAAACAATTGCTCGGAGAAAGAAAGGACGATGAAGATTCATACAGGTCATGTTACCACCGAGCTTTATCACACAATATTGTCAAATTATGTTCACTGGGCCTTTTTCAAAAAATATTCATCTCACAACGACATTATTCACACAGATCATTGAAACGCGAGGCACGTTCGCTGGCCTTGTTACAAAGCGCGACTTTACCCCGTTGTCTATCTGCCGGTCGCAGTCGTAGCTCGGAGAATTCTGGTCAATATTCGACTGGTTACGGCTCAGACGACCTGGCGAAATGGAAAGCGAACAGTTGTAACAGCGGCCGCAGCATCAAAAAAATAATACCTGATTACAAAAAATCCCATGAAATGCTGGCTCGTGAGCTTGATTTCAGGAAGAAACAAAACCTGACCACAACAGCTCGGCCATTTGTCTTCTCTACCGATAATCTCGTGCCGACAGAAAAAGTTGGATAAACCGCGAATTTGAAACAAAGTATCAAGTTTCTCTAATTTTCTTTTTCGGCTGCAGTTTTCGTTGGGGTCCGAAGCAGCTAACTGTGACGAGAAGCGTTCGTCGTTTTCCACTCGTCAGACACCTCGCAATAAACTAGCGCCATCTTCGGCTAGGTTACGTTCACCTGATAAACAACAAAGATCGTGCGTTAAGTTTGATGCTCTCCAATCCTTCAATTCACCTTTGCAACCTGCAAGTGGCGAAAATAAGGCTTCAGTTCTTCGGCGAAGATTGACAAAGTTAGTACTACTAATCACCAAAATTGTTTTATGCAAAAAAGAAACTTTTTTTCTTTGTTTCTTTTTTTTTTTTTTTTTTCAGGAAAAAGTGTGAAGAACAGTTAGCTAATAGCTGGCAACAACAAGAAAGAGAACGTGAGCGGAGATCTCGTTTGCGTGCCATTCGTCTTGACCCTGCTTGGTCGAATGTCCGTGGAGGTGATCAGGCGCTGGAAGACATAGCACATAGGCGCTGCTATAAGGAGGTGGTAGAAAGGGAGAGGCTCTTGCAGTACTATATGGACAAAGAAGAGATGTTGACTCGTGTTTGGCAGATGCCTCCTTTGTTTGAGAGGCAAGCAATGGTATCAGCAATTTTATCCTTGAAAACAAAATTAAGTATTTACAGTTTACAATTTCTATTATTGAAGGATAAGAAAGAGACTCATCCGAGTGGACTTCAAATCTATCCTGATAGAACATCTGCCACCACATCAAATATGTCGCTCAATCCCACAAACAGCAGATCTTCGGGTGGAGTCAGGAAAAAGTCCGCGTTCCGAAATAGTCCGAAAACAGAAGAAAGTTTGGACTGTTATATGGCCAGCGAATCACTTCAACTTTCTCGGCCAAGTACAGCAAAGAGTAGCAACGATAGGTTTAAAGCACAGCAACGCTTATAAAGGAGATCATTTTTTTGTGTGGAAATCTTTATTATCGCTTGGCAGCCTTTGTATACGTACGTACGTAGCCAACTGGAACCCTTTGGTTGCAGTGGAAATCTCACGAAATCACATTATTGGCATTTTGCTACTAAATTTTTTTTTCTTTCCACCAGTTACGACCAATGTCTTTGTTTGTATCTGTCAAAATAGGCGAAAACCATGAAACTTCGTTTTTCTTGTCCAACGTGTACACATAATGCTTGAATTTCATAAATGGCTCACTAGCGTTGAAGATATTTGTTAAAGTTAATGTTAGAGCATATAACGTGTTATATATAACCTATTAGATAAGTATGACTTACATAGATGTTCCAACGATGAAATTCAACAAAATAGGTTGCCGTCCCTCGGATCTTAAACGAGAAAAGAGCCGTTTTAAATAAGGATAGGCCAAATTTTTAAAATCCCAAATAAAATGGGGTATCAGAAAATTCACGACGGAAGGACAAATGCTGTTGTAATAGCTGCTATTGCTGCTAGCCTGCTACACCAAAGGTTTGCAATGAGCGACGCTGTCATACACACATTATTAACTTTTTTCAAACCAATATTAAAGTTTTACTTCATGTCCTTGACGAGGTTCTTGAGCCCGACAGGCAAAGACCCGCTGCTTGGTGGAAACCCGAATTAAGCAATTGCAATATCTTAAACACTTTTTTAAATTTAAGATTCATTGCAAGTTCAATTGGTTTGCATTATACTGATTATTTATTATATCGGATGATTTTTTCAGGGGGAAAGAGGTTAACATCAATGGGCGTGATGCTCCATTAGCATGGAAAGATGGCCAAACCATTCCGCTCTGTGGTTGTTACGTTGTTATTTGTAACAAACACACGGGAAACCGTGGCGGAAAAGAGACAAAAAAGTAGAAAGAAAAACGATTTGTTGTCAACGACCAGTTTAATTGATTTCTCCATTATAAATATTGTACATTTGGCCATCTGAGGGTTTCACCGATTCTCTGCTATAGTATTAGTATATCCAAAAAAAAGGAGAAAAATTCAACTTAAATGACACAGTATAAAACCACGTTTCACCTGGGAGGTTTTCTGACAATGAGGTTCAGACAATGAGCCATTGAAATTACAAATATACGTTCATTTGCTAACCAATTGTCAAGATCACTCTCAACATTTACAGCTGCCGGCGTATCAATAGTAACAACAAAAAATGTCGTTAAGTACTGCTTGATAATGCAGTGCTACCCAAAATGTTGCGAAATCCTCCATTTGATGAACATTCTTGGTTGATTTTTGTTTGTAATAAAAAGAATCTTTCCACTGCGTCTAAAAACCGTTGGAACGAAGTTATAAGACCTAAAGAATGAGGTCCGCTTGAAGTAGGATTATCAACTAAAAAGTTTAATGATAAAATGTTTCGCTAATAATGTTAAAGGCCGAATTCTCCCTATAACAACAAATTGTCTTAATTTAAATAGAAATCTACAAGCCTTGAAAAAATAAAATTGACAATGGTCTCTAAATGCAAAATTCGCCATTTAGTTATTCCCTTATCGGCATAATAACATCGTTGCCTTTCCTTGATTTTCCGTTTCGTTTTGTCAATGAACAAGACTACAGATGGCCTCAGCCTCTGCGAAACTCCAAGCAAATTTTCTTGTTTCTTCGAACAGCGCCCACACTAGGGCGCCTTTCAACACGCAAATGTTGTTTGTCACTAAGTCTATGGAAATATACGCAATCAACACACAGAAATTCAACACACAAGGATGTAACAAATGTCACTGTGAATGTGGTTTTCATCCGTTAGACTACTTTATGCGACCGTATTGCCCAACTGACAATGTAACAATTCTTTCAAAATTTACTACGGTATATTAGAAATAACTGATCATTTTACATTATCAATGAACGAAGTGGATGAATATCATTTCCTTCGTTTCAGTCCTATAAATTATTTGCTAGAATATTGTGTGTGATGGCGTATTAAACTAGTATACGACCAATAATTACGCCCTGTCTTTGTTTCCGTGTTAGGACAAGTCTTGGCCGAAAACCTGCGCGGTATCGAGACGCTGGACAGGTGCGCTGCATGCGTTATACTTCTCTCGACAAACATCGAAGTGTAAAGCATCCCGATTTCCACGTAACTTTTGTTTTTATTTTATGTGCTTTGTTTAGTTTATCCTTTTCGTTTGTTTTCTTTATTTTGTTCTTGTTTTTAAGATCTATTTTTATCTGTCTCTCGTAATTCAACGGAGCAATGGCGTCATTCACGAATTAAAAATCGTGAGGCGCTGAAGAGCATGCGCGGCAGCCGCAGGCTGTAGCGCCATGTATTTTCCCGGCTATTCTCTGTTTCTATAGCAACATGTCTAAGACTGAGCCCGAAACGGCGACGACAGGACGCCCTTTTACTTGCAAGTCGCTATAGTTGTCGTCCACTTCCCTAGCGTTAGTTTCACGACAATATTTTGATAATTTCATCTACATGCGGCCGTAGTCACTGTGGTGTGAGCGATTCTCCGTCTCGCGAGTTTCGATGTTTGTTTTTTTCTCGTTGTCGATTTTCCTCTTTGTTCGTCGTCTTTGTCTTGCTGATGAGTTTTTGTGGTACAGCAACTTCGTCGCGTTCATCGTAGCCCTGCTGCTAATGTGCTTAC
This sequence comes from Daphnia sinensis, assembly GCA_013167095.2. Taxonomy (NCBI): domain Eukaryota; kingdom Metazoa; phylum Arthropoda; class Branchiopoda; order Diplostraca; family Daphniidae; genus Daphnia; species Daphnia sinensis. The sequence continues at coordinate 1,052,276 of CM023190.1, forward strand.
CATATGTGTCGATCAGTGCACGTTGTCTCGGCCGTCTGCCTCGACAAACTCAGTTTGACGTTCGAATCGAAATCGAAAGGTGAGGAAAACACTCAAAGCCTTTTCTTTTCTTTTCTTCGTTTTTCCTGTTGTTGTTGAAACCTATTTAGAATTCACCAAGTGCTGTATACTTTACTGCGATCTTGTACATTGGAGGGTATTCTCGGAGCTGAACCCGCCAATATTAGACAGCAACTCAATAATTCCTTTTCTTCGTGTTCTCCGATCGATACGCATTTTGGTTCGCGTTCGTGCAGTGCGTCCATTAACCTGTGTCCGGTGGTCCATCATGTCAATAAAAACATCATTGAACTGAGAGACTGGGGGGGTCCTCACTACCGTGGTTCGTTTGTCTCCTCTCTTTACGCGTTCGGCCATAGGGGTAAACAAAAATGTGCCTGAACATGTGAAACCCAAACATGTTGTAGATTTCCGTGCAAAATTTCAGAACTATTATCGAATTGTACCAGTACAATTTGTACCATTTACGACTCGGCTGGTGGTTGAACTGTACAGGTGCCATCTGTTACCTTTATAAATGTGACGCTAAACTAGTGTTTTGGATCGGCCGGGGTGCGAGACGTCGAACAGGAATAGAGTTCCCGGACGACGATATACTATCACATTATGCTTGGTGGGGTTGTGCGGAAGTTTGGCTGGTTCTCGGACGCAGAGGAAAAGGGATAAGTAAGAAGACAAGGAGAAGAGGACAAGAGAGAGCAAGAGAGAGAGAGAGAAAGAGAGAGGGAGAGAGTGAAGAAGAAAAAGAGTAGGAAAGTAGGAATGAGAGACACCAAGACAGAGCGCGCGCGTGTGTGTGTGTATGTTACGAACGAAAATCAATAGGTGGGGCCACCTACATACTCATGGCAGTGATAGAGGGGGGACTCGGCTGCCAGACGTGGTCTTGGCCAAGCGGTTTTGCAGTTTGCACTTATAATTCCATCTTCTTCTGCTTTCTCGTGGCTTTTGGTGCACTGCTTCTCTGCTGGTTAGCTGTACGAATCCCACCTTCATGCGACGCTTGCGTAAAACATGTGCGTGCTATAAAAATGAACATGACTAACAATTTGCAGCTGTCCGTCCCAGAAGAAAATTTTAAATAACAAATTAACGTCCCAGAATTTAGAAAATGTACTGCGAGCAAAAAGGAAGAAAACAAGCAAATGCAAAAGTGAATTATGAAAGCGTTTATCGTTATGTTTAGGGTCGGCTGCCATTTTTTGACCTTGTAGTTGACATATTGTATATCAATAGAGCTTTTTGATGTGAGTCGGTTTATGTTCGAAACATCCAGTGGCATTAAATAATCAATGATTGGACGATGCTATTGCTGGCCTACTCACGGTATGGGGCGTGCCGTTTCGGGAACTAGCCTCCTTTCACTTGTGCGTGACGTTTGGTTTTCCATTCCGCAGCCCCACTCTACCCGACATCGATAGGTTCCGCTGTTTTCCCCTATAACTATTTACAAATGACGCATGAACATCAAATAACGGCAGGAATTCCACAGCAATCCATATAGCTACCATGTCCGATAACGTAACATTTGACGAAATTTTCTATTTCGAAAACCTCAATCGATCGTCATTTGATCATCAGATGTTGCTGTATCCTGACAAAAAAAAATCATTTAACCTAAATAATTCAACTTGGTTACGTGGAAGTTCTTACCATCAGATGTTTAAACGCTTACCGCCATCTGCGCCAACGCAAAAACCTATACAACTTTCACAGTGTCCCCGAATCGGAAGTAAGCGTAGAAGCGCACACCTTGACAGAGAAACCCCAATTTCAAAGAAGGGTGAAAACGGTGGATTCACCTTCGAAACAGCTGTTTAAAAAGAAAAAAAAATTTATGAAGGGTTGTTGATTTATTTTTTATTACTGGTAATTTTCGGAAAAACAAATTGCTGAAATTCCCGAATTTCCATGTTTGCGTAAGTCGACAAACCGCGAGATTTTACTGGATGTCTCCCATATTATTATCTTGCTTGTTTTGTTTTTTTACGATTTTTTCACGTAGAAGGTGACATTTGTTTTTGTTATAGGATGTTTTTATCCTGTTGATTACATCGTACCAATTTACTTATACCAGCAACCTGCTCACGTTCTCTTCCGATGAACGATGTAATCGTCATGTGGATCTGCAGCACGTCAATGAACTCGTTAACATTGCATTTTCAAATTGATCGAAATTCGAAACAAAAATTTCAAATTTCTCTTTGTGTAACGTTGAAACTCGATGCTCTCGTGTGATTGCTACATCCTTATGCGCACCCTATATTGCGGTGTATACCGGGCTATACTACTGGGGAATGGGTACGTAAAGGATAAGGTCAATAAAGCTTTGTTTACTGCATGTTGCCAAAAAGTAATGGTGATGGCGTTGATCCAGTAAAGCAAAAAGCTCAGGCCACACAATTGTGATAAGGTGGTTTTACATGGGCGAGTCAAATGTCCACCTCTGTTCCCCCAATCTCTTTCCTACCCCCATGAAGAAAGAAAAAAAAATCCCCTATGACGCACGGACGTACCACGCACGCACAGGCGTCCTCGTCGACACTAACAGCATGCAACCACTCTCTGCATTTTTATCCATTCCTTGCTTTTCTCGGCTATTGACAACAACCGAAAAAAATTAAATAAATAAAAATATTGGATATCAACACGCTCTGCGAAAATCTATTGCACTCTGCATTTCAGCCTACTAAGAAAGAAAACAGAAGAACTAGTGTATGATACACGTGGAACAAACAGAGGCCCTAGACCAACACCGTTGTTATTTCTCGAGTGACGCGTTGAGAGTTCATATACGCACCCGGCTAATTTTTTTTTCCCGTGTTGTTGTTACCTTCTTTCTAATGACTTGTAAGGTTGCTCGAACACTGCTAGGTGCAGAATATACTATATATGTGTATGGGCGCAACAACGAACATCAATTTTAAAAAATTGGGCGCAATCACCTACGTAGTCGGCTTTAAGTGTCGCGATTGTTGGTAGTCGCCTAGAATCAAAATATAGTTCGTGTAAAGTGTTAGTGAACTAATTTGGCTAGTTGAAAAACATTCGTCATTTCTGCCTTCTGTTGACTTTTACCCTTTCCGTACTGAATTGGTTTTTCCATTTGAAACTAGGAAGGGTGCGGATTAGAGCGTAAACAGGATCTTGATTCGTCCGTTATCGCCGTTGCTGTCATCGTGTTTGCTATGCCTACTGAACACATGAATCTAGAAGGAGACAACATTTAAACCATCAGCATTTGAAATCCACGACGGCATAGCGACCAAGGACGCAAAGAGGATCAACGTCGTTTGGAGATTCCATTGTCATTGGATTCCCCCTATTATGGTCGTTGGGATTGGTGTCCCACCGATTGGAATGTCCCCGCATCTTCTTGAAGACGCCATGGAAAATCAGAGTAGCTACGCCTCCAGCCTTGTGACAGGTCAGCCCTTCATGTCTTTGATTTGTTGTTACTATTGTTGCGTCATTTCCTTCGAGGGCGTCTAGTGCTCAAAACCAGTCGATATCGATGCACGTGTCTTACGTGTTGCATTTTCACTCATATTCAGAATAATCGGATGAGGGATTACATTTGTATGGTAACTGAATCAGGAAGGCGACAAAGATCTCACAATCTTTGACAGTGATCCCTAATATCTGTCACTTGATGGTTTTGACCACTGGATTCAACTGCGACATCAAGAGTATGGAAATCTGAAGGGAGGGAAGGGGACTGACAAATGATTCGAATTTCAGACAACAGCGACGAGGTACAAAATTGCCGCGGAATTTCTGATTTCTCGTAATGAATCTCAAATGCTTTTTCCTGACGAACCAAAACACTATGTAAGCACAGGTGAGGCAAACGTTTGTCAAGGATGTAAAATCAATATAAAATGTAATGTACATCTCGGGGAAATTCTTTTTTCATTAAAGGGGGAAAGCATGCAAGAGTTGCGTTAACTATAGCGGATGATTGCGGGGCAAGTCCCGCAAGCCCCTCATCACACGGTAAGAAGCTATACACTGCTTTTGGGGAAAATGTTTAAATAAATCTGTATATATTAGGGAAATCCGGTCAGCATATGTCTGTTTTGATTTTTGATGGGTGAATAACCCAAGCACAAAGTTTGACGATGACAAATGCCGAATTTTACGCAGTCAGGTTCGAATTTTTGCTAAGAAACCATGGCTTTGGCTCAAAATCACAGTTCGTTTTTTGACATCCAATAATTTAGCGTGAGTTATATCATTTTTCTTCAAAATTCCCAGATGGTTTTGTGATCCAACCGGATTCTTGACCAACTATATTACGGCTCTAGAATTATATGCCATTCATCCTGGTAAATACTAGATTGAAGCTTTGAACCTCTCTGGAATGTTTACGTTTCAAAGAGAAACGGTAAAAAGGCATTTTCCGTGTTTTCGTCGATTTGGCGGTGCTTCACATGAAATGTCTACTATCCCATGACTATCCAGTTCAACGAAAGATCTTAATGTCTGTGCGGTAGAAATGCTAGTGAAACGCATATCATTGCATTTACGAGCTGCTCATTTTGTTGCGCAGACGTCGGATTGTAGAACTACATCCAGCAGAAGTACGGGTGTTGCAACCCGTTAACGTGCGTCGTAGGATACCGAATGTTTTCTGTGAGGCTTTCCGCCTCACACCCATGGCCGGTAGGCTCCGCCTTCGATGTGAGCGGTTACCTCCTGCCCTCTTTGTCTTGTTGTTTTGTTTTACTCCTTTTTGATTTCTAAAGCACATTATTTATTCATGACAATCATATTGAAAATTCTGCCCGATTTGTCGTACACAGCCTTTCTGTTTGATCATAAGCCCTTGAGAGTTACTTGATCGACGAGGTCGCTTACGACTGTAGTAGTCGCTGTTCTGACGTACGTGACTAGACATCTTCGGTGTCTCCGTGTAAACATATTGTCGTAGTGTCGCTGACTACCGCAGTAGTAGTCCATCCTGTCCTTTTGTTGGTTGGGTTATTCCAATTAATTTTGTTATTTCCGTTGTAAAAAAAACATCTGATAAGAAATCACAAAAAATCCAACTAATGGGTTTTAATCGAAACAATCGGCGGCCTAACAAGCTAGCCTTTGTTAATCGCTTGATTAGGAAAACAAGTGCGTTCTCAATTGTGAATCGGGAACATCACGAGAAATCGCTGACAATCTTTCGTCGTCCATTGCTACCATTCCTACGTCAGTGGGGCGGCTGGACAAAGAACAGTTGCTGTTCCACAGGTATACAATACATGTACATAAACACATTCAAGCGCGCAGAAAAAAGTAAGGCTAACCCACAAAAGCCCATTCAAGTCAACGCGAAATTACGAAGTAGTACATTGTTGGGCTTACAGCAAGCGCGAGCCGTTGTTTGCTGTCCGGCTAAACGCGTTTCCTTTGCGTCAATCGCGTGATAGGTATTACCTGCTGTAATCGTGTTAAATCTAAGATTGACATAAGTTTCTCAGGACTTTTGAAATAATAAGACGATTTTGGGTGGCTCAGGTGACAGGCCACGGTCTGCGTGGTCAAATGTGTTTTCACTGTCTCAGGTGCGGTTTCCTTCGACTTGTGGCCCAATTATTTTCTCCCCGTGTTTACGCTAGGACGTTGATATAAATTCAGTTGTCCCTTTTTAAATCATCAAAATGAATTTTCTTATTTCTTTGTTCCGATTGAAGCCACCTGTTGTGTCCGCTAAAACAGACTTATACCGAAAATAGTTTAACTTGGTTATTTTGCCCTCTAACTTCATTCTGTGTTTTTTTTTTTACAATAAATTCAGAATGTAACACGTCTAAGATGTCGTCTGGAGTCACCGCATCATCGACGCCCTCCACAGAAAACAGCAGCTCTGGTCTCGCTGGCGTCGGGGTAAGTAGTGGAATACTCCTGGATGCCGAGGACCGTTCCAGCACGTCGCCCAGTTTACCATCACTGTTTGGACTTTCATTAAGGATCCGATCAGCTTCATTGCCGTCCCTCATCGAACTGTGCATTACCTGTTTTGGTATGGTTTGATACGTCACTACTTTTCCCCCCAGAAATCACGATATTAATCACAAATTGAACAAGGCAGACGACGATGGTGGTGTACTGGAATCTGCCGCTAACTATCCTAACATCTTCTTCCTGATGCATAAGTGGTTCACCACATCCGAATCCCTGGCCAACGACTTATGGCGCTTATTTGAATCAGGAAAGCCGTCTTATCACGCGGACTATCAGAGTCTCCTCGCCACAGTTCAACAAAGTGCCAGAACGGACGCGAACGGGAGCCAAGAAACTGGCCCATCTTCTCGTCCGTCGAGCGTTATACTGTCGCGAAAACAGGTAAATATCAATCGATTCGTCTTTGGCAAAAAGTATTTATATTTTTTCTCATTTGTCCATCCCGTGACAGGATGATTTCAATGGGAATTTAGGCCTGAGAAGTCCGTCTCTGATGCGGGCAGCCAACGGCCGTTCTAATTCAGTCCTAATCCCTCGACCGGCGTGCATTGGCGCCGATGACGATAACTATTTCAGCTATCATTATAGCAAGCTAAGTGCCATGGCAGCCGACGGCGTCGACATGTCCAACCAATTAGGTGAAAAACCCAGTTCGTCGGAAAAGAGTCAAATGGATATACCGCGAACGAGTGATCAGTGTTCAGCACTCAGCCAGTGCAAACACGACCAGCAGGCTTTGTGTCAGATCTACAAGTTTCGGCGTTCCGTTTGCTATGCCGTTCGCTTTTGGATCCGGCAGTTCCCTGTTCATTTTGATCTGGACGCCAAGCTCTCGTCCCTGGTCAAGGATTGGCAACGATGGTTGACCACCGATGATCGGTTTCATTGCGCCGAACTGGCCCCGCTGATTGATCTCGGCTGCCTACCTTCGTACGACTGGATCCGCAACATCTCCGTTCGTGATCCTACCGTCAAACATTGCCGCAAAGTATCGTTAGTCTTCAACCACTTGGAGCCTTCTGAACTAGCTAAACATTTGACCTATCTAGAGCATCGCATCATGAGGCGAATAGTGTGAGTATAATCTATTCTTGTGCTAGTTTTGACTTGTAAATTTCTCTTACGCCATTGAACGGGATGCGTTGGCAGTTAAAAACCTTTCAAGGACTTACTTATTTATATGGGGAAGGGAAGGGAGGTCGCAATTATGCTTGCGACGCAATATGTTGGTTCCGCCTTGCCTGCTTACGTCCATGTGCAGTGCGATGCACTGTATAATACTAACGGGCGTAAAGGCGTGAACCTTTATACACGGAAATCCCTTACTTTCCTTGGAGGTCACACCTCTATATCCGCTGTGATCGACCAGTCGAAAATTGTTTCCTTTTTTGTTCTACCGAGACGGAAGAAAAATAACTAGCGCGGGAGGTCGGTGGAAATGGTTGGCCGTCATTTCCTCATTCGCAATTGGGTTAAGCGGGTGCGGTTGTGCGCTTCTAAACTTCAAAAGAAATTCATACGGGATACAATAACATGACCATCTCCATAGATATCGATAATCAAAACTAAAACATTCAAAAAAGAACACCTTCGTTGAATAAGAATGATAATTATGACGCAGTAGGCGTTGTGTAACGTGAAAAAAGAAAGCTCATTTCATCTTTTAACTTAATGAAACAGTTTCAGGATTACAAGCAGTACGCCGTTACGGGTTCACTAAGCGATAACCCTCGTTTAGAACGGTCGGTCAACTTATTCAATGGCCTCACTCAATGGGTTCAATGTATGGTCTTAAGTCGGAGCACGCCTCAACAACGAGCCGAAGTCGTTGTTAAACTCATTGACGTCACCAAGGTAAAGGAAAAGAAAGAGAGACATGACAATGACAACGTTTACGTTTATCTATTGTATCACGTTATTGATGTAGAAACTGAAGGAGCTTCGAAACTTCAACTCGCTGATGGCTGTCGTTGGTGGACTGAGTCATAGCTCCTTAGCCCGTTTAAGTCGGACATCGTCTCGCGTTCCAGCCGACTCGCAACGATCGCTCGCTGAACTAACCGAGTTTCTTTCTTCTTCGTCCAACTTCTCTAATTACAGACGAGCACTTCAAGAATGCAAAGGCTTCAAAATACCCATTTTGTAATAATAATGACCTAAATAATTATATGTCGTACATACTTAAGCATTCTCATAGACACGACTGCTACCATGAAATGTTGATGGAGCACAGAATAATCAATAATTCGTCTACTTATTCTTTTCTTTTTTCAATCGTCATTATTTGATACACGTTCTGGCAGAGGCGTGCATATGAAGGACCTGATCTCTCTCCATGTTGCCCTCTCGGATTCACTGGAAGGCGGCCTCATAAACTTCCGTAAAATGGCCCAACTGTCGCTCATTTTTCAAGAGCTCCAGGAATTACAGAATGCTACGCCTCCTACGGGAGCTAATGTAGATCTCGTCAATACCTTAAGGGTAACACTCTTGTCAATTATGATTAAATAATCGAAACCTTCATAATCGTTTTGGTCGCAATTGACAGGTTTCTCTGGAATTAGCCTATACCGAGGATGAAATTTATGAATTGTCATTAGCAAGGGAGCCTAGAGATTCATTGTCGGTTAGTATTTTATTACATAATTTGGATCAACTCAAGAAGTTTTATCATTTAAACTACTCATTATGTTCTAGCCTCAGTCTTCTCCTACCCGGCCATCGCTCCTGGGCGACTGGCCAACGACGGGACAAGCAAATCAAACACAAACATCATTGACACCCAACGCGGCTGTCAATCTGGTTCCAGTATGTGTCTACATGCCAAATGGCTCTGATCATCTAAAAGACCTCTATGATGTTTTGGTTTGTTTGATTTCAGCACGATACATCACGTTCATCGTCCCTTTCGTCACCGCACACGATTTCGTTGTCACTGTCGCTACCAGCTGAGCCACTGCCGCAGCGGCTGAATTCAACTGGTAGCGATAACGAACAGGACGGTTTGGGTAGCGGTTTGGGAGCTGCGGAACGGAAAAAAACGCTCGAAGAACGAATGAACGAAATGGTTGACGCAGTTTTCGGACAACCCAAACATGAGCTGCTCAAACTCATCCAGCGTTCTCCTCCATCTGGGAATCCAATTGCCTCTTGCGTGGGAACGACTGACGAACCGCCCCAACAGCAACAACAACAGCCTAATGGGATGACTGACGTCGACCGCCAATCCCGACACGATTTTCAAGAAACGAATTCCTTCAGACCATGTACTTGTGCTCATTGTAACGGACTGGTAATCACGCTGGTGGCTTGCAAACAGCCTTAATTACTTTGCTGTGATGTGTTGTGTTTTGCTTTTATTACAGTTATGGGGACCACTACGTCAAGGGTACAAATGCAAAGAATGCGGCCTCACCGCTCACAAGATGTGTAAGGACGTCATGACGGTTACTTGCCGACCCAAAAGCCTCATCACAAGTCCTTTCACAGGTATTGCGATGTCTTTTTAAAAAAGCCGTCTTCAACCCTGCACTGCCCATTATTAATCAAAAAGGTTTTTTTTTTTTTAATGAAATCCTTATTTTTAACGTGCTTGATTAAAACGGTGGTTTTCATGGGAAAAAAAAAAACGCAATCGTTGGTTTTATTTAGTTTTCTGTAATCATCCACCTGTTTCAGTCTCTTCCTACTTGTTCTCCTCCTACTTGTTCTTCCTACTTGTTCATCGAGCCTCTGCACGAGATGAAGAGCAAATCTAATTTTTTAAAAGAGTTTAGAAGGGTTTGGTCACTCTGTCTATCAAAAATTGTATAATGTTTTCTATATTATTAATCTAAATTTAATTTCCGACTCATTTATAACGGCTGCACATTTGTTCTACAGATGCATTCCAGAGTGGGTCGGGTAGAACACGGTTCAGGCGACGCAAGAAGTTGAATAGTCACTCAGACGTTGATAACCTGGAAAGTGGTTTACTTGCGATGGATTGTTCTTGCGATCTAAGTTGCCAATCGCCTTGCAGTCGTCTGTCCAGCATGAGTATGCTTCACCACCAACAGGGTTCTTGCGATACGTCGGAATTTCGTCATCAGGGTATGCCGCTCTTATCGCATTTGAATCCCTGTGACAAATCTTTCACATTTTAATATTGGGAAATCAGAAGTTTTAAAACTGATGAACTGAACAAATCGTAGCGTCGAGTTCGCAGGGCGAATATTTGCTTCCAGAGAATATTTAACTTTCGCTTTCGGTAAGAATTTCTGAAATAGATGGGAAAGGTTAACTCTTGCAGCTTCGGCTTGGTGTACAGCACTCACTCCATCCATCACCACCCACTCAAATTAACTAACGCCCAGTCTTATTTCCGTCAGACCCACACAAAGGATCTGACGGAAAAGTCATCGTGATCTTGATGTTTTCCAAACTTTACTTTCAAGATATCATTTAAAAATTAAATTGCGCAACGAGACCTTGTAATGGATGTGTAAAAATATCCTTACGACTTACTGCACAAAAGGAAGGTTTTCTATCACTCAGGCATTGTTATAATTCTACTGGCGAAATTTTTCTTTAATGTATTTTTAAAGCCAATCATTGATATAAGTCAATTAAGTGAACCAAGTAAGAGATTCCTGCCAAACCGTTAGTTGCAAAAAAAGTTTTTGGCGTACCTGTTTAGCAAGTCCATACAATCCCGAAACGTCAGCACATGCGAGCTAGTGTAATCTATAAAACTCCTAACAGAAACCTGCAATACTGGTCTGAGAAGGTTTCCGAATTCTTTTCAGTCTATTTACGTTTAAGGTTAAGTGTATCATTGCGCCAAAAAATCTTAGGATAGACACGTCGTTCTTCCACTGACGTGCTCTAAATAATAGATGCAATGTGCTGATTTACGAATTTTGTTTTCCTTTGACATTGGATAGGAGACAAGTCAGTGTTGCTTAGCGGAGCGCTGACGACCGCTGGAGCTGGTGGTGAATCAAGCCCAGCACTTACTTCCCGCAGTCAATTGTTCCGCAGCCCGAAGCGACGCAGTTTGATAGCGACAAATAATCCAGCTGCAGCGGCCATCACAGCAGCGACTAGTCCAATGCCAATCCGCCAGCGCAAATCATCGCTCTCTTTCACTAGCCCTTGCCGAAGCTTTCCAGGTACATTTCAAAAACGATTTCCTTTATAAAATCAAAGCCAAGTATAAGCATTGTTCAAGTACATTTCCTGGCAGCTGGGATGTTAATCTTCTACCAGGAAACTCTTAATGAATAGGTTCAACTCTTTTTTAAGGAACTTTTTTTTCCACGATTTTTTTTGCCACACCAAATAATCAAATTTGCTGTTTGAATGATCAACTTATTATTGGCACCAGCCTGCTTTAGACTCATTTAATTGATGATTCCGTAGGAACCAATCCTTCTGTTGAAGTTCAGCCATCGTTGACGTTGCGCTCTTCGTTATCTGCGTCCCCGCGGAGGAAGATAAGCGATACGCTGCATTTCCTTGGATCTCCTTCTTCGTCGTCGCCCACGTCCTCGTCTTGCCCGTGTCACGGGCATCACTTATGATAAAAGTAGGTGATTCACAAAAACAGAAGCAAAAGTTGAAAAAGCAGGGAAGTGAAATCACTCCGCCAAAGAAGCGCACGTGTTGCGTCGAGTATTTACCGGAATCATAGAAATGACGTGATGTAATTGATGCATTCTCTCTCCCACGCTACTTGTATGGGTTTTGTGCAGTGAAGACTGTTTGTCTTCATATCCAACTGATCTGACATTTCCTTATATTCTCTGCCCGAATGAATATCAACAATGCTGTTCCTGTTGTGTAAATTCTGAATCATTGTTCGTTTTTCCCCTTGGTCAAACCGCGGAAGCCGAATCCCACACATATTCAAGATAAATGTCCTTATTTTCTAATGAAAAATTATTAGGATACTTGCGATGCATGTTATGCCATGATGCGTCCTATGTTGCGACGCATCACTTTCAATGCAATCAAGGTTTTCTGATAATTTGTGCTATTCCGGTCGTCAATTCAACGACGATACGATCTGGTGGAACTCGTAGTTTAAAGTTCTTCCCGCGCATACGAAACCGTAATTTTTTTTTTTTTTTTTTTTTTTGCGAAACAACCATCCGCGCTAGTCAAGTGATTTTTGTCCCTACACCAAAGAATGCTTAGTATTTCTGTACATACCGTATTTACTACTCCCCCTTCCCCGGAAACATTCTTCTTTAGTTGTCGATGATTCCACCGTCACTCATAGCCAGCAGCAGTCATCTTTAGTTCAGAATTCAGCATTTACCCAAAGCTTTTTCTGTTTTCATCCAATAGTTATTAAATAAGTTTAACATCACACATTACCCTTACAAGCAAAGACACATATATATATATATCTAGATTCCCAGGTTCCTGAAAACCGGAAACAAACAAAACATTATCAAGATGGTAAAAAAAATATGACGAAACAAAGTCGAGAGGCAACTTAAGGCGCGATTAGAGATGCTTTATTGACCGTTATACTTTATATCATCACTACTGAGACTATCATCATATCTACCGCTTCGTTAGAAAAATACTATTCTGTACGATAGGTGCCTTTCACTGACTTTAGAACCGAGTAAGAGACGACATTTTGAACCCTTTCACAAGGCAGCAGGCCGGCAGCGATTGGGCTCCTGAACCAAATCGTTTTTCGTTTAAATGGAATTATCTATACGTATCTAAACAACAAAACACACGCATAAAAGAAAAGAAAAAACGCAAACAATGATATATAGTACATGTCACAATGCTTTGGGTATGTTCAGTGCATTATAATTACGTTGAAACCATATCTGTATGAACATCCCGTTGCTACCGTGAACGATCAGTCACCGTGCCCATATCCTCGTCGTGTACGAACGATTTCCGTGCATTTCGTCCCAAACGTATAAATGTTGTGAATCGTATATAGCTACACACAATTGTTAGTGAATGCATTCCGTGGCTACCCTCTCTCTATAATTCCTTGTCAATGAAAGAAGAAAACAAACAAATCAATACTACCTTTCACTTTTTCTACGGGTATATTACATTACATATAGTTTACAATATATACATATATAGTATATATTATATATATATAACATATATATATATGCAGAATTTTACATGATACCAAAGAATGTGTTTCGTTTTTAAACTATACATTTATGATTGGGCTTGATTGTTTGTTTTTAGTTGACAACCAATCCAAATGATTTCTATATGCTCTGTGTAACGCTGAACGGCTGAACCGGTTCCATATGTCAGATCGATAATTTTCCTTTTCTTTTCCTTTTTTTCCTGTCTCTACTCACCTACCTGTTTCCTTTCTGGATGATAAATATACGCCACCAACGTGTAAGCAAATTCACTTTAAAGGTAAGTTGATTGTTTAAACATCAAAATCCCCAATGGAGGTAAACGCACAAGTAGCGCAATTCAAATGGAAACAATTTCACTTTAGTCGAGATCAGACAAACAATATCACTTAGAAAAACAGAACAATAAAAAAAAATTCTGAAGTTAAAAAGTTTAGGAGAACGTTTCCAACATCTAGAGCACGCGTGCAGCAATATCCTCTTCTCGACGGCTGTTTTTTCTCCGCCTTTTCTGCTGGAACATGTGAAAAGGGCTAGAGGAATTTGTAATCTCGAAAGTATTTGTTCAATTTCGGTTTTTTTATTTTTTTATTATACCTATATTTTTTTTTCTTCTACAAGCCTTATTAAACATTTTTTTATATATCCCAAATCTTCGTTCGACAAACAAGCTTACAAGATCCACCAAATTATAGGCCGTCACATATTGTGTTCTCTGTTAATAAAGTCAAGCACAGAATCAAGATTTCACATAGTGAGATGAGAAGGAGGTTCTTATAGTTGGAAGTCATTGAATTCGTAAATTCCAGCTCAGTTCAGATTGCCTACAGCTGGAGAAAAAAAGTGATGAACGACAACACTAATATCACAGATGCACGCCACACATAGGTTGCTGACTGCTGGTTCATGTAGGAAAACAATTAACAGCGATGCCGTGAAAAGCATGAAAACTCGTAATCGTGCAAGCACGGCATACACACACACACACTCACACACAAATGAAAAGAAGAGCGTAGCTTTCGGTTAGCAGAGAACACAACGGCAGATGGACGAAACGCACTCATTCAAAACGGGCGAATTCGATTAGCGCAACTGGCAAAGTTGTGTGCCGTCATTCGGACTGTGTCACTTGTAGCAGAGATGTAAGCGCTGACTTTTGGAGATCGTTACCCAAGTGGAAAAGGTAGTTGGTACTTGGTGCTTGGTATTGGGAAACAAGCAAGCCTAACAGGCAATGTAATATGAGGAAGCAAAGAATAACAGACCGACAAAACAAGACCAACTAATAAAAAGTACCAAGTTTACCATTCACCGAACGCCGATTGTCCACTTGATTGATGGCGTTTGAAGGTCAAACTACGCGACTGAATTGAAGCAACGGTAAACGGCTATACCGACAACGGTCCAGCAACGATATCGATTTGCTGGTTTTCTCTTTCTTTTTTGTTTTTAATATTGGAAAATACGGTAAAGGATGTAGATAAGGCTCCTATCGTTGGGCAATGTTCAGTGGCGTAGGCGCTCTTCCGCAAGTCTTGCACTATCTTGACTACATAATACGGCGATTACAATAAATTGCAGCAGCCTTCAGTATATGGATGTTTCAATTACGACGACTCGAAATGGAAAAGGCAAATGAAAAAGAAGCCGGCCAATTCTGAAGTTTATATAAGAAAGGAGGGAAAATAAAAAGAGGAAGAAGGAAACTGTTCGACAGAATTGACGACACATTTTATGATCGAGGAATATGCATAGGAGTTTACACGAATTGGCCATTGAAGCATGCCTACCAATTTCGTTTATCCGGAAATTTCAATTAGAAAGGCTTCCAGGTGAGGGCGGACCTGATCGCGTGTTGTCTTTTGATTCTTTATTCCCTCGTTGTTTCCTTTCTTCAGTGTGTTTTCAAATGATTTGCCGTCACATCTAAACAGCGGTGAACCGGAGTTGCGTCTAAACACAGCGTCAGAATTCTTGAACGCAATCCATTGTTTTATCTCTCGTTCGTGAGCTCTTTTTATTACTTGATCTAACCAAAAAGGAAAACGACGTTAAAACGGAAAACTTTTCACTTTGAATTTAGTGATAAGGGCAGGAGTGGGCGTCGTCGAAACAATTCTGTTAAGCATATGGGCTTGCGCCATCGTAGGCCATATTTAGAACGATCTGAGGAAAAAAGCTGAATGGAAGGCGGTTTAACGTT
This sequence comes from Daphnia sinensis, assembly GCA_013167095.2. Lineage (NCBI taxonomy): Eukaryota > Metazoa > Arthropoda > Branchiopoda > Diplostraca > Daphniidae > Daphnia > Daphnia sinensis. The sequence goes on from CM023190.1 coordinate 1,067,621, forward strand.
CAAAGCTTTCCTGTTATATTTGTTTGCAAGCTTCAGTGTTTTTTGCCCTGCTTCTTGTGACTATTCTTGCACGGTTGTAACGATATCGTCGACGTAGAAGAAAATGGAATTGCGCAATGGGTTACGCTCTCATGGGCCTCAATGTGTGAGAAATGGAGACGGGGTAAAACATGTTAGACAGACGCACACATGCAATTCGCCGTCTCTTTGTTTCAAAACGTTTGGTTTTATTTTGGTGGTTCTGAATACATCTTTTTCGGTGTTCCGAAAGAAATGAAATATGCTTTTTGAGAAATGAGATTGCACTTGCGTTTGAGTCTTCGAATTAGGCAGCTACTAATAATCTCTAAAGTTTGCGCCTATTTTTGAATTCATCATTAATAGTTAACGCGTTAAATGCCACGTAACAGTAAACAATCAATTACGATTTTGATTCTCTTTTCAGCCTTTAAGAGTAGAGACTTCTCGAGATTTCTCGTCTAGCTAACAGCAGTGATTGGCCCGCGGCCGGATTAAGAACTTTGTCAACAGAAATCTTTGCCAAGTAAAGAGGGGACGTGTACACGTAATATAGCGCATCCTCTCGATGACGGTGAACTTGGCGTAATAATCTTAAATAGGTGCACAAAATACGAGAGCTCTAAAAGAAAAAAGCCTGGCTGGTATGACGTAAGATATGGCACATAGCAATTTGCGAGCGTAAAGGGAAAGCGTAGGGCTATATGCTTTAACCCTGGGCCGTCATTAAGGAGTCCCAGAGGTAGTCGAAATGTTATCGTCATATTCGCTTGGTATATCTCGTGTGCGAGCCTGTCTGTTGGATTAAGGTAAAACTAAGAGCTAAAAAAAAACGATGGGAAAAAGAAAAATTAGAAGACGAAGAAGAAGACTGAAAAGAAAAAGAGGAATAAGAAGACCAAGACAACCCCCCCCCCCAAAAAAAAAAAAAGAAAGAAAAAAATATGTATAGTACATAGCAAATATAGGAAAATATAAAGGCAGTGACGCATGATCGCACCATGGGGAAAACATCACTCTCGGAGATTCATTCCGAACCGGAGTGAACGCCCCGAATGAGAAAAAGAGAGGAAGAGAGATGCTATATAGGAAAGTTTAGCGTTCAATGAACCGAAAGGCAGCTGATATGAAGGCGGCACCGCATCGCACACCGCGGCAGTCTCTACGGTCGTACTCTGAATTTTTTTTTTTAACAGCACTGGCTTCCAATATTTATATTTCCAAGTTTGTTTCTCTGCTGTAAAGTGTGTCAGAGACGGGTGGGCGGAGGTATAATGGTTCGACGAGTAAAGGACTCCCCCCAAAAAAATAGAAAAGCAAACACCCGCGTCGCCCACCCCAGGTTTTGCCCCGTGTAACGTGTGGCTGGATGATGAGTGTAGATAACGTTGCCATCTATAAAGTGAATAGGGTTTTCCTTTCTCGTCATTGTCCTCTTTCCTCTTATGCTCTCCTTCTTTTGCTTTGACTCGCATATTTCCATCCAACACAAGCATCGCGCCATATTCGCTAGCCCTTTTTATACCACACGATGGACAAGTCTACGTGGAAGGCCTGCCTATAGGACCCCTATCCAATTAACAAGTTTAGGTTGGCAGGGAAAAGTTTCGAGCGATCATCCTCAAAATCTCTGCGTCGAGGCCAGCTATACAGAGTATGGGTTACAAGTCGTGGAATTTGATTAACTATTCTCAAAAGAGAAAGAGAGATAGATAGTGAGGAAGAGAGAGAGAGAGAGTAAAGAGTTCTTTTGTTGCTACGCGAGCGTTAAGTCCGTTCGCTATATAGCGACTCTTCGTTACTACTTGCTGGATGTACAACGGCGAGCGTATCATTCTACCATCTCCTGGGACTTGACTTTTTTTTTATGTATCTATCTATCTAACAGAACTGAACGCCTAACCTTCTTTATTTCGCTATTCGGCCGTGTGTGTCCCGCATTATTGTCCATCGGCTATGGTGGCCTGCCGTGGTTATGCGAGTGCGTAATATATACATAAAGCGGGCTGCCCGGTTGTAGCTTTTTTTTCCGCTATCAGCTGCTAACCTTTATTGCATCAGTGCACTACGTTGCCCATTGCAGATCCTCTTTTGTTTGCGTGTTTTACCTTCATACGCATTCGATGAAAAGAAAAAAAATAACATCTGGCTTTTCTATTAGTATGACGTAAGAAGCCGTATTATCAGACAACAGCTAAAGTCTGGTTAATGTACATGTAGAATTGTAGATGCCACTTTATTGGATATTTGCGCTGGTTGTTCTTTTACATTGTGTTAGTATTTTTTGCATTCAATATTTAAAAGTCAATCAATGGAATTTTTTGTATTTTTAAAGAAAAAAAACGGTGGTTAAAAGCTAATCGTTTTAGGTTTGTTCCGGACATCACCTATTTGCAATCTGTTAGGAATTCAAGTTTCCAAGGAATGTCCCCAAAGATGAGAGTCTCGGGACTTGTCGGGTTGTGGTAGTTAATATTAAAAACAGTTTGGAGCAACACGGTGTGTTAAAAAAAAGGGGAGAAAATTTTAAGGAAAAGTCGTGATCTGTGGTACACACACTTTGATGGGCTGAGCAACTAACAGTGGTCGACCGCCTGCGCCCCCCCTGATGGAATTGCATCCGACTATTCGTAAAAACCTGCAGTGAGAAAGTGGCCCCCAGATGCGAAACAAGCCTAAAGTGCTAAGGCGTGTATGCAAATATGTGGCTTCTCGGTTTTATTCCCGGGACACTAGCAAAACAGAAAGAATAAACGTTTGATGGCTTGTAACGTGTACAGCACATCTGATAAGATTGGTACACCGTAAACTCACGTGCCACATCCCACAACGTCTTAGATCCGCATCAGGGCCATTTTGCATCACGTCTTCTTTTTTGGCTCACCAGATAGTTCAACCATTTTGGGCCACTTAGAAGAAACTTTTTTGCCAAGGTGGGTAGTGATGGTGTTCTTAACTAGAAAGCAGCAGCCCAGTGTGGGGCACACAGCAGAGTAGATCGTAGGCGGGCAATATAATACCGAATTACGCACGCAAACCACAGACGATCTGGACTTGCAAGTAATAAGATATCGATCAGCGAGCTAGGGAAGGTAAGAAGCTAGACATTCCGTCAATCGTCGCACACAAGCGGCGAGCATTTTTAGCATTTGTACTAACGAAACGTGGAATATCTTGCTCATCGGAGGTGTGCATCACAAAGCGAGTGCGAGTTGCCGCTTACTACTTGCACAACAGTAAGCAAACCTTTGAAGTTGTTTGTTGTTTCTCCTCCTCTCGTGCATGACCACTATCGCCTGCAACTTATTGTCCTAGCCGGTTTGCTATGTTCTCTTAAGATTTTCGTTTTTTATTCTTTCTAAATCAAGACGCACACAGACACACACAAAAAGAAAAGTTAAGTACAACGAATCGTTGTAATACGCTCTGAAAATTGTGAATAGTTGAAGGGCTTTTGACTCTGTCTCAGTTTCACATTTTCGGGTTGGTTTCAACTGCACGTGGAGAGTACTCTTCGGAGGTGAATCCTTTACAGAGATCAAAGAGTTTAGACGGCCATAAAAATGCCAATACAACTTTGAGGGCTTACAGCTTTGCAACACAACGCGCGAATACTATACAGAGGCAAATCAGAAACCAAATCTCTGTTTTCCTGTCTACCTATACAATAGGAGAGACAGGGTTACATAGCCAGCAAAAAAAAAACCGGTTGTCTTCGCGTTTACTTCAAAGCCTATGCAACGTGCAGTTTAACGAAAGTATTTTAGCATTATGTACCTACTCATGTTTTTTAGTGTATAGCTAATGGCAGAGAACTGTACTGCTATTGGTGCTCATTGCTGTGCTTCGCTTCATTTTTTCCTGTTGGTTGGCTATTGCGAACGAACAAGCTAATCAGTGTGAAAAAAACAAATCGTTCTCGTTAGCCCTTCGACACTGTCTGTTACATAGAGATTACGATGGGACATTACTGCTACGACAAGTTTTTCTTTAATTTTTTTTTTTTTTTTGGTTCTTTTCGGTTCTTTTGACGGTATTATAATATAATAAGGTTACTACGTCTCAGAAAACCATACACGCGTTGCAACTTTCAGCTAGAAAAAGTTGCAAGTTTCTTTGAATAACATTACCTACACGCTCCATAACCTTATATCCGTTAAAACGTTTTTTTTTTCAGTCTCTGTATGGAAAAAAAAATCAATGCGAGAAACGCTTAAAACTTTTATTGAAGAAGGCGCCAATTTATTATGGCCGCCTTATGCAGCAAAAAGATTATTCACCTCTAGTAGGCCTACTCAATATAAATGTTGTTTTTTGCGCAGATTTTTAAGAAATGTTTGAAAAGAACAATAGAAAAATGCATTTTGAGTATTTGAAAATTTATCTAAGTGAATTGCGATGCTTCAATTGCAACTAACACAACAGGAAAATCGAAGCCCTTTCAGTCGAAACGGAGAAAAGGATAAAATGGGAATGAAGGAAGTTAACAATAGTTCTATCAAATTCGTTGCATCGCACAGCGCTTGCCAATGGCAGCGAATCCCAACTACCTACGTTTGGTTTCCCATACAGATTAAGAAAACGGTATGTATAAGGCATGCAGCAAATCTTTTCATAATCAAAGCTAAACAGTTCCTAATCAACGTAGATGTCATCTCTTAACAGTTTCATCTTCACAGTAAGCAAGGGTAACAAAGCCAGATGTAAGCTGTGGATTAACAGTTCGTTTGTTGCACAGAATTAAGGTATTGCATCGCTCTTTCATACTGCTGGTTAGTTCAACACGCTGTATCATGTTTTTGTTGTGTGCTTAGAACCATTCCTTTACCACAAGTTTTGGTTCGTGTCTCGCAAGAAGCCAACTGGATTGTTATTGAAAGCTTAACTCCTTCTCTTTTGTTTTTGTTTAGCTACTTGCCAATTGTATGAAAAAACAAAAATATTGCCTTAAATTTTACTTTAATGTATACTTAATACATACTATATACCTTAAAAATAGGAAAATAATCAACGAATATGTATCGTAGTCTATGGTAACTCCATGCAAATTTTGCGTTCTAATTGGACACAACTTTATGTTTGTTCTGCGCGAATGCAATTAACGTTTGGCGTGAAATAACCTTAATATGTTATAGAAATTGCATGGCACAACGACGTCGTGTACATAAAGACACTGCTTTTTCCATTTTTTGTTTTCGGGAGAAAAGGAAAAGTAAACAGCTAATCAATCAGAAGTATCCAGGAAATAAGCATGAATAGCATACAAAATGGCTGTATATGCACGATCAGTCCATCCTATAGATCTTTTTTCATTTCGCATTTCATGATTGCGACTAAATAACGAATCCCTTTTTGGAAAGGAATCCTCCCCATTGGATGGGCTCCTCTTAGCTATGCCTTTTGGCGATGCTTTAATATAATGGAAAAAAACAGCCCGCTCCACGCCGACGTAATCAAAAGCAAGAGCATGTTGGATTCAAGACGCTGGGTAATCAACGTACCATTTCAATAATTACCCTCCCAAACATTATCTTATGATGCAATCTCAATTTCATCCCTTTCTATATGTATAGGTAAACGTTTTAATGCTGATTTTGAGGTTTGGATAACCAAAACCTGAGCAATGGTGCGATCGTTTGTTCTGCCGCGTTCGCCGTGTAAGCCCTACTAGATGGCTGAAAGTTAAGTGAGGCGTTCGAAGCGCTGATCTTGTTGGCCTTCGGACCTACAAGTGCCATCGGCGAAGATAATTTACTAGATGAATCTTAGATTTCCCCTTTATCTTTAAGGAACGAGATGGAGAGTTGGATAATCCTGTTTTTTTTTTACTACTACAGGAAATTTCTGGTTACGGAGCAAGCGATAGGTAAGATTTGTGATAAGCTGGATTCTCACCATTGGCAACCAATCCATCTTTTCTTGTTTAGCTCCACTGCAGAGGTTAGCTACGTATTGTGTAAGAGCAACAGCAGGGTGGTAAATGAAATTGTTTAACAGCAATCAATTTGTTGGTGAACTTACGGTCCTTTTAGGGAAAAATTCGTCCATTTTTGTTATATGCGTGTTTTTCTTTATTTTGATTTGTTAAAACTTGTGTGGGACTCTTTTTTCAACTGACTGTTTCGCAAAGAAGATTATTAAAATTAATTAATACTAGGGTAATTCCTGATCAAAAACGTGATATAGATAAGAACGCCAAATTTAGCATCCGTCCCCTTTTTCAATACAGTGAAATAGGGAGTATGAAATTGAAACAAGTCAACATATTGTTTGATTAATAATAACATGAATGAACGTACCGCTGACATGGTAAGCTATTTTTAGAGAGTATTACCTTACGGACAGAAGTATGAAAGGAAAAAGATTACAAAGTGCCACACGCAGAATGGCTAGCGTGCGGATTTGCATAGATGAAATCCTTGAGCTGTATAAAGGATGAGAAGCTATTGATTCTCTAGTACTATACGTACCCAAATACCTTGAATACTTGATACCGGTGGAAAGAAAAGAAAAAGGCAATTGAACAAAAAACGTTACTCAAACGACTTATTGCACAGGGTAGACTTTTTAATGTTACATTTCTATGCAAACAAGTTGAAAGCTGGCGGATGAGGAGCTTCAGTTGGAAAACCGCCATTCGAGCATTCGGCGTATGGCAATAAAAGGTTGTCGTTCTTCCAATTATTTTGTTCTAATAAATTGAACAGCGGCATTTATAAGCCATAATGTATGGAATCATTTGCTTTTCGATCCACGCTCAACTATATCTAAAACAGGGACGAACAGGAGAAAAATAAAATTAACGAACCTCACAATTGAATATTGCCTTTTCTTTTTACATGAAAACGCGAAATAAAGAAAACTGAATTTTTTTTTTAAATCGAAGTGGTGTATAAACAAACATACAGGTTTATTGGAAATGGGATATTTTACGACTCTGGATAATTCAATACCAGAACGACTACCAGGCACCAGCTTTACCTTATTATGCGATTTGACGAACGTAAAAAAGGTTTTTACTTCTTTTTTAAGGACAATACAATGCCGTATCTGAACTCCTTTCAACCTTCTCCATTTTCTTTTATTTTTCTTTTTTTGGTGGGGAGAACCACAATTTCCAACCGCTTCATCCCACGCCCTTCCATTTTGCGCTGTTTTGAAGTGCCAAACCTTTTTTTATTTTTTTTGATCGATCAAAGATCAATTCTGAGGTAAGTAGATTGGTTCATTTGCTTTCCTCTCTCATACACTTGTGTACTTTATAAAGCAAACATATCATAGAACATATGGAGCCTGTCGGGTGTATAAACTTATTAGTTACTAGACACGCAATCAGGTAATAGCTATTCCATTGTGTATACGAGTGCTCTCAGAGTCTCCAAACACATGGGTCATTGTATCAAAGCCAGACAGGCACTTGTTGGGACGGAGAGAGGCAAACAAATAGTGTCCCGATGGTAGACGATAACCTAACCGTCAGACAAAGTTATATTGCTGTCATAACTTGTAACAATTTACAAAATCCGTTGAAAGTAATAATTCATATTAGACATAGGCACTTAAACGCGAAGGCCAAACGATCTACTATTACGGATTTCTTGCATCCATACTCTCAGCAATCATTGGAAAAATTGCTTACGACGTTCTGTTATAATATGCTTGATTCGGAGAATATAGTCGGCTTGTCTACAATAAGAGCAACTTAGTTTATATGTATCTAGGATGACCTTCGGGACTAACGTCTCTATTAGAGAAACCCCATACCGCCCTACGGCGATTCCCTGACAAATCGAGCGACAGTGACAAGCCTAGCGCACCGTGTTGAGTATATGTTTCCTGCAGGCGAGTATCAATTCGTTTGTACACCAATCCAACAGTCTTGTTGTGTATCAAAACGTATATGAAGGCTGATGCATGTCGGATCGTAAAAATGAACTCGGACTACAATGTGGAAACGCGCGAGAATGAACAATTGCTGTTACATCAATCACCCACGGCTACGTGACTGTTACGATCTCACGCGGGACCTTTTCTTATTTGTTGGAAGTAATCAATAATTCAGCCAACGCTGAGCAATAAATCGCTTTTATTAACTGCAATCGCAACGGCCAAGAGTATAGTATTTCAGCGGAGAATAGGAGCGAACAGGAAAGCGTAGAAAGTAATGCACACTACGTATGGTTTGTGCTTGTACCTTATACTATATGCGTTCTACGCTAGAAATCTGGGCTGCTTCCATGGAGGGCAATAATAAACGACAAGATCTGAAGATGTAAGTATACGAAAAGCTCAAGAATTGCTTACACCATCGCCCTCGTGCATAGGATATGGTCTAGTCATATGATTGCCAAGCGCGCATGCATCCGTGCATATAGTATTTATCCCGGTATTTATTAGCACAATTCATGGCTCTGGTTGGTGCCCGTTTTCAAAAGAAAGAAGCATTAACGCGAGTAAACTAAGAAAAATGCTGGAATCAGAAACTAGAGAAGCTTCATTAAGCCTACAGGTTTCTTATGAATGACGGGTTTGAAGAATTCAGATGGCTTCCGTACCGAAAAAAGTAGGCTATAATTTAAGATTAGAACGGGATATTTTTGTAACTCGTTTATTTTTTTAGAAAAGTTATGCATTGTGTAACTAAACGTTCTGGGGCAATGACGTAAGGATATTGCTTTATCGTATGATTTTTTAAATTTTCAGACAATGAATAAAAACTGAGTCAAATTCAAAAAACGCAACGGTCATTGCATTTAGCACATATTCTAGGTAGCGCTGTAACCTAATATCCTCTTTCAACTGTCATTTCAGTTTAAGCTATTGTAGCAAACATGGTTAATTTTCCTTCACCTAAAATAATTAATCACGCAATAATGTCTCTGGAATCGGGGCACAATAACAACGACAAAAGATTTATAAAAAACAACGTTGAGTCCTCTGTTCACTGTGCTTATATAAGCCAGAATCAACCAAAAGCGTTTTTTAAGGCCAACAATAATTCATGATTAGCAGTAATCACCCTCGGGCTTTAAGGATTTCTTTTCAAGTACAACCGCCCATTCTTGTGCGCGTAGTTCGAATAAAAATTCAAAAAAAACGCCTTCCTTGAGCTGTTCGTTCACGTGATCCTACATGAGAAAATACTTTGCTTTTGTTAACTTGTTTCTTAAAAATTGATTATAATATAGCAATCTAATATTTTTGTTCGCTTAAAAAAATTAAAATAAAATGTGAATTCGCTGACGCCATGCACTTAAAATTTTCGACCGATTTATTCTCGTACTGTGAACGAGGTTACAAAAAATTCAAGGCACTATACGCGCAAGCATTTATTTATTTAGACTATGTAATAGTTTTTCTCCTAATTCCGTTACCTGATCCCATGTATAAATGGTAGCTGTTTTGGCTCGGGCACTTACTACAAATTTATTCGTTTGTGTTATTGGTCGTTTGTGATTGTTGGACGCTCACTAAAAATGCAACATGTATCATATTTCAGCATTCACCAACTCAACAGAGCGCCTTTTGTAGCTTTATATTGCATAGCCAAATTCAGTGCCCAATTGCCCATTGATCGTCAAGCGAGCAGTTTCTCTCAGTTTGATTCACGCGCTGTGTCGAACTTGTTGTACGGTCGAACATTTACAATTAGTCAAGATCATTAAAAAGTTCTTTGTAGGTGCACGCTAGTTTTTTGGAATAGGCCTTTAAAAAAAACAGACTAGTTACCGCAATGCAAAAAAATTTTCGTAAAAGGCGTAAAGAATTTTCCGTCCCATCACAGTTTACTTTCCAGCGGACTTTTAGAGTTCTCAGAAATTTCGACAAGTAAGGCACAAAAGCAGTGGTTCTTGTGAAATAGCTGAGAAAATGGAATTACTTTTCATTTGTAATCGGTATACCGAGAAATTCTATTTTTAACAGCCTAATTCGAGGGCAACGCTTTCAAAACATGTACAGTACTAGTAGATTACTTATGGCGCCCCTCCTCTAGAAATAAGCCGGCTAACTTTTGTTTGTGTTTTACGTAAAAATATATCCCAACATTAAAAGTGTATAAAGATTGCTTTGATACAAACAGGAGGTTCGAGTAAACCAAAAATTCCGTCTTCATAAAAAAATTATAAAATTATACCACAGCGATGTTTTTCAAAGCTTGGTGTAATTTAGTTCGCATGTCTGCTGCACGTAATTGTATTCCTATCAATTCCTACATTCAATAGGCATATGTAGCCTATATTTGGCCAAGTAAATGTTGTACAGTATACATGGGTTTTCACTTTTTCAGCCTCCAACTAATGGTTTTTGCACTTTGTGACTATTCGATCGTTGTCGAACATACCTTACGATGTCACACATAACCTGAGCAGTGAATTTCACATTGCAATGAGGAATTGAGTAAATATGTAGTGAACTGCTGCAATAGCTACGCGAACTGAATTTTAGTTTTAAATCGTACATTTCAATTTTTTTAAGAAAAACTATTTTTGTAAACCTACATGGCAGTAGATTGCAGTTGATGATTTTTGTTTGTTTTCTCGGGCAAAGATTAATGAGCTGTTCATCAAACTTACAAAGCGTACGGTTAACGCTTGAATCTTGAGTCAAGAAATAGTTAGAGGGTTTCTTTTCACTGTTTTTTGAGCGTTACCCTTTCACCCGCGCGCAGTCTTCAAAACAAAACAACAAAATCAAATTAGGAAAGTAGCATCATTTTGCAACTCCTTGTATTATCGACCAACTTGAACCTTTTTCTCATTACAATCTTTACACCGAAATATAGCACGTACTAAAATTTGACAAAAAAAAAAATGTATCCGGATACTACAAAGTGCTTCTTTTTTGTAATAAGGCTATTATTTAAATCGAAAAACTTCCCTTCTTTTTTAACGGCACACTTAAAAAGAGAGCAAGGTACAAACGTATTGCTGTTGATAATCCGCGAGACATGTACCCTGGTGCGCTCGCTCAGCCGTTACACCATCAAATAACTAGATTTTATGAGATAGTCTCGTTGCTGTTGTATTTTTTGAAATATGGAAAAACGTTACCTTCTTTCGATCAAAATTGGTTCGGCCGAGGGCATTTTTCGCTTCGATGGCGCACAAAATTCACAAAAACCGTAGCATTTTTTGCCACGCCCTTCGCGAATTTGAAGATAATTACGCCATTATTCTTCTGTATACCGGTGAAAAATTTAAATCCAACATTTATCCTTTATTAATAAACACCGCTGTCTTCTTCTACGTGTATGTATTGTTGCCTACACCCTTCAATAATCCTGCCCACTTTGTTACATGTTTTACGAATACTTTTGCGATAAAACACGACATTTTTCAACCTCTATGAGTCGAGTTGAAACCCTTTTTATGAAAATGTAGCAGTTTCTTAATATTTTTGGCCAGGGGCTCATCCTATGCACGTATTGGCTAAAGCATAAGCCTATATGATACAGTGCGCGTGCATCTGTTTTACTTGAGCTTTTTCTTTTATTGACGAGTTTGTTAAAGTTGCGCTAGAATTTTGGAGAAAAGGCCTAATCACCAACCACTGGTAAACAAAAAAGTGCAGCACAAACACCACCTATTTAGAAGATAGTGAATAGCAATAAACAAAGAGGATGGTGCCTAAAGGGCTTAAAAGTTTTTACAGACGTTTCAAAAGTGTTTTTTTTTTCTTCCTTCCGGCAGTCTGAGTACGGGACATGTATATCCTTTTGATCACGCAGTTTCATCAGCGTAGCGGTATATACTGCGCGACAGTAGTGCAGAGACGGTCAACAACAATATAGCGGTTGTCGAGAGACTATTCGAGATAGTTGGGACAATACACGGAATTGCAAACGTTATACGGTTGGTCGGTGGTTATAGACTGTAGACCTACGTGTGTGCTCCAGTTCGCGGAGCGTCAGCTGTTACGCGCTCACTCTGTTAATAATACTTTTTAGTTGGGAGAATAGAGGACGAAAGAAAAAAAGCAAGAAAGGATACAGGAGAGGGGGAAAAAAAGAAGAAAAAGAAAAAAAGAACACATATGGAAGAAGAAGGTGCACGCAACCAGACGCTCGTCTTCTCACCGACGAGAAGCTTAACAAGTATACGGCCTCTGGAAAAAAACAAGTAAACACTATTGCTTGGTTCTCGGGTCCAAACGTACCATCGAGAGAGCGTCGGCCGTGTATAGGTTACAGCCATACAGCAGGTGTGTATATTGATGATAAACAACGTTGAAGAGAACGTGGAAGGTTGAAAGCAGGTGGGCACGGATGCGAGATTAAACCTCTGAAACTTGGTTGCGCGTGGCAAAAGAAATCTCCTCTCGTCTAGATTCTTTTTTTTTTTCTCCTCCTTCATTGTGCTGATAAGGACTGGCATACCGTGGCAATGAGCACCAATAAATATCGGGCCCCAAATGTTTTTGTTTGTTTTCTTTCTTTCTTGTGTTTTTTTTTTCTTTTCCATTTGTGCTTTTTGTTCGAATGACGACCAGCGTCTTTGATCTTCGTTCTCGAGCCGTACACTACCAACCCGATTACGTTCTCCGACCAAGGTTATAGCCTTCAACGAATGCTGCTGCAGTGTAGCCTAGTAATAAAAATTCTTTTTTTAATTCTTTATAGGATAGCCTACATACACCATATAAAGAAAAATTTGGCATATATATATAGACGTTTCCATTTTAATCAACTACGCAGTCACGGTTGGATTCTTTCATTTGCACGAACGCACCGAAGATGATTTGCAGAGGGTAAAAAAAAAATTTGAGAAAGAGAGAGAAAGCGAGGGGAAAAAAAAAAAAAAGGAATTGATTAAACCTTTGGTGATACAAAGCTGACAGCTCAGTAGATCGTATACTGCTCGTATGCAGATAAAAGCCCGTGTTAGACATATATGTTCATCGAATTGATGTATTCTACCATTTGGAGCTCATCAATCAATAGGGAGAGTCAACACGTATTCTGCGTCTCGTCACCATATAGTAGGTGGCAGCATATTTATCACCCGATCGTCAGCGGCGCGTGCCTGCTGCATTCATGTGTATTTGCGCTTATCACATTGCATCTTCTTTTTTTTTTCATTTTTTTTTTCTTAACAGTTGACTAGGCAATCGACGCATCTCTCCATTTCCGCTTTGCATGGTTGAAAAAAAAGTTAGCGGCATCACAGACAACTCGCATAGGAAATGCCCGTGCCAGTTGCCAACTGCTTCAACGCTTTAATGCCAACATAACGTAGAGGCTCGAAAAACAAAAAAACAAATAAACGCACATGTATACCGATTCAACACCGGACATGGATCGATATGTTGTCGAATGCAACGTCTCCATTATTTCTGTAGGGCATTTTGAGCTGTGCTGGCCTGCGGGGATGAGTCACATTGCAATATCCAACAGTTGTGTGTTTACATGGACAGGCCTACAGCGCAATTCCATGACTTTTCACAGTATCACGAAATCTGTTTATCTTCGAATGATTTGACAAACGGAAGAAGAATTTTTCCTCGACATGAAAAAAAAATAGGCTGGGCATTAGCAGCGCAAAAAGAAGACGTCGGACTTGTACGCCGACACCGCGAAAACCGAGAAATCATTTTATGAATAGCAAAACTTACAATCTGATGCTTCAAGAACGATGGAGTGGGACAGGTTGCTGCGTATGTTGGCGTTCGCAACTACGTGTTGTTGCAACATCCTTCCGCTTTAAGGTTCTATTCTCAGTTCTGTAATTCCTTTCTTTTCTGGCTTAAACGTGCAACTCTGCATATCGACAATACGTACACATTCAATGCCTTTGATAGTTGATGCGGACTATTAAATAGTACTTTGCAATTCCTCGTCTTTAGTTCATAATGCATGGATCAGACCGAGCGTTCCTATTTTGATAATAGGGACGCTAGGGCAAAAACGGTATACCGGTATGTCGATTGCTATCGGGGTGCTCTTACACGCTTTTGATTGCATGGTTCACTCAGTTCGCAGTGATCATAGGAAACCAATACAATGAGTCAAGTCCGCGAGTGGTTATTTTCTACAGCGGGCATTTTTTTTTCCGACTAGGTGCTCACGGTATGTACAATAACAAACGATCGCAAAATAATGAAGCAGGGAAATTAATATCAAAACAAAAATCCAAAAAAGAAAGAATTTGATCATTTGGCGGAATGCAGTTGGTAACGCAGATGGCAAGACATTGATGCCAAGTTTGGTCGCTGTTTCTTCATAAAGATGTTTGCCGCCAACGGTATCGTTCTCGTTCCTCCCATGTTCTACACAAGTAATTCGATTGAATTATCCATGGCAACGAGCGGCCTAACGAACTTAATGCACATTAGCCAACTGGATCATTCGAAGTTAACGAAGGCAGTTGTTGTCATCGTACTACCAAATATGATTACTAGAATGTTGTGATCATTCCGCAATTTGGATGACTTCTTCCTTATCATATACTACAATATAGGTAGTTGCGTAGCCAATCTCATTAGAAATTCTGTGAAAATATTGACTCAAAGGCGAATTTGTTTTCCTCTACTCTTCGGCTCGTTCTGAACCAACAATTCATCTCAAACGTTTCACTGGCAATCCTGTGGGTGGAGGCCCCCACGCCGACGTCGTAAAGAAGGAATGCGAAAATAAAATGCATTGTCGCTTGACTGCAACTACGGTATGTAACCTGCAAGTCTGTCCGCTATAAAGCAATTTCTTTCGTACAGTATAGCACACACATGTGAATAGCCCCGCACGTCTTTTGGGGTTGAAATTGAAACTGACTGGTGGGTGGGGCAAAATCTTGACTGATGAAAACTTGGTGGCTACATCGTCGGATAACAAAAATTGTCTTGTAGGCGGTCAATGCAGGAAAAATGATAGCTAAAAGGTCGGGAAGACGCGACTATTCACTGCCATAGTGTTGAATAGTACGTGCTGTGTGTGTCGAGTGGAGATATGACTTTTTCTCTTTTATACAAGCCAGCTCGCCCGGTGCCTGTCAACAAGCTGCAAAATAAACAAGTCAGCCACCAACATAAAAAAAAGTAAAAAAAATAAATAAATAGATGAAAGGGAAGAAAAATAAAATACATGTATAAAAATATAACTTGGAATATAAACGTTGGTCTCTCTGCAAACATTAGAGATTTTCTTTTTGTCCCCCCGAATCTCAAGTTTGTATCAAAATCGATCCTGGTCTGTTGGAAGTAGAGAAGTAAAAGTAGCTAGATATTCATATTTATATAATTTTTTTTTTCGTTTTTGTGCTCATATATGTAGAAGGGACTTTGAAATCACCAGTGCTTTTGGCCATCGGCAATAAATGGTTTTGTAAGTCGAACAAGTGCAGCTACCGAGTACACCAATATTTTCCAAAACACCTATCGAGTATAGCTTTCATCTCGCGGAATATGACCTAGAATACCAACTAAGTCGATGCGTTTTTTCAAAGGAAAACGTACCCGCGCTATGAGGGAATGTGTGATTTATACGGTGCTTGCTCCAGATTGCTCTGCTTTGCTTGGGCTCCTTGTAATAGTGGTCAAGCAATAAGAAAGTGAAGGCGCAGCGAGTGCAAATAAAAAAAAAAGTTTCATTTCTCAGAATCATCCTTCTTTTTTCCAGCTCGAATTTTTAAAAAATTGCATTTTCTTGTAGAAACGAAAACCGCATTTGTTCCCACAAAAACAGAGCTGAATGACGCAATACATTTTTCTCCGTCAATTTTGGTTTTCCTCGGGTACGGACATCAAATCTCCCATCTATAAGCTTTTACTTATTTCAAAGGTTGTATACTACATTTTTAACAATTAAGCTAAAGCACACGCTGAGAGCAAATAGTAGAATAGGATCACGTCCACGTACGCTTTGCAGTCGCCTTGGATATTATTTATAATTAAATCATTATTCGCTGGACTTATCTATGCAGTTACTAATCTTCACATAAGTACCGGCATTATGTGAGATACTTCTACATCATTGGATAACTTTTACATCACATATTATTATGCTAAAAAGTGAAGCATTGCATAGTAAAAAAAAAAAAAACTAAACCATTGACAAAAATTCGTGCCCGTTAAAAAGGCAAACAACTGTTATTATCAAAACGTTTTAATATTCGTTTCGAGGTGGCACGAAACTAAAACAAAATGATTCCGTAATCATCTGTTTTAATCAAATACCCTATTTCACTCTCTCTTTCTGTACTTTTGAGCGATTTGTATCCCACGTATTGTGACCTTATTCTAAACGACTAATGTCCGTAACTAAACGCTTTCGATTGCACGTATTTCCATATTGAACAGTGACAATTGAAAAAGCGCACTTTGTCAATCGACATATTCATCAACGTCGTGCCATGCACACCGTTTTAATTTCCGTAAGAAAATTATGCGCCGAGAACAACATCGTCAATATCGTTCACGCGATGATCATTCTTCTCTGATGGCAAAGTAAAGAGAAAAAGAAAAATTCGGCTACAAGAAGTTCGTGCTAATTCCTAGAGTGTGTGGGCTTTCAGGCGTCAAGTTTTTAGAATAGCGCAACTCACTGCGCGGCCGCAGCAGCTCAACACACCAACGCTTGAAAACTTCCTACGCTGGAGAGGGCTGGAACTCAGACGTCGACCTGACGACAACCAGGTAACACTCCCTCCTCCGGGTCTCTGTGCATCTTCACATGTAGTGCTTGTACCATCGTGAATCCCAGCGCCAGCGATCTGAATATTTCGTCCTACGTACATCTTCCCCCCTCCGCCGTTCACTCATCTGTGTATCAACTATTGGTTGTGTGATAGACAGTTTAGCTTCTTCAGCTGTTACTGACACTTGCTCTTCCAGCCTATAAGCTGTTCATCACGTCTTTAGGAAAGAGCGCAAGCAAAGCCATAATTGACTGAGAAGGATTCCCACGAACGGGATTACTCTGTGCAAAGAGCCAAAGGTTTGCCAAAGATATAGTCAATCCATCCTGTCAACGGTTAGATCTAATCGGATATTTTAGGAGTATTTCTTTCCGTTGGCTAATTCAAAACGACACTGTTTTGTGGAGGTTGCAAATTATTTTGTAATTTCCCGTTTCCGTTTGCATTACAACTGTTTCCTCCATCCTGTTTAGTACATTCCGCATTGACAATCCTTTTTCATTTTTGCATCTTTTCTTTTTTCGATTTATTTTTCTTATCCGTATTATTCTGTATTTATTCGTTTCATATTTTTTCATGCAATCATCGTTTTCCATATGTTGGATAGTGAAAAACAGCGATCCGAAAAAATTTCTTGGGTTCTTTTTGCAGAACCTTTTCGGAAGAGTCCATCTCGATCCTACCCTTCTTTCTCCGCATGGCGAAATGAACGATATGAATGGGAGTTGACTTGCCAGAAAATCCAGTCATCATGATCACGTCACGAAGTAGGAGACCAGCAGCCGGTCGCTGTTTTCTGTTCCTATTTTTCTGTACGTTGTCATTGGATGTGGCTCAATCTACAAACGCGATCGACATTGACACTCCCAGTAAGTCCATTTTTCGCTTTTCTGGTCTAACTCTATAAAACGTAACTGCATGAAACGAATTGAGTTCTCGATTCGCTCGTGCAAAACTCTTCTTTGAAGGGTTGCCGCCTCGGGAGTTCCCCAGGTTTTCGTCGCCTTTTGCTAGTCCACAAAATCTACCAGTTAGATCCGAAAGGAGTAGGAATCTCCTTTAGAACGTTCATCCATTAATAATTAGGCGAAAGGCTGAGAAATCTTGCGTATTTTTCCGCACGCATGCAAATTTGTTCTCGTTTCACTTCCGCTTTGCTCATCAACAGTTTATAATAGACGAACAGCTATGGCCTTGTCATAGCTAAAGTTTAAGAATTTGCAGACACAAGTTCTTTGCCAGGCATTTAAAAAATATCTCGGGATCTTTATCTTATATGATGGGGACCGTTCGTGATCGGAATAATTGTTTTTTTTTAACAAGTTCCGTCTCTATTAATTTTTTATTAAAGAAAGGCATAGAGTTACACGAAGGAAGCGAAAAACAAGCGATTCATCTTTACAACTATACGCTGATTAATGTGTGAAATGGTTTGTGCGAAACGTTGCGTCATGCGAACAACTAATACTGAGTAGCCTAACAATAAATAATGCCGCCGAATGATGCAAGGCTGGCTCAGGAGAAAAGGGTCAATTGGAAGCCGTAATTTTATAACGTGAAAAGTGGGTTTGTTTCTGTCTAAATTCGCACAATGAGATTATTTCTTCGGGGTCTAAAAATAAAACTATTACACATGTCTGAAAGGGTTTATTATTAAATGCTATCCGGAAACAAAGAACGAGTTTTTTGTTTCTGGACCATGATAGTTGACGTCCTGACTCGTGCGTTATTATAACGTTGTAGGTAGACTAGTTTCTTTCATGCCTCGGCTTATAGAGCGGACCACTTTGATAGATCTTTGTAGGTATTCTGTTACGGCCATGAATCAGTGTCCGTGACACCTTCATCCTGTCAAATCCCCACACTTTTTCGTGTAACAGGATGACACTGAAAAGGCAGACGGTACATCATTATATTAAAGAAAGGCGACAAAGCAAAACAACAATTGTTGCCCAGCCAAAAGGAATTTTAAATGTTGAGACATAACAAACAAACCTGCCAGCTAGGTCTATATATTACAGCCAGGAATGAGTAGACTACGTGTAGAAATTTCTTTCAAGATCTACTCCATTGTTTTAAGTTGCTGAGCGTTTTATCGAAACCTAAATATGCTGCCTTTCCTCAGGCTGTTATATTATCTTCGTTTACATACACAAATGCAATTGTGGATGATAGTAAATGTTTCAAATCGATTTTCTTTTATTCTCTTATTTCGTCAAGTCCCCATTATCACAGTCAACACCCTTGCTGGATACACGACAAAGTTAGAATGCGATCTGCAATCTAGCCGGCCAGACGACAGCGCATACCTTGTTTTGTGGTACATCGAATCAGAAAAGCAACCAATTTATAGGTAAGAAGTATTTAAAAATTCAGACTAAAATGTGTGTGATATGTAAGCCGATCTACTGCTCTTTGAATCGTTGTATCACTCCTATATAATTCTGTCTTTTTTAAATGGGTAATTGTTAAACAAATGTTTTTAATTGGCTACGTAGTTTGGATTTACGTGCCCGACCACTAGAGCAAGCCAAGCATTGGAAGAATGAACGATTGGCTTCAAGAGCTCAGTTTGATACATCGGCTGCTTCGAGTGCCGCGTTCATGTTATCAAACGTTAGCGAAGATGACGACGGAATCTACAAGTGTCGCGTCGATTTCCGTCACACTCCAACACGTCAAGTTCGATACCAACTCAACGTTGTCCGTAAGTTTCAGTATTGCAAATTGCCCATTTTTACATGTCGCCACCTATACAAATGATTGCGATCAATACGCCGTTCGTTGAGCACTATTCAATGGCTAGCATATTCACGGTCTTCCGCCCAAGTAACCAACTTCAGAATGGCCCATAAACTAGCTTCGTGTAATTTAGGAAGCCACAAAGATGTAGTCTATTATATGCGCCGTATTGACTTTCGAGAACAGAGCTCGGTTCAGTCAACCGACTACTCGTTATTCGCATATAAATGTCTAGCCGCACTAAACCGCGCGCGATCCGTTTTGTTCGGCTGTAATTGTTCGTGGATCTGTTTTTTATTTTGTTTTGGGGGCTGACTGAATTATTGAAGCGGAAGTTTCAAGTGCCGTCGTAGACGAAATAGTTTCTCAGCGCATAAATATTTCAGGCCATATAAAGGCACTGTATGAACCAATCTAATTACCAAAATGAGGACTTGTTATTCATTTATATCGTTCTCTCATCTTCAGCTATCTTTCCTGATAAGCGCCATCGTTCCTCTTCTTGAACCCAATTCCGTTTTTGGTGCTGCTTCCCAGGAGGTCTCCATCTATATGTCTTCTTTTTCTCTTCCGGAATGATTAACGAATATGCTTTATTCAACGTTTCTAAAGATCCCTGCTAGGAGAGGGGGGTGGGGGAGCAGCAAAAAGACACCATCAAAACAAGTGTGGAAACAAAAAATTACTTAGCGAGAAACTTGGTAATTTATTCGTTTTTTTTGTGTGTGTGCTTCGCATGTTGGAGACGGACGTTGTTGTTTTTTTCAACTTTTTTGCGAGGAACTAAAAACAAAAAAAAGCAAAACACATCACTCAATTAAGGATTCAAGGCTGGATAGAAAGATAGTTAAAGCATATGCTCTAAACATAAATAATAACATAACATGTTTAAAAAAACCTCGCTAGCATGCACGTTTGAACAGACTGATCAAAAAAACAATTTGAATCAACCGCGAGATTGTGCTGTGTAACTATTGAAAAACCGTATGAATTCGTTCTCGCCTGCACCTGCGTTCCAGGCGCATAACGTTACCCTATGAGTTGTTTTATCTCTATATGCTTATCAGGCCTATCGTTGGCCATAAAAGTAGAAAATCAATTATTCGAGAAAATGAGAACTGTTTTTTTACTTTCCTTTATCCCGCTAGCGATAGTGTTATGTTAATCCTAGAAAAACTTTAAAAACAAAATATGTTTGGGATGTTGTTCGTTGTGTTATGTATAACACCATGGAGCTAGCCGTGATTGGCTTGTCTGTCGGAAAACTGTATGATGGAATGCAGTTTAATTGGTGTGGCTCCGTACACGATGTGACCGCTGTAACACAAGCTTGCGCAAACATTTTCCTTAATGTCAATAGCCTGAACTCATTTGCAAAAAGATGAAGTTGCTTCTGTTTGAAAGCTTTGAAGTTATACATATCACCTTTCATCAAATGTTGAAAAAAAAAGAAGTAAAAAATAACGAACAAAAAACAAAGTTGTTTTTGTACAACCGTAATGAAACAAAGACAGATCAACCCCTCTTCTTTTATCTTTTATAGTAATTTACAAGGCAACTGGTATTGTACAGCCAGATTCACCAACGTGTGTCTTTCCCTCCTCTATTATTAAGAGCTCGATAGTTATTGATCGGAAAATTCATAGAATTCTGTTTTGTTTAACACCAACGGTGGTCAAGTTTCAACGAGATAGGATTTTGACGTTAACTTAAGCAACTATGTTTATTGCTTCAATATCCACCGCATTTGATCCCAGATTGAATGCAATACGAACAAAACAGCTAACGGTAGATACTGTAAGTTTCATGTAGCAGGTTCACGTAACGCATTCGCAACTGGCGAGAATCGACCCATTTGTCCAGCATATTGATTCACCATTTTACATCACACCGATTGTTCCCTGCCTTATACCCTTTATCGAATGGTTGGTTAAGAATAGAAAATTTCCTAGCCGCTGCCATAAATATGCGAACTATTTCGAACCGAAAAAAAACTAGGAAGCTCGCGTCTATAGAAGAAGAGCATGATACGCAACATTTTTCGCTGTATAAAAACTGCGTGTCCCCAGCGTCCGACTTTTCACTGTGCCTTCATCTCTCTCCGCCCTGTCGGTTCCTTTTCACCCCTTAACTATTTTTTTTTTTTGCCCTCCCACTCTTTTCATTTTCGATGAAGGCCTCTGTTCTGCTTTATCAAAGTCATCGTGGTGGCGTGCATGCTTAAGTAGGTGTTCAGTGCCGCTGCACGGTTCCGTCCGCGGTTGCTATACCAACCCTTTTACCCAAGCGAGTGCTACCAGCTGACATGTTTACAATATCACATGTCACAAAACAAAATTTTTGGATTAACATAGAAGCATAACTTAAAGAATTTGAATAAATCTTAGCTCAATTTTAAAAGGGAGCGCCTGTGGAGCTTCTCGAACATTTAAAAGTTTATGAAAGCCACACCTGAATCGAGAAGAAAAACAAAACCACATAAATGAATGCATAAATGAATAAAAAACTACATGATATTCAGAAAGAAATTGATACAATTTAAAAAATGAATATATAGTCCTTGCTACTTTAACAACTTTTTTTTTCGATATAACTTCTGTTGCGGCTGACGATAGAGGTCTACATAAAGGGCTCCGGATTTTACTCAGGCATATTCCTTTTGAATATTATTGGAACGAAATACGATGAAATTCACGGTGAAATTCGTTGAGCCGAACTGACAGGAGAGCAGTGTGCTATGTCTAAAAAAAGAAAAGACGAAAAAAAGGGGAGGAAAGGAACGAGACTTCAAAGGCGGTGGCTGTTTAATAACCAGCAAGCCAAATTGTAGAGTCGAGGTAAACCAGGAGCAAACACGAGAAAAGCAAACAGACATATTGTTAATCAATCGGATTTCGTGTGTGTTCAGACGCACGGTTTTTGGCTCTAGTCGAACAAGCGCCTTGTTTTGCGTGGTACTCACGTGTTGCCTCGAACCAATTGCGCCTGCAAAACCTCTTCTGTTTCTCGTTTCGCTCCAATGTTATCAAATGTTGTAGAAGAAAACAAAAAAAACAAAGCAGAAAAGAAACGTAGAAATAAAGCGAGAAAAACTAAGGAAAAACGGAGAGCAATCTCACTTGCGCCCTTGACAGGAAAAGAATCAGAGATTCAGAGCTCAAAAGGACGGTCGTATAGCAACTAGGCGTGATGGGATGGAGGAGAAAAATCAGAAAGAATAGATCAGACTAACGTAGGAAAGCTCGACAGCAGAGCGATCGATGCTGAATACCAAGCTTTATTATCTCTCCGGCTTTACGTGAGGCGGATCCTTAAAGGCAAAACAACGGTGATGATGATCAACGACCGGGACTACGCTACACACGGCAGGGCTGCGGTCTACACGGGCTGTACACTGACAGTGTGGTTTTTTTTTTTCTTTTTATTTGCCTCTGCTGGTTTTCTTCCATCTTTTTGCCCGTAGGCCCAACGGGCATAGTCTTTGCGAGATCTATGTTTAGAGCTGTATATATCGATCGGTTTTGGAGAGCCACTAGCATGACCGTATTAAGTGGGAACTGAAGGAGCTCAACTGAAGGAGCCCCCCGGAAACCCAAGAGACCGACGAGGAAGACTAATTAATCCTGCTTGAATGCTAATTGTAATTCTGGATTTTCACCCCCTGACTATCGTAGAATTACCCAGAGTTCCGGTGATCTACGCCAACAGTGCTCGCCAATACGGAACTGTGTCTGCCATGTACGACGAAGGCACCGATTTGGCTCTCATCTGCGAGGTTACCGGTGGTACGTTTTCCCCCTTAACAACTTATTAAGTCGTCACTTACACACCTTTCCCTGTTCCCAGCCTCAGCACAATAACATTTCATTTGCCCCCACGTTACTATCGGGGAATTTCACGCGTTTTCACGTGAATTTCCAAGCTATCCGATTGACCGTTACATGGAATGGAAGTAAAAATATAAATGTCTTTATTATGCAACACACAGGCGGGCCGAACCTCAAAGTTGGCTGGTACCGAAACGGCAAGCTGGTCGAGTCACGAGTGGAACACAGGATGCATCACGATTACTTCTACCACCTACAGTTACGTAGCCTATCGAGAGATGATCATCATGCTACCTACGCGTGCCAACTGGACCTTGACGTCACACCACCGGCGCCACCCGTCTTACGCAACATCACACTTAATCTACGAAGTAAGTGTGCTAAAAGCTTTGGCTGTTTCATATAAGTACTCTGTACCCTCGTTGTATTCGTCGACTTAACCCTGTTTCGAGCGTTCGTTGTACTGACTTTGCCAAGGAATTTCTCCAATTTGACACGCCACTTGCAAAACGGACATTTACTATATACGAGAACAGTTACCGTTAACGCCTTCTTGCATGGCTATTATGTAATGAATTCGTCAATCCGACCCTTATAGTTTGCGCTATTTGCACGAGTCCAGTCTTACATTGCTTAAATTACCCTGAACAATCACGTCGTCAGAAATGTTTATTTGAAAAGATGGTAATCGGAAAATTCACAAATCATGTTTCTGTTTGTTGGGTTTAAAAGAATTTAGCTAGTACTAAACAAGTGCGCGTGTTTTCAAACATATGAGCTTGCTCAGGCTGCAGTTATAAGCGAAGTAAACAGTTATGGAGCAAGAAGCAAGCTATCGTATCGCACTACAACGTCTAATGATGAAATAATAAAGGCTATGTCGGTTTCACTGTAGTAGGCCTACACATAAAATTAGGTCACATAGGAATTTATGGACGCCTTGCCATGTGAGGACCATGTGCGCTCACGTCATGTTCATGTCAGAGTCAAGTTTTTATTTTAGAGTCGCAATTTGATATTACGTTTATGGCTGAAGGTATTACGTAACATCGTTAGACCTAGAGATGATGGCCTGTGGTGAGTACCAATACCAAGCATCAGCCTTTGCCCTCGCTTCAAAATGTTGTAATCCGTAGAACGGCTCAGAACCGACGTGACCGCTATATAGTAGCCTTCACCTCATACCCGATCTGACGAAAAGCGATTTAAAAAAGGAAACGGCAATGTACCCAAAAGCCGAAGTGATCGGTCAACCCCAAATATATTCCTCGCACACACAGCACAATTTACGCTGAAATTACGCATAAGAAACTCAGGTAACTGAACACCGGTTAGACAAAAAACAAAAGTGCCAAAATTAAAAAATTTCGGTAAACTTGCACATCGCATTCGACAACCCCTTAGTGGTAGCTATAGCATCTAGCCAGTTGGTTGTAGGCTACATATAGCCGAACCGAGTCCAGGGTTTGCTAACGATCGTCTGATCCGGCCACTTGGCCGCTGGTGTCGCCATAAGATCAACAAACGACGACGTTAGCCCGTCATCACCGGCTGCTTTACAAGCTTGAAAAAAAAAGAAAACAACAAAAAAAAAGTTCTTAGGCTTTCAGGACATCGCCTAATAGCGACTGCCTCTTTCGTCGCCTGCCGTCAGCCATACTAACTATCACACACCAATAAGAGGCGCGTGCCATTAAATAAGAGAATGCGCCGTCTGCGTTGCAACCACAAGGACTATAGGATCTGTATACAATTGCAGTTAACATGGTGGCACGTAGTCGCAGCAGTCATTTTTCATCATCATCAAAAACAAAAGAATTCGTGATTTACTTCGTCAAGTCTGAAGCACACACACAGCAAGCGTTACACGCGAGAACGGCAGGCGCCATACTACTCTCTCGCTGTCGACCGAAAACCGCCTTTGTTCGTCGTTCTAGATCGCGTATCTGCGAGAACTGAAGCGCATCGTGGAACTCCTGGTTGTGGTGTCATTACTGCGGACTTGGATAAGTCAACCGCCTATTCATTCGGTCGGGATGAGTGTCTACATTTATTCGTTCTAAAAGACGGAAAAAATCCACCGTTAATCCACTGAAGCCACTTGACGCCTTCCATCTCGTTGGACCAATCTCACTTCCGCTAGGAGAAACATGAAAGAATCACACGTGTATGCTATTGCTGGGCAAGCCAAAAGTTTGATAGAAAAAAAAGGAAAAAAATATAAAAAAATAAATCTGGCAGTTGCAATGAGAGGAAACGACCTTTCTTTGATCAGGAATGGATAGCGCACATCAAATAGAGCTAGCGTTCATCTTTCAATAACATTGGGATGGCGGCCACTAACTTTTTCATTATCATGGAAACTCAAAAAAGTTGGACCCCAACAGTCGAAAAGGATGAATCTTGAGAGATGCGCTTGGGGAAATTATCCATTTAGACTTTTTCTTCTATTTATTTATTTTTTTTTTTTGCCTGCAGTGTGTTGCATGCGCTCTCTGGCAGTTGGGCTTTGCAGGAATCTCTGAAAACCGCCTCCCGGGAACCGGCATCTATGGCTCATGGATATATGCATACATATGTGTTGTGTGTTTGGAAATCTATTAGAACGATGGGGATGAGTGTAGTCAAGACTCGTGCTCCGAATGAAAGGATATATCAAGATTGACAGTGCAGCTGGTAGCCCTACAGTGCCTTGTGGGTAGCTCCATTTTGTGGAGAACATCGACTTACCAGCCCAGATGAGATGTGCGCAGAATAGCAACCCATTTGGGGTCGGCTCGTGTAGCCTATTTTTCATTTTCTAGTGATAGCATGACGATTTTTCGTTTTTAGATACGTAGGCTGTGGCACTTTATGGAAGAAGAGAGACCAAAGAAAAAAAGAAGGGGGGAGGAGAAGCGTCGAGTGCTGTTTACTTACGAGTGGCGAGGCTGGAGAACCTCCGTCATTTTTTTTTTTTTTCAACAGAGCCGCTTTCTCGTCATTAACCTTTCAACGAGAGCTGTGCCTTATTTCACATATCGTATTAAAAAGAGGCTATTCGTTAGTCGCTACTACTCGAACCGTGCCGTTTTCCGTCGCTCGCACTTCTTTTATTGAAACTGAGGGCAACTTGAAGTTGTATACGGAACGCCGAGGACGAACTCGAGAGGAAAGAACAAACAAAAAAAATACACAGTGCACAGGAGATTCTTATTTCATCCGGAATGGCCTGTCATCACCATCAGGCGGAGCTATGAAAAACTCGATTAGATCTGTATAAACCTGTTGGTTAGTAGAACCCTGGTGTGGGTTAAATATCCACGAATAACACATCCCTCCCCCGCACACGAACCACTCGACTGGGCTTGATTTCATCTAAGATGTCTCCACACCCAAATACGCACATAAATTTTTGCTTGACGTATTTATGTTAAATTACCTAACAACATCTCCGTCCCACTTTCCGAAGGAGCAAATTCCTAGGACTGCTCTTTAACTTAAAAAAAAAAAGTTTCATTTTATTTGACATGATATTTATCGTTTAATTAGTGAAACCGAAAAAAGTGGAAATTATTCCAGCCGGCCCATACTTGGAAGCAGCCAAAACTCAGCAACTACTGTGCAAAGCGACGGGTGCCAATCCGCCGGCTGTAGTCACCTGGTGGATGAACAACATCCAGCTGACGAGCGCCGAAATTTTGGTAAGTTCCTCTATCAATGCGCTTGTTAGATACAGCCCAATCCTTCTGAAACATGGCGAATTGCTATATGCATCCTGTCAAAACCATGCCAGAAGGAGGAAGGAAAAAAGAAATATTTAAAAGTTGGAAGCAGTGAGCAATGATACGTCTGTTCAGCTTGGCACGAAATTGAATACAAGTTGAAGACGGCTGAAGAACACCGACGTAGTTGGTTCGCTCCATAAAGTTTCAGTCGTGGGTCGTGAAGAGAGAACGTTCAAGAGAAATAGGCATTCATATCGAGGGGGGATGATGTTGAGGAAAGGCTCACAAACTTCTCATGTTCTGTTGGACGGGGAAGAAAAAAAGGCAAGAAAGAATAACATCCGCCGTCAATCCCTATATAGCGCTATGCTAGCCCCCTTACGTATTTAACAGGCCGTAAGGAGGAGGGTGGAGAAGATGATCAAAAATTTCACAACCCCCCCCCCCTTCTCTCTTCTTTTTGCCTAGAAATAAACGGGGGCTCTAACGGAAGAATTTTCAATTAATGTGTCACAGCCAGGTGATGTGAGTGAGTGCGCGAATGAGTTACGATGGGCCAGCATTTCAAATCACTCCTTCGTCGGCGCCGGATGGAGTTCGGTGCTCGAAAAATTCCCTTCGCATATACAAGTATAAATATACATATATTAAAAAAAGCAGTTGAGAAGACAGAGAGAGAGAGAGAGAGGCAGGCAATCACAAAAGAGAATATGCTCGTGTCGCATGCTCAGACACCACTTCCAGGGATGGACGATATCAAAGATCAGAATTTGAAAATAAAAAAGAACTAAAAATAGAACGACATCTCCGATATACTGGACGGAGGGTGTGTGCAAGATTGCGAATGCAACGACACGCAGCGACTCTGCGCAAAACACTCAGCTCAAAGCAGAGCGGAGCAACGAGAGAAAAGGATATGGAGATGTCTAGCATTCCCGTATAGATTGCGCAATTCGGGGTTCTGTCCCGTTCCACTGTTGCTTCCGAAAGATAATCAATTTCGTTTGAAAGGAGATTCCGACTCACTCGCCCACCTCTTTCCCCTCTTACCCCCGCATCCGCTTCGACTCTGTTTTCATCAATACACATAATGTTTTCCTTTTTACATTGTCCGCAATGGTAATGGTTCTGGTTTTCTATTGGGACGTCACAATCGATGCCAACTGAGGGGAGGTTGGATTCGGACGAGGTTAAGACCCGAAATAGAGCGG
Organism: Daphnia sinensis; assembly: GCA_013167095.2. Classification (NCBI taxonomy): domain Eukaryota; kingdom Metazoa; phylum Arthropoda; class Branchiopoda; order Diplostraca; family Daphniidae; genus Daphnia; species Daphnia sinensis. Next base: position 1,095,754 of record CM023190.1, read on the forward strand.
CTTAGACATATTCCCCTGCGCGTTTTTCTATTGTTAATGTTTACGCGGCAACGGACTTGGTTGCCAAGATAAAACTCTCCTAAATGCTCAGAACGCAACCGCACTGCAGCGTAGATATATGCAATAGGAAAGCGCTTTGTAATATTGAAGTCGATGTGTTTTCTGATTGCTGATTTTCGCTTTGTTTTACGCGATTTGCGCGTTTTTGCTGCCAAATGCCTAGGTGTCGAAAGAGGAGAACGGTACGATATCCAAACTGAACCTGACCCCCGCCATCGAGGACGACGGACGCATCGTGACCTGTCGAGCGCAAACTCCGCTTCTGGACGGTGGTTTCGTTGAGGACGAATGGCGGATGCCAGTCTACTGTAAGTATTCACGAACCGTCGCTTTTGCAACGGCAATCGCGACAGACAATAAGGACGGACAATACATAAGAGCAATTCCGCTGCGGGGACGAGCCATTCGTTTTTGTTCAGCGGAATAGAGGATGAAGTGTTGGTTCTCATTAGCGTACACCGCGGCCTGAAGGGGAACTTCCTCTCTGTTTGCGAGTCCTCGTTTCCTTTTTGCTTCTTTCTTACCGCCATGCGATTCGTTTCTATTGCTGAATCTATAGCAAATGGCCACCATTAATACATAGTGGCAGTAGCCGTGGTAGATGTGTTTGTAGAAGATTCTTTCCTGCGTCATTCTACGGCGCGCATACACATTGAAAGGGAACAATAGACTCCCGTCTGTCTCACATCATCTAATGCTGAGGTGAAAGCTTCACAGCCACCAAACTTCGTTCTGCACGTAAGCGCCAGTGCTGTGCGTGAAACATGTCTTATACCAGCAAGTTGGGTTGCTCGGCCAAACCCAGGTCTTGTTCCACATTAGACGCACTGGGCCAAGCAATATAGAAAGGGAAGGGCTGAGACGATTCGCTATTCATTGAAAGTTGATATGCGCATGAAGCCATGAACCACACTGAGCCTATTATTACGAGGATTTGAAATGAACGCTAGCGGACGTCAACTGATATCTAGAAAAACATGTAGACCGACATGTTGTGTACATATTACATAAACCCCGCGCATGGCTGTATATAAAGTCTACGTATGTTATATGCATCTAATTATGTACACACGCTGAATGCAAAAATGCAGATCCACCGATCACCAACTTGGTCCTCGGCCGGCGATTCACCGCCGAAGAAATCCGCGAAGGCAGCAACGTCTATCTCGAATGCCAAACACGTAGCAACCCGCCGATTCAACGTTTGACCTGGATGCATAATGTAAGCAGTGTGTTTCACTTTTTTCTTTATTCTTTTCCTTCACATTCTTCTGGCTCGCTGCATTTCGTTATGACGCGCAACGTAAAAGGACTTCAGCGCAAGTGTGTCGGTAGTAAAAGTATATGTGTGCGCGTAAATTATATAGAATCACATAGTGGAGATGTTATTGTTCAAACATAAATCGTTACCCTTGTATTTCTTCTTTTTTGGGACGTTATCGTTGTGAATAGGGGAAACTTCTGGGCAACAGTCGCAATCGAGAAAACCGTGACATAATCTTGGCCAATCAAACGCTGGTTATCCGCCAGATAGAGCGGCAAACAGCTGGCAATTACACGTGCATCGCCACAAACCGGCTGGGTGAATCGGCTAGTGCACCTCTTCATCTCCACGTAAAATGCAAGTTCTTATCTTGTTTTTTTTTTTCATCTATTGAATATTGCTCTCCACATTTCAAAGATGCAACGAAAATGCGTGAAATGTTTAAGCAGTACTTAAAGTTGTAAAGCTGTTGGTTAATTATTTATTTCATTTCTGTGGGACGGGACGTGGTTGACGTGTATAACAGATGCGCCGGTGTGTCGGCGTTCGAAACCGTTGACGGTGGTAGTATCGCGTGATCAGTCCATTAAATTACGTTGCCAGGTACGACAAAACAGAAATACAGGTTTTCTAAGAAATTGATCAAATAATAAAATCAATCAATAAAATATCAGGTAGAAGCTGATCCGGAGACGCTGAGTTTCCCCTGGACGTTGTCGAACGGCCGCGAGACGACACTGCTACCCCGAGAAATGTCTTCCGATTTCGGATTGACCAGCATCTAGTGTACACTCCCCGACGGGACGCCGATTTTGGCGAGTTACAGTGTTGGGCGTTAAACGATATTGGCAAACAGAAAGAGCCGTGCAGATTCAAAATCGTTAAAGAAGGTAAGTCTATCGTCTATCGTCGTCTATTATATATTCTATAGTTAGTGTGTGCTCCGTACGTTACCCAATAACATCGGAATTCGTTTTAGATCCTGGGTTATTTCATTTTATTCGCCAATCGCAAATTCTCGCGCTTTTTGTTCTCTTTATGTCACATTTGTTTGTCTATTCCTTCCGACTGGGCATCGGGGAGTCAAATTCTCAGCACCTATTTTTCTCGACATCGCACCGAATGCATGACTGGGCTGTAGTACTACGATTGCCCCGTCATCTGTTTAACCTGCCTCAGTCTGGCATTTTACTTACTTAGCCTTTTCTTGGCCTTTTTCCTCTGGTATTCTTCTCTTGCCTCTTCTCCTCTCCTTTTCCCCCCTTCTTTTGGTGTTCCTCCCCTTCCGTCTCAGTGCGCCTCTCTTTTTGAATTTGTTTTATTATCGATTCTATTCTTTACGGAGCAACTCTTTCCCCGTCATCCCTAATGCAGCCGAGATCTGTTCTATTCTCGTTCCTTTTGTGTCAGCTTTCCTTTGCCTCGCTCGAATGTCCACAGAGTTCTTTTTTTTCCTGTTCCGTCCTCTTACCCTATTGCCCCACGTGTTCTTGGCTTTAAAACCCAGTCGTCCCAACTCGCCGTACTATGCCATCGTGAAGGCTATAGACAAACTCGGTTTTATACCTGCGCTACCCATACAATAACACGAAAAACTTCTTCCTGTAGTTATGCGTTCTTTCCCGAGGCGCTGCCTCTTTCTCTTTTCCGCCATTGTTACGTATACCGACGGAGGCGAGGAAGAAAAACGAGGAAACAGGAAGGACAGGTTTCTTTTCCTTTTCTTTTTTTTTTTTATTTATTTATTTTTTCTTTTTCTTTGTCCCTCATGTCTCGGCTGATGTCTCCCTTCGGTCGTTCGTTCGTCTGTCTTCCTAGCTATCCCAGTCGCTATTTTCACGTATTATACGCCGAACCTCTTTTGTTCGATTCTTTCGTGTGAATGTGTTTGCTATGGCAGAGTATTGTCGCATAGAAATAGAACGACCAACTTACCGGTAGCAAGTTGAATTGCCACCACTTTTTGCTCGCCTTTGTTGACGTTTTTCTTTTCTTTTTTTTTTTTTTTCTTTCACATTGAAAGCTACCAGGCAAGCAGCTTAGTGAGCAAAGGTGACAGAGGGGATTTGTGTGGTTATTTTCACTCGTGTAATGAACTACGACTGCCTAAACTCGGCTGCAATATTCGTTTGGATTTCCTAAAAAAAAAAGTCAACCATTCGATGAGAGATTCTGTTTGGACATTTTGTTATTGTGGGTCAAAAGCTTAACGTGAAATAAAAGCCAAAGGCGTTTCTATTTTTTGCTTGCTTATATGGTTCAGTCACTGCAGCGGGAATACCATCGGGTGATTTTATGGAAACAAGTGGCAAAAGGGATGGCAATAGAGGTGGCATGAATCGTGAAGATGAGTACCTAGTAGACTACTAGGTGAAAGCCGGGCACAGATCAAAGGTTTCGAGACACGATCAGTAGGCGGCGACAACCAGATGCCTGTTTGTTCGTATCACGCCATTCTATACAGAACTAAGTCAAAATAACGGAATGTGATACTCCATTTTGCGTCTCGGATTTGTTGATAGCTTATAGCTTCTCCATTTCCCACTGATGATGTAGAGTCGCATTTTTTGGGGAACTGTCGTCATCAGCATTCAAGATTTGTTATGTTTTCTACATAAACCTTTCAATTCACGTAGAAAAATCCGCATCATACCGGGTTACTTGGATCACGGGGTCCAAACTCCTAAATAAAAAACTATAGGACAAGTTTGACGTTTAAAAAGAGGGAAAACTAAGAAAAACAAAGAAAAAAAATCCCAACATGATGCTTTTGAGCCTGAAATCGAACAGTTTTTGAGTGAGTGGACGATTCTACATCCAATATCGCGTGCTTATTTTTTTTCCCTGTTATTTATTTTATTTTGTTTGTGTCTTCTCTCACGTCCTCTCTTTTATTCACAAGCTCAAAAAGCTCGTTCGTTCTCCACCCGTCCATCTTTACGTTCTCATCTCTTATATTAATGCAGAGAAAGACCTCATACTGTTCCTGCTGTGACTAGTTTATGCATGCCTCTATTTATCATATGGATTTGTATTTTAGCTGTACATTAATCTGTGCGGGATCAGCGAATTCTAATTCGTCTTCCTATTTTTACACATCAGTAATGCTCACCTTGATTGATGTATTAACCGTTGCGTGTTTGTAGAGGTATCAGTAGCTTTTTACTTTAATTCACAAAGATCCGAAAAGAGAGTAGAAAGAAGCAAACTCAGTTGGTGGAGCTTACTGTTATCGATTGCGTTGCTTGGACGGTAAAACATTTCAGTTAACTCATATCCTTCTTTCGATCCATTTCGTTTTGATTTTTTTATAAAGTACAATACCATTGTCCGAAAAACAATCCGATGTTACGTATAAAAAATAAGGTCAAAATAAATAAGTAAATAAAATGCAGGAAAAATGCGACACTTGTCAAATATTCGTTTGCATATTTCGCTATCCATCAAAACGTCTCTCACTTATTTGTTTAATATCTTTTGAATGAAGGTCTGCCGCCGACTCCGACCCAGTGCGTGCTGCAGAGTTTGTCGAAGGGCGTCCTGGAAGTCAAATGTCGAAACAGTTCCAAAGGCAGCGCCGAAAAAGAGACGGAGGACAGCAGTGAGAGTGGCAGTGGCGATAGCGACAGCAAAGATGAAGACGTCGGCGACGACGAGGACGAAGACGTGCTGGTCAGCGGCTCTTCCAACGTCTATTGGCTGCAGCTGTACAACGCCGACACTGGCATTTTGCTGCGTAACATGAGCAACAAAGTCGCACCGCATTTCAGCTTACCGGGCATCGACCCTAGCACGCGCGTCGCTGCCATTGTTATGACAATTAATAAACAAGGTCGAAGCGAAGCCGTTACATTGGAAGGAGCTGTTGAACGCGCTGTCGGATCTCGCGCAGGTCAGTCCAAAAACATTTTTTAAAAAATAAGCAAGAGTCACGCGTGCAAGATAGGAAAGAAAAAAAGAATAAGATGGTGATCGGCCAGTTGAAAAAAAAATGGCGCCATTTGAATAGGCATCCATAGAAGGCCATACCTTACTATTATTTGTTTTCATTTCATTTTATTTGATTTCCATTGGGCAACGGTAGAGTAGTAAAGGTTGAAGTGCTGGCGAGCCAAGTGCATGACCGATCTGACGACGTCATCATCCGCCTTCGCTGTTTCCCGTCTCGTGTTATCGATCGCTCGCCAAAAGCCTGACCCCTACGCACGTTACCATACGCCCAGTTTCTCTTTTTCGTGGAAAAGAAATAAAGAGCGCCCAACTGGGTGTTTTTAAAGTAGGACAGAAGCGGCACGGAAAAGACGCAAACGGCCAATATTTACGTTGCATTTTCGATACGTAGAATATTACATGAGCGTAGACGCTTCGCCTATGAATAGGTGACCACACATATATTTTTGTTGTTGAATCCCCGAGTGGATGATAGAGCCCGCAGACGAGGAAAAAAAACAGATTTTAGTTTAGTTTACCACAGCGCTGTAAAAAATGCGAAATTACACGGGGGCTACTAGACATATTGTATTATATTCTTGAACAGTCCACCTGATCTTTTTCCTATATGCTGGTATTTTTTTATATGGGGAAGATCGATTGGCGCAGTGTCCTTCCCAGTTATAGCTCCCTTTACAATATTATAAAGGTCCCCTTTTTTTATAGGGAAGCCGTTGAGCCAGAACTGTAGATGTGTCATCAGGTAGACATTTTAAAAAACCTTTCTTTATGCTTCATCTTTTTCTTTGTGTTTTTAAAATTCTTTTTCGTGAATCTCTCAGGTTTAATATTGTTTAATTTATCATTTAAGTTTCTCCTGTTTTTTTTTTCTCTTCACATCACTTTTTTTTTCTGACGAGCCATTAAGTGAACCTGCTTTTACAATTGCCATTAGTTTAGCGCTTATGACGAAATTAGTTACAGCGGGAGTAATGTTTTTAGCACTAACTTAACAATCCGCAGATCACAGATCACCCGACAAACAATACGATTAAAAAAACACATTCTGTTTATAAAGTTCAGTCGCAACGACGCTCACTTTTAAATACCAGGAAAATAAGTAGAAGGAAGCAAAACAGTAACAATGGGTATATAACAGACAACTAAGCTCGTGCTAGTGAGAAAATGTCCTAGCGGCTATAAAATTTTCATGCGTGCAGTATATCGTTAAATTATTCACCGATCGGATCGGTCGATAGACTATTTACCCGTAGAATGTAGAGATAAAGTCGAAAAGAAGTGCCATTGAATAAATTTCTAGCGACTTGTGGCTGTTGCGCCCCTCTCGGCTTACGCCACAGGAGACCATGAAAAATGCAACATGCCCTTTCGCGTAATAGCTTCAAATATTCAAACTCTTTTTTTGGAGCCCCGATCGCTATATTCGTCTCCATATCTCTTGCCATCATTTTGAGTATTGCTTTTCTTCTACTCCCTCATATCATTGCTCTTTCGATAGGACAGCGCACAAGGCGAAATAAGTTTATTTTCATCCACGTCCACGTCTTCGTACAAACCCACAATAGTACACAACCGACTCTTGGCCTCGTCTTTGTGCGTACCTCGCGGCCTAGAAAGTACAGCCCTATTCTCAAACTCCCCTCCTTGGGTATCAGTGACACTGCTGCCTGTTTGTGAGTTTATGGTAGCTACAACTATCCCGCTGCCTTTACCGCGGTGGCTCAACGCAGCGCTTCAATGTCCTGGCAGATTGCGTCACCGTATTTTAAAAAACTGGAATCGCGTAAAGAAAAGAAAAAAACTAAAGATGAAAAATTGAAAGGAAATGAAATATAAGGACAGTGTGTAAAAAGTATGAGAAAAGACTGGAATAGTAATCATGTGCGTTTCATAAGAGGCGGAATAGGATGGGGGAGAGGAACAGAAAGTAAAAAATAAAATAAATAAATAAAATAAAAATAAAATTTTAAAAAGTGCGAGGTAGAAGAAAGGAGCATAGGAATGAGGTACGTCTGCCTCGTCATTCGTCGTCGAGACCTCGCCAGATGAAAAGGCGCATCTCATTAATATCGCCCACATAGTATTGTAGCATAGAATTCTCCATGGGAGGGCCCTTGAGGACCAGCAGGGGAGTTCCCACACAATTTTGTACGGCCAGGCCTGACCCAGCTGGTTTCCTGAACCGTGCGTAGAAGTAGTAAGGAACGAACTACAAAAAGGAAAAAATAAAGAAAAGAAAACAAACTAAAAAGTAATGATAAAGTAGGAAAGAAAAAAATATACAGATAAATATAGATTAAAAAAAAACAGATAAAACGACAAAATTTGAATAAAAGAAACACGAAAAATTGCAAAAGCGATGGAATACCGCCACTAAATTTCATTACAAAACACAAAAAAACATTTTGGTTTCCAATCACTCAATGACAGTGGCGCAAGAGGAGCGGGGTTTTAGAATACGTGGTCTAATTAGCCAATTCCTTCACCCGAATTCTTGCTACGTTTTTTTTAGAGGGAGGAGTTCCTGCCACATAGAACCGAAAGCGCACACTTGTACCTCGTGCCTTTTTTATGGGGGGTAGGGCTATAGGAAATGCATGAATATGCGGTGGACGCGTAAGACGTTCATTGAATGGTTTAATACCTGTTAAGCCGTTGAGCGCATGACTCCTAGTGTTATATTGATATTTACATGGGACGTCGTAAATATTCTGGCTGTTTAACAGTCGTCCGCTGAATAGGGAACTCGACCGTACCACATGATAGCGCTAATGGAACGCAAAGCTTTGTTGCTTATAGATTTCAACCCGTTGGATTTTTCTTGATGTTTTTCTTTTTGCTCTTCCCACGGGTTCCGTGAAATGCTCAAAGTGCATAAACTGCGAAAGAATGGAAATTGTGAAAGCTTATAAAGAAATTCTTTTTCTGGCCAAGAGTGGTGCCGAAAACGCATGAGAATAACGTTCGCCGTTTTAATACAACCACAGGGCGTGGTAGGTTGCAATGAGATTTGCATATATTTGGGATTTCTGCGTAGCGTGCATCCAAATCATTATGTTTCAGCCCATCCCCATCGTTGACTTATCTCTTTTCAAAGTCCTCAATACAAATCTCGCCATAACGTTAAGCTATCTATGAGGGGCATTATTTGCGAAATGTAAAGGATTGATCAGAACCAAGTACTTCCTATATGTCCTCACCTGTTTTTCACGTGGTAGAACTGTTTTCACTATAGATGTTAGTATTAAGTGGAACACTCAATGCAATCTTATATTAACTTATATTGTTCCTAGTTTTGTATGAAAGAACGGAGATCTAGAAAAAAAAAACATTCATAAAATAAAAAGCGAAAAGAAAAAAAAGATGAACACGAAAAATCAAGCAAAAAAAAATCTAAACAAAAAATAAATCGTTTAATAAGAAGGGAGAAAAAGCAGCGAAACCAAATCACAACGTAAATAAACAGAAAAAAAAAATGAAAACGAAAACAGAAAACAATACGGTGCTACTGTTTTGCCTTTTCTATGGAGCTGATATTGGGTCTGGGCGTCTGCGTGACTTGACTCATACGGGAATGCCTTGGTGAATTCGATCTCATTTCTACAAGAGTTTCATATCAATATAAAGGGTCTTCCTTTGTGATCTTATTGGTTATATGCTTTTGACGTGCAGTCGGTTATACTTCTCTGACAGCGGAGCAGCAGCGCTAGGCTCCAGGAAAAGAAAAGAAAAGATGGCGAACTGAAATGGCTTGGGCAAATACACCGCAAGTATTAGCATAGCGGGCAGAAGCCTTACTTGCAGGGCGGAAATCTAATGTAGAGTTGAAACTGGAAAGCAATCGTTTTGAATAGATACGGATGCTACCATTGTTCTTCGTCCTAGCCATCGAAATTGAAAAGAAAAGCGAACGCCGGAACGCTGAAACATTTCATATTAGCTTCGGTTCCATTCTTTTTTCTTAACGAGTTGCCTTTTCTATTTTATTTTATTTTTTGTACGAATGCTGCCCTCGTTGGTGTGCGTTGCCCTTCAACGTTTACAATGGCTCTCCGACACTGAATGCAGCTAATGAGCCAGAATCGTCGGTGACAATGGTGGTCGTGCTGGCCGCTCCGGGCGCTCTTTTAATTGCCATTATCGGACTAGCTGCTATCCTGGCCGTTTTGCACGGCCGGCGCAAGACGAATCTTCAGCATCAGACTCCTCAGACTGCCGTCCAGATGTGCGACGCAGACGAGGCCAATGAAGATTCCAACTATGCCAAAACGACGAACGGCAAGCCGGATGTGATTAAATCCAAAAGAGGTATGCAATCCAATAGTCTATGCCCAAAATCTTTGGCCAAATACAAAGACCAAAATAAAAAATCGATTTCATTTTTGGGAAATTTTTTTTTAGCAGCCGAAATAGACACGGAATGTCAGCTGCCTAGTCCATCGGATGAGTCATTACATTCGTCGCTTGTTATTTTGGCCAGCACTTCAAACAACCTTAAAGGAGCCTGTAGACTTAATGAAGAATCTACGTTAACGTACGTGGTTCAACAATCGGCAATGAACGACCGGAACCGAGATCGAATTTTAGATCCCAACATTGCCTCTTCCAGTAACTTGAATAGTACCCAACATAATGCCGGGAATTTTCCTCTGGCTCATCAGCATCAGCCAGTCCCAGATTTCACGGTGAGAAAATGAAAATCTTAATAGGCATTTCGGTTGTAAATAATCCGTAATTTAAATGCCGCAACACCACCACGTAAGAAAATGAAGTGTAAAACAGGGCCATTTATTGGGTATGGGTGTTTCTCTATAAGACTACTATAGCCTACCGGATTACGTTTCATACGTTTTGTCTATACTGTAACTTGTTCAGATGAAATTTTTCTAGAGAAAGATAGGTTAAACAGTTGTGCATTTTAAGCTAAAGAGCACACATGCAAGCATTTCAAATGTGTTCTGCTTCTTAAAATACCAAGCTGCTTAAAAATGATTAAGAAGAATCAAGTGTATATGGATCGCCAGTAGTGTGCCATCAAATGGCTGTTATCGATGGGCCGGCCTAAAAGTTTTCGTAGACACCTTATCTAAACGAAATATTGAGATGTCAATTTGATTTGACGGAGAAAAACAATTTACTGAGGGGTCCGTTTGTTTCGACGTCAATATAACTTAGAAACAAGGGACGAAAAAAAACTTGCCAATTCCCGACTTAACTTCACGGATCAAAAATTGGTGAACAAAGTTGTGTCTTTAGTTTTCATTTAGTTTGATCTAAAAGTTAAAATTAGGTTGACGAACAGAGAAAATGAACCGAACCTGTCGTTTCTTGGGTAGGAAATCTGCTCATTTCTTATGCCATTTTCAATCGGAGACATGGCATAACTTAACTTCTGTTAAAACTTCTTAAAAGTCTTTTGTCACAAAAACAAAAAGTCTCACGACAAGTAAAAAAGAGAAAGCCTTGTGGAAGTGGAGACGTTTTGTTTGAGTTCCACTTGTGCCCAATCAATAAACACTTAAACGAGACAGACCCAAAAACTCAGACCATTATTTGATTTCAGGTTATTTGCTTCATTTCTCGATAATTTTTCGGTTCCTATTTCCATAAATTTCACACCAAGATCCACCAATTTCTCGCAAGAAGAAAAAAAAAAGAAATTGCGTTTCCAAAATCTGGAAAGAAAATTTTTTTCAGATTATATTAACCATTTCTCAATTCAAAAACCTGACCGATTCAAACACGTCAGAAAGCTAAAACTTCTTCAGTTTACTCTTGGAAGTTCTCCTTCAGTTTCGATCACTGCGACAGATAAATTAGATGTAAACATAAATGCGCGTACGCATAAGTGTGTATAGTCATTTTGCCTTTTCCGTTTTTCGATACTTTACACAAGCAAATAAAGATTCTGATGAATCTTGCGAGAAGAGTTACTTTTTCTCAGACTCTCTGCGCTCTTCTTTGTGTTGAACTGTGTTAATCATTACCGTGAGACGTAGAGAAGGAAAGTTTTACGTTTGCCTATGGGTTTGGTTATAATGTTTTCGCCTTCGAAGCAAAATGTGTGTTAAAATTAGGTGAAATTATTACGGCTTCTTAAAAAGGTTCCGTAAAAAAATTGGGGCTACGCCTGTTCTATTTTTGTTGTCATAATTTGCGTCGTTCGCTTGACACATACTTTGTGAGCTTTTAAAGCGATTACACAATGCCAAGTGCTGTTCCATATTTTACATTTGCCGAATGGTGTTGCAATATCGAAGGCATTCATCTTTCGTCGACGTTGCATTTTCTTGCATACCGAGTCTATAAAATGCACAATATATCAAAACTATTGTTGGTTCTCGAAGAGGCCGGCACAAATTACAAAAAGTTATTCGGGAAAAGTCTCAAGATGTCGCTTCTCACGCGTATATTACGGGGTACATATAAGCTATCAAATGCTGGTGTACATTGGAGCCAACCGCAGAAGCCTTGCAACGTCCTAATTAGAATATGATCACGTCTTTCAGCGCTAAATCAATAGACCGCGCCTATAGAATTTGCTACAAAAAAATCTTAATGAAAGAGCGGGATGGCCGTTGAGATGCTGCTTTACCAGCTACGCCTTACATGGGAAAACCGAGCGACCTCCTAGTATCGCAAAATCTAATCGATAAACAACAACAAAAACATATGGTTATCCATATAAGACAAAGTCTTTTAATGCTCTCCTTTATTATTGGTTTCGTTACAGGTAAGGCATGCGTACGGTGTGCTTGACCAGCCAACCAACGCGTATGTTTATCGGTAAGGAGAAAAATCGCCAAAAATGTGTAATGCTAAAGTCATGGAAGTCTCCCACTTCTTGATTCGGTGCTGTTCCTCGCATACCCATGCTCTTTGTATTTTTTTTTTAATATTTGTCATGTATGAATATTTGCAGAACGCAAGGCAAAAGTAATTGATAACTGATGACGATGTCGATAAGCACTATTATAACGAATTTGACCATAAAAAAGGTAAAAAAAAAAATGTATCCTTCTTCCTTGTATGTGTAAAATTTTGTTTGCGAACTCATTCTTTACGTGTTGTCCCACTCATTGTTGCGAGATTCTTTGCTTTACATATCCCTCATCGAAGGTTTAATAAACGTTGGAATCGCCCATTGTCGTTTGCTCTCTATTGTGTGACAAGAAATGAAATGATGGGCCGTCGGGCACTGTTTGACGTGGAGGTGACAAATGCACCCGGCCCACTCCATTCGATAGACTATTTTATTAGCGGTCTATGTGTTGACGATTCGCTGTCTAATAATCAAGTAGCTTCCATAAGGAAGAGAATAGGGATGAACGAAGTCGGATCTCGGCTTGGAGGCTATGGGCTATGTTTGCTAGGCTACGGAACTGACGACAATGACTAATTCACACATACGTCAACATGATAACCGCGTTATTTCCACTAGTTCAATAGTCAACAATCTCCGGCGTCCTTCCAAGAATCCGGGTATCTGTAATAAACACCCCATTCACGCGTTTCCTTCGTTCATTGTTTGTTTCTTCCTTCGTTCAACCAGCAACACTGGCTAGTCGGCACTGTGCGCGTTGTTCAAGGCTACAATTACAATTGATTCACTTGCTGCTGTCGCTGAATTTGCGAAACTAAATTCTGATCTAAACACTTAAGTACTATTTCTTTCATGTCAAGAAGCAGTGTGAATATATCGGATGCTCCGTTTCATTTATCAGTTGTGTCAAAGGACATATTAAAAACATTACCAGCAGCAAAATTTTAAAACAAACCAAAAGGAAAGTCAACGAAGAGTCGATTACGAAAATGACCATCCAATTCTTTGCATCATTTTTGGGATGATGACGTCGCTTGAGCAAGATCAGACAATAAGTGTTTTGCTAAATGATATGGTGACTTTGTCGGATTACGGCGTTTTTCCTTGATTCTGAAAGATCCTTGAAATTTTAACTGATTCTGGCCAGGGTATATTAGCTACTAGGATTATGTTAATTGTCAATCCCATCGGTCAAATCGGTTAACCCGATTTTTTAGTTAAAAGTAACACTTCTTTTAAATTAAAAATGTGAAGTAATTAGACTGATGTACAATAAGTGGAGTTTAGACTTGTGTATTCGGCTGACAGAACAGCGATTATTAACTCATCAGAAACAAAAGGTGTGAAGAGAGGAACTGATCGACAATCCTGAAAGTGGGCGACAAACAACTACCTTAACGTAGGAACTCCGCACGCGTAACGATCATAACAGATGACAACCAAGGTTTACTCACATGCTTTGACCAACTCGTTCCTAGTAAAATTCCCTAGACGACTAAGAAATGCGGCATTCGCTGCCGTTAAGAATACTATATCGATAGAGATTATCTTACCGGTCGAGTCGGCCGAAAGCACGCGTTTTTTTTCTTGGACGCCGTCTGCTAGGGGCAATTTAGCAAGTTGAAATTACATTGTCTGCAATTAAAATAGAATCACCCTGTGTTGTTCAACGTTATGCGCCGTCTACATGTCGGCTGAGTTGTCGTCACTTTTAAGGATTCGTCTGATCAGTTTCTTGGCCATCCATAACTTACATATGCATTGTTGGCTGGCTGTGGAGGGTGTAAGTTACCAGCGTTGGGCAGAGTCATTGCGGACCAATTGTTCTGCTCCAATGGTGACAAGTCTGGCCAAACTGTAGGGGGTATCGTATCCTGTACTTGAACGCTGTTTCTGTTCGGCCCCAGGTATTCAAATGATCCAGTAGTGTTCTCGCGCGAAGGTAGCGCATTTTGGCAGTTAACTGGGTAGCTTTGGCTAGGCCAGATACCGTGTTCGTATGTTTCTCGATACTGATTAACGTTCCCAACAGCAGGGGATTTAAGTTGCGCCGACGGTTCTTCATAACTCCTGGGTGGGTAGCTTTGTAATTCCCGTACTGGTGGTGCGAAAATCAACGAATTTCTATTTGCAAATCCACTATCTCTCTCTTGACCTATTCCATTATCTGAATCCATTCCATGCTGTCCTGGCCAGTTTTCCAAGAATCTTTCACCCTCTACCTGTACGCTATCGCTATTAAGTCCCGGGTAATGGGAACTATCGGGTCCCGGATACTGTGGCGCTGGAATGTTTTCATAGAAAGCTGGTATATTTTGGTAGTTACCTGGAAAACATGGATGAACTGGCCTAGGGTGGTCGCAGACGTTACTTACTGGTGTTAGATACGAAGGAATATTTACTTCATCCAGCGTTATCACTTGTTTCCACTTCTGCTGATCGCCGTAGTATGGGCAACTCTGCAAAACGCCAACTGATGGTGCCCAAACTGTTGGATTGCTATTGGAAATTTCAATACCTTTCCCTTCGTATATTCCAGTACATTGATCCGTCACTGCTGGCTGCCCTGGTCGATGCACGGAAGATGCCGAATCCTCAACTTGGCCGTTATCTCTATTCGGCTCAGGGGAATGTGGCGACATCATGTTTTCCCAGAAATGTGGACCATTTTTTATTGCGTCTTGAAAAAACGGATCGATTTGCCCAGGTTGCTTACAGTTGCCTTTTGCTTTCCCACACGGATTTTCTTCAGCCGGAGTTTCTGGTGAATCCAGGTGTTGCTGGTTTCGACGGCTATGGTAGTATCCCATTAATCCAACTTGTGGCCCTTCAGCTATCGTAGTTTTCTCGGCAGCCATTCTCTGTACCGGCGTAAAGTTGGTCAGATAGTTGTCAATCTTGACACAATGCTCAGTCTCAGCTTCCTTGCCGTGTCCTGCACCATTCCTGTGCAGTTTTTCTACCAGTTTTTCTAGGGTACATTGCGACATCTTGAAAGCTCGACGAATCTCGCGTACTTCTGCCTTCATTTCGCTAAGCTGTTGGCAAACATGAGCGTTGTGCGTTTCTGAATCAGAAAGTCGACGTTCCAGCAACTGGAGTTGGTCGTGTGTCATGTATGGACTTGCATGACCGTCTGGTGGCTGCAATGACGCACAAGATTGAGATGAGAAGGATTGAGGGATTGGGTCGTTAAAGTAGTCGACTAAAGTAGACAAAATCGTTTGCGGTCGAATATTTGGGCAGAAATCTCTTGTTGTAAGTATGTCAGGTAGCGGAGTAGCTGGATACGTCTCCAATCCGGTGGCAATGAAATCGCCGCAAATTTCCGGTGTAGGGTGTGTTTCATCATTCAACGGCATATTGATGATAGCAAAATCCGGCCTTTCCTGGTTTTCTGGATACTTACTGGTCTGTTTTGACATTCCCTTGCTGCCATATTGTTGTTTTGCCGACAGTCTTGTTTTCTTCCCATTATTTCCAGGGCTAGATTGTGGCCACCAGTAGTAGCTGAGCAAAGAAATAAGTGACGAAAGAGACATTCGTGTAGGTTTTTTTTGCTTCCAATAAATTTTTCTTGAATTCAATGACGGGTCTGTGACAGTCACTGCAGTTCCTTGTATTAACGTAGTGTAAGGCAGGTGAGTAGCAACCGCCATGCCAGCGCATTTATTTTGATTTTAAGAAGCAAATCAGAAGTTAACATCATACAATTGCACTCGAGCAGAAAGACGAATATATTTGGCGCTATGTTCAATACTTGTATTGGACATAGCGGCAAAATAAATTCTATCAAAAAGTGTTTTCACTTCTATACCATGCCAATGAAACTCGATTGACCCAACTTTTTCTCTAGATTTTCCCAAATGCACAAGCTAGACAGTGAATGGACTGCCAATAGATGGCACACCAGTTTCGGGAGTTTCGGTTATCCGCCATTGAGATCAGGCAATTTCCTATATGGAAACCGGTTTTTAATAATACTAGCTTATAAAAGACAATTTTTAGTTCAATCTAATATAATTACAAAGGAACAGGTACATACTGTATTTCCTAAAAGGAGTTAAATATTAAAATGATGTAAGAAATAAACGGCAGCTATTATTTCAGCGTTTTTTTGTTACAAAGCAGACGACAACATAAATTAAAAGTTATTATTACATATGTTCCTTGTTGGTTTTGGTTATTTGTTATTGATTTGTTAAAAATAATATAATTTGTAAAAAAAAAACAGTGTAATGCCGCGTCGAAATGGTTTCAATAGAAATAAGTCAGTGAAATTAAAGCACATGACCAAAAATGCCCTCTGGAACCTCTCCAGAAGGAGCCGCGGCGCATTGGTCCTAGTATCAAAACTCGTTGAGACTTGAGAACATCAGCCATTCACCCTGTTTGAAACAACTTGATCTTGGTGCTCGGTCGTAGAGTTCACCCCACTTGCCCCATGGGTAGAATACACCGAAAGTTCGGAGGGTTCGCCGCGACGATACTAGGGACAATAGACCAGTTTCGGATGCTGCGTTGCAAAATTTAAAAAAATCCAGGGAGGTTTCGATTGCAGGGGGAGATAGAAAAAAGGGGGTTTTTGATTTATTTACTCTAGTAATACTTTTCCAATTAAGGAAATGTTCTAGAATACTGCACTTTAAGACATTCTGCGTCTTCTCCAGTCATTTTAAATAATTAATCATCCCTAGTTTATCCATGAAAATTAATTCAAGTAATAGGCTAGTGATGCTATTTAGTATTTTTTGCGTTTCTAGTATCAAGAAAATATGTAAACATGGGTGATTCAAATGTTAGCAAAATTGGCACAAGTAAATTCACAGTTCGCAACACAGAGTAATATTAAGCCTGTGACAGGACTGACACTTGACAGCTATGATAACCACTACTAATAACGCAAAAAATACTAAACAGCATCCCTAGCGCCCTACTCTTTACTTGAATTAATTTTCATGGATAAACTAGGGATGATTAATTATTTATAAATACTGCAGAAGACGCAAAATGTCTTAAAGTACAGTATTCTAGAACATTTCCTGAATTGGAAAATTATTACTAGAGTAAATAAATCAAAAAACCCCTTTTTCCTATCGCCCCTTGCAATCGAAACCCCCCTGGATTTTTTAAATTTTGCAACGCAGCATCCGAAACTGGTCTATTGGACATATTTTACATCGTAAGCTGCGCAGCGTATTAGCATGTACAGTATATATACGCGCATCCATGGCAGTAGCACGAAGTATGAACCAGCTGCTCGTCGCAGCTCTATCTAAGGAGAAATGACGGTACAATAGTGTACTGAAACAGAGCTCGGCGTAATGTCGCCCCTCCCAAATTGAACTTCGAACGAAATGACTAGTTTAACGTGATCATGGAAGAACCCGAGTTTTCAATTTTTTTAGCAAAAACTGGTTAACTTAACAATCTGGGGAGAAAAATGTAAAAGTTTAGAATACAGAGAATTTTTTGGTATCTTTTTCGGCTCTGTCGTCTGCATTTCTAATAATTTTTAAATAATAAATGAAATTTGACCACAAGGCGTACTTTTGATTTTTTCATTAGTGCAGTCCCCGCAAAGCCCTTTTCGGATTTGTTTGTTTTTTGCGAAAACGGGCCGTTAGAGTTAGAGTGATGTGTGGTAGTTATATTAAATACAGAATTTTTAATGGTTTCTGTGGTCCAATCTTCCGCTACGATCTAGTTTACTTTTTTTCCACGTGTTTTCTTACTCGTACAGGGATTGTAAATGGCTGAGTGAGTGGATATTTCTGTAAAAAATGAAATTAAGTCACGTTTTTAGATTACATTTGTATTTTTATTTAATAGTTATTAACGTCAATTCGATTTTTTAAATGTTGTTTCTGAATCATCATTAGATATAACATTATTGGTAGTAAAATCTTCTTCGTGGTTCATTATTACTGCATTGTTATTTGTTTTTTTATTTATATTTTCTTGTGGTTGGTTTTTCATATCTTCTAATTTTGTTTTGAATGTAATTTTAAAATTTTATTATGTTTAAATATTGTCATCGTTTAAATTTTTGTTACCTTTTCTTAAGTTAGATATTGTTAAATTGAGCTCTCCGTTCTCTTGTTCTAATTTTTCTATTTGTTTTTTCTTGGTATATATATATAACGTTAATGATGTATTGTATAGTTTTGGAGTATATTTAGTATATTTACCTTATCTAATTCACATTCTTCCAGTTGTTTCTTATAATTTTCACTTGCAACCTGTTATGGTATCGAGTAAAATTTTATTTCGCTTTGTAAACACAGAATTCTAAAACATCTTTACCTTATTTGTTTCATTTTCTTCTTTAATATTTTCTAAATCTTATAAAGCTTGTCTTTTTATAATTTATTTATAATTTATTAACTAAAGATGTATTTAATTCACTCAGAAGTTTTTTCTTCAAACTTATTCATTTTTTAATTTCTTTTGTAATTTATATTTTGAAATGCTTGAATTTATAGCATATGCTTAGCAGTAGATTATTTTTCCGACATTGACACTTTGTATATGTATTATGTAAATTTAATTTTTATTGTTTTACTAAATGATTGTTAATGGTTTTAGGTTATTTATAAATAAATTTAATTATAGTTTAGTTTTTTGAAAATGAAATACTTGTTTGTAATATGTATTTCATAGACGTCTACATCGGTACAAGTACAGACAGACAGCAAGGACAAAAGAATGTCATAGTTGTGGATTCCCTTCATACCAGCCGCAGCGAAATAAATACATCCAGCTCCGGAAGAAGTTAGACGTTATACGAGGAAACGTCTACGCAGAACTGTGCGACAATAAGATTGCAAAGTAAGAAGGGCAAAAAAAAAAAAAAAACGGGGGACTTGGAAACAGAGGGCCCTTGGGTCACGATATTCAATCGGCACATGCTGCCACTAGCTCTTTTGTGAGAATCAAAGGTAATGAATTCGCCAGAAAAATAAAAATATGGAAAAAAAGGAAAACAAACTATACTTCACAAATTGAAACGCGAGCTAACGGTCGTAAACGAATTCGAGTTGACACAACTGCACCCTTCCCGAGCCTTGGCAAAATGCAGCCACTCAGGAAAAGCAAAGTTTGTCGCCTGAGCCACGTCCAAGCCAGAATTCACCACGAAGTCGAAGGCGTCTGGGAAAGCGCTGATGTAATCCCCTTTACACTGCTTCAAGCAGTGAAAGGGGATCGGCGGGTCGTTTGCCTTCAACAGTTGTGGCATTACTAAAAGACATTTGTGCCTTAACGTATATAATGAAAAAAATTGTCAAAAATTGGAGACAAAGTAACACAGCACAATTGAACTGCAACTTACAGTTCAGCAGAGCTGCATTTTTCGTGAAAACTGGGAATGCTTTCAAGGTAAATGCCTTGAGCAACTCGCCGTGTTTCTCAACAACACTAAATTAAAGAGAAATTTTGAGTTATTGGGAAAAACAATATAAAAAAAGAAAACCTATACCACCTAGTACTTCGGTTTCCCGCTATGATGATAATTGATGGACGGCAAATTAACATTTTCGGTGTGCCAACCGGTGAAGCTCATAGCGTGGCCTAATAGTAATTGGCATGTATCGATGCCAGACATCATGTTGTCCGGGTTGTGCACATCACGGATTTTTTTTGGAGAAACGGTAGAAAGGTTTTGTTCAGCGGTGTTAGATGCCTAGACAAAAAAAGGACGGAATGGAAACATTAAGTGATTATAAAATGAAATACAGCAATAGTACTTACCAGTAAAAAAGGGGTTTCCTTTCGAAAAAGCGAAAAGTCTTTGTCGAAGACGTATTACGAAGGGAAACCCCTTTTTTTGCCTTTTTCCAGGAGAATTTACCTGAACATGCGAAACATTTGATTTAAAAAAACATATGCCTTTTATAGGTAAAAAAATTAAAAATGCAGCTGTGGAGAATATTAAGTTGCAGACGACAAATAAGTTTCAGTTTATTTCATTCAGGTTTTTTAGTTGGGTGTGTGAACATGTAGGGGAGACCGGGGCTATGCGGGATATGGGCCTAAAATGTACCTACAGGGCAATTTTAATATGTACAATTTGTTGAAAAATTTAGAAATAAATAGAGCTTATGTTAATTAATTTATCCTCTTAACTTTTTTCATAAAACTTTTAATTAGTTTGTCGATTTTTATGGGAAATAAAAAAAATGGGATTCGTACAAAATATTTAGGACGTTTAGTTTTTCCTTTTTTAAATACTTCTATAAATATTGTTTTAAAAGTGAGATACGTATTTGATAGTGTTTTTCATCCAGTTGAAGGTGTTGAAAATTTGTACCTGTAAATTTTTTTCTTGGTTTCGTTTTTGAACATAACAATATCCTCAAATCTTCAACAGGTTAAGCTCTATGGCAACATCAATATAGACAAACAAAAACAGAGGCAAGCCACGGTGACTGGGCGCATGAAAACCCAAAATCCCGCGAGGCGTCTGAATGCTACCGTCTCAGTTTTGCTGTCTTGGTTGGTTTTGCTGCGCCATATCCTGTTTCTGTATTTTAAAAATGCATAAGAAAAAAAGAAATTAAAATTTTTACTAAAATAACTTACCGTTTGGCCAACTATGCTAGAGGGAGCAGGTGGCTGGATTGGGGCGACGGCCGGTGGCACGACGACCGGTGGTGGCATGAAGGCCGGTGGCATGAAGGCGGGGTGCATGAAGGCCGGTGGTGGCATGAAGGCCGGTGGCATGAAGGCGGGGTGCATGAAGGCCGGTGGAATGAAGGCTGGGGGCATGAAGGTCGGTGGTGGCATGTTGGAAGGCCGGTGGTGGCACGACGGCTGGTGGTGGCACGGAGGCCGGTGGTGGCACGTCGGCTGGTGGTGGCACGGAGGCCGGTGGTGGCACGACGGCTGGTGGTGGCACGACGGCTGGTGGTGGCACGACGGGTGGGGGCACGACGGCTGGGGGTGGCACGACGGGTGGGGGCACGACGGCCGGTGGCTCGTCGTACGGTGGCTCGTCGTACGGTGGCTCGTCGTATGGCTGCCCAGCTTCCTCGGCCGGATCGCCAATGCCTAAGGGTGAAGCTTCGCTGGCCAGCTAAGCCTCGCAATACAGGAAGGCTTCGCCGTCCTGCTCTACCTCACCGTAGTCATTGGATGGTCCGGCCTGGTCCACTGTAGCAGCCCTAGAACAAATAGATAAAATACGTTAATTAAATTTTAAAAAAAGAATTTACCTTAATTGTTAACTTACCTTCCATTACGCCGGAATTTACTAGTGAGTGACCTGCAGTTCTTGCAGTTGGACGAATCGGTCCACTCAGGTGTGTCGTAGCCGACATACTTCAACAAGTATTGAACTTTACTGCGTCCATTTTCGGACAGCTGATCCCTGCAAACGGCGAAGAAAAATAATTGAAAAACAATAAGAAAGAAAATATTAAAATTCATTCAAAAATGAAATGAAATGTTATAATGTTACCCTTACCTTCTGTCTAAACACGCCTCTACCTCGAATTCTTCAAACTGCTCGGTCTCTTGAACTTGATGGTTCCTCGGCATCTTCTTGGAAACACTTAACTGAGTGAACTAACCCGAGTCTGAGTCTGGTTGAGTTCAAAGGCCAATCCAAGGTCAGCCGTTTTCAAAACGTTTTCTTATTTATTTATTTTCCCCTTAGGATATGACCCAGTCTGGTAACCCTGCTTATCCACATCTCCCCCCCCCCCCTCAGTTTTGGATGCAGTCGCCGAGGTGAAGGCGTCGTTGAGTAGAGTAGTCCAGAGTTATCAACCCTGCCTGCTATTACACTCTGTTGGCAGCTGGCGATCGTCAAGAAAGCATAGTCGATACTACTGTGTTCTTGGTATAGTTGTACATATTCCATTTCTATTATTTTCAATTAATTTATTTAAAAATTTTTTAAATTTTTTAAATTAAATTTAATGTTCAAATTGGATCCAGTTTCAAACTGGTTCTTGTTTGGCAACCAGGGGTAGTTTAGCAACCTTGGTTGGTGGACCAAATCGGAGCTTTCTCTATTTAGCCAGGCCGGAAAGGCTTGCCATAGTATACCCGGGGGTAAACCCAAGGCAAAGTTCCCGGAGGAAGTGATGGAGACAATTGTCAGTAAGTGAATTATTTTTTAAATTCCTGCTCTATATATTGATAAATTTATATTTTAATTCATTTAAAATTCTGGATTCCAAAATGGAAGTCTTGGCATAAAGTTCTCCTTACAGCCGATTAAATTAAAACTGCCATAGGAGATCGACTGCTAGCTTGCCACACAATCGAAAAAAAAGAAAGTTGCAGGAAGCGGCTGCCCTTAATGTCGCTGGGGAAGAGGACTCGCTATCATTACGCAACTCGGATCTCGGATCTCGGATCTCGCCCCCTACAATGGTCCTGAAGAGTAGCTTCAGCTGTTTTTAGTCATTCTATGGCAATACGTTATTTATTCTTAAGGTTACAAAGACAAGATAATCTAGTATAATGTTATTTCTTAACATGCTGTCCTTATCGCGGTGAATTTTATGAGTTGTTTTTTTTTTATTCTTTGCATTTATGTTTACCGTTGTGCGGTATATATGTTATCCGGGAAAAATAAATATTACGGTTGCAAAATCGCATTTTGAATTTCAAAATATATTATTTTTATTAATATTGATACTTACAAAAAGAAAACTTAATTCTAGGAGGCGTTTATATAAGCATAAATTAGTAAAAAAGTAACTTAGCTAACTCTAGCTAGGTATATTTACACTATAACCTAAATAAGCATTTTTGAGCCAAATACCTGAAAGCCATCGAGAGCTAATTTGTTAATAGCTTTATTTAGCTCACGGTAAGTTTAGTGGTGGATGTTGCAGTTTTAAGCTTACCGAAAGTGTAGTTTAAGGGGTTTAATTTTTTATTCAAGCTGAAATAACAAAAAGTAAGCTTTCTGTGGCGTACGGGCGGGTGAAATGGGACACATAGAAAACGGGGTAAAACAGCGCATCTTAGTTCCTCCTTTGGGCGGAGCTGTAGGAGGGGCCAAAATATTGCTGTTTAGACGTATTTTCGAAGTGACACAATAGTTGGTCTCTTCTACAAAGATGTTTCGACCCGAATTGTCTTTGGAGCAAAAAATTCCTCGAGTTTCAGCAACATAAACCATGCTGAAAAATGTCGAAAAATACACTATTGTAACGAAACGCCTTGCGAAGCCCCTTCTTACCCAATTTCGCTTAAGTAGACTAAGACCTTATTTCCTTAACCCTCTTTTACTTTGTGCCACATTAGTCGACCTGGTAAGTAAACTTTCTAGAAAATATAACAAGCGGAGAGAGCAAGGCTCGGCATGCCCGCTAGAAACCTGGGTCAGTCTACGCCAACTCATTTTTTTCCGTCGCAAAAAAAATTTGATTTGGCTGATTTTTTTTCTGTGTGTTCTCTATAATAGTGCAATACACCTTGCAAAAAAATTTTTTTTGCTTAACTGGAGATGAACTAAAAAAATCTAAAGTTTCCGCGCTTTTCACTTTTTTTTGCGCGTTTTGCGCGTCTTAAACATTCTATTTTTTAAAGTTGTTGGTTTCAGAATTTTTATTTTTAACAATAAGTTTGACAAGGGTATATTTTTTTTTGGTTTTTGTTGGCTTATATCCCCGAATCAAACCGGATTCTCAACCAGATAAAAGAGTACGAGATAAAAGAGTAACATAAAATTCCTTCCTACTGGCTTCAAGACTAATAATTTGGGTAACATACCAGTACATATCATCTGGGTTTATGCATGCTATGTAGTCATTGACAGTGCAAGAGAAAAAATCAAATACTTCAGAGGTGGAGTTTGGCAAAATGTTGAACGTCGTGAAGTCCGCACCATCACCGGATAGCACTGATGCCTTGACTTGAAACAAATTAATTGGCACGAAACAATGAAACTTTCGTGTACCGTTAACTGCAATTGCATTCTGCATTCTTTCAATGATTAATGCCTCATTTGCTTTCACTTCGGTTGATGTGACATAAATACATTTAATTTCTAAATTTTCTGTTGTCCAATCAAACAGCTGCTTTGATGTTGTAATTTGGTCGTTCACGCCTCTTAGAAGGCTGGCAAGTCTGGCTAATCTTTTCACAGTTCCGCCGATTCCGTCGCACGCACTTTTTCCATGGCACGTAGCGAAAAAGTGCCACTCAGCATCCAGCTGGAAGTCCTCAAAGTGAGCACACAAATTCTCGAATTTTTTTTATTTTTATATTGTGCACCGGAGCCGTCTGTGAAGTATTTAATACTTTTAAGCAACGGATTTATGGTCTTCAGATGTGTCAGCACTGGATTGAGGTAGGCGTGAACAGATATGGTGTCGTGAGTTAGATGGTCGCTGATTATGGCTATGCTCACATTGAAGACACTCCCATCATGTCTTTTCATATAGGCCATAAAAGGAAGAATTGTTGCTTGGTGATTGGCCCAGTAGTACCCTTGCACTGAATTTTGAATGATAAAAGAGTAGTTTTCGGAGAAATCACTGACTAGCACACAAGATTCGCGATCAGTTTTTTCCTTGCTCTGAACGAAAAACGCACTTTGGTTCCGAGCGATCAAGTGATGAGTGGTTAGTTTTTGGACTACAGAGACGACCCTTTCTATGAAATCGTCACTATCACAAAGAATATTTTCCAATTTATTGTCATCGGTGTGTGTCCATTGTTTGTACGATATGGTTTCATTTTCATCCCCGATTAAATCTTCCAAGAATGATTCCAGCGCTTCC
Source organism: Daphnia sinensis (assembly GCA_013167095.2). Taxonomy (NCBI): domain Eukaryota; kingdom Metazoa; phylum Arthropoda; class Branchiopoda; order Diplostraca; family Daphniidae; genus Daphnia; species Daphnia sinensis. Next base: position 1,120,598 of record CM023190.1, read on the forward strand.
GATTTAGGGCAACTTGGGCAGCGAGTCATCATACACGTTTTGTTGTAGACTGAGCAAACAACTTTATCCATCAATAAATGGCGCTCTTCTCCAAGTCCAATAGCGGATAACATGAGTTTTACATTCTAATGGTATATACAAACGCACACTGAATGCGAACCACTGGACCCAACAGTAATTACATGTTTCGGTCTGAGGTCAGCAAAAGCGGAAAGGCCGAATGTTTTTATTCCGTCGATGTTTTTATACTCCTTTTTGTAATCAGAATGTAGTTCATCTGTACGTTGACTAGAAGCAAACGTTTTTGTACTTTAAGTCTTTTGCCATTTGGTTGTTTCACACTTTTCATGCCAGGGAGCTGTCGACTGTATTCATCTGATGTGTAAAAATCGATGCTGCGCTGTTTTTCATCATTTGACATCCGACGTGACGCTGTTTTAGCAGCTGGGCACGCTAAAATTCCAGATTGAGTCTTTAATTCACTTGCCTGAGCAGCGGCATATTCACTCGCATCAAAATAATCACTTGTTTGTCGATGTGTCCAACTTGCGGGAGCAAGAGTTAAGAGTGATAATTTTTGACCTCGTTTCTCAGTCGATTTGATTTTTTGTTTGACAGCTTTCATCAACTCAGAATAGTCACTTGATTTCAGTTTTAGTAACGAGTCATTTTCACTGCTGAGAATGCTACGTTTTAAATTTTCTAGCGCACTAGCACAAATTCGAGAACGTCTTTCAGCATTACTTTGATCCAGATCAATGATAGGTGTGATGACCGCAGCACTACAAAGAGCGTCAATCACGCGACGAGGTGCTATTATTTTTTCAAGAACGAACGGACTCGAAATTTCGTTGTCGTTCTCAATCGCTTCAACAACGTTGTGCCGCGGTGTTTGTGGCTCACGAGAAAGCACAGTTATTTTTGTAGAGCAACGTGGACATAATATTTTGCCAGGAATCAACCTTAAATTTTTGTCGGCTGAAAACACTCGGTCACTTAATTCAAGATCTATTTTCTTAACACCACGAATAACGCGCTTGTGAATGTTAAATGGGTCACAACTATTTTTCGCCAAATGGAGCGTTCCGTAGTATTCATAGTACATTGAAAAATGATGAGCGCAGATTGTTTTGACACTGTCACTGCTAACTCTAACCTTAATAACACGCTGTGCGTCAGTAGGCAAATCGAGTAAAACAATTAAATCCAAACTAGTAGTTTAAACATATTTAAAACAATCAGAATTTACAATTACACCAACATACCACTTGTCTAAAGAGATATCCATTTTGCGAAATTTGAAACTGAATCAAATACACAACTAAACTGTGCGGAGAACCGTCATGAACTACCGATTTCTTGGACTTATGAACTGTTCTTTTTTCCAAGTAAAACCCAAATACTTTTTGGAAATATCATTAACCATGAACAAGCAAACGAATTGTGGAATTGACAAGCTTGTTAACTCTTTCATCTGCCGCCTTCAAAAGGGATCATATGCCGTTGCGCCCTTCTGATCCAAGGGGAGCGAGCGCGCCGGAGCGCGCGCGGTGACAGCATGGGGGAAATTACACCATTTAAAAAAATATATAACTAAGTAACCGATAACGGGTAAAGCTTCAATTTTTGTGTGGTAATTCATTACAATCATATGAATAACTCTGCCAAAAATGAATGTCGTCCTAACAAAAAGATTTTGTCTGCGAGCATTTAAAAATAAATTCTTTCAATGGAAATTACGCGCTGACGACAAAAATTTTTCAAAATTAAACCCAAACCAAAAAAAAGTAAAAATTTTTCTCTTTCTTATCGTTCTTTTCGGTTTAAAAAAAATGAAATTTACCGGGCCAAAAATGGAATTTATCGTAAAAACGCAAAAAAATAAGTGAAAAACGCGGAAACTTTAGATTTTTTAAAATCATCTCCTGTTAAGCAAAAAAAATTCCTTTTGTAAGGTGTATTGCAATATCATAGAGAACACAGAAAAAAATCAGCCAAATTAAATTTTTTTTGCGACGGAAAGAAATGTGTTGGCGTGGACTGACCCACCTTTATGATTTGTCAAAAGTCGCCCAAAACGGCCTAAGCCCGCTGTCGCAAAAGAAATTATTTATGTGTGTTGGGACAGAGCCATAAAAGGGGAGGTCAGTCAGCTCCATAAGAAAATTTCCCTTGGACAGCGGCACCATTTTTCCAGAGCTCCCCTCTTTCCCATCCTCCTACTTGTGAATTGCTGTAAATTTCTGCCATCTCGTAGTAGAAAAGAAAATTGTTACCATTTGAAAAATTGATTTTGCTGTAGCGTTTGAGTTCTCGTGGTGGAGGCCATGGCGTCATGGCCGTTGCAAAGCCTAAACGTATTTACTGCTTTATTTGTGGAAGTGTACAAGAAAACGAAAGAGAAAAAGTTGCATTGTTTATTGTGCCAAAAGGTAAACTCGAAGAATGGACAGTGGCAATAGATGGTAACAAGCTTAAACAAATGTCAAGGCTGTGTGATGATGTGTGTGACTTCTTTGAAGAGGATGTCATCAAGGGAAATCTAATTTTGAGAAGCCTTTATTCCGAATAATGGCACCTAAAAAAATGCTGTTCCCAAATTGCTACTAAGCAATTAGGGGAGAGCGGGGTGATACAGGACACGTACCAAACAGGACAGTAGCAGTTACGGGTCTTGGTGATGATGAACGGGGGGGGAAATACTGGGATGTTGTCAATGTCAATTTCTATATGTGACAAATAAATCATCGTGAAATTCTTAAATATACACGAGTTATAGCGGAAATAAAAAAAGAGCGCTGTCTTTTCATTTTTATTTACACCACATTTTTTGGTATTGGCCACGCTATGGTTCGCCAAAAATTAATATAATAATTAAGGAAGCTAGTTAATTCCTTTACTTATACAGGGCAGCTATTTAAAAAATTTTACGGATTACGGTTTAAGAATTATTAATGAATTAAAAATAGACCCTCATTGGGGGTGACACTGGACACGGTTTTGGGAGTATAATCGGACGAAATCAATTTTTTATTGGCGGAGCCATAACGTTTGAATCATGGTCCAAAAGTGTTGTCTGCTTCGAAAAGTATTTTCAATAACAATTATTTTTATTATTACGAACAATAATTAATATTTCACTAACAATTTTTAGTTTCACTAACAATCGATCAAGAATCGATCACGCAATATCTAAGATGCCCCTCCCACTTCTCCATCTGGTATCAAAAGTGTCCAGTCCTTCCCCCCCAACTTCATTCGTTAATTTTCTTAATGTTAATGTACTTTTTTCAAATTTAATCTACGCTAAAATAGAAGTTCTATTGATAAAGTATTAAGGGAAATTTTTTTAAACATTAATTAATAGAAACTTTTTGTGCAACTAGCCGTGTCTAGTTTGGGACACACTCTTTCCAGTTTAACCCCCACATTTTTCATCAACAACGGCATGGTTACTCTTACTACCCAGAACACTGGCTACCCATGGGGTGGACACTGGCTACCCAGACACTGGCTATCCATAGGTGGCGACACTGGCTACCCATATATAGGGACACTGGCTACCCATAGAGTGCGACACTGGCTACCCATAGTTTACTTTTTTTTATTTTTTGAAAAAAAAATAACCCTTTAATAGATGGGCAGTAGAATAAGAAATAATGTTGTCGGAAAAAAGTCTGCTGCCTTCGCCCTGTCACCAACATTGTTATGTGACATTAACTTAATAAACGCGCCACCAAAGCAACTGATGAAACAATTATACCGTAGATTGGGGCTACTTTACACGAAAAATTCCAATTTTTCCGCGCAATAATGAGTGGATGCGACCCCAAAAAATTAAAAACATAAAAGTTAATGATTTTGACGGAAAAAAATATTGGTAACTCAAAAATGCCTTTATCAATTTCCGATCTTTTTTGTTTTTGTGTTACTAGTCATGTGATTAATGCATTGGTAAAAAAATTTCGGATAATTTCTGTTACAACTTATACACAACACGCCGACCTATGCACTACCGTGCACGACATCACATACCCCTTCCTTTAGTGTAAAGTAGCCCGAAAACATTGAAAACCCGGGGGCTACTTTACACACGTAGTTTGCCAGCCATTGAAAAACGTTACACCCAAATTTTTTTCAAACACTGTTATTTGAAGGATGTTTTCATACGAATGTAAAAAAAAATTGGAAATCTGTACATTTTGTAGAAAACAAACGCCAACTTACTTTCAACAAATTTGGGTGACGTTTTCCCGATGAAACTGTTGACGGGAAATCTACTCTTTACCCTGCGTCTATGAGGTTTTTGCACACGTTGTGACAAACTAGTCACATCATATATCAGGTGATTTTGAGACTTACTGAGACCTGTGAACTTATGATAGTGTCAACACAATTAAGATACCATGAACCATATATCTTTCACAAAATTTACTCGACACAATCTATTCATCAGGAGGAGGTCCAACATGGCTTTTCTGTTTTAATAAATTCAAATTAACTGAGTAGAATCAACACTTTATTGTGCAGTAATACTTACGGTTCTACAGATAAATTGAACAGATTTGTCTTAGCTGGTCTTAGTGAGAAATAGTGAACATTTGATTGACCATTGACGTTTCACTCATATTTAGGTAGCGGGTAGCCAGTGTCGCACTCTATGGGTAGCCAGTGTCCCTATATATGGGTAGCCAGTGTCGCCACCCATGGGTAGCCAGTGTCTGGGTAGCCAGTGTCCACCCCATGGGTAGCCAGTGTTCTGGGTAGCCACTGTCAAATTCCCTCAACAACAATTTTACCCATATTTTTCTAAATTAAATAACTCGTTAAGTATATAACGTATAGCGATGAAAAAATTCCCTAATGTTATACAAACAACGCTCTTTACACTAATATAATTTATTTAACCATAACACTTTTACACACCAAATTAGAGACAAAACAAAGTTTTTGTCCTGGTTCACTCCGCTCTCCCCTAATAGTAATTTATATATGTATTCATTTCAGTAATTAACTCTTTTGTTACAGTTCCAGGCTAAAAGTCTTCCTTACGGAAACCTCATCAAAATTTGAATGGACAAAACCTGAGAATGATTGAAAAGAAGAAATTTTTGAAGATTACTACGATAGTAAAACTTTTCTTATATTTATTTCAGTGTTGCGTGACATAATAATTTTAGCAGAGACTACAAAAGGAAAACGAAAATGTTGTTCCAATCAATCACTGCAGCAGAAATTTAAGTTAGTATTCCATTGATAAACATGTTCTATCCCTGTAATGCAACATTTTTACTTCATATTCACATATCTTAGATGTGGTACAAATCTGATGTGAGTCAACCAGAAACAGAATGCCTACCTGAAGACCCACATCTATTGAAAACACGCCAACAGCACATTTCTGGCTTCACATCTTTAGGGTCTTATCCCTGCATAACCTTACGAAGACAGTCGTCAAAAAGGGAAATCTGGATAATGAGGACGAGTTAAAAGTATTAGTTGGCTACAAGAAATGTTTTGTAGATCGATTTAAGGAAATTGAAGAGGAGAGACAGCAAGCAAGGTTAACTTTAAAGGACAAACTGTTAACTGAGTTGTCTATTAGATATTTTGATCATATTGATCTGCTTCACAGCCGATCAGAAGTTTTGGAATGCTATAAGTGTAAATCTTTGCTCAAAACAGAAGAGTCACAACTGCCAGAAACCTTTGCGCCAAAAAACTACACCCTTACAAGAACTTGTGGATATCTAAAACTTGCAAGTATTCAAATGTTTGAATGTTTTACAAAGGTAGAATCGTTAGTAGATAAGCATTTTTCTAACAATGATCACATCTATATCAGTCGTTGACCAAATTGTGGCAGGGATATCCCAGATACCCCGCTGGCATTACGTCAAGTCCCTTTTCCCCCCTGCTAGATGTCACGTCTGGTTACACCCCTTTTCTCCTACCCTCAACCTCTGTCGATCGGACACTCTGGTTCGGACTGTCGGGAACATGGTAACATCCCCCTGTTGCCGAGATATTGTGTAATACGGGTGCCGTGCTGGGCTCCGTCGTGTAAAAAAGGTAATGTGATTGATTAAGAAGTACAGTTGATTGCCCTGTAGATTGTTTGCATTGCGTCTCAATGGTGTGAAAGTCTTAGTCTTAGTCACTAGCGTCTGAACAAAATAGGCTTGTGGGCGTTTATCCCACAACAAAATTGGTTCTCTAAATTTAACCCCATTTTGATGTGATGAACATCCTGAAGTACTATCATTTCTAATAATGGAATACGTTCAAATTCGTTTTTATTTCGAGTCAAAACGTTTCAGAGATCTCAATTTAGCTAAAACAAAAACCGCTGTACATACAGGTAATAAAATGGCAAAGACCGCGTAATAAAACCGTTAAAACACAAAGTGTTCCAATTGTTATTACTTGCCTATTGAGTTATGCCTCATTGCCTTATTGAGTTTCCCGGCAACAACAGCTATTTCAAGTTTGTAGGTAGTAGTTCACAACACATCCACAAGAGGCAACAGCGCAGTTCTAGCAATCTCTGGGCCTTGGGCTTATGGACACCGTCTTATGGAGCTGACTGACCTCCGCCTTAATGGCTCTGGTTGGGCATTGCCCAAAATGGCCCGAAACATCCCGGCCTATTTTTAATAATCGTCCAAATTCACCAAATACGGCTCGAATTTGTCCACCTATACCTCTTCACGACGCCCAAAATTGCCCGATACCGTACGATTTTGCCCGCCTTAACATTGTCCCATATGCCTCCCAAGGGACAATGACTAACATATAAAAAGCAACCGCAAACTCCCAAAAGGTAGACAGATTTGCTCTGCCTCTTCCGTGTGTCAACTTAGGCTGCTACGTGCTACCGTTCTCCCGCCAAGCCCACTACCGCAACTCTTGCAACCTGCAGGACAAGTACCTCTTAAGTATCGTTCAGACTACAGCTCTTTTCTACGTATAACGTATAACGTATAACGTTAAAAGTTTACGTCTGTACTTCGTAAATTTCGCTGCGTTTTTTACGGAGCCATATTTACGTAAATGTGTTCGTAGTCTGTTCAGACTACACTGTTAAATTTACGTAGAGTAGGCTAGATTCTGCGAAGATTCTAACGTCTGCTGTAGATTTTAGTACCTGTTGTAGCTCTTTGTTATATTTACTGATAAAAGTTCTGAGGACGAAATTTCTGAAAATAGTGACGTGGATAACTTTAGTAGGCTCATATTTATTTTTAAAATAAAAATTTAAAAAATTAATTATTAAATTTAAAATTCTACATCTGACATATCCCAGAATGAATAGACAGGAGAGAAAACCTGAAAAAACAAAAGAATGTAGACAAGCGTAATAGATTTTGGCTACGTAGTGCGTAGAACGTCCCAAAAACTTATGTAAAAATGAGATCAATCTCATTTTTACGTACGCTCAATTTTGACTTCGTTTTGACTACGTTTTGAGTTTACGTATTACGTACTACGTAGAGCGTTGTGTCTGAACACTCCTCCGTTCCCAGCTACGTAACTCGGAGCGTAAAAACGTTATACGTAGTACGTAAAACGCTCAAAAAGGCTGTAGTCTGAATGTACCTTTAAGTAAGCATTAAGTTGCTGTTTGGTTCTTACTTTATTACGTCTATGCCTTGAAGTTATTTATATCAGTTACACCTAAGTGTCGTGAATCCTCTTTCTTTAATTTACGATCGCCGTTTGATCCTTTTACGGCATCGTTGCCAAACGATTTATAATACACGGCTTTTATTCTTCTCGCGTACGTGTTGTTTTATGCTTACCGAGTATACGGGACATTGTGAGTAAAACGACGCAATGGATTTCATATTTCCGTATTGGAGACAACACGACAACGTCGTGTACTCCTTTACACTATGGATTTCACGTATGGAGACAGTCAACGGTTCATGTAATGTTTATCATATTTTGCTGAACTGTTGTAAAATATCATCATTATTAATGTTACTAACATACACAACTTCAGTGCCATACAGAGCTTTCACGACGCCAGGAACAGCGCCTGTGTTGGCATCCATATGACCTTCACATTTTAACAGCAATCGGTAGCATCTCTTATCCCTTCTTGATTGTATTACTGTATTAGTATTTTAAAACATTTCAACATTTGAAAGATACGAACATAAAAAAACATACGATACAACAAACAGCTACCGCGACTTTAATGCAAAATGCTAAGACTTTTCCGAATTTTGAACTGGAAGTTACAGATGCACAACCCAATGTAGGCCTATACCTTACTGCAAAGTGCAAACACACTTTTCTCGCTTTCTTAGAAGCGAAATTTGAAATCACCTTATTGTAACAGAATTCCCATCCTGCAAGCAGGACTCCTTAATTTTATCTCCCCCACCTCCCTCATCGCACAGCCTCCACTTGAACCCACCATAAGACTACAAGCAGCAACACAGCAGACGTATCTTCCGGAAACTTCTCAAAAGACACCTGCATCGCCCGAAGCTCTTACATCAGCCGGCTAACACGGAAGCACCCTCTTCCTACCTGTTCCCACGCCTAAAATATTCATGCACCTGCACCGCACGCGCCAAGAAATTCCACCCTTTTTTAGATTAAGATTCCAACACATAAATAACCGTAGATTTAGAAATATTTTTACTAATTATTCACTTAAATCCTAGTTAAGTGACCTGTCCGAAGTGTCACCACAGTTCGGGGGTGGCTTTAACACAGGGCTATTAAATACTAATTTATACTCCAAATTCACGTTTTCTCCCGTAAATCTTACAACTTTAAACTATAATTCTTCCCACCCCTCCATGACTCATCCTAGCGGATGGGTACCCTTTAACCTCCCGAAAATTCGACTTAAGTGAGTTGACAGAACTGTCAACTTGTCGGATATTTCCGACCTTTAATGTGTTTAAAACTAAGTTTGCACTGTATTCATTTTTTTCTTTGTTTGTATGCAACGAGAGGGTAAGACTCTCGCTTCGCATTCCCCCATTAAGTTGCAGCTAAAACAAGTCTGAGCATGTCATGCTCTCCTTCAGGCTGATTCGCCAAAATTATTGTACCCCCACCCCGCAGCCAAATTGACCTCAGGGCCTAAATGTTGAAACAAAGACAGTAGTTGTTCGAGTCTTGTCAGAGCAAAGACGCTCATTCCTCACAACGGAAAATACAAAGCTACTCAAGCGACCGAAATTGAATTTCATTAAGTGCCGAAGAAAAGTCCTCGACATTTTTTGGTGCCGTGACCAGGATCGAACCTGGTGTGTTGGCGTCACGAGAGGTGACGGTTCCGACAGACCTGATTGAGACAGGCAAATCTCGAAGTAACAAGGGCTGGCGTCATCAACACGTGGTGGTCCAGACACCCTCTGCAGCAGCAGGCAACACGCAAACACAACGTAGGAACATCCACTTTCATCCGAATTCATCCATTGTCATCCACGTCATCCGTACTCAATTTCACTTCATCAACGTCCGTCTGAAGTTAGAGCCACGTTTGGAGCGATGGCAGATCTGGAGCGTTTGTTAGTTTTGAGGAGCGGCAGTAGAGTTATTGCAGCCCGATTAATCGAAAGGCTCAAAAACGTATTTGAAGATGAGGACATGGAACCATCTCGAAAAATTCATGAACTAGAAAGCAAGTTAGCTGAACTTAAAACACGCTATGAGACGCTGGAAGATTTGGATCAGCAAATTCAGCTCGTCACAAAACAAGAAGACTTGCAGAAGGAAATCGAGGAAGCTGATGTCGAAAACAGCATCATTCAAGACGCTGGGGATTTATGTCGTTACAGAATCAACGTATTGCGTCGTGCAAATCCAGACGTTGATTCAACTCCACAACCAGCACCCGTTTTGCCTTCTCGAGCGACCAGTCGACCAAAAATTGCTTTGCCACGTTTCAATGGCGATATCTTACAATGGCAGCCGTTTTGGCAAGCTTTCGTTGCTGAAATTGAGAGCGATGATTCGCTAGCTGACATTAACAAGTTCAACTATCTCTTGGGTCAACTAGATCAAAATGTGTTGACCACAGTAGCAGGCCTAACTCCATCAAACGAAAACTACACAGTTTTGGTGGATATTCTCAAAGAGCGCTATGGAAGGAAACCTAAGGTTATCGCAGCCTACATGAGAGCGTTGTACAATGTACCAAAGCCGGAAGCTAATTTGAAGAGCCTCCGTGGCTTCTATGATCAATTGGAGTCTTATGTTCGTGGTCTTGAATCGCTGGGCAAGCCCCCTGATACGTACGGTGACTTGCTTGTATGTATCCTTCTAGACAAACTCCCGATTGACGTACGCAAAAATGTCGCTCGAAAGCACGATAAAGATGAATTCACTCTTGATCAATTGAGAAACGCCCTAAAGGGAGAAATCAGAGTTATGGAAGCGGGACAAATTACGTCGCCGTCACCAAGTCTACCGCCGAGTAAGCAGCATCATTCCAGACAAACTACTACTATGTTCAACGGCGTAGTAAATCAGAAGCCTCCCTATCAATTGCCTTGTGTATTCTGCGGAGCGGAACATCCAGTGTCCCAATGTGCTACAGTGTCTTCAATCGAAGAAAGAAAGAAGATTGTTCAACAAAAACGTCTTTGCTTTAACTGTTTAAGTGCCAAACATCAACGGAAAGATTGCCAATCTAAGGCAGTCTGCAGGATTTGCCGAAGTAAGCATCATACTAGCCTGCACGACTCTTCAAAACCAACTAGTGCCGTAGCTACGGCAGTCACAAATGCTCATTCTCAAGTAAAGAGTCTCAACGTCTCACAACGAGCAGCCCTAATCGCCCACAAGAGTACCAGTTCAGTCAACGTGGTATCATACCCATTCGTCTTTTTGAAAACAGCTATCCTTAAAGCACGCTCAGCCAAGTGTGAAGCAAAAGTAAACACTATGTTCGACGAAGGCGCACAACGGAGTTGGATTACGCGCGATCTAGCAAAACGACTTGGCCTTCGTACAAAAACAAGAGAATTCCTGATAACGTCCGGTTTTGCCAAAGCCAGTTCTGTTCCAGAACTCTTCGAAGTGGTCGAGTTCGGAGTTGAAGCCAATGACGGAACTGTCATCGTCATGCGAGCGATAGTGATCGATTATTTAGTCGACCCCCTAGAAGACAAATATCGCCGCAATCTTCAAAAACTTCCGCATTTGAAGAATTTGGATTTAGCTCATCCCTGCAACAATGAAGATTTGTTCTCTATCGACCTGTTAATTGGTGCAGATTTCTACTGGAGTTTCATCGAGGACGAGCGACCCATTCGCGGTAACGGACCAACAGCAATCGGTTCCAAAATTGGTTATTTGGTGTCCGGCCCGCTGGAAAATGTGAGAGTGAAAAAACCAGTGCAATCCCTGAATCTACATGTGCAATCTGTTGAAAGTGCGGACGAATTTTCGTTTATGTGGTCGCTGGAGACTCTGGGAATCTTTCCTCGTCAGGAAAAGGTCAGTGAAGCGACGGACTACGCCAAGAAGTGCATTCAGTTCATAGACGGCAAGTATATTGCCCGATTCCCGTGGAAAAGTGATCACCCCGAGCTCGTTTCTAATTTTACCATGGTGAAAAAGATGATCGAAGCCACCATCAAACGTTTATCCAGAGACGGGATGTTGGGAGTGTTTGCCGACATTATCAAAGATCAGTTAGATCGCCATTACATCGAACTAGTTCCGTCAGAGCCACTCATCAAGGGTTGTCATTATATACCCTACCACTATGTGAAGAAGGAGTCATCGACCACTCCCATCCGGATTGTCTACAATTGTTCCAACAAAGGTTGGAATGGCGTGAGCTTTAATGACTGCGTTGAAACTGGTGCGCCCCTCCACAATGATCAGGTTCATCTTTTGATCCGATTCAGAGTCCACGCTATAGGCATAGTTGCTGACGTCGAAAAAGCCTTCCATCACATCGAGCTTCATGAGTCAGATCGTGATTATCTACGTTGGATGTGGTTATCAAATCCACAAGATCCCGATTCGCCGTTAGTTATCTATCGCTTTAAAGTAGTTCCCTTTGGTGCGAAATCATCGCCATTCATTCTCAACTCTGTCGTTATGCATCATCTGTCAAGAAATGGCTCTGAAGTGGCTGCTGATTTGCAGCGAAGTGTTTTTGTTGATAATATTATCACCGGGTGTGATAGTCAAACTGAGGCTGAAAGTTACTTTCATCATGCGAACAATATCATGCGCGGTGCGAACCTGCCACTCCAGGCATGGGGATTCAGTGATCGCTACTTAGAGAAAAAGCTGGAAGGGAAAGGGACGTTCGACGCCTCACCAGAGTCAAAGACGCTTGGACTAATTTGGAACCGCAATAGCGATTGCCTCCATGTCCAAATTCCAAATTTATCTCCATCAATTGAAAAGGCAACGAAACGCGACGTTCTCAAAGGAGCGGGCGCATTCTACGATCCGCTGGGGTTTTATGCGCCGTTGGCCACAAGCGCAAAGATCCTAATCCAAGATTTGTGTATAAAAAACGTTAAACTAGACGAAGAGCTGACAAGTGAACATTTAGAGAAGTGGAAAGAAATAGTGTCTTCGATCGTTTGTGCTACAGAACAAAAAATTATGTCGGTGAGAAGATCCTATTTCGGAGGAGCTATAGCGGTACGAGAGCTCCATATATTTTGTGATGCGAGTCGCCGAGCCTACGGTGCGGTAGCGTATTTCGTGCATCACCAAGAAGTAGCGTTCGTCGAATCAAAGGTGAGAATCACGCCAATCAGAAGCCAGCAAAAAGAAGATGACCGAGAGTTGTCTATTCCAGAATCCGAATTGATGGCAGCCTACTTGGGCGCTCTGATCGCTACGACCATCATTGCCGCACTTGAGCCACTCGGAATCAAGCTTCGAGTTTATCTCTGGAGCGACAGTCAAATTGTGCATCACTGGATCTCGAAAGAAGAGGGACACCCACGGCAGTTTATTACGAATCGAGTGAAGAAAATCCGGGACTTCAACAAAACTCAGGCGGCTACATGGAAATATGTTCCGTCAGCAGAGAATCCAGCCGACATCCTCTCCCGAGGTGCCTCATTTAAAGAATTGAAAGCTTCAAAGCTGTGGAAGGAAGGCCCGAAGTGGTTGACGGATCGCAAGAGTTGGCCAGCATGGTCAGTAACAGAGTTTAAAAGCTCCAAGCAGTTCACGTCGCTGTAAAAAGCGCAGATCCAGTCGTCAAGGAGGAAGATTTATTTTCAGTGATAGATCCATCAAAATACAGTTTTAAGAAGCTATTGCGGGTGACAGCGCAAGTGTTTCGTCTCGCAAGCAATTTTCGATTAAAAAATCCATCGCGTGATTTGTGGAATCGAGAGCCGCTCAACTCCGACGAACTACAGAGAGCAGAGAAGGTTTGGATTCGTGCTTTTCAGAAGAAATATTTTCCATCCGAACTGGACTATCTACAATCAAAGAAGAAATCTTGGAGACCTGCACTAGTATCTCAACTTGATCTATTCCTAGATACAGACCATATCATCCACTGCAAAGGCAGGCTCCAAAACTCTACTATGGCTGAGTCGGCGAAATATCCAGTATTGATTCCAAAACATTCAGACCTGGCACGACTGATTATCACTGATGTCCACGAGCGAATTTTCCATTATGGAACGGAATCTACTTTAGCTCAGTTGATTCAGCACTACTGGATACCATCTGCCAGAGCGCAAGTTAAAAGAATTTGTCGAAGCTGTGTCAAATGCAGAAGAGACCATGGATCGTCGTACAAACTTCCAGACCCAGCGCCTCTTCCGGGAGATCGTGTTCGTCAGTCCTACCCTTTTGAAGTCACCGGAATAGATTACACCGGGTCAATCCCCATCCGCGTCAAAGAAGGAGAGGATTCGGTATACATCTTATTGTTTACCTGTGGAGTAACGCGCGCTATTCATTTGGAAGTAGTTGAGAATATGACGAGCGGAGCCTTCATCGACGCAGTGCGTCGTTTTACGAGTCATCATTCCATTCCCCGAGTTATCTATTCGGATAACGCGTCGACATTTGTAAGCGCCTCAAATATTCTGTTGGAGTTCTTCAAACAACCGGAGGTCGCAAAGGAACTTGCCAACCTGAGGATCACTTGGAAATTCATACCCAAGCGAGCGCCGTGGTACGGCGGATGGTGGGAGCGCCTGATTTCCCTAACAAAAACTTCTCTAAGGAAAATGAATGGTCGGACGAGATTGAGTCTTGTCCAGCTACAAACAGTTATCTCGCAGATAGAGGCGATCCTCAATGATCGGCCTTTAACTCGAGTTTCAACGGATATTCAAAGCTTCGAGACCCTCACTCCTGCCCATCTACTTTACGGTCGTCGCATCACTACGTTGCCGATTCACTATGCAGCAGACGAGGAGCTAGAAGATCCTAGTTATGGACGCTCTACAGAACCCCAGATTCTGTCCAAAGCGTATTTAAGAACGCAGAATGTTTTACGCGCCTTCTGGCGCAGATGGACTCATCTCTATCTGCCTTCACTACGGGAGCATCACCAGGCAACCAAAGGAACGATCAAGGAAGCGATAAAGATTGGCGACGTCGTGCAAGTCCATCAAGACAGTAAAAGATCAGAGTGGAAGTTAGCCATCGTGGAACAGCTGAACCGGGGTGCGGATGGCAAGGTGCGTTCGGCAGAAATCAGGACGGCTAAGGGTAAAACCAGCCGCCCTATCAACAAACTATACCCCTTAGAAGTAGTCGAGTCAACTGAAACATTGATTCCAGTGGAATCAGGAAAGCAGCGCATCGTAGAAGCCGCAGCGGCCAAACCTTTGCCATTGGTTCCAGTTCCCGTCGAAAACCCGTCGGTGTCAGCAGTTCAAGAGTCAGCTGGAAGTCCATTCGTGTCATCAATCCCGATTCCAGTCATCGATGAGATGATGCCGAGGGCGGTGAGGATCCAGCGCAGAGCGGCCCAGCGAGCAAACGAGAATATCAAGTTCCAGGCGCAGTTGGAAACGGTAGAAGAAGAAGACGAGTAATTCTGGCCGGGTGTATGTCGGATATTTCCGACCTTTAATGTGTTTAAAACTAAGTTTGCACTGTATTCATTTTTTTCTTTGTTTGTATGCAACGAGAGGGTAAGACTCTCGCTTCGCATTCCCCCATTAAGTTGCAGCTAAAACAAGTCTGAGCATGTCATGCTCTCCTTCAGGCTGATTCGCCAAAATTATTGTACCCCCACCCCGCAGCCAAATTGACCTCAGGGCCTAAATGTTGAAACAAAGACAGTAGTTGTTCGAGTCTTGTCAGAGCAAAGACGCTCATTCCTCACAACGGAAAATACAAAGCTACTCAAGCGACCGAAATTGAATTTCATTAAGTGCCGAAGAAAAGTCCTCGACACAACTCAAGTCGGGGGTGGCTTTTACACAGAGCTTATTCTTCATATTGTTTCCTTTATTCGGGTCACGGCCGCATCTTTTTCATATAAAAGGCCGTGACTTTTCCTCTCAGTTAGTCGTTTTTGAGCCGTTTTCGGTTGCCTTTAAACGTTCTTCAGCCTACCTCAACCTGTTCTTTAGTGACTTAACGGTACCAGTTAAGCTCAGTTTAGTTGATTTGTGAAAGTGAATATTTTCTGCTCACGCTACCCGACTGCGCCAACTGGTATGTCACACCTCCATTTATTTATGCCTGTATTTTAGACTTAGAAACCGAATACATTGCATTGTGGATCAGACGTCTCCTGTTCTTTTATTTAAAACTGTTTTTGATTGAAATTATCTCGTAAAGGGAAGAATGTTTAAATACACGAATCCTTTACATTATCGTATGACAAACAATTCGCGAGATCATTCTCAATTGACAAAATCATGAGACTTGAAAGGCGCTTTTGTCCCATTGTGGACCTGAAGTAGTTTTTGATGAGTTCCAGCTTACTGAACGATCGTTCGCCTTCAGCAACAGATACTGGCGTCGTGATAAAAATGCGCAATAGAATGCATATAGACAGGAAATTGGGTGTAGACCTTTGGAATATATTTGGTTTAGGAGATTCAAAGAATTGTCAGGACTGAAATGAGACGATTCTTTCAGACGGTCAAAATGGCGAATTTCTTCGATGAGATCGTCTTCTTTCGCATCAGCAGAGAAGAATTGTGCCAACTCGCGAGCTTTTTCTTCTTGGGAAGAGGAATCTTCAGCCACACGCCAAATAAATGAAAATCAAGAAGAAACATTCTTCAACACATTGAATCTTGATTGAATTTGCTGAATCAGATGATCAAATCCTACGTTGAATATTTTGACTTCAAAATCGTTCTCTGGACTGTCGTGGTAGTGAGCCGTATTTGACGGTTCGTCGTGAAAACGCTTCGCTTTTCTCTGGCGTTTAGCAACGAATTCAGTTTTAAAACCAAGAGGTCCGGCCACCACTTTTGCTTCTTCCACAATATCTTTCCAAGATGAGTGGATGCGACCCAGGTCATTCAATTGGTTGTTGGATTAGGACTACCTCGTCATCATTGGTAATTGAATCGGACTGTAACAAACGATTAACGTCGTCAACAGCTTGTAGGCTCTTGTACCAAAATGTCAGGAGGACAACCGTTTCAAATGGTTCCAAAAATTTCTTTAAAGATTTAGTTTGATTTAGCATGTCCGCTGTGAAGTCTAACTTGTTGAATCAAAATAGGGCTCGGCCCCGCGCCGATCGGGTAGCTTTTTTGGCGACCGGGTAGGTAACTTTGATTTTTCGGTTTGGAACCGACAGATCACAGATCGTCCATTGTCTAACCCGCGGGTAAACAGATCCAAACCGGTTCCTAACAAAAAAAGGACCCAGATCCTAAAACCGGTTCTGGACCCGGTTCTTAGAAAAATTTCCCAATTTTGGTTCTAAAAAACCCGGTGTAACCGGTTTTTTACCCGTTTACCTGGAAGTTTCCCCCGGATATTTAACCCGATATCTATTAAGCCGCCATTTTGGAAAATGGCGGCAGATGTAATTTCTATTAAGCCGCCATTTTCCAAAATGGCGGCAGATCTTACCCGATTACCCGAAAAACCGCACCGGAACCGATCTGCTTCTGGAAGACCCGAACCGACCTCAACAGATAGGTCATTTTTCGGGTAGATCAGATCGGTTTACCCGATCTCGGCCGATCGGGGCCGAGCCCTTATCACCCCAGAGCCAACCCGTGTGGCCTAGGTGACGGAGACCAAGTTGGGCCGGTAGCCTTTTAATCCCGACCTTCTTTTGTTTCCTATACTAAACAGTTAACACCTAATAATCAACGGGGCTATAGCCAAAAAGCCTATTGATGAGATTTTAACCAAAAATTCTTAATTTCCGTACGCGATTCTATTTTTACTGATTAGTGATTACTCATTACTGAATTACCCGAAGGGTTTCTAACCACGTTTTTTTTTTTGCTGGTATGGTTTTTTTTTCTGGTGTGGATGGGTTTAGTTCACGATTGCCCCACTAGATGATTGGGTTTAGTTCACGATTGCCCCACTAGATGATTTAGTAAAGCGAAAATAAAAAATAATAGGTTTTCACGTGAAGGATAGGGGGTGTATTATTGAAAGAGAGTCAAATAGCCATTTTAATTCGGAATGATGAATAGTATAGGATCACTACAGAGTGATTAAGTGTAATTGTTTTTTTTTCTTAGCGCCATTAGCTAGTCCCTTCATTTGCTGTAAAGAAATGGGTCGTTTGAAAATATCTGATATGGATACAAAAATTAGTTTCCTCTAACACAGTCATTTCCCTAAAAATTTGTCAACTCGGAATCAACTTCAACTTTCTCGTCTCGAATTCAATACAAACCTTTCTTCACTTATAAATAAACTTAAATTGAAACTTCACTCTCCTTCTTGTAGTAAATCGATACGAGTTCCTTTGGGTTGGTCCAAAATCGTGTCGTTTTTGTCGCCATATTTAAAAAAAAACACTACAAACAACTTCAACTATTTTTCTAACTATTTCTTTAACAAAATATTTTTCTAACTATTTTTTTAGCAAATAACACAACAGCTCTAATTCTAGCATTTAAAAGCCGATAGAAATAAAGATTACAAAAAAACCGAAAATAGCCCTTCGGGTACCTTGCTAACGCAGGTAGCTGACGGTGATAAATACAACCAAAAATTCTTCTGCGCCCACTAGATGGCTCTGTTCATTGTTTTTTTTTCTCCTAATCATCTTTATTACATTAAACAAAAATTGAAAATGACTGAGCGGGATTACTCTGAAATAGAGACAAATCATCAGTTTCCAGTATTGTCTGTTCCTCGTATTTACCTAGATGTGGAAGGTATCCCTACCGTTACGAGTGATGAACAGGTGAAGTATGCTTCATAAAATATTTTAGAGTTGAAATATTGTCTGCCATGGCAACTGTATCATAATTTGATGTCTTAATTCTGTTTGTACCTTGGTTTCCGGTTTTGTATTTATAGGTTAAAGTTGAATCCACCATTGAACATTTATTGGAAAACTTTTTAGAAAATCATGAACTTGATTCTACTTTACCACTGCTAAGCCGTCTTCAGATTGTTGATTTCGTAAAACATGGCCTAAGCCGACTGTCAACATCATATGAAGTATAAGAATAATAGTTTTACATTTCTGAATTTTATGTTTCATATCTATTGTGTAGTGTCTAGATGCCAGCAGAACATGGGTCTGTTACTGGAATCTTCACTCCTTAGAACTACTAGAAGCCTCCATACCAGATGAAACCAAAAAAGCTGTGATCTCCTTCATAAATTTGTAAGTATAATTGTATTATTAAATTTGTAAGCACTACCTGTCTGTTCATTAAGTTTTTACATTTGGAATTGAACCAATTTTTTAAATGATAGATGTCAAAGCCCTACAGGAGGGTTTGGTGGTGGACCTTTTCAATACTCACACTTAGCCCCTACATATGCTGCTGTTAATGCCCTTGTCATTCTTCAGTCAGATGTGGCTTACAAAGTAATTGACAGGTATTATATAGTGATTGCAATTGTATGTTTTGTGGCAGCATCTGTTTACTTTTGGCCATATAGGCCAAACCTTTATCATTTTCTAATGAGCTGCAGAAATGAAGAAGGTGCATTTGCTTTGCATGTTGGAGGTGAAGTGGATGTCAGAGGGACATACTGTGCAGTTGTTGTAGCCAAGCTAACAGGTATCGCGGATCAAAAACTTTTCAGTGGCACCAGTGAATGGATTCTGAAGTGCCAAACTTATGAAGGTGGCTTTGCTGGGACTCCAAATCAGGAAGCACATGGAGGTTAGAAACCTCCAAATCAGCGTAACTGTTTTATTCATTTCATTTTTGGCTACATATAGGTTACACGTTTTGTGCCCTCGCTGCGCTTACACTTTTAGGCCAAGAAAGCAAATGCAACATCAGATGTCTCTTGGTAAATGGAAAAGAAAACATATTTGTTGAAGGTTAGTGTTATCAAAGCTAATCTTTGGTTTATTCTATTTTATTTTCAGAGGTGGGCTTCCAACCGTCAAATGAAATTTGAGGGTGGTTTTCAAGGAAGAACAAATAAACTTGTTGATGGCTGCTATTCGTTCTGGCAGGGAGCTCTGTTCCCTTTATTGCATTTTCATTTAGCAAAATCCGGTACGCTAATATACGTTTTCATATGCATTTCTACACATGTTAGATATGTTTGAGTACATAATAGTTCTCTTCTCGTCACCTTTTTTTTCTTTCTTTATTGCAGATCAATACAGTGAAGCATTAGATGTAGAACGATGGCTTTTTAATCAAGAGGCACTTCAAGAGTATTTGCTCGTTTGTTGCCAACACCCGTTTGGCGGACTTCTCGATAAACCTGGAAGGTAAAAGTTTGAACTGTCTTCTCACCTAATGTTGTGTAAAAGTATTGGCTCATAGATTTATTGCGAACCGAGAATTCAAAATATGTTAACGCAATTCGTAGGCCCCGTGACTTCTATCACACTTGTTATGGTTTGAGTGGTCTCTCCATAGCTCAACATGTAAGCGGCGTGGTTTCTGGAAGGCCGTTGGTTGTGGGTAATCCAAACAACGAATTGGTAAATTTTTATGACGTGAAATGTAAGCTATAAAAATAGCTCTTGCCAATTATCTTTACTTTTATAGGCTTTAACCCACCCAGTCTACAATTTGGGAGTGAATGCTGTGATGAGGGCGCTGAACTATTTTAACTCGAAGCCTTTAAGAACCTGACCAGTTACGATAGTAACTTCTTGCCTGCCATCTCCTTCTTTCTAATAAACCAAGCTCTTATCTTCCCCTTGTACCGCGTTTATTTTCGCACTTTTGGAGTTATCGATTGGTGAGAGCCGCTGGTCGACTCTTATCGCTTACTGACTGCCATATTACACTTGATCTGCTCAGCAGTAAAATATCACGATATTATGTTGCACAAAGTAGGCCGATAAGTGCAGGGTTTGATCATGCTCAATCTCTCCCTTTTTGCGCCCTCTTCGAAAAAACTTTAAAAATAAGGCTAAACTGTATCTCATAATCGTAGCATTTTCACGCCTGATTCATTTGTTTTACAGTAAAGGCGCCTCGTAGCACAGTATTGCATAGAAAATTTTAATGTACGTTTTTTCTGCCCTTTTTTAAAAACAATATATGGCCATTAATCTACATAGATATTGTGATGTTGCAGCCCTATTGGTGGGGATATCAGATAGTTTCAGGCGAAATACGATGACGTCACTGGCGATGACGCTAGAGCAGTGGAGAATGAGGGGCCGATCGTGGCGAAACATTGAATTTGGGGGCTAAGCTATAGCAGACGCACAGTCAACTTGACAGTCGCACTACTGCCTGTGGATGTATGGTGGTTGTGCAAGTGGCCATGTGTTGCGTGTGGTTGTTCGTCAGATTTTCTTTTCAAGTCGCACCAGTTCTATATCACCTCTGATCAGTCGAACTTGCATGGAAAGGAAAAACATTGAATCATTCAGTTCAGCGTCAGTCCCTGGCCCAGTTAGAGTAGAAGCCAACATCACAGACCCGAGTATAAAGGAATCGATATACGTTTCCAGACAGTGGTACCCCAACACCGAGGTAGGCCATTTATTTGTTTTATTTGCTTTTTTGTTTGTTTTGTTTTTAATGAAGGGACACTGACGTGAATAACGGTCTGTCGTTATATAGTGAGAAAAATGGGTTTCGTTGTTGGTTCTCGACGTCGCATTCTGGCGATTCACACAGAGATTCGACGACAAAAAAATTCATGGCAACGACGACCTGTTGAGCGACAATGTTTTGAACTGTGAAGCTCCTAACTTCCCCTCTGAAAAATCCTTTAAAGTCTGCTTGCTTGTCAGGTGAATAACTGAAAGAAATCAAAGTGAAACTAGCATACACTACCTTTTTATCTGGTCTTTCGATGCATTGGCGTTCTACCTTTTTGCAAGCTGTATATTCATTGCCTCCTTTCAGCCTATTCTAGTACTGCAGTAGGTTATGTGTTACAACTTACACCACGTTTAGTTAATCAATCTCACGATCTCTTAAGAATTCCATCACACGAAAAAATTTTTGGGGCCACTTTCCAGCTTATTTATAGCGTTAGTTGGAAACTATGCCGACAGAGTTTAGGGCCTCCTTTACAGAAAGGGAGAACACATACAGCGTTACGCTTTTTGTAAAAGCTGATACGGGACTTGGGGCTCGGGTGCTTTCTTGAGGCAAAGTGCTATTGAAAATAAACACTCCCTCGTGAAAAACCTTCAGGCTAGAAACAACGAAACGACGGACTGAAACTCGACACTAGGGCAACGATAAAACCATTCATCAGTTGAAGTCCCCGTTGTTACGTTTGGCAGCGTAATCTTAGTTGTTTTTCTTTCTTGCAGCAGCTCGTGACTGGCGACCCACTATTGGCGCTGAATTTAATCCGTCGTAAACGCCCCCCACCAATATCCCTAGACAGTCGTTAGTGTTGCTTTTTGTTCTCACTTGTGGCGCAGTAACGGAATCGGCTGCGACAGTTTTTCCAAGATCGATCTTCGCCCCATGTCGTATAACGTTCGTTAAGTTAAATACGCTGCCTTTGTTTGCATGGCCCATTGACCTTAGTGTGCTACTAGCAATCTTTTGAAAGAGGCCACACCAAAAAATGGTGGGTGATGTGAGTGCTATTGTGTAAATGTTTTTGACAGTTCTTCGTGTCGTTTGCAATCTAAAAAAAAAAGTATAATGATACTTTGTTGTATCATGTACACGTGTCAGTTATCCCATCGTTGGAAGACAAATGACCTGAGATTCTAATATTACCCCGCCTATTTTACATTGTAACGCCGATATACGTCGTCGACGTCCGACATCTAAAGCTGGTGTTTGAAAAGGAAACACCGTTTCTAAGTGCCATGTAGATAATGAATTACGTTCTTTCAATCCTTATCGAAAGCGTTGATGGGCGTATGGATGCCGGGTGGTTCAGGAAATCCTGTTGCCCTTTTGGCTGGTCTATTTTTTGTGCACATCGATGTATTGAAATCTTTGGTAGATTTTTTTAAAGGACGAATCGCTCCGCAGGAAGGTGGACGTATGTTATTTTTCATCATGCAAAAACCAAGCTCAATCTAGTTTGCATTTTGAAAACTAACCGTCTGTCCTTATTCGTCGTATCCATGGCCTTTGTTGAAAAAAAAAGGCAGTGTTTGACGTCATCTCTGTCTCTTTCTCTTTTTCACGCGTTTCGTTGCCCGTAGCGGTTATGTTGTTTTGATCCATAGTAAAAGAGAGCGCTAGCTGCGTACGACGAGCGAAAGTCTTTCGAATTTTTATGTCAGTTTTCCTCATTCGAGTTAACTTTTGGTCCGTCTCAATTGCACCGGTTTCCCTTGGTCTTTTTTTTTGTGTGTGTTTGTTTGTTTGTTTATTTGCTTGCTTGCTTGTTTATGTTGTTTCCCTTTCTCCCAGCGAGTTACCATCGACCAGGTAGCATACACCTAGCGCGCTCATATCCTGACGGCCCAAAACTAATTGTCTTGTTGGCCAAGTATTTTTTTTTATTGCGGCTTGCACTCAGACAAATTTCACCGTTGATGGTGGAAAAGAGAGCCCTTCACTAATATATGCGTTGTCGGTACAAGAGCTTGTCGAAAATTCGTATCAGCCATCACTAAAACATGTTTATTTTGTACCTCTTTCATTAAATTTATGTTCAATTTAGGGCGACCGAGGAATACAGTTGAGATGTAATGATCGACCAGGGAATATCGATTTGTTACTGTCCGAATCGTTGGAAAAACGGTTTTGCATCTCGCGTCGCGATGAGAATTGACCGACCGAGTTGCAGTTGCCGTCAACATTCCACTAGGGAGCTGTCCACCGTCTATAATTCAGCGGAGCTTTCGCAATTACCGACAACACGGCGTTCTTGGAATAACCGCAGCATCTCCAAGAAAAGTCTATCGACTCCGGATCTACTAATGAGCCACCAGCGGCCGCAACGCCATGAAACTTGCACCGATCCGGATCATGTTCCAGCGGACAGTCACGTTCCAAGGTGTGTGTTGTCTTGTGTTTTGTGTCTGCACGTGCATTTGCGATTCGAAAGTAGAGAAAGTAGTATGATCAGTCCAACAGATGATGACTTATGGAAATGTTCACGGTTTAACGATCGAATGTGTGTGGGAGTCTGAGGAACGATAGTGATTGATGACTATTGAAAGTAGTTGCCTGTCTCTCTACCTTCCTAAAGCCAACACACACACACAAAAATAAGATATAAAAAACCATAGAAAAAAAAGTTTAAAAAAGGGGGGGGGGGGAGAGAAAAAAGAATCGAATGTTGACGAAATGGCGTCCCTGTGCTTTTTATGGAGAAACATGCCTCCCATTGGCGATATAGCATGCATAGTGAACACGAGTGTAGAACGGCTGGATTTAGTAGACGTTGAGTGATGGTTGCTTGATAACGGATATTCTCGTCGGTATATCTACACTCCTTGTTGCTACATGCTTTCATTTTATAGAGAAATTTCGCTTTCTTGCGTCAGGCATTGGCTTGCCTGTTTGAATGTCTACATTCTTCGTATATTTGCCCAGCACCAACACCAAGAGATGGACATGGGTTGGGGAAGCTGAGTAGATCTTGACGGCAAGTCGTATGCCAAAATAGCGAAAATTCCGTTGCAACTGTTGGTTGTACCTTGAAGTGACAAGAATGTGTGGTAGCACAACTGTAAACATCGTCGTTGTTGGCTTTTCCAAATTTCCCTGTGGTGATCAAATTTCCAGTTTTGAAACGTGACATTCTTTTTTTACGATTAATTCTCCTCCTCCCACAAAAAAGTATCTGTTAAATCGCATTTTTTTTAAAGAAATTAAAATCAAAGAAACCAAACGAGCAATCATTGTCTATCCAGCGGAAGGAGGCGTTGCAGAAGCCTTAGCCTCGGTTGCCTGTGCATGAAGCGGACTTTAGTCGCCATGGCCAGCGGATGGCTGCACGGTTATCAATCGGCGCAGCAGGAGGAGATGGGAGCAGCTTCGGATGAAGACATTAGCAGTGGCAGCAGTGCAACGGCATCGGGAACCGCCCAGCAGCAGCAGTCAAATCAACAAGAGCAGCAAAGCAGAGTCTGCACCAGCCTTTCCTGGGATAGTGGCTACAACGAGTGTGCAACAGAACTGGGTGATGCTTTCTCGCCAGTTAACCGACGGCTGACTGGCCCCATGCGGATGCCCTCAGTGGTAGTTAGTGACTGTTCGGACGATCCCAATGAAAATGGCGATACAGTCATTTTGGCCAACGGATATTATCGACTCAGCGAATTGCCCAGTCCGACCCTTTCGTCGCACTCGAGCTCCGGTCACGACACGGCACACGAAATGGACCAAGCGGAGACTCATGCCGCGTCGTGGAGCTGGGCGTCATCGTACAGAGCCGGATCGAATGGATTGCTGATCCTTCCAGGACAAGGCTTGTTAGACGAGGACTCGACAATGTCGTCTAGCTTGCTCTCTGTTCGCCGACTCTCCGATTGCAGTAGTTGCAGTTCCTTGGCCACATTAGACATGGAACCCTGTTGCCCGGGCCCGTGCACGGCCCAATCTCATGCCACGTCATTTCAGACCGATCCTGACCAGTCGTTTCGATTGGGCTACGACTTGACTCAGGACGTGGTCGAGGAGACGAGTGAAACGCCCAAACAGGAGGACGCCCGCTTGTCGACCGAGGACTACACTTCATCTCCAAAGGTACGTGCGGATTTTGCCTTTATTTAATTTTTCAGTGATACTCTTCTATCTTAGAAGAAAAAGGGAGAAAGACGATTCATTGTATTTTTTCGTGCTTTAATTCTTGTTTGCGTTGTGTTTTCTCTGAGTTTATTTCTCGGTGTTTTTGATCGGTTTTTGTTTCTCAAATCCCGCAATCGAATTTGCATGTCGTGGTGCTGAAACGTACACCGTTAATCCCCCGTATTTGACTGTAGTCTGCTAACGGCATGGGAATCTTGTACGGTCGGTTGTGTTCGTTGTTTGGACAATGAAAACCGGGGCCACAAGATAACCCTCAAGTTTTGACTGTGCATGACGTAGAGAATGATTTTGACCGTTATCCTTGTTTTTGCATAACGATTGTTTGATCTCAAGATTCGGCTTAGTACCGGACACCGTTTGCGTTGGCAGTTGTGTTAGTGGTCCTCCTTTGTTGTCTACCAAAAACATTCAACGTGCTGTGCGACTATGCCGTTTGCCGCTCTTGAGGTGCATAGTTTAGACCGTATCGTCACAGATTGGCTTCAGCTATTTGTGAAGCTCGTTTAGGCATCGTGAAACGGTTATGCCATGAATTCTCTGCCACATCCCGACCGACCTATTATTCAATACCGATTAGATACAGACGCGAGTGACCTAGAATGCACCTTATTTTTTTTCTTTTAATTTTTGTTTGACGCTAAAAAAAAACGACGAATGAGCGAGGTGTATCTGTTTCCCATAGATGGGCATGTTTCAACCATGCCTTTACTTAACGACCGACGTGCCACAGCCATTAGTGAAACCGCTTTTTCTTTTGTGAAGTTTTGGTTTAGCCGTCATAGCCGCGATGGCAGTTGTAGTTGTAGTGGCTTGAGTAGAGTTGCTCAACTGCACGATCAAATGCTCTATAGTGCTAAACGCCAATCGTACGGGGCGTGAATCCTCGTCCCCCTTGTGTCGCTGTGGTTGTTTTGGTTGCTCGCTTCTCACCAACAGACACAAAAAGAGAAAAAGAAAATTGTAAAAAAAAAACTGACCGTCGATCTCGTTTCGTCTCTACAAGTACATTCGATTCCTTTTTAGGTGTGCGCTAATCGACCTTGTCAAATGGCGGGATCGGTGTCTGTTCTCCGCAGACCAATCAAGGCCATTCCGTGTGGGGCTACCTGGCTAACCGAAGCTCTTGAATGAGGTCGATTTTTTGTTGTTTTGTTTTCTACCTTTCTTTTTCTTCGTATTTTTATCGAGTCGATTTCGAATGTATAGCCGCCCTGTTTTACAAGGAAGACATGAAGACGAAGGAGAAAACAAAAAAACTAAATTTGAATAAAAGCACAATCAAACAAAACCGCACTGAAAAGGAAAGCTGACACGTGAATATGCATGGCTCGATTCATTTGCACAAACCGCAAAAACACCCACCACTCAAAATACAGCTAGATGATTACATTAGCTGTAAGAAAGAATTTTTCGACAGACCACTGTACGAAATGCTTTGGTGTACGATTCGTCTTATTGACACAACTGGAACATTGATCGTGTAATGATTTAGTTTTTTTTCCTCTTTTACAATATGTGTGTGGTTCTGTCTGCGATGGTTTTTGGCGAGACCGCAACATTTCGATGATGTCATCCACGCACTTTTTCATTGCTCATTTTTTCGCAAGTTTATTTTCGAAATAATATGGATAATATTTTTCGTGAATATGAAAACCACCAATTCAGGCATCGAGACAGCGAGATATTAGGGCACGAAGTACAAGTGTGTTCGCAGAAACTTGGAATAATGCCGGGTTGGGTTTCTGATCGTTCATTCTTATCGGACCCTTTTAAAAAAAGATAAAAGAAAACAAAAAATTGCGACAGGCGAGCTGGAATGAAGGTTAACGCGAAAGGTTAAAGAAAAAGAGGGCAAGAAGTATGCACACTTCCAAAACCTGCCTGCAATTGCAACCCACATCCAGTCGGTTATTTCCAGATTTTAGGGCTATCCGAGTTCAGTTCAGGCCATTTAAATGACGGGAGAGTTGAATTTATGTTTAAATATTTTTCTTTCCTTTTTGACGCGTCGCTCAATGTCCGTGTCGCCAAATTGTTCCGTGACAACAGAGACGAACCGAAATCTGACAAACGAGAGAGAGAGACGATTGAGAAAAAGAAAGTTGAAGGAAATCCTTCTTTGTAACGGAAGACCACCATTAAATGCGCATCAGAAATCAGGATACGAGATGAAATGCCTGTGACGATAGATGAAGAAGGCGTTTTTAGTGCGACCACTAATCCCCGTTCAATTGTCCTACTTGGTGCCAAAGATCGTGCTATTTATTGCGTTGAGATCGGCTTGATCGGGTCAATCTCTCCACTCCGTTGCATTGATCCACCCAATTTTTTTTATCGTCATCTTAAAGAGTTAGGAAGTTTTGTAGATCCATTCTGCCCGCATATGAAATGGTACGTCAATCGCCCATTGGGGTTCATATAAACACGAGCCGTCAACTGTTGCGGGCAAAATGTTTAATGCAAATAGCTAGGGCGAGGAGGATGGGCTAGCTGTGTGAAGGCGAACGTTGCCCTTCAATTAGCTTCAGACTAGTTGCCGCTCTCTTTTTTTTTCTTTTTTGGCCCTTGTAAACACAAATCATAGTCTTTCCTTTTTGGTTTTTGTTCTGGCCTAAAAGATTCGCTGTCATGCTTAGCGCAACAGCCAAAGCTACAAATTGGAAAGAAAGAGCTCGTGCAGTGGTTCCTGCGTCCGCCAAGCGTAGATAAAATATAAATGAAAGAGGAAAAAGGGGAACAACAATAAAAGAAGAAGAGAGAATGAAAAGAGAAGAAAAAGAGAGAGAAAATAATCATGAAGAGGAAAGCGAAGAAGAAAAAAAAAACTAAACAGCTGAGCCGATAAAGTGACGACAACTTTCCCATCCGACCGCAGTTGGCGTCTAAAGTAGCCTCTTGACGCACGCATGCCGTCTGAGGTCTGTGCTGTAACAAGTTCTGGTCAAACCACGCAGTTGGGCGGGAAAAATAAAAAGAATTGCGCTTCGTTTTGTTTTTCTGTTGTGGCCTGCTGCTCGGCTTCTCCGGAAACCCTCATCGTTTTTTGTGTTGTTGTTGTACTAGCTGTAACGCGGTGTTTCTTTCTGTGACAGCTGCCAGTCTTCGCAAATCTTTATTTTAT
Source organism: Daphnia sinensis (assembly GCA_013167095.2). NCBI lineage: Eukaryota > Metazoa > Arthropoda > Branchiopoda > Diplostraca > Daphniidae > Daphnia > Daphnia sinensis. The sequence goes on from CM023190.1 coordinate 1,148,987, forward strand.
TTATTTATTTTTCCCCTCTGCCACCGACGTCTACATCCTTTTATTGCTCGCTCGAAATAGCCGCGCGTGTCGGCGTTGCAGTGTACGCAGAACTGTTTGCCTATTTAAACAGGTGGTTGGTGCGTCTAGTCCTATCACCTTTTCAAAGGAACTCGACCGAGATGTGACGTTATCTTCTGCAACTGTGGCCAGCTACTTTATTCAGTGACGCGTCTTCGTGCTCGCCTGAACCGTTTCGTTTTACGAGTACCGAATTTCTTGCGAGCCTCTTTTTTTTGTTATTGTTGGGGGTATTGACGCAAAAGGGGGTCGTCGGGAAAAACAAACGGGAATTGCTGGTGCGGAAATCATTGTGTAATCGGATCATCGAATGGCGGCTATTTCGCTAGGTTACGACGGCTACAGCCAGAGCTTGTCGGTACCGATGGATGTCCGGGGGCGTCAAAATTCATGCGGCGACTCTTCGTCCAGTTCTGGAGATGATTCGTCGTGGTCGGACTGGGAGGCCGAAGCAGACGGCCAAGTCCATCAAGTTCGACCTCCAGTTGTGAAAGTAAGTGACGAGCCCACACGCGCAGCGTTGTTGTGTGTCGTAAAAGCGTCGTACAAGGAGCCATAGGTCGTATTATTGAATGTGCGTGAATAAGGACGATGTTATGCGTGAAAAAGCCAGAAAAAAAAATTCAGAATATAGGACAAAGAAGAAAAAAATTTTATTTTTTCTTATTTTTTGTTTCTCTGAAAAGAAGTCGTGTCCGTTTACCTGCAACGGCCGCCTCCTTCTGCAACACCAAACACCTCTTATTCTGAAAAAAAGGCTGAGTCGTCTATCCCGAGGCCACGAAAGAAACACAAGTGCTTATCAACCGTACCCAAATGATTGAACACAAGACGTAATGCGGTTTTATTTTTAGACTAGTATGTCTGTTTAGATCGTAGACATATCGGCTGCCAATCACCAGTTGCGGTCGTTCATTAAAAATCTTTTGATACAGTCACACTATGTGGTGGTTGATGATACACAAACCCGCATTCCAACTTTTCATTCTCCCTTTTTTTTCTTTCACGTTTACGCCTGTCGATATGTAACCGATCGGCGTCAATTAAAAATCTAGCACTCTTCCCCCATTTCCCGACCCGCATCTACGGTTAGATCTTTAAAAAAAAAAGGTGGAGAGGGTTATTTTGGATGCAGATAATAGACAACCTCCACGATGTGCTAAGGAGGAAAAAAAAAACGATTTCTTGAGGCCTCGTTTCCAAAATGTTGACATTGACTTGACGATTAAATGTAATTCTGCTGCCAAACAGAAGGAGATTGAATAATAGAGTCAATGGGCATCTGGGTAAGATAAAAGCCAAACGGCACCCAACACATTAAGTGGGGGAAATGCATTTATGCATGTAAAGGCAGCATAAGAGAACGAATAGAAGCGCGAAAGAAAAAGGATGAAAAGTGTACGCAAGGAAAGAGAAATGTCTGGGTCAAATGAGACATAGAGAAATGCTTCCAGTGAAAGTTGTTGCCTTGGTCTGTCTTCCTTTTTTACTCCTCCTTTTTTTTTTTTTTTGCTTCATTATTTTTATTTTCTTCTGGCGTCTGATTTGGATGTTAGAGCGTAATACCGTTGGCCGTCGTTGTATTTCTCTCTATCTCTCCCTTTTTCTCATTGGCTCACTTGCTGAATTGTTCTGACGTATGCGCCTACTATATACAGGATCTCCGCTCAAACTGAAAGGATATGTCATTACCGCAACACGTCCCTAGGTCTCTTTCACACCACCAATTGAGGCCGCGGTTGATTAGCGTAGACGGGGAAAAAATTGAAAAATGAAGGGCAAAGGTTTAGATCGTTGGATGTTTCTCATGCTTGCCCACTGGAGTGCTTAATCACGCTCGGCAGAGAAACCGAGATGAGTTTTATCTATTTCGTGTCAATGTGACGTTATGGACGCTGTTTTCTCGTTTGCTCATAAAATTGCTTTTTGTTGTTAATGATTGCAGAGAAAAAAGAAAACTAAGAAAGAGAATCGGAGATGGAGAGACATTGAAAGACTGACAATAATAAAGCGACCTCTCAAATTGGTTTTATTAGGTTTCAGCGTGGCGCAAAGTGCGCAGCGCCGTCCAGTGGTCCCCATTCGTCCAGACCTTCCGGCGTCAGCGCTATCCTTGGGTTCAATTGGCCGGCCATCAGGGTTAGACATAATTGTTTTATTCATTCTCGTTGAATGCGTTCGGCATCTCATTTTCTTAAAAAGGAAGAAACATTCTCATTTTCATTCTTTCGCTTTTTTCCAGGCAATTTCAAACTAGGAGGTGAGCGCGGCACAATCCTGAAGAAACTATGCCCGAAAGAGGAAAGCTGCTTTCAATTGTTAATGAAAGATCCTCTTCGGCCATTCATACCCTCATACAAGGGCAACGTGACGTCCGACGATGGCGAAAGTAATCATTTTTTACCATTATTTGTTACCCTAACTCGTTAACTGATTTTTTTTCATTTGCTTAACAAAAAAAGAATTTCTAGTTCTCGAGGATCTGCTCGGTGATTTTCGAAATCCAGCTGTTATGGACTGTAAGCTGGGAGTGCGCACTTATCTCGAAGACGAATTGGCGAAAGCCAAACTGAAACCTAAATTGCGAAAAGTACCTGCATGTATACATCTAATTTAAACGTGTTGCAGAACTAGCACAATGTGCCTTCATATCATTTGCAGGATATGTTTGAGAAAATGCTACAAGTGGACCCGAGCGCCCCGACGGCCGAAGAACTTCGATTGGGTGGCGTGACAAAACCGAGGTACATGATATGGCGAGAAACTATTTCGTCGACGGCCAGTTTGGGTTTTCGGATCGAAGGTATCCGTAAACAAGATGGGAGCTCCAGCAAGGACTACAAGACGGTCGGTTCTCCCCAACAAATCATTGACGTTTTACAGGACTTTGTGCGTCATCAACCTCACGCGTTGGTAAGTGCCAATTAGGTAGCAAAATGTGAATGACCGAATTGGAGATGTTGTCAACTGCTTTAATTGCGCAATCAGCACCCCAACTTACAGTACTTGTGTTTTTTTTATATTATTAGACTCAGTATATTACAAGATTGAATCAGTTGGAAGCCACGTTAGCTCGCTCCGAATTTTTCGCTACCCATGAGGTAAATTCAATTGATTTGTGCTATTATGTTTTGGCTCTGATTTCATAAAATGGTAATCGTTTTTTTTTAACCATTAACAGTTAATCGGTACCTCATTGCTTTTTGTGCACGATCACAACAAAGCTAATATTTGGATGATTGATTTCGCCAAGACTCATCGGTTGCCGGCAGGAGTCCAGATCGATCATCGGAGCCCATGGTGTGTGGGTAATCACGAAGACGGTTACTTGGTTGGTCTGTCCAATCTGACGCAGCTGCTGGAGCAACTGTTGGTGAATCGGGACCAAAGCCAGTCCAATCCAACCTAAATATATTGATAACAGCGGTAGCACGTGTATCTATTTAAATGTTTCGAGTAGTATGTAAACAATGGGTCCAATTTGAACCTTGTTGCCTTATGATGATGCAAGAGCTGTCATTCCCAAAGAACGTTCCAAGTTTAACTGGTTAGAAGTACAGGATATCATGACTGCTATATATATATATTTTTGTCATACTAAATATCGTGTTCGGACGAGAAATGATTTACATTTCCAGTGCAATCTCTCTGATGAAACTGCGGTTTACGTCAACTGATGATTTCCAAGTGCCTCTATCGTAACGTAACTGTCTGTACATCTGTTATATTTTTTTCTCTTTTTTGTGTGGATTGGGGCAGCGCACGTGCCATTTTTCAGGATCATTGTATTTCTACATTCGTCCTGTTCCCTGACTTCCCCATTCAAACTATGTCAATGATTAACTTTGGTATTTTTATTATTATTTTCTGACACACCATCAAATTTCAAATATACATTGCATCACTTGGATTCTAAATTTGAAACATTTATTTTAACTTAAATATAAAGTTCTGCTGCAGCCTCTGTGCGTCTTCGCCAGTTTACAGTTACAGCTTGTCCGCAGCTCTGTGCCAACCAAAAAGTTTACCAATTAGTATAATCAGAAAAAAGCCAATTCTAACATTTTTAAAAATCATCTCTAATGTCAGTAATTAAACAAAAGAGAATATTTCTCCGAATATGGTGGCATACTATGGAGCAAAAAAGTCTCACCCAAATATTTCAGATTAAATCTGAGTCGTAAACATCGTTCGAATTTCGTGACATTCGATCAATATCAATTTTCGTAGAATTCGTCTGCAATATGGCTGTAGAAATTTGAGCGGGAACCACTTAGCAGATAAGCAGTAGAAATATCAACTGTCAAGTATTCCAGTGACAGCTGAAAATAGAATAAGCTTCTTTTTTACCGTCAAAGGCGTCTATCTATCGCTGATCTTTTTAGCTTCTTTTTTTACTAAACGCTAGACCTTATTAAATTTAAAATGGAAATTATGAAACGAGGAGCCCTCATCGTATTGGAGGGATGTGATCGGTCGGGAAAAACCACTCAATGCCAAAAGGTATCAAACCACAATCAAGTCTTACTTTCAAGCAACAATATTTTCTAAATAAAAAATTACTTAAAGGTAATGAGCTGGCTCAAACAGAGTAATATAGAATCTCATTTTATGAGATTTCCAGGTAAATTCTGTTTTACTAGATTTTGCAGATGAAGATATAAATTAACATTGTTTTCTTTCTAACACTTTGCTCACAGAACGGTCAACTACCATCGGTAAAAGTTCTATATTTTTTTCAACACAAAAATATCTTATTTTAGGGTCATACTTTTAAAACCTTTTCAGGAAGTCTTATTGGTAAATATTTGGAATGTAGTGCAGAATTAGAAGACCATGCCATCCATTTGCTCTTTTCAGCCAATAGATGGGAACTACTGTAAGTTCTGCTTTCTCGTAAACTTGAACAAATACTACACACATTTGCAATCTAGGCCTGATATGAAAAAATTACTGGGTAAAGGCACAAACATCATAGTGGACCGTTACTCATATTCAGGGATTGCTTTCTCTGCTGCAAAGCCTGTAGGCTATATTTGTCAAGGAATTTCTAAGGAGAAATCATTTTCAAAAAAAAATTTAATTTACCTTTGTTTTATAGAATATGGATTTGACCTGGTGTCAGAAATCAGACAGTGGGCTGTTGAAACCTGATTTGGTTATATTTTTGGATATCGATCCCACTGTGGCGCAAACTAGAGGCGAGTATGGAGTAGAACGCTACGAAAATCTAGAAATGCAGAAACTGGTTAGATCAAACTACCTCAAGCTTAAGGATGAAACGTGGAAGGTAAAACTAATTAAAAATCTCCAATATTCGTGTAATAAACAATTCATTTTTAGGTTGTGGATGCTAGCAGGTCGGTCGAAGAAGTCACGCGTGATGTTTGCCAGCTAGTTAAGGAAGCATTAGACAGCAAATCACTATTAACCGAAATCAAACAGCTAACGTTTTGAAGTAGTTGTACACTGAAGCGAAGGCGAAGCGGTTGTTTTATTCTTAAACCACAAAATTTTCAACAAAATAAATGTAAGGGACCAGTTAGGGAACTTGTTTACTGTCTTTCAATGTATTGATGACGCATCTATGAAAAGGTATAGAAATTGTAATACACGTTTCTTCGTGAAAAGCCATCCAGAACCAACGTTGAATCATAATGCACATACAGTTACGTTGTTACTAACGGTTATTGTTGTAAATTTTACTTTTTTATGTTTCCGGTTAATATTCGAACCAATTCACGTTTTTCTCCACGTTTGGAATCCAAACTGCTGTACCTCCTTTCATGGCCGGAATGCACGTTAGGCGATTGTTGCGGTTTTGCGATATGAGTGCTTTATGCGCGTTTTATTGTAACAATTGTTATTTGTTGATCTTTTTTTTGTTGGATAAAATGGTTGAACATTTTGGAATATGCCTATCCGCTGCTCCAGGCGAAAAACGCCTAGAAAAATTAAAAAAATAATGGTCAATATATTGAAATAGTATTGGACTTTTTGTGGTCTTCGGTTATTTGAAAATCAACAACTTATATCAACAGTAATTATAAAAAGTTGTTTTCTAACCTCTGGCAGTACGGACATGTGATATAGTCACCTAGAATTGGCCGAAAAAAGTATTCGATTGAGTTATTTGAATTAAATCAATAAAAAAATCAATAAAAGAATTGTTATACTTGTATCAGACGGTGGTGGAGGTGGTAAATCCGACAATTTTCCTCCTGCTTTAAGATGCTTCTGCATGGCTGTGAAAAAATAAAATTCATTAAACGTGCAAAATAATACAACGTGATTTATTTTCCATATGACTAACCTTTGGCGGCTCGTATGGCTTCAATGAAAGATTCGTGTTTCTTGCGCCAGTCAGCTTTTTTGCTATCCTCCTAAGCATAAAACGGTCTTTTATTTGGGCACGTTTAGCTAACAAGAAATTCCAAGTGCCGTCGTCTTACCGATTCCTTGGCACTGGGAGCAGCAGTCACCTTTGACGCCTGCTGTTGCTGTTGCAAAATGTGCTGACCAATGCTGATTGGCTTTTTATTGTTGCTGCTGTTCTGTTGATTACTACGACCAGGTGGGGCCAAGACAAAGCTTTCGGCCTCAGTACCTTTAACTCTCATCTTGGTTATGTCGAAAACTTTACGCTTCTTTGCTTTGGTTTTAGCGCAAATGCCTTCGTGTTTCTCTATCCTGTCAGAGGCGAAATTCCGGCCACATAGAGAACATGCAATTAGGCCATCTTTACCACCAGTCGATGGACCAGTGGCAAAAATCGATTTGCGTGGCATCGTAGCGTTCTTGGTTGGAGATGATTCGACCACTGGTTTTGGTGCCAATTTCGGTTTTACGGATGTAGGTGTAGCACTCGTCTCATGTATAGCGCTTGTGGAAGATTTCTGCCAATGAACGATGAACAGGATGAAAATAGATTTTTAAAAATCAATATCGAGTGGAACTAAATAATTAGGAAACAACATTTCTTACAAATTTCTGAAAAATAAAAAAATACCTTGGGATTAGAAGCCGGGGTCCAGCCTCTAGAACTGGGCGGTGAAATGACCGCGTCGTCCGAAACGCTTGATTTTGAATCATCGCTCTCCTCTGCTGGGCGATAAGAGTTTTTCATTGGACGCGAAGGCCGTGAAACTGAAGCTGTCGCCGGAACTGCCGCTGCTGCCTAAATTTTTACACAAAATAAAAGAACGTGATCAGATTTGGTTTCTGAAAAGACGCAGCTTTATTCAAACAAACTTTTGATTGCATGCTGTAGACACTGAACTGGATGCTTTTCATTTCTCCCCCCAACAAAAAGTAATACGCAGTAAAAACGGTGTGATGGATCAATCGAATTTAAATGTTGTTATGACAACAGAAAAAAACTAGGGAATGGAATTCGTGCGCCGTTATCGTCGCCCTAAGGTAGTCATGGCAACCCCAAAGTTGTGTTTGGGAGTGAATGATGAATGACTGTCTGTCGACTGTTTTGAATCATCACCAAACTTTCAAGAACGCCGAATGAGCTGGGATAGCGTTACTTTATTGCTATATGTTTTTTTTTCTTTTTTGTTAAATCAGTTATCCCATTGTTATTGATTCACGTTGTATAAAAGAAACTCGTGCGTTGGACAGGGTCGACTGGGGTTAAATAATATACATACCTTAGCTTTCTGTTCAGCCAAAGAAGCGGCCTGCTTTAGCAACTGGAGTTGCTCTTGTTGTTTTCTGATTGTGTTCATCAGCTCTTCTTCGCGTCTTTTGGCTTCCGCCTGAATTTGGGCTTTCTCGCGCTCCAATCGGCGGGTCGTTTCGGCTGCAGCTGCCATGGCCGCAGCTGCCTGACTGGCAGCTAGTCGGGCTGAATCGTCCATCCGGTCAGCCCTCATATATTCATCGTTCTGTTGGCTTTTACTTCGATTACGCGTGCCATCCGTTCGATCTTGGTTGCCGCCACCCATAGTATCTTCTCTATATTTATCAAAGGAGTTTTGTATAAGGTGGCATATTCATTTACCCAATCATTGCAAGATGTATCAATTTTACCGATATGCCTGCTGATAACGGAGAGATGAGTTACGCACGGGCGACTGATTATAACCGAATCTGGGAATAGTTTTGCTGGTTGGATGGTTGTTGATGGCGTTCTGATTGTCGTCCAACAGCGACGTCATACTCTTCGGTTTCAATGTGCTGGAAACGTTCAACAAATTTTGGCCATCGGACGGTGGCGGCCGTTTCGGACTGCGAATAGTCCCTCCTGGAGCGTCATCCACTTGGTACTGGCTCTTGCTTCGGCGAATGCCGTCAGATTTACCGTCATCGAAAGCGTGTGCTCCGCGCTCCAGGCTGACGCCTCGCGCTCGGCTGCGTTGTTGCTGTTGGCTACCGGTGGGCACCTTAAGGTTCCTCTCGTGTGCGTTAGACGGCAAAGGATCCAGAGGATGGGATCTATCCCAGCCTCTTGTGGTTACAGGTATGGCTTTACGGGCTTCCACATTTTTCGCGTAAACCGGTGGCCTGCCGTTTATTTGACTACGACGTTCTTCGAACATCTGTCTCACCTAAATATCCAATTATTATGAGATCAATTTTTTAATGTTTATAAAATTTCACGTCTCTGATCACCGATGGCTTCTTGTGAACGTCAGAAAAAGAATCAAAGGACAAGTATTTGTGACGAAAAAAAAACAGCGCAATTGCGTGAATTGTTATACCTTTCCACCTCCAGGAACTGTCATTCCGCTTCCAGTAGATCCTAGGGAAGAGGCGAGCGAAGAACCAATGGACGACGAAAGAGAAGCATTGCTGCTAGCACTATTGTGTTGGCTGTTATTGCTCCCGTTACTATGCGTTCGGGTAGCCGGTATCAAACCGAGGCCACCTCCTACATCTCCACTGCCCGGGTCGTGCTGCTCCTCCAACATGGCGAACAGCTTGTGCTCTTTCTCCTCCTGTTGCCGTTGCTGGAATCGAGCCTAGTAAGGGAATGCAAACACGCAAAAAAAAGGGAACAAACAAAAAAAAACAACAACAATACAGTTACGTTTATGTTGATTTGAATCAAATGGGTTCCGTATAACAGCCGGTGTGCCCGCTTTTCGTTTACTTCACACAACAACAAAAATAAATTTCTCAAGAACTTGATGTTTATGCACCTGGGACCTGGATGCTATTCTTAAAGTTCACCAAAAGATGAAGCACTAAATTTCCGTGTCGAGTAAATGAAAAAAAAGAGGCTACGTTAAAAAAAAAGAGATTATAAGTCCCTCGCACACTAAGACCAAGACCGCGACTGACCGAGGTACTGTTCGTGCATCCGCCTGCATGCCACTTGCATGTTTTGCTGCACGCGCACCGTTAGGGTGGGTTCTTTGTTGATCGATCTTTGCTGACGTCTGTATGGTTTTCGACTTTTTACGGCTTGGAGTACCGCTCTATTGTGTGCTGATAGCACGATCAGCAATTCAATAGAAAGCTATTGGTATTCCAAAATCATCTGAGAGAAACGGTGGCGCATTGCTGTCTTCGTAACGGTCGTTGAAGCTCTTTTTGAGAATTGTATTTACTATTACACATGTTGGACAGTTTTTTGCGGTCAGTTGTGAGAACTAAAAATTTTAAGATTATCGCAGTCTGTTACGAGTTTTAAATCGCGACTAAAACACACGCAATGCTTTCTAAACGAGTTAATACGCAATAAGTCTTGGCCCTTCCGAGCAAAAGCCTGTACGTAGAAGGACATCTTAACGAACAGTGCTACATAAATGGCAGGAAAGCACACCAGATTTCCAACGGAATGAAACGCCAGGCAAGAGATAAACGTGCCCGACGAGTTCTCGTTTGTCTTTCTCACTAAATTCGTGAGAGTTCTTTCGCCGGTAGCGGCATTTTACGATTCAGCCAGAAGGCCATATAGAAAACTCGGTTTCTCAGCTAACAGAATGCTGATTCCCACTGGGAACTAGTAGGAGCACCAACGTTTTCAACGCAATTTACTTGCCCTAGCGTAGACCATTAACGCAAATATTTGGGTGATGATACGTTACTGTCAAAAATTCTTCACTTACTAATATGGTAGGAAGGTGATTGATGCAGAATCCCGAGGAAGTTTACGTCGGTCTACTATTTCATCAGAGCCATACAAGACCATCAACCTTGGCAACAAATCATAGTCGTGGTCGTACTAGCTACTAGATGGGAATGTGCTCGACTTACATTCCTGGAATAACAACATTTTACAAATGATACCGCTACTAGCTGTCATTTTTCAAAAAACGATGAGATGCGCCTTCCATATCCGAATTTTAACGATGCGTTGTCTTCCATCACTGGTTGATATTAAGAAACGAATAGAATTCGATAACAGTTGCATCTGTACTAAAGCAAACGCAATATCACAGTAGTTGTGCTTGACTTCGCTTCTTCATACTTTTTTATTTGTACCTCAGACTTAGTTTTATTGACCATAAAATAATGTTGTGGCTGAACAGCCCTTTCTTTGCGTTTTTAGTTAATTGTGAACGTTGCGAACCCCTGCCGGTTATGTTGATTGTAAAAAAATGCAAACATGCGAGCATTCACAAACAGCTAGGAACGTAGGCTTGAGGCGTAGGAGTGGGATTAAAAACGTTTCAAGGTTATTGATAGGATTCGGGTCAAAACGCAAGTGAGTCGACTGGTGTTTCATGACGTAAATCCCTTCGTGACTAGGAAGGTCTAAGTAGGATTCTAACGGTGGAAATCGATCGCCGCTCCCCATGTTTTGCAGCGTGCATCAATTCCTACTTCGAATGTGCGTACCGACAACTATATAGAGGCTGTCTGCCTGACCTACATATATCGGATGGGGAGTACGTTGTTTTCAGTTTCTAGCAATGATTTTAATGTCGTTTACTTACTTCCTTTTCTTCCTCGAATTTGACTAGTTTTGACTTTTGAGTCATATAGGAAAAACTGACTTGCCATTATTACACAATCAATTGATCACTTCCCCCACACAACCCTATTCAGATGGCTGTTTGTATCGTCCTTATTACTATGACGACTTCCGGTTGATGACGTCTGTAGAGGGAGTGTCGTCTCTTTGCATCGGCGCTTTCTTTTGTTTCCGTTCTGATTGCGCTTTACAGCGCCAGGTGTTTGTGCTATGCTGAGCCAGCCAGCTTAAAATGTACACCCCATTCTTCTTTTCTAATTTGGGCATAATTGTGTTCACTCAACTATTATTGCATAGCCTCCTCCTGCTGCTGTTCAATAAAATTCTTTCCTTTTTTTTCGTTTCTTCTGCTTTTATTACTAGAATAAATATTGGACCTGACTGAGAGATAGTTCGATAAACTCCGACAAGCTGACATCCGCAGGGCTTATTCATAATGGTTAAAAATGAGGAAACTCGCCAAGGGGAGGACACCTAACCAAAAATCGCCATTTTTCCTCAACTATTTCAAATAATAGTGTTTTTTTTTTCTTGCACAATTCGCCGCAGAGCCCAATTCGAAGGACTTGCGGTGGACTCGGTGGACGGCAAGGGCGTTAATGGAAGACTTTCAAGGAGACGATAAATGTTGTTTTGCGGTGAGAGCTGCCAGATCCTTTCCTCCACATCTCCGCCATTTGAATCCGCGTATCTCACTCGTTTCCTATACCTCTTTACACAACCATCATGGGAAAATGGCTAAGCAGCAGCCATGCATTCATTTTAATGGGCGACGAATGTACACTGACGTCGCGGTTCCACATCGGTGATCACGGCACCAGTGGCACCGTTTAGCAATGTGTTCCAGTATCACGAAAGCCCCAGCCCATGGTGGCTGGACAATAATAATATCAAAATAGAATAAAATAAAAAAATCCAAGAAAAAAACCAAAAACATCGTTGAATCCTTTTTTTGTGAACCCGAAAATTCTGGGCTTTCCCATTGGTCAGTTACTAAATTCCGGAATAGACCCTATGACCGGCTGAGTGAGAAAGACAAAAAACAAGTCTTTTAAACAGAAATTTAAACGAGTCTTTTTAACAGGAAATTTTTACCAAAAAACGAGTGGTAACAATAAAAAATAATAATAAGTACGAAGAAAAAAAAAATGCGCCGCAGTAGGCGGTGATGTGGATCAGTGGTGAACGGCACACCGATGACCACCAACTCGGAACGGATGTTGGCGAACGCCTTGTGGCGTCCAACGGCCATGTTTTTTTTGTCGTGACTTCGTCTAGTCCTCTATCTGTTGTATGTGCGGCAAGGGCGCAATAAACGCGGCCGACGACTTGAAAAGCCATCGTCGGTTGAAACCAGTTTTTTTTTTTTGCTGCTCGGGCAGATAGTATCGGAGGGGGATAGCAGCGTAAAGCAAATAAAATTCCTGCTTGACTACAAGTGGCATGAGAATAACCCGCTGCTTGTTCCGCTTACACAATTTCTCCTCGACACAAGCCAACCACGGGACTAAAAGTTTCTTCCTCTTTTGCTTTTCGTGTTTTGCTTCCTCCTTTCGAGAATGCGTAAAAACCAATGGCCGTATCGGCTAGAATACAATATCATCTGAAACAGTCAATTTGTGTTCGCTCCAGTTGCACGCACCGATTCACATGTTTGACAAATCTTCTAATCTTCGCTTTTTATTTCAACTTTTTCTCTAGATTGCCGCTCGCGAAAGCTATTTTTGCCGTGGTGTCACAGTTTTCAGCACATATTCACAATCCATTCGTTCAACTGACCATCTTACTATGTTTGTCTACGCTTTAGAACAGTTGTATTTGGATCAGTCAACGACCTCCCGCAGTTTGTCACGCTTTCCCAGGTATTAAACATCAGAGGCCGGTTTCAGCTTCACTTTCTCTAGGATTCGTTTGGAAATACCCCGACATAACACGACCAAAAGTTTTGCAAGGACGACTGAATGTTGGCAACAAACACGAATTGCGCTGTTTACGAGACCTCAAGTCCAAATGAACAAACTGCGATTACGCGATATCGGGCAGTAAATATGCGTGGCGAATCTATGTTTCTTTCTTGACTTCGTCGGATCACAATTACTGTTGGTACTATAACAGAGTTCATCTTTTGTTAACTTGCTTACCTGAATCATCATCAGGCGGGAACTGCCGTGCTGCTGGTTGCCGAGGAAATTGTCAACGAGCGCCATTGTCCGAGTTAGCGGAATTTCCCGATCTAGCGATGAAATGTAAAAAAAAAGTTAATAAAAGACCAGAAATTAGGTAACAGGGAAAAACCACAAAACAAAATTTTAGTCAAAGTTTTTTTTTTCAGTAAAAAGTAGAATTTGGCACTAAAATTATTTTTGTTGCCAAATGATACACGTGAAATTGGTAAGCTACGGAACTTTTATAGGCGACAAACGAACGATACAGATGAGATCATGTGAATCCGAGGTAGGGTGAGGATATTGCGATATTCGAAGAAGAAAGGCAAAGTCGATATAGCCAACGTTGATGGCCAAATTAAGAACGCCTAGCAACCTATTGTTGTCCTGGTTTCCCCTTTCGTCTAACTAATACATTTGATAATAGGGGTTCAAAGGGGCCTCTTGACTGCGTTGCATGGTTTTCAAGTAAAAGTTGTGGCGCCTATTTCCACGCCAGTTTTTAGAAATGCTAGTTAAAAATGCCAGCCAGCCAAAAGCATACCATATATGGTTGATAGTCTGCTGGGTGTCACCACGAAGAAAAGCGAAAGAGCTAGAGAGACTACGAAAGCCAATGAGTCATTCCCCTGCATCACGCTACCTTGGATAGATTGCCAAAATCCTCCACACCTGGGTGGAGATCGATTTGATTCCTCTTGCTCACTCTCTTCCTCTGCTACATAGCAGTAACTTTGCAAGAAGAATGCAACTTGAAACTGTACAGCGATATAACGTAAAATGCATATCTGAGATCTTGATGTCCATAACAGGAGTTGCGTATTGTTATTACTATAATTTTTTTTCCGTTTACATTACGTTTTTAGTTTGATTTTACGTCGATTGTTGAAGGAATTCTGTTATAAGGACAAACCGGCTTATAAGGGCATCAAGGTGCGCCGTTGCAGACAAGACCCGCAACTATGTGATTCCAGTTGTTTTCGATATGGCCTTTGCATGAATTCAACGAAACAACTGTCACTCGGTCATTCTAGTCTTGACATTTTTGTGGGATTTTCAAGAGAAATTGCGGTTAGAGACATTGACAGACTCGTTATTGATAGCAAAGCTCTAACCCGAATTTTGTTTGATAACATAATAAAGTCGTTAGAAATCAGATTCAGATACCTCGTCCTTTCGACGGATTTTTTGAGGCTGCTGTTGCCTACCCTTTTCTGTTTAGTTTGTCACGAAGGTCAAACGGATCGTTACCGATCGACCATTAGCGATAGGCACTGTACATCAATACTTTCTTACTAACAATAATATCAGCCATTTCCCCGAATCATGATACTAGTAAAAAAACGTTTCGACCCACTCGTTTCCCAGAAAATGCCGTTATTATTTTCATGAAGCATTTCTTAAAGAGGGTAAAAAACATGCTATAATTGTACAATAATGTCATACAAAGGGCAGATAATTGACTTTACGCAGTGCACGTAAATACCACCATAAGTACAACACACAGCAGTTTAATGGTTATCAGCAAGCACCTCTGTCCGGAAGTGGAGAACACAATATTCTTCGAAAGGAGTTCTAACAACGGCATAGTGAATCACAAACGATCCTTTCTGGAGACATTGTCGTAAATGCAAATCAACAGTCATAATGTCGGGCACAAAGTCTGCTTGTACTGACTAGCAAAAAACCCAACAAAATGCGCGGCTTCGTTGAACTCTCACAGTTTACCAAAAGGAATTGCATCAATAAGAAACGTAGCAAATGTATTATGGATCCAGCACCTACCTCTGTTTTTTTGTGCTCTTATCTTATTTGATACACCCAGGTGTGTTTTGAAACTTTTTCTTCTGTTTTCCAACGATAGACGATACTGAAATGCAATTTCTGAAGTAATCCAGAACAGTGATCAAAAGATGCTCACAATATTTTCTGCATCGGATTGAGAATAGGTCTAATCGAAGAACTAGGCAAGTCAGACTGATGGGGGAATGGCTGTGCGTTGTTTGATTAAAGGGGAAAGAACGCGTGTAACGTCCACAACTACCAGCCAACCAAACGAAACTGAAGTCCTCGGGCGCTCGGTTCCTGCTTTTTCCTTTTTTTTTCTTCTTTTTTTTTATTTTTTTGTTGGTCGTATCACGCATCATGAAACTCAGGGGAACAGTGCCCTTTCAAAAGAGAGGGTGAGAAACCCAACTCTGCCAGCGTCGCACCTGCATCGCCTCTCTTCACGTTCACTATGTCGGGTGGAGGCCACGCAAGTGAAACCACATTTGTTTACAGGATATGGGGGACTCCCTTTTATTTTTTCTTTCAACTTGTTCTTATCTTAGGCCTTATCGAACAAATTCCTGTGACTTTCTATCGATATTAAGAGCTAAAATGTCTTCAGTCTTGGAAAGGTGTCCGTGACCTCAAGAGTTTCAGTAAATTTCGCTCTTGCTATATTTACCTACCAAAAGCGACATGCAAATACTTCCAAAAAACTTGGCTCGTCTTTTTTTTCTTTTTCATTTCCTTTTTTTTTAAGATTATCGACGATGACGAAAGTCTTGAGTAGAAAAGACTAGCTGCAATGGCCTCGAGCAGGCCTGATGATTCACGCTTTTGAGCTGGCTCATTTTATCTGCCCGAGGGTGCGCCATTGTTTGGTGGGATGTTTGGCAAGGATGCGGCCCATAAACAATCTGGAGTTGCTTTTGGCCGGAGAAAACAACAAAATTGGAGGACTCGAAAAGCGGAACGAAACGAAGTATCGAACTAACAGCTGATGCACCCAGGGCTGACTGAAAATTGTATGGGCTAAGCAAAGAAATAAACTGACGGGGTAATCCAAACGATATAAGGCGGTTGGAATGACGTCACACTTATGATGTTATTGCTATCCCACGTAGAAAGGCTTTTTTTCTTATCACGGAACGCATGCAAACTGTACGTATACGCATTATGTTCCTATTCGTGGCGACATGCGAAACAAACGCCATTGAAATAACGAACAAATTTTTTCGGGTAATACCGCTTTTAACGGTAGTGAGATAACCATATTTTCCGAAAATTTCCCCTACCTAGACAATGTCGTGCATACAACAACCAGCGTCAAATGAAGAATTCGTTTGAACTAAATATCCGTTGTGGACTTGTGGTGCTTCCGTACCAATGTTTTGAATTTTGCACGTTTGAAATTCTGAACAAAAAGGAATTCCTGAATGCTGTTTAGTTCCATTGGGCAACGCGAATAAACAGGAAGATTGACCGGTGGTTTGATATATAACGAGATTTCCAGGAAGCCGTGTATTTCGAAATCCACCAGTTAAGATAGCCCTAGCATAGAATAACAGATAGACATTTACTATTGATCACCACTCGAGTTAGTCGAGGATTGTCATTGATTAAAATTTAGAAATCGTTGACATCGAGGGCGTATCCCACTTCCCACATCAACCAAGTTATAGGAACTGTTGAAATTTGTCAACAGTTTCAAAACACCGAAACGCGCGTGAACCGGTATTTATGGGACTCACCATTAAAACACTCCATATTTCGGTTAAAAAACGAGTGCTGTTTAAAGAAAATAAAAATCATTTTCAATCGCCAAGTTTTTAAACAAGAGTTAAACAGAAAAGTGAGCAGCCCTGAATGAAAGTTTTTGAATTTTAACTAATATGGTTGTGTTTTATTACAAATCTAAATCTTAACCAAAATCTTTATTGCGGGATAGACGAGGGGTAGACAATTTTCTGACAAGATGTACGTAAGCTAAAATTTTGGCACACATTCAATTTTGGTTTAATTTCACACATTGATTTAAGTAAGATTTAGGATTAAAATTGTTAACATGGTTCAAGACTCACAAAGGTTATGGCTTATATTGAAAAAATTTTAACAGGGTATATTGGTAACTTGTTTGCTGTTTTTGTTTGGTTTTACATTGGTACCATGTGCGAAGGCCTTCATAACTCTTGCGCTTACGTGGGAAAGGCCATCAGTGTTGACCATTTTTCGTTCAAATTTATTTTACTAATCGAACGGATCGATTTGAACAAAAGTATAGCATTAAAAATTGTCCCATGTCTTAAAAAATGTTGGTTCTTTTTTCCTTTTTCCGAAACTGTCCAAAGTAATTAAAAAGAATATTGACATTGAAAAAAAAGCAAACTAAGCGCCTAAATTTACTGTATTCTGATATTAACTTTGCACAAGTGATGTACAATTTGAAAGTTGTTTTTTTGCTCATCTTTTGAAGCAGACGAATTTTCCGTAGCAACGAAATTCTTCGAATTCGACTAAAAGAGGCGAGCCACTTACAAACAATTTTTAAATAATAAAAAACTGGATAGTATTGAGGCTAGAAAAAAATTGAAAATAAATATTAATTTTCAAGAAACCATGCATTTTTTTTGGTATCTTTTCGGCTCTGTCCTGCATTTCGAACCATTTTTAAATAATAAATGAAGTTTAACCACAAGGCGCAGTAGCTAATTTCAAAAAATGAGCATTTCAAAGAAGATGCGGTAAAAAAATACAAAACAAAAAGAAACAAAACAGAAATAGGGTTAGATGTCCATCTGTATTCGGAAAACGGTACTATTTTAGTCATCCGCACTATGTTGTTAACAGTAGAAAATGAATTGGCAATGTTGCGAAAGGCGCAATTTTCGAAAAATTAGATTTTTCTAAAAATTATTAAAAATTACCAATTGGCCCAATCTTGAACCTTTTGGACCCTGAAAATCGAGAAATGAAATGGCGCTTGATTTGTTTCACTTTCCTAACACATTTATTAGTAATTAAAAATACTAAATATTAAAAACTTGGTTTTTTCCTATCTCCTTGAGAGTCGATCAACCAAACTCACTAGCGAACCTGGTGGTGAATCTGCCTGGGCTTAGACCTATTTGATAGCAGCTGCATGGTTAATTGGTTATAGCCTAATTAAAGTCACCTGTGATGAGATGTTCTGGTAATATAGGGCTGTTCGTAGGGCTCGGCCCCGATCGGCCGAGATCGGGTAAACCGATCTGATCTACCCGAAAAATGACCTATCTGTTGAGATCGGTTCGGGTCTTCCAGAAGCAGATCGGTTCCGGTGCGGTTTTTCGGGTAATCGGGTAGGATCTGCCGCCATATTGGAAAATGGCGGCTTAATAGAAATTACATCTGCCGCCATTTTCCAAAATGGCGGCTTAACAGATATAGGGTTAAATATCCGGGTAAACGTCCAGGTAAACGGGTAAAAACCGGTTACACCGGGTTTTTTAGGACCAAAATTGGGAAATTTTTTTAGAACCGGGTCCAGAACCGGGTCCAGAACCGGTTTTAGGATCTGGGTCCTGTTTTTGTTAGGAACCGGTTTGGATCTGTTTACCCGCGGGTTAGACAATGGACGATCTGTGATCTGTCGGTTCCAAACCGAAAATCAAAGTTACCTACCCGATCGCCAAAAAAGCTACCCGATCGGCGCGGGGCCGAGCCCTAGCTGTTCGACATCTTTTTTAACATTTGTTGCCATCGTGGCAACGCAGCAATCGATGATAGTTTTCGTCTGCTACAACAGAATTGTGATCTGTAGTTAATTGTTTAACTACCGATTACTCGGTAGTTAATTGTTTAACTACCGATCACAATTCTCTCGTAGCAGTCTAGCAGACGAAATCTATCATCGATTGCTGCGTTGCCACGATGGCAACAAATGTTAAAAAAGATGTCGAACAGCCCTATATTTGCTTTTCACTCCTACATGTCTTTTTCTGATTACGTTGCTTTAAATTTTTTTTTTCGCCTGCCAAGGTCAATGACAATTCTGTGAACCGCAGTCCACTTAGCCAACCAACAGGTTAAAACCTGTTGGTTAAAAATGGGTAGGCCTTTTTCATTGTTATATCTAAATTGGAAAGCGGGATTTACCCTGATGCCAACAAGAACAAAATGTGCCTCTAGTCACGTGATTCTGTTTGGCCTATCAGAAAGACAAGAACACTAGATAAGACAACCTACCTCATAGCTGATGCTATGCTTTCGGTGCAACACCGGTTCTAACACCGTACCGCACCGAAAAAAAATTCCCCGCGCCGAACGTCCCCGATTTTTTTTTTTCGGTGGGGATTTGCGGTGCCCCCGATTCCATTATAATCGGGGCGAAATCTAGATAGGACTGACATCAACGATGCATTTTTAAATTTGGCAACGCAACATCTGGCACAGGTCTATAACCCAGTGCCAAGTATGGCATTTTCACTATGCTACTGCCACGAGTCAGCCAAAGGTGGCTGTAGTTGCATTGAAGCAATCACAGTAATAAAGTTTTTTATTTTATGAACTTCAGTTCCATTAGATAAATAGACGAATAATAAAAATTGAAGCACGTTTTGTTATATTGAATTTTTTATGGAGTTTTTAGCAAAAACTCCTTGCTAATTTTTTTCCCGTATCTGAATGTAGGGCGGTCTTAGTTTTTTAAAATTAAGATCTCTGAACTGCAAGGTTGATTTACGATCTTTTTGTATTACATTTTCAGTAATACGTTACGTTCTCTGATTCCCCAACCTTCAGCTTAATGACTCTGATTGAGCAAATAAGTTCAATTCAAAATTAACATAAAAAAGTATCAATCGGCTCTGGCTACGCCATCCGTACTGTAACTGAATCCGTTTCACAAATAGGGGTTATATATATTCCAGTTTCTCACTGTGCATGTGCAGAATGATGTGTCTTAACTTCGATTACCCCTTAGAGTTTTGTCATTTTCAACAAGACCTTTAATCCATTCCCAATACAAATCTTAGACGAGACTGCTTTGATCGTAAGCCACAACAGCAATTTCTTAATGTCTTACTGCTTGTCCAACTCTGTTGGGGGTTGCCGGTGGCTCCACGGTGGACTCATGGGTCGGCTGCCCACCTTCCTCGGCGGGATTGCCGATGTCCAAGAGGCGAGGCTTCGCTGGCCAGCAAAATCTCGATGAGTTTATGCCAAAACATTTCTAGTTGTTACGGCAGTCCGTTTTCGGGGCGCCTTTTTTCGTTGGGGCAGTCACTTTTTAGGTGATCCCTCTCCAAACACTAAAATAAATGAAATTAGATAAAATAAGTCAAATTTATCAAAATTCTACTTACTTTGAAGTATTGAGCATGCCTCAATCTATTTGCGGCGCACCTTATGCCCCTCTTCTTCTTCTTCTTAAACGTTGGTTCTTGCTAATGGGATGTTCCAGCTTCTGCCTTTTTGGTTGCCGCACCCGGCCACACACGGTTACAGCGCCAGGCTCAGTCACATCTGTTTCCCTGAAAACAAGTTCCACCACTCCAACGTCTACTACGCCTCCAGTTGTCAGTAGACGAGGCAAAGGACGACGTAGACAGAAGACCGTCACCTATGTGTTCAACAGCTGTCGCTCAAAAACGTAAAGTGGCCAGCACAGTAGAGTCAATTCAGATGATCTGCCAGAAGAGGATCCCATTAATAACAACATTGACATGTCCAAAGAAATTGAAAGAGCTTGATGAAGTATGATATTGTGTTCTAAAAATTTTTCAACATAGTCTCGGGGGTGTACGTAGAAAGTTTTATTTCGGGTTCACCAGGCACACCAGGAGCGCCATCTTTTTTTCTGTCATATCGAAACAAACATCAAAATGAGGAAAAAACAGAACCATTTCGTTGTAATATTTATTAAGGAAATTTGATAAATTATAATACACACACAAGAAATACAAATTTTCGGAACGAGTTTGCCAAAAAATTATCATAATCATAATCATAATATCATAATCATAGGTATCATTTTTTTAAAAATTGTCTTCTTTGGAATTAGAGATGGATGAAACGGGTGCGAAATGAAACGCACAAAAAGGAAATTAGATAAAATAAGTCAAATTTATCAAAATTCTACTTACTTTGAAGTATTGAGCATGCCTCAATCTATTTGCGGCGCACCTTATGCCCCTCTTCTTCTTCTTCTTACTCGTTGGTTCTTGCTGATGGGATGTTCCAGCTTCTGCCTTTTTGGTTGCCGCACCCGGCCACACACGGTTACAACGCCAGGCTCAGTCACATCTGTTTCCCTGAAAACAAGTTCCACCACTCCAACGTCTACTACGCATCCAGTTGTCAGTAGACGAGGCAAAGGACGACGTAGACAGAAGACCATCACCTATGTGTTCAACAGCTGTCGCTCAAAATCGTAAAGTGGCCAGCACAGTAGAGTCAATTCAGATGATCTGCCAGAAGAGGATCCCATTAATAACAACATTGACATGTCCAAAGTAATTGAAAGAGCTTGATGAAGTATGATATTGTGTTCTAAAAATTTTTCAACATAGTCTCGGGGGGTGTACGTAGAAAGTTTTATTTCGGGTTCACCAGGCACACCAGGAGCGCCATCTTTTTTTCTGTCATATCGAAACAAACATCAAAATGAGGAAAAAACAGAACCATTTCGTTGTAATATTTATTAAGGAAATTTGATAAATTATAATACACACACAAGAAATACAAATTTTCGGGACGAGTTTGCCAAAAAATTATCATAATCATAATCATAATATCATAATCATAGGTATCATTTTTTAAAAAATTGTCTTCTTTGGAATTAGAGATGGATGAAACGGGTGCGAAATGAAACGCGAAATGAGAAGTAGAACCCAAGTAGTGGACGAGCCAACAATTGGGTATTACAACGAAATTCTTAACCTTTGCAGACTGGTTGACTCGGACATATCAGAAACGCACCGATTGGAATATCTTTTTAGAGGACTTCTACCAACACTTTCAAAAAAAGATTTATCAGCTGAAGCACTGGCTGAAAAGGAAATCTTCCCATCAATTTAACTGTCACAGAGACGATGGAAGAAAAATTGGGGCATTCAGAAACTTACGTGTTCAAGTTGAACCCCACAAGATTAATTAAGGAAACAGTAAAATGTGGTAAAGTAGCTGCAATAGTCCTCATTAATACAGAAGCAGTCACAGTAATTTCGCCTGAATTACTAGAAAAAATGGAATTTATCAAAAAAATTCTTAATGGACCGAAGATTCGTCTCGTAAATGGTCAAACCCTGTCACAACACATTACAGCAGATATAGTAGTAATCCACAGAGGCAAAACTATAAAAGGTAACGCAATGGTTATGGCAATGTCAGGTTCTGAAGTTGGGCCGAATTCTTTGAACGCCTTGAAAAAATTGGACCCGTTTTTGGTTTTTGTGACGCTTACTTTCTTTGAAATTTTGATTTCAGAATAAATGTCATTGATTGCTTTTGCTGATAGGATGTTCCAGCTTCTGCCTTTTCGGTTGCCACCAAATCACCAAGAATAGGCCCCAGAAGCCGAAAACTTTGGCCAAACAACGCCATAGCAGGTTCCTGTATTTAAAAATTTTATTAGAAAAAAATAAAATAAGATTCTACTAAAAGATGTCTTACCGGTTTGCCAACTCTGCTGGAGGGAGCCGGGTGGCTCGATCAAGGGAGCATGTGGCTCGACGGCCCGTGGCTCGAAGGCGGACTAATGGGTCGGCTGCCCACCTTCCTCGGCCGGATTGCCGATGTCCAAGGGCGAGGCTTCGCTGGCCAGCAAAGTCTCGAAAAATAGCGAGGCTTTGCCGTCCAGCACCACCTAACCCTTATCACCGGCTGGTCTGGCCTAGTCGACTGTTGCAACCCTGGAAAAAATAGATGAAAAAATTTAATTGAAAAATACATGAATGAAAAAAAAATTTTACCTTCCGGTTCGGAGTAATTTCTTTGTCAGGGAACGACAATTTGTACAGTTGGCATAGTCGATCCATTCCGGGTCTGGATAGCCGACGTACTTTCAAGCAAATATTGCACTTTTTGGCGTCCATTCTCCGATAGCACCGTCCTGATGAACAGAAGTGGTTCATGTCAAGGTTGTAAAGGATTAAGAAACGATGTACTGGCTTATAAGAAAAAGAGGAGTTTATGGCAAAACCTTTCTACTAACCATTTCTATACCACACATTTTTGAAAAACCTGCAATTTGATTTCCGCCTCTCAGACTGACCACACGCACATCTAGAACTTCAGATATTTCATTTTACTTATATTTGACTACTAATTTTTGAACATCATATTTTTCTATATTTTTTACACATACCTAGTATTATTGTAGAACGTTTATATTGCATTACCTTAGTTTTTTTTTGGATTTTGACACGAATTTTATAAAAATGTATTAATTTTGATAAGTTTGTGTTTTCTGGGTATTTCATAACAAATAATGGCTATTTCAACACTTAAACCAGATAGATCATTCGATAGCTGGTAGAAATTTGAAACTTTCTTGAAGGAATTGGAGACTGCTAATTTCTACCCTCTTAGTTTTAACGAAAAGAAGACTATTGCCTCTTACAGTAAAGTGGTAAGCATAAACAATTTATTTTGCCAAGGTTTACATTTTGATTACATATTTATCTGTGTTGCAGTTAAAAGGCCCTGCTTTGGACGAGAAGTGGAAATTTAAGCATGCAACCGTCATCTGTAAGCATAGTGGGAAGCCAACATCCCGCACATAGGATCACACTCGGCGAAACCAATTTCACTTTGCTTGCGACTGTCCATTTAACTTTCATATAGTTTTCAGCAAATGGACGAAAAATTTGTTATAAATAAATCGGGATCAATATTACCTATGAAAACCATGGAATCTCCGCCGAACATATACGTTTATAAAGATGAATAAGTTATATCGGGAAAAATTGCAATTTGATTACATACTATTAATTTGATTGCTTCGGCTTACTTTCCTTTTATCAGTTTTTGCTTTTTATCACCTATTGCGTTTTATCAATTGCACAACAACTTCATCTGCCCTAAAAAGTTTTCAAAGGGAAAACAAATTCATGCAAAGGCCCTTTAAAATGAATGCAAATCGTCACTCAAATGAATAAGATTGTGTACGTTACCGACAAGATGAGGTATGCCATAAAAAGTTTCAAAAATTCTCTCTTTTCGTCTCTCGTTGTCCGCGAATCGTACTATCCCTTGTAGTGCGGGTCTTAGTTCTGTGCTGTTAGTAGTCCATTTCCTGAGCTGCATCTTTGCAGACTCAAATAATCTCATTGCTTGTTTAACCAACTCTATAGCCTGCGGTACGTCTTCTGCCCGTCCTAGCAAGTCGTCTACATAGAGTTGGTTCTGTAGCTGGCTAGTGAGTTTCGGCAAGATTGTTTTATGTTCTTTTATGCATTTTAAGATTACCGCTCTCAAAATAAACGGAGTACATGACGGTACGGTCCAAAGAACGGAGTCGTACGGAGTCCAAACGGTACCCGCTTCCATCTGAATTTCTTGACGGTTGCGGGCTCTTGGTCTGGGTCCTCTATCCACAAGAATCGCACTATTTGCTCTTGTTCTTGTTGTATTCCTATCTTTAGGAATGCTTGTGGCTGTCCATGCTACTTTTTGTTGTCTGAATCTTAGTAACACCGTTAAGATTTCGGGATTAAGATTTGGCCCAGACTCTAACATGTCGTTTAGGCTTGGTCTGTTTTGCTGATGCGCTGATCCATCGAATACTGGTCTGATTTTGGTGCTTGTGGCATCAGTTTTGATGACTGGCCTTTGTAGTAGGTAAGTGCATACCTCCTCGTATGTTAAGTCCGCTTCTCCGATGTATCCGTCATTTTGATACTGTTTGAATACCTCGTGATACTCGTTCTTGTCTTATTGTTTCGACATCTTTTTCAGGAGTCCTGTTAACCTGAGCGTGGCTATGTTTCTGTTAGCCTCGAGGGACCGCCTGTTGTTCTTAAATGGAAATAATATCTCATATCTACCGTTTGAGTCTTTGTTTATTGTGTCCTGGTAATTTTTTAGGAATCCAGGATCCTCTAGCTCCTGCGGAGTAACGCCCATGTGTTCTAAGGTCCAGAACTCTTTGACGTCCATTATCGCGTCTTTACTGTTTCTAACTGTTGTTACTAGGACTGAACTTCCTGTGTTCGTTGCTGATGCCCCGAATACTATCCATCCTAGTCTACTAGCACACGCTACTGATCCGTCTGTGCCTTGTTTTGTTTGGTGGTTCATGATTTTCCCAAAGCAATCGCAACCTATGATTAGGTCGAACTCGACTGGGCTTTGGCTGTCATTGCAGTGTCTTTTGTCTGCGATCTCTTTTCCTTCCTTTTGCAGCTGTTGTATTAACGCGGATTTAACTTTTGGTGTTGCTTTTGCCATGTATTTTACAGCCGTGGCTCTTACTTGTATTTTCACATGAGCCGGTGTTTCGATCCATAAAGTGTAAGATATTAGTTTGTCTGTTTTTGAGAATTCGTTCCTGAATGTATTAATTGTTAATATTGTTTCTTCCGAAGCGTCTGTCTTAACCTTATCTATTAGTGCTTGTATGATAAAAGTTTTTTCGCTGCCGGTGTCTATTAACCCTAATATCTGTACTTTGTTCTGATTTTTTCCTTGAATGATTGCTGAGAATGTTGGCAATCCATTCGTTGTGGTCTGTACAAGGTTTGCGTTTGTCCCTATGGACACTGTTTTGGGCCTCTGTGGCGACTGTGTCAGACTTAAGTTTGTTACTCTTATCGATTTTGGTTTTTTAAGACATAGCGCTGGGCTGTGATCTAAACTTCCACATATTATACAATAAGAAATGCGGGATGGACAGTGTTCCGTACGGTGCGATCGTCCTAAACAGTTTAAGCATCTTTTATCTTTTTCGCAGATAGCACGTCTGCTCTGCGGTGTGTTGGTAGTACACCTGTGGTGTATGTGATTATATTGGCAAAAACAACACGATAAGATTTTACCGATTGGTTTTTCTTGTTGCCGGCTACTTTCTGCTGTTGGCTGTCGCCGTTGCTGTAGGCTGATGTCTTCCATTTCTGTTAGCTGGATCTCTTTGTTCAGTTCTTTAAGGATGGCATCCATGTTTGGTGGGTCTCTGTCGATCCATTTTTCTCTCCACCATCTGGATGTGAGTATTCTTGGGAGTGCGTTCAATACATCCGTTGTGATGTATGAATCGCAGCTTGTCATAACTATATTTAAGCTGGTCAGAGCTAATTTTGTGTTTGTTAACCCGTCGTAAATCTTGTGCAGCTGCTATGTGTTGGCGGGGTCTGTAAGCCTGATTGCCAGCAGATTTTTCAGTGCTGCCATATAGTGGTTCTTTAGCTTTTGCTGATCACCGAACCTTTTCTCTAACCATTCCATCGCGCTGTTGTATTGGTCGCCGTTGAGATGTAGCTGCGTGACCAGTTCTGCCGCCTTTTCTTTCAAGGCATTTCGTAGATACTGAAATTTCTCTATTTGCGATAATTGTGCATCTTGGTCATATGCTGCCCACATCAGTCTCCAGCTTTTCCAGGCTGTGATATCTCCGTTAAATGTTGGTAGTGGTAGAGCTGTTCCTGCTACTGTCGGTTTTACTTCTTTTAATTTCATCATTTGTTCACTCACTCTGTCTTGTGTCTCCCTGTCCCTTGCTCTCTCAGCTGAAGAAGAGATTTGGGCTAATTTTTTATTTGTTTCTTGTATAGATTCCCATCTATCTCTCGCTCTGCTTACATGTTTGTCTCTATTTGCAAGGTCTGTGCTTGCGAGGTTTATGCTGGCTTGTAGTTCTTTTTGCAAAAGCCTTCTATCGTCCAACAGAGTGGCTCTGAGGTCGATTGTATCTTTTTTTGAAGACGTTCTTGCTACGCCCTGTGTCTCAGGTTCTTCCCCTTCTAGATCTGGGAGACTGCCTGTACTTGAAGCCCTTCGCGTCTCTGCGCTTGGTGCTCTATTTTGTTCTTTTTTGGCATCTTCTAATATCTCTTGTCTGGCTTGGTTGATAATTTCTGTTGCGGAATTGATCATACCTTCTGTTTTTTCTTCTAGTTCTTCTAGTTGCTATTCTATCTTAGACTCTGTGAGTGCCAGCGTTCTTATTCTCGTCGACATATCTCCAATTGTCTTCTTTTCGTGTTCTAATTTGCCTATATATTTTTATTTCTTTCAACATATTTTTATTTATCTAAGCTGACACAGGGGATTTTAATGCATCCTCTTCGTCTATCAGAAATGTCGTCCGAATTGTCAGATGTTGAAAGTACAGCAACAGGCGAGACGCAAGGTCCAGAAATTTCAACCTTTGCCAAAAATTTAGCTGCATCAGGTGAAGTAATAATTGACCAGCTGTTTTAGCAGCACTGAAGATCAGTCAGATTCAGGTTATGACAACGAAGCAGATTTAAGACAGCCCACATATTCTCTTGTTCATGTGATATGATAGGACAACATCTTTTTGGACCTCCAAGACATCAGCAGCAACTTCAAGGAACAGCTATGGCAGCTGTAAGAAAATTCACAAGCCCCATTTTCCGGGGTAGCCCAACGGAAGACGCTCGTCAATGGTTAGAGCGCTACGAAACAATCTCTACCCACAATGTTTTGGGCGATGCTAACAAACGAAATAATTTCAGTATATACTTGGATAATACTGCAAGAAATTGGTTCCTGTATGCATGACTCCCGAATGACTGAGAAGATACAGCGGCACAACGGACCGATGGAGGAAAACCGGCTACGCCCTTACTACCCGGTTTACGTTCGGTATTTTTGAAAGAATTTCAGCCAGATAATTACGGTCTTTTTCAAGACACCAGATTCGAATCAGAACTTTTACAAGAATGGCCTTTGGCCCTTGGAGTGACGGGTAGCAACATTACAACGCCAGGCTCAGTCACATCTGTCTCCCCGAAAACAAGTTCCTCCACTCCAACGTCTACTACGCCTCCAGTTGTCAGTAGACGAGGCAAAGGACGACGTAGAGACAGAAGACCACCACCTATGTGTTCAACAGCTGTCGCGCAAAAACGTAAAGTGGCCAGCACAGAAGAGTCGAATTCAGATGATCTGCCAGAAGAGGATCCCATTAGTTCCAACATTGACATGTCCAAAGTAATTGAAAGAGCTTGATGAAGTATGATATTGTGTTCTAAAAATTTTTCAACATAGTCTCGGGGGGTGTACGTAGAAGGTTTTATTTCGGGTTCACCAGGCACGCCAGGAGCGCCATCTTTTTTCTGTCATATCGAAACAAACATCAAAATGAGGAAAAAACAGAACCATTTCGTTGTATTATTTATTAAGGAAATTTTATAAATTATAATACTCACACAAGAAATACAAATTTTCGGGACGAGTTTGCCAAAAAAAAGAGGAAGGTTTGCCAAAAAATTATCATAATCATAATCATAATATCATAATCATAAGTATCATTTTTAAAAAATTTGTCTTCTTTGGAATTAGAGATGGATGAAACGGGTGCGAACTTTTCTTCCGGGCCCCCCTCACCACGAAGATCAGGTTCAACATCTGCTACTTGGTGCGTAGGAGTTGGTATTGCGGCTTTTCTAACGTCTCTAAATCAAAACCACTCTCGGGGACCGGAGCCTGGATCTCCGGGAAACCCTCAATATCCATTTCTGGGACCTGATTCAATAGATGTCTACGGATCTGGCGGGACATCCTCCCCGAGACCCCTTCAAACACCTCGGCCATAACATGATCAAGGTTAAATTGGCATGTCATCATCCACTGGTGGTACCCCCTCGTCCAACCCAACAGCGGGTTCAGGTGCCTGAACACCATCACCGGCGTGCACTTGACGGTTCCCTGTGGAAGGCAAGCGGTGGGCCTCCCTCCTAGCTTCAGCGGCTTGCTGATAGTTGAGGGCCTACTCGGACGAGTCACACCATAGCCTTGAATGGGGCGAAATGCGCCCCATACGAGCACACGTAGACGCCATGTTTGTCCCGAGGGGACAACCCTAACCTAACCAACCTGAAACAGGAGGGTTTGGATGGCCAGACATATTAGCGCTATCGTTAGATAAGTGCTCCTTGTATGATATCCATCTGAATTTTAAAAGGCTTCAAGAAAGACACTAACTGTGAAATTACAAGGGCAAGAAAAACAAGGCAACCAAGCTGGCTGGCACTGTTCATGCTATAAAGCTTCAATCCACAGAACACACCTGTTCTCTATTCCCCATTAGTGACTTTTTCAAATCAAGTGGTTATCTCTCCTAAACTAGAAACTCATGGTGACTTACTTGCTAAAACCCATGTTGAACAAGTTATTGAGACTGAGCCAAGTTATTCTAATGTATCAATTGAAGTTTGCCAAGAGAATGCAACACATCGAGGTAGATTTAAATAATGATTGTCAGAATAGATTGTTGTTATACTATAGCAATTAATATTTTCAGAAATGATAAATTAGCTACCAAGGCTTCCAAAGCATTGTGATGTTTACCGTAAGTTCAAGAGCCCTCCAACAGCTTTTGAACCACCTATATACGACCTCACCACCAATACAGGTGTGAATTCGATGTTTTATCTTTAAAGACAATCAATTATTAATTGTGATTGTTTTACTCCTAGTTTCTACCGACCCGGAATGGATGCTTCACGCGGAATTCTTCGAACAATTACGCACGGTGAAGCTTCCATCTGAATCCTGGGTGTGGATTTACAACAGAAAAGTAAACATCATTTCCTGTTCGACCAACTTTCGGTCTCTTCGCGGTGAACTATACAACAAAGCTGAAAATTTCGTCAACCAAATAAAAGTGTGATAGCTTTTCAATGGTGTGCAAGTAGTCCCAAACTATCTGAGTACAACTTTCAACTCAAATGAAGAGTTGTGCAACATTCTTGTGAACATCTGAAAATGTGCAACATCTTCAACCAATCAAAATTCAATTCAAATGTGCAACATCTGAAGAAAAAAATCTATTTCACTAGTTCCCATGCATACTTCTAATAAAACCATAAAGGATAAAAAAATATATCAACGGATAAAAAGTCTAAAACGCAAGCTAGAATAATAATAATTCATTTTCATGCATTGTATTATTCCTGTGTGCTTACTTCACATTGTCCGTCCAATGCAGACAAAGTCAACCGATCTTCGAATAATGGATGAAGATTTTCTCGTACTCCGCCGAGAGTTAAAAATGATTTCTGAACTGGTAGGCTACTAGAGAAGAGTTGGATGAACTGGATATTATAAATTGATGGAAGATCAATGAAATCCGGCTCCCAACTTAAGCCAACATAGCACGCCAGGTGTTTTCAGTTGCAGCCACGTCCGCTGTGTCAGAAAGGCTTTTCAGTTCCAGTGGAAATTTAACTACGAAAAAGCGATCTCGAATTACCTTTCAAAATGTTAACAAGTTAATGTTTCTCTTTCTAATCACCGCAGCAAAGGCACTTTTTCAAAATAGTTCAGTTCAGTTCTAAGCGAAGGGGAGACCGTTCCCACCTTGGACAGGTGCGGTTTTTTTCAATTATCTCCCATCCCTGTCAGCAAATTTTTATTATTATTTTGGGAAACAAATCTTCTTCCTACCCCACATGTTCTACTCTTTTTAAAAGCTGTACAAAGATTATTTTAGGAGTTATAGGGTTTACAATTTTTGGTCATTTTTTGTTAGTACCGAGGTTGCATCGGACAGTCCCCTGTCCCACATTAAACGGGGTCTGAAAATGGATAAGAATTTTAAAATAAATTTTGAAATAAGTACTTATAGCTGTTAAGATAATGAACATATTAGGTTATATTAATTTTAGAAAATATTTTAGGTAAATGTTTTTTGTTATCATAGAAGATTGTTATAGGGGACGTATGGAGGAGATAGGACTAACTAATATCGATAATTAGATCTTTGGCTTTTTATCGATTATAGGGATGAAAGCACGTTGATTATAGCTGTGTGTGTCGCGATATAATTTGGCCGCTCCCATAACACGCCCACTTCTTGTCTAATTTAACCCCTGTTTTCTGTACAATGTAACTCCAAAAAATTTTTGTAAAATTGATACAACTAATTAATTAAATGAAATTTTTTTCTTTTTAGACTTCATTCGTAAATTAATAAGCTAATTATTTATAATATTTAAATGGAATTAAAATAATAAAAACTTTAAAAAATCGTAGCAATAAGGTCATCAAATCGACACATGGTATCAATAAAAAAATTTTAACGTCATTTTATCTATTTATTTTTACATTGTACATTGGACGGTGTCCAATATGGGAACGGACACCCCTATGAATTATTTTTTTTAAACAAATGTGTTTCGCGTTTTTTACCAAGTCCTAATCAAACACAGATCTCATGTAATAACTAATTTAACACTTTATGTTTAATTTAATTTATTTAATCTGCTAATAATAAATTTTTTCTTCTTATTGTGCAATTTCTTTCATGAGATATTTCCATAGACTTTCCAGGATTCTTTCCACTCTTTCAATGAGTGTGCAATTTTTTCACCCGCCATAATTGTGCAATTTCTTCGCCCTTGTCATAATTGTGCAAATGTCCTTGACAAAAAGAAAATGTTGCAATAATTAACAACCCAGTAAAAATATCGGAAAACTATGGATAAATTTTCATTTCAAAATATGTATTGTTAGTAAAGCTAGGTATTATTCATTTATAACCGTAATATTTTAATATTAATCATCATGCACCAGGGTGGAAAACATGGAATTATGAAGGTTTTTTTTAATTTCCCGCTTAGGGTACTATAAACAGTACATTTTTCTAGTGAACAAAAATAATCGAACAATTCTTAAATAATTTTCAAACAATTTTCAGCTGATAAATCCACTTTGTTCGAACATTTTTTGCAATTAATTGACCCCAAGCAACCAATTAATCAAGCTTCAAGATTTTACTGGAATACTATATTAGAATTCTCATACTTATTAGAAGTGAATACGAATAGGCTACGAATAACGGATGACGAATAAATCGGATGGTTTATTCACGACCACGAATAATTTTTGAACAACGAATAACGCATGTGTTTTTGAATCAACTAATATGGAAAAAAATGCAATTAAGGCCTAACTTTAGGGGAAAACCAATCTTTTAAACTAGAAATGTAAATGTTGATTGATATAGCGTGACTTCGTTGTCGGGATGCAAAATATAACATTTGCTAACTTGGTTTAGGGTAACAACATGAAATAGTCTATGAAATTAATTACTTAAGAGTTGGTAAATTTTACATTTGAGAATTTGAGAATTTTGATTGAAATGACAGCCAGTCAACCACACTGATAAAATGACGAGACATTGTAACATTGAATTACATGATTTGGAAAGTTTTAAAGAAGTGGACATTTTTTATTTAATTCATTTACTATTTCTTTATTAAAACACAACTTTGTAGTTGTCAATTGTTTGTAGTGTCATTTGATGTGTTTTTCAAAAGGAAATTCAAAATAAGCAGAGTCTCAAACAACTTATCAGATAAGCGATTTCCTCTAATAGTAAAAAACGAGCCAGCGCTGAACAAACGTTCGACTGGTGCGTTCGACGGAAGGGCAGTGTTAAACGGGAGGAAAAGTGTCTTAACACGGTTTATGTAGGGAGGTTAAGCTTCGATCATTATCAACAAAGAAAAGCTCAAGCTCATTCATTATTCGCTCTTGCAGGCGGGATCTTTAATTTTCTCTCGGTGTACAACATCTTATTGAAGATCAAGTTTTTCAAGTTTGGCTTCAATTAAAATTTTTACTTTTCTCGCCAACATTTCCTTTTTCTTTGACTATCCAGTTCAATTTGAACTAGGAATCTCTTTCCACAAGTAGTTTGAATCTAATAATGAATTTTGATTTTAATACTAAATTAGAAAGTTTGGTTATTAATTATCTAACGACGTGTATAACCATCTTTCAATATGACCAAGAAGCCCGCGGGAGATTTCAATATCCAATTGGAGCCACATCTTTGCACCCAGTCATGCCCGACTTTACCTTTTGGAGACAAGGTACAACACAACCGAGATAATTGTTTTGTCTCGGATTGCAACACCTCTATGTATCGCCAGTGGCCTCAAGACAACCAGGCATTCCATCAAAACAGTAAGATCGTATTCGTTGAGAACCTCGAGCTTTAGTTTCTTCATTATTTCTTATATCTTCATAGGGCTTGGTCTTACTGTAATACGCACTCCACAGCGTCGAATTCTGAATTCCACCTAGTCGCACATGGTTTTATCAATTGTCAATGTTGAAAATAAAAATGAGAGGGACGAATCTCTTGAAAGAGGAATAAAAATAAATTATTTACTGATTTAGTCAGCATACCAAGACAGGTCTTAATAAAACTCCAGGAGCCGAATTCCGAACTTCTTTCTTAGCAAATTCTTACAAGGATTTTTCTTGGATCGCGAAAATTCTTAAGCTTAGGAGCCTAGGGTGATTCTGAACACCTTTTTGGACCGCAAGTCCAGAATTTTAAAGATTTGTACTATTCAAGCTACTCGAAATTTCTGCTTGGTAAGGTACCTTTTCGTTTCATTGAACAGCGAAAAATTACCCAAACGTTTGCTTGATACGAAAAAGTCGGCTTCGAAGTCGGCTAAAGGCCATTAAAAAGTTACTGATTAGTACATGTCGACAGCCATCACTTATATTGAAATTGTTTTGAATTACAGAATGAACCGAAATGTTTTGTATTTAGATGAATTGGAAGAAAAGCTTAAAAATATTGATGGTTTCCTAGAAAGTTAATTTAGTGAGAGTTTTAGTTCATCAGAAAGCGATGCCGATGATTTGGAAAGCGAAGATTACGAAGAACCTCTGCGAAAAAATAAAGAATGGCATCTTTAAGACCATTTCTACCAGCAGAGAATTGATATTTTTACTATTTCCGATGCTGAAAGAGTGAGGCGAACAATTCGTTTTAATCAAGCATCCATATTGTACATAACAGGTTAATAAAACTTTTGTGTGACTATATCAAGCAAAAATTTTACTTTGTGTCATATTATATTGAACAAGAATTGCAACGTAAGTCAGTCTGCAACAGAAGGTTGTTGCCCCTTCATCAAGTCCTTGCTGCCCTGCACTTTTACAGTTCTGGAACGCTCCAGTCTGTATGTGGTAATGTAGCTTTCCAAATCACTGTGGTTCTCCACATCAAAGGATCTAACGTCGGAAGTTGGCAGATCCATTGGAACAATTTCTTCTTATTCGGGATTGTAGTTTTCACCGTCTATGGCATCAGTATCAATTCCCCCTGTGATGACATTAGCAGACAGAGCTGGGTTTTTTTCTCCAAATACATCTTCGATAATTTTGACATACAAGGGCTTAAGTGAATAATGCGGACCACCACCAGTCCCAGTCATAGATTTTCTTTAGGCAATCAATGCCGTGTTGGTCTCCGTTTTTAAATTACTCCCCTGCTAGCAATTTGACGTTGCCAGGATGGACTGAATATGTCCTATCCGGAAAGCGGGATATCCAATCAGTCTGTCCTGGGAACGTACGCGGTACATCCAAATGTCGCGCCTCAGAACATCCCAACCTGGAAAACTGTTGACGTTCTAATTCGACATACCCTAGACGTCCAAGTCAGACAACTCTGGGACGTCACTTTTGGATGACACGTTTACTAGGGTTAAATTTTAAAAAATTCTTAATTAAATTTAAATAAACATTACACATTAAAAGAAATCAAATGAAATGCATTGTATTGCCCTCATGATAGTTACACCATTTAGTTAAAACAACGAAAGCAAACAACAACGATTCTTAGTTAAAATGGCGTCAACGGTGATAAAACAGTAAAAAAAAGGCGATTCCTTGTACCGCCGACGCCAAAGCAGGGAATTAGCATATTACGATCTTCTTTGAAATGGCGTCAACGGTGATAAAACAGTTAAAAAAGGCGATTCCTTGTACCGCCGACGCCAAAGCAGGGAATTAGCATATTACGATCTTCTTTGAATTGCTCCATCACATCCTTAATTGTAGGCAGATCCCGTGGCAACACCATCATTACCATCACCGTCATCACCGTCATCACCGTCATCATCCTCAGCATCTACTAAATTGGAATAATTAAAAAGGAGCAATTTCAAGAAACAAAATAAACACAATAAACAAACACAACACAATCAACACATATTTATTTGATTTGTTGCAATCGTGTACTTCATTGCATCTCAAATGTAGTCGTTCATTGTATAACATTGTCTGTTATTTTTTAGGTAATGCTGGGACTACTTTTTCATCAGAGCAACCTCATCTGTGCAATATCGTTACTGGCCATGCCGGTAATTTATCATCAGTGGAATCTCATATTATGGAGGGTGAACCACGGAATCCTACTTACCAGTGCGGAGAACAAGTGAATGGTCAGTATTTACTTGTATGTGTGTATCTTTCTAGTGCAGTTCATTAATGTGAACTTTTTATTCTAGTAGGCAATTCAGATCTCGGAAACCTGCACGCCTGTTACACTCCCACTATGGATGCTGATGGTGATAGAAGTGACAGCGACTCGTATGTCAGCGATGCAGCTTCTTATGCCACCGTTGATTGTTGTGAAGATGACTACGACTACAAGGATTCGTGTTCAATTTCTGAAGAAGAAGATGCGGAAGAGACTTTTAAAAACGGCCTTGCAACCTGGGCTATTGAGGCGAACATCGCACGGTGCCACGTTAATTCCTTACTCAAGCTTTTAAAAACCGACGGTGGTCTTGGATATTTGCCTGTTGATTGGAGAACCCTAGCAAAAACCCAATTGCCCCGGGGTAAGCTTCCCTTTCGTGATGTTCCACCTGGTCGGTATGTTCACCTTGGATTGGCCAATGGGATAATTCTGTCTCTGCTTAAAACTGATGTTGCTCATCTCCCCGATGTTATTGAAATTATCATTAGCGTAGATGGCCTACCGGTAGCAAAAAGCAGTGGAAGTCAGTTTTGGCCTATTTTGGGTAGAACATGTGGTGAAGATGGCGGATTTGTATTCGTAATTGGGATTTACCATGGGGACAGGAAACCTGAAAATGTAAATGTTTTTCTCATTGACCTCATTCGTGAAGCTGAAGACTTGATTTCCAATGGGATTTGCGTAGAAGGAAAGAAAATTAGAATCTCTATTGTGGGTTTGGTATGTGATGCACCAGCACGTTGCTTTATGACGAGTGTTGTACTTCACAATTCTTACGAAAGTTGTCACAAGTGTGTAACGGTAGGAAGTTGGGTCAGGAGTGCGTCGGGTAAAGGGGGGAGAGTTACATACCCCGCAACTTCCGCACCATTGCGTACTGATGATTCATTTAGAAGAAGGGTGTACAAAAACCATCATGACAGTAACAAGGAAAGATCTTCTATAGAACAAATTTTGCCTGATATGGTCAAAAATGTACCATTAGACTATATGCACTTGACTTGCCTTGGTGCTATGAAAAAACTAATGAAAGCGTGGGTAAAGGGAGGGTTTGAACGGACTAAACTTTCTAAGGTATTGGTAGATCATTTGTCAGCTTTTTTAATTGCTATCGCTAGATTTATACCTTGTGATTTCCCAAGAAAAACCAGAACGCTTAACGACCTACCCCACATGAAAGCAACCGAATATAGACTGCACATGAATTATGTTGCCCCTGTCATTTTTAAAGTCTTAGACCCAAAGCTGTACAACCACTTTATGCTTTTTCATGTCGCGATGAAAATTTTGGTGAATGATGAAGATTGTATTACGTATGCTGAATATGCAGAGACACTTCTAAAGACATTTGTAAAAGATGCAGTAACACTTTACGGCCCAAAATTCATTGCTTACAACATCCATAATTTGATTCATTTGCCAGGCGATGTGGTGAACTATGGCCCATTGGATAACTTCAGTTCATTCCCCTTTGAGAACAAGCTGCAAAAAATGAAGAATTTGGTCAGACGTGGTGGCAAACCATTAGAACAGATTGTTCGTCGAATGCGGGAAGTAGACGCTCATCATACAAGGGTAAAGGGGAGCACTGTTGTGAATAGATTGACCTTTCTTAGTTGTTATCACAATTCGGGGCCTTTGATAAATGGATATAGAATGGTGGATCAGTATGAAAAAATGCAATATTGCAGATGGACCATTACAATCAAGGTTCCCGACAACTGCGTTTTCACTTATGATCGTAAAGTTTTGCTTATTGAAAATATTTTACGGAATTCCAATTCTGAAGTGTTTATTTTGGCCAAGCAGTATCAAAATTACCAAAATTTGTATGAATACCCACTCCCATCGATGGCAATCAATGAATTTGTCGTTTCTGATCTAAGCCAGGATCTTCAAATCTGGCCAATTTCATGCATTGTAAATAAATGTTTGAGAATTCCTGTAAAACACCCTTCCGACAATACTTTCTTTGTATGTCCGTTGTTTGCTCATGAATAAACCTCATCTTCCATCAACAAATTTTATGGTTTTTGTATTTATAGTTTGAAATCCCCGCCGTAGAGGGAACAAAATGGGATATAAATAGACTCATTTCAATGTTTGTATCCTAAATGCACCCGGCGTGGCCCTCCTTGAGACGTAAAAATTGAACATCCATGGGACATTAAAAAAGGACGTCCTACAGATGTATATAATCGTCCATGAAAGGACGAGAGGTCTTCAGGAAAATGGGACAAGCGCAGGATGTCCTTTGGATATACCTAACAGTTCCCAAAGCGACCAGACGTCATTTGGACATAGGGACTAACACAGGATATCCAATGGATATCTTGTGCTAGCAGGGATCCATTTTTTATTTCTTCGGAAGCTGCTGCTGCCATTCGGGCTTACGTTCTCGTACGCTTAAGTGCTGACTTCATGATGAAACAGGCATGAAGTGAAAAGAGCAGACAGTGGAAGAAGTTTGTTTTTTTTCTTTCAAACACAGAAATCTACCAATAATCTCACGATTTGTTGGCAACCTGATACCTTCGGCTAAATTGCGATATTCCAAACGTTGAATAAAGTTTCACCCACTTCGCAGATTTATTGTTTCTGCTCGTTTGCGATGTTAACAAGGATTTATACTTCACCACACGTTTGATAGTTGTTTTTTACTTCTGACCTTAAAACAGCATTTTCAAATGCTCTATTTCGATTCTATGTTCAATTTAACAATTTAACAATTTCATGTGAAGCTCGTCATAATTGGTTTGAAATAGAAAAATTATGATCAACTGGTCATACTTCAGTATTGTGAATGAAAGTGATTGTGGGGGGGTCTTAATTTATCCGGATCGTATCTATTTTTGGCCAAGTAAAAGATCGAATAATGTTTGACAATATGTCTAACTTTTGTTTTAAAAAAAGTTTATTCCCGTTCTACCAAGGGTACCCATTTGATATTGAAATTGAGGCAATTTTGAATAAAAAGGTGTGGGGGTCTAAATTTTTTTTTTAATAAAATAAAAATTCAGTGAGCTAATTATGACCTATTACACCCCGATTCCAACTTTCGAATCAAAATTCGAAAATTTTGCGGAAATAAAACATTCTACTGTTTCATCTTGATGTTCTCGTGTTCGTTTACAGTGGGGTTCATATTTCCTAAAGTGGCGATCTTCGATCGCAACCGGCCTTAACATGGCGCAGTTAGTATAACCTTTTCCTCAACTTGGCTTTGTGGTTTTTCGTTTCCAGTGACATCGTGGGCCATCACGTGGATTTCTGTGTCAGTGGGCGCCGCCATTGCGGATGTGTGCTCATTCTCCGTTTTTACCCACACGTGATCGGTGGCGTCTCAGTTTTATTATCTCACTGGCAATCGAGTGGTAGTTGTGTGGAAAGTTTTATGTTGATATATTTACGGCTCCTAGCTCATCAATACTGTCGTCCTTCATCGACACGCGGTTAATGGGTGGCGCTATTTTGACCTGATAACTTTTTCTCTCCTCATCGCTCCATGGGAGGAGTTTATAGTCTTTTCGGACGTTAATCGAATAGTCCGGCGTTGATGGTATTCTGTCGTCACTACTGGCAGTACTCAGTGCTATCGTGATTTCCTGTGCAGCGCTCGTTCATGCACACTCCATATCTCCTTCGTTCATCAAAACATCGGCACTCATCCAGTTTACCCGGCATTTCGAATCCGGTCAGCATGACTACGGCAGCTAATGCGTTGGTAGCGGCCAACGCGGCGACGGTGGCCATTAGGGCCCCGGACGCCCACATGGACGCTATAGAACAAGGACCATTTCAAATCAGCTGGCGACCTTGCCGGTGCAACTTCACGATCTTCTTACAGCCGAGTTGGCGCTGGCGGTGGTAGCACTGGTGGTTGTGGCGTGGGTGGAGGCGAAAATGTGGGTGGTGGCGCTGGTAGTGGCTGCGGCGGCGCTGGTGGTGACAGTGGCGCAAGTGGAGGTTGTGTCGCTGGCAGCGTCGCGGGGTATGCGGCTTAACATCAGAGGCGGCGGCTCGATCCATCTGGCATGGATAAACTTCACGGCTATCTAACTATTTTTCCTAACTATTTACGTTCTTTGAGAAATCGGTGGACCGATTTTGCAGAGTTGAACCAGCTTCTCGCGTATCCTGTTACGGAACAGATGGCCGCTTTTCGCATGGCCTCTGACTCTACGATGCAACAGGTTGAGGAGTTGGCGTTGGGGATCACATCCGCAGCAGTTACTACCCACGACCAAGTGCTGGACCTTATCGCGGACTAGTACGGGAAAAACGCAACGTGGCACTAGACCGGGTGGCGTTTGAGGAACGTCGGCAGGACCCGTCAGAGTCATTCGATGCTTTTTACATCGACCTGCGCCGTTTAGCAGAAGCAGCAGATTTATGTGGCGCATGTTTCGAAACGAGATTGGTGGCACGTATTATGGACAGGACACGCGATTCAGAAACGAAGAAGAAATTATTGGCCTCCAGTCCTTTCCCGTGTTTGCAGGTGGCGGTTAACATGTGTCGCAGCGAAGAATCGGCCCGTGCTCATGAACGCACTCTTAGCGGGCAATCTGGCGTAGCGGCTATTCATCCCAAGAATGGCAAGTTTGACCACCGGTCATCGATCGAATGTGGCGCCTGGCGCTCTGCTCATTCGAATGGGGCGACATGTCCGGCAATGGGCGAGAAACACCACGCATGTGGAAAGCCCGATCATTTCTCTCCCAGGTGCTCTACTCGAGACAAGGGGAAAGTCGGCGTGAACGGAGGAAGTGGCGTCAGGACTAAACTCAAAATGGCTCACATCACCATCGGCAATGTCCAGGCTACACACCGACGGCGCTGTTCGCCAACCATATCGTTGGACGTGATTCGTGATGTTGGCACTGTCGAGGTTCAAATCAGTGAAGTCATCTCCGATCCAGGTGAGGAGATCAGTGTCGATGGCGGCGACGTTATGGCAGCTTTAGGTCTATCTGAAGAGGATCTAGCGGCTTCTTCGTTCGACTTAGTGATGGTATTGAATTAAATATTTTACACCGACATTACCCGAAGCCGCTGTCCCGGGTGCGTTCGGTTTCGTTCGCGTCGCCGGAGACACACTCACCGCTCGACAAAGTATCAATTCCATCCGGCGGGACGTTTCTACGAGAGGTGTACATTCCTATGGAACCTAGCGCGGATCCGATTGCGGCTGTCGTGGCAGCTATCGTCGTAAGAATTTTGGAAACGAAGCATTTTTTTGACGAAGCAAAATGCTTCGTCAGCTTCGTTTCCGTAGTTACCAAAATTCTTGAGCAGACGAAGAATTTTTTGACGAAACGAAACAACATGAACGAACCTACTTATCAACCCTTCTATAGGCTAGGCTTTTCAATTGGACTCAAGTTAGTAAAATTTTATTAGGTGATAAGGCTAACATCGATTCGTTCGAGAAGACTTATCGTAACCAGACTTTTAAGGTCGCGGACCAAGTTAAACCGCTTGTGTTCCTAGCGAACCGAGTTAAGAACAACAAGAAGCCAAATGCTGATGAACAAACGGTTCGCATAGTTCTGAAACTCTGGGCACTAGTTCACCATGATATTACGAGCACACGCCATCGCAACATTATATCCCTGATCTACCCACAAAACGTAGTTACTCTTGTAGTCTTGTCGTGAAAGCTATTTTTCCAACTAGTGGAGGTCATTTCATTTGACCAAAGCTCATCCAAGCCTTAATGGAGCAAGTTAAAAGAATGTGTGATTTCTTGAGAGCTCCTGAGACCAGTCAGGATCCAACGGAGGTCAACGGCAGTCGAAGTTACAGCCAAGCAGCACCAGCATCATCACCAGGCCCCATCGGAGTAACAAATCAAACCAGTTATTTACCCCGGGGTGGGAAAAACTGACACACGATCTGCCTTCGGTGGCCCCAATCCGGTTAGATTTTATGGTTTAATCCTTCGAAGTAGTTCAATGGAACACTCTGATCTCTGAAAGACGCTCAAAAACTCGAGAGCTGCGGACAGGAAATAACCTTGTTTTGAAATAAGAAAGGGCAATAGTTAGAACTCAGGAAAAAGGATTTAACAGCTGCATTTTCTTATATCAACGCTATCAAAAGGCTTACGACCGATGGTCAACTTTAGCGGCTTCCCCTTGGTTTGTGTTACTCTCCATGGCCCTTTACCGAGTTATTAAGAGTAGCCTTCCTTCGCTACTGGTATGCATCTAATTACTTTGCTTGATGACATTCTTATCGCCGCCAGCTCCCAAACAACTGCTAGACTCACTGCAAACAGAGGAATAGAATAAAATTACTGTTGGAATCCTTGGGATTCGTGATCAGTTTGGAAAAATCGATAGAAGAGCTAACCTAATCGTTGAAATGTATAGACCTCTGTATTAATACAACCACGAATGGCGTGGCTTCTTTCACCGGATTGGAAGGTATGGGTAGGTACCCCCACAGAACTTTACTTCAAAAGTGATGCCATGAACCTTCGACAGGTGATTAACAGAAGATTCGCAGTAGTACATTCTTACTCGTTGATACAGAAACTCCAGTGTATTATTAAAGAAATAACTAATGGAACCAGCTTTAGGCATGAAACATGATCAAAAAATAAGCAATGGCAGACCACTATGCACCCAATACTGAGGCTACGATTTAACAATTTAACTTTTGTCTGACACAGATATGAGATGACACGAAGTGTGCCGCCCACAACTGTTGGTGAACCAGGCAAGCAACTACGATCAGCATTGCCGCAATTGGACGGATAAAGTAGAAACCTGGAAACGGTTAATGGAGGAAACTCTCAAGGAGCATGGGGACGGAACAGGAATTGGTTAAGATATCTTGAAACATACAGCACATAACCGAGGAATAGACGTTGTCTGTAGAAAATAAAAATTAAAAAATGTGCTAACTAGTGCACAAGGTAAGGATGGCAAAATCGTTTGAACCAAGGACGTAGGGTTGTCTACGAATAAACAAAATGCCTAACGTTTACTAACGGGTAATTATTATTGCTGTTTAAAGTATAGGACGGTAGCGCTCTCTTATATGCCACCCATATGCCACACGTTAAACTATAGTAAAAGGCTCGTTACGGTAAAGTTCATTACATATAAGAGGTCATTTGGATTTTAAAATGTGTCGGACGAGGGCATTATTGAAGCATCTGGAGAATAAAGAAAGGAATATTTACAATGGGCAAATAAGCAAGTGCAATCCCCAACATTTAAAGTTCGGTAACCACAGTTCGCTTCATTACAATGGAAGATGGCTTAGGTAAAGTTGATTCTGGAACGTGCCATGGAGATAGTTGCGTTGGAC
The DNA here is from genome assembly GCA_013167095.2 of Daphnia sinensis. Lineage (NCBI taxonomy): Eukaryota > Metazoa > Arthropoda > Branchiopoda > Diplostraca > Daphniidae > Daphnia > Daphnia sinensis. The sequence goes on from CM023190.1 coordinate 1,191,696, forward strand.
TGCTACTGACCACATCAGAATGCACTCCAACAGCCTGTGTGTCCTCAACAACAGGCGGTTCGGTCACCTAAAACAAGTAAAAAATGTTATGAATGGAAAAAGTTAATTACTTCATTAGTTTAAAATAAGAAAGAAAGGGTACCAATGGACAGTGACTGTTCAGTGTCCATGAGAATAAGTAGAAAAACATCAACTAACTAGCTTACCGTTTGGGAAATTATCTCAGGACATGGAGATTCGCAAGCAACTGCTGATGAAGCTGCACGGTTGCTGAGGTCAGGACTTGCCAACCGCAATAAAAAAGGATTGCTGCTAACAGCATCTACCACAAAGGGGTTTTTGGATGACATGGTTCTCAATCTAGGTGAACTTGCAGGGGAATTTCGGAAAGGATTATTTGACTCTGGAACAGTTTTCTTTTCAAGATCCCCTTTAACGGACTGTTGAAAATGAGTCAAAGTGACAGCAATTGCAGGAGATTCGACGGGGCTAGGATCGCAATTCACTTGCGGTGAAGTTGGTGATGGGGTTGCAACGTTTAAGATCACAGCAGCTGAGTCATCTGAAGTTCTATCACTCTCATGAAGAGGCAGAGTTAATTTGTCTCCTCCCTTCAGTTAAGACAAACAAGCAGACAATCACAAATTAATACGACATTGCATACTAGAAAACGGAAATACTGAAGCAATAATGTAAGGGAAAAAAATTAACAAATAAAAAGTTGAACTAATTCATAAAAGTTCAATTGGGTTAGACGCGATGAAGGTTTTCTAACGTCGGCTAAAAGATTAATATAAATTAGTATTTTAAAAGCTAATCACACAAAATGCACTAATCTTATTACCGTGACACAATCGAACTTCGCTTTTTAAAAAATTACGTAACATACACCTACCACAGAAACATAGGTTGCAACATTATTGCCAAAGTCATTTTTCACCCCGCCAACTGAACCACTATTGGATTGCTTCAACTCTGAACCGATGGCTCCTCTAAATTGAGAAGTACGCGAGAAATATATTACGACCTTGATCTCACTAAGAATATGAAATATATATCACGAACCCATCCGTGTGCTTGGTGTTGCTGCCCAAATCCAAGTTCACCGTTGTCGGAGCTTTCTTCCGTTCTTCATCAGCACGTGCTTTGATTTAAAAAAAAATTACAATAATAATGTGTAGACAAGAATATTTTCAACATTGAATAGTTGCCTCAATGGTACATCATTAAAATTAAAATTACCTTTTAAAATATTACACTTGAGTTGCTCCGGGGCAAGTGGTTTAGCTGAGCCTTGATTACTCGATTTGTGGGTCTGGTTATTCGGAATATTGATAAGAAGGGTATTAAGTTTAAAATGTGATGCCATTTCCATTTTTCCCTTTTCGTTCGCTTCCTCCAATTGTACAGATGTTGACTCTTTGGCCAAAATTTTCATCAAAGTGTCTAATTTGTTTTCTTCCAAGTCTTCTGCGGAAGCACATCCACCATCATCACCCACATTTTGTTCTTTGAAACGCGGCTTATGATCTGCTTCAGGAGATTTTAGTAATGAACGTGCATGGAGTTGCGGGCTCTTACTCAGCCCAACGATTAAGCCATTTGAGGCACTAGCACTCAAAGTGCTTTCCTCATGACTACTGTCAAGTATAATCAAGTCTTGATCAACATCTGCCAACGGTTTGTAGACTGGTTCAGATTGACATGCTGTGACAGTGCTAGGGGAGGTTCCTGCTGCAGGTGAAGGGACGCTCTTAGCTGGAATTTCTTCAACAGGTCGATCTCGTTGCTGCCTTTCGCGAACCACATGTGATTGGCGACGGGCGTAACGCTGACTTGGGCGCCTTTCGAACTGAACACTTCTACGCGCTCGATTAGTCTGGGTAGTTTGATATTCCGTCCGTCCGCTTTAAAATGGAAAATGCAAGGATATAGAATTGTAGATGCCATAAAATTTTGTTTGCATTTAACCTGTAACGAAAGCGGGAACCCATACGAAAAAAATTTTGTCGTGTGTTATGCGCTTTGACTGGTCCTTTAAGACGAAAGAACGCATGATGTTCAACAGCGCATTTCCACAAATGCTTGGCAGCCTTCTCATTATGAAGCCTAAAAAACCGTTTTATACAAAAAATGTGTAATCAAATTAATATGTTATATAGTTTCCACTGTTAAACTACACTACCCTAAAAAGGACTATAAAAAACACTCACCTAAACACGAATGTGTGTTCCTGTTCTCTACCCTCATCGTCATCTTCAACAACAATTACTGACAGTTTTTTCTTTTTGAAGTCCAGTTTTGTGATTTTCGGCCTAAAACATTATGTAATTATTTTAAATGGAACAAAATGAACACAAACGGAATTCCAACCAGAAAAACAATCCTATTTTTTGATGATTTTCGAACACTAGTATTCCGGTCGGTGTAAGCCCTAATGAATATTCACAGCTATCTTTGCCCTGTATAAATCATTACGTAAATTCATAAAAACGTTAGGAAACATTTAACGTACTGAGATTAAGAGCCAAACAAAACAAAATAGTCTACATACCAGAACTGTATGCATATCAACCCCATACATTTCCAACCACTTTCCTTTGTTCAGATAATTTAGTTCAGCCTGTGCTGGATTTTGTCCCCTTTAATTCACGCCAACAAGCAATTAATACAAAAATTATGTTTAAAACAAAATATTTTTTAATTAAAGGGCACCTCATTTTTTTGTATTCCTCTATTATTTTAATTTCCATGTCTTCTGTTTGTTCAGGAACAAAGCGGAATTCACTTACAAATGCTGGTGTATGAACCACTGGGTCATAATCTCCAAGTTCAGCTGAACACAAAAAAGAAAAAGTTAGTTCTAGCAACAAATGTTATTTGTAACAAATAATACATTGCAAAGAGCAAGCAGCAAGCTGGACTGCAGTGTCAAATGGGCACTCTAAACGCCCTGACTGAATATCATGTTTCAGTTGCAGAAAAAATTGATAACTGTAATAAGAAATAATTTAGAAAAATTAACAACAATGACAGACAAAGGGATAAGTTTACCGTGTTAATTCCTCTCTCAGACTATTTGGCTCAGATGAATAAAATTTGACTCTCAAACGTAATGTGTAAGGGGGTCCAACTAAAAAAAAATTGCATTTATCACCAGATGATAAAAATATTACTATAAAATATAGCTTACTTCTGACTTGCTTCTTAATTGCCTTAGTAGGGTCCAGCCAATGCTGTACATGGTTGACATCAGTATACTGCAACCCAAAGTAATCTTTCTCGATCAGATCCAGGGAATAAAATACTTGTTCATACAGTTCTGATCCATAAGCTTTTTTCTTTGGAAAATCAAAAGTCAATTATATTAGAAGAAAGTATAACTATACGAACTCTTACATGTAGCTCGATTGTTAGGTCAGACCCGTCAAGAACAATGATTTTGCAAACGATTATATTTTTATTTGGTTTCACTGGTTGAGTCGCCTGAGAAGGGTTTTTGATTGAATTACTCAATCCTTTATCCGACTTGCTTTTTCTGCGACTTAAAAACCTCAGCATTTCTGACACATTTAACTCATTCGACGAATAAAAAACAAAATCTGTCAAAGACAGAGTAGGTATTATCACGCCTGTAGCCCTTTCGAGAAAACAGTTCCAGAAGTTGAACCCTCTTGAAACTAGGCGGCGCAATGTACAAACCGAAAAGGTTGGCGGAATACGCCCTATTTCATGACGTCCCATAAATAATGGACACACTCAGCGTGTAAACAAAGAATGCGTAGTATTCAAGTTCTTTCAACTTTAAACAATGCAATAAGATTCAAACACTAGTAATCGACTAGTGCTTAGAACTTTTAAGATGTTCACTTTTCATCGTATTCATTATAGCGGCTTGTACAAGATATGTCGGTTTCCCACTTCTCTGTTTTTTAAACAATTTTTTTTTCCTACATATTTTTTTTAAAGTAAAATGCCTCGGTATGGTTGATTTGGAATGGGACTTCTCTCATAGGTATAAACACATTATATGTACCAGAAATCATCAAATCCCTGCTTCCTTAGAAACCGGAAGCTGGGAAACCTGCTGTACTGTAGGCTATGTGTTAGCAGAATTGGAACTAGACTTCTATAGAGACCCAAGCTGCAGTCAACAACGAATTCATTTTGTCTATAGGCTATGAAACGTGTGGTAGGAAAAGCGGAAGATTCAAGTAAATAAAATGACTTTTCTTTAATCATGTAATAAAAGACTGTCTGGAAGTACGGCAAGAAGCTCAGCTGAAATGTTTCGAGAAAAGTGGTAGGCTAATGGTCGGCAGGGAATGGCACCTCGGTAGGGTTGTCTTCCTCACTTCCTCAGTACTGTTGAAATTCGCCCACCAGGCGAAACGGAAGACCGTAAATGGGAGGCATGATTTTGCAACGTTTTGCAACAAAAAAATTATAAATAAAACGGAAAATAAATTTAAAATTGGGACCAAAGACTTCCTTAAAACGTAAAAAAATGATATTACAACACGAATAACTTAGTTATATTTAATTTTTGGAAAAGTGTATAATTTATTTACTAAGAGTTGACTGCCGGCCTTACCAATAAACTTCAAAGGATATTTAAAAAATTGAGATGCATCACCGCCCGGTAAATTCATTAGCGCGGTTTGAGCAATTGATTGAAACGGCACGCTCAGCCCGGGTTCAAATTTGGGTTGATCTTGACCAGGTAACAACGGAATGTACTGGCGCGACACAAAAAATGAATATTTTTCAGCGTGTTTGCTCTTTCGTGCCAGCGCCTTCCGTTATTAAGCTCATCAAGGTTAACTCATATTTGCACCGGGTCCGAGCCCTAGCAGAAACCGTGAAGGGAATTTCAGCTAAGCTAGAATCGATTGCCACAAAAGATATCGTTCCGCTACGGCCAAAACTACCTCAGCCAGCGTGGTTGAAATTCCATGATGAAGAATGATACAGTTTTGCCGGTCATGTAGCGACATCTATTGGGACAGTTTATTCAACCTTTGCTCTCAGTTAATGGTGAGTTAGAAACACCATCTGTTGGGTTGAATAAGCAGTACTTTCTAATCGTTGGATTTCTATCTACTTGTATTACAAGTTACAACAGGAAAGTTCGATAGATAGTTAATATTTGACGTACTATGATATAAGACTTGTCGTCGAGTATAGTTGTAAATAAAGCGGTAATAGATTAGCTGAACAGATTATTGAAGTTAGGCCCTTATTGAAGAAGAATAATGCAGCATTTCGTACGCACTGGATTTGTTTAAAATTTTTTATTGATTCGTGAACTTTCAAAGTAAAAGCAAGTAAACATTGTTCCCTATCACTTTTAGCAGTTCAAGCTATTGTATGACATGTCTTAAGAGGTTCGTTTATCGAATGTCAACAACCTCAGGTGCTCTTTCCTCCAGTGTAGCTGTTTCAATTTCATCTTCATCCAGTTTGAGGAAACCAATTAGAAAGGTTCTTGAACTATTCTAGTTATCACTGTTAAAAAAGCCATGCTTTCTTCCGCTGATGGCTATAGATTGGTTCCAGAACATAGAACAGGGTTTACTTCTAATCCTGCAGTGTGGTCTTATGGAATGGCTATGCCTTGGCAACATCCTGCCCAACAGCTTGCATTCCCTATTCCACTTCATTTCGTAACTCCACAGCTTAATGCCCAGTGGTTTCCTGTTGAAAATTTTGGGAGTCTTCCACCCAAGCCTAAGGTTAACAAAGACATCACACCTGTATTTGGGAATACAAAGCCTTCACGAAGATTCAGTGATCCAGGGCCAAGGGTACGTGATACTGAAAATGATGGAAAAGCCTTCCAGTCCCACAGGAGTAAAGTATATGTGCCCTTGGAGGAAAAATGGAACAATTCTGAAAATCAACACATTGGTATAAAAAATTAAACAAAAATGAGTATATTCTTAACTGTTAGCCACCTGTTTGCTTTTCAATTGTCAAACCCTAGATGAAGCAAGTAAAGACAGGATGTTGAGCAATTTGCTTCAAGAGCTAAAAACTGCTCGTGACTTTAATAGGCAACTTTGTCTGGAGCTCCATAAGGCAAATATGAAACTCCATTTAACCCAGCAGCACACCAATGAACATCAACCAGGTTCTATGGCAGGTAAGATTTTCTGGCTCCATCATTGTGCTTCATGTCATGTGATTCTTTTTTCTTAGCACTTGTAAGGAAATTGTATGATGCACACCACATACGTAGTGATGTGCTCTCCAACTGGAGTAAATCAGGAGAATCATGTGGAAGGAAAAGCAGCTGCACATCAAACAAAGTAAATGCCAAATAATATACATTTATTTTTGTAATGTAATTTCTTCTATTTTATAAATGCTTGTATTGGTGGAATCATGCCAAGTCAACCTAGCTTTTGATAGAAATTTAAGGTTCAAATGGAGTTCCTGCTCCAATCATTGTTCTTCCAGTTTAGTAAACATCCGTTATTTTTTTATCATGACCTAAGAACTAGGCACACATATCAAATGCATTGAATTCATCACGTGTTTAGCACGTTGAATTCTTCGTATTTTAATTCTTTATTTTAAAGAACTTCGCATTGTACATGGTGAAGCCGCGAAGCTTTCATTTTACATGGCATTGCTTAGATTAGATAAGCTGGAAAACCTGGAGTAGAGCTGAAGTCAATCTTTTTCTAAAACACTTTTTTTTTTCCACCAAATTATCTAGTTCGATTCCGATGACCCTGAGGATTCATTGCTTAGAGAACGAGAAGTGTTGATTACCAGATTGCAAACAACTGAAAAGAAAATTCAGCGACTTCGGAATGCTCAGGTAATTTAAAACTAATTTTGCTAAAAATTCTTTTAAGGGATTTTTTAAAAAGCATTTAAATTGAGGGGTTATGGAATTATTGGATTAAGGCAAAAAGCGTTAGTGATGTCAGTGACAGCCATTGAATATTCATATTATTTCTTTCCTCATTGCGTTTGATGAGTGTACTCGAAATAGGACGGTGATATTCTTTTACCTTCGTTTAAGGGGTATTCTGTGTTTCTCGCTGTGGCTAGCATATTGCTAGTTAGGCTGTGAGATTGTAATGTAAATTTTGTTGCGATTGTTTCGAAGAGGCCATTATCCCACGCCTAACTAGTAACATGCATGATGTGATGCACATAGCATAGGAAATGGGTTAAAGACAAATGTTTTTGGGAGTAGTAAACCATAATTACTAGGTTAAACTAGGATCTCGCGCAAAAATAACGCTGTACTTCATTTAACCTATGGTTGGAGATGTGTGTACGTAAGTTCAAGTTTCAACCCAATGTATGTGTTGTGAATGTGAGAGTCTGTTTGCGTCTCCCGTTTGTCCATCGGGAAGGGAGGTTGACCTTTCTTGTTGAGCATTGTCAATATTAGCTCTCTCTTTACCCAATCTACCCCCTCCCCCCTCTTTTCTTTTTTTTTTTTTTTTTAATATCCAGGGCAGGGTTCTGACGTATCGGATTTCCGCACCGGTCGTCGTCCTAGTTTGTTTTCCGTTTTCTGGTTGGGGGAGGAGGGAAAGGGCTCTAAGAGTTCCTTCATCTAGGTCGATTTTTTGCTTATCCTAACGCAAAGAACAATTTACTTTCTCAGCAATCACATGCAAATGCTAATGCAGTTTCGTTAATTAATGTTTGAATCCGTTCAAAAGCTGAATGATGGATGAGCAGTTCACGATCTGCTTTATAGGTGGCATACTATTCACCGTGTCCATTTAAAGGCTAGTTCGTCATTTTTTGTCCAAACTAATTATGAAATCCGGAGTAGGGAAAGCTTTCCGCCCGTCGCCAGAAGGTGAACGTGGAAACAGACGTGTTTGTCGCAATAGTCTGCCTGTATACGCTGTGGCAAGCAAGCATGAGACCTGGTTATGATATGAGCCAGTGGTAAGCGTTTTTGGTTTCGGGCCCATTTCCATTAGCTGCTGGGTTTCTCTTTCTCGGTTGTTTGCTCGGCATCCCAGGGAAAACGAAGATTTTCCCACCGACAGTCAGTGCCATGTGATGCCTAATATTAATAACTTATATTCTTGCAAGTAATCGTGAGAGTTGCCTATAGCACAGTGACGCAAGGGTAAAATAAAACCATCGTCCTTCTAATAAGTAGAAGATTGTATGTAATATCTTTATGAATTGTGGTTTCATGCTTTTACAAAACGAAATCGTGTCGGAATAGAGAAACGAAGCGTTCAAGTGGAAGCCACCCTAAGTTTACGTGATCCTTCGGAAAAAAAAAGTACAAGTTAAGATTTGGCCGTCCCGAGTGATTGTCGAAACCTTTTTTGTATTGATTAAGTTGTTTTAGCGTTTTTGTTTATTCATTAATTTTTACCTTTGTTTTATATTATTTATTTATTCAGTGGAACAACGTGGCACCGGAAGGGCCTTATGGTCCACAAAGTACAGAGCAACGTTCGCCCATGAACACCAGGTCAGTCCGTGAAATCGATAAGTTTCGAATCGTGTCCAATGTTTGATCTTTCGGCATACTTTACTTCGTTGGGCTGACTAGGGTTTTTCGGTTTTCGGACTATATGAACTGTATAGACATTTCCGGATAGGCAAAATAATAGTTGTTTGTCCTACTTCTCCCACGTTGTCATTACTTCTTTGTTTTCGAGATTACTATCGTTATTTTGACATAGACAGCAATGGATTCGATTTGTGCATTTGCTGCAACTTCAGGCCTCGGAAGCCCGTTTATTTCTCTATGTAGACTAAAGATGGAATTATTCGGACCAAGACGCAGGAGCCATTCCCTGATGTAAATAAAGTTATTAAAGGCTTAGGTTTTGTTACGAACTGTCCGTTTCGTGCGTGTTTCTTTTTAAATCAAATTCTTGAATTGTGTTTTAGAAGGCAATAGAAATATTGGGAGAGAGAATTTCAAAACAAAAACGCTTTGTGTGCTTGGTTGGGTGCTGTTCGCATAAGATTTTCATGAAATAGCCATCTCGTAAACTATCCTAGTGTTTGATGCGTATTGAGGTTTTTAGAAGTAAGTCGGTTTAAAATTATTCAGAAGCTAATTACTTTTTGAATTTCTCTTTTTTTCGCTAAACTCAACAGCAAAATACGAACTCGTTTGTATCAATGATAGCCAGTTGGGTATCTCTCTTATTATTTACGTCTTACAACTAGCATATTATGATTGTTTGAAATATCCAGCATTCTCAAAATTTGGCCTTTTTAAATCTCTCAGTCTCAAAGCGCTTCAACATTAATATAGTCAGGATCGCTTTATTTACAAATGACACGTTACTTCTATTTGTAAGCAGTGGAGAAAAATTATGCATAGTTAAGTGGGACTTTTTTTTCACTTTGAAATAATGAATTACTTTTAACTCGCGTTCAAACTTTAATATGTGCCATGCATTCCTCTGATTAGCGCCTTGGGTGTTTGTACAGCGATGTTAACACGCAATGTATGCTTCTTTATTTATGGGCTTTGTTTTGCAGTCGGTGTATGGGTGATTTACTTACATTCAACAAAGTATCCCGGAATCATTCGTTTGCAATGACTTCACCTTCTACATCGGATCCCCCATCGCTTGAAGACCTTGATATTGCCAGTTCCAAACATTATGGTACAAAAAGTTAATTGTGCTTTCTTTCCTTCATTTGTTTCATGAAATGTCGCACTTTCATCTATCTGGGTTTCGTTTTGCTACCGCCATTATCACCTGTGTCTATCAATTATTCCCTTAAAATGTTAACTTTCTTTTTGTTTGTTTGTTACGTTTCGTTCGGAATTGGACAAACCCACTTTGAAGGTGGAACTGGTTTGATAAATTCAGGTTTAGCGCATCTACACCATCCAACCAGCCGACAGCTACCCGAAGGACGGACATACCTGCCCAACAGCAACGTCCTGATCCCGAACGCGACGTCCATGGTCGGCCCTACGCTGAAGAGGGACATCGAATTGCAGTTGGCGACGGTGGAGCGCGATCGACGCCAACTGGAACACCAACTGCAGGATTCAATTGGAACCCGTCGTCTTTCGGAAGACCGCGTCATCAAGTAAGTTTTACATACTACTTCGTTTCCATATCATTGATAGTCGCGATATTATTAAGCGATTTGTTATGCAATTTATTATTGGTTATTTTAGCCTAGTTATAGTTAATTGACATGTCTACGCGCGTGTTTTTGTTGTTTGTTTTTTTCCCTTTTCATTTTTCATTTTCTTTGTTTTTTAAAAAGTTTTATTTAAATTTATTTTACTTATTTATTTTATCTTTTAATTTTAATTTTTATTTTGAAATGGCTGTCGTTTAGTTTTTTTTTTTTTGTTTTTTCATCGTCTTCCAAATGAGGATTTCGAAGTCGATCGCTTCTTGTAGGCTTGATTGAGTGTAGCGTTGAAGTGTAGGGAAAAGCAACGGGGTGGGGAGGGAGGCAGAGAAGAGAGAGGGATTCTAAACAGTAAGTGGGTGGTGGCCTTTGACAAGGGGAAACTAGTTTGTCACGCTGTAATGAAAGTGAATTCTGACTGATATTGCGTCTTGTTCAAACAGCGCAGGAAGCTGATAGAGCCGAAATAGAGGAGAGGATGAAGAACGAGCGCTGCTGGTATATAATAGAAGACAGCAAGTAGTCTTTCTGTTTTGTCAATGCTTAAGGGCGGTTTACTCGCTCGAGGGCTTTTCCGTAGAAAAAAAAAGAGGGCGCACAAGTTCAATAAAGTTCTACCCTTCCATCCTGGACGAGCCTTCCCTTTCTTTCTTTCTTTTTTGTGCGCTGCTAGATTCTCCAATTCGTCCGATCGATATGGCGTGAAGCTACATCTCTTTCTTCTGGTCGCTACCAAAAAGAATTGTCGAAAAAGTTTCATTGCTTTTTCAATGAGTCAATACACTTTGAAGTCCGGATGAGTTCAAGCGGGGGCGACAATGGGGCTAGGCTACATTGCTGGTAAAATTGCTGTTGTAGTTTTCGTCGATCATCTCATTATCTATGTAATTTCCACACGAGTCTCGGATGAATGACATCGTGCGAAAAAAGGGGGAATTCATTATTTTTTTTTTTTTTCAAGTTATCATATTAGTTGTTGGAAATTGGGCCATTCGTGCCGCCGAGAATTTGATGTGAGGAGGGAAAGAAAGAAATTAAATGTTTTTCTTGTTTTGATTGAATAGGTTGGAACGATTGGTCTCGGTTCTGAGGAAAAAATTGGAAATGCAGACTACGATCCACAATACGAGCTCATCCAATTGCTCAGCTGCGCTGCCTTCGCCGAATGAAAGTAACAGACCGTTGGCGACGAGTTGTTCTACCACGCCCAATGAATACGTCACTTACTCCAACTCCGGAAGAGCAAGTCAATTGTCAATGGAAGGTCCCGCTTCTTTGCCTTCTTATCTCCAAGTCGTCGGACCCATTACTCAGCTATAACTTCCCAACTAGCGTTTGCATCAACCTAAATCAAATAGCTCAACGCCACACGTTTCGCCCAACCACACGTTAAGAGACTTTTATTAGGCGAATCTACATTTTTTTTTCAATAATGCACTTTGTTTAATCACCAGGTTATTATTAGCTTAGGTTTATTAAAAAGTGATAGCTGTTTCATTGAACCCGTCAAGATTCCCGATAATCGAGGAAAATAACCTTTTAGAGTTGATCTGCCATTGCAATTCCATTGCGTATTTCTTATTGAATGCGAGTTGAAATTTTCGCATGTCATCATCAGCAAGGATACCTGCTAAGCTGGTCTAGTTTGCACACATTCATTTACTAGTCCTCGAGTGCGTATACATCATTTTTACTTCTCCACTTTCAACAATAGATACTGTTTGCGACGCGAGTCGAATGCCATTTATGTAGAACGCTTGTAGCCCATGTTTCTTCGATTATGTGTCAATCTAAAAAACAACCGTCCATCGCCATTTGCCAGTGAATTCTACGTGCCTGGCTCTTCTTTTTCACGTAAGCCCTATTTCTCTTGTATTTTCTATTTTATTTCCCTCTTCTTACCTAATTGGGCCGATGGGCGGGAAAATTGAATTGATCATGTTTAGAATGACTTTTTAACACGGTGCCTTCACCTGCCCCTTTTCTCATCGTCTTCAACCGTTGTAGTCTTTTCACGTTTATTATGACGAAATCGATAATATCCCTCTGATAGATTCTGTAAATTGTTTGGCCTGAAATATTACACATTGGAATCACACCATTAGCAGGTGCCGTGGTAGACTGACAGAGGAGTTGCGGTGAGTGGACGCGGTTATAAGCTCTTTTTTTCCATTTTTATTATTATTTTTACCCTATTTTTTGTAAGGGGTCCTTTGTTCCGTGAATAAAAAAAAAGCGAATGGTATACAGGGTGGAACGATGCGATACACGTCGTTCTTTTTGTTGAGTTTGGAGGGTGCCATGAACGTGTGTGGGTCACGTGACCCGACGGACAACCAAATGACAGGCGGATGACAACTAGTATCATAAAAGCGTCCAAGTGCCATGCTGCCACATGCAAAGTATTGCTTAGTACTACCCCTCCTCCCCGAACTAACAACAGAATAAAAATATGTACAGTAAAAACGTCAACTTATGACGGGAATGCTTGTTACGAGCATGCGTTCAACGTCCTAGCTTAAAATTTTCCCATTTTTATACAAGGTCTATTTCTTTTTCTTTAGAATGGATGTGCATTTAATATCGAGACTAAATATGCAGAAACGGCAGAGATGGCTGCTGGGATGAGATAAGACGTTCAACCTCATAGCTCCACGTTCTATTTTGGAACCCACGTTAGGGAAATACAGCAACGGCGTATCTTTATAAAAGTATATTGATAACCTGTCTTCCAAGCCCTATACGCAGACATTTCGTGCCATTCTAGTTTTTAGTAAGCTTACCCAGCATGGTATAATCGTGAAAACTTTCCTTACACGATACGGTAAGTGTGAAAGGATGAATATGCTCTCGTATTATGATTCTTGATTTAGCCATGTCGCCTGTCCCCGTTTATTAACTTGATGTTATCATCTAAATCAAAGGTCCGTACAGAAACTATAAGGAAAAGGGATATCAACGTATATATGTAACACTTCACTAGTATCCCCGTGGCTTTTTTCGGTAATTTAGATTTACTTGTTTGAACACTTGCTGTGTAGACTATAGCATAATTAGCATAGTAAACGTACATAGACACATTCACCGTTCAAAACGCGTCGTATACACTGTCGTTAATTTAAAAAAAGTTTTCGTTTTTAGCGAATGTTTTGAGACATATACAACAATAGCCTATACAACAACATACCTCGTTTCTGAGGGCACTATAGTCCAATGTACAGTGTTGATTGAAAAACAACTATATTCCAACATTAGCAAATTGAATGTACGGCAGTATACGGTATGGATGCTAAAAGTTTAATTCGACCGCCTTTTCCTCGGATTCGATGGGACAACTTTTGGTGTTGTGTTTCTTTTGAATTGATTTATTTATTTTGTATTTTATGTTTTGCCGTTTCTTGACCATTCACGTGTCTTGCTACGTCGCATGGGAAGGGAAATGTACCTGTGCAGTCCATTCTGCTTAAACAACAAGACGGCTGCTTCGAGTGTCAACACCAAAAGTCGAAGACCACCCAAACTGCCGAAACTGCTGATCTTGCACAAAATTTTTCCCTCTCTGTTTCACAGCCTATGTAGGTCCTCCTCCCTCGTGGAAAAGGCCCATCCCTACCATGTCAAAAGAACACTCAAAAGGCGCGGGAAATGTTGGTTCAGGAATCAACAATCCCCACTATCTTAGCACTCAAAAATGGACTTTTTTTTCGTTTCTCTTTTTGTTTATTAACTTTGTTTAGTTAGCCTAAAAAAAGGGAGAAAAAAAAGAAACTTAGTTGATGCTAGTTAAATTTGAACCGCAACTATTTACAGCTATGCAAACTTTAAGGCAAAAAAAATAAAAAATACATTATGTTATAGTCTACAACAGCAAAGTATTATGAAGTGGGATCTTAATCGAGAAAACTGTTGGCTTTAATATCTAATATGCAAATGAAACCCTGTCCCAGAAAAAAAAATACCTGGCTGCGTGTCGATCTTCACGTAGGCAAATTGTTGTGACGATGTAGTTTACCTATGAAGCTACAAACTGTCATCAGATGTAGTCACTTTAATAAGAAACGTAAATTGAATAGCAGCGTCAAGTCAAACTGCCGTGTTTAACTCAAATATGATGGAAAACGAAATCTCAGAAGATGAGGCTATATTATGAAATAGTAAGAGATAAAGTAAGGAGAAAAGCAAAGAAGAATCGGGTGGGGTACAAGCTACATGATAAATGGTATATGTGAAACGAGGGAGGGAGTGAAGAGTTTTTTTCCTTTTTTCTTTTTTTTTTTCGGTTTTCCTTTGACACCGACTGTCAATATTTGAGCAGCCTTTGTCTCCTGCATTAGATGCTTCTCGCCATCTTGGTTCTACCTTATTGGGTGGAAGACACACGGCTGCGCCGGAACTCGGGGTCCTTGGCCAGCGTGGGCTAAACGCGCAGTGCGCGCGCACCACTCCGCCTTGCGTCGATGCCGCCACTCACACACGACGTGGGTTGCCTATTTCATTTTGACGATTTTATTTTTATTTTATTTTTTTACTCTCGGTCGCCTTTTTCCTTTTTTTCTTCCCCTGTCGAATTTCCTTTTGCTCCAAACCGAGTATTGACATGGTCAACAGTTCATACTGCCTGCCCTTCCCGTTCCGCCTGTGTCCTTCACTTGTAAAAAGCACGTCAACTCTCCCATTGCAGAAACGTGATTTTATGCTTAACTGGAGTTATAACGTCAACACTCAAAATATCGAATCACCCCGTTTGTTTTTTGTCTTTTTTTTTGTTAAAGGCTTTTCGGGGCATTCCGCCAACGGCCTCTGTCACCAGTTGACAATTCATTGGAAACCATATTTAACAATCGATTATTCGGACATTGCATTGCTAAACGATTTTAGTTCCATTTATAGTTCTCCTTAAAATGTACTCGTCCGATAAACAGCAGTTTTTGAGATCCAGTTGTGGATAATACCGAATGCAGGGCGAATCATCAAATAGCGCAAAATCTCTTTTTAATGACGCAACAAAATGTTAATGATGAGGTGAATATGCAAATGTTTCCAAAACGGACTGCGTTGAATACAAACAGCATCCCATGTATGGACTGCGCTATTAGTGACGAGTTTGTATTGGTAAAGTAAACGGAGATGGCGTCTATATCAGCCGATGCTGTACGGTAAAAGAAACAGCCGCAAACGAAACTTTGTGTGTGTGTGTGTATACCGTGTGATCGTTTGATAAGTTATGTGTATTTGTATAACCTGCGTATTTGTTTTTTTGCTTACACGCCGCTTGAATTAATTCAAACTTACGTCAACATAAAAAAAAAACAAATTACCGGTTACGGCGAAATAAGTGCGTGTCCTGTTGCGCATTCAAGAATATAACACTCATATTCAGATTAATGACAATAACAGACTTTCTACATTAGCCTATTCACATAAACAAGATATGGTTGTACTTGAGTTGTTCATTTTGTAGAAGCACACGTTTCGTTAGCAAGGAGCGACGGTGTCGTCTTCCATTCCAGCTGCGTTAAAGGTAATAAGTAGACTAGCCTAGGCCTAAATAGAAATAAAGTGATGTATAAGACTATATGCAAAAACAAAATCTGCAAATGGAATTACCAAGTGCTGAAATCATTGGCTTATTCCTAAGTGGTCCGCAAGTTACACTGTCCCTCAATTTACGGTCCTGTCCTAGATGTCGTCAATCATCGCATGTATAATACCGTGTCCGATTGACGAATAAGAACCTTTGAGGCTACCTTATGACCAAAATCTACAAGGTAAATGAGTGTACTAGAATCACCGCTTTGCAGAAAACGATTGACCATCTTTTCAAATCCATATTTTTCTATTACTTGTAGTTATAAACACAATTTACGGTTGTGCTATTGTCTGTTAGCTAAAAATAAGTCAAGATATTGGTCACACAAATCTATATAGTTGTATTGCGTGTTCCGTTTTTAAATGCGCGGTTTCGAACGCCAAAGATTGGATCTAAAGAATGATTGGGAAAGTTGGTCAGTGAAGTGTGATGCTAGCTTGAGAAAAAATCATAAATGCGTGATGAGTGTTGGCGGGTGTCCGCCGGTAGCGGAAGAGCTTTGCTACATAGGTGCAATAAGAGCAGTGCTATACGTAGCAATAGGGTAGTACATCAATGAACCATAAATTGTACACATAAAACGGGAAGGGGTAAATACGACATAGACCTAGTAGCGTACCGGTCGTTAATAGGAAGGGGGAGAGGGTGACAAAGCACACGGCCGCACGCTATCCTTCCATATTCACTATGATAAACATAAACAACTGTATATGTGTAAAAATTGAACAAAGGGCACGACAGAGTGTGGTAGTACATGCGTGTTCTTCTATCACCAGACAGTTGTGTCACCCGAACCCTTTTCCAGCGCTCTACACGTTGCTAATGACCAATACAAATTATAATTGACGGCCCCTGCTATGGCCCTACCTTCTATTTCTGTTCCGGGCTTCACACTATCGTGCTGTGCTGTTGTACACACGCACTCTGTCGTCCGTCGATGGATTATATTTTTTATTTTTTATTTTTTTTCGCGACGAAAGTTCGTATAAACAAAGGGAGAACGACGGTGAAGGAGGCCGAGAAACCGAGGGGTAGGAGCAGGGGTTTAGACTTGGGAGGGTGGAGAGACGTGACAAATTCGATGTGCCGCGCCGAAGCTGATGGGTGTGACGTGTGATCGCTGACGGGTGGTTGCCGAGTTGGTTCTCTTTTTTTTTTTCACTTTCCTTTCATGCACCTGACACATTCACTCTGGTGCTATAGTAGCACCTGTAATGTGTAGACACAGATTTTCCCATGGCAAATAATGCAGTTGCAGTGTAGCATGTGGTCTAACTGCAGTGTAATAAAAAAAAAGGAAAGAAAAAAAAAAAGGAGGGAATTAATGGAAAATATGGCGATTGGCCCTTAATTTATGAGAACCCAGACCTATACTGTTCTGGGTGCTATCATCAGTATTGGACGACATATTTTGCATCCCCATTTTTTTATTGGTTGATTTAGTTGATTATATTTTATAGCATTCTGTAAGCACCACTTATTGAGAGTTTTACGTAGTTGTGCGTCTACCCGGAGTTTTGTCAAAAACGCGATACTCTCATTAGTAGCCCACACTATAGTAAATTGATAAATAATTAATATAGTTATCTTGGCTTTGGGCTATTGGGTCGATGAGTGAGCTGTTTTACATTTGGCCACCTCATGTTGTAGCTTGATGAATACTAAAAGGTAACCTTAATAGTTATCGTCAATTTTTTTGCCTACTAAAAACATCTTTAGGCTTATACCAGTTATACGTAGACTACATCGTTTCAAAATGCAAGGATCACATAAAAAAACATATGTATACAGTATTTCTATACATTAGGCTACTCACTTGAAATTTTTTGTCACTGTGTATGGGTTGGTTTTCTCGATAAAGACATGATTAATGAACATTAAAAATCAATGTGTTGCAAATTCAGGCATGCCGTAAGAAAACGTGTGTAAGGGAATGCAAAGCAGTCCGTTTTCTTACCTGTTATTCATGCCATCCACGTCTTTTGAGTTTAAAAAGAGAAGCGCTTTCTTGAAGGCACATAGAGAACTGATTTCTTGAAAACGTTTCTATTGTTTTAGCACAACCCGTTGCATGCGGTTCGTAGATGAAATTCCGTTTTTCCCAGACAACCGACTTGTTGACAACAACTTGGAAAAAAAACAAACAATGGGAAAACGTCGGGCAACCACGATGAGTTAAATTGTCCTCCTTCTCTCAACAAATATAGCCATTCTATCGAGTAATTGGTTGATGATAACCTATACTAATTATAACCCTACCGGGAAAACAAGTAGAGAGAGGATGTTCTTCTTGTCCAATTCACCATCGCTTTTAACTTCTACGTTGGTTGGGAAGAAACCGCATCAGCGAATCACAATCATCATACGAAAAACATTTATTATTATAGATTTAAAGCGAGAGTTAAAGCGACCTACGCATCTTTTAAAATGTTTATTGTAATCTGAGCTGGTTGAAAAAACTAACTTTTGTAAGGTTATTTAGCCAGCTGAAAATTTTGCCAACGTGGCGGTGGCATTGACGTTGTTTTCTTGGGTGCGCTGTTTAGTGATCAATAGGGCCTGCCCGCCCTTCTACTTGGTGACAGCAACTCACTTTGATTGTTTGTCAATTGCAATCTCCCTCTTGGCTTTGAAAAAAAAAGAGACGGCCTTGTTCGGCTGACCTGTGAAATCACCGGTTAATTGGCTACCACCCAAAAAGCCCGAACAAGAGCGAAAAAAATAAATAAATAAAATTGAAATGTATTGTGCGTGTGTCTAGCGAGTGCGCAGCAAAAAAAAAAGAAAACGGACAAAGCAACAGCAAATACACATCCAGTAGCAGGTAGAGTGCTACGCATTGTACCATCAGCAAAGGTATCTCTTCGTCGAGCACGAACTCTTCCGCGCCTTTCATCCTTTTTTTCTTCTTTTCCATTTGTAATCAAACAGAAGAGGGAGGAGGCTTCGTGGACGAACTAGTACTGTGTCGTCGAAAAGGAGTGATCCGCGCACGTGCAGTTGGACACTTTTGCTTTTTCTTAGCCTTTATCAAAAAGTCCATTTCTCTTCACGTTTCCTGAATTTTTTTTTCTTTTAGTTCTCTCTTTCCAATGTCCTACATGCCCACAAGCAAACCTATTTTTCTTTCAAAACTTGAACCGCTGTATTTTACCTGAAATGGTCAATGATGGTACATGGTCGACTACAATGGTCTAAAGAAGAGTTGAACCAGGTCGAAAGGCTTTTGTGCTGTGCTCGGGTATTTTTTTCATAGAAGGGCGTTGGGAGTCAAAGCTTAATAAAGGGTATCGAATAGCGTATCGAATGGCGAGGCTCGAACAACCTGAGTGATGATTATTTTCTCTATAGAAAAGACTAAATGGTGGCTAATGTATTGGAAAACCATAGCGCCCTGGCTGTAGGTCGAAACCCCTCGTTTCATTATTTGAAGAAGAGCTGTGCTCGTATAGGGAGACGATGGAGAAATTTGAGTTGAAGGAAAGATGGGCAACAACAAAAAGAAAACGAAAGAATGGACCGTTCAATTAATTATAAGGTCATTTGTCGATTTGTTGTTACTAGTGATGGATATGCTGTTGTAAAGCCAGAAATTGTATAAGCAATCATTAATAATGTGGTTTTAGATGAATTTTTGATTTGATGGCAAGTTCGTTCGCTCGTTTAAATAAAAAATAAAATCATTTGCATTACGTATTTTATATTAGGACCATTTGTATTAAATTTAGAATTAAGCAAATTCTCGTTATGTTAGCCTCGTTCAGGAATTCCATAAATTTTAGCAAGCGTTACAGAAAGTTGTGCCGCCAAGTTCCAGAAAACTTTAGGCTGCACATCCCATAAGTGGAATCATCAACGGCGGAGTATTAAGTTCCCTTATTTTTATTTTACAAGCAGAAGCACAGGTTCACGCAGTACATCATAAC
This sequence comes from Daphnia sinensis, assembly GCA_013167095.2. Taxonomy (NCBI): domain Eukaryota; kingdom Metazoa; phylum Arthropoda; class Branchiopoda; order Diplostraca; family Daphniidae; genus Daphnia; species Daphnia sinensis. The sequence continues at coordinate 1,211,328 of CM023190.1, forward strand.
TATTAAACATGCCATAAACATTTTTGGTGTCCCGCAGTGTTAATGCATGCAAAACTCCGTATCTTATACTCTTGATATACATTATTTCAATAAACATGCAATGATATAAGCCAAATGGTTTGACGAAAAAAGAGAGTTTCATTACGCAATCGTAACAATAGACATACCATCTCTCTTGGCACATTTTTCGACCACATTCTTCACGTGATGAATGGCAGCTCCATTTCAAAACTTTGCTAGAAAATGTGTGAACGGCTATCATCGGCCATTGTAGTGGTGTACACCATTGAAAGAGTGGGGTAAAGGTCCAGTCCAGTTGAACAAGAGAATAGCTACGATAGGTATAACCTTTATACACAGAGGAAGTACATAGAAAAGGCGTGAGGTGAAACTATTCACCTGAATGATCGATAAGTTTGGGCTATACGGCATGCGCGCTGGTCAAACGACGTTACCAGTAGCATCTCTAACGGACGAGTCTATTCGTTGCGGGCAATAAAGAATGCAGTGGATTTCCGGAATTTGTCGTCATTTGTCTTGTCTTTTCTTCCGTCAATGTTCTGCGCACATTATAATGTGGGGGGAAGACCATTCGCTTCTTTGCGTCTATCGCTGTACATCCAATGGTGTAATAATAATGTGAGGAGTGTCAGGACTCAGGGGCGAATGAATGGGTCGCTTCTTTGGAAACCTATACACAATCAACAACCCAACGACACATTTCACGGCCCATTGATGTTCGCTGAATAAGCAAGTCTTTTGTGTTTGTATAACAGAATTGGCTTAGACCACACAAACCATTTTTCGATTTTTCTTTTTTCCCTTTTTCATCTTTTTTGTGGGGACTTCCTTCACCTTCCCTTCGTTTTCAAGCTCTTTTCACTTAGTTTGCTTACTTTTTTGTATATCCTTCACTGCAGGCTGTTAGATATAGGTGTAACAGACTATGCGTTATGCTATACGTACAGATAGCATAGGTCTAATAAACGTAACCTTTTTTCAAGTTAACGTTTTGGTTCTCCCCCTCCTGCCAGCTTTTCTTCCTCCTGTCAGCCCGTCTATTGTCCAGCCTGTCACCTAAAAAGCACACTGTTTAGCACGTAACACGACCAAAACTCAGCCCCCTCCATTTGCGTTTCTTTCTGATAGTCGAAATGTGGCCTAATACCGCGCCACCCTCTGTCGAGATAATAAACAGCTGCCGTTTACCATTACCCTCCGAAACATCTATCGACAAAAGCTAAAAAAAAAAAAGGTGAGCAAAATAAAGTAAAATTATATCTGATATATTGGATTACCTTTATTCGCATCGGCACGTTTTTCACTATTTTTCGTTTAATTGACCAAAGAAAGTGATTTAGCCGTTGTTTAATCAAGAATTTCAGTCAAAGGGATCGTTCGAGAAAGGTTTGACGACGACAGTGAATCGTTCGTCATCTCAGTTTATGATACGATATATAAAACGGCCTGAAGATCTTACGTATCTACAACTGAACTTAAAATAATCTGCTGAAAGCAAAAATTTTGAAAAACTAAACAAAGAAACCTGTAAAACGAAAGGATGTCGATATGTTCAGAAGAGTCCCCAGAACTAACCATCAGTCGATCGATAGCGGCACAAAATTTTATTTTGCGACGTCTTCTTTATTATTATTATTTTTTAAAGTGATAAACTACTTTAAATCCTAGTCTATTCTTACAACTAAAACAAAAATTTAGTAACCGCCAAATTGATGTTTAACGCTTATGCGGGAAAAGAAGAACTATCAATCTTGCAGAAGCTCTGCGAAAGAGACATCCTACTGATATATAACTAGGCATCAATAAAAATCAATCATAAACGTCCGTCTGCCGTTTCGGTGGTACGTGCGCCCCCGATGATAGTGGTGGGAAGCCACACCAAATGCATCTTATCTGTAAGAACCATAACCCGTGTGTGTTTGCATAGATGTAATTATGCTCTTATAGGCGCATCGTGCTCCGCTTATTTTAGAGCGGGCCAGAGACTAAAAAAAAGCAAAATAAAATAGAAAAAAAGGTTTGTTGATCTAAGAGCCGTCTATAAATATTAGCCGTGCGGTCAATAATCTAGTATAGGAAAAGCCGGGCAAAGTAAAGAGCGAGAGAACGAAAGAATAGGAGGAATGAGAAGGTGCAAGAGCTATGATTCAATAGACGGCCAACTAGAGCGCAAAGATACCAAAATAAGAGACATGTGAAAAGTGCATCTGGATTCTATCGGGCATCATCTACGCTCCTCTGGTCACGCCGTCGATAGTCCAAATGCCAACAATTCGAATAAACATTCACAGCCCAAAAGAAAAACACAAATAGACTAAACAATTATTTTGCTTCGCTTTCATAGAAGTGGTTAATCTGTTATTGTGCCTATGTAGTGGCAATGGAGTCCCACACAACAGAACAAGACACGATGTAAATGGCCACGCGCCACATCGATTGTTCTTTCAAACAGAGCAAGTCAATCGATTCAGCTCCTATAGATTTAATTCACCGAATTTTTACCGTTACAATATAACTAGGAGGGACCAGCAACGAATTGTTTTCTTGTTTTTACTAAGCTAACATTATGCATTCACCATGTTTCGGTTAGAAACGGACAAAGAAAGGTGCACGAAAACCTACGCTATTCGATGTTTAAAACTATATGCAAATTATGTTACTCGCCCATCGTGCAAAAGATGTACAGTATATAGCCTAAGCAAATATACAACCAATAACTGTCTTTATAGCTATCACAGATTTAGATTGCATTAACGAAAAAAGGCGATTTGACTATAGAACATGTCAACGCTTTATTTATGTTACGTTCTTTAAGCTTTTAATGGTGTTGTCACATCGATGCATGACAACCGCCAGAAGGAGTCGGAAGGAGTTCAACTCAGCTTCCGGCTAGGCCTATTCTCATCTTTGTTTAACATAGCTTTATATACTATACGCGTTAAACCACGTTCAGTTATTGTATTTTTTTTTCTCCGTTTCACTGCCAGATGTTTATCAAAAAAACAAATGACTTACGAAAATGAAGTTATTACCGCTAGAAAGTTTTAAAGATGATTGACTAACTTGAAAAAAAAGTATGAAGATATTCGTTCCAAAATTTGCCCCATTTGTTGGGGCAAACTAAAACATAAGTTTAAAGCTAGTCTATAAAGCTAATAGCATTTTTTATTTTGTTTTTCTTCTTAATAATGGGTAAAAGAAAGAGGGGGAGGGACGAAACTTGTTCCGGAATGAATAACATATAAAATAAATAAATAAAAAAACACAGTCGAACTATCACACAGAAATAATTATGGACGGTCTACTTTGAAATTCTTTAAACCAACGACCCTAGAGAGTCTGAAGGGAAAGGAATGGGACCATCAAGCGTAATCTCCAAAAGAATACTCAGAGCGACCCCCCTATTTTTTCTTTCTAGGAGGCATATCTAATCGATCAACGAAAATCCAGGACAGAACTCCACCCTAAAAAGACCTACCAGCTACAATCACCTAAAATGCCGCATTAAAGACAACCATATCGAAACGGGTCATAGAGTTGTACTACCTATCTGAACTGAAGTTCAAAGCCCAGCCATCGTTTGCTGGTCGACGTCTCTCGTCAAACGTTGTCAATAATTTGAAATGGTGGTGAAGACGGGGGTAGGGGGGGGGGGGGGTAAGGGGGAGAAGAGAGGTTAACGTATACAGAACCAATGAGAATGAGATTACAAGAAAATCCGTATGGGTATTGCATATTCTGGCTATAAGCCTCCATGAAGAAGCATGCAACAACACTGCACAATAACAGCAAGTTTCCTCTACCTTTACTATCCCTTACTCAACTATACCCCTCCCCCCCTCCCCCCCCCCAACTTTTGAATTCCCTTTTATAGCTCTTAAAAAATCTATTCAATTAGGATTATTCGACGAAAACTTTGATTTTAATATCGAGGTTTTGACATAATTGCCGGTTTGGATTTATAGAAATTGGTAAGGAACCGTGTGATAAAAACGCAAAATCAAACTTACAAACAAAAGCCAACAAAAATCGTGTGTCAATTGGAAATGAAGAAAAAACTTAAATTCGTTGTTCATTACAGAGATTTCCGACGACGTTTATCAAACAAGTCAAATAACAGGCCTGTATATATAACTCGACACGAGACAAAAATAAACCTCTTTGCCGACTTGTCAATCTGAAATCACACAAAGAACTCTTGAATAAATTAATTATACATATGTAAAGCTTGTTTGTTCGTGTACTACAGTCCATTGAGCTCGTTTAGCGATAAAATTCGTATGCTCAAGTCTGGGCTTGTCTGATATACGATAAGTGGTAGGTTTTTCTCTTCGTTTTATCGGTATGCGTCTAAGTCAATAAATAAATTAAATATCTATCATTCTATCTGAAATCCTCCTCCCTGTTCTGTGTCTCGATATGCACTGCACCGTTTTAAACATTTTCCCCTGACACGGAATCGCTTAAACATTTGTTTTCAGCAAAATAACTGTCCCCTTCCGTTTCGAATATCAATTCCGTCATTCGTAAATTCCGATATTCTCAATAAAAGCATAAATTTCCTCAAATTCCGTTGATTACGGCATGTTGCCCACTCTTTCACACATGAAATGGATGACAGGCGCACTCTGTACACTGGCTAGCTATATGCCACGTACGAGGACGATACATGAACAAAGCCCAAAGTCATTGCATTTCAAATGTTATAATAATCACTAACGATCTCATTTTGTGTACCTGTAGCATTTCCTTTTTTAGATTAAGGATAAGGCAAAGGACAAGCCAGACACGTGTGAAATAGGCATAAAAATGGGAGGGGTAATCACATATTGATATTAGATAAAGTCAATTTTGGAGGTTTGTGTTTGTTCTGAACAGCTAAAGCCCTTAACCCCTCCCAGCAGCCCTCTAAATAAAAAGAAAGACCTAGGCTAACTTTGTCATATGGCGTAAGACCGACAGTACGTCAGAAAACAGGTACATGTGCAAATGTAATAGCCGTCGACTCTACACGAATATACGTTGAATAAAAACATAACGGGCCTAGTAAACGAGTGCGTCAGTTGTTATGCTAAGATAGAATTATGTTAACAAACTAGTCAAAACGTTCGTACGAAAAGAGCTTTTTGCCCAGTGAAACATTTAATCTTATCAGACTCATTGTTGTCACGCAGCTCCCGTTTTAACAGTGAAATGATAACCAAAAAGAGGAAAGAAAAAAAAACCCCAAGCACAAAAAAAAAACCAGAGTTGACGAGATAATGGAACTGAGCGTTGCGGCATTCTGCATTAAAAAAATACAACCCCACCGTTAGTAGCTATACATGCATGATGCTCACGTTATAAATCTAATGCAAGTGGCAACGAGAGACGTCGGATGCGTCGATTGCTCGCCTAGCTGGATTGAATCTGCTCTTAGTGCAGGATCAACAAGGTAAACGCGCTACTATACACGGGACACACAGGCCATCCATAAAGAGTGGATTACGCACGGCTGAAATAGTCCGTTTGCGATGCATGAAGAACCCCCCCATTTCCCACCGGGCAAGCCTCTCCCTCTCCCTGCCACCGTGGCGCTACTGATGAAAAAATCTAAAAAAATAAACTGGGCGAACTGGAAAGCCGCCAACGAAAGTCATGAGCCGCCCTCGTAACGCAAGACTCGAGTTGCTGGTGACACGCGCCGACCTTAATGGATAGAGGGTATAGATTTTCATCCAACTGTGCCAAGCGTTTATGTTCTCTCGTTCTACATACTCGTTGCACAGCTTAAAGCCTTCCATTATCCGCCATGGAACTCTTGTCAACTCAATTTCATTTTAATTGTTTTATGTTTTTTTAATTTTTTTAGGAGGGAGGGTACCTGGTTTAAGTGATGTAAACTAGGCCTATACATGATAATTTCAACTGAATGAAATTCTTCGACGAAATGAAATGCATTTTTCTGTTTTTTTTTTCTTTATCATCAATTTCGTTTATTTATTATTGTTATTTTTTTAAGTTTGTTTTTGTTTTTCTCGTTTGTTTGCTCCAAAGCTTTTCTCTTTGCTTTTGGTTGTAACGTTAGATTGTTCGACTAACACGGCGGCATGTAAGAATGTGTGTATCACTGTATGAGAATAATGACCTATATAACCCATACGTGTGCCCTTGAGTTAACATATACCATTTGAAAAGCAATTAGAAATCGCCAACTGTAGACTCAAGTTTTGCCTCAAATAGCTAAAAGGGAATTCAACGTCAATGTCATTCGGGTGACGCAAAAAGAAGTGAACAGTGATGTTTAGAAACAAACCATCGAGTCATAAAGTGGCGTAGCGCTTTAACCGCAATACACTCTTGTGACTCGCGTTAAAAAAAGAGAGAGAGGGAACAAAAAAAAGGGAGGATACGAGCCTGGGCGACGAGTGATATTATGGAAATGATGAAAAAAAAATTCTGACGAGTGGGACAGCTGGACTCAAGTGGTGAATGGGCGGGTCCATTTCTGCGCTGCTGTGTGAAGTTCCGAGGCCACCAGATGGGACACACAATGGAGTGCTACGTGGAAAATAAAAACCCAAAGCCGATGACCATTTTTTCTCAATTTTTTTTTCTTTCTTTCTATTTTATTTTTTTTTACTAGTGTGTTTCACAGATTCACAAGCACATCACTCCCTCTTTTTTTTATTCATCTCTTTCACTCGATCACTTGTCCTCACGTTTGTGGCACTTAACAACTGCACGTGCGGTCTGCCCTTACTGGCCTGAATGCAGACGAGATGCCGGTCCTTTCAACCCCCAACTTCTCAGTCCCTCACAGTCTCAACTTCTCAGTCCCTCACGCAAGGGTAATGTATGGTACACTCCATATACAGTATACAATCACACGCGCTGGAAGGCCATTACAACAGTATAAGGCCGCTGACTCTATAGACAGTGAATTCTAAATTTCCATGTTTCAAATATTTCTTCACATGGAACAATCGCATTTTCGTGTCTTTTTTTTTCTCTAAATATTCCAAGGAAGGAGCAGTCCAGCCCACGATGAAGTGACACGCTTTTTATTATAATAACCAAAGGGACGTTTGAACTAGCGTTACGAGTAAAGATCTAATTGCTTCAGAATTCTAATAGATTTCGTGATGAAACATTGAATAATCACTGCCGCAAAAAGAGATATACTTTGCTGAACCCCATTGACCAGTTAGTTTTTCTGTTCGTTGCCGAAACAATAGCCCTTCGACTGCAAGTGGCAGCCCCGCATTCGCCATGGTGTAAACAGTTGGCTATTACGCCATTATGGCGTATATACCGAGGTACAGCTCCGTTTGGTAATCTCTGTATGACAAGGATCCCCCCCTTTTTTTTCATTCCTTTTGTCGTCCAGGCTAAAGTAAGTTCTCAAAGGTTTTTCTTTTTTTCAAAATGAAAAATATTAAAATCTCCTCCATCCGTGTATGGATTACTCCATGTAACGGGAGGGTAACGCACAATACGCCGCTGGCGGACGGTATAGCTCCGTGTAAATGTGTAGAAAAATTGGGTGGGCGCTTACCCCATTTTTTTTTTGTTACGCTGGCAGTTCGTACAACCAGCTTTAATAACCCTTTCGATGAGAAAAAAAAGAGCGTTGGCCGGTTTGAGCTATATACTTGTCGGTTCATCAAGCGGAGCGCTTGTTTGAAGAGGGGAAAGGGATGGATGAATCTCACACTAAAGCACAAGATAATATGGGCAAGTATATACTAGATCGTCGGGTATGGGTTTCCCTATTTTCGGAACCGACTACATAAGCGCTTGTAATTGTCTCTCTCCACCCATTGGCAAACAATACAATGTAAGCTCGTCGTTATTAGTCCTGCAGTTTGATGTAGACGCAATATAAGTCGTGCTGCCGCTTATGAGGTATGGTGACTAATTTTCTTTCAATATAAAATGGACTGAGGCTACTAGTGTTCCTTTTGTTTAGAATGATAAAAATAAGATCAGCGTGATTTACGCTGATGAGTTCTTCGACAACAAAGAAATTTCAGCAAGTATAAAGGCTTGCCCTGTGTGGGGTTGCTGTTGCTGAAGCAGAGCCACTGAACCGGTTGTCTAATTACATCCGCATCCGACGGTCTTATACTCTTTTTCGTTTGGAAAATTCTCTTGTAGCCAGTTCGACGATTGGTTAGGGACGGTGATCCTGTTAAACGGATTTCAAGATCTCCCGCCAAATAACTTATACGCATTCGATTCGATCGGTCTGCCCGTGAGCATTGTTGACATGAAGGGAGGAAACAAGCGGTAAAGAGGGGGGCAAAAGTTAGAGCGGAACCTATAATTCGATTTCTTGTGTTTGTAAGGGCGCCGACGCTGACGCTAACAAGGATTATGAAACAAACCTAGAAGCAGACGAATTGAGATGGAAATAAATTGAATCAATTCCCCCAATTTATCGTCACCCTAAAAACGGCTTGCTTTTTGATTATTTCCATAAGGCTGGAATAAACGTTGCCGTTCGTCCTCGCATAGACGCATCATAGTAAAACATCGTATGGCGCAATGTAGGCTTATATATGGAACTCTGCATCGGTAAGCTACGCTTTGCTGTTCCACAGGACTCCACTGTTCGATCAGGACATCCCCAACAACCGCCATAGTACACCCCGTTGCTACAATGTCTTGAAGAGACAGGGCAAGTCGCCACATACATACAAGAAAAAAAAAAATAAAATCCATTTCATGAGTGCTCGTAGCACGCGCTTTCCATTAAATTTTGTATTTCCAGTTTTTTTTTTAAAACTCTTTTCTTTTCAATGGTCTGAGCCCGTTCCTCATTCTTTCTTTTCGTCGTCTTTTCTTTCCTCTCTCAACATTTCAAATACACCAAGGTGGTCCTCGGGTCCTTGAGTTGCCCTCATGTCCCGATGGCTGAGGGAGGAGCGGTGGGGAGGCCGACAGGATAAAAGTACAACATTGCCACACGAAATAGAGGACGAAAGCACGAAACATCATCAGTTCTTCACTCTCTTTCCCCCTTTTTTTTTTCTTCTTCTTCTTCTTTTTCAGTAAGAGGGACGAAACTTAAAGCTCGTGAGCTCTCTCGACGTAGTACGAGTCGCATGAGTCGCGTACTCATATCCAGCTTTAGATGGAATACAGTCGACCCCCAGACCCCAGAGTTTTTTCTATATCCACTACTACACCTCTAATTCCCATTTCCAAACCACCCCTTCGTGCTCTCCAGCAAACTACGATGGAAATGTACAAATGAAAAAGAAGGGAAAAAAACTTGCAATACTTTATTTCTTATCGATCGTGTGCAGTAAGTATGTGATGTATAAAGTAGTGCATTATAAGAAGAAAAGAAAAGTGGAAGAGGAACGAGAGAGAGAGAAGTAGAGAGTGGGGCAGGAGTGGATAGAACTACACGAGCCAAGCAAACACTTGAACCGCAGCGGACGTTTTATCGGCGAAATGCTATGGATGACGGGTCATGACACGCTTTTCTCAAATCAAAACAAAGAATAAATGGTGGGGGTGGGGGAGGGACTAAATTGATTCGCTGGAAAAAAATTACAGATTCGAAAAAAAATGCATTAAAATGAAGTCGGATAAGATTAAAGTATGAAAGAAAATATTAAATTTCCAATTATCATGAAGTTGAGTATTCTGCATGGTTTTTCCCCCACGTTTGTGTGTAGGCTTTGACGGTGTAATCGCTCTTTATGCCCTATCGGCGAAACGTATATTTCCATGTGAAACAGCGTGTGTGTGTGTGTGTGTGTACGAGGTGAACTCGTCAACGTGTCACAGCTGACTCTGACCCCCAAGAATATCTTCGACGGCCCCGATATGCTATCTGAAGGAAAACAAGACGGAGCTTTCGGTTATTTTTTTATTATTTGTGTATGTGCGTGTCTGTATTATTTGTGGAGAAGAAAGGGGAGGGCGGAGGGTATGAGAGATTTGTTTTTGTTTTCACTTTTTTTTCTCTTTCTTTTCTTTTAGATCTTTTTTTTTATCTTGTATTTTTAGACGTTATCGCGGCTATTGAAAATTTATCTGCCAGCGTGCGTCGCCCGAGTTCAACGCACAATAACACTTCACTACCGAAACCAAATTATTATGTCTTTATAAAGTGAAGTTAGAAGCTGACATTTTCCCTAAAATGTTAGTGAGAATGTCACATTCTCACCATTTTAATTAATTATTATTTTGTTTTTTTACTTCTTTTTGTTGACATTGACTGCATTATCGGTATAATTCATTAAAAAATGGGAAAAAAGTTACGATTTATTAAACTGAAGATCACTTTACTATTGACCGACTTATTCATCTTTCATTAAACTACATTCGTTACTTATGACTTCCTAACGTCTGTTAATCGTTGATTTTTACCATCTCGCATTTGAAGGTGCCTTATTCCGATCGTAACCAACAGTTTTACCATCGCATATAATGGCGCTATCTTCTATCGTAGAGGGACGCAAGTGTCGAGTTAGACAATCAAAGTTTAAAACACCAGAAAAAAAAGTCGGTATTCTACGTCTTAGAGGGCAATATTACGGGTGTTATGGAGGACTTGCGGTCAATGCGGTGTTGACTGGTTCCAGCAAGCGGAGAAAAAAACAAAGCGCAGGTGTGTGGTGGACGTTACGTGCGGGCTCAGATCTTGTAGCAGGGGAGCAGAACTACATGATAAGCCGAGTGGAGCAGTTGACTGAAAGTCATGTCAATGAATACGAGTGTAAAGCGGAAAGATGACGTACCTGTCGGCTGAGCGGGCGGCGGCGATAAGATATATCCAGCCACAACTCTGCGCCCTTGCTCCAACTCGTGGTCAACTAGCGATAAGGACAACGACGTCAAGTCGCACTGATAATTCTGATATGATACACTCGATAGTGGAATCTTGTTTTAAAACGTATTTCACTTTCACTTCGCCGTGGTCAAATGTTCTGACCCCTCTCTCGTTCTCCGCTCTACCCTCATCCTCCCACTCCGCTCCCCAATGCACAAAACTTAAACCACAAAAAAAAAATGGATTTTATTTTTTTCCTTCTTCTTCTTCTTATCAGTCAGACTAAAAATTCTAGTCTGCCTCGTGTATTCAGTTACTTTTTTTTTCGACATTGAATGATATTTCGGGCCACGTATCGGTCTCGCGCGTCTGGTGACTTTGGACATAGGTGAGGCCGGTCGTCTAATCAACCGCGTAGATTTGGCCGTCAATGATTGAAGGAATATTTTTGCGGTGGTGAGGTTGGTTTGTTATGTTCTTTTTCCCAGCCGATTTGACACACGGGATTAGAACCACACCAAAAATGACCGTTGGCCAGATTAAACGTAGCTGATGAGCCTATATAGGCTCCTCACTGTTGTTGTCTAATAGGGTGGGCCCCCCGGAAAAAAGCGTGAGACAAACACGAGCACAACCTGATGTTAAGGCACAAAGAGTCGGGGCTAATCAGCCACGAGTGGAAAATGCTATCTAATGTTGTATCGCTAAGGGAGCTTTATGTCCTTTTTAAATGTTATTGTCCCTTTCGCCCACAATTTTTCTTCGATTGTTTTTGGTTAAGGAAAATGATGAGTGCAATAGAAGTTTAGCCGAAAACTAAAGATTGCTTTTTAAGATGTTTGTTAGCTGAAGCGGTCTGTTGAATTTTATTTAATATACGTTGCATACGCGGTTCTTTTTGTTTAGCCAAGTATTACTGTTCCTCATAAGTCGGAACACATGAACTTGAGAAATATCAGTCTATACTGTACCTAAACCCCTAACTGTAGCCTAACCCTTCGTTATGTGAAATTAGAAAAATCGATGAAAGGGGAAAGCAGGTATATTCATGAGTTTTGGTGACTTTAACTTTAGTTTCAGTGACATTAGTCTAACACAAAAGTTCATCATAATATCAAGCTTATGCTTATCCAAAAAAAATGACGATCAAGATTAATTTTTATCTGATAGTGCAATTTGTACCTGCGACGAAAGCGAGCGCCCAAACATTTATCGTTCACGACATACAACACCGGTTAAAATAAGTTAAAAAAATATAGGCCTACTGCTGAATCGGCAAACATTGTTAGTACTTTGGTTATTTGGTTTGCAAAAACCTAACAAACCTGTTCTCCATGAATGCGAATTATTTAATTACCACACCTCAGCAGATCACAGCTGAGTAGTTCAACTGAATTGGTCGACATACTATAGCAACAGAACATGAGAACACTCTGTTTAATCGCAAACCATAGAAAAAAAAATTTTTTTCAAATATTTCCTCGTTTTCCTCGTTGTTGAGTTGTTATTTTAAGTCTGTACAGGGGCACCGGCGCGTGCGACTTACCGTTGCTTTTCATCTTTTTATTTCCTCGTTTTATTTATTTATTTATTTATTCTTTTCTTGGTGTACATACTTATTGTGCAGTATAGGCTATATTAGTATATACGCACAGTTGGTTGCTGAACAGGGATTTAAGGCGTTCTGCTTGTATGGGGAGTGGAGGTAGGGGGTGGACATGCAGTCTGATTGTTGGTTGACATTCGAAAAAATAGATAGTGTGTTAAACTGACATATGTGCATCCCCCCAGCAGAAAATAATCCGCCCCCACTGGATTTTTCAATCCGATGTAAATCCACCAACAATATACTACTCAATAGTTGCAATATAAAGGAGGCAGGGGGATGGCGTCGCTTCGCTTTGTGTATGCGATATATATATTCAAAGAGGCAAACGTTCGCTTTAATTGTGATGCAAAGCCGTCAGTGTGGCTATTCTTGTGTGACTGGTATATGCTGTACTACTTCTTTCCCTCCTTCCCAAGGCACTGCAAATGGACTCGACAATTACAGCATGCTATGCCAATCGTTGATTCTGTTATTCCGCATTGTTATCGTTGCTCTTGCTGGGCTATTGGCGTGGGGGTGGGTTGTATATGGCTTCAGTCCCGGCTTCGAGCTTGCGCTTGTGTCAGGCTGTCTTATACTGTCTTTGGCTGGCACTTTTACATCTATATATTCTGGCGAAGTAGAAGCTCATCATTGACTGAATATCAAATAAAAAGCAGTCCCTCCCTCTTTGTGTGCGCCAAGTGAATATGAGAAATCTGTGCGTGAACCTGGACGAGCCAGACGCAACAATGAACCTTCTCAACTATAGCATCCACCCTCACTTAATCCTCCTCCGTGTTGACACTAGTCTTTTTAATTGACCTTATTTTCCCTTATGCAATCATAGCTGATGGTGACCGGCGACGCTGAAATTGCATACAATAAGGTTAGTAACAAAATGGTTCATCTTATACCAAGCACGCTATTCGTATAGGCCTATTGAATATAGCTATGAAAATAGATAATGAGCAACAGTAGAAAAGAATGTTTGACGGCTAGCACCAGTATAGAAATGGCTGTATGTCGAAGTTAACAAAACGGTTAAACCATAACGTTGACAACAGAACGCTATAGTATTTTAGGGCTATATTATGACAGTTTAAAGCAGTAACAACCTCTGGCAGTGAGATTAGGATTTAGAGTGCATCAATTGAACAACTTTATATTTTAAGCTTATTTGATCATGAAAATGATCAAGATGTATCATATTGTTGGCCTGACATCGTCATTTACGGATTGTTAAAACAAACGCACTAGGCCCACCCTAGAACATATGGTTTTGCATACATGTATCGAATTAAAAACAGTTCCGTTTCCAAGTTTTTTTCTTATCATAATAGTTAACATTACTAAAAACAAGTTAACCGTTCAGAGTGATGTAAAAAAAAAACAGCGTGAGGATTTACATTAAATCCCAGTCCGATTTTCCACTGGTTTATTTTACACGTAACAGATTTCCTCACAGTGGTGCACAGGCCAAACGAGCACGTACGCACGCATGTATACATGCATTACTTCATATATAGTAGTTGTACAATCCAAATCTGCACATACAGTGAACGGGAAAAAAAAATAGCGAACACGGTAAGGAGGAGGAGCACAAGGCCGACGGAGGTCGACACATAAAAAAAAATGACATTGCAACACGGAGAGACAGTTTTATAACAGAATAACAACAAATGAAATTTCGTCCTTCACAAAATAGTTAGATGTTGCATTTGTTAAACAGCGTCAAAACCCTTTGAGATTGGCTTCCATTCTCTATTTCGCTGGGCCAACTTCGAGAAACATAACAACAAACCCTGCAACTCATGAAGCCTATGATTGTTAGCAAACCATTGGCCGCTGAAGCTTCGCATATTCGGTGTGACAGACAACATGGGCATCAGATTTAATTTGTTGTATATATATTAGGAATGCACTTGAACCAGCTGAAACCTAATGAACTGCATACAATATGGATTTACTGTCGATGAACAAACGTCAAGCACGTCCACATACAAGACTATTACTATATTTATTTGTATTCTATATGTTGTTGTATTTACAAACTGAATTATATCAAGACGGGGTTTATCCTCTCCGCGATCTAAATGTTCACACTTTTCCATGTCATTATTTCAACAATTGAGTTCCTCACGAGCCTCAAGCGCACGCAACTCAAATGTCGTCGATTGCTCGTGGTCGTGGCACTCCAAACATAAACAAAAGCCTATCACAAAAGTCGTTAACGACGCGGAAAAAGAACAAAAAATAAAACAATTGCTGGGGTCAAAGGTTTTTAATAAAAGAAAATGTCAATGAAAAGAAATCGTTTCTTGTCTGAAGATCAGGAGAGAAACGAACAGTGTGATTAAAACAAATCATAAGAGGAAGAGAATCCAACTTGTGCATTTGGGTTAGCATTTTGCCTAATATGTCTATCAAAGAGGATATATAAAGTTATAAACAAGTTCGTCAACGATATAGGTTCTGAGACTATATTGGCCTGTCTGTACGCTTCCGTTAATGTGTATAGCATACACGGTTCAACAGCTGACGGCATCGTTTGTCATCGTCTTATAGACCTACTGTATACTGCAAACAACCATCGATGCAAGTCCAACACTTTCTTCCCATGTACGAACAATACAATAATGTGGATTTTGCATGTGCGATGCATATTGCACTTCAGTATTACATGTTTTTTTTTTCTTTTTCGTTCAAAACAGTTTCTACACCACTCCCGAATGCACACCCATACAATGCCAATACCCTGTTATAATGTGTATATAATTAATGGCATCAATAGCTGCCTCTCGTATATATCTCCCCAGATCTGTCGTGCTTCATACCAAGGGGAGCGTGTATAGGCCAAATGCGTTTGTTTCAGTGAACGACCGCTGCTCTTTTGCGGAGACAAGTGTTCGTTCTGCTTTCGCAATGGACACACCTCATAATTGTCATAAAGTGGAAGGCGATGTCGTGGATCCATGATGTCCTCCGTGATGGTGATGGTGGTGATTGGCGTGATGGGCTTGGCTGTTGTGGTGGTGCATATTCTGGTGGTAAAATGAGGCCTGGTAGTAATTGCTGTTGTCATGGTGCAAAGATCCCTGGCCTACAATCATATAGAACAAAGCATAGTTAATATTTAATTTAGATTAGGGACTTGTGAGAATACTAAGATCAACTAAGATAATGGTGGGTTTTATAACAAGTTAACCGTTGTAGATAAATCGAAAACGATGATATGCTACATGGGCAAATTTTTACGTTCAAAAATTAATAATCCAAGAGCTCATTGGAGATCGGCTGCAGCTTTTTGAGAACAAACCACTAAGATAGATATTAAAAAAAAAATTTTGTGTTGTTCAAGTGAATAAATGTAGCCGACCTCTGTTCAACGTTTAGCCTCGCTAAGGCTGCTAAAGAATAATACTACAATTTAAATATGTTCACAACAAATCCTTTAACGACAGTTACGCATAAACAGGCTTACATTCGGATATAGGGTCTAATACTAATATATCGCAGATTTTACTTGGAAAAATGGCGCCTACAGAGCACAGTTTATCATATTTATATAACGTCGGTGTGGAATAAACTAACCGTGGCCAGGAGCAAGCGTCGCGTAACCTCCATACGGTCCCATGTCAAACATTTTGACGTCGGATTTGGGGTCGGTCGTTCCGGGAAGAAGCCTCTGAATCGAAAACGGATGCGACGCTAATGTGTAAGCCGTTGCGTCTTTCAGCCCGTGAAGGCCGATGGATGGGGCGAGCAGTTGACCCTGGCCGCCAATGCCCATGTCGCCGGCCAGATAGCGTTGCGAGAGCGCGTTGAACTCCATCGCTCCGGGGTCGTACTTGTCGTACGTCTTGTATTTTTCATAGCGATCGTCGCACACCATGCCGTGTTGGGGCACCGTCGTTGGGATCACCGTCTCCGGGTCGTTAGTCATCGTGTCCAGCCCGTCGTCGTGGTGCAACATTGCAGGCAAAACGGTCGAATCTTGATGCAACGAACTGTGATGATTGCTCGACAAGGGGGTTCGTTTGTCACCGTTGACTTTCAGCCCGTGCTGGTGGAGATCTTCAGACATCAGCTGACCCCCGATTAAATTGCCATTCTGTAATTTCGCGAAAAAATCGATTGAATAATGAATTAATTATATGCGAGCAGTTTGGAAGTTAAAGATCAAAAAGCAAATGTCTGACATACGTACTTGTCAGAAATAAAAACTAGGCCTATATACCCTTTAACGTTAACCCACTTAATATGGTTTCAATTTGGCGTGTATGCTAATCTCTGTGGGTTGAATGCTCGATATACTGAATGTTATTACTAAGATAACCTGGATATGTTTGTATCATAAAAGTCTATGGCTGATAGTTAACGTTATCCACCAATTTGTTCATCAGCCAAAATAATACGCAAAAAAGCTTTTTACAAAATTCTTTTGTGAAATAAAGATACTTACATGATGGTGAATCATGGAGCGGTGATTGGAAACTCTTTCTTTCATTTGGCAATCGTCGATCATGTCGTCATCACTGCTACTGTCGTGGCCGCTTTGAAGTTGATGTCTTCCGTCGGATGGCACCTTCTTGTGAGACCCTTCGGTCTTGTGATTTGATCGGCTGGAACCGATGCTGGATACACCCCCCGGGCATGATTCCTTCTTGGCGTCACATTTGAATCGCTTCTGTCTGCGAAGGTAGCAGCCATTTTCAAACATGTTGCCCGATTCGGGATGAAGGGCCCAGAAGGAACCTTTGCCCGGCTTGTCGGGGGTGCGCGGTACTTTAACAAAGCAATCGTTGAACGACAGCGAGTGCCTGATCGAGTTTTGCCAGCGCTGTTGGTTCTGTCGGTAGAACGGAAACAGGTCCATAATGAATTGATAGATCTCGCTCAACGTCAGCATTTTCGTCGGCGAATTCTGGATGGCCATCGTGATGAGCGAGATGTAGGAGTAAGGTGGCTTGGCGTGCGTGTAGCTCCGTCGATACGTTTTATCATTGCGGCCGCCGGCCGTCGCGTTGCCACTGACGCCACCAGCGCCATTGTTTCCGACGCCAGCACCGACGGCACTGCCGTTGGTAGTGCCACCTCGCAAGCTCGGGTCACTAGGCGACGTCAGGTCGCCACTCGAACGCCCCGCGGTCGAAGTGTTTCCCAGTGAAGTGCCCATTGTTGATGGCACTCCGCCGAAACCGGAAGACATGCACTGGCCCATTCCGGAATCGATGCCACTACGCATAGTGTAGGAGCCAGCGACGCTCATGCCGGGCGACATACAAGTGGCGTTATTCATAGGCGCGTGGCCTTGCTGGCCACCACCGCCGTTGCCGCCTAAGCTCGTCATACCGAAAACGGACGATCCGGCTGCGGCGGCGGCTGCGGCGGATGTCTGTGGGGAACACGAAGCCATGGTGCTCATGTTCATGCACGTCATGCCCATTCCGTTCATGCCGGCGGCAGCTGCAGCGGCTGAACTTAAAGAATAAGCCGAGGCCATCGACGACATGGATGGCACCATAGTCGTTTGGCACATCGCCATCGATGAGCCTATGGACGTCGGACTGGGACCCGAGCCGCCCGTCTCTGAATACTGCAGTTTTTGTGGCAACATATTTTCGGACAACATTGTATAACCGTGTATAACGAACGAACGATTGAAGATTTAACTGTGCAGTTCCAGCAACTCTTAATGATATTTCAAAATGAAATATTTTCGGAAATTAGAAAATTTAGATTTGAATGACGGGAATCCCTGCTGGATGCTGTTTCAATTTTCCACGAATAAAAATCAACGCACGTACACGCAGGGTGTGTGTGTGTTGTTTCACTTTGAAGCGATCAACAAATTCACCAAGTACACGATCAATGTCCGCACTTGTCCAACTTGAACCAGTTTTTTTCTTGTTGACAAAGCGCCTGAGACGATCATAGACTGTGCTGACGATTAGTTTGGCAAAAGATGAAGATGAATTATGTAGACGCAAATGGGAGGTATAGGAGCAACACACACGAAGATGGCGGCACTCGGTATGACGATTCAGCAAATTCAGCGTTAATGGCACAAGCACATGAACAAACAGAACGGCTTTGGACCAATTTGCCAATAACTTGGCTGGTGCTGGCGAGTCTAACGGAGATGCGCGACTTGTTTCAAGCGCAACAGGTCAAAGTTAGCGTTTGCAGCGACACGACTGATGATGGTGATGAAGATGATTATGTTGAAGGAGGTTGGGGGCTGGCCTGTTTGGTGCGTCCACACATCTCAAGCCGCTTGGACTAACAAACTGAATCGAGTGGCCGTGTGTACAGTCTTTCAAATTAGTTTAACCAAGAGGGAGGAATAGAGAGAAGCGAGGAAGGAGGGAAAGAGGAAAAGTAGGAAGAAGGGGAGGGCAGATAGGAGTAGTACTGGAGGCGGGTAAATGTTGGCTCTTGGGAGGTGGGGCCAAAAATGCATGGCTCAGTAATGGACGCCGAATTTACTCGCATCGCCCTCGCTGCCTTGTTTCCATTTTCTCTTCGCTCTGGCTTGCCTCTACAACGAAGCTTTGCTCACAAGCGGCGTGAACGTCGATATAACTAATACAATCTGATGGAATTGCCAAAGTTCATCGTTCTTCGGGCTAAAGTGTTGCTTTAATACCCAAAGGCCTGAGCAATCAAAGGCTGATTGAATCACTATAAATAATATTTATAGTGATTCAATCAGCTATATTTATTGAAATATATTTATTAAATATATTTCATAAATGCACTTAATGTCGAAAGAATGTTCATCTTCTTGATTTGACTCAAGAAAATTAGATGTATTTGTTCTAACGAAATCGACGACAAAATACATCACAAACAGACAGGAAGAGAAAAAGACCTGTGTGGTCGTCGAAGTGAATTGCGTTATTTTCGCCCGGTTCATTTCGACGTGTATGCGGTATATACGTTGGGCGAACCCGGCAAGTCATGCTTCTTTGTTTCACTAGCAAAATGGCACAAGCCACAATCCCCGAGCATTCGGCGTACTCGCCCTGTTTGGGTGGATCAGAGTTGCAGCAAAAGCGGTGTGCGCAGCAAGCGGGATTCATATATAGCTTTAGCCGACCAATCGTCCGACCATCTGGCGTCCATCTATCCGGTTTTCGAGACATCTATTGGTTTGCTTGCACGGCACACGCCCACGCCAGGCAGGAAACAGCCATTTCTATTGGCTAAAAGGATACATCACGTTACCTGCTCCTCCCTTCATATAGAAGGAGCGACCGACAGGCCCCTTTTTGGCCTTTATAAACAGGCTGGCCATGGTTCCACATACAGCTGGCCGAGGTCGGGACTGGCAGTCTAGGCTACACTGTGTTCTGCTCAATCCACTTCATATTTTAAGCAATGGGGCTCATCGCTTTTCTAAATATGTTTACTAGTAGACCTAAAACATTCACGTATATATTGAATCTCATGAATGCATCACAGACTCAACGATTCACCGTGTTTTGGCTGGAAATGAGCTTCTCTCCATCTGCTCACCTCCTTTTTTTCTCCCTGTTTTCATTTGTATGATGCGTTTAAGCACCAGGATGATTTGCTTGATCAGAAAGGCTAGCAAATCTGTATATAGACTATGACGAGCAGTATGATATAGATGTCACTGATTGCGTGTGTGATAAAACGTTAAAAGAAGCTAATAAGATATCTTACACATAGCTACAGATAAATAAGATTGTAAACGGAGAGTCTTGAGAAAGCTAACCAGACGGCTTCTAATTCGGAGAATAATAGACCAAAACAAACTGTGACGTGAGTGACCCTCAACAATAATCTTCTCTTGCGTGTACCTGCATTTTATGTGGCCTATATCAGCTAACGAATTTCTAAAAAACAGCAGAAAATAGTTTAAGCCTTCAGAGATCAACAAACACGCGCGACATCATGCGGTTAGGAAAGAAGATAGGGCAAGCTGGTTTATGCAGCATGCAGATTAATTTTGACGACACAACTGGATAAGCAACAGTAGGCTAGCCTTTTTTAACAGCAGTTGGCACTAGTTTACGTAATAGAGAAGCTGATCACTGAGTAGCTATAAAAGGACTTGGGAGAAGATAAAGGAAAGGCTAATAGCGATTATTCCCAAAACTGAACGGTAAAATTGATGAAGCTGTGCATCAAATTCCCCTATGTTTTATCCCCGATGCATTCCTTTATTATAAATCAATATTTAGTAATATAGTAGTATGGCAATTTTACATAGCTATAATTCCTTACACGAATGTGTTAGGGGTGGTACACATAGTAAAAGTTGGCATTTCCAAACAGGCTAATACACAAACTGTTGATTTTGTTCAGCTATTTCGAAAACTGGAGTTAGTTCTTCATAATAATGAACGCTTATTGATTGAAGGAAACGGGTAAAGATTTGCTTATCCTACCCTCTCGTTGTTAGTTACGACCCTATTTCATATTAGGTATGCAGCTATGTATAGACAAAACAAAATACGTCGCCAACAGGTCGATCGCTAAAAATACATTATCTTTGACTCACCCTACAGGCTGATATATTTATCTATAAGCTACAAATTATTTTCCTTCCCAAAAAATATGTGACAGCCCTTTCGACACTTCATCACTCAAAAGGTTATTTCCTACGATTCTTAAACGTATATATGTAGGCTACAAATCTGGATACATACAGTATATATCAGTAGACTATATACACGCGCCGAATGAAACAGAAGTACAATTATATATAAAGCCATAACAATCTCCAGTAGGCTACTTATTGAATTTGGAGTGTGGGTGGAGATTTATAGTTTTCTGCTTACACTGTTTAAGTCAGAATGTTCTAGTATAGTCTGTCATAAATCTTGTAACGTCACGCAACCATCTAATTAATATATGGCGAGAAAAAATTTAATTGACTGACAAGTTGAGTGATAATTATAGACCTGGATATTGTATGTGTGATGTTCAACCAGGTATACGCAAAATATGACCTGAGGCATGAGAAACTGGAACCCATAAGTTTTTCTTTGTTCATTGTTGGTTTTATGACACCTCTTTACCAAATACAATAAGAGCTTCTTATACCGGGATGTTACGTCAGTGTGAATATCACACGACGTACTTACCCTAGAAGCGACAAAAGAAAGTCCGATTAGCATGCGACTGTCATTTACCCAAAGTCAGCATGAACTCCGCTCGCTTTAGTTAGAAGGGGAAAACTGTCGTTCATCCATCACACTATTGCTCTTTTACCCCCAGTTTTGGTTATAGACGAAAATCTACCCAACTATATTCTTGGCACTTTTTAAATCCAGCCTGCAGCTGTTTTGCTAAATTTTTCGATATGCATTTGTGCCTTTTGCTGTGCGCAGATAATTTTCCATAACACTGTAGACTAATCTATAGGATTTAAATCGGGACGTTCATTCTTCCTTGGTATTAAACACAAGATGCATGACGTGGTGAAATGAAAATTGTGCAGTCTACTGCTCCAGGCTTTAAAACATCATTGCTTTATTAGAAATATACATTTTTCTGGATTTGCCACTTGCTTGCGTGCCTTTTGATTGGTTTGCTCTATCTGCACAACGTTTCGTGGTTTCACTGTGATTTTGATGTCTAAATACTGTTTGAAGTTAAAATTTCACACGCGCTAAAATCACTGTGAGATAGTTCTTTTTTTTTAAGAATTAGCTGCACCATTCTTGATTTCCTGCCTATTAGATATAAGCAAAAAGGTAATTTTCACGTGTCATTTCTCATCGAGATCTACACGTAATGTGCGTGTAATAGCTGAACAGGAACGCCAACCTCAGTAATTAGCATTCTCTTTTGTTCCACTCCCTGTTTGTTAATTGGTGTGGTACGGAGTCTTCCATGAATGGCTAGCAACGGTATAGGTGGCCAGGAAACAGGATGACGAATAAGCAGGGTGGGTCTTTCTGGCACCTTCAGTACAGGAAAGGAAAAACACATTTCCTTGTTTAAGACGGTCGTGTCAATTCGGCAAGGCGTTGTGAACATGATTGTGACAAATATGTCATAGAAACATGTTTAGACAACTGCATACCTGTTACTTGTTCACTCAGATCGATGTTCCCATCGTATTTGTAAGATCAACTGGATATCTACCTGGCGATTTTCAATTTGTTATCCTGAAAGAGGTAATCTCCTCAATAAAATTGGTGCCACTGTTAGCCTAGTCCCTCTTCAGTAATTTACTCGAACTTCAAGATTCATATTTTTTATGCCGCTAGATGTCTATATACTATCAGTTTTATTCCCAGTAATCGATACTAGATGGCCCTAGTTGGCAATGAACACCAAAACCAACTTTACTCGACTATGGAAGAAGAACAACTGCCAATTGAGGCACTAACATGCCACCTGAGTTACCGGTACCGCCCGCAGTACGACAGCCGGCAGCAGTCTCCTCTTATATTAGATTAGTGGTCAAACTACTGCTACTTTGGTCACCCGGCCGGCCCGGTTTCGCTTTTCGCGAACCCGACTTTGTACACGGTGAACATAGGTTCGCTCTTTTTGATAGCACTGCACCATGTGGAAACCTGATGCTTTACAATGCACTTTTAAAAACAATACAATATCTTTTTTCAGTCAAAATCCGCTTGGTGCAGCACGGGAGCGAAGTTTGCAAAGTTAAAAAAATCCATAGATCCATATATGCAAATATGAGTTGACCTTCTCAGCTTAATAACGGAATTTCCTCCTCCGGCCTCTGTTGAGTGATGCATGCCAATTTGGGTCTCAAAGCCAATGAAGAAACAAAGTAATAAGTTGTATCCCTTCGGAGAAATCATTTCGGGAAACTATGAATCTGAGAGTGCCCCAAATGTATTATTGGCAAAGTAGTGAAAGAGTGCCAGATTTATTTGATAGGCATATATTTTGAAGCATTTGAACTTTTGAAGGTTGCGAAAAGTGTAATACTCCTAGTTCTTCACCTCACCCTGAATCTCTGATTAGTCATTGTTTTTTTTGTGCCTCATCTTCATTGCATACCATCTTCAGCTTATAGCTGCTATTACACTGACATTCGACTTAATACATCTTGACCGTTTCACCACATTGCCGATTAGTCTCTTTGAGCCAAGCCGGTTTTTAGCCCGCTTTATAAGGCAGCCACCGTCGGACAACAATATCGCCTAGCAATTCAATCGTTTCTTATTTAAATACAATATGTACCTAAAGCCCATAAGTTCATTGGCCTTTGCCTGATAAAGGTGTTTTATCTTCGTGTCTATTTGATTAGATCCGGTCATCGAAGCGGGACTTGAAATCTAAGTCGCTAACATTGTATCACTTTGCGTTAACGCTGGCGAGACACCCGTTGTGCAAAGAAAATTTCCAATCTTTCGAATGTAAAAGATTTCTGAAATGGTATAAACTCTCTTGTTATCCTTCCGGTAAGGTTTTGTACCCTAATCATCCAACCAGGTTTTTAGAAATGTTTGGCGAGCTCAATGCACGATAAACCGTTGACATATTGTTATACGGTACTAATCCTAACTGAAGGTTCTCATGTTTGGAATTTAGTGTTTACGATTTCATAACAGAGTAAATAATGGACTGAGCAACTGAGAATGAAAACTGCAAGAACACCCAGCAGACACATAAACCGAAAAAGCGGTTAATAAACTCTGTGTAAAACAATTTCATACAATAATAGTATCACAAATAAAAGGCAGTAAACTTACAGGCTAACCAAAGTTCAATTCTGGACCTATACGAAGGGGTGCACTTTGGGAAACTAATCTACATTTGATTTGGCATGGTAAATTGCATTTCCGTTTCTCCATTTTTAACTTACCTAACGGAATATTTTAGGATGACCACTTAAAATATACGCAATTCCAAAAGCAGTGCATTACAGCATAACACTTAGAATTATTTATTCATTCCAGGTATATGATGCGATTAATAATAAAATCCAAGATACCCCAATTTGCAAGGAATGTAACAAAAGATACATAGAAGAATTGAAATAAGCTGAGCAACAAACTAAGATCATGTGACGCATGTAAATGCAAAAGCGAAAATGTTCTCTTAGCTCGGATTTCCATAGTAGCGAGTAGGGTGGCACGATTGTCCACCACTCTGAGTATTGGATTGGCGGTTGTTTTGCGCCTGAAAAGATAAAAGCACAATTATTTTGGATACACTTAGGCATTGGCTAATGAAGTAAGTATAAATCACACAGAAACAATTTGAAATAAAAAATTGCTCTCGTTTGAAATGAAGTAGAGGCAATATAACATTCGGAATGAGCCAAACCACTATTTTATACGAAGCCTACCAAAGCATAATCGTGAACCAGATAAGCTTTTAAAAATCACAGTAAAAATTTATTACGAATTAAGAATTCTATCAATTAACCGAATCATGTAAATGCCCTTTGAATTAAGTTAGATAGATTCTTATCTTCTAATTGACCTAGACGATTATTTGAAAAGTAACTTATTGTTTCTAGGAGAATTTCGTTATACGAGCAATTGAAATCTGCTCAGCGACTAGCGTTTTGTTGTTAGTGTTAAGAGACAAAGATGGTAAAATCGAAGAAAGATGGGAAAAAAATGAAGAACTGAACCATTAACGACTGGTGCTATATTAAATACGAAGGAAAATCAATATCAAAGACAGCAATAACCAATTTGTCTTCCCAATTTTATGAGACATTATATGGCAAATCCATAATTATATGAATGAATATTATCAATAATTGAATCATATTATCCATAATTAATATGATTCACCAAATCTTTTTTAAACAAGGATGTAATTTTTTTTACCCAAAAGCTTTAATGGCAGTCTAGAAGGGGTAGACAATCAAGGTAATCGATTGCTATTGCTGTTTTATTGGACGTGTGCGCATTACCCTAGCTAAAAATTTCCACCTTTCTGTATGACTGAAACGAGGAAGAACGGCAAAACAGTTTGGAACGTGACCCACAAAATTTCAACGGCTAAGTACTAGCGAATATTTTAAAATTCATGTGTGCGAGTCATGACAGTATTTCACTATCTGTACAAAAATTTCGAAGAGTTTTTCTTAAATGCCTACTTTTTAAAATTACGGTTTGTCATAAGAACGCAAAAGAAAAAATAATACTTGTTAAACTGCAGCTCATGTTAGAACAGGCAAAATACCAAACGTTATCGGATTTTTTTTCCATCTACTAACATGTAACTTATTCTTACGCGGCATTTCATGAGCTTTGCTTAGTACGATCAAATTTGGTCCTAAACATATGACTGCTGTTGAGTTATTTTAAGAAAAAAAATTACGTACGTTCGGTGCAGAAGTAGCAGAATGGTAAGAGCCAGTCGACGGCGGAGGTCGTAGCGGGTTTCCTGTAATAATGCTACCACTTTTTGACGTATGGTTTTGTTGCTGAATCGGAATCCCAGACGGATGCGACGTACCCTGCACTGGTATAGGTGCCAATAAACCAGCGTGAGGACGTAAACCACCAGCTGATTGGGCACCACTCGCGTTTGACGATACGTTCGACGCAGAACCATGAGAAGATGAAATAAAGTATTTTTCTTGTTCTGTAGGTCCATAAGTGCTTGGATTCTTGCTAAGCATATGTTCAACAGGTTGGTGGTGGTATCCTAAAAAAAAAAAATAATAAATTAGTAAATAATTAAAAACCTTGATCCGCACACAACATATCACCACAGCAAAAACACAGAATATCAATACGGTACAAACCTTGATTTATCGCAGGCCCAGAATTTCTGGGTGGTACACCTGAAAAATTACAAATGTATGTTGTGAGTTCTTCTTTCCAAACTTCTAGTTGCATTCTTTAATTTCATTGCAAACCACAATCGATTTGCTGATGTCCTTTTCTTAATTTTTTTGGTTTCCATCCTCAATATTTTCCCCAAATTAAAATCTAATAAAAATGGAAACCAATGCTTACTTCTTTGGGGATTCTGAGATAGAACATTTCCTTGTCCGACATATACAGCTGAATGATGCTTAGGAGCAGAAGAAGCATCATCTTTAGATGACACAGGCGTTTGAACAGAATATGTTGGGCGTGAAGAAGACGAGTGAGTGGGGTAACTGTACATCGACCCTGGTGGCAGTTGATAGCCGCCACTTGCTGCGCTATGCGCAGCACTTACTGAAACGGAGTGTGTATAGAAGATGCTACCAGGGACTGCAGGGCTCCCTCCATATGGACTACCGGCACCTTCTATCAATAAATACAAGCAATCAAGAATTAAATTAATCTAAAAAGAAGAAAATGAAAAAGCGAAGGACGAGCATCTTACTTGGATTGTAAGGGGAAAGAGATGGTGGCTTGTATGAATGATACAGCTGAGGGGGCGGTGACGGACTCCGGGATCTCTTCTGACTAGTTTGAATTTGATGTCCTAGAGAAGGGACCATATTCACCGATTGTCCATAGAGTGACGAAGGTGGTACTCCGTGCAAATTCAAAATGGATTCTTCTTTCCCTCCGTTGAATACTGGCCTAGGAGTACCAAGATTGGGATGCATGTACAAAGAACCATGGGTACTCGGATGTACTAGAGAAGTTCCAGGTTGATAAGGATGAAACAGCATCATATCACTGCTGAGGTAAAAACTGATTTAAGGCTTTATCCAGGGACCAAACAATTTTTTAGTTTAAACCGATAGTCTTTTAAAGTTATGGAAATTGCTGCTATGGTTATAACTAAGACAAGAATAGACAATACCAGCACTAAAAAAGAAACCATTTTGAATTTTCTAATGATGAAAATCTACTGACCAAAGTTCTATGACTAATGTTTAAATTTATGTCAAAAGAAAAGATGTGGGGATGCATACTTAAAACTGGACTCCTTAATTTTTCTTCTGGTATCATCCTCATTAAGGACTTTTTTTAGCTGAAGAAATAATTGGTGTTTGTCTTCTTTCAACTGTGAAAGTTTAGATTCTGATTGAGCAACCTGTTCTTTTGTTTCTTCTAAAGTCATTTCTTGTTCTTTCTGTTGGTCTTCTCGTTCTCTTCGTTGACGCTCTACCTCAGCATCTGCTTCCTGCTCTGTTACAAAAAATAACAACTACTTGAAAAACTTATTGCAAAACAAGTTAACTGCTTTACAACCGAAAATGGGTTCCAGGCCAAAATATAATTACCTTGCTTTTTTCTCTGTCTTTCTCTAATTATGTGGGATTTCAAGGAATTCCACATAGGTCTGCTCAGTTTTGGTTTTTCCAAGACTATCGCCGGCATTCCTGATATATTAGTTAAAGCTATTCAACACTATCTTGGACAACTCGGAAACTTTTTCACAGAAATTTCCACTATTCTTTGTCAATGTTTTATTCTTCTTCAGCTCTAAAAGTCTGTTCCAATGCCAATGGTATGCATCATTATCCCTTAACCGGTTAACTGGTGGTTAACTAGTTAACAAACGATATCCCTCAAATCGGAAGTTAACGGTTGTGCAAACAATTTCAATAAATTTGGATAAAAAGCTTTATTTGAATTTCAATTGTTTTCCATTGACATTCGAATCAGGAAAGAAAGTACTCGATCCCTCTTTATGTGTGAAAACTGAAAACACATTTGAAAATGAACTAATATGGTATCGGCCAGCGGGCCAGGGCATCGACAATCGATTACAGCAGAATTTCCTTCATCAGATTGATTTTTGAAATATAAATTTTGAAGAACGCCATTAATTTTTTTTTGAAATGGAATTGTAAAAATATTGAGAAAATTTTAATGACAACCATTGTATGTTACACATTACACAAATATTAACTATTACGAAAAATAAGCCTTTCGATGAGAGTCTAATTAAGGTGTCCAGAAAGTGTATTCATAGGCGGCGCAATGGCCTGGTTATAATTTACGTACATTCAGTAGTTTTCCGCATCGATTTCGAAAATGTACCAAACAATCGTGACTATTGTCGTATTTCTTCTCTGGGTTTGTCATGGTTGGATCCTTTACACGATCGACCAGTTTTGTCAACATCGATTTGGCCATCCACCAAGAAACGAACTGGAATCCGCCACCAGCACAACCCAATCATCACAAGAAGAAGGAAGACCCAGACATGACCAGAAAATAGACCTAGTCTCTCAACCAGAAAAGCAGTCAGCTATACTTAATTCCGATTGTTCACATTGGTGTACGAATACCGAAAACGTGAAAATCCACCATTCCACGGCGACCGATAATGGAATCGAAGAATATGTTGGGATGCTTGAAGCAGAGCATGCTGAAATGCGTCATGAAATTTTTCTTTTTCAGCAAAAATTCCAACAATTAAGTTTTATCATAACGGGCCTGGAAGAAACTCAGTACGAAAATGAGGAACTCAGACGAGAGATAGCTTCACTGCGGGCTCGTGCACATGAGCAGGAAAAACACCACCAGATTGCCGAAACCGAAAAATACGAGAACAAAATTGCCTTAATAACTGCCGAGCTGCACCAAGTCACTGAAGAAAAACTATCACAGACATTCGCCCTTGACTCAGCGATGGATACAATCAACGCTAAAGTGAATCTTCTTGATACGTTGGAGACGGAGCTACAAGATTTAATAATCAAGCTGCAAGAACAATCTTCCGTCCGAAAGGAGAACGCTGAGCTCAAAGAACAGGTGGCATATTTGCGGGAAATTGAGTCAAAACTGATGAACGATAAAGACATTTTGGAATCTAAATTGCATTCGTTGGATTCTGAAATTCGTATCATTATGGACGCAAAAGAAGCCGCTGAGCAGTCTGCGCTACAAGCGGAAGTATTGGCAGATGAGCAACTTAAAACAATGGAAAGGCTTAATTTTGACCTCGATTTAGCCAATAATTTTATTGATCAAAGAGGGTGTATTATCGACCAACTGCATAATGAGCTCTCAAAACTCCACAAACTTAATGCTGTACTAGACAAACAAAATAAGGAAATGAAGATCGTCGATGCACAGAATGAAGAATTGAAGAAGAAAATGGATCTGGATTTGCTAACTCAAATTCGAACTTTGTCAGAGACGAACAGTCAATTAAGAACCGAAATTCAGTTTGCAAACGCACAAATCGTCAGCCTGCGGCAAACTGTTATCGAAAAAGAACGGGAATCAAGCGAATTCCGTAAAGAAACTGAAATCTTGCGTGCAGAAAGCGAGAGGACGATGGGGAGCTGCAAAGCTGCCTCGTTCTCTCCTGACCAAGCAGCAAAGTCGGTTGAACAACAACGTACTTCAACAATGCAATCTTTATTGTCTGAATTCGATCCGCTAACCAACGACATTCCTGTTCGATTTCCACGTTCTAACTGGGTATCGGATTTCGACGAAATTGATCCACTGAAGGTAGAAATTCACGAACTAAACGCAAGAGTGCGTATCCTCGAGCAGCTAAACGAAACCTTAACATCGAGAATGGAGGAAGACATGATGGTGGAAGAGGAGTTACGGCAAACTATAGAGGAACTTGCGGAACAAAATCACCTACTTGTGCGATTGGTTCCAACAAATCCTGCCCAGCTACCGGATCGCGCGACTACACAGCAGGAATCAGCGCTCTATGAAGCACTCGACTCTTCAGTACAACCTGCATGGTATGAGAAGAAAGTAGTTGAAGAAGAAGAAATAAGCGAATCCGGCAGTCGAATTCACATGAATGACAATTTTGTTGAGAAGAAAAACGGGTCGAGGTTCAAACGATGGCTAGATAAGCGTGAATTTGGAAAACAAGCCACGCAAGACAACGATGTGGTTAAGCTGATGCAAGGAACAGCCAAAGTAATGATTCAAAAAGCCAAAAAGCTCAAAGAAAAGAGTGTAAAGATCTGCACAAAAATGCACAACAATTTGAGCTTGCGATAATTTCTTTTTTTTTTCCTCATACAAATTCAGAATGTTTTGTCATTGAATAATTTTGGCTTGTCCCCGGCTAATGCAATCCTGGCTACATTCTTGTTTCGAATTTCAGAAATAATCAAATTGCTCCGTTCAGACGATTACCCGTAGTCCGAAAAAGTAAGATATCCAAAGCAATGCTCTCTCTTTAATTAGTGTTCTCCTTAATCAGTAAAAATGTATTGGGGTGGGAAGACGAAGCGGTGTAACCTTGTGTTTCACCGCCGCTGGCTTCTCTACTCCTACATTTTGACCGTTTTGGGGGACACACCGAGACGATTAGAGTATCAATCTGCACAAAGTGGCAGCTTTGGTGACTCGATCGTTTCGTTAAGGTTGGAGAGAGAGTGTTGCAGAGGTTGTTCTTTCTTTGGAGGATTGCTGCTCTACTCCTTAATGAGTAAAAATGTATTGGAGTGGGAAGACGAAGCGGTGTAACCCGGGTAACCTTGTGTTTCACCGCCGCCGGCTTCTCTACCCCTACATTTTGACCGTTTTGGGGTACACACCGAGACGATTAGAGTATCAATCTGCACGAAGTGGCAGCTTTGGTGACTCGATCGTTTCGTTAAGGTTGGAGAGAGAGTGTTGCAGAGGTTGTTCTTTCTTTGGAGGATTGCTGGTAGTTTGTCGGAACGGGGTTAATTTTGATTAGGACTGAAATAGAAACAAGAATGGAAACCTGGAAGCATTGGCTGGGGAAATGATTGATTGCAATAAATATTTAAAAAAGAAATAAACGTGTAATCCAATTTATTTAACGTCGGGTATCGTCATGCTCAAAACAGGTGGTTGAAAGTTTAGGAAAAAAAAGGGGAACTGGCAGAAAGGCGTCATCAAGTGCCCATTTTTTTAATTAATTTATTTTACATTCAAAAGCAATACAAAAAAAAAATTCGAAATAGGCTTCATATTCCTTTTTTTTTTATTTTAATGGAAGCTGCACTGCTATAGCTGAGGGATCTCCAACAGAACAGTCCGCCATATAAAATGAGAGAAACAGGTTGCGCTTTATCATGATGTATCGCATCAAGAAAATCATAGCAAATACAGGCCGATGGATAGGACGAATACCAAAAGAGAATCAAAATTTGTTCACAATCACGGAGGCAGGTTGGACACCACGTCTCTTACTTAACATTGACTTGTGTATGCTTGTGTGAAAACGTCACAATATTTCTTTTACGGGCGCAGCGGACCTAATAAAGTCGAATACAGGCAAGAGGTAACTCTCCATTTTGCAACGTTTGCATTGCGACTATTGAAGGTCCAAATGGTCATCTGGTTTTACTGTTTTCTTCTTCTTTTCTTCTCTCTCCCTTTTTTTTACAGCTCCCGTTTCGACTTTCCTTGCCTTGCTTCGTATTTTCAGAAATAGCTCTTTCGTTCCCACATTTCGTTCCGATATCCAAATATTGTAAAAAAATTTGTTGAAGAGCTTATTAGCTATTACATCAACAACTTACAAACGCCATCAAAGACGAGATTTTCTTTCACATTTTTATTTCTTCTCTGACCATACCAGGCTATATACAGTCGTCCGCACCTGCTCCTTTTCGCTGCTGTCAGTATTGTTGCTGCAAACTTGTTCCATATAGCGCGTTCGGCCCTTGACTGGCAAAAGGTTTTCCAAAGAAAACATTTGACAGGGAACTCCTAACCTTATGTATGCAGCCAAAGACTCAATTTTGGAAATTAGTCTGATAAGCTTACCATTAACTTAATCAATATAATAAACTTGATAAGCTTACCTTAAGCTTTACCATATCCGTAATTAAAAAGACGGACAGGACAAAACACATTATTGTTATTTAAATTGGAATAGATACTTTTCTTGTACGTCGGGAAGCATTCGTCTACTTGAAACAACCAAATTTTGTTAATTGTTTGGATTTATATTTATTATCTTGAAAAAAAAAGATGTTAAAAAGAAACAGCTTACTAGCTTAGCCTATGTTCGTCAACCATCATGCAAAGCTTTCAGTAAACTATGCTAACATGCAGATGAAACTAATTCTATCAAATAGCATCCGTTTGGTGAAAATTTGAGAAATCTCGACACAAAGCATTTGGAGGTTACAGGAAATACCAAAGAAACCTCAATCTCTGTGATATCTCAGCACGGTTTTTTAAATATCGCGGTGTGTTCAAACGCCACTGCTTCACTCTGGAGCCACATGTTCAAGTGTCGGAGAGGGCTTCTGTTTTACTTCGTTTCGTAGCGACCATAGCCATCTGGTAGCGACTTTTCATTTTAGACTCCGCCTTCTCCAACAATAAGCTTTCTTTTCGTCGTTTTCGTCTGCCGCCAGCGTTGCCAATTAGTCGGTTTTTTTCCCCGTTTCCGGGGTTTTTGTCGCACCCGGGAGCCGGTCAAACAGAAAGACTGTATTAAACCGGTATCCATGACTCTGATTAAACGAATGAGACCATTCTGTTTAAATCACGTAACATACTTCCGATTAGGGATCGGCCCCGACCTAAATCGGGGTGCTTTTTTGCCAATCGGGTTTTGCTATTCGGGGCGCGGGGCGGGGCGTTCGGGGTTCGGGGCGGAAATTTTCGAACCCCGATTACAATCGGGGTTTAATCGGGGTCTGTAATCGGGGATGAACCCCGATTGTTATTAATCGATCCACGTGAAAACATAATCGAAATATTAAAATCGATTATCATTACGGTAATCGGGGTACTCGCCCCGATTGCCCCGATCACAAACCCCGTAGGCCAGCAAATTTCGCCCCTTTTTTAAATATCGCGCCTCAATCCGCCATTTTTGCAAATGGCGTCGGGGTAATCGGGTTTACCTCGGGTTTTGCCCCGCCCCGCCCTGGCTGACGAAATGCCAAACCGATTCAGCCCCGATTGCCTTTTTCCGGGGCGGGGCGGGGCGGGAAACCCGATTAGAGCCAATCGGGGCCGATCCCTACTTCCGATAAACAAGAAAGAGTTTCCATCGCTCGAAAAAGGAGCAAAAATAATATTTAAATTCATTTAAATTAAAAACAGGGATTTTTTCGATGAATTTTCGGGATTTTTGAGAAAATGTGAAAACGAGATTATTTCGATTTTTTTAAAGACATAACGGGGAACAACGACCAAAAACGTATTTGGCAACACTGCAACAGAGACCAGACGTTACGTTACCTCTTCTTCTTTCTTTCCACGTCAAGCTCGGAATAGTGCATTTCAACGTCATGGCTTCTGGGGTGAGCATAACTTTCTGATTTAATCTAAAAAATTCTCCAACATCCTAGTTTATTTTTCAATGATTGTCTATTTGTACAAAACTTCATTGTTGCTTTGTTAATTGCTAGACTTTGTACACCTACCCTGGCAACTTTAGGGCCCAAAAGGCCCTAATTGCGGCTCAATACTCAGGCTTCAATATTAACGTAGCTTCCGGTTTCGTTTTTGGAGAGACCAACAAGAGCGAATCCTTTCTCAAAAAATTTCCATTGGGGAAAGTAAGTTCATTAAATTTAATTTGTTTTTGGTAATGTTTCTGTAATGCATTTGTCATAGGTGCCAGCGTTTGAAACCCAAGATGGACAGTACATTGCTGAAAGCAACGCAATTGCCTATTTCGGTAATCCGAGTTGCCATTAGTTTTCTGGCAATGTCAGTATTTTTCTGTCTTGTAATTTAGTTGCCAACCAGCAACTTCGTGGAAACAGTGATGTAGAAAAGGCCCATATCCTTCAGTGGATGTCATTTGCTGATGGTGAAATTCTTCCGTTGTCCTGCACAATTGTATTTCCAGTACTTGGAATAATTCAATATAACAAACAGGTAGGTTTTGAAAATGTAAAAAAAAAATTCGAAGTTTAAACATTTCAAATATTTGTCCCAGGCTGTTGATCATGCCAAGCAGGAGTTGAACACCATCCTGTCGGTTGTTAACAATCATCTTCTGACCCGCACATTTTTGGTTGGAGAGAAAATTACTCTTGCAGACATTGTTCTTGCTTGCAACCTTCTACATCTTTATGAGAACATTTGTGATGAAACCAACAGGAAACCATTTCAAAATTTAAATAGATGGTTTGTTACCTGTGTCAACCAACCCCAGTTTAAGGCTGTTCTTGGAGATTTTAAGATGTGCCAGAAAGAATGCCAGGTGGATCCCAAGAAGTTTGCTGAGTTTCAAAGTAAGTAAATCTACATAGGTGCTAAAAGATGAGATTTTTCAACAATTCAATATAACAGGCAAAATGGGTGGGTCATCCAAGAAAGAAGACAAGAAAGCTGTGAAGGAAGAGAAGAAGAAAGAAAAGAAAGAGGAAAAACCAAAGCCAAAGAAGGCAGAAGAGGAACCAGAAGAACTTGATGCAGCTGAGGCAGCCTTACTGGAGGAACCTAAATCTAAAGACCCTTTTGATGAAATGCCTAAAGGAACATTCAACATGGATGATTTTAAGAGGTTCTATTCCAACAATGAAGAATCAAAATCCATCCCCTACTTCTGGGATAAGTTTGATAAAGAAAACTACTCAATTTGGTTTGGAGAGTACAAGTACTCAGATGAACTTACCAAAGTCTTCATGTCCTCCAATCTGATTGGCGGTAGGTCCAAAACTAATTTCTGTGCTTAAAAACTTGCCTGAATAGTTTTTCTTTAATTAGGCATGTACCAAAGGTTGGACAAAATGAGGAAGCAGTGCTTTGCTTCCATGTGCCTGTTCGGTACCGATAACGACAGCACCATCTCGGGAGTCTGGGTCTGGCGTGGACAAGATTTGGCGTTCCAGGTAAATTTAATTTAGACGTATCAACCTCTTTCAAAGACACAAATGTTTTTTATAAACATTTCGTGTAACAAATAGAGGGAAAGTAAAAGAATTATCTACTCTAAGGCTTTTTTATTGGCTAAGGATTGGATGTGTTTTAACATTTTATTTCTTTTCATTTTCTGTAGTTGTGCCCGGATTGGCAAATCGATTATGAAACCTATGACTGGAAAAAGTTGGATCCTGATTCCGAGGAGACTAAAGCGTTGGTGACACAATACTTCTCGTGGACGGGCACCGATAAAAATGGCCGTCCATTTAACCAAGGCAAAATTTTCAAGTGAAGTGTTTCCTTATCAAATGTTGTATTTGTAATTAATACAACTACTGAGCTACCAGTTTTGTGTTCTAAATGGGTTTTTAAGGAAACAGTTCTGTTGTACACAACCGGACTAATCCATATTTTTTTGTGTCGATTGCGGCAATATCGGCACCCATTTCAAAGTTGTTTTCTTCATACACAATGTGACGTTTGGAAATTCCTGTTCTCGTAGCCGAAGTTATCCTCTACAAAGATAACAGTTTACAGGTACAGTGCATCGTCGTTTTCGTGTAATTGTGGGCTGAACGTACTCCGTCCCACGAGCAAGGACGTAGTACGTCGAAAGTGGCACTATGCATTGCATATTTGCATTGTGTGATTGTGATCCCTTGATTTGGTAACATTCTTGAACCTAGGGTCCTAGGCTAACAGCCGACCGTGAAGCAAGGTCGTCGGAACGTAAATTTTACAATTTCGGAATTGACTGTAAAACTACTTCATTTAAGGGCCCTTAACCAATCCTATAAGGTAACGGCAGTTTAATTCATTTGTAGGAAAAAGTTCATGTAACGTACGTTTTTGCTCCTTCTAGCCATGGTTTGACAGAAGGATGAAGTTTCTCGTCGCCGCCATTTTTTGTATGGACTAACCAACGGATTGCAGTAGTCGAGCGCAATCACAAGGCCTCTAGCTTTAATAGGCGTCTTGTGTTCGTCCGTAACGTGGTAAAGAAATCATCTGCCACATTTTGTTCGCTCCTACGGATTTACGGAAAGTAAAACAACGAAATGCTTGCCTAGTTAACATATTATTACGGTAAATACCAATGGCCAACGGACGACGTGTCCTGCTCTTTCAGGGCGACGCTGTGCAGGATCTATCTCCCACAGCTCTTTTAACCCAATGACATATGCTTGAGGCTCATATTCTGTGCTTAAATTAAACTTCTTGTAAAGTATTTTGGCTGACTATGGCAACCCTCTGCAACAATTTTGCAAATTACATCTAATTCCATGCCACGAGCAAACGTATTCTAAAGTTCAAAGGGATTAGCGTCGTAAAACAGTGAAACAAAAAGAATTGTTAAAGATTCTTGTACGGGACTCACTTTAGCAAATCCGTCTTTTGCCTCTTCATGGTATGTCCGTTCCATCGGTATGCGAAGAACAATTTAACGCACCATTTGAAAATATTAAAGTTTAATCTTAAAAAAAAAGAAATGTTGTACTAGTGGTGTTGTAGCAGAGCATTCTGCCCATACCCTAGTGGCAGCAATTGCAAGTGCACATGCATAGTTATACCGGTTATACTATACCCTATAGCCTACCGTGTGAGGTTATCTGTCCGATATACCATTTTCGTTAAATTTTTTTTTCTGATTTTGATGTCAAATCAGTTTCGGAACATTTTTCCCTTTAAAGTTCATTTATAATATTAGAAAATTCGTTTTTAAAAGTCATTTGGAAAAAAAAAATTCACGGAAAGTGCCTCACGGCGTTTACCAACCGTGTTTCGGGATTCAATTCACGGTATATAAGAGTTGTTAGCGACTCATCATAGTAGCGGCACTTCCAATGAATGGACTAGTGCACCCGTCCCAGTAATGGGCTTGCTAGACAGCAACTACCACTCTACGTACAGTTGGTGTGGCCAGTACAGGCATCGGCCGGTACTTGTACTATCCAACCAAGACTGGGTGGGGAGGTAAGGGCTGCCGAACAGACTAAGATGGGAATTCTGTAATATACGATCCCATCCGAGAATGTCTTGAGGATAGTTAGTGGATATCTTAGCAAGGAGGAAGCGCCGCTTGTTTTTTTTCAATGGCTTGTTGACAATAGCGAACCATGGCAAAGGCGTTTAATTGCGGGCTTTGTTCTTGCCGTAAATTCAACCCTTCATATTTATATCGGATAGTTTTATAGCTAAATCTTTTAAAAATATGAGTATATTGCAAAAAATCTATTTTACTCAGATCAGATAAGAAATATTAGACTTCAGATAGTGTGTGTCAACTACAGAAGAGAATATGTTGACTTGACCGTCTTCGAAACTCGCGTATCATTTGTAGTATATGAACCCGCGCGGAAGTCCGCTTTTTTTTCGCACAAACTTGCATAAGCCTTTTCAGTTGCTTATGGACAAAATAGTCAAATACAGCGGTTTTTCCGCGGATCTTCGTCAAAAGTATAGCCACCACGGGCAATTGGGGCAATGTCCAACACAGGGTATAGGTTGAGCCGGTTTTGTGCTTTGTGCTACCCACCACTATTTTGAAAAAATGGCAGCTTGAATGGCGCCATGATTTTAAAAAAGCTCTCCAGCTCCCCAAAGATTGTTTTTTAGCACCATCTTGTGGTTAAACTTAGTAAAAATGTTGTCGGTTTGAGGGTCATCATAAAAGTCTGGGAGAGCAGGGGTGTAAACTGGGTTCAGAACCGGGTAAATGGAACCGGTTTCGCTATTTCATTACCCACGTAAATCTGCGAAGATGGTAGGTCCAAAAATAAAGAAGAACCGTTACCTATCGGATCCAAATCTTAGTCTAATGTAAGAATACCTATACCCGTACGGCCAAAATACCTATTCAAAACGGCCACACGGGGTATATCAACCCAGGCAACCCTTCTGTAGATGGCCTCCAAATCGCGATCCCATTCTCTACAATTTGCCCAATTTTTCAACAGTATTCAGAAGTTTGCTTTTGGAACTTTCCAATATTTCAATTTTACACTTCAGCGCTAGAAGCATTCGAAGATGTCTTTACTCTTTAGTATTCAGCAGTTCTATTAATCTTTGTTTAGCTCCGCCGAAAACAAATTTATAGATAGAAGATGATTTGCTGAGATGGTTTACTACACAACTGTGCTTTCAAATAAAACGCTTGGCTCTGTGGCAAAAGTTGAGAGATATTCAAGTATGTACTACTTTTTGCGAATATAGTCTAGGCATAAGTGGCGGTAGATGTAGTCCTATCTAGACTACCATAGGATATGGCCGGACATGATTTATTCCTTATTTGACTGTATAGCATCGGCTGGTATTGGCATAAGGTTACATGCACTATTCACTTATGCCTCAAAGGAACTGGGGATGTCGGGAACAAAGCAATATTACATCAAGTCTTGTTGAAGACTGGAATATGGAAAGCTTAAACTGAAGATAAATCAACATATTTCAAGGAGAAAGTGAATTAAAACAGATATCTCTTCTGTAGTCATTTCTGTTCTTAAACATACATAACACTATACAATTTCTAGGAACACGCGTGATTATACCATGTTATCATCTCATGTTGGTTAGATATATCAAACGAACAAAGAAGGGAAAAAACGAGGGTATCTGTATAAGAAAGTACAGTAGATATAAGAACCTTTTAGGCTGAAGACGATGTTTCAAGATTGTTTTCCTTGACACGTCAAGCTACTTTGCATCGAGGCATTAGAACCAACACAGAAGACACTATCTCCCTAGTGCATCGCTTCACGTCGGTCGCAATGGAACTTTCCAACTTAACTGCTTTTGTTGGTTTGGGCCGTCAGAACTGACTGATCCGTAACCGTAAGCTGTTTTATTAACAGCAGATACCCTATAAAATTGTTCATATACTACCCTTCAAACAGACTGTTGACTGAATAGCCCATTCGAGATAAGATCCTAGCTACAGCAACATCGGATAGCTATTGACATGCTAGCCTACATTGATTTCATTTAAATCATTCCCTCTCAGCCATTTATTTTTACGAAATAATTTATTTATCTATAGCTACTGTTGTATGTAGCAATGTGTACGAAGACTATATTATTTCGGAAACCTTGGCTCAGTAACTCAATTTAAAATTTTTGAATTGTACACTGCACTGCTACATTCAAAATGTGAAAAGCAGTTGCAAAACTGTTTAAGTAGAATGTGTGGGTTTTCTAGGCGTTCCGTTCAAATCCGATGGTTTCCTCTTGTTGCCCTTGCACTAAAATGGGTAGGCTAAGGTGGGGGACCACCTATGGTGCGAATTGACTCGGAATTGTTAAAGTGGGAACTTCCGGCATATTGTTCCGTCAACAAAGATGACAATGTGGGGTGCGCCGTCGATGGAGAATTCTTCTTGACATTTTAACGCCTGAAAACAATATTCGTTTGCCGTTTCCATAAATCTTTTTGATCCATTTGATTCCAAATATATCTATATGGATGAAGGCTCTTCAGTCAATACCATTGGCTTCCCCCTTCGGCTGATGCCCAAAAGTTATTTTTCGTGTTTTGCTTTGAAATGCTACATTTTATACGACTTGTGGATCAACTAATAAAAGAAAAAGACTGTAGCCTACCTTAAAATTTCAAAATAATTCAAAGAACTTCACGGAAAAACTAGCGAATGTTTAAAGAAATAATCAAATGGACTCGTTGAAATTTTGTTTACATTTGACTAATGAAATATTAGTGCCAAAACAGAAAAAGGTAAGCGTGCATTACATGTACACATAGGTACATGAAATATATACGCCACGCATAGGTAAATCTAAATAGACTAATATAAACCATTCAACACGCCCTTGTCGCATTGCTATTGAAAGTACAATGCCGAGAAAAAGAGGGGGACCCGAGGAGGGAGAAACCGGATAATGCATAGGCGGCCTGTACATGAGCCATATCACCCCCATGTATCGACTGGCTTGAGGAAGAGAGATTTTTTTTTCAGTGTGGAAGGTGAGGAAGAGGCTTCAAACCTGAAAGCGTACGCTTTATAGTTAAGAGGTTCAGTCGTCGAATAAACCTCTCTTCTCTCTTGTAGCCCACATAGCGGCCGAGTGCTAAATCCATTCTTCCATTTTCTGCTCGCTTAATCTCGTATAAAAAGCTCACCGACCGAAGTGAACAAAGTTGGCCCCCACACACAACAGCCGGGGTCTGGTTTGACAGCCTTGTCACCTTTAAAACTCGTCGCTACGATACATGAGGGTCAATATTCAGTAAACGATGTAAATAGGCTCAAATGAAATGGAGGGAATACAATAAAAGGGGAAACCGACTTCCGGTAAAACTTCGACGTCTGCATTGATATCAAATCAACCTTTTTTTTTTGGCCAAGTTTATTGAAATTGGTATCATTCATCATTACCTGCAATGCCTTCTTTCCTTATTTTCCACACCCCGTAGGTCTATAGTTTTTGTATTATTTTCCTATCAACGCACCATCGCTATGTGGCACCTTCATTCGCCATATCACCTACAAGGCTGAATTAATTAATTTTCTGTTCAAAACAACACAAGCCACCCATGCCATGCATATTATTTCGACGTCTTTAATAGTCTCGTTTATAATTATTGGCATTGGAAGGATCGAGATAAGTAAAATTTTCCTTGATTGCCAACGATTTTTAAAAATCTGGTATAATGGAGTATAAACAAAAGTTCAAAACAGCACATTTTTTTAAAGGTTTATATGTTGTTCTGTGTTCTACTTATTAGACTTGGTTAACAGCGTCACCAATCAAGAAAGCTTTAACGTTTTCATTGTTATGAATTTAAGTAACATAATAATAGAAATATAGCCTACTGTAGGTACCATTTATGATGTTAATAAGAGTCAGTCGTACGTGTTTATTCATCTCCGGTTCCCTTGCCAGCAATTTTAGCTACAGTTTCTAAGAATAGTTTTGCTGTACAAGTTTTTTTTATTGCATCAGTTTTTTATAGTTTACCTAATAGTTTGCCAAGCAGCGAGTGATTTAAATAAATTATTGCTTATAAGCGTGCAGCCGGTACGAGTTGATAGCTAATAGCTGACACCAAGGGCTGTAGATAGCCATCTTTCCGAACTCTCACCGTCAGTAAAAAGAAGTTGAAAAGCCAAAAACATTTATTAAGGTTATCCCTGTCGTTGTCAAAAAACGATAATATGGAAAACGTGCCTCCAAATATTTAAAAAGGCTTTTTGGCTCTTCAGTGCTGTTAGACAAGCCAAAACGGCTACTTTGATAAACACCTTACCGGAGAGAAAAGTAGCCTACATAGCCTAGGTAAATATCTAAAAGAAAGAGAATCTTCATGCGAGAACGGAAATAAGTTGACGAC
The DNA here is from genome assembly GCA_013167095.2 of Daphnia sinensis. NCBI lineage: Eukaryota > Metazoa > Arthropoda > Branchiopoda > Diplostraca > Daphniidae > Daphnia > Daphnia sinensis. The sequence continues at coordinate 1,252,727 of CM023190.1, forward strand.
TAGAGGATCTCCAGAGATCATTCACCGAGTCGGTTTGCTCTGTCTGGTACAATACATAATCCAGCTTAGACAGCGAAATGCCCTAAAAACTAAATGCTTGTAAATAAAAGTATACACCCAATTGAGTATAAATAGAAAAAGGGAAAACATTATTATCCCAAATGAAAAACTAGTTTGTTACATAAAGTTAGCTATATGTTCTTACCAAACTGCAGTTTCACGTTGGTTTTTTCCGATCAAGCTATTATGCGGATAATTAGCTATAGACTAGATAGCCTGCAATCTTACAGGCATCCATATCGTGTATTTTTCGCGTCTCAACTGAAATGTGTTATTTTTAGTTCGCATTTTGACGTACAGTAGCCTAGTCTGGATAGAATAATATGATAACGTATAGAAACAACCTGAGCAGTAACTCACTTGGCAAAGTTACACGGAGCACGAATGAACGGTAGGCTATAACTTTTCTAGTAGAATCCGGTTAAAAAGGCTATCTGTTCTACGGACGAAAAGCCCTCCTTAAAATTTTAAAAAGGACCTTGTTTAATCGATAGAGTATCGCGGAGGTTAGTCGTTTCTAGTGGCTTTCTCTCTAAACAAGCCCCTCCTTTGTTGCGGGTGTTCAGCGGCTTATGCCCTCCCCGGCTGAGGAACACCGACCAATGTGACGCGTGATCACTTGAAATCCTTGCGCAATTTACTCACGAATAGTATGGACATGTCGGAGGTATCGTTGTGCTCAAGCCGCTGCAAGAGATACAAACAGAACACAAAGTACGGGTTAGGGAAACAGAGTCCCATTTCCACATTAGCTCTTCGCTGCAACGCAAAATGTTTTGTCGCAAAAAAGCTGCTGGAATTAGAAAACTCACTTGAACTTACAATTAGATGCAAGGACATTGGTTACATAAATATCTTAAACTATTAGATGTTTCTTTCCATTACGAAAGAGGCAAGCGATCCGTGTATAGGCCTCCGATGTAGAGTCCAGCCCCCTTTTTTAGGTTGACCCCGCCCTTTGTCGAGCGCGTCGAGTCCCTTGAGTTTCCACTTCACACGAGTGCCAAACACTACGTGATTCTCTTTTGGTATCCGATGCCAGTGGAAACGAGACGCACGCGCCAGTCCTCGACACTTATACCCTGAGTGAGATTCCTCTCGTTTCAACACAACAGAAGGACAAGCTTCCTCTTCAGTCTTGCTTGTTGAGAACATTTTTTTTGGCACACTCATCATATAAGTGAAAGGAAGTTGGCCCATCTTGTACTTTGTTGGGACAGTGGAATCAAATTGTGAAAGTGATCAACATTAGACTACTGAAACTATTACCTTTTGCAGTGATTGAAAATAAAAAAAACAAAGTGATTGTGCACAGTGTGTTATAGTGACTTAAATGTGCTCGTTTAAATCATGATAACCTCCCTAGCTGACTCGATCCCACTGCCAAAGAGTGAGGAAAACCAAAAGTAAGCATTCAACACGCTGATCAGCTTTTCTTTATAAACTCAGTCGCAATCCTTCCACAGATTTCAAATTTGTAATAGCCTACTTTGACTGAGTGATAACTATAAATGATGTCTACTCGGACAACCGAGATGCAATTTTAATATAGTAGAATAACAATGAATTCGTTATAGAATGGCGGACGTGAAAACGAACGTTGGTGGAGGAACAAAGCCATCGGGTTTCACAGTAAAAGACATCTTAGATCTACCCAACGTTAAAACGACCAGCTGCTCAAAAGACAAAATTTCTCAGTCTTCTGGAACTGGTAAGTCACACCTTGTTTTCGAATAGTTTGAAGTTAGCTGTTAGCTTTGAATTTCTGCTACTACACAACTAGAAAAAGCATTTCAATCCTTCGTCTCAAATCATCACAAAGAGCAAAGTTAAGACATCAGTTGAGGTTGTTTACGCGCAGAGAGTTAGTAGTCATAGCTTCCGTTCAAGTTCCCAATGATGGTTTCAACCCCACTTTTAAAATCCAGCAATCATGACGTTGCTTGAGTCATAAATCTATAAACCCATTTTTTCACAGAAGGACTTTTGACGAGCAGTTTGTTCTCACCTACTTTCCAAATGCTCGGAGAGAACCTTCACGGACCTTATAACAGCTCATTCCCACGGCATCCGACTATCGAATACCCAGTTGGTTATCCGTCGGATCTTCTCTATAGCTTAGCCCGATGGCCTACGTCAGCGATGACCAACCCGAATCGGCATCTAAGTAAGTTAACATTTTTTCTATTTTTATTTGTCAATTTCTTTTCGTTAACGGAGGTGATCATCAATCATTCCTGTAGTTTTATCGTTATGTTTCTTAAATATCGAGATTCTTATTGCAATTGGACTGTTGAAATATCCCGCACTTTTACTATTGACATTCGTATGTTACCTTAACTTAATTAGGCTTGACTACCGGTACATAGTTTTCGTTTACGTAAAACAAGACACTCAAGAAATTTAGCTAAAGTGCAAGAAAGGTATAGGCTACGAAGAAAAAAAATTTAATAAGGATTTTATTTCGAACTAAAGGCTTGGGACACCTCGGATTGTTCGCCCATTCACAGCGTCAACAGGCGGCCGAAACCTTTGCGATGTCTTCATTAGAGGCCAGCTCTCGGTGGGAAGCGCGAACGGCCAAAGCGAGGGCTACCATCAACATGACGCCTCTCAGTCCCGACACAACTTGTTCAACGCCCATTCAGGAAGCTAACGGCAACTTCAAAACTGATAGCCAACAGTCCCGTTCACGTCAAGACGACGCTTGTCCCGATAGCACCGACTGTAACAACGGCATCCTGGACGACAGTAGTGACCTGGACGTTTTCAATGCTAGTGGAAGTAGCGGCGATATGCGTGATGATTCCAGGATGCAGGATGAAGGACTAAGCGACAGTGATGACGATGAAGATGATGATCTCGCGCATGGCACGAAACGGAAAGAGCCGTCCCATTCCCGTCTGGAAAGATCGAATCCTGAAGACGGCCAAGGTATGAGCAAAAAACGTAAAAGACGGGTGCTTTTCTCTAAAGCTCAAACTTATGAGCTGGAGCGTCGCTTTCGCCAGCAACGGTACTTATCGGCTCCTGAACGCGAACATTTAGCCAACATCATACATCTAACGCCGACCCAGGTGAAGATATGGTTCCAGAATCATCGCTACAAGACGAAACGAGCCCGGCATGAGAAAAACGTTCACGATCTTCACCAGTCGATGCCTCCTGCTCGGAGGGTGGCTATCCCAGTTCTGGTCCGAGATGGCAGAACTTGCATTGTTGGAGGTTTGAATAATGGCTCTTCTAGTGCTAGTAACATGCCGGGGCCTGACAAATCCCTCAACAACGTCCAAGCTCACGAATTTTCACTGACTAATTCGGCAGCAGCAGCGGCTGCTTGCATGAACGCCATGTCTTTTAATATGAATGCTCCAAACATGGTCAACGCATTCAGCATGAATGGGATAGGAGCCAACAGCGTTGATCCGTCTTCCATGCAACTGCCATCTTCAGCGACCATGAACCAAAGCCTACGCCCAGCACCGATGGCGCAGCCTATAGGCTCTTTACCATCCACCATTCCCGGATCTATTCCTCTAACGCAAAGCCATTCTTTCACGTTTGGACCGCAGTCTCGGTGGTGGTAACACAAATTCCAAGATATTCATTCAAAATAATTTCCTATGTGCTAATTTTAACGTGTGTTTTGCTATAGATTTAAAGGAGAATATTTTAAACTTCTTGTTAATTGGGTGCACACTCAATATTCCCAGCCCAACCACATATAGAAACGCAGTTACTTATGACTTTGTATGATCTCATGTTCAATTTTTTGACCTAGCACTCCATCTATTTATCACGGAATCCGTTAACCTATTCCCTTATCGAACTCGTCTATTATTCATAAAGACCATTGTGTTACCTTGAGCACTTCACTCAATTAAATATCCATGGCGGCGACCAGATACTTCAATTTTCTGATTAAAAGTATCCAGGCCACCGGGTTCGGCTTTTGATACTTAATCCAAGATTCACTGCTTAAAGAGACTTCGGTATAAGTTTTTACGTTATAATGCTTTAACCTTAATGTTTTAGACGTTCTACTTATCCTAAAAGTAAATTGTTTACAAATGAAGTGTAGGTAGAAAATTGGAATTATTTCGCATCATTTTTTGAAATAAGTATACTATTACCTTTTTTTAAACTGCCTGAAATAGCTCATTTTTTACATCACAAAATTCAAAATAAAAGAAACTTAATTAAGCATCTGGTTGCCGCCTTTTTAACAACGCTTTCCTACATTCTTAACATTGCAGCTCCTTTGAAATTCTATTTACCTGAAACCACATTAAAATGTAAAATATAAAATATTTGTATTTTCAATCTTTTAACTATACATGTAACCCCTTCGTACTGTGGCAAAAATATGTCGAACTTCTAACATAGAATTACGGTATGGGATCAGGTTACGGAGATTGCAAGATAGGAAACATATAATGTAGCATAGACGATATTCAGTTCGCTTTAATTTATAATACAGTATGTTACAATAGCACAACGGTGAAGAATCAATTATGTTAAAGTCATTTGTACATCCCCTACCCTATTTTGCGTGCCGTAAATAAGCTAAAACATTTAAGTGGACACTGGCTTTCTCCGCGTATGAATGGTTGGCCGAATTATATAATACAATGTGAAAATGTAAAAAGAAAAGCAAGCAATGTATATTCATTATTATATTTTTTTTCTATGGGGTGCAGAGGGGTGACAGGGTGAGATGAGGGTCCTGTTTGTATAGCCAATATCTGCGATTTGCTTCATCTAACATATTTTTATCGAAGGCTGGATAAAGCGGACTTCGTGGACAGGACGAGATTGGAACAAGATATGAGAATCAAGAGCTATTCTCCACTACGGCGAGGGAAGAGGGGAGACGCCTAAATCCGGAAATGTGTGTTCATATATACATGGAGTATAACTGAATCAGTGGTCTTATCTCTGTGTGTGCTGTGTGTGTGTGAAAAGAGCAAAAAAAAAACCTTAATCGAGAATATGTATTGGGGAGGAGCCATACAGAAGAGGCTGATGACCGCTATGTGTATATTCATCCGTAACGGGCTCAGTCAAGCGGCGACCGCTGATAGCCATAGTCCTCCCATTCCCGATCGGCGGGACCTCAGCCAAAAATGCACTTTCAACTCCCCGACTTCCTGCCCACCGCACCGCAAGAAAAAATAGATAAAAAGCGCAGCGATTGATTTTTTTTTTTTATTATAAAGATGTCAAGATAGATTTTTTGTTTGTTGCTCTCCCTGTGTGAATGTTTGTAATCAATCTTTAATTTTATTTACATTTTTAAAATTCACTTTGACACATTGGCATTATCAAAGAACTTGGAAAAGAAGAGGAGAGGAAACTAGGCTTCAGCCAAATCAGGCGGGGTTGAACAAATACAGCTTGTAGGTCATAGATGTTCAAGGCTTCCCTTCTTATTTGTTCGCCATTCTCCTTTTCTTCTTCTTTTTTTTTTGTGTTACGGCAGACTTTCGTTCGTGGCCCTTAACAATTGCCATTTTACTTTTCCTTTTTTTTACGGCACATGCTATTTTACTGGAATCCCACCTCTGTCGAAACCCGCCCCATTGACGACTGATGTCGAACCTACAAACGTTTTTAACGGAAACTGGCTATATAATACCACTATTGCAAGGTTAACATACTAAAATGAAAAGGAAAGAATTCTATTTTTCGGCATACACTTCCTATCGCCATTTTCTTATTTTCAAGAGATTCATTTCGTTTTGTGCTGCATACTGTTTGTGTATTTAAGCATTTAAGCATTGCAGCCTTGCAGTCATTCAATTGACATTGTGCTACATATAGGCGAAATATTACAATGCCCTTCCTAATCACAAGTGTGTAAACGATGTTGTATAAAGACCCTAAAATCGTTACGAAGCATTTGTGATGAGGGATACTAGAAGTGCCGGGCGAGTTCATTATTACAAATAGGGGTTAAGTCTAAAAAATTTAGTTGTTTGTTTTCGGAAATCTTTGGCTTTTAATATAGGACAAACTGCTGGTGAAGAAAAGTGAGACAACTCTGTTACCATTAAATCGTTTACCCTTGAGCGGATACAGCTTTGTGTGCGTACGTGGCCGGACGGGCAAGTGTCCATTAATAACCAGCAACGCCCATGGTACTTTGCAAGTCGAGAATAAAAAAAAAGCCTTACGGATCTGTGTGTGTGAGAGAGAGAGAGAGAGTTGCACAGTTCGTTTATAAGCTATACAGGAGCGTATTATACAAGCGGTTGGAGTTGATGGTATATAGGCGTTGGCAGCCGGAACAGCAGGAGGCTCGACTGCATTTTAGATGACTCGGTGTCTTCACCTAAGCAGGATTGATGACTCTGGAACCCCACTACTATATAGACGCTGAAATAGCTTACTATAGTAGCTACTTTGCGCTGAAGCGACGGCGCCGTATTCTGCCCTCACACAAACGCCTCTGTTATGCCATCGCAATCACGCGGCCCCCCGTTGTTTTGGCTGACACTTGCACGGCAGTATTCAACAGTAAAGCTTGCCTTATGTCTAACCAGACTAGCAGATCCACAGCCTTGTCCTATAAACACCCCTTCGCAGTATACGGCAGGGGTTCCTGGATTTCGAGGTCTCACTCTTATTGGCTCAATCATTCTCACTTTGAATTGTCGCTGCCAGAGATTAGACCTTTATTTCGATCCATATGTCTGCCTGTATCAACCGTTTGTTTTGAACTTTTCATTTCCAACAGAGATCTTTACAATAAAATGTACGGCAGCCTACCATTCGTATTAATTTCTATGGTAGAAACTGAAACGCTTTTTTTGTTACAGCAGTTTGCGTTCTTTTAGGCTGTGGTTTAATGCCTTTAGGTGTTGAAATGGATAATACAAAGAAACTAGACTAATGTTTATGGAAGACAGAGTTAATGCACAGAACCTTTACCTTACTGTGTTGCAATTACTCACGGTTCCTGTTATTGAATAGCGCGAAATCAATAGTCATGTTCACAATCGTATATTGCAAATTTATGCTTTTGTTTTACATCAAATGAATAGCAGAATTTTGCTTTTAAACTTATCGATTCGAAGCGACAAAATGCACGCATACTCAATGGCAATGCAAAATTTAAATCCAGTATTAATAAATAGCTATAGACTGTGTAACTCAGCTTTTAGTAGTCTAGACTATTTAATATTGCAATTTGCAACATCCGTTATTTGACCAAATTTTAGTTTAGCTTTGACAACAGTTTTCCTTATACAGTACTTTTCAGATATCAACCCAATTGAATTTTGAAAGCAAGTCTTATAGGCCAGCAAATTGCTTTCCTTGGTTCGCTCGACATTTTACTTGTTTGGTATAAAATTTTGAGGAATATCAACAACACACTGCTAAGTGCTAATATTTTCCTTTCTGTTTATTACAGCATTACCGTAGCATTTCTTCTTTTCCTAAACTTCGCTGGACGCTTAGAGGAATGTAGCATGACATGTGGTGATCTGGTGATACTTGGTTCATGGTCCTTTATCCTGTAAAGAGAAAAAATTAGATCGAAATTCTCTATCCACAAGAGTGTTAAGTTTTATAGAACTGCGTGTTGCTTGATAGGCTTACTGGTCGAATTCTTTAATGTTATTTTACTCCGCAGCACAGCTCGTTTGCTACGTTTTATTGGAATGTTTTCCTTTTGTTGTTTAAAATTCTCATCAGACGCTATCTAACGCTTGCCTGTCTAGCGAAAAGACTGGACTATAGTGCCGAGGCTTATAGCGTGCCATGGTGTAGCGTTTAACAATGGGGTGTTGAACCTTATTTATTTTCCAGGGAGGATGTGTAACCCTCCGTCTATCCGATCACTTTTACGGTATCAAAAGAACCCTGTTGGGCTTAGACACGGTGGTTTGACAACATTACCGATCGCTTTAACAGGGATTTCTATTAATGCATGAACACAACCGTAAGGGACACAAGGGGGGAAATCCTATTGAAAATGCCCCCTCTCTGAATAGGTCATAGTTTTGTGAGCTTCTTTGCACTGCGAGCTGATTTCGTGACTCGTTAGCAACCTAGTTTACGTGCTTAACACGCGAAACTTTTAAATTTTTCACCTGGAGATTTAAATAAAAGTACGAGAAGCGTAGACTACTCGATTTCTTTTTTTATGAGCATCAGCTGGCATAAAGCATATAGATTTCTTAGAACTTTATAAACGTTGATTTTGTTAAATTTTGCTTTTGCTTGAAGAAGCCGACCATTTGAAAAACCGCCTGCATACACAGATATTAACAATTTTGATCGAGGAGTCTACTAATAGCAGTGACCTAAACTGCTCTAAGTGGAGTGAATGAAGAGGCAAACTAAAAGGGCAACCTAATTGCATACGGCTCGTACGGCATGTACGGATATTTAAGTCCGCGCGTTTTGTCCTTTGCTTAAATCAAATTAAAATAATAGAAATCTTCTTTTTGGGTTATCGTTAAGGTTTTCGGAAATCATTTCACTGAATGTCCAAGTATAAGATAATTTTTATTTATTGAAACGTGAATGATTAATCGATGTTTAATTTACAACACGTTCAAGCGTTATTTTTAACAAACCCGATCATGCTTTTTGTCCGTATTTATGAAAAACCCCGATTAGCTGGTGTAGGGTGATGAACGCTTAGTTCAAACCATTTATCCACATAAATAGAAAAGGTTCATTACACTAAAGAGGATTTGATAAGTTAAGTTAGCATGAAGGGTTGCCCTTATGGAAAACTGGAGGGGTTAGTGAGTCACGTGACCAACTGATGAGCAAATTTCGTCGGAGAGCAGTTGACTGGCAACATGAGTGCGATAAGAGCTGGGGCGGTTATTGCTTCGCCCAACTCCACTTCCTGACGGTTTTGAATGTGTGCATGTAATAGTCTGTGTCGTTCGTTATACTCAAAGTCTTTGGTGAATGTTGAGAGAAAACAAGAGGACAACCAAATAAAGCCAACACGCAGTTCACCGCTATACCCTCCCATTCCGCTGTGCTATTTGCATCAGGATATGTAACTCCCACGTCATCGTAGTGACAGCCACCGACATTAACTGACTGACGTATAACCTAAGGTATACGCAACACTCTTACTTCTGCGTTCCATTCTCTCAACTATTAAAATGAAGATTAAACTTGCTGACGTTGAACGATTGCTAAAATGTTTAAATGTTTTCAAAAATGTCACGGGAAAAAGAAGAGCGTAGACAAAATTTTGTTTTTCATGGCTGTCCATTATGCGGAATTACGTACAAATAGATACCGACTATTTTGATTAAGAATATAATTGGCTGACATCTCCCGAATACACCCGGGGTTCCTTTAGCGCCATTTAACTATATATCGTAATGAAAACTAACTGGCTGTTGATTGGAACAACGACAAGGTTTTGTGATCAACATTATTTTTTACCTTTGGAATAATTTACGTGAACTAATCTGTTTCGGGAATAACATTACCAAAAGTTAATTTTTTTTGAGAAATGGGACATCACGGACGATCACGGAGTACCTTCATGACATCCGAATTGGGACGTGACGAACCCTTTCGTTTTCGAGTCTTATCAGAACAAGTTTCTTGAAACTGGCCTTAATCTACCGCCAAAGTTGTGACGCGCTTTGTAAAATCCGAAAAGAAAAGTCGGCTAAACATATCGAAGTAGACGTTCCCTTTAAAAAAGGAAATGAAATAAAATGTAAATAAATGAATAAAAATAAGTTGATAGAAACGGGGGTGAAGAAAACCACTTTGATTTTACCATGCAAGACACCTTTTAATCACACTTTAGTTTATTCTTTATTGTGGGTTGCTTTAAAGATCATATCTTTTTATTTTTATTTTATTTACTAAAATTTTAAACCAGTGACATTATGCCAAAAAAAATCATTTCGTTTCTTTTGTTGGGCTTTTTTGTGTCCAACGTCATTATAAAAAAAAATTCAATTTCTTTCTTGCTTTATGCAGTAAAGCGGAGCATCAACAGCAAAGGATTTTAAGAAGTAATTCAAATCCGTGCCCTCATTCGATCCCGCATAATCGACCTGCGCGTCAGTCAACTACCCCAGTGTTTTCTGCTTCATACGTAGAAAAAATCAATGCATGTATAACTGCAGCCTAAACACGTTTCAAATGATTGTATAAATAATCAAAGGAAATTTTACAACCTTTTGCGAAGAACACCTGGTTGAAGTTTACCAAGTGGAATAAGATGACTCGTGATGGACCCAAAAAATCTTCACCTACACAAATCGTCATTGACTGGCTAGATGTTGCACGTTTCAAAATACCAGATACCTGTTTTTACGCGAGATATTGTAGCATTGCACACATAATAATATTCAGGCCTAAATCAATTATTAGGCTATTCATTCCCATGTGTGCTCTAGCACAACCGCCAAAGCTTTTTCAATTGTCTTACCTGGGCATGTGATGATTCTAATTTCGGTCAGTATTTACCTATTGGTGGATGATTTATCTGAAAGACAATAATCGTGATGCTGCTGCAATGATATGAAAACAGGAATCAGTACAGCATCAAAACATTATCCGCATGTTCGTCACAATCATTACGACCTATCTGGTACTGCATAAAGCGGTGCGATTGCCATTAAAAACCACAAATAATTACATAATGTAAAATGGATTCCGATTAGCGACTCACCGGGTGTTCGACAAAACCATACATCAAGATATTGAAGAGACGAGCAAATAAGTCAAGGCTTATTGTCAGTATCTGTTAATGCTAACTATAAATTTATTACGCTTTCAGGCCGCCTTTGACTTGGCACAAAAGAATCGGCTTTCCGCCTTTTTTGTCAATGGCATAGATCAGGAAAAAAATTGGGCTTGCGTTTTCTGCAAAAAGTTTATAAAAAGCGGTGTTTAGCCTATAATTGTGTAGAGACTTCCGGTTTCCGTGTTAAGGCCAAAAATAAGGTAACAGTTTGTGACGAAAACCATTATTTCTTTCTATATAACCGAAATGGGCTCGTCTTTTCAAGGTTTGGCCAACAAAAGCTACAATGACGTATAAAAAGGAAGAAGAGAAAAAAATGTGACCATGATGTGATCCAAATGTATGGTTTGGGGATCGACCCCACATCTGCACAATTGATTCTTTCTTCTTTGAATGTAACCACGTAACTTGCATTTAGACGCATCTGTTGGGATGTCCGACAAGCGTGTCATTTGAATTTAGCTTTGATTTCCTTAGCCCGTGTCGAATGTTTCTTTTATAGCCATATCTATGTATAAACAGATGTAGAATGGCGTTGTGTGAAAGTCAACGACGCCACACGAAAAGTGACTGGCCGACAAAGGGCCATTCTCTTTCTAAAGGCTTTTCAAAGTCACAAGTAATGGAACACATGTTAAACAGACAGCAAAATGGAACGGTTCGTTTGATCTTCCTATTGACCCGTTTGCACTTTATTCACCGCATTCAATAGATTTAACACGACCTCATTCGTCAACTAGGCAACAGACATTCACGGTGGGTGTGACCATCGTTCTTGTAACTATTAATATTCAAAATTTTATTGCTATCGTTTGAATTCTGACGCAAGAAATTTAGATGAATCAGGAAATACGGAGCACGCATATACAAGATGTGTAAAGAAATTGAATTTTTCGATTTTTAGTAATGGTTAATAGCCTACGTATGGAGTCCAAAAAATTTCAAATCAATGTACAAGTTCAGTCTTAAAGTATTGTGATGTTAGACTGCTTTAATCGCCCGACATGTAAATTAAATGGTTTGTGTCTTTTCAACGCACGTCACTGTACCATTTATTTTTAACGTAGCTGCTGAACCAAAGAAATGGAATGGAAAATAATGTAATGTTGACAGATAATAAACTTACTGTCATTGATTATGATACACGAAATTGTGACCAACCAGACAAGCTCATAAAGAAAAAGTCAAAATGGGCTTGGTGAACGGTGAAAAATTATAGCAGTGTACTTTATTATATTGACTTACAGAAAAAAGGCTAGTCTACTGCATAAAGTATGGTGGCAAAATTCATCGAAAAAAAAAAAAGGGAGACCGCGGCATTATATGCTTCCCATTTCCGTGGCGAGTGGTCGAACACGCGCCTCTTTTAAAATTTGAGCTGGTTCCCCGTCTTTTCATGCGGCCCGAACAATAGGGTAGAAGGCTAACGTCACCTTCCGGACTTGGTTTCCTGTTCGCTATGATCCGGAAGAGAGAAGGGGTACTACTGACGTCAATTGTTATCTTTTCTCCCTTTTTTTTTCTCTCCTAACTTTTTTATTTCCACTCCTTCATTTTCAAATGGATCAAACAACGTTGTGATGATTAAAGCGCATTTGCTTAACAAAAAGAACAACGATACGGAAAACGCAGCCTTGTCTTTTGTAAATAAATACTAAAATGAAAAAAAAAGTCGTCGTTCTAGGAAATTCGAATGAAGACCAGCGGTAATAATAAAGTCACACACCAGTGAAATAGACCTAAACATGAAATGATTTTTGCATTCCACGTGAAGCAAGTTTTGCGCGTTGAGGACGAAATTACGCTATTTATAGATTCTTTAAGACAAATCTGCTTTTTTATTTTTTTGTGCGTTTAGCAAATGGTATTTTTGTTTGTTTGTATTTGCCGCAAAAAAATTGCATGTTGGATAGCCTTATAGTTAAGTAACAACGCAAGTTTGCTTATGAAGGCAACCGATCAAAATTTACATTTACGGTAAAATCAACTAATTTAATGAAAAGTGCTCTATTTTTGTACTTGAATACAAATCGCTGCTTTGATGGTGGTGAAGAAACATTGCCTCATGCGAAACAGAATGCGTCGCTATGTTAAATACAGATTTCGAGCCGGATTAAGATAAACCAGTAATATTACGTCGTTTCGAAATGTCGGAGGCTTGCTGAATATGCTGAAGAAGAAAACTTTCATGGCAAAAAAAGTTTTTTTCCATATAATATTTCATTACAATGAAAATGCTATACGAATAATGAATACGAATCGAACAACATTTAAAAAACACCAAAATAAAAAAAAATTATCCTCAGAAGTGACTTATAATTATTCATAAAAATCACGGATAGTAGAATTAGAACTCACTAGTAATTTCTAATTCTAAATCATTTTAGAAATCTGAAATTCGAATTTAAAAAAAATTATTATTTTAAATATGAAACGCACTGGCAACGCCGAGCACAGAGGCACCGCCGGGTACCGTTTAGCGGGTTTGGTCTTTTGTTTGTATGCAAACATAAACTTTGTTTTGTATTGAAACAGATAAAAGACCAAAAGAAAGCCTCGTTAGTAGTTTAATGTGAAATGTCAAAAACAAAAATGAAAGCTGAAACGTCATCAGGTATAGAAATAAATACGTTTCGTAATTAACTTTTTTAAAAATTTTATCGTTATTTTTATTCAGATTTGGAACAAAGTCTACTCAGCACAGAAAAACTAGATCGTGCATCTCCTGATATTTGGCCTGAACGAAATTGTAAAAGGATAAAATGAAAAATTATCCAAGTTTCAGTTATTATATTAACCAACATTTTAACAGATCCAGGGATAGAGTATTCTGTTATTGAACCCTCAAGATCTCCCGAAGTACCAGCATTACCCCAATCCATCATTCCACAGGAATTGGATAAACATGACTACACACTAATTGGACGTATGAATCATTCGTTATGTTTTTAAAAGAGTTTATTGATAGAATTTTCATGAAATAATTATTATGCTAGTTTTTACTTGCATTTTATTTGCATTTGTAATTTCATTTTGCATTTTGATTAGCTGCATTGGAGATATTTTTTAGATTCCTTAACTTCATCGTTTGTATTAATTAAGCTCAACAGATGCTATTAACTGTAGTATTCCTGCAGTGAACACATTCACAAATTTAATTCTTTATCCAATTTGTAGGTTATTCTAAGTTGACGGCTCAGGAATTGATAGTTGAAGTTAAACAGCTGCAAAACTTGGCCTACCAGCTTGGTCTTGAAGAAGCCAAAGAAATGACAAGAGGAAAATATCTAAATATACTTTCGTCTCATAAAAGAAGAAATTTATAAAACATTGGAATATTTGTTTGACAATGTGGATATACAGCTACAAAATTAGTGCATTGGATATTATTTCTTTCAAGAATAAAAGATCTGTAATTAACTTTAAAAATATAGCACAACAGACGTGGCAAGGCAATAAACTTCCCAGTTCACCTTCACGTTCAGTTTTACATCCAGGAAGACCCTATGAACTTTCTACAGTCCATTGTATTATTGACGAATCTCGGCCTCCAGCCGATAAAACTCGTGTATCATCTGATAAGAAACAAACGCACGAAATGTTGCTGTGCCCCTGGTAGGAATGGCAAGGCGACTGTTAATAAAAAAAAAAAAAAAAGCAACGTTGTGAATGGCATAATAAAAAGTGAAGAAAAGAGAAAAAGGGTCATACTTTAGGTTGAGATGAAGGATACGTGAACAGCTTAAGGCGTCCTCCCTCATCTCCTGAAACTAAAAGTTTCCTGGAATGAGATGCGCAACACGAATTGACGTCAGTTCCCTCACTTCCTTCGGATAAAACTCCGAATGAAGTGGGACCAACTGGGCAGGTAACTGAGCTCCACTCCATATCTCGCATACTGGACGGTTGCGTTATTTGACGGCAAACTCCAGTATTCCCTAGAAAGCAATTGTCGACAAGATCAAATTAGTGATTCTGTCTGCAATAAGTTATCACACGACGCACAACACTACATATGTGTGCGATGCATTTTTTACTTACAATACAGCAATTCACAATCTCCAGAATTTGTCTGAAGATGTAAATTATCGCAGGCCCAATCCATTTGGCTGACAAAACCCGTATGGCCCTATCACCGCAATTTAAAAATATTTATTATTCGTTAGTGTATAAACGCGGCAGCAAAAGAAAGTAAACGTATAAAATCATCGATTACCACGCATTTTCCCACTCTATAGTATTTTCGATATTTGTCCAAGACTTGGTAGATGTAGATCGCTGCATCTTTGGATCCGATGGCCAACATCTTGCCATTTGGCGAAAATTTCACCACCTTAAGAAACACAACATACGTTCATTGCGATTAACTAAATTCGAAGGCGTAACATTAAATAAGTTGGCTCTGCGTTACCTGAATTGGCTCTGTGCCATCCATATGCATTGCGTAGATATCTCGGGTCTGTGAATCCATGACAAACCATTTTCCGCAATTGCTGGCAATAACAAGTACTTGGCCTTCAGGCGAAAAACAGGCAGACTGTATCGGATCTCCTATATCTTTGCCCCAAATGATGGTACGACTCATGGTGTCCCACAGCTGCAGTCGTCCATCGTAGCCGTAAGACAAAAACTGCGATTGGGAGGGATGAACGCACAGGCCCGTTGATTCCTCCGTATGACCAACCATTAGCTGTAAATAACCACGAGTAATACCTTATTAATAAGGACTGCCCTCATGTCAAACATTATTCACGAAGCTATAAAATAATACCGTACAGGTGTAAATGGTATGTCGAAGCTGCCTCTCAATATGCAGTTCCGCGTCGTGCCGACTAAGATCTGCGATCCTTTTCCTTGAACGGCAACGCGCACATTTCCATACTTCTCCGGAATCTAAATTATGTTTAGTAAAAATAAAAATTTATGAAAAATTGTTTACAGAATAGAAGAACACATTGGGAGCATTACTTCGGTAATGTACCCCGTTCTTCGATACGATGGCAAATCCCAGAGAACTAGTTGGCCGTCTTTACCGCCTCCGGAGACGAGCCGCCCGTCTTTTAGGGTAAGCAAACAGAAAACGGGTCCTTCGTGAGCGTTACGAATTGTCTTCTGAACCACATTTGACCCTAAATGAAGGAAAGCGTTATCATAAAAAAAAATTAATATTCCCACACAATAAAGAGAACACAGAAGGAATGAGCGCATAAGTAACGCATTTTTCCTTTATGCTGTTGAAGCAAAAGCGAAACAGCACCTAACCAAGTCCGGAATAAAGTTTGGGTTTCCTTGCGTGCATTTATTACCTTTTAACCAAATTATAAGAGATCCATTCGAATCGCCGGTGATGCACTAGAGTAAGCAAACAAGAATTTTGAAATAAAAAAATTAAAATTCTAAAAATTCGTAATCTTATCACATACGTCTCCGTTATCAGCAAACGCCAGGCAAGTAATATATTTTGGCTTATCACGTGATTCGAAGACGCCTAGCTTGCGGCCTAAGGTACCATTTTCGAGGGACCAAAAACATACGTGTCCTTTTCCACTTGTAACAAAGGCGAAACGTTCTCTAGGAACGGGATTCCATTCAACTGCCACCACCAAATCCGAAGAGCACTACACGAGCGAGGACGACATAAGTTTTTAAAAATTTAACACAACAATGAATGGGTGTACGAAAATGGCCAAGATTAATTCAACTAGTATGAACAATACCCTCGTCTCCGCAATTCTTTGCCCTCTTTCGCCTTTTTGCCACTCCCACAAGGATAACGTTTGATCTGGTGACTCATCAATAATCAGTAACATGCTGCCACCATCCTATAAAAACAAAATCGTTTCAATACATTTATTAACATTAAGCCAAAATTGTAGAGTACGTACCGCTTTTGAAAAGGCAACGCAAGAAACAGATTTGCCAAAGTCTCCTTGCCCAAGTACAAAAAGGGTTTGAAGGCTGACCGAATTCCATATTCGAACATGGGGCTAAAACAACCAGAACATAAAAAGGTTCTAAGAAAACGAATTTCCAAAAAAGGTAAAGTGTCGATTAAATCGAGACCTACCGTGCCTTCGTAAGGATCTCGACCAGCTGCTTGACCGGACGCAATCAATAACTTGTTCGGGTGAACTGCTAAGCTGAATCATAGGAAAAGAACATTTTTACAAAGAAGGGCCGAAGCGAAAGTAACGTTACAGATTTTCCTATGAGATAAAAATATATAGGTGAAGGCGATACCATTTCACGTCGCCGGTATGGCCAAGATAAAATCGCTGTCCTAGAAATTGAAGAGCAGTTAATAAATAATGTTTAAAAAATTTTGTTTTAACATAGCCGTAAAAAATTCAGTACCATGTTCTTCGGCGTCGAAAAGTACGACAATAGCCGCAATGCAGTAGACCAGTTCGCCGGTTGGAATTAGATACAAGTTTGATCGACAGTCCTTCCCGCGATATCCATAACTTCAAAACGATCAGAGTTAAGGCAAATAAAAGTTTTTTTTTTTTTTTTAAATCTTAAAATAAAAACACTCCTATAGGATCGCGTGATTAGGTTATAATAAGAAAGATATCGTTATGTAAATAACGGTTGAAGTTTAACGCCTAATAAATTTGCGGGAATTATGTTTTCGTTAAAAAAGGATACACCCATTCCATTTTCAGTTTTGCTTCTGGAAGTGGCAAAGTCTGCGACACCGAATATGTTTCCCGTTGTGCGCTGGGAATGTAAAGATTGATGTTGCGACCTACGTATAGCAACAAGCCAAAATGTTATCACAAAAGTTGAAGGCTATTAAACAGATGGTATGCAATAATTTCCTTTAAAGGGAAACTTGACGAAGCCTTCGTCACTGCTGTAAACGGCACTGCGCGTCCTGCAAACATTTGAAGATAGTGAGTTATGATAAACTTTTGATAAGAAATATAAATATATGGTGCCGAAAGTTTTAGTGCTTTAAGTTATTAGTTAATTTCCTACAAAATTTCGGGTTGTGCGAGAGACTGTAAATTTTGAAGCAACTTACCCATGCCTCGCCATGTTTCCAACAGGATATTTTGCGTTGAGGTTAAGCAACGAATTGGAATCTGATTTTCTATCACAGGAAAAGGGTTCAGACTAGGTTAAAAGAAGCTTGACTACGACAACATAGATGAAATTTTTAAGAAAATCACCTTGACATGAGACCGTTAGTGGGTACAAAGTCACTGGTTGAACTCCACCGTTTAGCGGTTTGCAGGCTATTTGGTGTTGACGCAAACGACGTCCGCATCGAAGACGTAGGTGTTCGGATTCTACCGTGTCCAACATCGGAAATCAAACTGTTGAACTGTACTAATGAATGGAAAACAAATGTAGGGTCTATGTCACGAAGACGACGTAAAAATTTTCAGCAGGAGAGTATACCATGTTGTGGCCGTGATGTCGGAGAGGGTGACGGTGCAGGCGACGCACTGCTAGAGCTTGGGCATTCGGACACTAGTGACCCATTTGACCGAGACATATTGGAATTCCGGCTGTTTGCGATTGTCGCATTAGCAGAGGATGATTGACGTCGAGACACGTCACGTGGTATTTGAGATGAGTTAGGCGTATTGCAATCCGTCAATGAGCTCACGCTTTGAGCTAAACGACGATGAACTGGTTCTTTGGACGGGCTGGAACCTAGAACAATTGAAAACGAAAATTTAAAAATCAAACGTATCCTCTTTGCAATAAGACAAAAATAACAGGATGTTTACTAACCTCTCTGAGATTCTATTGCACCAATTCGACGCAACGCGTCGGCCAAAGTGGAACGACTTGATAAATCAGTAAATTTTAGACAAGGTGACACAATTTCACAGCAAAACGATTAACTACTTACAGGCACACCATTTCATCATTTTGGTCGTCTAGCCTCTTCTCTAAGGAATTTATACGATCACGGAGATCCTGATCGTTCTCCATCGCTCCACTAAGCATAAGGAAAGAAAAAGAATAAGAATGAGAATAAACCAACTTTACAACGAATACATAAAAAAAAGGAAAAAGTAGAGTCAGAAATCTAAGAGCAGTAAAACGTGCACACCAATTTCAGTGTTTGTTACGTAAAACTCAATCGCCAACTAAAAAAATGAATAAAGGAAACTCTAACTTTCTCCCTGAAATCGACAAGCTGCTTTTAATGGAGGAAATCTATTGTTGCATAATTACCGATTGCAGGCATGCACGTTGATGCATAAAAGGAAAAACTACTTTACAGTCAAACACTTTTAGGACCAACACTAAAGCTTTTTTTCCCGCTCAAAAGAATTCGGAATTTACAAGTTTGGACCTGATAGATCAAATCGGAAAAAGAATGTCTGTTGGGATTTGATATTCTTGGTTCGCTCCAATGACTTTGAATTCCATTGGGAACGAGCGAGCAACCCTCCCACGCTCGCCTTCCCAGCCTCCCAAAGTAAACTCGAGGGGTTTTGCTTTTGCACAGGTTTTCTTCGACGCTTCAATGAAACAGGCCCCCCACCCCCAAAAAATTTCGCAGTCAATTTTAGCTATATATATTAATAGCAACTGAGTAATTGAGATTCAAAGCAACTCTGAGCAGCGTAGCACAGTCAAATGCCTCTCCCTTTTACTTTTCACTTCCTAAACTAGATTGGAATATCCTCATTGCTCTGTTGACACACCTGTTGCTCCCCTTTATTTAGGTCAACGGTTCGTTGACAATCGCCTGGTGAAGCCAAACGACTAATGGAATGCAACATGTTAGCAACTCAAGCCACAACCTAATGCAAATTTACTACCCTTACTTCTCATAATGATGCAACGCGATAAACTAGTTACAAGGTAAAACTCCATTTTCAAGAATTAATTTCATACTTTTATGACATTGTTTAATAACACTTGTTTGGCATTGCTTGTTTGATTCTCAATGCGTCTTTAATCATGCGTCTTTAAAAAATAATAAATCAATAAATTGCAAACATCACTGAAACGAATCTACCACAAAATGAGAAGAATATCTGATGATCCAAGTTAGTTGTTAGTCTGCTAGAATCATACAGGTTGCATTCTCTACTACATCGTCAACGACAAAATTTTCTAAGCAGTCGTTCTATAGGATAGAAAACCTGTCTTGCTTTACAACTTAGAGAGAGAGGGAGAGAGAGAAAAGGTGTTCAGTTTAGATACACCTTTATATGGTGAAGTCGTTAAATGATTGTCAACGAACATAGTGGTCTACTCGCTGTCGGTAACAATCACCGTGAATTGGCTCACCTTAAAAATCAAGTTGTCTGCTCAGTAATCCGTATTCACTGTTTCCAAAAAAAGAGGCACAGGTATTTCTGAAAAGGAGAGACTATGTAGAGCATAACTGCTTCTCAAGACTACTGCACACTCTCTCGTGAATTCCGTCACTCCTCACAGCTCACTGCCGCAGCTTCGGCGGACAGACATTGCCCACACTTTGAAGCTTACTAGATTGTTATAGCCCGATCTGGCCCGACCAATCTCTATCTCATTCGCCGGTACCGGCAACACCGGACAAAAAAGAACTTTTTATTTTCCGATAGCTACACTAGTGGCTCCAATGGCGGCTCCCATGCGAACTATTGCCTTAACAGGGAACAGAACGGTCTTTTTCGATAACAACGATTAGTGAACGAGATATTTAAAATTCCAAGATACACATGTTCTAAAGACACTACAAATTCAAGTTATGTTTAATCTCAACTGCGACAGAATAGCAGACCCACATGGCATCTTGGTAAAAATGTCTACCACTCGAACAATCATGGAATTCGTTTTTATGCACACAGGAAGAATAAGCAGCTTTTTATCTACTTTAATTGCAGCATTTTCCAGGAGCCTGTACTTTACTGGGCGTTCTATACATTATGTGGTATATAAATATATAGATATATAGTAGCGTTCTTCGTTCTATATATGAAAATCTATTTTATACCTGAAACCTGAAACCCTTAAACTATCAGTCCGTTTCCGTCATTTTTACATGTTTTCATACAATTTGTGTACAAACTAAAAGCGCACTCACGGTTCAATTTTCAATAAAATCCCCGTAAACATATCAAGGGATTTGAAACTATAAAGGCTAAAGGGTGCTAGTGTATATGTTATCGTGAGTAAACATTGGAATATTGATCATTCAGACTTTGGAATAACAACTTAAAAACAATACTGAAAAATACGTGAATGTACTAAGTGGTTACGGACTAAGTACGCGTATTAAACTTGGGTTGTTGACAATCAAAGCTAAAGCGTTCAATTGATAACTATTGATAACTACCAACACGCCTAAAACGGAGAACAGAGAAAATTTCAATCTGGCAAAGCTGACTATTTAAGACCAAACTAATTGCGTAACGTCGTGTGGCCTGCCAAACAAGATCGTTCGATTCGTTCCCTTTTATCTGTCCCCACGTAATAGTCACAGAAATCATGCACTTTGCCTTTGCCTACCCGCCTACCTCATACAGTCATACTTCAACACTTTACACACCTTCAAGTTGTAGTGCTTCCCTTGTTTTCCGCTTATGGATCAGTTCCGCTGTGATCAGCGCCTTGATTTATTGTGTTAAACTAGTTTAGAAAAACCAACATATTTTTTTGTCTACTACCATAATCAATCGCTACTATCCATTCTTTTCATTCATAGTATTTCTGGAGGTTAATAGGGGTAAAATGAAAATAAAATAAGCCTTGAATCTTACGACTACAAAAGTTCTCACAAGATGGTTCTAGTTCTACAATTACAAATTGCAACGGACTTGGAGTAGGGTAGGGACCGCGTAGATTAAAAGCGAACCGCAGGGAAATCCACGTTTACCTACCCTGCAGCGATTGATTCCACATTTTACTCAAACATCCCCTTTCGGAAAATTCAAAAATTATTTTAAAGCATGGTTTGAGTCCGTCTTATTCGGCTTGTTTACAAACGAGATTATAAAGTTTGTTTATATTCAAACATTCAAATTACCCACATTAAATCGCCATGTTTATGAATGGGATCGTAAAGCATTTAGGAAGATGTGTTTTTTCCCATACCAATTACCATAGGATAGGACACCATGTAAGACAGAAAAAAACGATGCCAACAATTTCACAATTAATGGTCCCACAGCCCGTAAAATCTGTGCCAGACGATGCAAATGTCGGTGCCGAATTAACAGGGAAACTTGACAAGGAAGAAGTAGTGAAATGGTTGGCAAAATTCTATCAACGAAGAGAAATTAAAGCAGCAGCCACGGAGAATGGAATTGATAGTGTGTAATCAGGATTTTTCATAATTTTTTTCCTTGATGAAAACTAACCAAAAAATCATTTTTAGATTATATTTACCATCAGACATATCTTAGCTTCAGGAAGTTCTGTCTTGAAATAGACAAGTTACCAGTTGATTTACATGTCACATTTAGTGACATTATAGCAGGAGCTTGTCATCTAGACAGCTTGCTACCATACTTTATTCGACATGCAAAGCAAGTGTTCCCTCATCTAGAATGTCTTGATGATTTAAAGAAAATCTCTGATCTTCGACTTCCTGCAAATTGGTAGCTGTGAAATTAATTTGTCCAAGAGATCAATCATTACAAGAATTTTGTTCCATTAGGTACCCAGAAGCCAGAGCTTTGACACGGAAAATTATATTTCATTCCGGACCAACCAATAGTGGAAAAACCTTCCATGCCCTTGAACGATTCTTTAGCTCAAAATCAGGAGTGTATTGTGGACCTCTGAAACTTCTAGCATCTGAAGTTTATTACAAAAGTAATCAACGTGGGGTTCCATGTGACCTAGTAACTGGAGAAGAAAGAAATTTTGCTAGTGTTAGCAAAACTCCTTCTTCACATGTATCATGCACTGTAGAAATGGTCTCAGTCAACACTCCCTATGAAGTAGGCTTTTAAGAGCTTTGTATGTATATATTTGAGCATTGATCTTAATTATTATTTCTATCTTAAGGTAGCTGTCATTGATGAAATTCAAATGCTGAAAGACCCCAGTCGAGGTTGGGCATGGACCAGAGCGTTGTTAGGCGTTGTTGCAGAGGAAGTACATGTTTGCGGTGAAGCCGCGGCTATTGATGTTGTGAAAGAGATTATCATGAGCGCCAGTGAAGAAGTTGAACTGCGTCGGTACAAACGTCTTACTGAACTAATAATAGAAGACTCTTCACT
The DNA here is from genome assembly GCA_013167095.2 of Daphnia sinensis. Classification (NCBI taxonomy): domain Eukaryota; kingdom Metazoa; phylum Arthropoda; class Branchiopoda; order Diplostraca; family Daphniidae; genus Daphnia; species Daphnia sinensis. The sequence goes on from CM023190.1 coordinate 1,275,722, forward strand.
TGGAACTCTTGAGAAAATAAGACCAGGAGACTGTTTGGTATGTTTCAACAAACAAGACATATTCTGGTCTACACGACAAATTGAAGCAATGGGGATTGAATGTGCAGTTATATATGGTTCTCTACCACCTGGAACCAAATTAGCACAAGCCAAGAAATTCAATGATCCAGATCACCCATGCAAAGTTCTAGTTGCTACTGATGCCATCGGCATGGGACTAAATTTGAATATTGGCCGCGTCATATTCAATTCTCTGATCAAACCTACCGTTAATGAAAAAGGAGAAAAAGAAATGGATACAATCACCACCTCTCAAGCTTTACAAATTGCGGGAAGAGCTGGTCGTTATGGGACTCAGTTTTCCACTGGTTATGTTACAACAATGAAGAATGAAGACTTACCCACTCTCAAGCGACTGTTATCACAGCATCCAGAGCCTATTACCCAAGTTGGGTTGCATCCCACGGCTGAGCAAATTGAACTCTATGCCTACCATCTGCCACATGCCAACTTATCCAATTTGATAGATATATTTGTGAATCTGTCAACGGTTGACGATTCTCTTTATTTCATTTGCAATATTGATGATTTCAAATTCTTAGCTGACATGATTCAACACGTGCCTCTTCCTTTACGAGCGCGTTACGTATTTTGTTGTGCTCCAATCAATCGAAAAATACCATTCGTTTGCTCCATGTTTTTGAAGTTTGCGCGTCAGTATAGCAGAAACGAAGTTCTTTCATTCGGTAAGATAATTTCATACTTGAAACATTGTCATAGTTGTATTTAATACGTCAACATTTATCAGATTGGTTGGGTCGACAGATCGGCTTGCCGTTTGCTTGTCCGAACACACTGTTAGATTTAGTTCACCTAGAATCCGTCTTCGATGTACTTGACCTTTATCTCTGGTTGAGTTATCGTTTCCAGGTTAGTCTTTCGTTCTTAATTTTAAAATGCAACGTCTTTCTAAAATTTTATGTTATCATTAAATAGGACTTGTTTCCGGACGCCAGTTTGGTTCGTGATATGCAAAAGGAACTTGATTGTTTAATTCAAGCAGGTGTGGCTCAACTTACACGGCTTTTGATCAATTCTGAAACCAAAGTCAGCAGTGGTACTAGCCAAGCAGTCGAGGCAGAAGAAAACCGACCTGTCCTTTTTGCAAAGAAAACCCCATATACACGTAAGAAAATTATGACCCATTATCTTTTATTGTATAACCATGTTGTAATTACTGAAACTTGTAGATGACCGCAATGCAATTACCAGCGGTAACCCACTGTCATCTCATGGAAGAATAGCTGATCGTCTGCTTTCCGAAGGTCTCTTAACACCTAAAATGTTGGAGGAATTGAAGAAAGAATGGCAGTTCCAGAAGGATTGTGAAAAACAATCATTTGAGGCATCAAATGGTGCTGTAGATAAGTCGAATCCAATTAAGCATAGCAGGAATGACACGTTAAATACTAGAAGGTTAAGTAGAAAGCGTCGAACGTAGTGATGTTTGTCTGGTCAATTTAGGAATAAACGGTCAAATTGTAACGAGTCTTATTAATCAATGAATATAAACCAAGTTTAATTAACTGTTATAGTTCACGGAAAAGCATTAGTAGAACCGGAAGAACAGTTATTGCTGGTAATCGGAATTTCAAACTGCAGCAAAATTGAAAGCCTCGTTTGTATTATATCACTCGGCCTAATTTTTTTGTAACGTTTAAGCATTGTCGTTAGAAAGCAATACTGCACTTGAATTTCAGTCTAAAACAAATATAAAGGAAACCAACTGTATTGTTATCCGACATTTGACGTACAGCTATGTAAACAGACAATCATATGGCAGATTCAACAATTGAACAGTTCAGTTTCACTTCTTGCTCTCTTCCTCTTTTTGGAAGGCCTTGATCAGCTCTTGTTTCTTCTGAACAATGCGGTCTTCTCGTCGTTTGCGAGCTTCCTTCACCTTCAACCGTCTAGCTTCAGCTTGATCGCTCAACATCTTGCTACGGGCCTTCTCTGCCTTCTTCTTGTGGATGAACTCCATCAACACACGCTTGTTCTTGAAGACATTACCTATAATACAATGAAACATAGAACTTTCTCCAATTTAAGCTCAAAGTAAACACTCACCCTTTGACTTCATGTACAAGTTATGGTACAGATGCCTATCGATCTTTTTGGCTTCCCTGTATCGTTTAAGGAGACGACGCAACACTCGCATACGACGAATCCAAAGGAGCTTTTGAGGCATACGCGCGTTCGCAGTACCTTTCCTCTTACCGAAGCCACAATGCCTTCCCTTACGGCGTGCTTCGGTGTTCTTACGGACACGTGCTCTCGAATGAACAGCAACTGGTTTCTTGATGATCAAACCATCCTTGATCAATTTACGAATGTTTTGTCCTACAGATAACCAATTTATTTAATGAAACAAATTAAGCAATGGGTTGCTGCACTTACTTGAATTAGCATTTGCTATTTCATTAACTTCATTAGGGTCCAGCCAAACTTTTCGTTTGCCACATTTCATAACCGAGGCAGAGAGCCTCTTCTGGAGACGTAGGTTGCTGCAACAGAAAAGAGAACATACGATTACAACTTGTGTCACAACACAACATGATGGAAGATGCAAGAAAAGATACAATTATCTTGTTAAAAGGATTTTATAGGGTAGATGTCATGGCATTAACCAACAATTAATTAAACTAGCACTTCATTAACAAACCAGCAATGCTCTGAGTCGCCTTTTGACGTACAGAGTCCCTACGTTAGCTCGTCGATCAATGCCATTAAGTTTAAAACCCAGCAAATTACAAAGAAAACAAATTTTTCACAATACAGAGTGAGTCAACATGATGCAAAAAGACGTTTGGGAGCAGAGAAAAACCTCAAACAAAAACTATAAACTGCTTTACCTCATGGTGCCGACTCCACTCCTGGCACACCAACAGAAGAAGTGAATGAAAGAACAAAATGGTTGGCATGGGGAAGAAGGCAAAGCGGCAACGTTGCAACTTCCTCCATGATAAATTCACGATTTACTAAATTCTGTCTAACATAATTGGAAAAAGCGAGAGACGCCGAGTGGCCGAAACGGTAACGTGCAAAGAATTATAATTGTGCCTTGTTTTTAATGGAAAATATTTCGGAAATTTTATCGAAAACCGAAGGGCAGTGGCTGCACCACTTAGCAACAACATCAGAGAGGGCGTAGATCAATACGTACAGTTATACAGTGTCTGACAGTGGCAGTGTGGAAGCAGTTAAAAATATAAAACTGGCTGTACCTGTATAGCGATAATTTTAATGCACATTGAGAAAAAAATAAAAGAACTAATAAAAGCTATATCTCCAAAAATGAAAAAATACATGAACGGCGAGAACGCAGCAATGGCCTATCTAATGGACAGATATATACCATGAAGCATTTTTGGTTTTAGCAAAATCTTGCATGTTAGTGCTGCCATCTTGGATCTTGGAACTAACAGCCCCGTATACCTTACTAACAGTAATATTTAACATGCAACAAAACATCTGGGCTAAACGCCATTGTTTAGCCAAAACATCTGACAACCTAGATGCTGTTGGTAAAAAATTGTCACCATAATTAAATGGTTTTGAATTCAAACAACGACCAGAACATAGCGGTAGCTAAGGATGGGAAAGTAATGCAGTCAAAGATTTCAATAAACAAAGGTACCCAATTGGAAGAAAAAATAATTCTGCAAGCAAAAACCAAACCATCTTTATCTACCGTTTAAATATACCCGAATTAGCGCCGTCGCAATGACATTGTCTGTGACCATAATTTTGCCACGGTCTATCTCTATATTCTACCTGTGCATAACATAACGCAAATAACAAAATAAAACCTTGTCATCCGTTGACAAAATTTACATTAATTTTTTAGCCAACTTGGTATTTTACCACTTAGTCAACGTAGGTACCATGAAAGGTAAAACGTTTAAGAAACGTTCGTATCTATTTTTTTTTCGCATATTCCAATGAGAACTCGAAAGGCGACAGTACAGTGTTTTTGGCTTCTTTCCTTCAAAAAAAAGGAAAACAAATGACAACGTCATTAATGCGTGTAGGGAATTAAACAATTAGATTGATGCAACAGCAAAGACAGTTTTTAAGTAAGATGTGTGTATTTACTCTTCCCTCGTCGGTAACTGATGTCGTAGGCGTTCTTTGATCTTTTGTTCTAAAAAGGTGAATTGATTTCTGAAAACCACTACAGAAAGATCTGAAATGCAGTGATTACCGCGAACAGGGAAGAGGGACCGGAGCACTGGACCTCACCACCTTACGGATAAGCCAATGCGGCTCACCGCGCGGTTATGCGTTATGCAGAATTCCTACGAGCCTCTTGACCTAAGTATACCCATGACCTAAGATGTTATTATTTCTTGAAACAGCTGTCGTTACGCCGTAACTATACTGTAAGTACAACTTTGAAGTCATTCTTGATGTAGCGGAATCAGAACAAATAAAATAATTTCTTTTTCATCCATTCCCTTCTGTTTTCGGGCCTGGAAGCCAACAATAAAAATTTTCCTGTGTCTCAAAACAATTAGTTATTGTGAAATGTGGTGTATCATAGAGTTGGCCATTTCTAAGAATATAGAAAAAAAAGGGGTTATAACCGTTAACGAGAAGATCATTTTTGCAGACACTTCCCAATTTAGCAGAACTTTCGCAAACGTGAACACTGAACATCCTTAAAAGTAGGTCCAAAATTCCAAATACTACATAGTAAGCTCCACAATCGACTGAACACAAGAAAGCTCGCATCTTAAAGAATCTCAGAGCGAAAACGCCATCAGTGAGCGGTTATAAGCAGAGCACTTCCTACTTATCTGGTGTGACAGATATAACTGAAAGCTTCATTAAGACATTTCTCGTCTGGGGCGTTTCCTCGATATGCTGGATACTTATGTTGTGAATAATCGTGAAAAAAAATTGGTTTTCGGCATAAAACAAACTTGCTCCGCTTCTACGAACAGAAACATGGGGAACACACCATTGCTGGACGCATATACGATATAGACTAGGTTTGCCTTTTTGAGTATTAAATTTCAATCCTAGGATCTCCTTGGTTTACATATGGGGTCCGTTCTTAAATGCACCTTCATGTTACCTAAAAAAAAATTGAAGTAAAACACCAAAGAATTTTAAAAAATGTAATGCTATATTGTGATATTTTCGTATGATCTTGAAGTCCATTTGTCAAACTGGAAAGTTAAAATAGAATCTCTAATAGAGCAGTTATGAAATTCTAAAGTTTTCCCCAGCTCTAAGACAAGAAACAGAATAAATAAATAAAAATAAAAGAAAATATGAGCTTTGTGACTGACTGACTGGCGCCTGGCGGTGAGATTCAGCCAGTGCCTCAGGTCGTACTACTTGTGCTGTCAGTTGTGTTCGATCAGCTGTGAGCAAAACATCGATTATTATACAATCCGAGTGCTTGTGTAAAGGGAAAAAATATAACTGATTTTAGCCCGACTATTGAACGTTTTACCTAGCTTCAACATAAACATATAGTTTAGAGTTTAGTTGTTTCGTATTTTTAGTTGCATGTAATTCTGTTTAGAAAGAAAACAACATGGCTGGGCCTGTGTCTCCTCATCTTGTTATTCCCATGATGTTGTGGTAAAAAAAAAGACAGCTTGAGTGTTCCAAATACCAATCATAACACTCTGATTTTTTTTATTAGGGGAGAGACACCACCATCTCATTGTATCTCAGCAATTCAAATATCTCATGACCATTGCACATTAGTGACTGGAAGTCATGACGGTCAACTATGTGTTTGGGCTATGGATCCCAATACATACAAGGTGCTATACTTGCAATATTTTTTTCTCTAAAAATAAATCCTGGAATGTATGTTAGCTTTTACAAGTAGTTTGGCTGAGTTTGCAAGGTGATAGCTTTTCTTAACTGATTAGTATTTTTTATTGTAGGTTGTAATTGCTTATGTGTGCGCTGTCAAGGGCATAGTTTAGTTGCATAATTTGACCATAAAATTCATATATTCCTACTAATTTTTAAAAATAATGTTGCAGGCTACTCCAAAGTGTTTCTTGGTAGGTCACACAGCTCCAATTGTGTGTCTGGTAGCAGCAAAAAACACACTAGAAATGGAGTGCATTGTTAGCTCCTCGGAAAATGGGTTTGATACTTAGCAAATCAATAAATTGTTTTCAATATTTTAATGAGTATTTAAATTTACGTAGAGAAATGTGTACATGGGATTTAATAGATGGACAGTGTATAGAATCAGTCAAGCTTCACCAAATTCATTCACACATCCAGGTAACATATTTTATGTCCATTATCTACTGAAAGATGCTTGATTATTTCCATACTGGTCAAATTAGTCTTATTCTTTTGGAGGAACCGAAGATGCATCTCTGTTTTGCATTGGAAACTATCCGGAGATCCTTGTAATCGACCCGTTCACGTTAGAAATAATAATGAACCTGACAAGTCGCGTGCATCCAGATTGGATGGCAGCGATTCATGTTTTACGCCCGACGCGAAGACAGGGTATACCTATTCCGAAGTTTTATTTTAAAATGAATCTCTGTCGCTAAAATTTATTGCTTTTCATATTTGCTATTCAGATGATGTCGTATTGGGGTTGACCACAAGTGGAGTCGTTAAGGTTTGGACGGTTGGAGCTCAGGATTTGAACAACTCAGGTGAACCTATTCTGGAACACGAGAGCAAACAAATTCGCTGTTTGAATGCGACGTCCATGACATGTTGTTTATATAATCAACGGACTGTTATAATTGTCAGCCCAAAAACTTGGCAGGTAAACATTGATTATTCCTGACAGGAAATTTTTTTTAATGTTGTACGATCTGTATACTTTTAAAACAAACATATCTATTACCAGTATCACATACCATATTATTATTATTATTATTAATTTTTGTATGCACACAAGATTTATGATGCTGGTGATTTCTCGTTGCTATGCTCCATGTCATCCAAACAAGGCGAATCATGGGTTGGCGGAGATTTTTTGGCTACTGACCGGATTATTGTATGGAACACTAAAGGAACAGCCTTCGTGTACCGTCTACCTACCAAGTAACTTTATGTTCCATTACTTTATAAAACTATTGAAACTAAGAAAGTAATATCGTGGTCATTCTCACCGTACCGTGATATATCCCTCTTCCTAATTGCTTTCACGAATACTCATTACGATACCAAATTTTTGGTTCTGTAATGCATCAGTGATAAATTACTTTTATTTTTTTTTGTTTCTCAGCAAACTGAAAGGACATGTAACGCGGTTAGTGTTCATATGATCTTTTCTCGTAAGCGTAGCTTTAAATGTAGCCAAATGTGGATTAGCAACACCGAAATTCATTTAAAAAAATAAAAACTACAGTATTGTCTGTAAATTTATAGTTGCGTGGTGGAGAGCAAGGACTTCCATAACAAATCTTCAGAGGAAGATTTGCCGTTCCTCTACTGCGTTCTAAAACTATCTGATGAGCAAGTAATAGCTATTTTCTTTTCTTTATGAATTTATTCATCTACATTTAAATTGCGAAAACAGAAACTTCCGTGCCCACCTTCCATCCGCTGTAGTTTAGTTGTCAAAGAGGATGGGCGTCTTGTCAAACTTTTATTACGGGGTGATGCCAATGGTCGCGTTTCCGTCTTCACCATTCCAGAGGTTACGGACAATCAGTTGGAACAAATTCAGCAGCTTGACTTTGACAATCCGCCAAGTATTGTATAGCGATGTGTAATTTCTTGTATTTTGAGTTTACCATAATATTTATTTTTTAAACCAAGATATGACATCTGAGTCATGCAGCAGTATTTCCGATTCATGGATGGCGATTCAACCGAAACCAATAGGAATCCTAAGCCACATGGTAAACTAAATAATAAAAAAAGTCACAATTTCTGCATTATTTATTTATTTGTTTTAGGATAGTACCATTCCTGTAACGTCTAGTTTATACATCACAACACAAAATCGCCTCGTGTGCGGTAGAGCAGATGGCTCAATCGTTCTTCTCAATGGCATTGCAACGCTTAAGTTGCTGCTACTTCAACAAACCTTTACAGGTATTAAAAAAATATTCTATTGATTAAATTTAAAATATTATAATCAAGCAAGATTCTGCAATCTTTGATTTACATTTTTCGTTTCAGATATTCCAGATGTACTCACACTAAATGGGCACACAGGAAGAGTGACTTGCCTGCTCTATCCGTATCAATTACACAATCGCTATGACCCAGAACAGCTAGTTTCTGGTGGCGCTGATTTCACGTTATGCTTGTGGAACATCTCTTCTGGAACGTTACTGCAAAAATTTTGCGTACAGGTCGGGGAAATAGCGCAGTTGCTAGTACCTCCAGCCAATTCTTCGGTATCTCAAATGTTTTTCACGTTTCAAATTACAAATAACACAATATGTAATGATTTGACATTTTATAGCCACGCATTTTGCAGTGTATCTGTAGCGTTGCAAAAGATCATTCGGTTTCCCTCATCAGTTTGAAGGAACGCAAATGCGTCCTTCTCGCATCACGTCATCTATTTCCAGTAACGTGCATCAAATGGCGTCCATTGGACGATTTTATGATGGTCGCTTGCTCAGATGGCACGCTCTATGTATGGCAAATGGAAACAGGTAACAAAGCAGCTCCACTTTGATTACGACTAAACGCTCCAAACCATTCGTCTTAAGTTATTGGAATTTTTATGATCGATAGGCCAACTCGATCGGGTAGTCCATGGCATGTCTGCGGAAGAAATATTAAATGCATGTGACGAAAGTGTATCTGTCATTCCCAGTTTTCAAGAAGGTGGACTTGCAAATCCTGCTATTCACTTTTTCCGGGGACTTAAGCATCGTAACATTTCTGCTATTCGTCACGCCGCACTCGTAAATCAGTTTTTCTTGACGAAGAATATTTACTTTCCGGATGTTGTTATGTTATTGTCTTTTTAAACATTACTTTCTATTCAAAGAGAGGGCTTAATCAACTACAACACGCTAATGCATCTAACAATCAAGATTCTGGAGATCTTTCGAAAGATCGTGGTGTACCTTTGAGTATCCAAGGACTCCGTTCTAATACGAGTGAAACAGAATTTCATGCTGTTTTCTTCGACGCCGAAGCGCTAGTTGGTAAGCTATTCAAAGTTTGACCTATCTTTTGCTACGTTGCTAATGCCCATATACGTAGTTCAACTTTTGCATGAGGAATACAGTTTGATGTCACCAAATACGCTGGAAAACCACGGCCTTATCAACCAAAATGAATATCAAAAGGTTGCTGCTTTGACTCATTCGGCTTCACCAGATGCCCAAAAGAAAATAGCAGGTATTACTGACATGTTCTTTGTAATTTAATTGTTTAAATTTTTACTCCGAAAACTTTGCCGCTAACGTACCTCTATACTACTAACCAACCCCCACCAAAAAAACCGGAAAAATAGATTTCCTTGGCAAAGTTAAGGACAAAGCTGGAGACATGGAAAGGCGTCTTAAAGATAAAGACAAACACGGTACTTGTTGTAGAAACTCTGCATCATGGCATTCTTTAGTTTTTGTCAATGTTAACAAGTAGAAAATTTTTCAGTTATGAGAATTCCATGAAATTTTATCGTCTATTTTAATTATTTTTTAGGTATTCTCGCAAAAGTTCGAGAAAGTGCGGAAAATATGCAACACAAAATCCAATCCAGGAATGATGGGTTGAACGCCAAATATCCGGATAGAGGTAACACTTTTCTATTTTGTTTTATATCTTTGTATGCATGCTTCCTGTCTTGGCCAAGACAGGAAGCAAAATTTCTTCAAGCGTTTTTATGTTAGATTTATAGATTTATATGTTTTAGAAGAATTGGGGGGTATATAGGGAAACACATCGTTTGTGAGTTAAAATGAAAGTATCAGCTCTTTGGCTAGTAGAAAAGTATTAGTGAAGATCTTGGCTCTTGTTTATAACCGGCTCTTATAACAATCAAAGGGTATTATCCCCACTGGGTCATGTCCTAGTTACGTATCAGTAGTACCGTGGGTGATAAGTTTTGCTTAGCGTATTTGAAGAATATTAATAGTGCCAGCCAAATGTTAAGCAATAGTTGAAAAGAACATGGTCTTTCAAATCGCAAGACAGGATATACCATTTTTTCTGGGTTTAATTATTGTACTTTAAAAGTGAAGGTTACTCAAAAACTATATCTTTGTTATTTATAGGCTGCCTGGTAAAAAAATTTTTTAGTCTAACAGTTCTTTGTTTACATAAGGAGCTGAAGACGAACGAGACGGTGCCAGTGTCGGGAGTAGCGGAAGTACGCGTCATCGTCAAGTTCCGAATTCTTTGCCTACTGATTGGAGTTTGACGATGGAAATTGCACAGCTCCTTCTTTCATTACTTCACGGTTGGACGTTGGACGCAGATTTGGATCATGCGTGTCAGAGCCGATTGGGTCTTGCTAAACCCAAAAGTCCTATCTGCTTTGGTCTTATATCGCGTTCTGGTACGAACTTTGTCATTCGTTTTATTGAATTGAATTTTTACAAATAGCGTGGTTGTTTTTCTAATATTGTTAACAATATTGAAATTATTTGAGGATAAATTGTTGTTTAGGGCACATGATGCTGATGCTACCTACGTGGCCTGCGGGTGAATCTGTTGAACATTTCACTGCCCTAAGTCATTGGTCAATATCGAGTACCTTAACCACAAACCATCTACTGGCTATTGTGGCATTGTCGAATACCCTTATGTCTATGAATACTACGGCATTCAGCGATGGAAAACTCGTCCGCCAATACCCTCCAAGGTTTGAAAGCTTTCAAAATTTTTAAGTTACTAGGTCTTCGTGCTATGTAAGACATTTGAATTCGTTCTCCTAGTCCAGTTATATTTAGTTTTATTCCATACTGAAATGGTACGTATTGTGCCAACGTTAGGGATGCCAAGAGGTCTGGCGATGATAGAAAGGCGGAAGAGCCTTTTACTGTCCATGATGTGCAAACAAAACAAGGGTGGAGCTTAATGGCTACATTACACTGTGTCCTGTTGCCTGATAAAGTCTGCGAATTTCAACATCTGCGCCACCCCTCCGGATTGGAAACCTTCCGAAAGGCGCAAATAGAAATGCTTGCTCGCCGTTGGCAAGATCGCTGTTTAGAGGTATTTTCTTCTTGCATTTCTAAGTGGTATTATTCACATTTTTAACCGCTATATTAATTCGTTAGATTCGAGAAGCAGCGCAAGCCCTTCTTCTCGCCGAGTTGGAACGAATTGGCGTGGATGGCAGGAAAGCCGTGGTGGATCATTGGGCGACGTTTCTACCGACATACGCAGATCCCTTTACCATAGCTGGCCCGTCGCACAGCGTTGGATTCAACGCAAATAATCTTACAGGATCTGGTACGCAAAACCTTTCTGTTCCTTCACAGCAGTGGGGAAATGACGGAGGATCGCCAGCCCGTTCAGCTGGAGAATATGATGCCGAAGAGGATCATGATGACGAAGATGACGGTGAAGGTATAAACCGTGTCCCCATCAACTTCTTTCATGTTTCAGTGGATTGATTGCGTATATTGATAGATGTCGCCCTTCGTCGGCCAAGCCGTTCCATGGAACTCAAGCGGCGCCAAGCAACGTCTATAGTACTATTGGGCGTCATTGGAGCTGAATTTGGTCAAGACGTTGGGGACAACAAGAAAACAAGCGAAACGGAAACGCGCAAAAGGAAGACTGTTGAAGGCTTTGGCCTAGGGCCAAATCAAAATCTAGCAAGATTGACCAGTGCGTCCCCTTTCTTTATTCAAAATGCTTACATCGTGATGTGATAATAAGCATATCATTTTCTCAGGTAAAGCATTAACGTACCTGTTGTTGGCGCCAGCGTCACCAAAGTTACCTATGCATACATCGTTACGCCGAGCAGCCATCGATTTGATTGGACGTGGTTTCACGGTCTGGGAACCACATCTAGATGTTTCAAAAGTGCTGTTGTCTATGCTTGACCTTTGCTGCGAGGGCGACAAACTAATTCCCAGGTTAGATTTATCATACATCTGTGTGACGTCCTTGCTTCCCTTGCTGCTTCCATTTTTTTTTTATTTTCCTCCTTTTGGTATTTTTATTTGACAATGACGTTATGGTTAATGTGAGTATCTATAAATTTGAACATTTTGATGTACAGCATGACTTACGGTCTTCCGCTGAGCCCAGCAGCAGATTCTTGCCGTACGTCACGGCATGCTCTAACACTTATAGCTACTGCCCGACCCGCCGCCTTCATCACAGCGATGGCACGAGAGGTACGCTGTTGTGATGGACGAAGTCAGATATGCCAAGTCATGCAATATACAAAATTCCATCGTTCTAGGTTGCAAGATACATCACTTTACAGCAGAACGCCCAGACGCTAAATGTGAATCTTGCTAACACTACGCTAGCAAGAGCTAAACCAGAAATACTTCGCGTCATTGAACTGCTGATCGACAAAATGCAAGCCGACATCTCGGATCTTCTCGTAGAGGTATGTTATGCAGCTCCAAAACGATGTAATATATGTCTCTGTGTACAGTACTACGGGTGGTTATATCCGTATGTGTTAGATGGGTTTAGTCAATCGAGAATTTTAGGAATATTCTGTTGTCAGTCCTAGAAGTTAATGCTCGTTTAGTTGTCTGATAAAGATAACGTGTATTTTTTATGATCAATAGGTTACGGATATAGTTTTACATTGCGTGGATCATGGTCATTTGAAAGGTCGCTCGCTCTCCGAAGTATTCCCTTCCTTATGCCGCTTTAGCCAGATTACACATTGTTCCTCCAGTCGTCGAATAGCTGTTGGTTCCCGAAATGGATCTCTCGCTTTGTACGAGCTCCGCGGACAAAAGTGCCAAGTAACGCAGACTTTTACATTTTTCCAATAAGGATATTTGACCCTGGTTATTAACTGAGTTGTCATAATTTCTTTCTAGTACATACAAGCTCATAACGCTGAAATAACAGCTTGTGCGTTTTCTCCTGACGGCAAAAATTTGGCGTCGTACTCTTCTACGGAGAACCGGTTGTCGTTTTGGCAGGTAAACGATTTTGTTGTTGTATTATTTATTTACTTTTTATTTATTTATTTATTATTATTATTACTATAATAAGTTATTTTAAATACACATGCTGCATATTATTATGGCTAGATTGTAGATTGTGTTTCATGATGAAATGACAAGGTCAAATTTTTTCTCATTTCAGCAAGCTGCAACGGGTGTCTTTGGATTGGGAGCTGTTCAAACACGCTGTGTGAAAACATACACCACTGATCCGTTACCTCCATGTGTGCGATCCGGTAATACAATACCATTCCGAATGGCACGTCTTCAGTGGCATAGTGGTAAAACAGTAGCCATTATGCTCTCAGATGGCTCAGAGACGCGATACCATCTATGAACAAGGAAGAATTCAAATTGAAGGGATGAGTTCTAACGAATGAAAGTTCGAAATAGTCGTCACATTCCTTTCGGTCGTCATATTGGTGTTAATAGTAAATAGTTCAATGTTTCGAAAAATTATTTGGATGTCTAATACACAATTACACATTACACAACAAAGTGAAAAAAGAAAACGTAACACAGTACACACATTCAAAATATGTTCAAAATCCAGACAGATGGCGTTTTCAAGGAGAAACAGCTGATAGCCAGCAGCTGATGAATCTTGTACTCGCTTCCTGTTGGATATTGTAGAATCTTGCAGTAAGTTTGTGGTATCCGCCGGACTTTAGTAATGGTTCTCACTAAGGATGTATCGCTTCCGAGTGAAGAAGAGCTAACAGTTCAGGAGGTAGAAGTTAGCACACCCGGGCTAAGAGCTGCTGCATTTCACATGGGTAAAGCATGTGAAAATGCAAATAATGTAAGTAAGCTCGATTGTTAAGTGCATGCCCATAACACATTTCTTGAATTTGCTCAGATTAAAAGCTATTCTATCTATCCAAGCATTGAATTAGTACTGGGAAAACTATTGTTTAAAACGTGTCGTTTATTCAAAGGAATTTATGCTTTGTCGTCAAGAATACAAGGACCCTCGCCAATGCTTGAATGAAGGAAAAGCTGTTACTGCCTGTTCATTGGATTTCTTCCGAAAGATTAAAAAGAACTGTGCTATGGAGTTCACACAGTTTGCTAATTGCTTGGATCGCTCCAGCAGTGATTTTAGCTTTTCACCGTAAGGCCAATATAATACTGAACTTGTCCATCATGTTTTTTTAATAAATTTGTATATTTACTAGATGTCGAAAAACACAAGCAGTTTTTGATAAATGTATGCTTGACAACTTGAACATGGAACGGCCATACTTTGGTTATTTTTCTGAAGTAAAAGTTCATCACACAGAAAGACCCCGACCTGAAGGCATCAAGAAGCCAGAATATCCTGATACGCCAGTACCAGTCCCAGATGATTTGCCTCTTTCACCAGCTAAATTCGGCAAGCGTGTGTTTTCTTAACGAAACAATACGATCTCCGTATTGAAGGAAAAAGTAGGAAGACTTGTAATACATGAAAGTAAAAATAGTTGAATCGAAACGTTAATGTTGGGCTTAACAAAGCCAATTGTAATTGACTATATATTACACATGTGGAGCCAGCAGCTAGGATATTTCACAATGAATAGTTAATTGTTCATGTTCATTGATGAACACCAAGCTAGTCGTTTTTCAAATCTCACAGGCTAGCGTTAAAGCTGCGTCTATACTAGAAGTTTTTACAGAAAAGATACGGTCATATAGACATAAAGGCATACAGTCTTACTGTCACGCTATTTCCGTTTTTCCATAACGCAATCTAGACTGCAAATAGGTTTACAGACATCATACGGAAAATGAGCGTATTTGAAAAGCTTATGCTTTATTCTCATTGGTTGAACCTTATTTTTCAGCTTACGGAAGCTCTCACTTACGGAAAAAGTTTGAATCATTTCAAACTTTTTTTCTTACAGACATACAGGCAAAAAGGCATACGGTTACGGAAAATCGCTAGTGTAGATTGCACGGAATAAGCTTTCCGTATGCCTGTATCGAGTCTGTATGTCTGTATGACCGTAATTTGTCTGTAAAAACTGCTAGTATAGACGCAGCTTAAGATGGAGTCAACGTAACTCCTTGCTAAAATCTTCATATTGGCTTCCCAACAGGATCTTTCAACAGTTGCTTCTTGCGCAACAGCGGATTCTGATACCTCAATTTCAGAAATAAAATAAAACAAAAACAAACAAAAATTTAGCAATCCGTGGTGATCCCGCAGACTGCCGCAGACAGTTGTTGGCGATCGAGTATTGAAGTTGGCGGATGTGTTCTGGAAATATTTTTAGCTTACCAAACAATATCGAAATCATATTTAAATAGTAAATTAAGAATTTGACCGACGCAGGCAAACATTAGCATAGAGTTTAATATATGTTTTCAGAGAATTTTTTATGAGTTTGCAAGGGAAGAATTGATATGTGTAGACTTTTAAGAAACCTTGTAACTTAATAGGTAGTTGATGTTGGCCTTGACTTCGGTAGTGTATAAGGTTGCGAGTCATAAAATCACATTTCAGTAGAAGGCACAATGGTTTAGTTTCAAACAACTGAACAGTCAGAAATACGAGATGTGTGGGGTAGACAAAAAAAAAAGAAAGAACGAAAACCGTAATTTTAGTAGACGTCTTCTTCGGGTACGTGGAAGATTGTCGTCTCTCACACTCAACTTTTTCAAGTCCGTCAGGATAGTCACGGATTTCAGCTTGTGCGTGATAAAATTGTTTTGAACTACAGTTGAACTCTCTTGTAAAAATGCAACTTTAAAAACTGAAGGCAGAGAATGGGATGGTGAAGGAACAAAATTATCCTTGTGAAGGCAATGTTGCTAAAAGCCGCGGCACGAAGAATAAGAAGTTACTTTCTTAATTTCCAAACCGACTCGTTAGGTTGAAGAGGCACGTTGTTTCAGTGTTCGCTAGAATAAAAAAGTATCCTGCAGTTAAATGCTAGGAGACGAAAATGTATGGAAAACTATTTGTCTTACAGGTATGTTCATCTGGGGTAAACCGGTTTGTTGCACATAATTTCTTAAAACTGCGGAAACTTTTTTATTTTTAGGAATGCTAGAAAAAAAACCAGTATCTATGGGCAGTATGACAGATCAGCGAACGTTGCATCTTGCAAGTGTAGTTGCATTTCCTATTAGAAAGTTGGTTGATTTATAATTTACAGACAGTTTGACTAGTCCTTGACACAAGATTCGCATGGATATTTAATTACACATTTTTTTGTTTCGAGATACAAATATTTCTATTGCATCATGTGCGACAACAACGAGGCGACTACAGTCACTAGTGCCGTTCAGAGTATGCGCCAGTTGAATGTACCGTGGTTTGTATAACGATTAAAACATTGTATTCTTATAAAAATAGTTCACCTTATATTCTTTTCAGGTAAAATTATTGTTTAATATTTCATAGTAGTCAGTCGTTAAGAAACGGTGTCACTTAAAGAGGGGGTGTGGGTATGGAAGTTGCCAATCGCAGAAGTTTCCGTGTTGACATTGGTGGATCGTCACATGGCTTTTTTACGCTTACTATGCATTAGGTACGGAAACTTAAATTAACTACTTGTACGTTATGTAAAGAATGATTCATTGAAAAAAATGTCCAAAGGCATCATTACAAGACTTCTAGTGTCTGTCTATATAGGGCTTTTCGACATCTTTTTGTTACCTTTTCTACATCGTGCAACGCAGCAGTCGAGTCACATTTCGTCTGCTACGCCCAAGTAATTTTTTCCTTTAGAACTGGTGTTGGCATGGCAACAGCAGTTGCCATTGCCAAACCACCCATGTTGCCATAACAACACCAGTTCTAAAGGAAAAAATAACTGGGCGTAGCAGACGAAATGTGACATCGACTGCTGCGTTGCACGATGTAGAAAAGGTAACAAAAAGATGTCGAAAAGCCCTATAAAGGTAAACTGAAACAACAAAATGTAAAAAAGAACAAAATTTATATAAAAATTCTTTAATTGAACATGCAGATCGATGTCCTGCTTTAGGTTTGCAACCAGATTTGCCGTTGCGATAAATTTTTTGATCCCGCTTGCCGATGACGCAATAATAATCATTTTGTCCTTACTTTTTGTATGGACAACGAACACAACACGTGTTAAAAAATTGCAATAATTCGATAGCGATGCAATGAAAGAACTTTTTATTGGGAAAGTGAAAAAAGTAATTGTTTTTGTAATTGTTTCTATTTTGACTTTGACTTCTATATGGCCAGCAAATATGATCGGAAAAATGATCGGGATTGGAGATCAAAAAATTGATTGTGATTGCAATCATGGCAAATCTGTTATCAACGTGGCTAAAAAAAAAAGTAACATACGCACAAGCATGGACTACGAAGTAAAGACCGTGATGGATGGGCTTCATAGGCAGTGGGGATAGACATGCTTGGTCCTGTCGGTGGAAGCGCTTGGAACGGTTAGGGGGAACTTGCTCGAAGATTTTTACGTTTTCCTCACTGAAGCAGTGTTTCACACACCGGCTTTTTCAGGTGTAAACTGGTCCTACCGGTTGCCCCTCCCCCCTCTCAACGAGCCCAATTCATAGATCATGGTCTTTTACTTCGTAGTCTGTGACACAAGGCATACGTACTCCCATGGAAGTTTGTGTAGCCTTCTCATTTTCAATTTTTTGAAACATTTATTGGAAAATTCAAATCGTATTATGTTTTTCTATTTTTTTTATAGAAGGTGTTCCGCTGCTGCCGGTATAGGGCTTTTCCACATCTTTTTTTTTACCTTTTCCAGATCGTGCAACGCTGCGATCGATGGAACGTTTAGTCTGCTACGACCGGTTATTTTTTTCCTAGAACTTGTGTTGGCATGGCAGCAACAGTTGCCATTGCCCAAACAACCCATGTTGCCATACCAACACGAGTTCTAATGGAAAAATAACTGGGCGTAGCAGACGAAATGTTCCATCGACTGCTGCGTTGCACGATATGGAAAAGGTAACAGAAAGATGTCAAAAAGCCCTATAGGGGTTTTTCGTCGAAAAACACGGTTGCCAGATCGTGAATTGGTAGTAGGGGGCTATGTGCAAAGCCCGTCGCCATCTTAAAAGTGTGTTTGCGTATGCCTGTATGCGCCCAATTCCCTTGGCGCTGTAGTACTCTTCGTCCAGCGCATCAAGCGGGTGTGTACTGTGCCTAGGGCATTGACCGCATACAGGCGTACGCAAACTCACTTCTAAGATGGCGGTGGGCTTTGCACGTAGCCACCTACTACCAATTCACTATCTGGCAACCGTGTTTATCGACGAAAAACCCCTACAGACCTATAGATCTCCTTCACAATACGAAAAGCATGAAATTCTCATGTGGCAACGCCGAAATCTGCCATCCTTATTCCGTGTTTCTCAATCCGCTTACACGGAATTTATTGCTTGTGCAATCATAATTGATTGTCCCTATACTAGTCAGGCTCCTGCTATATTTAGGGAAAATACTTTTGAGCTATCATTTTACAAGATGTCGATGAGTCTTCTGAATTGAAGGCGACCCCCATAAGAAAACTTCCAACTTTATTGGACCTGATTACCCGTTTTTCGGGTTGGTCGAGGTTTCTGGGTTGGCTGCCAGAATACAGCTGATAAGCGTCGCCTCGCCTTGATAAACTTATGAATCCTTCGAGTGGCGAGAAACTTCTGTTTTGCTAGAATTTTTGTAGATGGACGAAATTTTGCAGCGACAGTGGCAAATGCATCCCTCATGTTACTGCAAAATATCGTACATAATCAAAAATTGTAATGGAACTAATATTTCACGTAAAGTGCGATGCCTTAGCCGGTATTATTGCTGTCATAGAATAGAGCTGTTCGGGTTTGTGTTTCTTTTCCGTTTTATAGCAACATTCATGCTGAACTAGCAGTGCGGGGGCTCTCCGGGGTTGTGTTTTTTTTTCAACTCAGCCGGAACAACCATCATTTTTGAAAGGGCGTCGGGCTAATCGGGGTAGCTCTTGATTCCCTCGCCCCCATTGGTTGATGAGGTGGCATCCCGTTTGAGCCCCGAGCGCTCTTTTTCGGGTTGGATGGTTAATCCGCCTGGAGTCAATCGGATCCGATTGCTACACCATAGCGGCCAAAAAAGTTTTTTTTGGGGATCTTGACACCCGAGTAATGGAAAATGCTTTATCAGTAAATTTGTCTTCAGGCATCACAATAGTTTTTTTTCTGATCACCACTAATGGCATTTTCAATGTAACGTTGTTTGTTCAATCAAATTGAATAAAGCATTGTTCCAAATTGTTTTCGCTTCTATTTATTCGTTGACCTGTTGTCGGAAAATTAGCTTATATAGGGCTGTTCGACATCTTTTTTAACATTTATTGCCATCGTGGCAACGCAGAATCGATGATAGATTTCGTCTGCTAGACTGCTACGAGAGAATTGTGATCGGTAGTTAAACAATTAACTACCGAGTAATCGGTAGTTAAACAATTAACTAAGATCACAATTCTGAGATCTCGTTTGCCGAATTTTTCGGGAAAATGCACCCCAATTGTGGTGTTCTGTTTTAATACAGTGGTTCTGGCGCACGATTTTCGATAAGTGAATTGCATATCAATTTTCGTGGATTATTTAATTTCCCTCGTTTCCTGATTTCCGAGGGTTACACGTCTCAAACAATTATTGTGAGGTTTTTACAACTGTGAACGTTTGTGTCGAACGTTTGCTTCTTCGGCAGTTTGCTTTTATCTCCGTGACAGCCGTGATATTTGATATAATTGTGGCGGGGATATCCCAGATACCCCGCTGGCATTAGGACAAGAAAAAAGTACGAAGTAAAAAGAACTAGCGTCTGAATAAAAGAGGCTTGTGGGCCTTTATCCTGCAACATAATGACGCTTCTTGGTGGTTTGTTTCTCTCGTTTACCCAACGAACAATAACTGTTTTTATTTTACAGTAACCCAAAACAGCTTAAGATGGGCGGATAAAATAAACGGTAGGGCTCGATAAATGTGGTGAATTAAGAAACCAGGTACACTTTAGAGGGTTTTAAAAAGAGGAAACCACAAGTACTTGCGATACGTATGGGAAGATAAAAAGAATGTAAAAAAAACTTGTTTAAGTTTTGAACTAAAAATATCAAAAGAGAGTAACACTGGGTTTAAGGTGATACCTAATATACCTAACTTCCTCGGCAACGAGTTGATCTCTGAGACCAGCGGCCCCAGTGAAGTAAGTAGGCGCAGCTTAGACGAATGCTTTTTGGTGTTCATTTATAATTAATACAAACAATTTTTTTTATTTCTGACAAACAGTCTATTTATTACTATTGGATAGGGAACTACGAATAGAAGGAGGAAATGGAGGACATCAGTTGTTTTTCTTTTCTTTGTTAAACAAGAAAAGAGTGGCGACGGGGCCGTTTCGGGGCGGGTTCTTGATCCTGCCTCGGTTGTGGCGCTTCCGGCGTGGTGACTCCGACGGGGTTGTAGCGTCGATCAAACTCCATATCGTACTCTCGAGCGAGTTTTTGTTTTTTCATTTTCTTCCAGGCTAGATACTTGACCACCTTAAGCCAGTTGGGGGCTTCCGGTGCGGGTTGGATACCGGGAACGGTGACAGTCAGTAAGACTGCCTCCTCCCGACGGCTGTAAAAAACTTTGCGGTTCGGTGCAGCTATTCTAGCATAAAAAGAAGGAGAATGTTTTTCTGTCGTAACTTTAGTTGCAACGCCTGTACAAGTTTTACGGAAGGATGAAGACTCAAGCCCTGGTGCTGCAACATATTGTAGCGAGCGATCACGGGAGTAACTGTTTATTTGAGGGTTTTAACCAACACGGCCAACTACACAAGGCACAGCACTAAAAGGATAACATCAAAAGGGGAAAAACTGCTTACACTAAGGGAAGAAACGCACAAGTTAAAGCAAATAGACTAACACGACTAACTCACGACTGACCAGACTACCAACTGACTGACTACTCTGCTCGGGTTTTTCATGGTTCTCATCTTCCGTCCATCCAAGGCTAAAGCGATCGGATGGAGAAAGACGACCATTTCCGACGGATGGTGAGTCTCTCTGTTACAGCTAGAACGGAGGGTGAGAACGGGCGTTGAAGCTCTCTCCCACGCCACTCTCGTATTTCTTGAACTAGCAAGAAACCATTCGCTACAATATGTTCGATCTTAGCTTTTTTAACTAAGGGCTAGCTGTGGGAACATTTGGCATAAAAAACAAGTGAAGTAGACCTACTGATAGCCTCTGCTTTAGTCTCAGAGGACTTAACGTCTAAGTTATTTTGCGATATTGGATTATATACGGGCAACACGTAATTAAAATTTAAAGATTTAGCTATATCAGCATCAGAAACAATACAAACAGGAGCAGACTGTATCTTTTTAGGGGTACGTACAAGTTTTGACCCTCCAGTAATAACATCATCATTCATTGTGGTTGACTTCAAAGAGCGCTGCCACCATAATGTAATACATTCCCGAATGAGGGGAATAATATTACCAAGTAAATGTACTTGATTTTTGAAATATACTGAACTTGGAGACGTGTTTTACCCACAATGAATGCTGTGTATTTACTGATCTAAGGCTGTACGTAATACACGAGGAATGACATACAATAACACATAGAACAAGTATATAAGTTCAAGTAAGAATAACATTGGAATAACGTAAGTGAAAGCTTACCGATGGAGCAGCGTGTAGTGAGTGCACGGCAGTAAGCGGAAGAATACAACTGGAAATTGTTGTAGCAGCACAAGAAGACAGTCAGTTTAAGATAGAGGAAGATGCACGGAAAGTGCTCACAAAAGAAAAATTTTAGAATAATATCAAAGACAATTTTAAGACAAAAACTCAAAGCAACATTCAAGAGTTACGAAGAGAAAGATTCTACAACTTAACGTCTTGAAACAAACGAACGAACTGCTCTTTTCCTGATTTGTGGGTTCCCCATGTAACTTCTCATTTCGGGCGTGAACCAGATAATTATAGCACATGAGCAATCAGCACGTGCAGCGGGATCAGAGGATATTTGCTTAAGAGATTGATTGTTGCGCGCATGCGACCAATCGTGTGATTTGTTATTTATCGCGTGATATGCGCATCACACATACGTCAGATGCAGGTGTTCAAGTAGAGCACGTCGATGACTAATAGCTTCTCTGCGACGCACAATTGTTCGAGGCAATATTATGAAGAAGGAGATATATGTATAAGTATTACTAAGAAATAAAATGCGAATATAATAAATGAAAAAGGGTGTAAATATGAAACAATAATATGGGCATAATAAATGGGTATATTTGTAGGCCTTCGTTACAATATATATATTTTTTGTGTTTATTGATGTTTATATTGTTCTTATTGTTATATATATTTTTTTCTTCACTCCCTTTCCCTTGTGAACGTTGTTGTTTTTTTCGATAAAATAAAATTTTTTCTGATGTTACTATTTCCTAAGTTTATTTGAGCCTTGATACAGGGGTTACAATAGGGGAAGCCATAAATTTTCAATCCGTCCGGGGCCGTTTTGGGGCGGCGGGGTTTTCGTCCTCGTCGATTGGCTCTTGTTGCCGTTGCTCCGGCGGTGCTGCGGCTCCGGCTCGTGATCTTGCTCCCGCTTGATCCGTCGTTCTTCCTCCTCCTGGAACCATTGTTCCAGGATCGCCATCGTGAGTGGCGGTCGTGGGGTCCGCGATGGGAAGACGGTTGCCGACGCAGGCGCCGCCGATCTTTTTGGTTGTTCCTTCGGTTCAGCCGTCGGTTTAGGTGGCGTTAAAGCTGCTGTGGGAACGGAGCGCTATTAGGTGCTTGATGGAAATCACAGTCGAACGCTATTGCAGCGAGTTGGCAAAAGGGATCGCCAAGACAGAAATATCATCTTCTATTTGGGGCTGAAGGAAGAGCGATGGAAGAAAGAAAGGTAAAGAAGCGAAAGAAGAGTATAGAAGAAGCAGATTCCAGACTAGAGCTATGGTGGACTGCGCAAAGTTTTCAGCTACCGTGTATACCATTCTTGTATGCGATTGACCCTTCGATGCATCTTCACCCAGCTTTCGAAAGAGAAAAAGGATTCTCCATTTA
The DNA here is from genome assembly GCA_013167095.2 of Daphnia sinensis. Lineage (NCBI taxonomy): Eukaryota > Metazoa > Arthropoda > Branchiopoda > Diplostraca > Daphniidae > Daphnia > Daphnia sinensis. The sequence continues at coordinate 1,298,897 of CM023190.1, forward strand.
CGCAATAATAACACAAAACTGTTTTATTCCAAAAATTGTATTTAATAAAAAAAAACAACAACATACACAAGGGAGAGAGAGAGATAAAACATAATAATAATAAGAACAATATAAACATCAATAAACACAAAAAAATATATATATATATTCATAAAGAAACTCAACACAGACAGTGCCCACGACAGAGAAAATAAAAGAATAACAAACGAAAAGAAAAACACTGATGGACCTGTAACAAAAGAGAAAAAAAGATTACTTGATGTGATTAAGAGTGAGAAAAAAACACTCACTTTCCTCTCTCCTTTAAAAAATAAAAAAATAACAAATTTTTATCATTTTTACGCTAAAAACCTTTAAGTGAAATGTAATTCTATGTTATGTTAAATGTCACTGTATTGCTTACCTTCCTTCAATTACTTACCAATAAAATGTTTTAGTGTCTTATTCCTCTTCACTCAACCCATACGTACTTATTTTGCAATGTTCGTAAATTTCTTCCCTTAATTTGTATTGATATCTCCAATATGAAAAGCAAACACTTTTCCTCGCGGTTGGCCTATTCGATGCATCTTCACCCAGCTTCCGAAGGATTCTCAATTTACGCAATAATAATGGACACAAAACTGTTTTATTCCGAAAGTTGTATTTAATCGAAAAAACAACAACATACACAATGGAGAGAGAGAAAAATAAATATTATAATAATAAGAACATATATAAACAGCAATAAACACAAAAAATATATATATATTTAAAAAAACTCAACACAGACAATGCTCACAACAAAGAAAATAAAAGAATATTAAACGAAACGAAAAACAGTGATGGACCTGTAACAAAAGAGAAAAAATATATTAGTTGATGTAATTAACAGTGAGTTAATTTTAATTTATAAAAAGCTAAATGCCAAGTCTTCCGTCACTAGATGGCGCGGAAATATTCATAGCGGCTGTCTTCGGGGCCTCCTCCATGATGGCCGCCGACTCGGCGGTGATTGGTGGATATGTTTCCATCATGGCCGCCGGCTCGATTGTGATTGGCAGAAATTTTTTCCCTAAGGGCACCGTTTTCAAATGTAATTTTGGTTGGCCGACAATTTTAAAAGTCGTCGTTCTGTTCATACAATGTGACTGGGTAGGCGCGCAAGACGGCTGAAGAGTTGACAGTCGTCGTCCAAAAGGCGGAAATATTTTACATTTTCCGTTTTCATCATTAAGAGTTCCGGATCCAGATTCAACTGGACGTAATTCATGTTGAATCTTATGTGTGTATGTTACATCCCAAACCAAAGTTAAATGATTATGAGACAAAACTCCGGCTGTCGCAGAAGCCTTTCCGATCGGAGTTGGAAAATCTTTGTCTGCTACCAGCTGATGCAGCTGCACTTGCTCGAGCGCCCAATTAAGAATTTCCCATTTGACGGTTCTCAACCAGTAACCGGTAGAACGAGGCTCATGCGAAAACACATATTTATCATCAGAAAGAGTCATTTCATGTTCTCCGCACCTTTTAGTGTTAATCATGTAATAGCACTCAGAAGCCGTGGTGTCTATGGGAATTTTCTCGGGCACGATCACTGATTGTCCGAAAAATGTCATGGTCACGCGGTGAATATTTTGCCATTTTGCGCAAATAAAACCCGGAAAGTTTACCGTGGCGCGTTCATCACTATAGACAACATATCGCACTGGAACAGCACTAGTTGCCTTCACTTTTGGCTGGCTATCGGCATCAGGGAATTGAATAATCCCCATATTCAGTGGTTCAGCGCAATCGCATACAGTTGTTTCGAATGCGCGCGCACGCGAGTAGAAAAGGCATAGCAGTAGTAGAAATGGCATTGGCGACAACTCTATGTGCGAAAACATAGGGAAAACAATATAGGAAAACAAGCGGAACAATATTATGGCCACTATTCTACTTCATCATGTGGGTTTCTGAATTCTAACGAAACTTTAATGATAAAAAGAGTAAATATAATGCTAAGATAAAAAGGATAGGGTAAAAAGTGAACATATTCCGACGGCTTTTGAAAAGTCAACGACCTTCCGTCGGCTACACATCAGCTATACTACGGCAAAAGGGATAGAAAAAATTCGGCCTTGCCATCAAACAAAGTTTTCTGCTAGAAGGGAGCGATATTTCGGGTCAAACTTGGTATTGATAGAAAGAGGAGAAAAAGATCTTAATTATGGAAAGGAAATCAGCACGAAAAAGGCAATGTAGAAGCGCAGACAAGAAATAAAATAGTTAAAAAGTAACGGGAAATGCGCGACTGCCGTGAAGGTCGCGCGCATTTTTCTTAAGACAAATGTACGGGTGGGTGCGAGTGGGGGAGAAAACGGAGGGGAATAAAAAGGAATATGAGAGACTAGATTACTCATAGTTTGCTGATAGCAAAACGGGGACTTAGAATATTTTCAACGCTGGGGTATGGGGAACTATAGTAAGGGGGAAAAAGAAGTAATATCTATTTTTTTTGTGTTGGGTGTGTAAGAATGGAATGCGTTAGCGGTGGCGCTGCTATAGGTGAAGCGTACCTGACGCGACGACGCATTTACGTTCTGAGCGAAGACAAAGAAGGTTGTGAGTTTCAAACGCAACAAGTGGCTCAGTGTACAAGAAATTTGGTTCCCTTTACAGGCTTGTATCAACATTTCAACATTCGACGACATACGAGAGAGGTAAGCGATTGAATTTTCTCGATCGGAAAACCGTTGACGACGCCGGCTCCACCTGCCCACGGACCGTGATAAAAAGGCTCGCCTCGTCCTCTGTTCGGCGAATGAAAACGACTTCCCTCTTGATGGAATGGATTGTGGATTGTGTGAAACGGTACATTTTTGAAACGGGTAAAGGTAACGTCTTGCGGTGGAGCCGTGTGCGTTGGCTGAGGAGGCTGGTTGTGAATGACGGTATTCCTGCCGATTAGTCCTCCTGCTCGGCCGTCAGGCTTAGATGGCGTTAGAGCTTCTGTGGGAACGGCGCTGTTAGGAGTTTGATGGAAATCCGAGTCTACCGCTATTGCATCGATTTGGCTGAAGGGATCGCGATGACAGACATATCATCTTCTTATATTTTGGGGCCGAAGGATGAGCGATGGAAGGTGGAAAGGGAAAGAAGCGAAAGAAGAGCATAGAAGAAGCAAATTTAGAACTAAAGAAGGCTATGTGTAATTGAGTAAAGTCACTGTTCCTACTGTTTCTTATAAGAGTTAAAACAACGAAAGTGAAATGGCTTAACTTGAGTTAATTTATTCGAAATGGCTTTAAAATGGCCTAATAAGCAAAGTGTTTGTGCACTTTGTCATGAAAATTCTAAAAAAAAAAAATTCTCTTTATCCAAATGGGGAAATATGGCTTGGTTTATTGGCTGGGGCGGTGCGGGTTAACGGGGCGACCAACATACGACAAGTAAGTCGACTCCCCGGGTAACCGTGCGAACCCGTCATGGTGTGACGGTGCACCTTGATAATTCCGAACCAATACGCCTTCCGAGCCTAGTTTACTATGTTTTTAATGGATGTTTAGATAGAGATGGCCAGTATATGAAATAAAAATTTTTTTTCAAAGTAAAAACAAGATTTTATTGGAGTAACCAAGTTGGACTTTATTGAATATATGAATTTAGGAAGAAAGAGGCGAAGCAAGAGCGGAGTATAGGATTAACAGTGAAAGTAAAGAGAAAAAGTATAGAGTCAGCGAAGTTGGGAATAATTGGGGACAAGCAACTATGGTAAGACTACAAGGATTTCTTCCATCTCCTTCTTCCTAAAGGTATTCATCGGCGAAACGACGAGGGCGCTTGTATGGTGGCTCCCACGATGATTGGGACCAACCGTAAAGAGGTGGGCGACGATTGGCGGGATCAAGATCGGGTGCTGACGGCGCTGCTCCATTGTTCGTTTTGGATTTGTTCCGTGAGTTTGCTGGACAGCAAGGCGGTGCGGGTTCGTAAACCTTGCTCGTAGAGCTGGCGTTCCCGCTCCCACGAGCTACCTCCGTCGGAGTCCGGGGGCGACGGCTGCCAGTTGGCCAGCTTAAGGGTTGGACATGGTGACCGCACTGAATCCTGCAAGTCGTCCGGCTGTTCGGGTGTGTTCACCGGTGCGATGGAGTGTTGAGGATTCTCGCTGAGTCCCCAGTCGTCGTAGGCAATGGACTCGAAGACCGGTGCCGAGGCCTGGAGTGCGGCACTCTCTTGAGCGGGCTGTTGCTGTTGGTGATCCATGGTCGAGTGGATTGAGATTCTCGCAGCAGATGCAAGTGCGGAACGAAGTTGTGTGTGATTTGGCGAGGATTTTTCTTGTCTTATATAGTTTAGCGCGTTTTCCGATGGCTTTGCCATCGCAGTCCGGCATTGATATTTCATTACGGATTCGCGCTATTGGAAACCGTCACTGTACCGCAGAGGCTTCCTCCGGCTGCGTTGTGGGCGTCATGCGGTTGTCCCGATTTCTCGGCTGACACTTCTTCTTCGGTTACTGATATTGTGTGTTCCAGCGCTTCGTTATTTGCGCGTGCGGAAGCGTCTTTGTTAATTGTATCGCAAGGAATCAGATGGAATTCATCCTCACGTCCTTCGGTGGGAGGGACATTGTCTTCTGCGGGATGTTGAGGGGGTAAATGATAGTTTCCAGCGTCAGTGGTTGTTGCTGAGCATTTGCATCTGGAGAAGTGTTTTCCGTTTGCGCGGTGTCAATATCGGAGCTATCGCTTGCCATTATGTCGTCGTTATCTTGTTCTTCGACGATAACGTTATTTTCCGGGAAATTGGTTGTCTGAGTTGCAATCGATTTGCGGAATCGGTTTTCAAACTCAGATGGGCTCTCGAATGGGGGGCAGGGTTCCGTTTTCCACAACATCGTTTCGTACAAGGGATTCAAACGATTGACATGCGTGCGCTGGCAAATATACGAATTATCGGCTATGTCTACAATACAATTATTATGGACTTTCACTACTCTATAAGGACCTTTATATTTGGAAGTAAATTTCCTGCTATCGCCATCTTTAACTACACGAACATCTAATAAAACTCATCATCTAATCACCTACAACGTATTTCTTTTCTTTCGCTCGCTTGTTATATTGCTCGCGTTGGCGATTCCGAGCTTTCTCGGTTTCCTTTCGATGTAAAATTTGTTCCACGATCGGATACAATGGCTTTAGGCATTCCATGTCGCACAATAATTGTTTTATATACGCACTCCGCTGTTGTTTGGGCAGTTTGATCTTTCAATGCGACTGCTTCCACCCAGCGACTAAAATAATCGGTAATGACTAAAATATAACTATTTCTATTGGGCGAAACGGGAGTAATAGGGCCTAAGAAATCCATACCAATTACCTGAAAAGGTGCTTTTGCGAGCTCATGGGGATGTAAAAGAGCTCTATACGTTGATGACGTATTAGCGGTACAAATTTCACAAGCCTGGCAATATTCAAAATATATCTTTCCCCATTGTAGGCCAATAATAGTTATTCTTGACCTTTAAGTAAGTTTTATAAAAAGTTAAATGCCCACCCATCGGTGCATCGTGTAATTCTTTCAACACTAGCTGGCGGAGGGAGTAAGGCAGGACTAACTGATGATTAATTTTATTACGTTTACTATCTTTCTAGGGCAATTCGTGTCGATAAAGCGTACCTTCAATAATTTCAAAATATTCAATTTCTTTAGCCCAATCCGGCTTGGATTGACCATTTTCTCATTAGGTCCTCCTTTCTCTAGATAATTACGAATATCTATACAAAGTTCATCCTCAAGTTGTTTTTCACAAATCAATTTAATATTATGTGGTACTGGTTGAATACTAGCTACTTTTAACCGGGACAGACAATCTGCATTCTGATGGATACGTCCAGGCCTATATTTCAACTCATAATTTGTTGCGGCCAAGAATATAGCCCATTTACCTAACCTACCATTATTATCTTTTTGATTTTTTAGCCATTGCAATGGTCGATGGTCGCTAATAATTTCAAAAGGTTTATCCAATAAATAATGGCGAAAGTATTTGGTTAAAGTCTATTTTACCCGACCAAAGTATACTTAAATAACTTACTTAATAAACTAACCTTAAACTTAATTAACTTAACTTAAAATATACACTACTAAAGTAACTAAACGGGACAAGGCCCGAGCATAGCGAGGCAAAATAGGGGTTTTGGGTGGGTAAAGTAAAGTATAGTAAGGTAAGAAAGAATAGTTAAGTAAAGAAGAAAAAAGTAAAAGTATAGTAAATGATTTTATATTAGCAAAATATAAAGAAAAATATTAAGAAGTAAGTACAGTTCAGTAAAAAAATTACATAACAAATTTAAACTATGACTAAACTTAATAACTGAATATTTAAAAAAAAGTACCAAAATGTAGGTAATCCGAATGATAATTATTTCCAACTGCACTCTACAACACCTAACAACCAACTGAATGTAAAAGCAAAGATATCGTCTGCTGCTTGCATTGCAGCATTGCCAAATTACAAGAAATAAATACCAATATACCATCATCATGGGTTATGGGTAGGGCTCGGCCTCGGTTCAAATTCGGGGTGACCTTGAACAGCTAACAATGGAAGGTACTGGCACAATAGTGAAAAACACTAAAAAATAAAAAAATTTTGTGATGTCGCGCCAGCATATTCCGTTGTTAGCTAATAACCGCAGGCACAGCAGATACCCCTGGCGCCGCTGCCACAGCCGGAGTATCCTCCCAATCGGTGGAAGCGCTCAAACAAAGGAACCAATTACGTGTCGCCTCATCCAGAAACATCCCAAAATTTTCCGCTTTCTCGTTGTCCCTCCCAACGGTTGTATTGAGCGGTACTTTCGTAGCGCTCCAAACAATCGACGGCATTCTCATCCTTTTTCCCACAGAAAATTGGAGGGGCACGGTATTTCAACTGCGGCACGGGTGCTCGTTGGGCCATCGCTAATGGGGATACGGAGGAAGGGACGCTCGAAACGCTAGAAAATTCGCTGCTTGACTCCCTCTCGTCGTCACTCGAAGTCTCTCCTGGCGAATCTTCCGATGAGTCACTCAGGCCTCTCCTACCTTGGGAACTTAATCCGTCTAGGTCTTCGCTAGAGTCTTCCCCCTCTGAGTGTCTCGGTTCTAACCAAATCTCACGCAAATCACCTGAATCCCACTGAAGAGATTCGGCGTTGAACGTTCCTTCTACCACGCTCTCGACAAATTCACCTCTACTGGCAGACTCACCACATAGAGCGAGTGGGTACGTCGACACCCGCTCTCTTCCAGATACCTCCTCAAAGGTACTCGCCGGCTCGACTACCGTTTTCTCCCCGATCCCACTATCCCAGGGTCTCTGTTGCGCTCGTAACCTCTGGTAATTACAGACAACCTGGGTCTGTGCACCTACGCTTTTGACCAGATTCTGGGACTCAAGATTCGAAGCTGAATGGCCGACCGCTGGTGAAGTCTGAGTCCCTGCGTCCACGCAAGATCCCGTCGGGACCTTCGGCTTAACCCCCAATTCACTTCCTTGCCCTACGCGCTTACTAACTTCCCTTTCAGGTGATGCTGCGATCCCCCTTATCCGTTTACTTTGCCGAAGTTGACCAAAATTCATCTACCCCCTTAAACCGAAATCCTACGACTCTCCGGTCGTAAGGTTCTCTCCGTACACCTATTTCACCCACAGAGCAAGGTCATTGGCGTAGAGTACGGGGGGGGGGGGGGTGCTCGTGGGCTCGAGCCTTCCCGTTCGATCAGTGATCTCTCGAAATACTAGTTAGTTTTAGTTTAGTGACAGTGACTGTGAAAAGATTTAATGATTGAAGTTTTCACCGGGTGTTATCTTTGTGTTATTACAAAAATGAGTGGAAAATCCAAGATTTTTTCAAGTCAATTTCGGCGTTATCGGCAAGAGAACAGGGTTCAGATTCGAGTTCGACGGAAGCTCCCAACAAGTTAAGATTCGTATGAATATTTTTGCTCTTAGTCACTAAATTGTATCTCACCAAAGCCCCAATCACTTGAAAAGGGGCTTTAGTTCATGGGGATTTAAAAGAGCTCTAGAAGTTGATGACGTATTAGCGGTAAAAATTTCACAAGCTCGACAATATTCTAATACATCTCTTCTTATTATATCGTAGGCCAATACTAATGATTCTTGACCTTCAAATAAATTTTATAAAAAGCTAAATCGTCAACCCATCGGTGCATCATGCAATTCTTTCAGCACAAGATTGCGGAGTGATAATGGCATAACTAATAATTGATGATTAATTTATTTACGTTTACTTTTCCAGATCGTATTCCATCAAATCGTTGAGTCTCTTCAAAAAAATATTAGATAATATTGATACGAGATTTTAGACAGGGGAGTTAGTAGAAAAGTAACATATTGGTCTTTGTCAGTGCCCCAACTCTATTCCACAGTACTTACAACACTGCCGTATTCGCCCAACCCATAAGGTGTGACGCTATAGTCCTTACAACACTATAGCCAACTGTTACCTTGGCATCAAAAGCTTAAGGATATTCCATCTCGAATCCGCTCAAATTTTTTCTTCTAAACTGAAGAGCTACCGAACACAAGTGTGCCTTTTTTTTGGAGGATACTGTTTTTCAACACTTTAAGGTTCTGAGACCAGTTGGGTCGTTTCCTCTCATAGGTCTCTGACAGCTGCCGCCCCCGCACAACAGAATCGGACAGAAGAAGAAACAAAAAGAAGACTTACTTGAGATTTTGCATCTCCACCATGTAGCACAATGTTGTATTCAAGAGCAATAAGTATAAGATTTGAGTGCGATGCATGATTACATGACGACTATATATGGAGAAAACCCGATGTCATACGTTCGGTTGTACTGAATACCAGCCGGATCGCATAACGTGGTCATTGGACAATATAATTGATGCTTTGGATTATTTCTAAATCGTCTTAGAAAAGGGAAAAACAAGATGTTTCAGAAGGAAAAAATAAAAATATCGCCGAAGATATAGGAAATATTCGTGGCAGAAAGCGGGTGTAATTTGAGATTGAAATCGGGGTTAGCCGATTCATTTGATTTCGATCAAATCAAATTTTTTGATCGGGCGGCAAATCTGCGTGAAGTACCGTTGTTGAATGAGGCTAAATCAATTTAAAAAAGAAATTTCACAGCCAACAGCTGCGTCTAAAATTCTTACGGAACGCACGTTGAAAGTGTTTTTTTTCCTCGTTTAAGTGTTATGAATTTGATGTGAATCATGTATCGTATTGTAATCCCGTCTCTGACTTGCAAAGGGTGGAGTAAGTGAACGGACAGTCGCTAGTCTACGTGTTGGTGGCCAGCCAGGCCCAGTAAGGGGCTGGCCAGAGGCCAGTCAGTGGCCAAACCGTAGGCTAGAGGAGCAGTCCAGTGTAGTAAGTCTGTGTAGCTGTAAGCTGTGTTAGTGCTGTTGCCGTGTAGTGCTGTTATGTAAAGCTGTAACCTGTCTACGAATAAATAAATCCAGTGAATCTGTTACATGGTGGAGATGCTCCTGTTTTTTCACTGCTAAGATACACGTTGTAACTCGGGTAGGCGTTTGCTGTGAGGGGTCTCTGGAAGTCGAACTCGGCAATTTATTGCCGGGCACGAGGCCACAGCAACGGTCTGGGGAAAGCGTGGATTTGGCAGTGGGATCGCAGAGGATCCTCGTGTGAATGTCACACGGGAGAAGTGAGGTCACAGCCGCTGGAAAAAGAAGCCGTAGACGGGCGGCAGAAGAATGAGCCAAGGAGATTCAAACCTATTACTCGGGTTGGAGGGCGGCAACACCCCTAGCACGGTCGACAGCGGGATTGCAGGGAGCAAACGAAGCACCGGTGCGGGCAAAGGGCCGCTCAAGAGGCCCTCCTGGAGGAGTGAGTGAGCTCACTTTGGGACAAAAAGGTACGTGTGTGCTCAGTGAAGAGTCCCTACCGCGGGAAGTCCCAGATCAGGCGCAATTCCAGTCAGATTCTGAGCCAAAGGGCGAGGAATTTGAAGACGCTCAGTGCTACCAGGATTCTGGGAATCCGGAAGCAGGGAGTGGTGCGTCGGAAGGGGCAGTCGGGCCGATAGCTGCACGTAGGCAGTACGAAGAGGCTCGGGAGGTAGGAACAAAGGAGGAGTAAACGCACGGACCAGGGCGGAAGCTTAAGAGCGACAAGTAGGGCGGGTCATTGATCGTGATCAAGGATCACGATCACGTCAAGCAGAGTTTGACGACCGCGAGTCGCTCATTCCGCAGGTGACAGTCTCCAGTGTCCAGGAAGGTACCGGTGTAAAGGCCGTCTCAGCGGAGGCGGAAACGGTCGCAGGCGATCAGGTATCGCAGTCGCACCGGAGGAAGTCAGGTGACCCAAATTCCAGTGAAACGGTTACATGGACCGTGTTTCGCCAGTGAAGTGTCTCTACCGAGGGAAGTTCCAGGGCCGTCGCAATTCCGGTTTGATTCCGAGCTACAGGGCGAGGAATTTGAGGACCCACAGGGCTGCCAGGATTCTCGGAATCCGGAAGCAGGGAATGCGCTGACGGAAGGGACATACGAGCCGGTAGCTGCACGTAGGCAGTACGAGGTGGCTCGTGAGGTAGGGAACGAAAGTGGGGTTAACGAAAGTACTGGGTCAGGAGATGAGGAGCGACAGGAAGTGCGGGTCGTCGATCGCGATCAGGGTTCGTAAACGCGAGACGCAGAGTTCGACGACCGCGAATCGCTTATCCCGCAGGTGAATGCCCATTATCCAGGAAAGGATCGAAGCACAAGACGTATCGGCGGAAAGAAGACGCCAGGAAGCGAAGACCATCGGAAGCGATCAAGTGTCTCATACTACACAGAGGAAGGCCTACGACCCAAAGTTGCTCCCGACGCAGGGGTCGGTGACCGAGAGCTAGGAGGAGGTGCGGCAATTGTCAGCGCTGATGGAAGGCGCTGTTTGAAGGAGACGCACGGTTGGCGTGAAAGTCAACACCACTGGGGTAACCGAAGGAGTCGTCAGCTACCGACAGCACACCGCCGTCGGGGGAGAGTGACGACGAGGCGGAGGTGCAAAGGGCGGTCTTTGAAAGAAGAATCCTGTGGAAAAGCCTACGACCTAGAGCGTTTAGCAGTCCGCACGAAGCGGTAGTGGTGAGAAGAAGAAGAAGAGGCGGGCGAGCCATATCGGTTCAAAGTCAATCTTCGTCATCAATTTTATAAGTAGAATAGGCCTAACTGAGATTAGCCGAATAGAGACTAAGAGATAAATCTTGAAAAATGGTATTTGTGTTTTCTGTTGTTTTGTAAAGCAATTCCTTTTGAGGTAGCTTTTTTCTAATTTGATGTAATCCCATCCCTGTAGGTAGGAGGGGGGATGTAGCGCCAATGGACTTTGTCGCTTAGCGCGGAATGTTAAGCGAACGGAAAGTGTGGCGTCAGTGAAATTTGGCCCTTGCCGCCGGATGTACCGACGGATATCAGAAGACGTAAAAGCCCGTCTCTGACTTGCAAAGGGGGGAGCAAGTGAACGGACAGTCGCTAGTCTACGTGTTGGTGGCCAGCCAGGCCCAAAAGTGACTGGCCAGAGACCAGTCAGTGGCCAGACCGTAGGCTAGAGGAGCAGTCCAGTGTAGTAAGTCTGTGTAGCTGTAAGCTGTGTTAGTGATGTTGCCGTGTAGTGCTGTTATGTAAAGCTGTAACCTGTTTACGAATAAATAAATCCAGTGAATCTGTTACAGTATTATCGTTCACTAAACAAATCGATACTAATACACAGCCATGGTTCCATCTTGTGTTGCCCTTTGCTGGATATTCATATGAATTAGAAGTAAATTTAATTTTAAGAATATTATCTTCCCTAAATTTCCACCAAGAAACGATTTTTCCCCGTATTTTTCATTTTCCCATTTTATCCCGCGAATACTTGAAATTTCTCAAAATTTGTGATTTTCCCCGAAGAGCGCACACAGGAATGAAAGGATACGGGTAGGACTCGGCCCCGGTTCTCGAAAACCCGGTTTACCCACGGTTCGTCGCCAAAAAAAAGTCGTCCATTAGCGATCCGGGTAGGCTACTCCCCAAGATGGGTAGGCTGGGCGGATCTGATAGGTAAACCGGGTATACCTACCGCCATCTTGGAAAATGGCGGCTTCCAGTGTTTAAACTACAAAGGAAAGTAAAAGATGATTTAACTACAAACTAAAAGTTAAACTTCAAAGGAGAGTAGCAAAAAAATAATGGTTTGTGTTACCCACCGGTTCCAACTTTTTTGCCGAGAATACCTACCCATTTGGCCAAATACCTACCCATTGGACACGGGGCCGATCCCTAGATACGGGCAGAGTAATAGAAGTCTCTGGTGTAACCACGCATATGGCGGGCCCTCCCATTGCCTTTTTGGCGTGAAAGTCTTTCCATGGTCTCCCTGTCCCATAAAGAAAGCGCCACAGCGGCTGTGTTGTGAAATTGTGACTACGCTTTCCTCTGCTGCAACTCAGTTCATAGGTGGCAGCATGGTGGCAGTTACGGTTATGGGACACTTAAATCGATATCTTGCCTCATTTTCTAACAATTGATACGCGAAATCGGCAACAACTTTTGGGAAAGAATCCGAGAGGGGGAGTTAACATCGCCCGAGTTACACCAGAGACTTCTATTACTCTGATACGGGTCTCCCTTTGCGGAGAGTGCTAGCGCTTATCGTGCACCAACCAGAGTTCTTTGACCATGCCCAGAGTAAAAACCCGCAACGCCATCTACGGAAGTTAACATGCGTAGCTCAAGTTGTTTTGCAGGCGTACTACTGGTGTTCCTTCATGAATCTCCCATCCATAAAGTTGTCATGCAAGCGGCCAAGCGCCATCTCAACCAAAGGAGAAAGGACGGTACCACATATCGAGCACGCATGACTGCTCTGCAGTACTCAGGCTCATGAGAACAATTTTTACTCGCTAGTCAATAGGGACTAGGGTACTGGTGTAGTCATATGGAAAAACACTACATGCTTAAGGTGCACATTGAAGATTTTGGATACTGGCGTACGTTATCGCCAACCGAGTGACAGAACGACGGAAATTTGTGGATGGAAAACATAGGTTACCTATTAAATTCGCTATGCTCGTTATCAGATATTTTCCGTGCACGTTTATATAATTGCACTTGTTTGAGTCCATATTCATTGCACATATACGTCAACATTTTTTTTCAGGTGAAACATTACATCCATTTATCTAAAAGTTAGCTTTTTAGCTTTTGAATTTTTTCAGCAAAACCTTCCAAACATAGATTATATACAGTATTCTTGAAATATCGTTTCAGACATTGTGGACCAATTAAGAACTATTATTTGTTTCTTGTTTTCCTGATGGTAGTATTTGCATAGTGTTTAAAGTGCTTGTGAAAGTTCAGAATGTAACTGCTGAGCGTGAAGAAAATTGCTGAAATTTTTGTTTTGCCTTAAAACAGTATTTCATTTTAAAGAAGCAATTTTTTACCAAATAGTTTATGAGGATTTGTTGTCATGTTTAGTATAGCTGGTACCAAACTTAGATGCTGTTAATGCATTTTTTTGTAAACAAACTCTGTTATTGTTAGTTAATTTATATCTTGGCACTATTTCTATTCCATTTTAGCATGCCTCATGCAACCAGGAAGTGGGAAATATATCCAGGAAGAAACCGTTTTTGTTGTGAAGGAAGGATAATGATGGCTAAACAAGTTGGAATATTCTACGTTACAGTTGGACTTATTGTTGCAACAAGCTGCACCTTCTTCATATTTGAGTATGTTTCAACTTTTGAGGCTCTTATTTTTATTAAAAAACTGTTTCCAATTTTATTAAATGCCATTTTAATTCAGTAAGTTAACATACTGTAAAAAAAGAAAGAAAAAAGCTTTAGTGTTTCCTTAATCATTTTTATTACTAGGTTATGTCAGCTTACCATTACTTAATACCTTTCTGTATTCATGTAAAAAGCAAACCTGCTTGACTAACCAAGAATGGATCTGAAATTGTTCAATAAGTATAGTATCATAACCAATTGCTACGAATTCCATTACAGCCTTATGTTATGTTGAAGTATCATTCATTGTAACAGGACTTGATGGTTTTTAAAAGGGTAAATGAGAAAGGCTTGGATTTATATTAGTTAAGAATCTTCATGCAGGCTCTTTCAAGCAGTTGAATATTAAGAGTGTCATTTCTTCCCAATGAACTATAGCAAATAATGTACTGCCCTAGCTAAACAGTTAATTTACATGTAATGAATTCTGATACTACAGCTGCCTGTTAAATGTTGAAAGCAAAGAATTTTTACCTGAGTCAAAAATCGTGGATAAATTCAGTTTTTTTAGTTATGAATGAGATTTGTAATGACATGGTATCCTAGTGGTTATTATGGTAAAATTGAATATAATTTAACCCCATGAGATTTTTTAAGGGTCATTAGATTGACAGTTGGTTTCGTCGATTTCGTGTTGTTTTTTGCTTTATTTGTGTGGTGGGTTGGCCTAATAACACTAGGACGATTGTGATGCATTAAGGACAAATGATTTTATCAATCGTATTAGTAAATGAAGGATGAAATAAGTTTCGTGACGTTCAACCATCAATTATGTTTACGTAGTGAAATAACTCATTCGATTTTGCTACTTTTGAAAGCTGTCCGTTTTTAGCTGTTAAAATTACCCCAGCCATTCCTGCTGTCGGAGGTCTCCTGTTTACCTTTGTCCTTGCAACTCTTTTTCGAACGTCGTTTTCCGACCCAGGCGTCATTCCTCGGGCCACCCCGGATGAAGCGGCGGATATTGAAAAACAAATAGGTAACAAATGTGTTCTTTGTTTGTTAGTTTTTGTTTTGTTTTGTTTTGTTTTTTTTTGTTGTTGTTGTTTTGTTTTGTCTTAGGATGTCCTGTTATTTGTCCATCTCCCCGCAGTTTCTGTCCTTCCATCTCGTACTAATTATTTTATGATTTTCGATAAGACTTGCAAGTGTAAAAGCATGTCTCGAATCATATTTGTGTAAAGGCACTTTAAGTCACTTATTTTACTTTTTACCTTTCATTAAGTAATTGCCTGTCTTTTTTTCTTTTTTCAAAAAATATGTAATGCAGAAGTTCCGAACAGTCCGAACAGTCCTACGTATCGTCCACCACCTCGGACAAAGGAAGTCGTCGTTTGTGGTCAAGTTGTAAAACTAAAATTCTGCTTTACCTGTAAAATATTTCGCCCTCCAAGAGCATCTCATTGTAGTATCTGCGATAATTGCGTTGGTAAGTATAGCTTTCCTTTTTTTTTTACTATATTTTATTGAAACTCATGCCTTTTCGTGCACTGGTTCCCTTCCTTAAAAGGGACGAGGAACGAAGTATAAAATTATATCTAGCAAAATTTCCGATCTAAATCTAAACGTTCGAAAATTTATAGACGGCTTTGATCATCACTGCCCTTGGATCGGCAACTGTGTGGGTCGGAGAAACTACCGATATTTTTATTCCTTCATCGTCTCCCTAGCGTTCATGTGCGTCTTCATTTTTGCATGTGCCGTCACGCACCTCGTCCTATGTAAGATTGATGTTCACATGTTTAAAAATTCTCGGCTAACGTTTTCTTTTTATTCTTTGGTATAAAATAAAGTAACTAGAGATGACAAACCATTTCTAGATGCCATTAAAGAATCCCCTGCCAGTGTTCTTGTTGCGATAGTATGTTTCTTTAGCGTCTGGAGTGTATTGGGATTGGCCGGCTTCCACACATACTTAACGACTTCCAATCAAACAACCAATGAAGACGTATGATTATTTAGAATCTACTATTGTTTTTAGAATTATTTTGATAATTTAATTAGTAATATTTTATTTGCTTATTACTTTAATTACTAACTAATTTTTTTACAATTTTCTCAGATTAAAGGCTCATTCACCGGAAAACGTGGCCAAGAAAAAGTTAACCCATACAGCAAAGGGGGCGTGTGTGCAAACTGCTTATTTATATTGTGCGGTCCAATGCCTCCGAGTTTTATAGGTATGTTGTCTGCGTAAAACTGCATATGCAATTATTTACTGTTCATTTTTTACAGATAGACGAGGTTTTGTTACACCAGAGCATTCTATAGCACCACCGATCGATTCGGCTCCAGTAAGTTACATTACAAAAATGTTTTATACTTCTGCTATTGCATCCTCTGTAACCTACAGACAACATCTCCGACCTCTGCCGTACCTATTCAAGGAAGCAGTGAAGTTCGGCTTCTGAGTAATGGGAAAGGACATGTCACGGTCAGCGTCTCCAATGCCGGATCTAGAAAACAAGCTATTGGCTCTATTCAGGGTAGGTCAAGGGTTATTCTGATGTTTTTTTTTTTTTATTTCGTTTTTGCCTAATGAATCAATTCGTCATTTCAAGCATCCATTTCCAAAATTTAAAGAAAGGTAACACGTTTACTAGGTTGAATAGAAAAAATAATCATACCAAATTCTGTGAATGGCTAGTTTCCTGAACCACGAAGTTTTTGTTTGCTTTTTTTCTCTCTCCAAGTGTGTACATTGCCAAAGAATTTTTGTTTCAGAATTAACGCCTGTCACATTGAATGAAATCACAGTAGATTTTGCAGAAGGTTAACAGGCGCTTGCTCGAGTTTATTTAACGTTTTGTCTATTTTGTAACGTAATACCAAGTTCTTCTAAAGTGTTTCAAGAACTTCATATGTGTAAGGCTAGGAATGTTTAGCGTAAGCTGTAAATGCCCTTTCCATTCTAAAGCAGTCTAAATAGTCGAATCGCCGTTTACAGAACAAATTTCACTCAATGTATCTGGTTATTTCCCCTATGTCATGTTTACTTGCCACTTTTATTTAATTTTCGATTTGACTTGTACCTTGGGTTTGTCCTCTTTTTCTTGAATTTTGAAAAATTTTAACTTATAATTCGTAGATTCTAATTTTTTTTTCTTTCTCCTCTGAAACAACAATTGCGCTTATAGAACCTAAACGACCGGAAGTTGAGTCAGGCGTGTCTCTTCAACCATTATCCACACTGTCGGCCAGCAGTCTGCAGTTACTCCATGAAAGAACAATGATAAACACCGACTTGGACCTCGATTCTCTGGATGAATCGGCTTCTTCAAATCCCTGTCATGTTCATTTGGAATCGGCCAGCGTTACGAGCAGTCAAACGGGTCTGCTTCATCCGCTGGTTCCGCGTTATAATGGTTTATAACTAACAACCAGTCAATCGTCTATCATTTATATGAACAGTTCGTACCCATCTTATTTTTCATTTGTGGTCACAAGCATGACTCTTCGTCATTCCCTAAATCTGTGTATCGTTTACTCGCTATTCATGTAAACTCCGTTGCTTTTGCGATCACGAGTAAATTGTTAATCAAATTTCATTTGTCAAAAAAAATTGAAGTGGCTTTAACTTGAGTAGTAACACCTGGTGATATAAGCCAAGTTTGTTTACAAGTGTAAACACTGTTATATCTCATTCTTCCAAAAAAAAGTCGGGGGGGGGGGGTGTGGTATGTATTAAATTTATGAATTTCGAATAATGCTATTGTACAAATTAGTACATTGGACTTAGTAACAAATCGCATTTCCATGACGCTCTCGTCGATGGATGAGTGTTGGAAACACTTTAGTGGGAATTTTGGGTGTAATCACGATTGATATCCTAATATGTGAGGTGTTTACCTATCTCCCTGATAGGAAAGGCAAAAGAGTTGTTTCACAAGGTGTTCGGGAAAATGGTAGACCTACATCAATACCTATGCAGCCGTCGAGGATCGATGGGCTCTGTTGCAAAACGACATCCCCGTGTGGGCATAAGACTAAGCGTTTTCCGATCTTGTGTCGTGTCTATTATGATGGTTGATCAAGATTATTTGAAACGGACTTCAGATTTTGTGCCTATCGCATCACGTTTCGAAAATCAAAAATTCCTTTTAATTTATTGTAACGTATACAAAGCTTTTCAGTAGCGAATAGAGCATTACTTTGCCAGGAACATCCCACTAAAACCTGCTAGAATCCAAGCTGGAAACTAAATGCATTTTTTGTCTGGATACGCTTAAGATGCAATATTATGCGACTCCAATTTTCAATTTAGGAATGCCAAATATAAGCCATTTATCACGTCTGAACGTTGCAAACTGTATGTTTTCCTTTGCATTCGGGAAACATTTTTGGTTTACAAGCCTACAACACCGAACATAATGCAACGAAGAAAAAAAACTACCATTTTGAAAATAGCGATGGGCAAGAAGGACGGCTTTTAATAGTAAAATGTGTTTTTAAAAAGTCGCACGACACATATAGGCATATCCTGGAACGTCAGTATCGCTCACTTTTTCCGGATTATCAAATCTCTTTGTTGCCGATCTAGTAATTCCTCCAGATGCTGACAACGGGAAATGGCAGTTTTAAGCTTTTCTTGCATCTGTGCCAATGCATCGTCTTTTTTGGCAACAGCTTGTTTAACCTGTAATGAAAAGGACAAAATTCAAGCGGATTATGGGGTTAAATACGCGCTGAATGTGGTACCTATCTTACTTTTTCGTGAATGTCTCCTAGCATTTGTTCATGCGTAGCGGAAAGATTTGATATCTCCGAGATCTTTTTGTTTAGTTCGATGCGGTGTTCGGATTTCAGACGGGTAAAATCTTCTTGGAGCTCCCTCTTTTCCTCGTTCAGTTTTAAAAATTCGTCCTCCAATTCCTTCTGTAGAACTTTCCTTAGATCCGAGCGCTCTGCAGAAAATTTTTCTAACGTTTTCTTAATATCTTTGTTTTCCTTTACGATCTGGAAAAGGGTCAGCCTTAAAGCAGCCAATTCTTCATCGCGATCGGTTAAGGTACGTCGCATTTCAACCTAGACATAAATGCAACTTTTGTATAACCTGTGAGCAACGGAAGGAGGGCAATCCAGGAATACCAGTTTGTTGCGCAATTCGAATTCAACTTGATCTAGTCTACTTATTTCTTCTGCGTTTTTTTCCCTGACGCGCTCCAGTTGTTCTTCCGACATTTTTCTCCATTGTTCCTAAGGAGGTGCATAAAAATATTAGTTATAAGTGCTTCATAAATTTGATTTTACTGTGTGCAACCGTACATGTTGCCGTTTGAGCTCTTCCGAAAAATGAGAGTTTAATTTTTGTGCGTCTTCGTCACGTTCTTTTCGTTGGGTTTCGAGTAGCCGCCTTTCGCGTTCATTAGAATCCATTTCGAAATGGTGTTTTATGGCTCTTATTTCCTCTTGCTTTTCCTCTTCCCAATTTTTTCTCAGTTGAGCGAGATGCTCAACATGTTGCTGCTTGAGCGTCCCGATTTCAGCCTGTAACAGTTGCTGAGCTGCAATATTTTCTTTACGACGTTTCTCTTCAAGGCGACGCATTCTTTCATCTTCCTGGGCCTTCATACGGGACTCCTCTTCACTCCAACGAGCCCTCTCCCTCTCGATCTCGATCTCAGGAAAAAGAAAGAAAACACGAACAAAAAAAAAAAGAAAAACTCTAAAATAAGCCGAGTAAAAAATGACTATCTGCGAGCACTGATTTACCTGCATTCGCTGACATTTCGATGCGTGAATAGCCTCCATTTCGTCTAATTGCTTGTCGTATTTTGCACGCATTATTTCACGCTCTTTGGCGCAGGCTTCTTCACGATCATTGTCCATTTTCTCTCGAAGCGCGTTTAGCTGTTGAGCAGTTTTGTTCAAGTGAGTCTGCTCGATTCGACTGATTTCTTCTTGATGGATAGAGCGCAGGCTTTGTAACTCAGTGTGGTGCTGACTCATAAGTCGCCGCAACTCTGGTTCTAGTCCTCTCGCTGTTGCTTCCCGTATATGCCTTGTTTGGGAGGACGTAAGTCAAGAAGAATATAGTATTTGTCTACTCTTTTGTCATTTTGAAAACTTGTCATGCTTACTCAGTCCGATCAGCCAACCACTTCTCTTGATGGGAGCGTTGATCTTTTCCCAACGCCTAGCAATTGTGAAACATGTATTGTATAGAACTAAAGTTCAAAATGAATTGGTTACCTGCTTTAACCGACGGATTTCGGCATTATGTCTTTCGTCGCTCATTCTTTTTTCGTTTTCGATTTTGATGGTCTGCTGACGCATTTCGGCGGCCAACGATTCACATTTTTCAGCTAGCCTCTTCTTTTCCTCGACAAGCTGTTGAATGAACTGAAAGTTGCGACTCGTATTCGTCTCGTATTCCTCCTTTTGAGCTTTACAGCGCAAGTTCAGTTCACGCTTGGCCGTTTTCACGTTGCGCGCCAAAAGTTCTCTCTGATGTTGAAGAGCTCGTTCCACAACCAAGATTTTATTGTCTTTATCCTCAACTAGCATCTGGGCAAAGTGAAAGGATTGATTATAGTTATGATTCGAATTGTGAATTTATGCGACCAGTTCGTTAAATGTATTTGGTCAGACGAGTTACATAACTAATAATTATTATTACCTGAAGGCTTAGGACCTCTTCGATTAACTCAGCCATGCTCATGCCGTGCAACCTGGTGACACCTTCGCAACGGGATCTTCTAAAACCCCTTCAGCATTTGATTCTGTTTCGGAATTTATGACAAGAAGTGGCGACCGTAAAACTGGCGTGTCACTATTGGCATCCTCCAAAAAATTTAATATTTCTGATAACACATTATTTTCCTTTTTAGTTGATTGATTTTTCCTTGTTTCTTCGTTTTTTGATTCTGGCTCCTGCCTTTCAGTAACAATTGAAACGATTGATCTATTGGTTTTTCGCTTCCACCTGATGGACTGCGGATACTACTCATCTCATCCACTGAATCATCAATTAAATTCGATGCCTGGGAAACAGGTTCACCATTGTCATCCGCCTTGACGTCAGCCACAGCGGATGGTCCTTGGAGGTTGTTGGCCTCTGCACATGGATTAGAATTAGCGCTTTGTACAGTCATAGGTTCCAGTGTAGGTGTAGTAGTAGATTGCTTGTTGTTTGATTGTGATTGTTCATTCATCGCATAAGACTGATGTGACTTGGGATCGCTTTCCTTTTTTGTTGGTGAATCGTGATTAATATACTGGGCGATATCCAAAGGCTGGAATTGGCCTGATTGTCTTGAACTGACGAGGATAGTATTGGCTTCTTGAAGTTATGCGCTGGTGTCTCTTGTTCAAAAATCGGATCGTTGATATCTTGCAGCGAAGTGTCGGGCTCGAGACGTTCGGGACTGTCACTCGACGCGCTGCTAAATACCGCAAATGACTGTTTATCTTCGAGACTATATTCAGTAGCCGTATCGTAACTGCCAACAGTTGCCAGCTCACTATCAATGCTGCTGGACCACGATTGACGACTGGTTTGTGGAGGTGGAATCCAGTCTCGTTGCGGTCTCGCTGAACGATCTTCTCGAGAAGATGAGCTACTTGTCGCTTGACGGTGCGAAGAAGAATAAGGGTTTCGCCTAATTACAAAAAGCAAAAAATGATTGAAATGTGATATGTGTTTACGTTTGGGCCCAAGAGTTACTCATAGCTTTCCGTGTGTAACTTTCTAAGAGCGGTTGCATTGTTTTCGAAAGACAATGGTTATGATAGTTAAATTAAAGTTTTACTTTGAAATTAGAGCTGTTGATGGCCGATCCGACAAAATTTTTCGTGTTGTCAACGTCTCGCGGCGAAGAGAAGCGTGTAAACAATCCTCGGACTTGCACCCCGAAATCGTCAGAGGTTTGTCAATTGGAAGCGCCTCATAGACGCGGTTTGAGCCCATTCGAAAATTGATTTGCATATTTGAACCCTTTAAACCAAAATCCTGAGACGCATTTGTGAGGTGCACTTGCGACGTAGCTTTATGTATTTTCTTCTGTTTTGCCGGAACACCACTACTGTAAGTTTCATTTTTACTGCGAAATTTAATAGGCATATTTCAGAAACAAAAGGTGAAGCACTCACGAAAACTTTCAGGATACAGCTTTGCACAAAAAATAAAATAGATGCGATTATATCAGCACACTGTGAAAATACAACTGGCAACAAACGAATGCCCAACTAAAAGACCCACACTACGTTCCTGCTTAGTCAATACTGTTTTGTCACCATGGGGACAACCAAGACCACAAGTGAGGGCAGAGACTAGGACCCCAACGAATGCCTTATTGACGCTATAATGATGCAGACAAGCGCAGCACTAGTCTGAATGGAAGTTCGTGTATAAGCGCTGCGTTTCACGTGAGGAGCACAGGTTGCGGTCAGCTCTTTCGTTTTGTATTTTTTTTAGATAGCCTATACGTCAGCGAGAGATAAATAGGAAGCGGCACGCAAGAGTGCTACTTTGCGCGTGGATAGCAACTTCTGGTGTAACTCTTTGCAACAAATTCATAATGCGTTCTTTCAGCAGCGTGCATAGGAGAACGAAAAAGATGCCACGAGAAGTTTTTATCACAAAAAAAGGCTCTCAGAGACCTTTGCTAGAAAATCGTGTGCAGCTTGAAATCACCAGCGTAATTTACCGGTAATTTGGTTTGCACTTGAGAAGAAGAAAACGATTGTAATTAGTTACATAACAGTCTCGTTGAACATTGTACTTGTACGTCACATCCACAAGCCGGAAAAGATACAGCAAAGGCTTCTCGCGAAACTATTAGAAACATTATTTGGTCAGCTAAAGAAGACAAGACCACCGAGAAATGTCAAAATAGAAAAGATTAACCAAATTCTAGAAAAAAAAACTAACTTTATTGTTTTTTTGTTTTTTTTTGAATTATTTTCAACTAGGAATGTTTTGGACAAATGACAATAAGGAGATTCAAAAACTAGCAGCGGACGGATGACGCATTGTAAAGTTGAGAAAGATCTATAATGGACGGAATGGGGTGTCACATATTAAAATCGAAAACATTCATACAAATAACTGTAAAAAAAGGCACATGTCTCTTAAGAATCCACTATCTCAAGTAGCTCTATCGCGTGAAACACAATGTTACCATATTAGTGATAACAGCAAAAACAAAAATCATAATCCAAGTCGAGGTGTTCGTAGATGCGCTTGCAAGACGGCACTTGTACATGTCATAGCGTGTTGCCTGGTTTGCAACTAAATTCAGAAATTCTGATTCCACTAGTTGTCCGTCGAAGTATGTTATGGCATCTTCAAATGGATATTCGTAGCCTTGCTTACACTCGCACTTGTAGCCACCAGTATCAAAGCCTCTTCCCAAAATAGGAACGCACTATAATACGAATATATAGACATAAAAAATGTAAATATAATGAAAATTACGGGCATAACCATAACTAATATCAAAGATGAAATGCACTTACGTAAGAGGTCTTTGCATCACACTTGTTGGTTTCCTTGAAAGCGTTGGGTGTATGATACTTACCAGGGCATTGGTTTATATCTAGCGTTTGCAAATCCATAGTCACAGTTACCACACCCTTAAATTCTAATTTGGTTCGTAACGAATCCCAGCCAAAAAACGGCGCTGCATACGTTGACACCCATTTTTTTACAAATCCATTGCAATCAAAATAGGGCCGAGTCCAATAACCATGACGGAGATCAGCAGCTCTAAAATAAAAGAAATTGGATAAATAAAAAGTGGAAACAGAGGAATGTGTCCGTTTTTTAGATTCTTCGACTAACTAAATCGAATAACGTACACTTTTATAGGGATGGACAAAGTTGCCTTACTTGTATGAAATCGGGAAATGTTCATATTTTTGGGTATGGTCGGCATATTCTTCTGAACGGATGCGGATTTTCAGATAGTACTTTTCCAGATCATCAAAGTTGGTCGACCAACGTGATTTTAAATGTTGATACCAAGGTTTCTTGAGGTACAAATCGTCTGTTAACCGAGAAAAAAAAATTTTTAGTCACAATTTCTCATCATTTTGAATTATACTAAAATACCAGTTGAATTTAGGCGAGCCAAATCTTCAAGTTTAAACTTTCGGGTGTTTAACTGTTCCTTGTAGGCGTAAGGGGCGAACAGCGTGCGATTAGGAAACTTACGACGCTCCCAAAACGTTCCGGCAGCCCAGATTTTGGTATTTCCAAGCACAAGTGCTAAAGTTTCGGCCATTAACTGATCTTCAGTTAGAGGTCGATCAGGTAAACGATTGCCCGAGAAGACTTCCGTCGAATCAACAACCTAGATATAAACTAATGTCAATAAAACAAAAACATTTGGCAGAGTTAACAAAATTCTATACCTGCAAAAATGCGCTCAAAAAGTTTGCCAATCGTAAAGCCATACGAGCTTCATTTTCAAATTGTTGTTCTGCACCGTAACCGATGTCCCCATGCAAGATCAGGTCGTCCGGTGAAAAAAGTGCTCTAAGACATTAACAAAAAGTTGTCATGATCCTTAACTGAAATTCTAAGCAACACAATAACAGAAAACCAAACTATGGAGAGATAGACGATAACAACTAACGAACATCTTACCGATTGTTGCAGTTATGTTCGTTGACCGACCGAATGTAGCTAATTATGTGATCGATATTCTTCGCTTTCGTATGGGTAGAATTTGGACCTTGGGTAGAATTCATGTAGTTGCTATTACGCTCCAAATACTGAAGGCGTAATAGTGGTGTCATCTTTCCCCATTGCACGGGCTGTTTTTGAATCCCTGTTTGGGGTACACATTGTTTTTACGGTAACAACTAGGAAATACGTAAAGGCGTAGTCACTTACATCCAATTTTATCGCAATGAAAATTTTCGTTATGCTGTTCACTTGTGGCTCGTTCCAAAATTTCACCGAGATAAGGTCGACGAACAGTATTAGGCAGTCGATGTCCAGGTTTACATCTACACTGATACCCGCCTCTCCGGAATCCATATCCATGAATAGGTTCACACTAAGAAAAATTCAAAGACGAATTCTTGAAATATGTTGAGCTACCATTATTGAAAACTTTACCTCTGTTGTTTCTTTACACCTAGCAGTATCGGCAAATCGATTAGGGCCATCATTTCCCTGTCCTTTGGGGCACTGGTTAATATCTATTCTTTCAAAGTCCATTTCCATAACAGCTGCTGCAGTGTATCTGTGGCAATGTAAATCAAATGATAAGATGTTTGAATACCTTACCGAGAAAAATATAATTACGTTGGATATTCAATGTGACGGAACCCTGTGTGCCTTGGGAAAATGTCTGCTATAGGGACTACAGCTCCAACAACCCATTTATTTGATCGTCCACAATCAAAGTAGGGCTGCGTCCATTTCAGAGGACCAGGAACTTCATCAGCACCAGGTGGTCCATGGAAGGTAAATGTTTCATTCGTATTGTTGGCGTATCGAATTTTTACTTGGTATGTGGTTTTCGTATCTTGTCGGCCATCCACTTGATCAGGAAGCCACGCTTGGTACCACTTGTTTATACGGTAATAGTCTGTAGTATAATTTTCACTTTTGCTATTCTTTGAGATTGCACCAAGATCGCGAACGTCAAACATATTTAAGGTTGAATATCGCTCAAGATGAATAGGGTCGTTATAATCGTCAGCTCTAAAGGTGCGAGGTGCAAAAAGTGGGAGGGTTTTATTGAAAAATGATCTGTATGAAGATGTGTATGACATATTTGGACTGAAATAGACTGCACTGCTATTTAATCTTGGATTGGATGAAACATCAGCCACAGTTGATAAAAAGTAGTACATCATTCCAGGATCATAAGTGTCATTAGTGGCAGGTCTGATAAATCGTGCTTGTAAAATGTAACTCCAAAAAAAAGCTCTATTCAAAGCCATATTGTGCAAGTGTAAAAGAGCTGTTCTATTGGGAAATACAGGATTAATGTTAATATCCTTGATATCAGGTAAATGAGAAACGGCATCTTCAGGCATGTGCAATTCGTTCACGTTTTTTATGGGGCAATTCTCAGCGGTCACTGAATCCATTTGATACTTAACAGCGTCAAATTCATCACGGGACTGCCATTCGAACTGGCCAACAACACTATGTTCCCCAAGAAGAGCAGCTAATATGAATAAACAAGTCAACTTGGGGAATCGCAAAACGGACTTTCGCCACATTTTGTAAAACTAACTGACAAGCATGAACCACTGACAGTTTCAAAACGACACACCCTGCAGACGCTCAACATATACCTGGAGAGTAGTAACTTACACAGTTACACACTCACTGGCTTTACAGGTAAAAATGAAACTTCTCAGCAGAGTTGTCAAATATCCTTGTTTGACTTGTTTCTTCCAAAGTCCAAAATCCAAATCCCTACATTTAGTTAGACCTCGAATTGCAGGCAAAAGCGGGCAAGCGGCGCAAAAGTATATAATTTTCTCAGAAGCCAGAAGTAGTCATTTACTTTTCTGGTCAACTACTAGATAGACTACTTTAGATACCGTGCTAGGTGGTAGTGGTAAATTCGGCCCGTTGATGATCCCTGCAAGAAAGAATGATAGTGATAGAATCGCGAGACCCTCGAAACGTTAAACCTTGCCAGTTGTCAGCCACCTGTAGGGCTTTCTAATTTAGTTTAACATTGAATCTGTGTCGATGGTGGCGAACACGGACGTTTTCCAATGGCGAAACAAGCGTTACCAATAATTCCTGCTATGAATTGTTGTATTTTATCTTTAAAATGCTGGCAAGAACAAATGACTAGAAACTAGTGGACAAGCGTGCTTGTACCCAATAACAGTGAGATGAAATTGCATGTTAAAACCATACTTTGTCGATATTTTTATTGAAGCTTAACTTGTTCATAATAGCAATAACAAAGGTTAGTGTGCATAGTACTTTGCAAAAGGATCACAAAACATGGAAAAGTGAAGAAGTACACTTTATTTTTTAATCTAACAATAGGATTTCCGAATAACATTTAGATAAAGATTTTAAGTTCCTATATCAGGACTGTAAAATAAGCTTGAATAAAACGACGGGACATCCATTTCCGAACGATACTTTGTGGCGATTTCCGATATTTTCAGTTTACGGCGAATGTGTGGAAGCTGGTAACTATTAACAGGAAAAAAGATTTAAGGTTTTGTTGTTACAGATTTTGTATGTTACAGAAGGCATTGAACATCACATGAGACAATTAGTACCTGTCGTGATCCAGACGTCGGCGTTTTCCCGCATTCACAGTAGTCTGCCTTACAAGTGACCCGAGTGCACGACGGGACACTACCATTCCGTCAACCAACGGCGTAGCAAAATTCAACCTAAAATAACACGAATAAATGTTCTAGTACAAATGAAGTTAAATTCTTATAGTTTTAGTAAATACTTCGAATGAGGTCCTCGCAAATGAATACGGTATAATCCTGACTGCTGCGCGTGAATAAAAATAACAAAGCAATCGCTTACTAATTCTTCAGTTTTCACGTGTCCAACATTATCACGGCCATTCGAAATCGTCTCTAGCAAGTCGCCTGTATTCGAATAGGGAGGTTAATTAAGTTTTTTTTTTACACATGGATTTTAAAAAATGCGAAAAGGAATAATCGTTATTTAATTCTGTATCAGGGCGGATGCTAATAGTTGAATCAAAAGCGAGGGCTTACCCATTGGGAAATGATGATGGTCCTCGAAGCTTTCACACCACACGACGACCATTCTAACTTCCGAAATAGATAAACCCGCATTTTTGGTGAATCTTTTGGATGGGGATGTTTGTCTTTCTTCGGTTTTCAAATTACTCTCCAGTGACTGACACGGCGTCGATGACTGGTGAAATGGTGCTGATGCAAAATAAATAAATATTGCATTAAAGGAAATAAGTTTGATATGAAAAATAGAAAGCAAATGTCAATACAAGATACTGATGACGTCAAAGACGAATTTAAGGCCGGAACAGCAAATAAGATTTCTGAAACTCCGTCAGCCCAATAAAGGTATTGGAAATTTACTTGGGGATTATTTGTTTCGGAATCTGTTCCCATCCGTTTCTCGAAGTCCGACTTTCCTTGTGCTACGATGATCAAAATACGTTCCATTACTATCCATGTAAAAAATTTTTCGCTCTCTAACGGTATATGGTTAACTTATGAAACACTGTGGTTTTTCGTCGTAGCCTAGTGTTATAGAATCCAAGAAATCTTACCCTGAGACCATCCTAAGGTTTGCAGAAATTCCACAAAATGCGGATTCAATGACGAAGTCAACGTCTAGACCGCAAAAGAGAATTTTTTGCATTAGGGGACGAAAAGAGCAATCAAAACAACTAGCTCTTGCCTACCGTATTGGAGAGAATATCGAAACTGTCTTTTTGTCCTGACCGAACGTAAAATACGCAAACTGTGTCATGACTACGACTTCCCAACCGGTCGAGAGAATCCAAGTCTTCTGAGAAATGTGCAGAAGATGCATCCAAGCCAATCAATGAGCTTCCTCTAATGGAGTTTTCCTGGAAGATAATATAAGGCACATGCTGAATAAAATATCATTCGTATTAGATATCACTAACGTACCTGAAGGCCCTCAACAGAAAGGAAGCCGATATGCGACAAGAATAGCCGGGCTGTTTGAAATTCGTTACAAAGCGGAGGAGATTGGCACTCCAGCTTAGCTCCAATATCTTCTTGAATTTCAGAATTTTTTAAAGTCACTGACCCATCGACCAATCTACCAAGTTTGTCTAACTCTGAAGCTATGCGGTCGTCGATCATTAATGGCGTTTCCATACTTGGTAGTGTTTTATCTCTGCAGTACATATTAAATAATTACTTCGTGCAGGTGGAAACTTTTAAAAAATGATGAATTTTACGCCAAACAACGTCGCACTCGATCCACAGATTCAGGAAAATATTGCGGCTCAAAGGCGAATACCGGTCCAAAATCGTTCATTGGCAAGGGTCGCCCAGGATTGACCATGTAACTATGAACTCCACATTTGTGTCGTGGTAAGTGACGTATCTGCGAAGCCCAAACTTGCCGGCCGAATTGATTACGGATAAGGATTGTAACCATGGGATCGGAATCTAAAGCTCACGCATATTTTAAATCGGTTATTTGAAGGATAAAGATAAATTCTTACCTAACGTTTTGCTAGGTGACTGCTCCAGCACACCAAGTAGTATGGTTCCTTCGGATGCGGCAAAATACCGGAAATGTTGGGCAGCTGAGATGGGAGATTTACTGGTGTCAGCTTTCGGTATACATGATTTTTGCAACAGGTCTTCTTCATTTAAAAGGCAGGATAGAGAGTCAGTTCCGGTTGGTGATGGAAAATTGCCAACTTGCTCCACCAACGACGTTAATAAAAATTCAGCGGCGTCACGAACTCGAAGCGATACTGGCTTTAATTGTTTTTCATGTTTCAGCTGTAGAATTTCTCCAGTTTTCCCTGTCTGCAAATTCAAATTAGTTCCATTTTTTATTTTTTTTTGGTCTATTTTTTAAAAATGATCTTTATTATTGATGTTACTATTATTTACTTTTACCTGCGACTTTGATCCTGAGATTCCGAGTTCTATAACCTGAAGAATGAGATTCATGCACTCTGAATCTGTTGCAAGATAAGGATGTGCGAACAACCACGAGGCACAACAATTAAAAGCTGCAACTATCGTAGAATGAAGGTCTTTGGAATGCGCTGGTGGTGGGCGGGAACACTGCACCGAAATATACTCGCAAAGAACGCGAATTACTCGACGACTTTCCCCTACACAATGCGATAGTTAATAAACAAAGAAAACAAAAATGATAGAAAAAGAACCTACGTTGATCAGGAACTCGTAGCTTCGCCAAAATTTCCGCCAAAAATGCAAGAAGTTCCAGTGCGGCAAGTGATGTATTTAGATCGGCTTTCCATACTGCAAGAAGCTTGGAAGATACCAGATGGAAAGTGGCGTTCACCACACCGTGAAAAGAACCTATTCCCCAGCCAACCCATTGAGAAAAACAAAAAGAGAGAGAAAAATAAATAAATAAATAAATAAAATGGTTAGTTTTCCTTTGCGCTCCACGGAAGGTGTGTTTCATTTCGATTATAATTTTAGCAAACCTTCAACAATAGTAGCAAAATACCATACCTAGCGGAAATGTTAAAAGCGGTCCGGTACAGGACATTCTGTCGGAGTACGACGCATCATGTTCAAGGTGAGAGTCGAATGTTATCTCACTTACACTGGGATACGAGTTAGAACTTGTGCTATGACAACTGTGGGTATCTGAAGTCGAAGACATCACGTTTGACGCACTATCAGCTTGCATCGGGGTAGGATAAGTGTTCGGCGCCATCGATACGGTACTTTGCTCAGGCTGCTCAAAGGCTGCCAAATCTTGAATTAGGCTTGCTAAACCACCTACAAGATGATTACATATATTACACATACACCAAATGATAAGGGCAGGGTTCTAAAAATTAAACTAATACTAATCCAATTAAACTAATCCAATTAAATACCTAACAGAAGATGACTGTTCAAAGAATCAGTTTCGACTTGTAAAGCAGACAGCAGAAGTTGCGTCAGGCGTGGGCGGATACTGGAAAAAACTGTCGGTAGCGCATTGCGTTCACCAAGGGATCCAGCTAATTCTTTGATTGGTAATGACTGGAAAAATATTGATTTTTTCTCCATCAGACGAATGACTGGACATTATAAAACTGTAAACCTACGTGAAAATGAAGAGGTGCGGCCAGAATTGATAAAAGCACATGGATAGAGGCCCGCCGTAGATCTACTCGGTTTACACTAGGTCTTCCAAGTTTAACACATATTTTATACTTATGAATGAAATACAGAATAATTATGATTTAGCGAAGGGGGTTTACCTAATTTTCAGATCTTTAGCCAGCAATATAACTTCCAAAGATTCTATAACTGATGGAATCAGCGTGAAAACACCGTCTAGGTTTACACGAAATAAATCAGCAGAATGCAACAAAATGCTTGCCATGGCTTCACCGATAAACTTTTCCTAAAATTTCGGAAACAAAAGAAAGTAAAATGATGACCAGTTGTAAAACACGCAGGAGACTACCAACCTCTTTGATTTTGAGGCCATTATTTATCACCAAGTAAAAACGAGCAAGGTATTGGGGCAATATCTCTTCGTCTGTACTTTTTGAACAAAATATTCGGCAGAGGGCTCCTAATGCTTCTGCTCTGCCATTTTCGTATCCTTCTAGTGCCGTTCCACCACTTGAAGTATCGGAAGGTAGCTCAACAACGGTAGCACTGCGTGGACGATTTGACTGGAGTGATGATTCGCTTGTGACACTAACGCTTGAGGCACGCGATCGGTCCGCCATGTGCAGGCTAGAGGTACTGGATTCAACGGCAGAAGTTTTAACACTAAATTGGGTTTCACAGTCAATTAGAGCTGCCTCGAACAGCCACGAACCGAACAGATGCAATAGGGAATTACATCGAGCTCTGTGAGACATCACGTTTGACGGAAATGAAGCCCCTAAAACAGTACTTGTTAATCAAAAATTTCTTTAATGAGGTAGTGGATCACACACCAGCAAAATCAGTTGGAAGTGTCGAACGCACTGTACTCCCACTAGATGTGGTACGTTCCGTCCTTTCATGAGAGAAAACGGGAGAACGCAAGCCTAGGAATGCATCAACTAGTCCAGCAACCCCTTTCATTGCTTCCACAAAAATACTCGGTAATGAAAAAAGACAAGGATGCAGACTGGGATCTGAAAGCTAGAAAAATTTGTAAAATATAAATCTCTGCATATCAAGTAACAACGTCACATAAATACTTGAGAACTGATGATCGTATATTGCAAAAACTTGTGAGTCTGGCTTATTACGCTTGGACGTGCCAGTTGAACAGGATTGCCTATACAGTGCAATAGTCTATACCAAGTTTGTGCCAAGACTTCGCCGGATAATTGGGACGGAACTAGCATATATTCATCATCTACATTGAAGATAAAAAGTACATATAATTTCTTCGTTACGATTAGATGTTTAAATGTCTTACTTGTAGCGTATTTAAGAAACGCCGGGCCGTACAATTCAGCAAGTAATCGAGACGTTAACGCTAAACTAATACGGTTCCATTGAGTTATCAAACTTGTACGATGTCGCCATGACTGGGCCATTTCAGTCAAAGTTTTCCACATTCGTGGGGAAGGAAAACTCTTGGCACAGGCATGAAGCCATATTTCAAAAAGCACACTTAAAACGCGATCACAAAGCTGGTCACCTATGTCATCTACAATAAAAATTTTAAATTTACGTTTTTTTACTGTACGTCAAATAAAAAACTGCCACCAATACCAATTACTTGGAACGGTTGGAGGAGCTAAAAGGACATCGTTGACAGTCAGAAGTAGCAAAAGAAGCGAATCCCATGTATCCTGGTCAATTATTAACGAGTTTATAACAACCGATTGGATTGTTCGGAGGACTCTGTGACAAAGAACAGCTTGACGATTTATCAAATCCGGTGCTGGAATAGAAAAAGTTTGAAAGAAATTGTGTCAAATGATACTTATTTTCTAATCCTAATGTTGAATAATGTGATCACAAAAAGTAAATACTAAAAAAAATTTTTTTTTACCTTCTCCAGGTCTAGGAATGAATATTTGAAACAGTTGATAAATTATTTTTCTGGAATAATGATTAGGTAGCTTTAGCAATGGCAGAGGAACAGCAGACTTTGGTTGAGGCAGTAATGCTGAGAGCCACTCACAGTAAACATGAACACAGTCTCGTATTGAATCATGTTCTGTTGTTGCTGTGTTGAGTGGTAAAGTTAACCCATAACCAATAACCTGATCAACATACATACAAAAATGTAATGATCTGGTGCAGGGAAGCCTGTTTAACACTTTCAACTATATGATTTATACATGGAAAAATACTTACTTCCATGCACCAGTTGACTTCCCTGTCAGTAGTCAATTTTGCTGAATTAGGTGATGGATGGGTAATACCTATATTGGCTGCTATTGGCTGCACAACAAATGCAACTATTTGCTTGACTGGTTATGGTTTAAATTTTTGAGAAACAGTAATTGAGAAAAAGATTCTGAAAAGTTAACATGTTCAAGAATTTCATTACAGAATTAACCAAAACATACGTGCATCTGGAGATAAAGGTAAAGATGTCAATACAGATCTATTTTCTATGTGGTTGCTTTGATTGAAGAACGAAAAGGAGGACCAGTCAACATACATCTTTTCTTGATATACCTTGTCCTCCTATTGATAAATTAAGAAGCAAACATTAAAATAGTGATATTTTGATTCAACTAAAGCTACCCAAATAATAAACAAATGTTCCGACTTGTATAAACTAGATCGTTTACGTTAATCTATTAAACTAAATGTTTTGCTCCATTAAATGAATTGGTGCCAAACCTTTTGATTAGAATTCATGCGGCTTAGAATCCCAAGATTCATTTACAGTAACATCTCTCAGAGACATAAATTGGTGAAAAATTTGATTAAACTTCACTTTTTCCTCACGGAATTTCCCCTAAAAATCTTGACGACTTGTTGGGAGGACGATTTTGATCGAGTGCCAACTATTGCCGCTGCAAGCGGTAGCTACCATTCACGCTGGGAGTGTTTTGTTTTTCGGAATTTTGTCGTTCTCATCGCAAATCCAGCAAATCAGTCAAATCCATGGGGATGTTGCTGCTTGCTGCTTCATTTCAATTATATCACTGCGGCTGTAAGGACATTTGTGCAGCCAGCCAGCGCATATTGAACATATCATATAAAAAAAACGTCAGCGTTCACTGATTTATTCAGTTTTAAATTACATTTTAATACTAGAATAAGTCGGTGAGTTACTATGACTGCCTTTTTATTTTTTGTATCGGCTGTGTTTTCCCATTTCTAATTCTGGACGTAAAATGTTCTTTCTAAGTACTCGAACAACCGTCGTTTTCGGAACTCATACTAAACGATTACGACTGACGACTATTTCTCGTGGGCGGGGACAACAGGAGGGAAAAACTTTATTACGATGAAATTTCTTGCTATTCCCACCAAAATCGGAAGCTATTTCGTACTTCCTATGTATTTTTCAAAAGTTCTGTTACCTGCGCTCAGTGGTCGGCACTCGGGTAAAAAATATCAGCACTGTGGGTATTAGCAGGTTTTAGCTGGTGATTTGTGTCCGAACAAGAGCTCATAGGTGGCGTTTGCATTCCCTCCGAAGTGGGAAAATAGCCCACTTTACAAATTTTAGAGTACAAAAACGTCTTTTTTCTGAGCTTGTGTTTTTTTTAACTTCTTTTAATTAATCTCATAAAATAAATTAAGATAATACGCAAAAGAATTGTTCAACAATTTTAGCTTTCGAATTTAGTAGTCTATCGTATAACCCAAACCGAAAACACGGGCTTATTACCTCTTCGTTCCTTCGTAGTTGTTATTTCCTCCACAGTTGTCGTTCGACCGGCGAGCAAGCTAGTAAAGTTATTTGTTTACTGGAACTGGAATGAGAACCCGTGGAATTACAGTACCTAGCTAAACGTGTGAAATTCAGTTGAATACTCGAAATATTCCAGTATCAAATTTTAATTCAACGAAGGATTAATATGAACAAAAAACATTTTGTAAGACAAGTGTGGCTTTTGGCACGTTTCGAAAGAAGTGATAACCACCAGTGAGAAAGTTTATGTGGCAAATTTCAACTGTCAATATTGGTACGTAAAATATTCCTGTTTATTACTCTAATGCAACTAGATTTAAAAAAAAAGCAGAGATGAAAGAAAGAGAATTGAAGTTAGTTTAGTATTCAAGCTCATTGGGGCATTTTGTTTTGGTTTTTGCATTTTGTTCAACACACAGAATACTAAATACCACACGCATTTTTTTTAAATCATGACTGCAATTTGTTGGATTCTTTCGCAATTTTCTTTGTCTCCTTTAGGTTTTTCTCTGTCGTTTTTCAATAGGACAGAACAGTGTGTTAGAGTTTGTATTCTCGCAATGCTGCCTGTCCCATTTCCGTAGCCAAGCAATGAGTTGCTGCTCGCTACGTTCGTTCACCTCCCCATTTTTTAGACGTGCATGACCTAAAAATCCACATAGTGGAACTGTTCAAAACCAACCAGAAATACTAGTTGAACAAACGGTCAAGCATACAGTATGTACAGAACATGGGGGTAGAGTTTGGCTAGGCAAACCGTAATTGAAGTATTGAAGCATCCCTTTGTCATCGATATTAGGCTATTTATCTATAACAATTCACAATTTTTTATAATTGAGTATAAGGCAGAACGTTCAGTTCAGTATTTTTATTAAGTCTTTTCTTAAGTTAATAACTTTTTATTGGCGTAGGAAATTTATACGATTTAAATATCAAACCGTTTCAGTTCCCACTGTTAAGTACATCTCCATTCTGCAAGAAAAAAATAGATTCTCTGAAATATTCCGATGGGTAAAATTGATTGATATAGCCCTTCGTCAGTCAACGTAGGTGAGAAAACAACGTATTAACGGTAAAAACCACGCAGGGTGAGAATTTAGATCCAATCTGATCTAACCTCACAAAAAAAAGTTCTAAGAATGAAGTGGAAAAAGGGAGGTTTTGGTCGCCTCGATAGTGGGTATAACATAATGTGGTTTCATTAGATACCGCTACGTTTCGTTGTGTACCGTACTAAAATAAAAAATTCTCAGGTTTCGATGGTCAAACACAATAAAACTGTTAGTTGAGCCACAGTACTTCGAGCTACCTGTTAGAAGAAGTTTAGGTTGCGTAGCCTACCAAACGTGTTTTGAGAGTGAACTAGAATATTATAATTTTTGTTTGTCGCCTCTTTCGTGAAATAGAACTCACAGTAACTAAAACCAATTGCATTACTTTAACTCCATTAGCATTTCTGGCAGATAATAAAGGAATTCAACCACTGTAATCGTACTAAA
The DNA here is from genome assembly GCA_013167095.2 of Daphnia sinensis. Classification (NCBI taxonomy): domain Eukaryota; kingdom Metazoa; phylum Arthropoda; class Branchiopoda; order Diplostraca; family Daphniidae; genus Daphnia; species Daphnia sinensis. The sequence continues at coordinate 1,334,660 of CM023190.1, forward strand.
CGAAATCCGGTTTATTACTTAAAAAATTGGCTCTATCTCAGGAATATAGTTCCCATTGTTTAATTTGATTTGTTTGATGAACATTCAACGCATGAAGTGAATAATGGTAGGCATGTTCGGACATGCCACATTGAGTCCAAAGGGGGAAAACCCTAGGCCATTAGAGCGCAGTGGGTTGAACCTCCTATTCCTGCGTTTGCAGCTGAAATGCTGACCCAAAAAAGTGGTAGATAGACATGCCTCAGAGCTATTCCGGGTTCTCTTTTTACTGCGCATAAAAGACTGAAAAGCGGAGAAAGCGACAAGTTATTTATTTTCTCCTATGAGTCGCATGGCTTATTCAGCCTACTGCATTCTACTTTACTGTTGATTTTAAATTGATTCAGTTAGTCACGTCCATCCCAATTGATGTCATGGCGTAATCATTGCTTCCAAGACTTTGATCAGGGTATTGTTTTGAAGTTGAAGTTTCATCAGCTCGTTTGTTCTAAATTTTCAAGGATTTGCGGAAATAGTCTGGATATTTCTTTCATTCGAATGTTCGTACATATTTTAGCAGTGGCAATGAGACATTTGCGCATTTCCATTCTGATTCTATTCAGGGTTATTGATAAACTGTATCAATGAGATTCTAGTTTGTTTGGAAAAATTGAGCAATCTTAGCAATATGAAGAAACACTGTGTTAAACAAACAGCAACAATAACAAATAAAGTGAAGGAAAATTCCCTTTAGCGAAAACAAAAACTAAAAATAATGTCTAACATAAATTTTTTCACATTTTTACTTAAATGACTCTAAGCCTTTAGGAGATTTTCAGCGAAATTGGTCTTAACCTTATGCCCTTCGCGAAAAGTTCATCGAAACAAAATAAAAGAGAACCTTACAGAGTTGTGCGATCACTGATGGTATGAGGTGATCCAGATGACGTCAGTGTTCGATACAAAGCAAATAACTCCAAAGCCAAGTCCTGAAATTGCGTGAAAAACAAAAATACCCTGATAACTGTGTTAACACAACGAATACCGAATTTCAGCTGCTATGAGCTTTGTTTGGATACGCATGTGCACTCAGGCCGAAATTTGTAGATTTTATTATTTTAGTAACTGTGCCACCCGTTCGTTATTTCAATTTTCTTCTTGTTTCTTGTTTGATAGAAGAAGAGCATTAGGCGTAGAAATTGCCCTGAGAGTTATTTGTTTTAAACACTTCCAAGTTTCAACTGTTTAAATGGATGCCACACACCAAGATAGCATCATCACTATGTTAGTAGATTGAAAAAATTATTCTAGTGAAATTACAAACATTATTTTTCTAATGCTGAGCTCTGGCTCACGCAAGGCATGTAGATTGCTTTGATTTGGCCTAAAATTATGAAGCGAAAGAATCAACGCGCCAAAAGTGTTTAAAGAACATCCGCCATAGCTGATCTGAGCATGCCTACAAAGTACAGACAACTGGTTAAATCATGGGACGCAGTCGGGTGTACTGGGGGAATTCCGGTGAAAGTGAGTCCACGTGCAGGATGAAAGCGACCTGGACAGAGGGTAGGGAAGAAAGAGGGGTAGGATAAAAGGCGAGACACACTAGAGTGCTTTGCTGACGTAGATACTGCAGGTAAAAGGAATTCAAAAAAAGAGATCCCGGATCTTAACTTTTCCTCTCGATAACTTTTTTTTTTTCCCTTTTTGTGTTTTCCCTCTCTTATTTCTTGGTGACCTCGATTTCTTTCCTATTAAGGTCCTATGCTGTTTCAAGTTCTTTCTCTTTCACGTGGTGGTGCAATGCATATTGAGACACTGGGCTTGTCATGTGAAGACGCCCTGCGAAGTGATACTATCAACCACAGTAGACTTGCACTTGCTGATGCAGCAATATTTCTTTTAAAGTTTTAGATCATCTATACGGTAGAAATGATTTGGGTCACCAATTCCGCTTGCATCTCGTTCATTCTTAATCCCTACCGACAGGATCTATGAACAGCGTGCGGTTTGGATGTAATGAAGGTGATGCAATCATGGCATTACACTCTGTCAACCATGTCATACGCTACCGCAAACTTCCGAGTGATCATAGAAAAGACTTGTATTTCCAAACTATGTGTATTTAAAACCCGAGATATTCAACTGGTAACCCGATATGACACAGTTTCTTTAATGGGACGTCAATCGGGGCAAATCTTCGATAGAAAAAACCAAACAAACTGTACATTGTAGAAGACGAAACTACAAAGGGTGGTGTGAGCTACTAGAAAGATTTCCTCTTGCTAGATATCCGGACGTTTAGAAAGTTTGTTTTGGGATGATGAAAGTAGGTCACCAGAAAATTCTTCGTTTCTTGAATCATTCCCCCGAGGCTACTTGCAGAGGGGCTTCTTTTGTGTGTGTGGCTGTGTGTGACCCTCCCCTTTCTTTCATGCATCTCTCGGCGGTTAGGACGTACGCGTTGTTAGAGGCCTCATTGGCCAGTAGCACACCGCTGGTTGAAAGCGAAGGTTCAACTGTTTAGCCCTCTGTTTTTGTGAGAAAGTGAATACTTTCTTTCCGTGTTATTCCAGACTGAAACTTTTTTGTTTTTGTTGATTAGTTGAACGCCAACACCCCAGCTGATTGTCAAGTGTCATCCTCGTCAAATCCAGCAGCTATTGGTGTTGTGGCTGTATCGATTTTATTCAAAATGCATGTCATTGTGGTGACGTTGCTGGTGAGTTGCGCGATCTCACCAGTTCTGGTGCAATCGGATGACATCATTATCGACGACGCGTCTCTACGGACATCCATCCTAAATGATATCCAAGCCTTCAACGCATCTTGCTTCCCAAAGGACACTTGCCGTACTGATAAGGTCAGTTTGTTCAACTCTTTGAAACATGCTGGATTTGGTCTAAGAGCGACGACCTTTCATTTTTTTTCTTGGAACATCGATGGCCTCTCTTGAGGAAAAAGAAGTGTGCTAAGTTCTTTAAAAAAATCTTTTTATAGGTCAGCCGCATTAGCGATTCTCCAGATTGGACAAAACGAAATTGTCTTTGCGACGATTCGTGCATTGATTTCGGCGACTGTTGCCCGGATTCGAAACGGTTTGAGCCTAGCCAACAGCGTTTAGCTGGCGCCCGATTCAGCTGTCTGCATTTGAGGCAATACAACTTCAACTGGATTGTTAACAAATGCCCGGAAAATTGGAGTGACCCTAACGTGGCAAAAGCCTGTGAAACTGAACCTAGCGAATGGCAGATTCATTTAGATCCCATCAGTCACATGCCGGTGACGAGTCAAGTTTCTGGTATCACCTACAGAAACTTGAACTGCGCCATGTGCCATCAAGATGTGCCAGGCACTCGTGGAAACAATCATCCGTCTTCCCTTCGTTTTTGGTACGTGTGAAAATGATTAGTACATAATTAGCAAATTCGAAATGAGCTGTACACAGATGGAGTTCATTTGGATAACATATGGACTACAGATGATAGTGAAACAAGCCACAAGAGACATTTCTTTAAACACCCTTTTTCTTTGTTTTCACAGGAACCCGAGATTAGAATGCAACTCTATCTTGGCGGGGAGTACAATTCTTCAATCGATGACAAAGGATGATCTCGCCTCAAAGGTAAATTTTCCGCACTTATTCATTACTTTTGGGTTTTTCTAAACTATACCACGTTTTCTTTTCTCCTTGTAGATTCAATGGGATAATGAACAAAAGATGTGGGGTCTTGTGGTCGACATCAACGGCAAAGGAGAACAATTTCATTCTTGCTTTGTTGATCCAGCCTTACCAGATGACCTACAGTCTTACTTACGACCATGCCAGCCCTCCGTGAACGACTGCCCTCCTGACTGGACGGATGACGCCATTCGCACCAAGTGCTTGTCATACACGTCTTACGTCTATCGTCCGCAAGAAATCTACCGCAACATTCATTGCGCCATTTGCAATAGCGCCCAGCTACAGGAGTTGTCGTGCAATTCATCAGGCATCTCCTTCCGCAAACTGCCCGATTCGCGCGAATTTAATCCTTCTGCGTTCGCGCTCCTCTTCGATTTAAAGGACAACGACGGCAGTGGCATCGTGGGACAAGAAAAGAGTTGCGAAGATGGCCAACTCTACGATCCCTTTTCTCGAAAATGCCGCACAGTTTATTGTTCACAGCCTGGCACCGTCTACAGAGAAGGGCGCTGCCTACAAGCGCCGTCGGCCGGCGCGGCGCCAGCAACCACATCCATTGCCGATGGCAATCGACCAGCCACCGATGGGGATGCTATCGTATTCCCCGAGCACCCGAACGTGGGAGAAACTAATGGTCAGTACACAGATGGACGACCTGATGTATCGGTGACTCAGCTACCCGAGCTTCCGTTCACCGTTGTCGATTCATCCTCAACTGGGTCGTCAGTCACGGACAGTGAAGCTGTTCAACCAACGTTGACGAATTTCACTTCGATACATCCAGTGAATATGACCGACCAGAAGCAGATGCCATCAGAAGGCAATTTCACTTCCTGTCCTAAATTTCTTCTGTCGGAAGACGAAGTACAATGGCTGGACAACGGCACCCTCTACGTTCCCTCCCATGGTAGGCCCTACGAGGAGGGTGACTACGAGAAAGATAAAAGCGGTGGCGTTTGGATTTGCGCCGAAGGATTGACCATGGTTTCCAAGTTCGATCCCATTCTTGGTTGGGTCACTGTAGCTGGATTGGGCCTGTCTGAAATATGCCTAGCTCTACATCTGATTGCATTTGTCATCAGCCCAGATTTGCGCAACTTATCCGGCCGGAATTTAGCTTCGTTGTCTTTGGCCCTGTTTGCGGCGTATGGCTCCTTTATAGCAGCACAATTCGTCCCAACTGGCGGCAACATTTGTATCGGAATTGCCTTATCAACCTTCTATTTCTTCCTTTCCGCCTTTTGGTGGACGTCAGTCTTGGCTTGGGATGTGTGGCGCACCATTCGATTGGCTACCGTCCAGCTGAGATGTTCATCTTCCGGTCAGCAATGGGGCAAATTCATTCTTTATTCCATGTATGCCTGGCTGTTGCCCGCGTTAATCGTAGCCGCAGCCGTCGTTGTCGAGTACGTCGATACGGACCTCTTTTCGTGGATGCCCACAGAATATCGCCCCTTCTTCGGTCGGAATGTCTGCTGGTTCGGTCAACGCAAGGCCATTCTGATTTATTTCGCAGCTCCACTAGCCGTTATCCTGTCCATCAACCTTTTGCTATTTATCAGTTCGGCGCACATGATCCGCAGCACGACCGCCAAGTCTCCTACGTCCAGCAATCAGGCCAGTTCCCGTAAACAGCTGGGTTTATACGTCCGTCTTGCCCTTATCATGGGTCTCTCTTGGTTGGCTGGATTGATTGCTGGCGCTGCCGATTTTATGCCGTTATGGTACGTTTTCGTTGCCCTCTGCTCGCTCCAGGGCGTCTTCATTTTGTTGGCCTACACCTGCAATCCAAAGGTAGCTCGATCCATCCGCAACAGGGTTTTGGTTTGTCGGAAAACCAATAGCCGACAATCCACTTACCGTACAGCTCTCGTTGGGGGATTTAAAAGCCAAGACCTCAAACGGCTGGGCAAAGGAGGGAAAGGTAAAGTCGAAGCGCGTGATTCGCACGATTCGCAGGTTTCGCAGACGTCTCAAACTTCTTTGACTAAAACGACCTCGAACACAACAACCCCGTAAATATTTTTTAAAAAACCTGCGTAAAAAATAGCATACAAGTATGCTTTTTATTTTTAATACTTCAAATGTACATTTAAAAAGTGGATTCCGTCCAACTTTATCCGTCCGGTTGCGGATAATGTTTCTTGGCTTCGGCGTTCACTAATTGAGTTGGAACTACAAAATACACAGAACACCCTATTTTCCCCCTGCGTTAATTTTCAGAAGCCGATTGGCTGAAAATCAGTGTTTTAATTATGTAGTGTGTGATTATCCTAAAACTTTTGAGTCTCCTCTCTTTCTCTCCGTTTCACTAGTCTTTAGTACTTTCGTTGTCTGGATACACATCTCCAGTGATCGTTTGTGACATATATAAATGCATGGCCTTTCTTTTTGATATCTTGAGTGTGATATATATGTGGAATGTTGTGTGTTTGTACGTATGGTATGTGGATCCGAAGTGGCTTTACCAGGTCTCAATGTCAATGTCTTATTCAAACAATTCGTGAATTCCTTCGTGTATCAGGATTCTTTTATTTTCACTATATAGTCTCAATCGAACAAACGGCTAACACAGTAATAGACTCACTCGAAGAAAATATAAAAATAAAGGTGTAAATACTCGGGATACACCTTTCGTCCGACTTCGGCTCCGTTGTAATCGTGTGCTGCAATTTCTTAATGTCGTCTTATACAAGTTATTACACAGCTATTAGACACTCCGTACAAAACGCGTGTTTCGTCTCGTCATTTTTACACTCTAAGGTTAAAGATTGGTATGATCTATTGGTTAACTGGAACGTCTTTGATGTTCAGAAGGGGATATATTTCATCGAAATTTTTTATTTTTATTTATTTTTCTAGTTAGTAGTTTACAACCCATACAAATGTAAATGAATAACCCGTTCAAAAAATTAACAAAGACCGGTCCCCGTTTGAATAAAGATGGAAAAGGCTGTTCAACGATTAGCCGAAGAAGTAGATTCGCCTTTGCGTAAAATACACGTTAGGATCAATCTTAAATCCTCAAACAGAAAACATCGAAAGGAATTTGATTCGATCATCTATAATGGAAGAAATGAACAACGCTTTTTAAAAATATTTTTGCCGCGATAACAAATATTGATCTTAATATTGCGTTGCCCCAAAAATTTGGTTAAGGCAGTTAGGCACGGCAACTAAGGTTACCGGCATCCTGATCAGAATTGTAGAAATGGAAAGGCACTACCAACGACAATATTATCAATATAAAAAGAAGAGTTCGTAAACTTTTCAACTGCTTTCTCAAGTTCTCTTGTTCGTCCAAGATTTTATTTAGCTGCGGGGCTATATCTTGCAATAGCTTGGCTGTTGCCGCGTTGTTCAAACCCGACACGTTTCCTGCAAATTCATCGTCTTTGGCATCGCTTGGGGCTACAGAGCAACGTAAGCGATGCTGCTGAATGGTATTCTCGTTCGTTTTCTATAATAGATCACGAAAAAAACTTGTAATGCCTTCGGTGAAAAGTTATTTCGATAAAAGCTAAGTTGAATTGTATGCTTACCTTCCATACTTCGGACAACTGCAAGTTTGTTAACGAGTCACTTTCAACCTAAATGACCAAAATTTTGAAAGGAACGAATGAATTTCATGAAAAGTATTAACAAGATAGTTAAGATGCTAGAAAAACAAATAATAGCGATAAATTAGCGTTCAGCCATTACTTGAGTGCAAATTCTGCCAAACTAACCAACTGATCCAGTTTTATGCAACGGATACCAACACGAAATACTTGTTCATCGAAGACGAAAGATGAACTACGAAGACGTAAAAAGTTATTACCGTGCACGCCATAACTAAAAATTTGTCTCGGACGAGTTGAGACGCTGAATAACCGGACTGGATGTGGACTGTAACATTCAATGAACCACCAGTGCAAATAATTCCTGCGCTTGGTCGAACTCTGTACTTATCCGGAGACGTAGTTTTAATCTGAATTGAAAAGACAACGATATTGTAAAAAAAAAAAAATAAAATACATTATAAAAAATTATAAAATATTTTAAAGTAATTACCTTGTAAGCTACATTACAGTTAGCAGTGTTATTCATGACTAATGTTCCCGTTGTTTCTCCATCCTCGCGCCTAAAAACGATTTCTTCAGCAGGTGCAAGTTGGAGATACTGACCTAAGAATGTGTTTAATTTTAGAATTCACACGAAACCTACGCTGTCAAAATTGTTGAACTTTACCAGGTACTGGTTTTTTAACAGATTCTGAAGAATCGGTAGACGTAGTTTCATTCGACGTTGTGCCTTCCGCAAAGTGAACCTATTAAAAAATTAAAAATATATAATAATATAAATACAATTTAAACACCTTTTTACTTTTTTCCGGGAATCATCAAATTGTCCATTCAAATTTACAGGACCGGATGCGGGCAAAAATTCGGGTTCAAACACAAAATGATAATTAACCGGACCACCCCATTCTGCTAGTTGTTCAGTAACTGGGACAAAATCTTTGAGGTCTGATCTTCCTACAAATTTGACCTATTGTATAGCAAAACACATGATCATCAGCACACTTCAACTGCTCTAAATTGGTTTTTAAAATACCATATTAACAGATTTTGCAGGCATCCATGACTTGATTACTTTCCAAGCAGCTATAAAAAAATTGACAATGAAGTTTATGTGACTGCTTATAATTTAGTGTCTTAAAATGGTTACCATTCAAGATCCAAGACATTTCGAAGATTATAATGTAATTCAGAAAATAAGGGTAATAATCTCTGAAAAGCATGATTAAGTACTGAACAAACTCCATGTCCATATTACTGAGTCCAGCACCTGTCATCTCAAAAAAGACAGAAATTTTTCCACCTTTTTCCTGCTTTTCTAGGCGATCAAACCAATAAACTATATATTTGAGATGAAGAGATTGTGTAAAAATTCAATGTATATAAAAGTAAATTGGCTTTCCGTGTCAGGTAATTACCAAGAACTTTGTGAATTTCTTCTGACTTGTAAGTTCCTTTGACACTAGATTTCACCTTAACAATGAACAGAGGTTTGCCATCTTTGTCCCTGCATTGGGGAAACATACCACCAGCACAAACAATTTGCTGATTTATGTTTGAATGGCTAATATCTATGGAGAGTAATAAATGATAAAGTTAAGGTAATAACATAGTACTGAGACCAGTATGTTACCATTTGCCCCAAATTTCTGTCTCCATTTTAAGGTCCCAAGTATCATATTAATTGCTTTTTCTTTATCAAGATCATGATGTAATAAGAAACGACGAACCCAATCTTTATCATTTTTTAGTCTCTCAAGATCTTTAGGGTGAGCGATGGACTGTAAATCTTAAATTAGAATAATTTGAGAAGTTCTTTTCATAAAATACAATTCAATTTTAAGTTACCTTGGTCTGGTGATTCAATTTTTTCTATGGCTCTTTGGCGAACCTCAAGGATGTCTTCTTCACTGGGTTCCATTGTGGAAGAAGTTACGTCTAATCGTCTACTTCGTAGTCTGTGCTAAAGTGAAGACCAAGTAAAATGAAAAAGTGACGTGTCGCAGCTTTCACGATTTGATTTCTATCATAAAAATGCGATAACATAAATCAATAAACACTTCAGTTTTACAGTTTGGAAAACATTCCCTCATACAGCAAATGAGAGAAAAGCTTATAAGGAACTCAAGAAACATACCTCACTTGTTTAAAAGTCACTTTCTTTTTACCACTTTCTAGTAAATTTCGTGTATTGTGGTTTTTCCCTAGTCCACTGCAAGGACTACTAAGCGATGAGGCCTACCAACAAAACATTTGAGGTAGGAGGACCAAAAGTCCAAAAGGATGAAACAATAACGAATAACCGTACTCTTCTATAGAAAAGAGCCATTGATTGGTCTCCAAATTCAGAGCAAGGTGGCGCTGACAAGTGGTCGAAATCGAATTCAACTGCTAGGATATTACAACATTTTACTGATATTCGCGTAATGAGCAAAAGACAGTTAAGTAGAAGATAGGGCTTTTGTACTACAAAATTTGTTCACCTCTGATCACAAGAATACTTTAACACTTCTTCAATTAAGCCATCATTCCATTACTCTGCTCACTAATAGCCTTCTTCAACGTTATGCTTGCGATGTTACACCTCAACCCTACTCGCGGAAAATTTTCGCGACTGTCATTCGCATTGCAAGCCATTGTTTGGAAAAGAAAATGCTATGCACCAGAGAGAGGATTAGGTAATCTAGTACATAATTTCGGATTGAAACGACAGAAAATATTCCGTGTCTGCATTTCTGCAAGGCGAACCAGTCCATATGCAGTCGTTCGCCTTGTCACCTCGTACTACTGGGAGAACTGAGTGGCCAAACGCACCCACTTTTCCTGAAATCCACAGCCTTTTTATTATAGTACAGTAATCATAAAAAACAAATTCTAACAAATCAGTATTACATGAATTACAATTTTATGTAACTATTACTTTTCAAAGGTTTCAGAGCAAAAAAATTAGCAAGGAAGTTACTTCTCGGATGGAATCGGGTGCAATATTCGACTTCTATCAGTACCGATAAAATTATCCACTTACCAATACTTTGCCTATTGGCCCAGGTATTCTGGCGTTACGCTATTTGTTTTTCTCGCTCGCAGTCGAAAAACAAGAAGCGTTTTATTTAGTGACTCCATAGCAGCTCCATAGGCGATGGAGCTATGGAGTGTGAATGTGCTATCACATTCACCACACATGGGACCAGGATGCCACAATTTTGTACAGTGGTCCGAATTCCCTTTCCTTATACATCGCATGAAAATCGAACAAACGCTATCCAAGTATAACCCGTCAACATTCAGTAAATAACAAAACGGTCATAATTTGAGTTTTCCTACTCCATTCCGACCATTCGTGATCCGGAATAGAAGAAAGCATAGCAAAAGTTCTTAATGATCGATTGTTTCGATTCCGTTTTCCAAATCCAAACAACTGTGTGTTGTTCGTAAAACGCCCACCAGGCGCCTCTGGCAGAGATGGAACACCAAATTCTCAATTTAAACCTCTGGCGTCTGGCCTGCATAATTTGGAATACGGTGATGTGATTCGGTCCAACTGACTGTTGACTGACGCCATTGACTCGTCTTTGTCGTTCGAAGCGTTAACGGTTTTCTTGGAAAGAGAAAGAGTTCGATAATATTTCAGTTTATTGTGTCATGTGATTCACACTGTCATTCTCAACCAACACCATGGGAATGTTTTTGCATAGCCGGATTGTGAAATGCATTGCTTAAATCAGAATTTCCTCCAGTGAAAATTTTGACAACCAAAACATACCTTGGCGCCAATTCACTACTAGTTTTGGCGGGCAATTTTTTGTGACCTGTTGTGGATTACACACTTAGTGTTTCTCTGGATGAGCTTCTTCTTCTTAATTTTTGCTACAAGATACTTCACAAGGCTATATTAGCCAATATATTTCAAGATGTTTTATGCCCATTTTGTTCTCGCAAAGAAAGGACCTCTAGCAAGAATTTGGTTAGCTGCCCATTGGGATAAGAAACTAACTAAGGCACATGTCTTTGAAACAAACATCCAAAAATCTGTTGAAGATATTTTACATCCTAAGGTTTCATTACGATTTAAGTTTCTTTAGTTACAGTGCTTAAAACTTGATTTTGTTTGATTTAGGTGAAAATTGCTCTCAGAACTTCAGGTCATTTGCTTCTTGGTGTTGTGAGAATATACTCTCGTAAAGCCAAATACCTATTGGCTGATTGCAATGAAGCATTTGTTAAAATTAAAATGGCATTCAGGCCTGGGATGGTCGACTTGCCTGAAGAAAACAGAGAAGCTGCAGTTCAAGCTATCACCTTGCCTGAAGTTTTCCATGATTTTGATGCAAATGTTCCAGATCTGAAGTGAGTAATGACTCTATTCATTAATAAATTGTACAATAATTGGCAACTTGAATGATTTTCCCAGTGATGCCGAAATGCAAGCACAGTTTACCCTTAACCAGTCCAGGGCTGAGGAAATTACTATGCGTGAGGATTATGGATGTCAATTACCACCTTTGAATCATGATGAGGAAGGTTTTGGTGATCTTGGATTTGGAGATTCTGGTCCCCTTGAAATGATACGCGATGGCTCATCGATAGACCATTCACTTGAACCCGTAAATACAGATATCAAGTTTCGTAGCTTCCACATCTAATTCTCTCATTCTAGGGAAGTTTCTTCAGTGAAGTGCGTGATCGCAATGAATCTCGTAGGAATCGTCCGTCTTCATCAATTCGGCAACGTTCTGAAGCAGACACGCCTATTAGAGATGATGGTTTTGGTGGGAACCTTGGACACGACGAAATTGGTAAAACATACGCAAAATGGTTATGTCGTTTTTGTCAATTCATAGTTTCTATGATTTTCCGCGATAGGTGGAGGTCTTTTTGATGGTGGTGGTCTGTTTGATGATGCCCCAATCGGTGACGTGCCATCATTGAATGAACCGTCTGACCTCGTAATTACCACAATAATAATTATTTTTCTCTACGGTTTGAATTTACAAAATTGATTTTGCTATTGATAGGATATTAAAGTAGGAATGAAAAGTCGAGAAAATCTGGAAAATGCCAATGGGGCTCATCAAGATTCTGATGATGACGGAATTGATGCTTACGGAGGACCACCATCCGTAGGTGGAAGTAGTTCATCATCACGACCTGCCAGTCCGTTTGGTGGTCCCGTATCTACCAGTATGAGTCACCCTCCGGTGTCACCCAGATCTCCCACACGTGCTTCTGGTGAAATTAATAACCTTGATCAAGGTACTGCCAGCATTCCAGAAGGCGATGATCAAGTACCAGGCGCTAATGCTGACCAAACTACACTTCTTCAAAATGAAGAAGAAGGCTTTGCTCTTGCCCCTGTTGATACAACTACAGTCAAAGGTGTGTAACCATACATATACTTTGTCCACAGATCAACAACTCATAAAATTACCGAACTTTCGTTTTTGATAAATTATCAGGATGGGCTCGTCACAAACGCAAAAGGAAACTCATCGTTGACGAAGTTAAAAACATATCAGGAGAAGAAATGAAATCACAACTTTCAGATACGTCCGACATAGTGACCACCTTGGATTTGGCCCCACCTACGAGAAGACTTATGCACTGGAAAGAAACTGGAGGAGTAGAAAAACTTTTTGCACTTCCCGGAAGGTCAATACCAGCCCGCTCATTGTTTAGGGTAATCATTCACAACTACTAATTTTTTTTTGTTAATTTAAAATCCATAATATAGTGTTAAATAACAATAACGTTTTGTTGTTTCTGTTGAATTATTTTTAGGATTACCAAAGGCACCTCACTAGCCAGCCAACAGAAAATGATGACTTCGGCCTAACACCTGAGGTGGAAAAAGAAAATGTTCCTTTGGAAACGGTGCGCGCCACTGAGGTTGTCGAATCATTTCGTCAAGAGTTTCCAGGTACATTAGAGAAATTTTATTATTAGAGTAAATCCATCAGGGAAAAATAGTGTGAAACCTATAGCCATAACTCTGTTTCCTTCCATGAAATATAACTGTGTCTATTTCTCCTGCAGAACCGCCTACACCTCAACCTGTAAAACGCACAGTTGGACGTAAGCGGAAAGCTCCCGTTGATTTGGAGGCCGAGGCCGAGGAACATCAGAAACGAAGAGAAGTTCAGTATCAGAGCTTGCTGGCACCATCAACACAGTCATCTCCTGTTCCCACTGCCGTTCCGCCATCAGAAATGGGAGATCATTCATTCCCGCAATTTTCACTTCCTCCTTTACCTGATGTTCAGGCGACAGAGCCATTACCTACTCCCACTCAGCCAGAACTCAGCCAACCAGTTGAATCTTCATTCGCAGATGCCTCAAGAGCATTATCCGAAATGGAAAACATGGGATACGACCAGGTGTGTATGAACTTTCATAGTTTATTAATCTTTTTGTTTTTATGGCCAAGGTATATTTCAAATTTGTATTTTCTCTGGTGTCCTTGTTTCAGAATATGGGAAATCTTGGTTTAGATGTCACTGAATCTTTTGCCAATTTGCCTCCACAAACACCTGGAGCTATTTCGGAGCGTGCACCCCCCACTCCTTGGCATGATGATTACGAAATGGCACCATCAGTTGGTCCCGTAAGATTACATAAATCACTTTCAATTAGGGATCGTAAGATTCAACTGATACATAATATATTACAGTTAGATGAGCAGTTGGCAGATGAAACCTATGAACAGTTTGAAGAGCGCGTTGTTAATAAGCGAGCTGCGGCAATGTATAACCTTGTGCGTGCGAAAATGCAGCTAAGTGACACGATACCTTTCACGGAAATGGCTTTCCGGAACAACAAGAAACAAGTATGTATTCAGAAACACGTGCGTATTTTATCAGTGTTTTAAAGAAATCATCTTCTTTAGGTTGCACAGAAGTTTTACTCTCTACTGGTCTTGAAGAAAAACCAAGTTCTTGAGTTGTCACAACCGAAGTCTTACGCTGAAATCATGGTTACACAGGGGCCTAAATTTGATTCGCCGTCCTTGTGATGAAGATCGTTCAAAGTAAACTACGTTAAAGGTGTGCGAAAGATTATGTCGAAAATGTGCCGTGTCCTCATGTTTCTTTTTTCCAATGTTTTGATTAAGAATAGCTATTGAGCGTTTTAAATTCTCTGCCGTGTGGAATAATGACGCGTGAATAATTGTAATACAAAATCGTGGTTTCGAACTAGTTGATTTGCAGAAATGTGTGACCCGCATTGGATTTACAAGAATATATTATCCATAATGTCCTGAGATTGTTTGTAGGATAATCTTTGCATAAAGCAAAGGAATCCCGTCAGTATTATCGGTAGAGCTGTGCAAAACATGGAAGTATCAGCATCTGATATTGCGGCTATCACACACGCGTGATAGCCGCAACACTAAATCTTTCAAATATATTTTATTTGTAAGATGTTTTCTATTATGTTCTTGCATTGATGCCATTTACTAATGAGGACAGGAAAACGTTCCAGTAATTTCCCGATAGGGATTCTATCGACACTCGATCCCTCAAACCCTCACCGACAACCAAAAAGACGGCGCAGAGCGGCAGAGGCATAGGGGAAATGTCGAAAGCGTGGGAGTGTTCATTGTTATTTTTTTTAACGATTTTATTTAGTTCTTTTCTTAGCAAATGAGAGGGAGAGGGCGGGAAACAACCCTTGGCCAAAGTAAAAGCTGTACTAAATATTTTCCGCCATCGCCACTCTGAGGGGTCGGATGAGGACCGGTTTAAATCCAGTCAAAGATGGCGAAACACTACCACAGGTAATAAGCAAATAGCAAACGGCAAAGGCTAAGAAAGCGGTTTGGGATGAGAGCCCAAAATCTTTTTTGGCAGCTGAGTGACTTGATAACTTGTATCTCTAAACGTAAACAAACTGCAGTCCTATCTTGTCAATTTCAAACGCTAGATCACAACTTGTTTGACCTAGCAGATACGAAAAGAAGGCAAAACCTGGTCTCTATAGGTGGTCGTGTAAATTTACCGCCCAGTTGTACTTAGTATTTTGCTGTCTGAATTTCGAAACACAAGGATGAAAAAATTCATTGACTGCAGTTTAATTATAGTTCCAGCAATATTTTACAGTTTTACAATTTCCTGTAAGTTCAAAGACAATAACTCATTGATGAAGATTGCAATCCCAAAAGAAAAATAATGAATGATTATTGATAATAGATGCGTCTGCCAGTGACTGCGTTCGGCGATACTATGGCGAAAGTAGTTTTGTATGTGTGTGTAATGCCACCTACTGTGATAGTACGCCAAGCGTCGATGAACTTGTGCCACCCGATCAAGCCATAGTCATCTCATCCACTCGAAATGATTCAAGGTTTCAAACGCACTTCCTGCAATTTGACATCCCCTCAAACGAATCAACAGGTATTATTTTTCAGATTTTGTTCTTCCCATTCCCAAGTACATATGACGAGCTTTAACTTCTTTGCATTAACACTGATAACAGTTTTCCAGATAACAGTGAACGCTTCGAAAACCTACCAGGCTATCATCGGATTTGGCGGAGCCTTTACAGATGCTGCTGGTATTAACATAGCAAAACTCTCGCTTCCAGCTCAGCAACTTCTTCTTAGGTAGAAATAGGAATGTATATAACAAGATAATTTAAATTGCATGTGCTCCTATAACACCGATGGAATATGGTTAGCCATTTGAACCTACCACTGTTCTACGTAATTGGTGTTATAACGCCATTATTATAATGTTGTTGATAATTTTGTGGATAACACAGTTCGTATTTTGGCACTCTCGGCATCGAGTATGGAATTGGGCGTGTCCCTATTGCTGGCAGTGATTTTTCCACGTACCCTTACTCCTACGATGACTTCCCAGGAGACACGACTCTTTCAAATTTCAGTTTGACTGAAGAAGACCTTGTCTTTAAGGTACGAAAAGAAAACCTAATCTGGAACACGCCTTTTTTATTATGCGTTTATTCTTTGGCAACGTATATGTCTCCTGTGACAGATCCCGTTCATCAATTGGGCAAAAACTATCAGTTCGAAGCCAATTAAACTCTTTTCCAGTCCATGGAGTGGTCCTGCCTGGATGAAGAGTAATAATGACTTCTCCGGTTTCGGTCATCTTTTACCGGAAAACTATCAACCATGGGCGGAATACTTCGCTAAGTAAGTCATTTTATCTTGTATAAGCTCTTTGTTGTTGTATCTTTAGCCTATTAAGCCAGTAGTCGGATCACTACACAGGTTTTTTGAAGAATATCGAAAGCATGACATCAATTTTTGGGCACTTACTGCGCAGAATGAGCCCAATAATGGACGAGTTCCAGGCATGTATAAATTTTCCATTATCAATAAGTATGCACACAAATCACACGTGTAAAATCTTCCAAGGATGCTCATGGAATTGTATGGGTTGGAGTCCCGAAGATCAAGCGTTGTTTGTAGGCCAAAACCTTGGTCCAACGTTGGCTAGTAAAGGATTTGGTGACGTGAAAATCATGGTGGTGGATGACCAACGGACGTTTATGCCTAGCTGGCCCAAAACGGTAGGAAATGATTTGTAAGTCACTACAGCGAAACGGTGATGGTTTCTTCCTCAAATAAAGGTACTAGCAGATCCTGAAGCCAACAAATACGTCTCCGGTTTCGGCGTTCATTGGTACGCAAATAATGTGGTACCACCTTCCGTTTTGACCTCCACACATGAAGCCTTTCCTGACCGGTTTATACTTGCTACGGAAGCTTGCAATGGTAAACTCACAGTTAACAGATGCTAAACAAAAAAACAAAAACAAACAGTAAAATAAAACATATTTCAGGGCCCTATGAAGAACCAGTCATCATGGGTTCGTGGGAACGACTGGAATCTTATGCACATGACATAATTGAGGTGAACTTCTCCTTTGTCTTATGAAATTCAATTTACTAACAAAGCACTAACAGTAAGTCTTGCCTTCCATGGTTTATGACATTAGGACCTCAACCATTGGGTTGCCGGTTGGGTGGACTGGAATCTTGTGTTAGACGAAGATGGTGGACCAAATTGGGCTGAAAACTATGTAGACGCACCAATTATTGTTAACAACACTATAGACGAGTTCTATAAACAGCCTATGTTTTACGCAATGGGGCACTTTTCCAAGTATATCCCTGAAGATTCCATTAGGATTGAACTGGAAATGAGTGATAGCACTAGGAGCTTGTTTGGAACGGCTTTCCTGCGTCCAGACGGCAAACGTTCAGTCGTTATTTTAAATCGGTATGGAAGAACATTACTGTTTTTCTCGTGTTTTTTTTCCAATCAGACCACTCTTGTTTCCTCTATACTGTTACCTTCCTAATATTTAATAATAGCTCGGATGAAGAAAGGACGATTTCGTTGGCAGACGTTGATCGAATCGATGTAACGCTTACATTGATTTGCCCAGCCCGATCCATCCATACCATTGTATATGTCTGATTGGACGTCGGGAAGAAGACCAGCAGACTGAAACGGCCTCCGTGTCTCCTAACATACTGAATATCCATTTCCGCTGTCTACTCTTGAAAAAAAAAATCCCCGGCATTGATTCGATTAAAACGCTCCCCAATTGGCGCAGGGTTGAGCTTTTCAGCTCCTTGCGTAGGCCTTTATAGAATTTTATTAATCTTGGAGGATAAAAAGTAGCAAAGAAAAAAATGTAACTAGCTTGCAGACGAATAAACCAGGAATCATATAAGATTTTTTTAGAATTCTCCTTTTAGGGATATAAATGATGAAAAGGTTGTCTGGTGGAAAACTAGAAACGGACAGTAAAAAAAAAACTTTTTGGAATGACTCTAAAACTTTTTGGGTAAAAAAACGACGTTCGCTTTTTAATAAAAAAAAACCATTTGCCCAATTATTTTGAAAGGAATCTTTCCTGTAAGTCGAGGATAGAATTTCTTTTTGCCAATTGCCCCGTGCTTCATTTGCCCTCATCCTCCTCCTCCTCTGTCGTATTCGTACTTCACAGTCGCCATGTCCTCCAATCTCCGTTTCTCCAAGAGCCGTCAATCAGACATGCACTTGTTAACAGACAATATAACTGCAAAATTTGCAGCTGTTGAAGATCGGCAGAATCTGAACGAATTGTAGCATCCATTCCTCTTCCTATTTGAAAGCGTTGCCACTGTATAGGGCTTTTCGACTTCTTTTTGTTACCTTGTTGTCTGCGCATCGCTTTGTTTTGAATCCCAACAGTTAAGAAAAAAATGACTTTTGAGTAAATTCATGGATTCATTCATGTATTCAAATATTTAGTAGGGCATGACCCCGTACGGGTTTATTATGAGTCAAGGGGAAACGGGGCTACAAAAAAGAAGGGAGCCCAGATATGCGCTTCAATTTTTAAATAATTAATACCGTAACACACAGAATACTAGTAAAATATGTATCTCGATTCCGTGCTTTCAATCGTTATAATTTGCCAGTATTTTCTTCTAACCAATATCCTTTTCAATCCTTTTGAATCCTTTCAAATACAATTTAACAATAAATCTATTTAAAGAAAAGAAAATATGGTTAGCATAAAAATTTTTATTTATGTTGCTTACACGATATTTAAATTCATCATCCATAACAAGCACCCATCGCACGATGACACCCCTCTTTCAAAAATCGAAAATTTGCAAATTCTGTCTTGTACATTGTACGAGTTAAAAGACCGCGATCGGTGCCCATAAGGCAGAGAGGCAGTAGGGGGACATGCATGGCCCTACCGATGGTGGCGCGTGGATCGTGATAGGCAATGGTCGTGTCTTATTTTCATTTTTTCCTTTCGAAACAGGAAAACACACTAAAATCACCATTCATGACTCTGGATCAGTCGATCACCGCTGTACGGCCTGCGCCGGTGTCCGGATTTAAAAAGCACCTCAAGCGAGGCAATGACCCGAGTTCTCCTTAAATCCACGGAACGCCAAATTATTCCCTAAGTTTTCACCCCAGGAAACACCAGAATTATTATTTTTTTTGCTGTAAACAATCATCAAATATAGCGTCATTAAATGATTCCAATAAAATAAATTTGCTTTAAAGTTTTTTATCGATTCCATCGTTTCCATTTTTCAATAGATAAGCAGACGAATTTTTCACTTTGTTGGCAACTAGGTGAAGTCCATAAGTGCTTCGGAGAGTCGAAGCATCCAGCCATCCACCTCCATTTGATTGACTGGTCTTAACTTTTTTGTACCGTCATGATTAGTTGCAGTTGCTTCAAAATTCAAAACAATGTCTTCCTCTGCTGGATTACAACCACGGATAAATGTTTCAATGTCTTCAGCGGAAGCTTCACTATTGTCAATATCTTCTACATCTGAATAAAAAAATTATAAAGAATAAATAATCCTAAATTATAATATATCCTTAATGAACTTATATTAATTTAACTTATATAAATTTTATTGTTTATGATATTATATATTATGATATGTATTATGATATATATTATGTATACGAATCCATTGAGTATATCTTCGTGAAGTTATACATTTAAACAACCTTTGGGGTTTCTTTTCTTCTTTTTTTGCTCTCTTCATTGGTTTTTTTTTCCTCTTTTGTTATCAGACGACACAAGTCAACTTCTTATCAAGAAGAAACGTCATCTTTAATTGGCACCTGGAGTGACTGCAAGACGATTTCAGATCTTCATGAAATTGGTCAAGCATGATTCTCATGCTGCAAGCCACTTTAGCATGAAGTTCCGTGCAGATTTCAGCCTTCAACTATAAGTACTTTATTTAATATATTATATTCATTTATAATCAATAAAAATAATAAGCAATACAATTATAAACAATAAAATTTATTTAATTTTGATTTCAAAATATTAATATATTAATTTATAATCATTAAAAATAATAAACAATGCAATTATAAACAATAAAATTATATAATATATCCTTAATGAAATTATATTAATTTAACTTATATTAATTTAATTGCATAATTTATTGTCTATGTTGATGATTTTTGTATGATTTAATAACTTGTAAATTATATTTCATTAAAATGTTGTAAGCCATCAAAGTCAATAGCTTTTTCTGTCATTCGAGCAACGTCAGGCTGACGGTGCTTGTTGATCCATATTTACCCGTCTGGTATATGTGCTAGCAGTTCCATGTATGCATCATCATCGTCTAGACGCAGGGAATCTGTAGAAGAGGTAACCAGAGAGGTAACAGAAGTCTTCTTGGGGCTCGTCTTTTTGGGAGGCACAGGTGGTGCCTTTTTGTTGGATCATACTTCTATAAAATTAATATAATAAATCTTTAATGAATTTATATTAATTTAACTTATATTAATTTTATTGTTTATAATCGTATTGTTTATTATTTTTAATGATATTAATTATATCTGTATTGTTTATTATTTTTATTGATTATAAATTAATATAATAATTTATTGCAATTAAAATTAAATTAATTTTATTGTTTATAATTGTATTATGTTGTCGCTGTCTAATTTTGAAAAAAAATCCCCGGCATTGATTCGATTAAAACGCTCCCCAATTGGCGCAGGGTTGAGCTTTTCAGCTCCTTGCGTGGGCCTTTACAGAATTTTATTACTCTTGGGGGATAAAAAGTAGCAAAGAAAAAAATGTAACTAGCTTGCAGACGAATAAACCAGGAATCATATAAGATTTTTTTAGAATTCTCCTTTTAGGGATGTAAATGATGAAAAGGTTGTCTGGTGGAAAACTAGAAACGGAAAGTAAAAAAAAAACTTTTTAGAATGACTCTAAAACTTTTTGAGTAAAAAAACGCCGTTCGCTTTTTAATAAAAAAAACCATTTGCCCAAATAATTTGAAAGGAATCTTTCCTATAAGTCGAGGATAGAATTTCTTTTGGCCAATTGCCCCGTGCTTCATTTGCCCTCATCCTCCTCCTCCTCTGTCGTATTCGTACTTCACAGTCGCCATGTCCTCCAATCTCCGTTTCTCCAAGAGCCGTCAATCAGACATGCATTTGTTAAGAGACAACATAACTGCAAAATTTGCAGCTGTTGAAGGTCGGCAGAATCTGAACGAATTGTAGCATCCATTCCTCTTCCTATTTGAAAGCGTTGCCACTGTATAGGGCTTTTCGACTTCTTTTTGTTACCTTGTTGTCTGCGCATCGCTTTGTTTTGAATCCCACAGTTAAGAAAAAAATGACTTTTGAGTAAATTCATGGATTCATTCATGTATTCAAATATTTAGTAGGGCATGACCCCGTACGGGTTTATTATGAGTCAAGGGGAAACGGGGCTACAAAAAAGAAGGGAGCCCAGATATGCGCTTCAATTTTTAAATAATTAATACCGTAACACACAGAATACTAGTAAAATATGTATCTCGATTCCGTGCTTTCAATCGTTATAATTTGCCAGTATTTTCTTCTAACCAATATCCTTTTCAATCCTTTTGAATCCTTTCAAATACAATTTAACAATAAATCTATTTAAAGAAAAGAAAATATGGTTAGCATAAAAATTTTTATTTATGTTGCTTACACGATATTTAAATTCATCATCCATAACAAGCACCCATCGCACGATGACACCCCTCTTTCAAAAATCGAAAATTTGCAAATTCTGTCTTGTACATCGTACGAAGTAAAAGACCGCGATCGGTGCCATAAGGCAGAGAGGCAGTAGGGGGACATGCACGGCCCTACCGATGGTGGCGCGTGGATCGTGATAGGCAATGGTTGTGTCTTATTTTCATTTTTTCCTTTCGAAACAGGAAAACACACTAAAATCACCATTCATGACTCTGGATCAGTAGATCACCGCTGTACGGCCTGCTCCGATGTCCGGATTTTAAAAGCACCTCAAGCGAGGCAATGACCCGAGTTCTCCTTAAATCCACGGAACGCCAAATTATTCCCTAAGTTTTCACCCCAGGAAACACCAGAATTATTATTTTTTTTTTGCTGTAAACAATCATCAAATATAGCGTCATTAAATGATTCCAATAAAATAAATTTGCTTTAAAGTTTTTTATCGATTCCATCGTTTCCATTTTTCAATAGATAAGCAGACGAATTTTTCACTTTGTTGGCAACTAGGTGAAGTCCATAAGTGCTTCGGAGAGTGGAAGCATCCAGCCATCCACCTCCATTTGATTGACTGGTCTTAACTTTTTTGTACCGTCATGATTAGTTGCAGTTGCTTCAAAATTCAAAACAATGTCTTCCTCTGCTGGATTACAACCACGGATAAATGTTTCAATGTCTTCAGCGGAAGCTTCCCTATTGTCAATATCTTCTACATCTGAATAAAAAAATTATAAAGAATAAATAATCCTAAATTATAATATATCCTTAATGAACTTATATTAATTTAACTTATATTAATTTTATTGTTTATGATATTATATATTATGATATGTATTATGATATATATTATGTATACGAATCCATTGAGTATATCTTCGTGAAGTTATACATTTAAACAACCTTTGGGGTTTCTTTTCTTCTTTTTTTGCTCTCTTCATTCGTTTTTTTTCCTCTTTTGTTATCAGACGACACAAGTCAACTTCTTTACAAGAAGAAACATCATCTTTAATTGGCACCTGGAGTGACTGCAAGACGATTTCAGATCTTCATGAAATTGGTCAAGCATGATTCTCATGCTGCAAGCCACTTTAGCATGAAGTTCCGTGCAGATTTCAGCCTTCAACTATAAGTACTTTAAGGATATATTATATTCATTTATAATCAATAAAAATAATAAGCAATACAATTATAAACAATAAAATTTATTTAATTTTGATTTCAATAAATTATTATATTAATTTATAATCATTAAAAATAATAAACAATACAATTATAAACAATAAAATTATATAATATATCCTTAATGAAATTATATTAATTTAACTTATATTAATTTTATTGCATAATTTATTGTCTATGTTGATGATTTTTGTATGATTTAATAACTTGTAAATTATATTTCATTAAAATGTTGTAAGCCATCAAAGTCAATAGCTTTTTCTGTCATTCGAGCAACGTCAGGCTGACGGTGCTTGTTGATCCATATTTACCCGTCTGGTATATGTGCTAGCAGTTCCATGTATGCATCATTATCACAGAAAGATTTGTCTTAATTAGACGAATCTAACCATACCTAGTTTAGGGGGGTGCAAATGATGTCTAGGGGTAGTAAATCGACTTTGAAAATTTGCATTTACCGTAGCTTCCGCAAGCGCTTGGCGGGGGGAATACCCATTTACCCCACGCCAATTTTCCCCTTTTTCCCCTAACTTTAAGTTAGGGATATTAGGATACTGCCCAACTTTCTTTGTTAACAAAATGTTCAATCAATTGTTTTTTTCTCTATTACGTTTTGACGTGTTTTTGTTGTTGCTGACATTTTGATAACTTTTGACAATTTTTTTATTTCTTTTTACAATGGTTACATTAGACACTCTCCGTATTGGTAAAACTTTTAATTCTTATGACGACGTCTTGAAATTTATCGACGATTTATTCGAAGAACAAGGTTATCCTTTAAAAGTATATTAGACAGTTGTACAATTCAGACTTATAATAAGAAACTTTCCCCTCACAACCAACTTGACACGAAATGGGTATACAGTCATACGTGGAAGTTTCTTTGGCAGGCAAACGCGGCTATATGGTTTTATTTCTTTTTGACGGAAGGGATAGCATGGTGCCTACCGTACCCTTTTTTTCTATACCTATTTCTCTTTCTTCGCAACCCGCGAAGAAGTAGCAAAATTAAAAGTGGGAAAATTTACAGAAAGGTAGAGGAATGAGAAGAATAGAAAGAAAACTAGGGTATGGTAGGCACCAAGTATCTCTTACGTCAAAAAAAAAATAAAACCATATAGTACAGTTTGCCTGCTAAAAAAACTTACATGTATGACTGTATAAGTTCGTTCATGTATGCTCTCATTTTGGCGAGCACAAATCTCAATCGTCTGGGCTAAGGCCCAATCAAAAAGTGTAAGCGGCAAATTTATTTTTAATTTCCGGGTGGTCTTTTAACCCAAAATGGATCTTTTTCGCCTTGAAAAAGATAAATTCTGCAGGGAGCATACAAATCAGTTATGCTCAAAAGACCACATCAAATTATGCCGTCGGAAGGAGTAAATAAGTATCTTAACTTGTTTACAATTTGTTCAAGAGCTAACCTATTAATTAATGTACATAACTAGAACGCTTAAGCAAAATACAGCAGCTTTCCAGTTCGCCACGTCAGCGTTGGCCGTTGGGGGAAACCCAACACTGACGAGAAAAGAGATGCATCAGAGCTGGGGACACTACATGAAGAGCAAAGATCTTCAAAATATGAAGCAAACCATGACAGTTAAGACTAAATTACTTAATACTTGGTTGAAGCTAATTTAGAATTGATGTTGAATTAGGACTCTCGTCAAATACTTGGGCAGCAACCTCTGAAATCCTAGCAAATCTTGGCAATAATCCAGAGAATATCGTCAACGTCTCTAGGATGACAAAGGCGATATTCAATGCATTTATGTCCAGTTAGCTGATCAGAGGAGGTTCTACCAAAAGTATGGCAAAGTTCTCCAATTGGATGGAACACACAACGTTACCCAGCTCTCAATGCCTCTTTACACTCTAGTTGTTCAAGACAACTTCGGGGTTGGACAGCCAGTCGGTTTCTTCTTTGTACGAGAAGAGACCGAAGCCCTTATTGCAACTGGGTTAAAATATTTCTGCGATGTAAGAATTATCTGTATTGTTATTACAAAAGATATTTCAACTAACTTTTTTTGCCTTTTAGAACAACGACAATTCTATCACCGAGGTTTTTCTCACTGGCAAAGACTGCGGGAAAATTGCAGCCATTAAAGATAAATTCCCTAAAGATAAATCCCCCCAACAAATTTATGTAAATTTTCCCTTGAATCTATTTTAGGGTTTAGTAATAAATTCATGCCCCCCCCCAAAAAAAATATACATTCTAAACATCGTGAAAACTTTCTCCGCCGGAACGAAGTTTTCCTCGAATCCAGGGAAGGTAATAGGTAATCCTAGTAAAAACATCCGGGAACCCAGGTTTAGCACATCTAGAGAAATATAACAAACATTTTAATCAATTAACACTTCCGTAAAGCACATTAGCTAAACAGTCTAATCAAAATTTCCATACCGTTCGATGGACGGTCTAGCCAACATCATTTTAGTATACATCACAGCTTGATCGTAGAACTTAAAGTTAGACCTAGAACGGAAATTGAAAAACTCACCCTGAACCGAATGATGTAATGCCAGCAAGATACCATCGTCCATCAAGTAAGCTGCATTGTAGCGGCCCGCCCGAATCTCCCTATTGTAGATGTATGGAAAATATCCATCCAGGTGAGTTCGCTTTTAAAATTTGTGTGTTATGGTAAGCCTACTACTGCGCAGTTCAAGAAGTAGGACATACCATTATCTTTAAACGTTATTTTTGCTTACCACGCAGGTTCCCGAAGCTCCATCTGTGATTGGTCCGGCACAAAGATGGTAATCGTTTATTGGTATGTTATACATAGTACCATATACTTGTTTACAATGCGAGTTGTCTACCACTTAAAATATAATGTTTAAATGACTTGCTTCATTAAATTTGTATAGGTTACGTACCAGGCAGCTCAGTTTGATGAAGAATATTTTCCAATTTATTGCCTTTCTTCGATTGTCCCCAACCTTAATAAATTTGACTGGTTCAAGGTGAAATTTTGTTAAATGAAGAAACTTGAACACCTACCTGTGGCTATACATCTTACTCCTTGGAACGTGTCAACGTTGTCTGATAAGAATCTCTGTGATTATGTTATCCATCAGGTGCAAAGTTAGAAATTTCTCTTTTACCTTCTGTTGGTAAGCAAATGGGACGAACACGATCCGTGGCATTTTGCAAATTTTCTGACTTTTGTAATTTCATTAAAGCTTTTAAAATCATAGAAGAAATTTTATTAAAACATATATACGTTACGTGAGGTTTAAATGCATATACCAATGTCATGATGATATTCTTTGAATCTTTCGTGGAGAAAAATTTTTTCTATCATAATTCTTTGTTCAAAACCGTCCTCCGTCGCCCGGTCATGCTCACCCACAACAGCTGTCCACTAAAAGATATGTATTAACCTCATTAACCATATCAAATACGAACAATTTATAAAAACTTACCAGAGGACTGAAGGGAAAATTGAATGCGTCACTAGAATATGCAAAGAATCAAGATTTAATGACGATATATTGGTACAACTACGGACATAGACTATACACTAACAAAATTTTGTTCAACACAGCAATTTTCATTTTACGCTATTGGTAACTTTTTCCAAGCCCCGTGTACAATTATAACGGAATATATCTGCTCCAACAAGGATATTTTCCATCCTTGTTGTCAGTTGAAGCCCGTTAAATCCTAGCCAAAGTAATGCTGAACAGAAAAATGAATCGGCGTGTTTTCTTCGAGATGATGGGTTATTCGTTTCATAAAAATCATTTAAACTTTTTTGGAGACATTTTGTGGAATAAAGAAATCACTTCCTTATAATCTCATTGGAAGCGTGCTGGTGAGCAAAGAAAATCCCAATAATTAGAATTATGGAAAAATTGACTACGGAACGCTATGGAGTTTAGTGTAGGCGTGTAGCCTACCATTTTAGCTTATAAAATAGATTTTTAAAATCTTTCGTGCAACAACGCAAGTTATAGTATTGCGGGGAAAAAAAGTCTAAACAACTAAATTTCCTAAAAAAAAGTTATCTGTTGTCATTATTCGGAAAGTAGTCCACAACTGAATTGCTTTTTATCTTATAGTAGAATAATTGTAAGAATCATGGACAAAGATTTAACCTACTTGGAAATGCAGTGTGCTGCTGTCAAGACCCAATAATCTCCATTCAACCCATTTAATAAGACGCCTCCACACCAGTGCCCAACGAAGCCCAATTTAGGATGTAGCAATTGTAAAGACACCTATAGATGAAATTCAAATTTTTATTTTAAAACTCCATATTCTTTTCACTGTTGCTTCTCATTTCTGATATGTAGCCATTCAAGCAGCTGAGAATGGGCTATACACTAACGTTCTAGTCCGGTTCTAGTATTAACTGTATATCGTTAACATAATATAATTAAAATAATCATTCAAATCTGAAACCATTAGCTTATGATCAATGACATGTTAGCATTAGCCTACTGTACAACTACTCAAGAGAGAAATGCGTATACAAAAACGCTTCCATTAAAGGTAGGCTACACTTTAGGTCTACAGTTGACAATGTAGCCTATATGTATGCACCGCCTGAATAAGCATAACCTTCAACCACTGAATTTCCAGAAAATGTATTCACCCTTTCAAACAACCAGCGGTGAAACTATTTCCATGCTTTGAATCGCCGTATTTCTATTTTTAATGTAAGCAAAAAAAAACTAGCCTACTTACTTGCCAAGGCCATGCGCCTGGTTTGCTTTGTTTCCCGTTAATGATGCGGGCATTTTGTGTCTCTCTTTCAAGTTGTTTGTCGTGTTTGTTACTCATTTTTTTAAATATTGATTTAAGCAAGTAATTTTTATCTCTTGGGCCTATATAGCTAACAGCGTCTTCAATATCGCGTGGTCGTCGTTGTCTGTAGAACTTGCTGATGCCGCATTCTATAATAATTGGAGTAAACTTTAAGTTATTGAAATCGGCGTTTGTTTTAATTATATACAGACACTACAGTCAGTTGAGTTATAATAAATTCTTTTACTAAGCTATTATTGGCATTTTTAACGTCAAAAATTTTCTAAGAAACAAATTGCGCAATTATTACGTTCAACGATGTCTTGATCAGTTTTATGACAATCTACTCTTTACGGGCATTGACGGGCGTGTAAAATTTTCCAACCATTCGTTCAAAAAGAAAACTTTGCTTTGAAGATCACTCGAAGATCTTCGATTCATTTACTCGACTTTTGTAATGGCATGTAATACCGAGAACATGTTATTTAACTCATCTCTATTGATTATCCCTTACAAACTAATAGCCTGCCTTGGTCGATGATCTTCCCGGATCCTCCAAAGAAAATTCAAAAAATATTAAAGATAAAATTTAAAAAAGAATGGGTAACATATGATAGCTAGACCTACTCAGAGTAGACTAGTCTACTGCCTTAATGAGAAATTAAGGGAAAGTATAACTGCCTAGCTACAAGCTACAAGCCAATAGTTTCTGGGACCGGAATAACTATTTGGGGTGTGGTTGAACGAGAGCATGAGGAAAAAAAAAGATTATGTTTAAAAAACTAAAAAGAAAATATTCATATAAAAATCTACAAATACCACAATGATAATTTGAAAAAACAAAATCTATGGAAAAATGCAGGAGAATAGACAAACATGGTAGACTAAAACCGTAAACGTTAGGCGGTAGTAAAACCAATTTGAAACGCATTCTAAATTTTCCTACCCTCCTAATTTTAAATTACAACAGAACCGACTTGAGCTTTAAACGATCAGAGGGGTGTTCAGAAAAGGATCAGTTTTTGGAATTTTTCATTGCACATTTGGCGCGAAACCGAAATCAATCATGTAAAATTGACACCCGTCCGCACGCGACCGATGGCTAAGACGAAGTCGGTGCCAATTTTGCTGGGCGAAGGATGTTCAAAATCTCTCGGTGAAGCAACTAACAATCGTAACTGCGCAGCTGTCTCTTTTGAGGATAAGAACAATATTATATTTAGGTGTTGAACATCAACAAGAATGTGAGCATCGCTGCAGTATGTGGAATTTTTTAATAGCCTATGAACAAAAGGACTGTATTGGTTAAAAGGAGTGTGATTTTTCGAGGCTACTTTTTCAGTATGCGTACTCGATCAGTAACCTGAAAAGTTTAGGTTAGCCCACACTTATTTGACAATGATTACTTTCCGAACAATGTTAAGTAGGCTACGCCAGCACTCTATTTGGTCTATGCCAACGCAAAACGAGTGGTTTTCGAACAAGTCTTAAAGCATCACTACAATTTATCGTGTGAATCGTGACTCAAGCGACACTTATTGTCTTGATATCTAAGCGTATTTATTTTCTCCCATTCTATTTGGTTACGGAATTTACGAAATAAATACGGTAAAACATCTTCATATCGACTTGGCTCCTAATTAATTAAGTATAATTATATAGTACCATTGGAAGGTGCCGCATCAGCGTTATCTAATGGATGAAGAAAATCAAAACTTGGAAAGGTAAATGGTAGGCTATCTTCAGGGAATTCCTTGGAAGAGTTTGCACAGTAAACATTGCCAATTTCGGTGGAAAAGACAACAAAAGCTGAAATCCATCGAACGAGCACTTTAAACTTCATTTCCATAATATCAACACTTGATTCGAAAGATGATGAATGTTGCAAAGGAGGTAGTAAAACTAAATTTTTTTGCTAACGGCTAGTTCCGCGATGATACCTAGCCAGCGTAACTTCGTTCACTGAAGAGATCACTAGAAGCGACGGCGAATAAAAGAATCAGCTGAAAAGATTTCACTGAATGGGGTTAACGGAGAAGCGGAAGCTGCTTGGCAACAGGTCTACCATTTGAAAGAAAAGCAGTGCTGATTCACCTAAAGCTGATATTCTATTAAAACTTTTTCGGCGACTGACACTGCTTTATCACGGAGGATTACAAACACGACTGCATGCTTACTGCGTGCCTTTGGAATCCTATGACTATTCTATGACTATTTTCGGATTCATTAATCGTTACTTTTCTCTTCGTAATCCTTTCATTTGTTCTGCTCTCTCCACACTTTCTCTTGGTTTCCGCAGCAAGATGGTTTTTACGTGAAATCGAGGACACCAAGCCTATACAGTCGCGCTCGCCGGTCCTTTTCAACCACCATGGAGAAACAACGTCGCAAACTGGGGTGTCCTGTTACTTTCTATTTACAGTCGTTTACACACCAATTACGCTCTTTTAGGCTGTTAGATTAGACAACGATGTTCGCTTCTAAATGCCCACTGCTTTTTGTCAACCATGTATTCCATAATTTTTAAAACTTAAGTTGTGCCCACTTTGTACACGGATATGTAAGATTTTTTTGTTCAGGTTATTTTTTTTTACTTTTTGAATACAAAGAGACAATATAAATAATTAAATAGAGGTTATTCGAAAAAATTTGAAAAGGTTGCCAGATGGCTGAGTTTGGCGCCACCACGATCAAGCATATGTGCACTTTATGCCCATCACTTTCTTGTTTATGCTTTGTTTTCTCTGAAAGCTCTGAAAGTGTACGTCATGGAAGTATGCTTTGTCGTTTTCTTACGCGATAATGAGTCTCTTTCGAACGGTTAGAGAAAGCGGGTCACAGCTTGGCTGTTTGTGCTTTGTGGTCGTTTGCGTCATGCTTGCCTTACCTATATGTTGCTCCTTAAACAAAAAAGGAAAACAATAACAAAAACAAGACAAAAATAAAATTTAAAAAATAAAGGAATCCTAAAGAGAAAAAAATTCAAAACACCATTTCTTTTGGTTTGCTTTGTTCAGCATTTGTACACGAATATATCTCAACACAACATATCATCAATGATCAATACCATAAATTTTTTAAAATATTTCTTGTATGCTTTCACATTACACAACACAAAAATTTTTTGAGAAGTACTAGTTGGGGAATAATAAGAAAAGACATTATCCTTGGCGAAAACAAAGGTAGATCACAGAGAATAAGGTTAAGGTTATTAACAATATACTGACATTTTATTATTGAACGGTGATTATTTGTTCATTGAACTAAAAAGGAAACTATCTTTATCTGCTACTATGTTAATTCAGTCCCATAGTTGCAACTCTTGGCAGTTTAACACATCTGATGACGCTCATTTTTGACAATAAAGCTAATAAATTATTCGTTCTTGTGCGGAAACCCATCGCTTCCAGACCGCAACATTTAATTTCAAATGTCTAAGACATTCTGAAGTGGTTAACTGGAGCTGGAGTATACAGGCTGCATAGCAGCATAGGTACCACATACATCACACAGTAGAAGCTCGTGTCAAACATTGCAAAACCCAAGTGTAATAAATAAAAAATGTCGAAAGGAAAAAATTTTTACTTGGTTCTTTTCTTAGACCACGGCAAATTAAAAATTTTGACACTAGCACAGTAGCACAGGTGCACAGCACAGCACTAGCACTAGCACCGCCTAGATTCTGGTAGGCAATACATTTCGATACTAGCGCCTACTGGATTGCGGTGGGCAATAGCCAATAGGGACGGAAAGAAAACAAACAGTCAAACAGTTAAATCACAAAAAGGCACGATCCGTTTAAAGTTTGTGCGTCTTTTAAAAATTTCGAGCGATTTATCACTAAGAATATTAAATTGAGAATACTTAATCGATCGATCGGTGTTAGCCGTTTTTCTTCGCTCTAACAATGAGTAATATATATGTTCAAGAACCACCAACAAATGGAAAAGTTAGTGTTGTTGAACAGATCTGTAATTGAACATGGCACAAAACAATGTTTTATTTCTCTTGAAGGTTGTTGTGACAACTTCATTAGGAGAAATTGAAATTGAATTATGGAGCAAAGAATGTCCGAAGGCCTGCAGAAACTTTGTGCAACTATGCCTTGAGGGATTCTTCAATGGGACAATTTTTCACAGGGTAGTTCCAAATTTCATTGCACAAGGAGGAGATCCTACAGGTAAGTTAGCAGTAAATGTACATTATTTGGTCTCACAAGTCACATATTTTTATTAAAGGCACTGGTCATGGTGGTGAAAGCATATATGGGGAACCATTCAAGGTAACTCAGCATTTTATATTAATTTTTTATTCTAATTGTTTATCAAAAAAATTTTCAATTTTCAATTTTAGAATGAAGTTCATTCACGTCTGCGATTTGTTAGAAGAGGCATGAACTTAAATACTTCTATACACTAGCTTTACAAATGTTTCCTAACAATTATTTGCAACAGGACTGGTTGCAACTGCAAATACTGGAAATAATGACAATGAATCTCAGTTTTTCTTTACTTTGGGTGCTTGCCAAGAGTTACAAAACAAACACACAATATTTGGCAGAGTTGCTGGAAATACCTTGTTTAACATGGTAAATTATCATTGTTGAAATACTGAGAAAATTATTATATGGGTTAACTTAGAAATGATTCATTAAAAATTTTTTTCCCCCAGATTAAATTCAATGATTTGGATATTGATAGTGTAAGTATTAGTTAATATTTACTTATTATCAGTCACACAACTTACAATTAAACTCTTACAGGAAGAAAGACCAAGGCATCCTCCTAAGATACTTAAAACAGAGGTTATTAACAACCCATTTCCTGACATTGAACCAAGAATCAGCCAAAAGCAGGTCAAGGAGCCAGAAGAAACCAAACCCAAAGTGAAAAAAACAAAGTCAGTAAACAAAAAAGATTGCCTCTGTTCAAAATCAAAACATTCTTAACAACTTGCGCTCCATATGTAGAAATCTTCAGTTGCTTTCTTTTGGAGATGAAGAGGAAGATGAAACTGATGCCCAACCAGTAAAGACATTTCAAGGGAAATCTTCTCATGACCTAACAAATGATCCTAAGCTTAGTATCGTTCCCGCAGTTAATATTGAAACTGGAATCGAAAAGAAGTGAGAACATTTAA
The DNA here is from genome assembly GCA_013167095.2 of Daphnia sinensis. Classification (NCBI taxonomy): domain Eukaryota; kingdom Metazoa; phylum Arthropoda; class Branchiopoda; order Diplostraca; family Daphniidae; genus Daphnia; species Daphnia sinensis. Next base: position 1,367,513 of record CM023190.1, read on the forward strand.
TTAATCATCATTTTTTAGTGTTCATTTTGTGACAATAATGAGGTTAGGTTTCTTTCTAACTTAGTCGTTCAGAATCAATTTCTTTTTTTTTATAGACATGAACAGAAGAGAGTTGAGCCGGAAATTGAGAAAATAATTGTTTCCCAGAATGAACCAAACGATTCTCCTGCAAATGCTGATGACGAGGTAGTCGACGAGAAAAAGCAAGAAGCGCAAAACAAATTGTAAGAAAAGAAACATAATTTTTTTTTGTACACCGCAATTACAAAAGCCTTAAATTTAGAAAAAAAATCAAAGAGCAAATAAGAGATTTAAAGAGAGAAATGAAAAATCCTAGTGAAGATACGGAACAGGACTTGACGAAGAAGCAAAAACTTGATGGTGATCATTCTAAGGATGAAGAAGAGAATGAAATACTAAAGGATTTTCATGAGCAGCAGAAGAAATACGCAGTAGTGAAAACAACGCGTCGAGGGAAGGGTAACCGATTCGCAGTCGTTAATTAAACCTCACATTAAACACCATTTGTAACTTCGCCTGGTCTAACGTAGGAGCTGATCGAGAAGCGGAAACACTTGCTTACCTAAAGAAATTTCAGCAGAAGCTTAGCGAAACACGAATGAAGGAACCAGATGATAGTGTCGCTGACGAAGAAACGGATGGCCATACCTGGTAGGAAAATCGCTTAGGACAGCTGTAGTAATATTATTATAATTGTTTTTATTTATTCTTTTAATTTTATTGCAGGCTAAATCATACCTTAAAGTTCGAAGACAACAATCCTACGTTAGCCAGAGATGCCAACACAAAAGGAGACGATTGGTTTGAGATATCTGATCCTCGTAATCCCCTAAACAAGCGGAGAAGAGAGGAGTCAAAGAAGATCATGAAACAGAAAGGATCTTCGACTAAAATGGCCTAAAATTTTGTAATACAAAAATGTTACGTTTCGCCCATAGTGAATGATTTTTGAACGAATATGTCATCTCCCAATTATACGATGGAATTGCATTAATGATAATGACACGAGCCGTCGAAGTTTATTCAGTAATGCCTCAACTTGACATTCTACTAAATATATCGGCATGATGGTACGTAGTGTTATTTCTAAGGAAATACTGAATGCATAGCCAAGAAAAAACCATGTTTCTCTCGCATAACAGTGAAAACCGGAACGTGTACCAAACCCATCCTACTAAAACGTCTAACACTGAACCGTAAGGAACGGTACAACACAGTTGACATGCTTTTTCCAATTTAGTTTTCAACAATGAGTTTTGTATAAACACGACATCTTTTAAGGTCTTTTTTAAAACCTCAATTACATGTTACATGTAAATCATGGCTCAGTGGTTGAGCATCTCGCTGTTGAGAAAGGTGTCTCGCTAATGAGAAAGATCGTTTAACCTACAACTTAATTGAAATCAGCGTTTAATTTTCATCATGCCATTTGATTTCTGTTCAAGCCGCGGAGGGCGGCGCTATCATGCCCAACGCTAGGTTTGCTAGCGCTTGACCCAACTTTATTGCAATCCAGAGGAAAACATTTCGTGAGGGCGAACTGTATTTGTATCCAGCAGACGGAAAGTGTCTTTGACAACCTCTTTCCTATGTGCCCGTATTTGCCTTACCCTATCTACAGATGACTACACTGGCGCTAAGCTAAAAATGAAGCTAAAAAGCCAAATGTTATATTTGTCGCACCAGTATACCTTTCGATAGTAAAGCTAGTTCTCGGACTATAGGTCCCTCAGCAACCACTCGCAGGTGAAAGCGTTATCCAATAGCTCTCTCGTGAACTTTTTAACTATTAAAAATGCGTTATAGTTAAAAACGTACAAAACTTTCCGATCTTATACCCCATCTCTTCGCTTCTTGTTACAAGCTGAGAAAATGTGAAAAAGACGAGATCGATAAGAATAAGATGTCAAACACTATAGATAAACTAACCAAAATTTTTGTCATAGTACGTAATTTATTTGTTGGACGCTTAAATTGAAATCCTGTAAAGACAACGAAGGAAAACGGCAGACTAAAGAAGATTTACTACATTATTCAACATACACCATTATCTTTAATCCAATGTATTTTTACTCCACCTTAACTGCAAGAGTAAATACATTGCTTAGCTCCTGATGTGGGAAGATGACATGCTAACAACATTAGCTGCCAATCTACGACCCAGTTGGGTGTAGGAGCTAAAAGTAATACGTAAGGGATCAGAATAGAAAGCTTTTTCAACAGTACACCAATGCATTAGCATTAAGCCGAAGTTCAGAGAAAATAGGCTTTCAAATGTGACAGGGATACGTGAGAGAAAAGGAGACAAGATGCCTTTATTCTAGGAGATGATTCGATTTTCCACACGGGATTGATCCGTGCAATAAAGTGGGACACGTTTTTTTTTTTGTCGACGCTTCCAGGCTTTAGCAGTTATGTGGTGCTAATCAGGTTTACTGCAACAAATGCCACAAGTAAAACTGAGGGGCAACGCTTCGTTCCACCACGTATAAAAGTAAATCGGGATGCACTGGCTTATCGCAGTCAGGTATCCGATAGCCCGCACCAGATTTGCATTCTCGTCCGTCTCCTTCTACTCGCGAGTTGCTCCACGATGCGCCCCAGCTTAATGATCATTATGGTCTGTTTTGTCTTTGTTTTTACGTTCTGGGGCCAATTAGTCGAGGGCAGCACTCGTAAGCTACCGTTCAACGGTAGCATTTTCGGAAAACGTAGCAACCCAGGTATGTAATTTGGCTTATCGTTGATTTTTATGTGACAACGAATAAACTTAATAGTTTCAGGCATGATCAGTAATTTTTCTCGTTAGGTGTAGCCTAAGTTTATAGATTTGGTTGTTGTTTTGTTTCCTTCGTTACAAATATTTTTGCACCTCCGTGAGGCTGTTGCATTTGCAAGTTCACCAAATATTCTGATTATATCGTAGCTAACATTCCAGCGCTGATTTGTCAATTATGCAGGCACAGGCAAGCATGCTGCTTCACCAAATTTCCAGCTTCTTTGCGATGCGGCGATGAATGCGTGCAGTGACTGGCTACCTATTGGCTCCAAATAGGGACGGAGCGTTATACGGCTCGTCTTCGTCAGGCAAATGATGCGCCACACATGAAATAGTAACTGTTTTACTCTCACTCAGTTCTCGTTTAAAGATGGATGTATATTAATCAACAGGACGTGAATAAACATATAATTCAACGTTCCAAACCAGCAAAACTAGTATTTTAATAGTTAAATATTTCTTTCAGAGAAATATTGCCGTGTTCTCTCGTCGACATAAGCGTTTTGCTTGACGTCGGACGTCAGCGAAGTATCTTTTAGAACTTCTTAAGAACACTGTGATTTGGTATAATGTGGTGCGGTGCTCTATCGCACCTTTTTTTTCAAAACCACTTGATTATTTGTCGTTTCTGTTAGCTTGATAAAATTTCATTGAGCTAGTCAAATTGATCGTTTATTTTTTTGCCACAAAAATGGGTTTAACTTTTAATAAGTGTATGCATAGTTGCGTATAATATTATGGTATGTAAAAACAAAGGAAATAAAACCAAAGTTAGACGTACGTGTGCTTGGGGTTTGCTAATTAAATTGTTGACAGAATAACATATCGCGATCTGTTATACAACTAATGCGGCGGTACAATGCAAGGAAGATCAGCAAACGAAAGAATCAGCTTAGATGGGCATTCAGTTATTAATGCTAGTAAAATAAACATTTTGTTCACTAACGGAGAAAGTGTATAGAGATATATCTAGTTAAGTGTGGTTATCGTAAGAGCAGCTCACACAAAAGAGAAGACAAACTTGCATTTAATCGCATGTTAGTAGTATGCTGACTGTTGCATGACATCCAACTTACAGTTTTTGGAGTTGCTAATGTTTGCCATTACTTTTTCCCAGAAGCTCAATTTGACAAAGCGTAATCATTTCCAACCATACCCATTATAAACCGTTAGACAAGTTCACTAACATATTTCAATAGATGTATTAGTTTGAAAATTGGGAAGTCCATAGTAGTAGTTTACTATTATTAGGAATGCATAATCGGATTAATTGCCAGAGAGCAGTCACAATTACTGAAGCTGTAAGTTGGTAAACTGCTTACAAAGAACGCGAAAGATGTTGCTACTTTTTTTTATTGTCTTGTCTTTTATTGTCTTTTTTTGTTTATTTTTTTTCTGTAATAAGATCGAGAATAAGAATCAAATAATAAGATAAGCGGCTCACTAGATGGTCACGCGTATAAAACGAAAACGCCGTGAGAAGATGGACTGTCTGTGTGATCGATAGGTACGGGTCTACGTAGGGCCAGCACGCTGGATGTAAACGTTGATTAACTTCATTTTGCTGCTATTCAGTGATTCCAAGTACGGTTTCAACTCGTCGGGTGCCCGTTTGTAAATTTCAACGATACAGAATACCGCAGCTTTGCGTACAATGCTTTCCGTATGGTCAGTGGCACGTAGCAGGGCGGGCATCATTTCCGGTAAAATCGTGACAGTGTCTTCATGAGGCCGCTGCTCAACCAACCGAGTCAACGTTTTGATCGCAGTATAGTTTTCAGGATAATTATCACCAATCGCATGCTTTAAGATGCGAATAAGCTTGTTCAACGAAAGAACGGCAGCTAAGGTTTTAGCACAACTTTCAGCTGAGCGTACAACCTGAAGTTTAGAAGGATAAACAATGGAGTGAATACGCAATGATATTTGGTCACAAAAGAATTAAACCCACTGTACCTCTCTTTCTTGGTCGCGTTGTGCACGAAAGATGTTGACAAGAATTAGGTCAGCGTAGTTTTCCATTTCTTCCAGCAGCCTCGGGGTTGACAACATTGTTGCCCAGAGATTAAATACTTGGCGGCGTACGAGAGAGTCAGGGTCTTCACGACATGAAACTAAATGCTTGAAAACTGGACGAAAGTTGTCTTCAATCAGGTTGCCAGCGCCCTGATGCATCAACTGCGTTAGCATACGCATCGCATCCTTTCGCGATTCCGAATCTTCTCTGCCGAACAATGCAAGAATTCGCTGCATTGTTGCTCTATCAGCCTGTTCCATGGGTGACATAAAGACATCTGTCCCGAGAGAATTAGGTATGGTTTTTTGACGTTTCTCTTCCAGTGGCAATGGCTTGGCTTCCCCTTTATTTTTTTCAAATGACAAATGCGAAAGCTGCGATATGCCAGAATCTTGTGATGTCGAATCTCGTTCTAATGATGACTTCTCAAAGCTGTAATTCTGGATTTCTGCCGTGGTTTTTCTGATGGACCTTAAAGCAAAATTGTTATTATTATAGATTTGAAGTAGGTGTAGGGAAAAAAAATAAATAGCGTTAATTTGCTACTCAACATACTTATAAACTTCCTCTGGGTTATAATGCTCATTTTCGTCATTTTCCAGTGACCTAGATGAAGTGATTTTGGAAAAATAAGTAGGCGTAGACGGCTGCTGGGAAGATGGGTTCGGTATTTGAAATTGCGATTGCGGAGTGACGGGTGATCTTAACGGTGACGATCCAGCAACAACCGATGTGGGAGAATCTGACGCTCTGTTCAAACTAACATTATCCATAGTTCTGTTCAACTGAGATTGAATGATCTGTGATGCGCTATCCTGTGATGTTACAAAACGACACAGTATTAGCTTCGAGATGGGAAAATTATGCCTAAGTCCAAATTCCTTTCGGAACTAGAAAGGAATTTAGGACATCTTATACTTATTCATTTTTATGTAACTTAAGAAATGTTTAATCATTACCTGGCACACTTTTGGGAGAGTATTGAGGATTCGCGTCACCTCGGCAGGGTGTAAACTGAATAAAGCATAAAGCGCATCCTGGGAAGCCTTCCGCACTTCAGCAGATCTAATATCGCTAGTCCAAGCGACTACCTTAGCAACAGATGCTTCAACGAGTTGCGGAGACACTGAAGCACCAACCCCCGCCATGCCCATCATTAAACCTGGCATGATAGAAAACCAGCTCCGTAAATGAATTGAACTTTTGTCACATTTCAAGTTAAAGCACCTGGCGATCCTGATTGCGATGTAACAGCAGTCAAATCGGACGGTTGCATGTCGCGTACTAATGCGGTCAAATAATTCAGCAAAGCCACTTTTACTCGAGAATTCGGTGTTTGTGTGTTGTCCATCATAAACCGTAACAGTAACGCCAGTTGTAGGGAATATGGAAAGCAGTATCTAAAATTGAAAAAAAAAAAATAATAAAACACATGCACACATACTTAGTTTGCAACACGAAAATAAAAAATAAAATAAAATTTACGATCGGATATAGATATTCAAATTACCGGACTAAATCCAAAGTTTTCAGGGTTTTGGCTTGGACAGATCCTAAAAGATCACCACCCAACTTGTTGAGCAGACGACTCATCAAGAAATACAAATTTTCGTGCATGTCATCCTTATGGATTTCAATCAATACTGTTAAAGCATCTAAAAACAGGCTGAAAACCTATGACGAACACGAAAAGCAAATTTTAAACATCACTTCAACATCTTCATTTGAAAGAAACATTTTTCATGGAAATAGAAATAGTTCCTACTTTGGTATGGGCATCGGTAAACATTTTCCCAAGTATCTCTATTAGTTTTCGCAATTCGTGTGTTGGAACCGAATTGCCTGAGCGCAAGAATGCTTGCAATCCCATTAAGCCCTCCTTCCGCTCGGACCAATGGGTACTGGAACACGCCGTGATAATATCATAAATATCCTTGTGAGGTGACTCAAGCCAGTTTTCCCGAAAATGGCGCTGAAATCATCAATCAGAAATGATAAAAACTGGATTTGCCATTGGCTAGACAAAGCGATAACAGGCTTACATCGGAACGACGATTTACTGAATCCATGGAGCGTTCCGAGCACACGCTCGAAGTTTCACTTTCATCGGAATGATCATCATATCCGCCGACACGAGGACGAGTCTTGTGAAATAACAATTTCTTTTTAAAAATTCGTTTTTCTTAAAACAATGAAGATAAGAACTATACCAGCGCATCGGAGAGGGCAGATTCGGCTTCTCGGCTTTGCTGAAGAATTTTTTGGGCAAGCACCGGGCGACTAGGCGTACCTTTTTCGCTACACCCAGACTGAGAACGAACCCTAAAACACAAGAAAGGTTTAAATTCGAATATCACAATTCGCCATAGTTGCTTTTGCCAACCAAGGAAATGTTGTATCACCTGGCAGCAGGCTTAGATAGCACTGAATGATTTCCACCACGATTGGGACTCGGTTCACGACTCGTATTGCTACTTCGAGGTCCACGTGGTGGTGTGGCGTTAGCTCCCATTCCACTACTGGACAAACGCCTGGGTCGACCTAGCGTTGAACTGTCTACATGCCGAACAGGTGTTCCAGATGGATCGTATGTCTTGTATGAATATCTGGAGGATGGCGAACCTGATCGGCTTCCGGCTATTTAACAATTTCAGAATACAAATACGATTTTAGGAAGATGTGCTTGGGAAGGCCCTATTTAAAAGTGTTGCAGAAATACATACGTTGAGACTGTGAAGATCCCGAAGTTCTTGAGCGAGTCCTAGAATTCCGATGATCAGGGGATGTAACGGAGCGAGGATCCGATGAATTGCTATCTTTTTTGGATGGAGCTGATTTTTTGCCCAATTTGCATCGTCACGATTTATAGTTGAAATGAAATAAACTTTAAAACGATATTCAAATAATTTAAAATTCAAAGTAGCTTACGCAATGGAGCAACGTAGCCTCCTCTAATGTTACGGACGGCTCGATTTGCCGCTTGCAAATCGATGGCACTGTTTGAACGCATACCAGTAGGGACCGCTGTTCCGTTTGCCGTGCCAGGTCGCGCACCGTAGCTTGGCATGCCAACTTTTCTTGGAGGGATTCCAGGAAGCCTAGTTAAATTCTCCGAGGAGCCAATCTTTAAGCGAGGATGAACTGGAAGAGATGATGGTCCCGAGTTTGTATTTAATGGAGGTCGAGAAAGCCCTGCTGATTGTAGTGAATGGCTTGAACTGGAATTGGAGAGACTTGCCTCTCCATATAATAGCTTCTGATAAGAGAGATCCAAAGAGTGAAGCAAAGCATCTGCCTGAGCCGGGAAATGTGAAGCAAATCCACCGTAGGCCCTGAACGACGTAACAGATAAGGAGTTAAATAAATAAGAAAAATGATAATAAAATGAAGAAAGTTAAAACTTAAAAACCGAAATACTAGAACATATATTAATGGCACTTACTTCCTGGAAAACGCACGTGCATCAGGGTCTGCGTCTTTAATACCGTTGCTTACTGCGCTCTGAATTAGTGCGACGTGTTTTTCAAGAATGTGTGTGGGCCACGTGTGAAGTAACTGATCTAAAAACTCGCACATGGCACGGCGGATGTCCTTGGATTTTGAAGTCATGTGATTTGTTAGAATGGGAATAAGCCGGGCACTGTGAGTGTGGGCTATGATGAAGCGTACGCAAACGGTGCCTGCTGTAGCCATAATCTGTAACACAAGCGTTATCCATTAGTATGATACGATGCGCGATATCCAATACGTACGCGTCAAGACGGATAAAACGGATAAAGCTTCTTACCTTTGCACTGTTGGGAATCAATAAAATTAAAGGATTCAATAAAGCTTCTGCAAAATGGTCCAATTTATTTTGCAGCTGCTGTGACATATACGCGATTGACACGCATGCTTCTCGGACAACCTGTGATCTATAAGGACGAACGCAAAATTTCGCATTTTAGAGCAAACATTATTTGTTTTTCACAATGTTATTTTTACCTTAGATCTTTCACGCTAGTTACAAACGCTGTTTCCAAAAGACGAATATGCTGATACAACTCATCGTAGTTGGCGGCACCAGCTATCAGCAGGGACCGTATCTTTTTTAACTGTGATGTAAAACGAAGACGAAAAAAAAAACGGATGTAAAAACTACAAATCTTAAAATGCATTGGGTTGAAATATATTTTACTCACTGTTTCGGCACGTTTAGCCCAATCGTTGTTAGGGTCTTGGATAATTGTTCTCATGCTGACCAGATGCTCTTCCATTTCTTTGGCTGAGTAGATCTGAATTTTGGGTACATCTTCAAAGGCTCTAATGAATGTTTCTTCGTCCATCCCTCCTCCTCCTGCCGCCGGACCTAATAAGAGAGAATTAACTGACGTTTCTCACAAAAAAATAAAAAAAAAATACGCCTAAAATTTTACAAAGTTAACGGATAATAGAAAAAACCCGAATAATTTCCTGCTTCATCAATTAGGTAATTAATCTTATAAAGTAACGAAAGAATGCAGTTCAATACTTGTACCAGCAACAGATGATGCGACTCCTTTACTTAGGGGTGGCGCCATTAGTTTCCGCACGGCAGGGGCACTGGTAGCTCTTTTAGAACCGGTCATCAACTGCATGATATGAAGTGAAATTTAGCATTATGATTATAAGAAATTCGTTTAATCGTGAAAAATGACAACATTTTAAGACAAGGGTAAGGTGCATTTCCCCATTTGATTTCCCTTCTGTGGCGTAACTACGGAATATATTCTACACTCGTTTAAATTATTTTAGAAATGCAATTCATATTTGAAATACAACAAAATAAATCATTCCCTAAGTAGAAATGCAAAACCTTAGGTTATAATTTAAAAAGAAATAACTGGATTGTTGATTGGAATTCTTGATTAACATCCGCAATTCTATCTCTGTTAAAATTTCGAATTCTTGTTCTCTTTTTTCCGCCCAAAACTAAATCCTTTGCCAGTTTATCGCTTTTGAGAATTCAGAATGTCTTATCTCATGAATAACTCAGAATCGAGCACCCTAGGCAACGGAGCTTAGAGCTTTCTAGTCGACGATAAAAGCACAAAAGCCAAAGCAATTTGGTCTTCACGCAAGAAAGTTATGATTTTGCATACTTGAGTGACGACTTTCATTCCCCATTTCCACCTATCGCATCCCTTCCGTCACTATTCACGACGACACCTCGAATGTAACAAAGAGAATGGCAAACACCATTACGTTACATTTGAAAAGCCAATCTTTTCAAACAAGATGGATCTTTTCCGTTTATGGTGAAGAACGAACACCTACAAGGTTACGGTGAAAACTGTCAGACCTAACAAATGACAAAATGGAACTTACCAAAGAGCGGTCTGGTTCATCTTCCGTTGGTTTGGCAATACCTACAATATAGAAATTGTTTAGAGATTATACAAGAAAAACATGCCATGACAATGCATTAAGTACACGACAACGTTACTTTAAGGGACTATCAATGGGAGTTAAATTATATACTGCATTATCCGAAAACTGGTCGGTATCACACAATCAATATGAGTCGACGACTCATTAGTTTCAAGTGAAGTTCAGAAATTCGTAGCACGTTTGGGTTTTGCATTACCTTTTCAGGTTTGAAATCCAAATCGTACGTACGTAAGCGAACGCTCAGCCTTTTTCACTCGTTAATGTCGGGCGTAACCAGTACATTAATCTAAAACCTGTACGTGAGGAAATGACGAAGCTTCACGTGACCTTCACTGTAACTAAATCGGTGGAAGGAGCGGTGAACGGGAATGTTGTTCTCTATGATGAGTTCACCGTCGCACCCAAAGTTTAAAACTTTCTCTTAGAGATAAAAAAAAACTCGAAAGCTAACAAAGAATCGCCTGCAGCTGCACCGTGACTTGGTATGCAGCATCACTGATGTTTTCTTCTCAGAGCTATCTTTACTGTTAGCAGCAGACTAACAACTAACGTTCCGTATCCCAAGCGGCATTATCACAGAAAATAACTTTTACCTTTCTGGCTGCATTAAATTCTATTCGAACGATGTGTGACGAAATACGAAAAAAAAAAGATTAAAACTGCGTCGTCTATGACGTTCTATTTGGGAATAAACTAACCGATAAAAAAAAGCGCACACACGGCAGCCCTATTATCGATATTGTTCAAACAAACGGGAGAAAAAAAAAGAGGCACCAGATAGGGCGACCTAATCAGGTTGCTTTCCGTTATGAAAAGCAAATAACCCAAAAACGGTAATGTTAGCTCTTGTAAAGGTGAGTTTCCTTCAAACGTTCACAACACATTAAAAGCAAGAATCGTTTTCGAAATTTTTACCAGAGTATTCACCGCTCAGTTGTCGGCTGTAACACGGAGGCAAGGACTTCGATTCAAGCAAATTGTCATAACGCATAATCCATTCGCTTGCTGGACCCCAATCAACATCCGAATGGGATAACGAGCCCTTTCGAAATCGAAGACTAGATTTTTGACTGCTTATCGGAGACAACCCGAATTGACGTTGAATATTGGCGACTTGGGCTAAGCGGTTCTGTGTTTCGTATGACACTGGCAAGGAAAATTTTTTTATCGCTGTTGGCCTCCTATCCGGTATCAAATAGGTAGGGAACCGTTCATCGTTGCCACTATCCAGGCTATGATGTCGGATTAACAGAGGAATGTTAGCACTTGCGATAGCGGTAGAAGACGGTTGCTCGTTCTTCGTGCAATCTGTCGGTTGGTCTGATAGTGAAGGGGCCATCTGACTAGTCTCCACACAGTTGGGCTGTGATGGTGGAAGTTTAATAACAGTTTGTGATGGTAATATTCCGTTGAAGTCTATATCAACGTCACTTGAGGTTGACGGCTGTGTTTTTGTTTCGGAGTCACACATGGTGTTGTTGACAGTTGAAAGCCTCGATCTTCTGCACTTGTTCTAACGAAATCAGTTAAGCACCGGTGAATTTCCCATCATTTGCTCCGACCTTTCGTCGAAAACGAAAAGAAACAATTGAGAAACAAGACATCTTGTCTACACGGGGAGAAGACCATTTGACTAGCAACCGCTGTCTGTGAGTTCTAGCAGTCGACTGAACGATTGGTCACCTGACCAGCAAAGTGTTATGCTAAACCGTGCTGTGCAACGAGATAACGCATCTTCTGATTTCAATCATTTTTCCGGAGACGCACAGTTTTGACTACTTTAAAAAAACCTACGTTATTGCGTGTGTGGAATGCGAAATTCCAATCAGACAAAATGGCAATTTACCGGAAAACCAGCAACAAAGAAAGTTAAATTCAACAACGCCATCTGTCGAGGTACAGTACTTTACAGGAAATGGGAAATTGGAAAAAAAAGTGCCCACGTCTTCACAAACAATTAAATCATTAAACCCTTGAATTGAAAATGGCCACTGTTCTTTAACGTTTGCTCGTCATTAAAACGGAACTAACTTGTAACCAGTTGCCTACTTTAGGATGAAAACATGGCAAATTCAAGCTGTTTTTTGAAGAATCAAGGCGCGACGGGAAAAAACGGAGAACTATTTAAGCGCGAGGAGAGTCATTCTAGCAATGCATTAAAAAGTTGACTTACCATCAAGCGAAAGTACAGCAGTCGGTAGCATGTCTCCAGCGTCCCGAACTTCATCAAATTTCGCGAACAGCACGTTCAACCTATCAAACAGAAATACATTTAGCTATATTAACGAGAACCAATGATCGTTATAAAAGTTAATCCCAACATAATGGTTTTGAACTTGTGAAATGGAACTACCACGAACGTCGACAATTTGGATTTTGAATTTTAAGACGTTTCCAACTAACACTTACTTGGCAGGAGGAACATTGCCTCGCTTTTCTAAATCAGCGCGAACTTTTTCACCAACATGGCGGTAAATTTCAACCAGAGTTTGATTTGCTGCATCCCGAACGGCAGGTGTAGGATCACTGAGACATTTTACTATGGATGGCACAAGCTTATTCAATGACAGAGAGCTACTTCCATACCTTTAATACGTTAGCAACAATAACGATTAAAAATTCGAACGTCAAAAATGTTACATCTGAAACTGAAACTTACGAATTTAAGGTGATGATAAGTATTTTGTGAATTTCTTCTCTGACTTTATTATTTCTATGAGCAAAAGCCGAAAGTAAACGTTCCCATAAGAGCTGTGGCTGTATGCTCCATTCCATTAACTTTAAAATGAAATCTTCGGCTTTTTCCCGAACCGAGTCCTTTGAATCACCTAAAGTAAAAAGATTGAAAGCAACAGCAACTGTGATTACAAAACGCAATGAATGAAAAAAGACTACTGTTAACCACTGACGAAAACTGGAAAAATAATGACGATTGAACAGTATGTGGATCATTATCGATGCATACCTAATCGATCAATCACGGCATGAAGGATAGTCTGAATATACGGTCGAAAGTCCTCCTTCAGCCTATTCACAAGAAGACTTAAAACTTCCAGCCCATTTTGACATACCTGCATGTAAAAAAAAACACTTGAGTTTAAGTATTCATCTATTAGACATGTTTTGTTGATCAAATTGTAATATTCACAATTTTATGACGATCTCTGAGTTACCAACAGCAAAGCAGGCCAATTTAATAAATTAGGTACTTATATTAATCTTTGTTATGACATGTGGTACACCAGATGTTAACTTATAAAACACTTAGTTTGTAATCAAAGAAGCAATATCACCTTAAAATTGCTGTTGTTTATCCAAGAAACAAGTCCATCAATAAACAAACCAATATCTTCACATTTTGGAGGGTTATCTGGCGACGAAAGGTAGGTAATAATGTCATCACCGATCAAAATCTTTTTCCTAACATCTGTTGTCCCCAGTAAAGGTAAAAATAAATCCAAGTTGGACATTTGTCTGGCACTTTCAAATCCTATAACAAAAATAGAAGTAAAAATTTAAATTAAAAAACTAACAAATGAACAATCCACGATACACAAATTTCAGACAATAACATCTACTGCCATAGGAACTTTAGCACCTCATTATGTTTCTTTTCTCTTATCAGAATAATTAATTAATTATCAAAGCACTTACAGCTGAAGGAAGGCATGTTTATCTTGATTCAGTTATTATATTGTTATTTTGGTATGCCACACCTGACAGTGCAACAGAACATCAAAGCTTATTATTCATTTTTGACAGAATGATAAGCTACTTGTTCCTATTTCACAATTTGAGGCGAAACGAATTGTCGTGAATAGTTCAACTAAACGAAGACAAAATGGTAATTCTGTCGTTACGAGAAATATATCCAGTTGTGCGGTTTATTTCTTGTTGTGTAAAATGGCTCCAGTTCACCATTTTGTCTACGTTAAATTGTAGATTATAGAGATAAATACTTGCATCAATCTATAGTTTAAAACATCCAGCGAAGACGACGTAGTAAAGTGTGATTTTGCCGTGAAGAAAGGTCGTTACAATTATGACGTCCAATCTCCAAACAATTTTCTGCTTAGATTGATGCGGCAAAAAGTGAAAATATCTGTGGTGTTTCGCTGCTAGTACACGTTCATGGTTGCCAAACTGTTGAAAAACGCAGAAAGACGACACAAATAAACATGGGAAATTAATGATAAAAGATCATGAGAATGGTAAATAGCAGCACCACAACACGGACTTGAAATTCGTACCAGATTTTAACAACGATCCCGATTTAAAAGCTCATCGAAAGAGTCATACAACTTTATAAATCATATACAGTCAGTCCCCCATCGAACGTCCCTCGCGGGCGTAACGCTATGGCACCTTTTCATCTAAAGAGAGTTTGGGTGACAGCGCCCATGGTGACTGTGTAGCGCAGCAGACCACAAGAGATCAGCCTTCGTGAAACGTGCTGTAACATCCCAAAGAGTAACGCTAGACGTCTCTGGGTGTCGGTTATTTCTGCCAACCCCATCTTGATTATGAAAATATGTAGTAGTATTCCATACTACATGTTAATAACAGCTTAGTGTAAAAGGTTTTCTATAAAAATTACTTTCTTATGACCAGTCTTGCAACGCTAATTGAAGAAGCAACCAATAGCTAATTCGTTCGTGCACAAAGGAAATCGTTTGAATTTAAATCTGGTATTTGAATTTCTTTATTTCTGTTGTTAATTCCTATAGATAGAGTGAATCCCTAAGTTGGTCAGTTAAAGTATTGGAATCTCCAGCATTCCTGTATCCAACATTATATTATTAAGTAACCATTTTGATTCCCTGAAATCTTAGCTGAGTGATGGGGCAAGCTAATAGTTCAAGAGAACGACATAAGTCAGGTGACATCCAGCCTTGTTCCCCAGGCAAAGATGGCCAAGCATTTGTTTTTGATAAAAAACCTAGCAAGCTTCTGTATCAGACATCTGGAGATGATGATGATTATTTAAACGCAAAAGTATGTCACTGGTGCATAGAGCCTTTTTTAATGCTTAATTTACAAAAACACTAAAAATTTCTCTTGCCTCCTTAGGGTTTTGAAATATCTGGCACACCAGGAAATGTAGATTACAATCATTCAGCACAAAATCCTTCCCATGAAGATAACTTTGGAGTAGAAGAAAGCTCTCCTAAGGTTCTCCCGACTGTTTTTAAATGGGATGGTGGTGGTAAACAAGTTTATATTACCGGTACCTTTTCAAACTGGAAAACAATCCCTATGGTAAAGAGGTAAATGGCACTTAAAGTTTGAAGCTTGTCATGATTAAGTATAGCAAATGATTTATACAGCCATGGAGATTTTGTAACAATAGTGGATTTGCCTGAAGGAGAGCATCAGTATAAATTTCTGGTTGATGGGGAATGGATGCATGATCCAACTGAGGTAATAAATATTTAGATTCTTAAAAATTATAATTAATCAGGATGAAGCTTTAAAACAGTTTTCTCTTTTAGCCTGTTACAGATAATGGAATCGGGTCGAAAAATAATGTAAGTCAAAAATTAATATTCCATACAGTTTCGACGAAATTATTTTTGGATTGTCGGTCATGTTTCATAGATTATTTCAGTGAAGAAATCGGATTTTGAAGTTTTCGATGCTTTGGATATCGACAGCAGTACTGTTTCTGGGTCCCAAGGTTCAGGTGACTAATAAGTTTCCACTTTCCAGACAACATGAAGCTAAAGCGTTATATAATATGTATTCTTTAATATGTTTGGGACGGCCCAACCACAGAAGACTATGGCCAAGAAGTACCGATACCACGACCACAAGACAAATTAACCCCTCCAATTCTACCACCTCATTTGGTAAACACTAGCTAGTTATTAAATAACGTTGGCCTAGTTTTATAACATTTTCCGATATTCTTACTAATATGTACTCATCGAACGCATCAGCTTCAAGTTATTCTCAATAAAGATACCCCGTTATCGGTGAGATTACTTTCCAAATTTTTACATTCTTTAGTGGAATTTCATGAGCATTTCTACTCTTTGCAGTGCGAGCCTACCTTGCTACCGGAACCCAATCATGTTATGCTTTGCCATCTGTACGCGTTATCAATTAAAGATGGAGTGATGGTTCTTAGCGCGACTCATCGTTACCGAAAGAAATACGTAACCACGCTTCTTTATAAGCCCATTTAAGGAGGAAAAATGTTAATCGGGTTCCAACTCGGTTATCCTCCTTTTGTAAATCAAACTGCGTGTGGCTAGATATCATGGTTCTTATTCATTTAGAGAAGAAAACTATTCAACTACTTCTACCCATGAAAATATGGTTGAAATGGTGTCTTATTATTTACGGTTAAGACTTTAAAGAGTAAAAGCTCCCTAATTTAGCGCTTTATGTAGCTGTTCGTCGTATAGTTTGTTCCCGTTTCACTTAACCCCTGATAATTCAGTCAGTCGGACTATCGCCATCTTGAATACATGTGTATACCTAACATTTTCTTGGTCATGGAGAGCGAAATCTATTTATAACGTTTTGTTTACTGGCGTCGTTGCACAGTTGTTGCGATAAAAAACAAAAATGGTTTATACGGTGCTGGAAAGGGCACAGGGCATAAAACCCATTTAAAAATTGAAGGCACGACCTTATGGTCAGATCAAATTGTGGAAAAACCTTAAATTACTTTTAATCAAACAGTAAGAATAATAATCTGTATCCGTCGTGAGCTGATCGATTTCACGAGGCTAGTAAAAATGTTTCGACGCATGTTTTTCCCCCATTAGAAGTTTCATGATGCTTCAGCGTGTTAACATCATAACATGGTTCCGTAGATAAGGTCTGGATTTATTTAAGCTAAAAAAAAACATGCGTTACAAAAATGGCCTTAAGCTTTTAAAAAGGCTTATGCATATAGTAAGAGTGAAAACGTACGATAAAAGAAAAAAAAAAACTGCTAACTTGTTATGAGTTTTCCTGAAAAATTATTGTTTAGTCGAAACGAAGAATCCCATTGCGCAAGGAAGCTTTTTGTAATTTTAAATCACTTTTAAGACCAATCAAATTTCCCTGAAAAGTTCTAAAACACAGAAGGGGAAATATTAAATTGTTGTGTCATATCTTACAAATGAGCCAACGAGTGAAAACCAGGAATACATGTATACGTACCAAATCTAAATATGGAATTAAAACTTACCGCAATGGAAATTAGGATGTTTTCAATCAATCTGTGCGGTTTCACACTGTTTTCCTGAAACATATGGCAGATATGTGGACACATACAAATCCGTGCTCTTTAAGTAGATAATAGCTCAAGGTTAAAAAAGAACTGTGGCAGCTTATCTTTAAAAAAAGAAATATTTAAGCCAATATCATTGATACCAGTACGCGCATTAATGATGATCTGTGACTATCTTTTTGTGTGAATATGACGACACCTCCCTTGAAGAACTCTCAGATGTGGAAAAACCTTCGAGTAACGTAAGGCTTTTGGCAAATTAAATGATTTTATAAATGAGACTGTAATTAAATAAAAACTGCCTTCCCATTCCTAGAAGTATAAGGCCAGATTAAAATTTCGTATGCCTCGATATTAGTCCCGTTGCGTTGGTTGAGAGAGGAAACTTTCGTTTTTAAGTTGCCTGTTTTTTATTTACAGAAACGTCGCTTTTATGCAGCTTAGTCCCATCTATGAAATCTTAAAGTTGCAGGAAAAACCACTAACGGATCAGTCTGGACCAAACCGAAATCAGCTGCTGAACAAATTCACAACAAGCGATTCGGAATCGGTTTATTAACTCACAAACGGTTCGTTAGAAAACTTAATTTTCGTTAACCTCTTGCGATTGTTTAGTCAATCGAAAATTGTCTCTGTCCACATCATTGAACTGCCTTTGGGTATATTTTTTAGGCTTCGTGGAGAATTAGCCGTGAATTTTACAGTACGTTCAGCTTCACTGCATCCTACACAGCCTCTACCCACCGTAGCAGCTTGATTTCAAAACTTCTTAGGCAAGAAAGGCCATGAGGGTTGATACAGAATGTGTCGCAACTATTCCTTATCTAACGTTGCTTAACACATTTATTGGCATTTTTGGGAATGCTGCTTAGTACCATATAAGGTGCAATGCCTGTACGATGAGCCATACATTCCATGTATTAAATTCAGGAAAGATTAACTCAAATTCACTAACCACCCCCTCTCCTGACGCCGCTGAGCCTTTTCGATGCTAGCGCAACAAGTGAACGCGGTCGTAATAAGTTGAACTTGGCTGCACGACAGCCGCGAGCTGCACTTACAATGATTCTCGACCCACCACAATTGGGTCCCAAAACCCTAAGAGATTAGTTAAAGGGCTTTTGGACCTCAGTCCGTACTATCCCTTTAGTAAACGGCATAAACCGTCGTGTTTTCCAATATTGTGTTCATGGAGTAACTGTTGGGGAAGGATAGGTGGGAAAAGTTTGTTGTGTCAAACGTCGTAAATCACAAATGGCGTATGATGAAGGAAATGAGTTTTTTAATTCACAAGGAGAATTTTAGCTTCGCGGGTAAAGTTGCGGCAATAATTAAGTTCTGGGATATTGCAAATAGAAAGAGGTGGCCCTAAAATTCCATGAGTAAAAATCTTATAGGATTTTTTTTTTGTTGCTGCTACACTCTACAGTCCTACTTTAGAACTTCAACTTCCTTAATTTGATGTACCAATGACAATTTTTTCCCCTTACGGAACGACCAAATTTTCGGGTGAAAGAAACGGAGTTTCTAAAAAATAATTTAAAAATAATTATTAAAATGCGATCAAATAAAATTTTTTCTATCGTTTGTTTGAAATCATTACTAGAATATTTATTTTATAATATGTCGTTTGGATTCATTGGCATGAATGCCCACGAATCACTTGAATCCAACAATTTCCATGAATCACCGGAATCCGCCACGTAGGCCATCCCTTTACATGGAAAATACGTAATTAAAACAATTTTAAAAAGTTGAAAATTAAATTTACCTATTACGAAAAATACAGAGTTGGTAGTATTTGAAAGTTAAAAATATATTTTTCAAAAAGAAAATTGTTTACTTTCTTCGTTTTTCTATGTGATTCTATTCTAGCCTTCTAGATGGCGTTCACGAACTGAATTGGAAGCGATACGCCAACCCTGAGCGCCAAAGCCGGCAAACGGCGGTACCAAGTACCAATTTAAGCGCTGGTAGGCTTGGCTTTGGCTTTGAGAGTCTTGTTGAAGTGGTTCTTGCGTGTTCAGTAATCGAAAGTTCCCTTGTCCCGGTAAGTTTTCAATCTATTTCATTTTACATTGTATTAAACTGCACATCAATGTATTACCATAGTTTTTAAAGATGTACGTTACGAAAAATCAACAAATTGTTGGGTAGGAAGTGTCGAAATCTTGCTATTGTTCCTTGCCAAAAAAAAAAGAAGGGAAAAAAGGGGGGGAGGGGGTATACACAGACAGTGAAGCAAGTCTATTGCCCGACAAGCATGGGTGCGTCACATCAGCAGATCGAGGGGAGTAAGAAAAACGAAAAGCCCAAAATTGTTTGAAATTTTTGTCGGTTAAAAAAAAAATGGATCTAGAACTAAGGAAATTTCAAATGATGTCGGTGGTTGACACTTGAGTCACATTTTAGTTGTTCATGTGTACACTTTTGACGTTTAGACAAGTCTTACGTTTTTAAACGTAAATGCAAAAAAAAAGTGTCCAAAATGGCTCCTTTTTACCTATCTTGCCTTGCGAAATGGTTGTTGGGCAGGAATTGTTGATAACGGTTAAGAGTTGATTTCCTTAGAATTTGACAGTTGATCGAGCGTGCTAGGAAAGGCATTTAAAAGGCTCACGACGAGTTTTTTGCCGCCATATTTGACCTGTCACGTGCGCCACTATTCAAAAGAGATTTGTCTTATTTATTCTTAACCAAAGGCTTTTAACAAGACGTAATTTGTGTGCGGGCAATGACGGGCGTCATGCCATAATGTCATCTAGTTTTGATGATGCCATATCGTAACGTAAAAGCAAAGGTCGAAGAATCCCTAATGACACAAACGAAATCTCGGAAACAAGTTGGCATTGCATTCCAAAGTTCTTCTTTTTCATTTTCTTTACAGTTTTTGAGTCTACGATTTCCTTGAGAGTTCCCCCTTCTCGAGCTAGATTTAGTTTTTATTTCAACCCCTACCCTTCAGGCTATAAGTATGGCGTCAAGAGCAAAGGGGGGGGGGACGAATCGTTGGAAAATCGTAGCGCTAGGGGGAAATGTTGGGGGGGAAAAGAGGCAGCTGGGTGGGGCCGCTAGACTAAACAGACGCCACCGGTATGCGCACACCATGTCCACAACAAAAACTGACAACGCTGACAGGGTTGTTTCGATTTCTTGTGCAGCCCTTTTCTCTAGTCGGTGGTTGTAGTAGGCGTGGGTTTTGGCTATTTAAGAGTAAATGAAGGAGGAAATCGTTTTGTTGATTAGATTCCCCCTTTTTGTACACGAGATAAGGCAAATATATTGCCCGAAATTCTTCAAAGTCCCGCTATGTGTTGCTTTAGTTGTCGTAATTATCTGTTTGAAAAGCTTGGACTGTATCTTATCTGGAGCCATAGGCGTGTTGAAACATTGTCCCAAGTTTATGATTGCCTATCCTTGTTCTCTCATGTAATTTACGTCAGTAAAGCAATGTTAGGAAATGAGACAAATGATAAATATGTGAGGCTGTTGCTAAAGTTAACGGCGAGTGGAAGTCAGAGAAACGATCAATACGGATACCGTGATCGTAACTCTTTCAAGAGAACCCCATGTCTCCCCCTCTCTCTACCCGGTTGCCGTTGGAAGTGAGTAATCCCGTAACCATGTGGTGTGATGGTTGCCGTCTCGCACATGTTGCTCTCGGGTTTTTTGTCTGTTTCAGAAGGGCTCTGTCGGTTTGCGAACACCCTCCTCACACAACCCCACGTTTTCTCTCTTGTCGTATCGATTTTTGTCACGCACACGCAGACTGGCTCTGCACTCAGATGGGGGGGGGGCGGCGGCGTGTGCTGGGGTGTAATACGCCAAACATTTGTTTCACTCGCTAATTCTTTTCAATTTTTGACGTTGATTGTGCTATCTTGATTCATACCCAGGGCCGATCTTAACCTTTGCCCGCCTTTCCCTTATGAGTCACACATATGTAGATCGATTGTTAATCCTCCCACCCATATTCATTTCTTAAATGTTTCTTTTTGTTTCAAGGAACCGGATCAGGAGAGTTTTATTGAATCCATAGTCTTTCCTTTTTTAAAGATTTAAACGATTGTCGTTTTGATATGCAACAATAGAAAGATGGGTTGGATATTTGATAGTTGGCTCTTCTCCGATAGTGGACATTCGCAATTGCGTCCTTGAAAATTAGCCTAAAGCTATTTGACCTTAAGGCGAAAAAAATCTTTCTTTGAAAAGAAAGAAGAAGAAAAAATGGCAGTATGTTGTTGTATCCCTTTGGGTCATCGTTCTCCATTAATTTTGCAAGCTGGGCTCATCCGGCTATTAGGTAATCCTCTTTTAAGTTCGTATTGGGAATTAAAACAACTTTTGAATCTATTATAACGTAGAAAGTGATATTTTTTTTGTTTTTTGATTTCAATCCGGTTCCAAGGTTGTCGCGTTTGTAGTTGACAATCTGTTCAATTGAACCATCATGCGGATTCAATTCACTAGAATTGTTTGTCTTCCTCAAGGCCATCGTTTCTATTCTACCGTCATGGTGATGGAAAATCAAAGGGAGCCAGTCTGATGGGAATAAAGCTCAAACTATTATCTGCTTTTTTGAAATGGCGATTCAAGGCAATCAATTCTTTCGCGGGTCGTATTTTAGAAAATCGGATAACCATGCTAAACATTGTGTCTTGTCATTCAAATTTGATGCTAAAATGTGTGTGCGAACGAAGAAGGCGAAATATTAGTAGCAACAACCCTTATTATTTGTAAGGAAATGAATCAGCGAATCGTCCAAACAAAGTGGGTGGAGTAAAGGGGAGGCGTCGCTGTGTTGCCAGGTTCTTTTTGTTCTGATCTTTTTTCCTAGAGCATTCACCCCGCTGGCGGTGTTTTCGATGTTGGAAGGGGAGGGGGGAGAAAGAGAGACACTCACCCAGTCTTGTCGTTCACCTCAACCATTCGGCATTGAAAGTCGCTTTGGTTTCTTAGTGGCATTCTGTTGTATTTTTTTGTTGTTGTTGTTTTTTGGAAAATTGAATCTCGTAGCATCGTTTCGTGCCCCAGGCCTAGTGTGTTGTTCATCTCGTGTAGAAAAAGCCCGTGTCTCAACAATCGGTGTGGACCAATGCAGTTTCTCTGAAAAAGGTGAATCTTATTAGGTGACACGTGACGAGAACCACGTCATGTGTTGTTAGTTTCTTCTTCATCAGACAGAACTCGAGGCGGTCAAAAAGAACGGTTGAAAAACACTGACACCTGGCGGTCTGTTTGTCAGTTGAGTTGGCCAGCAAATTACATTGGCCACATCTGCCGCCTTTTTCTCTATTCAGCGAAAGCGCGTTGGCTCTCCTGTAGCGTCAGTTGAAAGGTGGGGCTTCTAGTCTTGCTTACTACACATTTCCTTTTTTTTTTTGATTCGGCTACGTGCGTGTGTGTTTTCTGTGATCGACAGTCCGGATTCATTCAACTGTCGTAACAACTCCACTGTGGCAGTTTATTAGCGTAAGTCGCTTGTCATCGTTGTTTGAATAACGGCATCCACTTGAAATTTTGTTTCCGTTATAGACACACAAGAGTGCACATTTTTCTTTTTGTTGTAGCAACTTTTGAAAATTTGCATCCATTCGAGTTACGACGCAGAAAAGCTTTTGCGTTCGATGACAACGTTTAACGTGTATGTGACTTTGATAATTGATCGTCCACCATTTTGTTTTTGCTGCTGTTTTTGTAGGACGATTTTTTGTTTCAGTTTTTAGGCAGTGCTTTTGTGGTCAGGCGTATATAGGAACACATTTTTATTAGGCAACGAGCAGGTGCATGTTGAATAGCAGCTCTGAATAACGTTGACTCATCGTGATACCATTTCGACTGTGACGTGCATTGATGTCTTCAACAGCGCAGTCGCCATGTGTACGATTCAGTTACGAAAAATGTATTTGGTCCGACATGTATACCGATGAGGTCCAAGTTCCTATACTGGGCTTGTATGCTTCATTTCCGTTTTGGAAAATTTGGTTATCGCCCCACCGGATGCGGCCAGCAACCGATACCACGTGGTTTTCATTCTTCTTTCGTTAGCCTCCTTGCAAGTTCATTGCTCTATTCCTTAGTAACACCAATGCACGCACGAGTTACTCAGAAATTACATATCGAGACCGTGTTCTTTTCTTTTTTACTAGGCTAACAACGAAAAACCGATTCCCCCATCGGTTTTTTAGCTCTAGGCGTCAAGTGTACATCTGTAGCGAATCACTTTTGTGTGTGTGTGTCTGTACAGGTAGTTTTGTATTTATAATTTTATTTTTTTTTTTTTTGCTTTAGGTAAAAAAATTTTGGAGTGACGACAACGAGACGCCCGAGCGTGACGACGACACCCCAGTCGATTGAAAACAAATTTTGGAAGAGCGTCCGTTCATCGTTAACCCTCATCTTTTAAAGAAACAAACACTCGTCTTTCGTTGAAAGAACACACAGAGAAGAAGAATCAAAGATGGGTTTGAGACAGAGCAAGCGGTCGGTTGATATTTCCGGGTCACCTAAAAAGGAGGCACCTGCTGCCGTGGTTGAGAAAATTCCACAAACCAACGATGCCCCAAATCAGACAATAGAGAATATCGAAGAAGAGGTTAAGACTCCCATCAATGGCGAAGCCAAGACTACAGAACCAGCTGATTTGGTAAAAATAATTAAAAGAAAATTGATTGTTCCTTGATTGTTAACAATTTGTTTTTAATAGGACAAGAGCATTCAAGAGGACGTCAAGGATAAAAGCGTGACGGAAGCGGCCAACGATAGCAAAGTTGAAGAATCTCCATCTTCTCAAAAGGACGAGAAAAAAGAGAAGGTTAAGAAGAAGCGATCGTTCCGAACATTCAGCTTCTTGAGACGAGAGAAGAAGACCAAGGAAGAAAACAACAAAAATGGAGATGTTGCTAAAGAGGTAGGTCAAGATTTTCTCTTTCACCCTTCTTAAATGTCAAGTTTTCCGGCCTTTCCCGTCCATCTTCTCCGGTTTTAAGTTAAACTATTTGTTCCTACTGTAACTGGAGGAAGTGCCTCACTTTCCCCCCTCCCCCCTTACTTGTACAAGTAGATTGAACGGCTTCGCTGCGTCTTGAAGGATCGGGTTCCTGTTGTAAACATTTAGTTCTGAATGGCAGTTTCAACAGCGTTTGACACAATATCCACGTCGCGTAGTGTGTAACTTGTTTCTCTAAAGACGTTAGGCTTCCAACTGACCAAAAGATGTCGCGAAAGGGTTTTTTGCGCACACACGTTTTTTTCGGCGTTTTTGTTTTTGCGAAAAGAATTAAGTATTGATTTATCGAGGGTATGCGAGGAAGTAGAAAGCGTGCGCTACTTGATGTATCGCGTGTCGAGAAATTGTCGAGATCAGTAAAGAGCAGCAAAAAAAAGGGGGGGGGGAGCGAACGTGGGTAGCATTTACGACTCTGGCGAGACGCGTTTATTGATCGCGTTGCGGGGAAAGAGTTAACTTGTATTCTTATGTTTAAACGCGTACTTGTATCTTCTTCGCTATTGACGATGTGTATAACCTTGTTTCGCCTCGTGATTGCAATCAGGTTTATTCACCCGTGCATTCCGTTGGGTTGTGGCAACTTCCTTTCACATTTTTTGCATTTTTTTTTTGCACAATATGCGGTGCATTCCGCATCGTGATTGTCCCACCCACGTGTGTGTTTCCAGTTATGGGTCTGGTTAAGTCTGGTTAGACGAATCAAGTTGATTGGCCGACCATGTGGTGCCATCTGCAATCGGTATTGTCTGGTCGGTCATTGCGATGCTCTCCTACTAATAGCTTCGTTCAGTTAGTGCATCAATCAATTAAGATCCGCATTAACTAACGTAACTAATGATTGTCTGCAATGAAGCAGTTTGGCTTTTACGGCTTTTTCCAATTAGGGCAAGTGAATTCTTTTTTTCTTCATTGGCTGTGGCTTAAATGCACCTGCAATGCAGGTGCACGAGGCAATTTTTTTTTCCTATTTCGCCACTACTAGCCATGGGACACGAATTCAAGCACCGATATGGTGATGAACTTGGACATCTTTTAAACTTTCTTTTTTTAGGTCGAGGTGTAGAATTTTTGGTTTAAGTTGTAGGCTTTATTTCTTAAAAAGTCGAAACACGGGGCATTGTAACGGTCGATATTAATCAAACTAGCAAAGTATCCCTCTTATTTCAAAAGTCAATCCATAAAAGGAGGGCTAGAGTAGAGGATAAAGAATCTTCTAATTTTTTTGTATTCCTGATAAAGATACGCGCCTGCTGTTTGTGGCGTTTTGAAAAATTTCGGTGTGCGCACAGGTGAAAGCGCCGACATTAGGAGAACTTGTTAGGAAATTGGAATGCAGCTAAAAATTCCTCTCGCCCGTCTCGTGTTGTCTATTATTTAAACAATAGATCCAAAGTTTCGTAGTGATTTCCAGGCCACGTCCTTGGATGAGACCGTCGTTCGAGGTTAGCCAAGACAGTCTAGACATCTTCCATCGCTCTCAGTGAAATCGAAAACGATTGTGACGCGGGCAAGAAGGGGGGGGGGAGAAAGCTTATACTATGTACGGATTATCGATTGCCGCGGTGGAGACAGAAAAAGAAATCGTGGGTTGATGCAAAAAAAAAAGAAAGGAATGCGACATGGAAGTTTTTTTTTCGGGTTTTTTGGCTGACGTTGTCCATCGTCCAACGGTGTGACCAATCCGTTTGTTTGTTACGTCGGGTTCGGTTGAGTTGGACATGGCCAACGTCCGGCCGAATCATAAAAGGTAATTGAAAACGGCCTTGTGCGCAGTGAGGCCAGTGTTGCGGGATGTTAGAAAACGGACACACACAGTCCAACATGAATGAATATTTTTGCTTCTTTTTAAAGCTTTTCGGTGTGTGTGTTTTGTGCCGCAGGAGATGCGGTGGAATGCAACACTAGACCCAAGGCCACACTACGCAGTTTTTATATTTGTATTTTCCTTTTTTAAATCGTTAGGGACGAGTCGAAAAGAGGTTTTGTCCAGTTGGGCCCCCACAGGCTAATCCGTACGCGTGTGTGTGTGTAGACATTGGCCCGTGTGTGTGAGCCACTTGACTCGGCCATACCAAATTTTAAGAGGCAGGAAAAAGGGGTGATGTGTCTATGGAGAGTTACTATACTCTACAACGACCGTTACGCTTTTGGAATGCTGAACGTCGCCATATTGAAATGGGAACTCTGCCGTTCATCGTTAAAGGGGGGGGGGAGACTAGTAGATGAGTTGTATCCCCATAAATAGACGCTTGTTATGTGCAGGGGGGAAGGAGAATTTGAAAAAAGAAATGTTTAGTTTGACCACTTTAGACCATATCGGTCAGGCAATAGTTGTTTTGCATGCCAGACGAGTACGCGACGATTAAAGATTAGTGCATATTGCCGATTTGTTTTGCAACAAGGTGGAATAAAATGTCATCGAAAATATGCGTTTAAAGTTGGGATTATATAGTCAAGCGGCTAACGGATGAGAAAAGGGTCAGGGCTAGTCGGTTTAGGTATTTTAAGGAGGGTATTCAGTGTGTGAGAGAGACTTTGGTTCTATTCCGTACTACGCATTTTGAGCACGGTATCGAGGTCTTTGAAACCGAGCTAAAGGCATGTGAGGATATACGTAACTAAAAACCTTTAGAACACACCCCTTTTTCTTCCTCGCGTTGCATACAGCGACGCACATAGCGAACGCGACGCGTTCTCCGACTGCCAGTCGCTTGTCTCAGTCAGCATTCGACCTCTTGTACAAGCACTAGCTATTGCCATTCACTCGTCTCCCCCGTCCCAATACCTACTTCGAAATGGAATCGGTATAAGTTCTCCTTTAACTTTTAGTTCAGCTTTTGAATTCATTTCCTGCTATTGTTGCACTTGTACGTTACTATATATGTTGCATTTTAATTTTTACAGCCTAAAACCGAAACTGCTGAACAAGTTGCCGATGTTGCCCCCGTGGCCGCAGCCGAATCGACCTCCGTGGAAGAACCCGTTGCAGTCGCAGCCGAAGTTAGCTCCGAGGAAACGGCCGCTCCCGTCAAGGTATTTTTGGGCCTCATTAGACAACCTGAATCCCTTTTGTGGTGCCAGCAAAAAGCCTTGTCCCGTTTGTCAACTTCCTCATTTTTTTAATTTTCATTTTAAATAATAGGATGACTCCGCAGCCGTAGTCGAAGAGAAACAGGAAGCCACGCCTGAAGCCGCTCCAGCTAGCGAGGAAGTCGCTGCACCAGCTGCCGAAGAGTCCAAACAGGAGGAAGTGGATGCTCCGGTCGCAGAAGCTGTAGTGGCATCTGAAGTTGAAACCCAACCCGCTCAACCAGTAAGTTTTTAAAAAGAATTAAAAAACCAGACATGTTTTCGGGTGTGGTGAAAGACGGTCGCCCTCGAGTGGCGCAGTTTTACCCGTCTGTCGCCATCTTGAGCATTTCACACCGCACCAAGGGCGTTTGCCTTTCTCAGAAATTACCATCTATTCCGATGAATGAGTTTCTTCAATGTAAATTCTATTGCATTTCGAATTCCGAAATTGGAGTTTTAAATTAAAAATGGCGATGTGTGGAACGTGGATTGGGCAATCAATTCCGCGGAGTAGAGTGAGGTTCATAATAATTGGTTATTAACTGTCTTTTTTTTTTCTTAGGAGGCAGAAGCTAGTGAAGCAGCACCCGCTTCCGAAGAGGCTCCTGCTGAGGAAGTCGCCGCTGAAACAAATGAACAGGAATCTGCTCAGCCCGTCATTGAAGCCGAGCCTGTCCAGGTACTGACGTCTTGATCAATAGATTTAAATAAAAACGTCTTGCGTAATTAACAAATTAATTTCATTGAGTTGTAGGAGAGTGAAAAGCAAACAGAAGTCGCTTCGGAAAGCTCTGAAACGGTGCAAGCCAGCGAAGAATGAAGAGCTGTCCGATGATGATGTCTGGATAGCGCTCATTTTAAAGAAACAAAAAAAAATAAATTTTACACATAATCCTCACACCTTCTCCTCTCCCATACTTTGATATTTTGTTTTCTGATATTTGGTCAGTTTCTGTATCCCTTCTCATCTTTATTTCCCCTCCACCACCCCCTTCTGTATTACTTCCATTTATTAGAATAGTTTTGCCGCCGATTTTGCCAAGTGTTTTCTGCTTGAATGAAAGAAAGTATTGCAATTTTTAAGAAGAGAAGTCCCTCTTTTTAAAACTGATTCGAGATTGTCATCGTGTGTGGGTTTTTTTTTCTTTTTTTTTCTTGGCTTGATTCGCCATTTTAATGGTAGAAATAAAGTCAGTTGTTTCTCGCAACACATTTAGCGCCCCCTCTAATAACGTTCCGTGTTCGTAGTACTTCCATCTCCCTTTGCTCTGAGCTAATAATCCTATTTCCGTTCGAATTATTTTTCCTCCTATTTTCGTGGTAACATGCGTTTCGACAGATATATCGAAGCAACGGAATCGGAACACTGTTGTGTGATATTGGTTATCAATTTCTCATGGTGCCGATGCTTAAAATAGAAAAAAAAAGAAAAAAAAATTGCGCATCGTTGTAGCACCAGTGATGATGGGTGCTTTGAAAAGAAGAAAAAAAAGAAGGCAGCTTTTTGTATCCGAGTAGAATGATTAAAAAGAAGAAAAAAAAATGTTTGATTTAAACGCTTTTTGAATGAAGCTACCCGCCCCCTCCGCTCTCCACATAATATTACTTTCTAAATGTCAGACAACACGGGTCGCTAGACCGAATGGCAAAATGTCCATATTCTCTTTCGCACATCTCTCTCGTTTTACGCTTGCTATCTTTAAATGCTATCTAAAAAGAAAATCTGCCTCTACGCTTTCATGATTTTCATCTTTGCTCATCTTCAAATACAGCCTTGGCTCGAACAGTATTTTCTCACAAAGGTTTGGGCTTTTCGGAACACGGAATCATGTCCCTCTTTATCGCCTATCCTTCTGAGACATAGGAACTACACACACCTCCCCCCCCCCTTGAAAAACGTCTTCACTTTCTTTTTTGTTTACTTGGCCTTTTTTTTTGTACCGCTTGTACCAACGTCTGCATAGCCAATACATTTTTTGTATATAAATAACTTTTTGCCATTGCATCAATTTGCGTGTTTCCTACTAATTTGCTGTTTACGATAGATGGTCGTTAGTTACAAGTCCATTGTCTGAAGCTATTCTTACTTTTACTAATGTGAGTCGTCGACGTTATCGTCTGATGCAGATTATTGCCAAGTCTTTCACAAAGTAAATTTCCATGCAACCATTTTTTTTTTCAAGCAATTGTTTGGCTCTGGCCAAGTCCCGAAATGCTCTTTGCCCAGGGGAAAGCGATTTTTGCAAGTTGATTCGTAGCGAAGGATATTTTTACAAACGGGAGTTTCTGCTCAACGACCGCCTCGCGTGACAAAAACCAACGAAACCATTAATTTACGCCTTTCTTGTAGCACGTCTCATGTTTTATCAATGAGAGATTTTTACAACTTAACCCAAAGTTGTGCGTTGTCCTTAACAAATTGCCATTTTTGTTTTGGAAATTATACGTTTGGGCGTTGCCTTTTCCCCACTCAACGTAAGAGTTTTCTTAATTTTCAACCTGTTCTCTAATATAAACATCAATTCTTTTTTTTTTTCGGTTCAGGTGTACTGGCACGTCAAGCTATTTGCATTTACCTGCTGCCTTGATCGACAACGTTGTTGGAATACGTAGAAAGTGAGTCATCGTTTTGACGCATCGATACCAGGTATTTTTTAAAATTCTTCATTGAGTGCTATCTACTTTGATTCAATTTAACTATTAGATTAAGAAACGTTTAATTACGTTAACATATCTTGCATGACTCCTTGTCAAAACTGGAAATAAGCCACAGGTAGTTGCAGTTTACAGCGGATCAATGGAAGACCTGTTCTAATCGCAGCGGCACGTTTCTACAACTCACGAAAACAAATAATCGTGAAATAATATGGAAAACCAAAAACAAACTTTCGGCACCTTTGGGTAAATCACGGCATTGCCTAACAACGTGTCACTGTTTATTTTTGTACAGCTTCTTCGTTGGTACTTATTGTGAGGGGCTTAAGTCGCAGCAATATCTAAAAGTGTTTGCGTAATACTTTCAAAGTGTGTACATTTTCACTTAAGACGAAACTAAACGGAGAGCTTAAAATAGTTTAAACGAGCGTTCAATTTGATGAACTGAGCTGTATCAGTACTTTATTGAATCGGGGAAAAAAAGGAGAATAAAAAAAAAACGAAATACATTGGAACAATAAATTAAATTAAAGTAGAGATTATTTTGAAAAAAAAATGATACCCCCCTAAAAGGAAAACCGAATATTGACCTCCGTTTAGCCGAATATGGCAAGTAAAAAAATAAATAGTTCTAAAATTGAAACGAGAAAAGAACTTCTTGAAAACTTAACGGGAAAATGATTGTCAAAAGCAGAGTGCTTTCTAATCGAACGCTGCCTCTGGCACCGGTAAATTATGATTGATCATATCGCTGTTGTTGTTCATGTCTTCATTGGCCACCGACAGCCGTGCTACACCTTCCTCAAGCGAAGTGAAACCTAAAAATTTTAATACATTTCCTATGAAATATTACCTCTTTCTATATGTCAGAATTTATCAAAATAGTTTTACCTAGCTCCTCTGTGCTGTTGTAAGAGATCCGCCGTTCACGCCAGTTTGTTATATTTTCAGATCGCGAATTTGGTACCGATGACTCTCTCCTCAACGTCGGCCGTCCAGATCCTTGTTGATTATTTAATTACAGGTAATTTTTTAAACACGTGAATAAAATTTTTATTTGATAATTACTTCGCGTAATCGATGAGGTAATTGAAGTTTCCGTTTCATTCGGATCAGATGTCACCCTATTAAAAAATATTCATGAACATAATTAGGATATATATAATTAGTACAGTTTTCACTTAGATTTCTAGTTAAATATTGTTTCAAAATCAATTTAGAATTTGTTGATTGTGTTCGGTTTGATACTTGTGCATATTCTGAACCAGTATCTTTTAATTAGTTTAAATTTCGTTTCCATTCTTAGTTTAACGACCCTGTTTCCTCGTTGTTGCCTTGAATATGATGCAAATCGTCAAAGCTTTCACTAGACGTGAATTGCATGTTGCTTAGCTACATTCAATCCGAGCTTGTTGTTCTTTTAGACTCTACGAATATGTAAAGCTATTGTTTTACGTCCAAATATAAATTGAAAAAATATATAAAAGTCTGACGCTAGCAATTAGACCAGAAAGACAACGGAAAAAAATAGATTTAAATAAACAAGAATTACGTTGCTTGTTTTTCGGATTGGCGAATACGTGTCGTGTTGTTCTCAGACGGTTTTTTGGCATCTTTGTAACAATTACGTTGATTGTTGCCTTGATGATTGTCAGGCCAAATGTCATTTTCTCTGGTTCCAGATGAAATCATTTGCTCGCTCATACGTCGGTTGCGCACATAATCGCGGCACTAAACATACAATAGTAGTTAATGAAACTAAAAAAATGCTTCGTCAAAATAGATTATTCTGGTACAACGCTTGAAATAGTGCTGCATTCCAGTGTTGACTATCACGCAGATTTTACGGCCAATAATGTCGAAATAACTCGGTTTAAAACTGGCGTGAAACGATTGTTATTTACGATTGTACCACACTTACTGCCGAATATTTTCTAGGTGGCTGGTAATTTGCGAAACCGCAGTACTTTGACGACGTATCACTTGTCCACGATGAATTGGATGTCGTTGAGGTCCTCCTAGAATTATTGCTACTGCCGATACTCATCTCGCTACCCTGAGAAGATGTGCTGTGCTTGCGACGCGCTGCCGGACTAATAGGTGAACAAAAGGCTCCCTCACGTAACCGATCGGTCAAATACGAAAAAACGGGATCGGGTGGAGGCAAATCATTCTGCCAGGAATTTAAAAAAATATAATTTAATTACTGTGTTATTTTTTGTGTAATTTATTAATTGACTTGGATGAGTTTTTCATACCTCTGATAGCCGTTGTGGGCGAAAGTCAGTTGTCACAGGCACGCTAGGAAGTGTGGCTGGCTTGATTCTGCGTGATTCTTTAGCCGCACGAGCATTCGCATTTGTTTCCTTTTGGCTTGTTTCGCTAACCGTACGGCAAGTTTTTTCTTCGCTCTCCGAAGTAACACGTGTCTTCGTCCGTTGCGTGGCTTCTAAACTGAAATGCTCGGCGTTCTTCTTATCATTCTCGATTTCCTGCGTGGGCCGTACGAAAATGAATTGACTGATACGGCTGGAAAGTGTATTAAATCAATAAAACTTACTTGATACCGTTGTGTTATGGAAGCGTTTTTACGACGCATTTCTTCTATCTTCTGATTGATGGCCGCTTCGCGCTCCTCTTTCGACATCTGCACCCATCAAGTTAAACAAAACATATTACTTTACAAAAAACTGTGTTTGTTTTTCTTTGCATGTGCGATGCGGGCGCAGCGTAGACCATTAGGCGTAAGCCGCCTCCATTCATCGTAAATGAAACAAGAAAGCCACCATTATTTACATAATGCATTTTAAAATAAACAAAATCATGAAAACAACAGCCATTTAGGTGAAGCTACACATTTTAAGGGAGAACACAAAAATGGGATTAGATTACCTGTGGTGCTAATGCAACGTGCATGTTGGATGTCACTCTAATGGAAGAGGTTTTCTCGTCGAGAAGAGAGCGAGGATGTGTATTGTCACTGGTCCGTATTCCAACATGAAATGAAAGGGAACTGAACAGTCCTTCTCCTAGCTTCGTGTGACCCACTTTGTTGAGTGTTGATTGTGTGGTATTTACCTTCTCCAACTGAAACCAAGGTTATACACTGCACGCGGCAATGGGCTCTGTCATCTCGGTTGCCAACATCCACGGCAATGGCGCACCACCTATATGGTAGTCACGGCCACTGCGTAACACTCCACCCATTCGGATTTAATTGTACTATTATGATATCGTCGTAAAGGAAAATTCGATCCAAATACGAGCTGCAATGCAATATCCGTTTTATTTTTGATCGCCTGCACATTTCATGCCCTTTTTTAAAACAGTATGTCAATTTCAATCAGGCATGACCAGAATTATTGTGTCATGATTTTAGTAATATTATAACTAGTAATGAATGTATAATACAAAACGTGTCCGTTGGTCTACCTTATTCTATCATTCCTTTTAAATAGGTCCCATTTTTTCAGACAGACACGATTTTCTAGGATAGCGGATTTTAATACCATCGCGCTTTAAATGAGAGTATTCAAGTAAAATATATTGCTGAATAAAAATAGCATTTTTAATTGAGCAGGGCTAACAGTTGTCCTGACGCACGAACGTACGCTTTTGAACCGCTTGTAAGTGTAGAAGAGATCGGAATGGCCTTGCGAGTAGTTCAGCATTGGCCCCGTTTCTCTAACCCATATTCCGGTTGGGCCAAGCCGTTCTACTGGTTGAACGATATTTTGAAGGACTTTTGTGATATGAAACTAGTGGGTAATTTTGAAACTGATGGCTCACATTTTTATCTTTTTATAAAGCTCAACGAGCAATACACAGCAGAGACAGAATCGACTTGCGGAATCGCAATGTCCTTACGCAACCAACGCAATTAACATCTTCTTGGTAAAATCAATAGAGTATGTAATATTAGCCTACAAAACGAGGGCAGGCCTCAGTTTCAAAGATTGCTGAATACTAGAGGCACCCACACACGTACAGTACCTTTGTGGTCATAAAGATTAAGACCTCCATCTTAAGCGTTTAATCACTATGCATTTCGTTGGTGACGGGAAATTACCGGACAAGACGGATGAGTTAACAATCTCGCATCTTCATTTTAATATTTCCTTTTCCCCACAAATCTTGGTACTGCTGTCGCAAATTGTCAGCGGCTTAACGATTGAAGGCGGGGGCTTCTATCTTTATGACTGTCATTTACCATAGGTGCAGTTGTCACACCAAGCGTCGGTCCCGTTGATGCTGACGTCATTTTTGAGAATTCACTATCTATGGCTATGTGCCGAAAAAAAACCCAACTTGCTATTTTTAAAATTAATGTTACATCCCCCCTCCCACACACATACACTGTGTGCGTAAAAAGCTTGCGCTTCAATAGATGCTGATACCTTGAAAATGTTGGGGAAAATCTCGTTCCCAGTTTCCGTTGGTAAAAATGTTTTTTGAATCAGGTCGTTGCATGATACATAAAATGGCGTCCTTGGATACTTTCGCTTTGTTGTCGCTGACGACGCTGGCAGGAAATTTGTAGAAAAATACTCTCGAAATGACAATTCAAAATATAGCCTAGGAGGTGGTTTATTGTCCTCCATGCCAAAAACATCGAATTGCCGGTGGCCCGGTGCAATTTTGCTAGTTGAAATTAGCGGGCACAACTATGGAGTCTTTGAAAAAAATTAAGAACGTTAAGTTTGCTTACGTAGTACTTAAGTAATTCTCTTAATGTTTTAACGCAATATCGGTGTCGTTTTTTCTGTTGTCGTTAAAGGTCTTTTCAGAGTCATGTACGTATTTAACTTGTCCTAGTTGAATTCTATCTATGCAGAAGCAAATCTGTCAAAGGCAGTGAATCGACCAGAAAAGGGGCGTATGAAAAGAAAAATATAAACAATGAATGATATCGGCATATTAATTTAATTTGAATTTGAAAAACATTCAGAAAATCCGATATTACCAACACAAATCCTGGCCTCGGTAAGAACCCGTCCGAAGTTTAAAATTCTCGACTGCCATTTAAGTATTTCTTTACCAAAGAACAATAAGGATTTATTCTAGTTAAACTTTCAGAAATTTAAAGATAGCTGAACTTTACTTTTCTGCTCTTAGCTTTGTATCCACCAATTAAATTTGAACAGAACCCTTGTTTAATTACCTGGAAAGAAAAAAAAAGGACTTTATTACGACGCTGTAATTTTTACAGTATCAAAGCGGAACTTCCTTGATGAACTCCGGCTTTCCGAGGGCTCCACCCGATGACGAAACTGATTTTGCAAGGCGAATGTGCTAGCATGACTTAAACGCCAAAATATGAAAGCCCTACGCAATACAATTATGCTGGTGTGAAGCGCGAAAAAGACTTGCTACAGGAAATGGCAAACAATGTTTGATAACTTTATTGAATATATTCCTTTTTACCAGATAAGCAAAACTTTAGCTGCGTTTGCTGTCCTAGCACAAAGACTATCTAATTACAACAACCGAATACTCAACTATAACAACGACAACTCGCAGGACATTCATTAGTTAGTGAGACTTAATGATCCAAAATGCGCAAATTACCCGAGACAATTTTATTTTCCAAAATTGCTCCCGAAGGAATATCGATGCGGTCTCCGTGATTCGCAATGATAATAACCGTCCCCTAAAGAAAAGTATAATAATATGAAATAACAATAAATCAAGATTAGATAGCGGGACATTTGTAATTACCTTCAGCGAGACATGGCGTCCGAATGTAACATCACCCGAAACAGTTAAGTGATCCAATTCTAGCAAATCAGGAATTGTGGCAAACCGCTTCAGAAATTCGCGGACCTAACAGACACCACATAGTTAGGAATATAAATAATTTTAACGCAACACGTGAATGAACTTAGTTATTAAAATAATAATAATGATAATAATAAACCCGCAACACACGAAAGGAAATGGACATATAAAAAAAATAATTCAAAATTTTCTTCACTGAAAAGTTTAGTTCTCACCTTGGCAAAATGGTTTTCTCCCAGTTTGATGAGCGGAGTTGATGGAAAACTCCTTAGCGCGCTCATCGAAAGGCTTCCATTCTTCAAATTGTACAGATTGCTCATTACTAAAAGCAAATCGGAAGTCTTTTTCACAGGCAAGAAACGGCTTCGAGGAACATTCAAACCTGTTTAACGAAGAATGTCTATCAGACTGTTAAGCATATACTTTCTTTACCAACATACCTATCGATCCCTCAAAACACTTCATGGCAGCACCAACAGCAGTTTCAAGTTGGATAACGTTCATGCCGTTATCTAACGTTTTGGGGTTGACTATGACTTCCATATCTAATGTGCCATTTTCGATAATTCGTTTGATAGAGGGCAACTTCACCCACAAATTGTTAGTATTGAAGAACTTAAATGTCTTGACTGACTTGAAATCTTCCACTTTCTCTTTAGGGACTTGTGCGATTTCCAACAAGCGTAACTTATTTTCGTACTGAATCAAGGTACCACCCTAAACACCCGAGGGGAGAAAAGCAAACAAAGTGAGATAAAAATATTTTATGATTAATTTTATTTCATATACCTTCACGTCAGCTCGTGTTTTATCGGTAACCTCCATCAGGAATTCCTTGGGCTTGCCGGAATCTTCCCCTGGGTTTAACAACATGTTGAGAATATTTAAATCTACAGTTGCGCCCAAGTTGTCTATATTCGAGATGAAGCAGTATTCTCGTCCCTAAAACATTAAAAAAGGCCCCTAAATCACTTCAAGCTATTTTTTTTAGTATGAAAACTACAGAAATTCCTATATATAGAATTTGTACGAAAATCCAACACTTTTGGAAGAAAAACGTTGGGAAATCACAGTAAACAGACTATGCGATTGATTACCTGTTTGATAAACTCTTCCAACAGACCAGAATTGTAAAATGACTCGTAAAAATCACCGTGACCTAAAGGGAAATATGTGAATACGCGGACGTCCGATATATACCTCAATATTAAAATTACCAGGGGGATACCAAGCTTCCATGTCTGCAGAAGTGTTACAAGATCTTGCTATGGGCATTAGAGATTCCTTGTTGATTCGCGGATAATTACTTTGATTAAAAGTATGGATTTGGATCTTAAGGGGAAAAAAGATTACACATAATACAGTTGTAAACTCCTTAGACTACTTACTTCAAATTTTGTGTATTTCTGAATGATGAGTTGAGTCTCCTCATCTGTGTTGAACGAATTCATCAAGACCAATGGAACATTTGCATTATATGTCTTGTTCAAGCTCTGTATATGTTCCAGAATTATTAAAATATGGTTTAAATAAAGATGCATTTGTGGTGGTTACCTCAATTTGTTGGACAGTCAAATCAAGGAATGTAAGATCATTCCGAACAGAAATAACTGACTTAGGACCTTGACAGCCCATTGATGTCCCAAGTCCACCATTGAGCTTAATTACAACAAGTTTATCCAGCATTCCCCGTATTTGAGTGAGAGGAGGGGTTGGGAGCATTTCATACTCGCCCACCTTTTATAAATATGACAACAACAAAAATAAGAGTGTTAAAAAAAAACAAAAAAAATTTTTTTTGGTTGAATATATTGTATGTATTATTAAAATTTTACTTACAGCTCCATCAGGAAGTTTTTCAATTTTTTCCCACTGAACAGATGATGTTGGGTCCAAGAGAAATCTAACAAATAAACGACGGAATCCAGCAAATTCCCTTTCAATTCTCTATAGGAAATATTAAAATAGCAATTGTAAACAAGTGAAAGCGGTAACAGGCTGAAATTTTGCTGGGATTTCTTACTTCACGGTTTGCTTCTGTACATGTTCGGATCAGCTTTTCAAGTTCAACTGCTAATTGAACTTGGGCATCTCTTTTGGTAAGCTCCTTGAATGCGGCAGAATCAGAACCCTGTCTCTGATGCCCGTACAACTAGAGAGAAAAAAAAACACACGTAAGAACATAATAAACTTTTGTGTACAAGACACGTATTACCGCCTTTTTTTCCAAGTGCAACGACGACATATTTTCTTTTGAAAAGCAAACGCTAGCTTTACCAGCGTAGTATCGTAGCTGAACTTAAATGTCGTTCTTCGATGTGAACTGCTAAAACGTCAACTTGTCAAATGGCAGGCAACCGTATACCCTGAAAGGATACTATCTGTTCAGTAGATTAGTTTCCGTGAAGTGCAGATGTTCTCGGTTACGTTTCAAGGTCGTTTAAGGTTGGTATGGCAATACAAGGGCACTCGTTTTTTCTTTTGCTACGAGCGCCTGTAGCGAGTTTTTAGCGCACCACATGTGCACGTGCGAATACGTCTCAGGATTTCAAAATTTAACATTTTGGAACATTAATACTGTGTGGCCATTTCGAACTGCTAAATACTAAGATTATTCACAGGCAAATTTATCCATAACAAACAAGTTTCGAAAGAGAATTACATATCCAACATTTTGAGAGTCCCGCTCAATGAGAAATGAGACTGTGACTGGCCTAGTATTCTGGCTGGGCGGAGTGACGATTGAGCCGCTAGCCGCTAGTGCGTGCGTCATAAACGTTTGCCGGGGCATTCGACTGTTCATCCTCATTCGTGAACAGCTGATTGACTGCTTGTATTATTCTTGTCTTTTGTGGAGACTCGCTTGAATGTCGTTTGCTGTAAACCACGTCTTTCTAAAACTTTTATGGGGTTTGTCAGTTAAAAGCATTATCAATTTGACATTCGGGAATACATTTATATTTATAAATATTTCAAGGAATATAAGTACACCGTCGCAATACTTGGATATTACATCTTAAAATGGACGGCTCGAGGCAACATCTTACTGAATCGGAATCCTCTTCTACGGAATCAGACAGTCATCTGGAATCGATTAGAATCATGGACTTCGAGGACAGTCAAGATTCAATTTCTACAAACCAATCAACA
The DNA here is from genome assembly GCA_013167095.2 of Daphnia sinensis. NCBI lineage: Eukaryota > Metazoa > Arthropoda > Branchiopoda > Diplostraca > Daphniidae > Daphnia > Daphnia sinensis. The sequence goes on from CM023190.1 coordinate 1,406,631, forward strand.
TCAAATACAACAATTGATTCCCACAGGCAAAACCCGGACCTGGAAGTTGATAGTGGTAACATTGTGCCCATTGTTATTTCAGAATTTATTACTTGTTTTGATTTGGTGAAATGAACTGTATTGCTTTTTTTTGTTATAAAGATGGGACACCTTCTATTGGAAGCAGTGGGAATATGGATGAAGAAACTTTTTGTGGAGTAGGGAAGCATAAGCCAAAACATAAGTGGCATGCCCTCAAAGCTTTTACTCAACGGTGAGAGCCACCATTCTTTAAAAAGAATTTTATAGTTAGAAAATGACATCACTTTATTCAATAGGGGCCTTGGGATTTCTAGTCATAAGACCATGGACATTGTGTTTAATGCACACTGTTATGGATCCCTGCGGTTTGTCCAACGTTTAGAACTAGCTTCAAAAATGGATTGTCATAATGGATGTGTGAATGCTCTTCACTTCAATTCAAGTGGTTCAAGACTTGCCAGCGGATCAGATGATCTTAGCATCATTATTTGGTAATGTTTAATAAGCTGAAACAATGAAATATGTAATAATAAGTTTCATGTTGCTGCATTAAATAGGGATTGGAGTCGCGCAGAACCGGTCCTGAATTATGACAGTGGACATCGAGGAAACGTGTTCCAGGTATTATAATAGCCTCATTTAGCTACATAGCATTTTAGTTAGGGTAACATGCCAGTCCTATAAATAATATCCATTATTTGATTTTTGAGATATAACTGATTTTTCAAAAGGCAAAATTTTTACCGTTATGCGGCGACACTCACATCGTTTCTTGTGCTCGGGACGGACATATAAGACTTGCAGAGTTGTCACCAAGCGGGTCGTTTCATTCCACACGCAGGCTAGGCTTGCATCGCGGTCCTGCCCATAAATTGGCCATCCTTCCAGATACCCCTCACGTATTTTTGACGGCAGGGGAAGATGGAGTCGTTTTTGAAGTAGATATCCGGCAAAGCAAACCTAACAAGTATTATTATTTTATTGTATACAGTATATATATATATACTTTTTTATCGCAAATTGTTTTCCTTGCTTTGACCATTTTTTTTCCTCCAAGATTACTTACAGTAAAACATAGCGAACGAAAAATAGCGCTCTACAGCATATCAAGCCATCCCATCGATACAAGTGAATTCTGCGTTGGTGGGCGAGACCAATTTGTTCGTGTCTATGACAGACGTTACGTATCTACAGATACTGAATCGTCCCCAGTTAGCAAATCATGTCCTCGGCATTTGGTTAGTATACTTCATTCATTCCTGCAAAAATCGTATCGATTACAGTAAAGAATATGTGTCGTGATTAAAAGACCTTTTTTTCGTTTTCAGCTCGATTCCTCAGTTCGCGCACATGTAACTAGCGCGGTTTACAACTTTAATGGGTCCGAGCTGTTAGCTAGCTACAACGATGAAGACGTAAGTCTAAAAATTTCAGTACTAACTTCATGGTCGTATAAAGTTAATGACGCATATTCTAGATATATTCATTTTCGTCGAAATCTGTGGAAGGAGCAGATGCGCTTCATCGTTACAGCGTATGTAGCCCAATGGTTCAAGGTTCCAACTAAAGCATTATGTTAATCTTGTATATGTTAATATTTTTAATGCAGGGACACAGGAACAATGCAACTGTTAAGGGAGTGAACTATTATGGGCCTAGGAGTGAATTTGTCATATCAGGTTCAGGTATGATAATAATAAGGCCTGTGTATATATTTCATCACATCATTGAAAATCACAATAATATTGTGTAGATTGTGGAAATATTTTCTTCTGGGACAGTTCTACAGAAGCGATCGTCCAGTGTATACCAGGGGATGAAAATGGAGTGGTAAGTTTTCTGTTATTTACTACTTAGATTGAAAACAGGTACGGAACTGTTGCAGCCGTAACGATTGTGAATGTGCTCGGTAGCTGCCATTCACTTTTTAAAAATTTGCTTGAAATTGCTTGAAAGCGAGTAGTATTCGTTTTTATTTTCAGTCCAGTAATACTAAAATGCCTCAACTGCATTCGTTGCGGCATTCTAAAAGTTTGTGATTGCATTTGTTTCAAGTAAATGATTGGAGAATGTTCTAAGAATATAAGTGTACCAAGAAGAACGTCCTATTGTGTCTAAAGTGTAGCATACTAAATTGCGATCGCTCTTCTTGCTTTAGGTCAATTGCTTAGAGCCACACCCAAGCATTCCCGTTCTAGCAACAAGCGGGTTGGACGACGACGTGAAAATTTGGACTCCAAAGTGTTTCGATGAACCCCAGCTCTGGGAACTCAAAAAGGTATTTCAATATCTCTTTAAACTTCGTTCGTCTCATCTTTTGTTTTAATCCAATGTTCACTAACTCTACAGAAATCAGGGCTAATTTTAACTGAACCTCTTAATTATGATAGTTTTATACCACCAGTGACTTTTCTTTTTATCATTAGATAAGGGAATTATTAGTTGTAACTGATAAAATGTATTGAGCATTTTATTCTCATGTTATTTACAAGAGTTCGAGGTTTTCAAGATCTGTCAGTTATTTCTTTAAGCAGTTAATTGTTTATCCAAATGTTCAATAGATATTGTGTGGTCGTTCAACCCCCATTTAAAAAAAAATGAATGAAAACGGGAAAATGTCGCTTTTGGCTTTTATCCAGCAGCCAAAATAATGTTCTTTTTGTTTTTTTGTTTTGTGTTTGTGTTTTCTCATGCATGTAGACGGTAAAAACAAACCAACAAGAAAGAGAAGAGGAACGACGCCGTGAGCCAGACACTATTTCGGGCGAACTTCTTTGGGTACTGTGGCGTCATGTTCGTAGAACTGAGAGGAGAAGACGGGTATCGCAAGGAATGTTCAAAATACAAAAACAAATCGAATTAAACTTCTATTTTTTGTTTAGCAGCAGCAGCAGCAACAACAACAACAACAGCATCAGCATCAACGTACATCAAGTCAGGAGAGGAATGATGAAAATTTATCGTCCAGTAGTGATGAATCAGACGTATCGGAAAGTGATGAAGGTCCGCGAGGAGTCCAGTGTGCACCTTCATGAAATAAAGCGAAGGTACCGCGCCTAAATTGTTCTCCAAGTTGGTATCACAGAAAAAAGCTATTTCTATCAGAAGTACCCGGCAAATGAAATATTTGTTGAAATTGGAGTATTTCCAAAAAAAAAAAAAAAAAAAAAAAAGTGAGGGAGAAAGTAAGCCGTCTGTAATACCTATTTCCCTTAAACCGATATCCTGTTCTACGTACGTTAATACGTTAAAATTCGTTGTTATCGTAGGCGCCCCGATTGAAATAAATCGAAGGAACCGAACATCGTTAACTTTTTAAACTAGAAGTAAAAACATTCTTCGTAATTTTCTGCTTATCATTAGAGGACCGAAATCATTAACCTTTCTATATTTTAAAGATAATAAATGCGTTCAATAAGGTGGGCAAAAACGTACGCGTTGCTAAGGGTATTGTCATTGTGGTTACAATGTTTCATTGCGCAATGCGTTGTGAGGTATTCCTAAAGTAACCGTTTGTTCCTAAACTGTTTCCATGACAACCCTAACTTATAGATTGCATATGCCAGGTAATGGTCAGGTCGAGTTTGTGTTCTTCGTACGCTCGACGTCACTTAAAAAAGGCAACTGCGACCTTTCAGTTGAAATTGTAATGGAACAAACGCATTTGCTCTGCCATAGAATGAAAATTCCGGAAACACTAGACCATCTGATGTACCGTTTAACGAAAGAAATTCTGTGTAAACAGCCCGATAACGTGTATGAGTTTTCTACGAATTTTTTTCAGCAGCTTGTGGAAGAAAGGGATGGACGTAAGTACAAGATACTCAGTGCATAAGTTTTACGCTATAACTGTTGGTTTTTGTACTATATACTACTACGTATAATAATTTTTTTGGACGGGTATCCGACTTAACACACGTTAAGACTTTATAGAGATGTTCCCGTGATAAGTCCTTATGACTCACTGAGATCATTTAGGCAGTAAGAAGTAATTTATTGGGTTTCCCTACCTCGAGTCCCAGACATCGAAATTTAGCAACAAACCCAGAAATGTCCCAAACTGCTTACGGTAGCTAACACAGACACAGAAGGCTATTCATTCCTTTGGAAGGAAACGCAGGAGGATCGTTTGGGTTCCAAAAGCGATAAAACGGATGAGTTCGGTTGAGTTATCAGTTTTCCTCCTAACGAACAAAAGTGTCGTAGTCGATATAAATAATTTAAATTTCTATCCTCGGTTTTGCATGTCGTTGGCCGAATCCTCGAATTTAAAAAAAATATATCTGGGAAAAACGACAGATTCATATCGTTTTCGGGTGTCACTCTTTTTTGTTTTTCAAAGAATTCAACAAGTTGGCCTGATTAATTTTTGATAAAACAACAAGGGCATTGATGATAGAATTAAACGCAGCAATTTTTTACGCACAGTCATATCATTATCATAGCTGGAGGTTTTTGTAGGCTACTACTACATTTTCTACTTTGTGTGCTTTTAACATGCGTTGACGGAAAGTGTCGATGATGCTGGTGAAAATCTTCTAGGTGCTCTTTTTGGATACTTGCCAAATGTATTTTTATCAATGCATAATGGAGACCGACATAAATTTACTTGTTTTACTTGTATTTTGTCTTGAATATTGCTAAAGCTCATCTTTGGTAGAGGGTGTGAGTGTGCGTAATTGACTCAAATTTTTATTGTTTGGCCTCACGGGTTTGATTTCTCATTATTGATATAAAACAATTTTAGGTTATATTTGCGATAATTAACGCTTTGGCGCATAATGTTGCAGAATCCTTTGACGGCATTCCTGCCGTTGAAGGCTAGTGAGGCAGTTGGTGATCAGCAGTGGCAGAGAACGAACGTGGTATACCAACTGCAGTGTTATATTCAGGTCTTGTTATGCTAACGAAAAAAGGAATATTGTGGGCGTTTTTAGTGCTCCGACGATTGTAATGGTTTCCGAGATTAAAGAAATTGCCTTGATGCCAAGATTGCCATCGTTGTATGGGCTTATATGATGTAGACCACAGTGGTGACTGTGGTTAACGACGCATTAAGAACATAATAGCACCAGATTTTTTAGCATGATTCATCCAGTGTTCGCCACTCACAGATCAGCTGCGAAACTATATGAAGAAAAAATTGTACCTATGCTGAGGCAGTGACTTAACTAAAACTGTGGTTCCAAATACCGTGTTCTTCAATTGACCGTATTCTAATAATAGAATCAGCGGTTCTTTTGTACCTGAAAATGGGGAGTGGTATATCTCTGTGTTGCAGATGTGAGTTAAAGTCGTCTTTCTCGTCTCATTTTCTGCTTTGTGCGATAGTCCGTCGTAGTCCATAAAGCAAGTTGCTTGTAAAGCAATACGCATAAGTCTACTACTATGTGAATAAAATTAGCCAACGTCTCTCAAATTTGGCACTAGCGAGTTTTATCTACATGCTTGAAAACGTTCGAAAAACTACCCTTAATAATTAATCGATTTTGGCAAAGTCGTTCCATTTTGTTATCTGGTAGACGAAATTTTTGACGTCCAAGCATAATACTTGGACGCTTTGGTGCCGTTTTCCTGCTTATATTTATGCTTTTTTTAAATTTTTATGTCCAGTAGACTAGGTGTAAAATGTTTGAAAACATTTTTGCTTCTTTTAAGGAACAAACGAGTCATGCTTGCCCTACTAAAATGGCGATGTTGATATGATATAGTACGCGAAATACTATTGGTGGATGTAAAATTCTGTTGTTTTGCGCCATGTTTGAAATGGAAGTTGTATCCTATAGTCCTACATCAATAAGTAGGCCCGAGGTTTGAAAAAAAAATGGAGTTGATTACATGGAATTACAATCAGAATGTTATTTCCTAATTCAGCAAATGCCAAATGATTTGCAAATAAAGGAGAAAATCATTTTGATGCCTTTAATTTGGGTTTACGTTTTTCGGGTGTCTCCAACTCTAGCACTGGAAATGTTAATAACCTACTACTAATTAACCCAAAGGAATGAAGGTTCAGTGGCGGGCGGTGACGGGACGCCTTAAAGTAAACTTTAATTGCAGTAAATCGTTATTCTAAAAAATCTTGAAAAACTGCGTATTATCAAAGATAATACAGGAGAGGAGATGGGATTGAAAATAGAATTTGCGGAAAAAAAATAGGACTGACTTTTTAAGCTAAATCACGCAGTCCTATTCTATATGGCATTAAGCCTATTTCTCAATGTCACTAATTCATAATACAATACATATACTATTACGCGTTGTTTTGCTTGTTAGAGTAGGACATTACAGAATAAACTACTCTTTACCGAAGGGTTTATATTTGGACTGGAAAGATTTCATCCTAAAGTTTAACAAATTTTTAGTCTACCCTACTCTACCTAATTGTAGGGAAGGCAAATATTGTTTGGAATCGTATACGTTCAGCTCTAGAAAGTTGAATACCCATAGCTACCGGTGTAACATAGCGTCGTTACAAATGTCGGGCTATGACAAGATTTTCACATTTTAGGGCTAGTTTTATCCAAACGTTCGCCTTCGTCCTTTCTCGTTCAGCATTTTAGTGATACAGCTAGCTTTTGACGCGGAAAGACAGTAGACCCAATATCTTTTCAACAAACTGTGTTTGAAAAATAGTGCAATGTCAATATGGGCGATCTAAATATCGATACCTATTGTTAAATTGTTTAACAAAAAAGATACTGATCCAGTGAGCGCTGATATTTGAAATCCATATTCTTTTTTGTTTCAGCTAACCGGACATCGTTCATAGATTCGCCCAGAAGTAAATCATGTAAACCAAATTCATTAAACACTATTGATGCAGGGGCGGGTTCCATCAGAGATCAGCCGAATGAAGATGGTGAAATAATTGACGATTTCGAAAAAGAACTGCAACAGCTAAATGATGAGACACTAAGAGCGGAGGACATGTCCCCTCCGCCAACCTTAGACGACTCGATGTCTGACAATGACACTTCGGTTCCGAAGATTGCTGCCATTGTAACCTCGAAGGCGCGAGAATCACCACGAGACGCAATCTCTACGTCCATAAGCCGGACGAACAGTAATGGTGCAATGGAAATACGAAATAGCCCAGAAAATGCCGTCGAAGCCATCGATGCGTTTGCTAACGAAACATTTCAAGAAGATGCCCTTGACTTGAATGATAAAGATGCATTGCCGGAGGATACCGTTACGGAAGTAAGTAACCTAATGTTATAATTTTTTAAATTTTTTCCCGTAGAAATGATAAGGTAAGCCAGAAAATCTAGTAAATCCTCTTAGTTTGTAGTTTCCTGATAAACATTTCGGAGGGATCCATTGAAATCGTGTTTGTTTCAAGCAAATTTTATATTTGACTAGAAAATAAGAGTGCTGTGTTGTCAAAGTCGGTCTAAGTTAATGATAGCAATCGCAAATGATGATCAAACTATTACAGGTAATAAATGAGGGACAACCTGAAGTGGCACAGCCTGACCCTGAAGAGCATGTAGAAGAACCTGAGACCATGATCAATCCAACAGAAGAGACCGCCGCTGATGACCCACATATGTCAGCGGATTCCGATGGCATCGAAGAAACTGAGCTTCTGGAACCACAGGAGATTGTTGTCAATGAAGAAGCTACAGAACATGAATTCCAAGAAAATATCGAAGACGGCAAACCGCAAGAAAACGACGAAAATGAATTAGAAACGGATAGAACTGAGACCGATCTATTACAAGAAAAAGCAGAGGAAGATGAACAAGCATCTGCTGAAATGGTGGACGTTGTAGATTCGGCGCAACTCCAAATAGAAGAGGAAATGGCAGTAAACGAGGAACTTCTGAATTCATCCCCACTGGAAGATACTGAGGAGCAAGAGATTATAGCTGATGGTGCAGAAAATTCAGAGGTTGTGGCGAATCACATCGAAGAATCAGAAAATGCAGAAACTGAACCTACTAATTTGTTAGAACACATTGACACACCTGATGCCGCTGATCTAACGGATGCAGATGGTTTGGAAGAAACCGTCCAACTTGAATCCAGTGACATAGTCGAAGAAGGCGAAACTGATGGGAAGGAACTGCAAGAAAATATCGATGAAGACAATCCCCAAGAAATTGAAGTAAATGAATCAGAGGCCGATGGAATTGACAAAGATCAGCCAAATGAGAACGCAGAAGAAAACGAACAAACACCTGCCGATATCGTAGACGTTGTCGATCCTCCAATGGCCCAAGAAGAAGGGGAAACAGCAGATAATGACGAAGTTCTGAATTCGCTTATATTGGAAGATGGTTCTGAAGAAAGAGAAACGGAAGCTGAAAACGTGGAAAATCAAGAGACTCTCACAAATCAGCTCGACGAATCAGATAATGCAGCAGACACATCAACAGATTTGCTGGAACACATCAATAACGAACAGCAGCAAGAAAGCAGCCATGTCCCTGAAATGAATATTCGCTTACCTCGTTCAGCGGATTTTATTGATGAGGAAGAAGATTTCCCTGTTGAAACGGATGAAAATAATCCTCTAGATATAGATGATGTCGGATCAAGTAGCGTTGCCAACCTAGAAGATGAGCTATCTGTTGCACAAGGGCATTACGAGGAAATTAAGCAGATCGAAAATTCCGATCTGGATGAACAGATTCAAGAAGAAAACGTGGCGATTGAAATTGGCGAAAACGTAGAGGGAAATGACAATTATACTGAAGAAACTGAAAACGAAAAACTTGATGAACCGGAGGTTTTTGCTATTTCGGATCTCGTAGATGAAGAGCCTAGTCAACTCGAGAATATTGAAGAAGTTCTGCCTGAAGTTGAAAGTGAAGACGTGTCAAACGAAACACCTGGTGATAATGATCTTCATCAGGATGCGTCATTCGCAGAAGAACAATCACTACTCAGCCCCATCAATGAAAATAGCCCTTTTGAAGTAGAAAATGCAGAGGAAAACGTTTTTCAAGCTTCAGATGACAACGTTTTGGCTGACGAAGACGTCGATCAACATAATATTCTTGAGCGAGATGATGCGCTAACCTCGGCGGAAAATGTAATAGACACTGAATCGACGACAAAAGAGGAACTCGAAGCCGAGCCAAATGAAACAAATGACATAAGCTGTGCTGATGCGCAAGAACACGATAATTTGCAAAGTGAATTGGGCAACGAACAACTTACTCCCGATTTAAAGGAAAATGGTTTTCCAGAAGAAGAATTTAATGAGCTTTTGAGTGAGGTTGACAAAGAAGTATCAAACGATGACGAGGAAGAGATATGGAGTAAGTTACAGAAAGACCTGCAATTGGAGGAAGAAGAACAGCGAAACCTAGCAGCGATAAAAATCCAATCAACATTCCGGGGATACAAGACCCGTAAAGAATTTAACGAAATGTCACAAAATAAAAATGAGACTGAAAACGAAATAGATATTGTCAACGATATTGTCGAAAATGTTCCTGAAGAACAGCCTTTAATTCAAGAAGAAGAATCATTAGAAAATAATGATGACGGCAAAGAGTTAACGGGAGCTTTGGCTGGCGTGACAGAAAGTATTGCTACAATTGCTTTGATTATGACTGACACTCCTCAGCACAACCCTCCGTTATTTTCTACAGGTGAAAATGATAAAGACGATGAGACAGATGGCAACATTGGAAGCGAGAATGTCATGGACATGATCGACGAATTTCTTTCTAATGAGAGAGAAGTAAATGACGTTACTGAAGAACCAATGTCAAATGGAGAGGAGATTCGTGATGTTCAGCTTATTGAATCCTACGTGATTACATCATCAGTAGCAGATAATTCTACTAGTCCAGAATCTCAAGAAGCCCCAATAAATTTAGAAAACAATCAAGAAAATGAATTGGTTTCGGTGAAGGATATCGACGATGGTGCCAATGAAACGGGCAATCCAGAAAATGAAGCTGTAGATTCCGATCCTGGCGTCGTTTTCGAACTTTATGTGGAATCAAACGAAACAACGAACGATGGCTTGTTGGAGTCATATTGCCCACAGAGAGAACATCCGTCTAGAGAAAAACACTTAAAATGTATCAAAGATAGCGAAACTGAAAACCCCGAAATCGACAGTGACGCAGCTGAATCTCTGGATAAAGTAACGCTGCGTAACACAAACGGATCTACTCAGCAAAATCAATTAGATCTTGGTCTGCTTGAAAGGGAGAATCTTGCAGCTACTAAAATTCAGGCAGGTTATCGTGGACATCAAGATCGTAAAAGAGTAAAGGATTTAAAGCATCACATGGCTGAAAATGTTTCCTCAACAGGAACTGATGTTGACAAACGAGAAGGTGAAGAACACCTCTTTTTATTTTTATTGGTTCTCAGGTTTAAATACTTAAATGCAATTATTTCTCTTTATTAGAGCTTGAAAATGCTGCTGCCACTAAAATACAGGCCGGTTTCCGTGGACACCAAGACCGAAAACGAATCCGCAATGCAAAATGTCATGCTGCTGAGACTGGTGGAACTACGCAAACGAATTTTAATATTGTCGACGAAGAACGCCATCAATTCAACTACGATGAGTGTAGTCAACAAGTGCAACCAGACTCACGTTTCATGGAACAACAGAATGCGGCCGCAACCAAAATCCAGGCCGGCTATCGGGGACATCAAGATCGAAAACGGATAAAGGAATTAAAAGCTACTACTGTTGAACATAATGTGAGCGATGAAACCAAAGGCTGTTATCTTGAAAAAAATCTTTTATCCGGCGATGAGGAATATTTCGAAGAAATGGGAACAAGCCCAAGTGCGATGGATTTACAGAATGCTGCAGCAACCAAAATACAAGCTGGATTCAGGGGACACCAAGACCGCAAACGAGTTAAACATCTGCAACATCGCAATGCGGAAAAGGACATCATCGACAATGATTCGCTGCAGTGTATGTATACCGATGACGTCCTTGAACAATCAAATGATGATGAGCAAAGCAACAAAAACCTATGTCTGAAGGAAAAAGAAAACGCTGCTGCTACAACAATTCAAGCCGGCTTTCGTGGTCACCAAGCACGAAAGCGAGTTAAGAATCTGCAGCATTCTCCCATTGGAAACGATGGTATTGAAAATGGTGGATCGCAGTTTATTGATATTATTTATGAGCCCGACGAATCGAGTGTTGAACAAAGTCATCAGAATCTCTGCTTGAAAGAACTGGAAAATGATGCAGCAACTAAAATTCAAGCCGGTTTCCGTGGATATCGAGATCGCAAAAAAACAAAACATTTGAAAAAGCCTGCCAAAACAAAGGATTTAATAAACAATAGGGAAACACATTTTGTAGATGAAGATTGCTTGTCTGATGGCGACGAATTCATACAAAACAGTGAAAACCCACTTGAAAAGGAAAATATGGCAGCTACTAAAATACAAGCTGGATTTCGGGGACACCAGGATAGAAAACGAGTCAAATGTATAAAAGAAAACATTGCGGCAACTAAAATACAAGCTGGATTTCGCGGACATCAAGACAGAAAACGAGTGAAACATTTGAAGGAATCGATTAATAAAAGTGAAATCATACAAAGCGACAGCTTATTCAATTATGACGATGACGAAGAAGCATCAGTTTTGGATTACGATCAAACCGCGGAAGCAATTCAGTTTGAACTGAAAAACAATGCAGCCACAAAAATCCAAGCCGGTTTTCGAGGACACCAAGATCGAAAACGAGTAAAAAATTTGCAACGTCGTATTACGGAAAATGACGTTTTCGAAAATGATAGGGCGGAATCTATGGATGGCGTTTCTGACCCTGATCAGCTAAACGCAGAACAAAATCATCAAAACCAATGTACAAACGAACTCGAAAATGCTGCAGCAACTAAAATTCAAGCCGGTTTTCGTGGATACCAAGATCGCAAAAACATAAAACATTTAAAACGAGAGGCCACGTCAAACGGTTTAATGAACAAAAAGGAAGCTTACCTTGATAAAGAAAACATTGCCGCCACAAAAATACAAGCTGGATTTCGGGGATACCAAGATAGAAAACAGGTAAAACGTTTAAAAGATTCCACTATTAAAAACGAAACCACTGACAGCGACGGAGTCAGTTATACTGAAGAAAATTCGATCTTGGATAATGATCAATCCGTAGAGAACATTCAAGTTAAACTAGAAAATGATGCTGCTACAAAAATTCAAGCCGGTTTTCGTGGACACCAAGATCGAAAACGAGTAAAAAATTTGCAATGTCACCTTATTGAAAATGAAGACGTCGATGATGGTAGGGCGGAAGGTGTGTCTGATCCTGACCTGCCAAACGTTGAACAAAGTCATGAAAATATTTGTGTAACTGAGCTGGAAAATGCTGCTGCAACTAAAATTCAAGCCGGTTTTCGCGGATATCAAGATCGGAAAAATGTAAAAAATTTGAAAAAAGAGGCTACAACAAACGATTTAGTCAACGAAACAAACTTGATCGAGGATGACATTGATGTTCAAGATAGTGAACGAAACCTCCTTGACAAAAAAAATTCTGCGGCAACCAAAATACAAGCTGGATTTCGGGGACACCAAGATAGAAAACGGGTGAAACATTTAAAAGACTCCGTCACTAGAAGCGAAACTATCGATAGTGACTTTTGCAACGAAGAGGCTTTACTTTTGGACGATGATCAGTCTGCAGAAGCAATGCAAACTAAAGAGCAAAATGCTGCAGCAACAAAAATTCAAGCTGGTTTTCGTGGACATCAAGATCGAAAACGAGTTAGAAATTTAAAAATTTCTACTGATATAGCTGAATAATTTTAACCTGTGGAAAACAAAAAGCTAAAAATGAATGTGTATTGCGATGTTAAGTATTGCGGTTGGATTCGTACGCTTAATGCAGAAGAACAAGTAGAAGGTAAACTTAGCTGTGTAGGTTGCGTACCGTGCCAATATTTTAGTAGCTGAGGTCGTCAGATTCGGCACAGTCATTCCATCGATTAATAGCTCACGTCTAGACCTACTGACTAGCCTATATCTATAACGGTGCGGTTAAAATTTCTTTGTTGCTGTATAATAAATTCATTAATACAGAAGGACATGTACCAAATATTCATACTCATACCAATATTCTAATCTTGCGGTAAGACATGTAGAAATTTAAACTTTTGACAAAATTATTACGAATACTAAATCTCACGTAACTTAAACGCGAAAAGGAATCTGTGGAATTGGTGCTAAACATAGTTCTGTACAAGATATGAGCGTGGAAGTGATGTTGAGAATAAACATGAATACACATATAACGTGAACGGTGTACCTTGATTGGTTTTTGAATAGTTTAAGTAATTTCTTATGTTATTGTATGTTTAACACGATGAATACCAGATCTCAAGGAGACACATTTAAAGCTATTGTTGGGCTAGCCGGCTAGGGAAAAACAAAAATGTGCATGGCAAGAGTAGTTCTGCAGTTTCTCCTTCCCAAAATTAATATTATGTTTTTAATATAAGTTTAATTTTCTTAATTTATTTTCAAGTTGCTATAGCCTACTATTGTTGCGGAAAAACCAAAAGTCGGAGCACAACTGCTATAGTGGTGGACATTCTGACCGCTGTAGTCTTGCTGATTGCACGATTGCGGAAGAGGTACAACGGTGACACGATCGATAGAACTGCATTGTTACAGTAAGAGGAACAACATTAGAAGACATGGAGTAGCAATGTGAACCGGTAGTAGCTAGCTATTATTCCTTTTCAGAGTCTCCAGATGCTGTTATAGAAGAATACAGAATAAAAATGATACTTAGCTGATTACCTTGATACTTAACTGTCGTGTTGTCGAATTCAAGACTATCAATCATTGGCACGGCCTCGCACCTCTAGGATGAAATGGGCGATGAATCAGAAATGTTTCAGTGCTCGAAGAGAAGTTGTAGGCCTGGTAGGGATGCAATAAGCATACAACCATATAAGACTTCAACGCCTATATGCTGCGAGATAGTGCGATGTGACGTCGTAATACCTTCTCGAGTTCTCGCAATCGCATCTTCTCCCAAATGTCATTTACTTGCTATAGTTTTCGTGAAGTGAATATTCCCTCGCACGACCCACAATTATCCTTCTTTTTAGATCCTGGGATATCACGTATTTTTATTGTAAGCGCAATCTCGGAATCGAAACTCGAACTACTGTAGCTTACTTTATATACACAGGCAATAAAACTAGACTAGGCCTACTCTGTGGACAAATTTTAATAGATAAATAACGTGTATTCATCTTTTCAAGTAAAAATATTCACATAAAATTACATTTAGCAACGCAAAATTGTTTACAGGGAAACAAAGAACAATGGGAGTTACAAGCGCAATGTCGAATCGACTCAAGGCGATTTTTAATTTTAATCATAACATCTCTACTTTCGTTTTTAATTGTGTAAACCGGTAGGGAAGGGTCAAAAAAAGAATTAATTTGATTCCCTCTTTCTAGAAATTCATTGCAAACTCCTCTGCAATACAAATCAATGTACCGCTCTTCCCAGGGAATGCGAATTTTTCTTACGAAATTAAATAAACATGTTTTCATGGCGTAGGACGAGGGTTTTGTTTTTCTACATATGTTGTTGTCATCAGTATGGGATACGAGTAAAACCAACAACTTTAAAAGGCAATAGCAGCGGGTAATTATAGGATCAAATTGAAGAAAGGCATCCTTCTCAGCAATAGGGAAAGAGGGTTTCCAGCCACTGATTTCGCTACCAGAGAGTTGTCGATGTGGGACCAGAAATTGGTCTATTTTAACTTGCGGTGACTTGCTTGAATATAAAGGTGATGGCAAAGGATGTGCAATAGCATTAATTTCCGAGCGAATTACTGCGATTGTGATGTCGATGCTTAATTTAAAAGACGAGTTTTCTGTTCCTACAGATGGTTTACCTCGGTACAGGCAGTCTAGGGTAACGCACGTCTCTGAAAAGCTAAAAATAAAAAATAAAAATTTGTCTTAGTGATAATAAAATAGGCTATATAGAGTTACCTTGACCTAGAAAAACCTTTTTAAAATTTACACCGAGCATAAAATAAACCAATCCCATTACAAATTATCGACACTCACTTAACTCTGCAGGTCTAAATAAAGGTATTAAAATGCCATCTCATGTGTTGCATTTATGTTACGTTTTCTTTTATGAAATAATTATGCGGCCGCATTTGAATGGAAAAAGCGAATGAAAAGCTGAAGCTGAATTCCCAACCCAACGTTTTGCAATATCATAAGGATTTTTTTCCTTACTTTGCTCTCAGTTTATCGACTAATAGTCATGTAAATTGGGGTATTGCCCGCTATATTTTATTTCCGAATTTCAATAAAAAAGAAATTTTCAAACAAAAAAATCAACCACATGTCGCAAAAAAAAGGTTTTTCAGAAAAGCTCGATGGCCAAAACAACAAATTTTTTTTCTTTAGTTAAAAAATCGCAATTATTTACCTTATGTTGTAGAAAAAAATGTGCAAGTCATTTATCTGGTTTACCGCGTGCGCCATTAGCATGTAACTAATGATTTAAAAAGAGAAAACTGTTAGTTGTGAGATTTAGTTGGAACTTGCGCTCTAATGTTATACAAATAATAAAGCAATTTAGCCGAAGAAACACCACCGTCCGATTCAGTTTGAAATGCAACTGATGATTCATTTCCCGCGTGATGCTTAACAACACCACCCTTTTCAGCTTCTTTGAAATGGCTCAACACAAGCATGAAATCAAATTCGTCTGGTGACATAATTTTTGTGTTTTCTGCAGAGCTTAGCAAATCATAGCAAATATTGTTGAAATTAGCATTGAAATAAAATTTAAAACTTATGAAAATGGATCCATACCTTCCATATCGAACTATTTCACCTTCAAATCTATCGTCCAATACAGCTACTGCATCTAGTAGTTGATGTACGTACTAGAAATGAGAAACAATAAAATGAAATAAAGAGAAAACTTATAGTAGGCTACGGTTATTAACATGACAGCTATTGCTCACTTCCATTGTTAAAAAATTGCACCAAACAACACATTACAGGGCTTTGCTTGCAAAATAGCAATCCTACTTAGGTTTTGAAAAACATCAGGTTTCTTTACCTGCTCAGCCGCCTCAGAAACTGTGCACCATTGGCAATGACGTCCAGTGCAAATCTGGTGGGTGTGTTCACGTAAGAAACTTAGAAATATATCCATTTCCAAATCAGATTCAGTAGTCCAGGCGTCTCTGACGATACTCCAGGCATTTCCAGTAGGTAGTTGAATGACGCTATAATTGTATTATTTAGAAAAGCGCCATTAATTTCAGGAATCGCTTTATAGCAGTAGAATGCAAAGCTCAGTACCTGTTGTTTGGTTTTATGCAAATTGTTCCAGTAGCCAAAAGGGTTAAAATTGTCAAAATTAATTAGACAACTTGTGTTTGCTTGTGTTTATTACGCATCTCGATTGGTATTGGTAAACCCGTAGTCGATTCGTCTAGGTATTGTGCCTTCTAAAGCATTCCTATCAATACCACGTCGGGGCGAATGGTAAGGGCTTTTCCTATCCAACTCGTCATGAAAACCCTTAGATAAAAAAAATTCCATTCGTCGGCAACAAAGGCACAGCGGAAAGGATTTAGAGAAGACTTTTTTTAAATGATCCGCAACCTAGGATAACATTTAAAAAGAAATAAAAGGAACAGATTCTGTACTTTGAAATTTGATCTTCTAACTAGTTCTGTTCTCTACTCACATTTTGACCGAAAACATCAATGATATTTGTTTTTGTGTAAGGTAGAAGCAAACTAACAGTTTTTACGCAACCTATTGGGGTAAACAAACATCGTTTCAATTACTTACACGGTACAATATAATCATAGCGATCAACACCTTTGCATTAGGTTTTTAAAAATAAACAAACCTAATCTGGCTGCGTAAACCATTGCCGTTGAACCGTAATAATCAAGACGATCAACCATAGGTTGACATTTGTCCAAAATTTTTTCCTAGAGACAATTGGCACACATGAGGTTATTACTGAAATGGTATTGACGCATTTAGGCTATAGATTTGAAATAATCGTACCATAATGCCATGTAAGTCCAAATCAATTGCGTATTTACACAAAACATGCAGCAAGGTTTTGCCGTTGGAAGAGACTATGTCTACACGGGCCCCAGCATTGATAAACAGTTCAAAGATTGCGTTAAAGTCCACCGTTCGACAGTAACGGCAAACTAAGTGCAATGCCTATAAAAAGAGTACAGTTAGGTGACAGTGGTGGTCTCGTTATCCCACAAAGAATTAACGGAAAATAAATAAGCTATTGAACAATTCTTACAGTGTCACTTTTATTGGTTTGAGCATTAATATTAATATTATGCTTTATCAAGGTCGACATCACTCCGTAAAGTGTCTCTGCAAAATTATACTTGCAAAGTTGATGGAGGCAATTCCACTCGTTTCTAGTAGTTGCATTCACGTTGATTTTACTACGCAATAACGTATCGACCATGGAAGGTAACTGTGTCGTGCAGTTATATCTGTAAATATCAATTTAAACTGGAGTATTCAAAAGGATTTTTTAAAAAAATTGGTCAGCGAGTAAGTACCGGCAAGCAAAGTGCAAAGCATTCCATCCAAAATCGTCGGTTAGATTTACGTCCGCGCCGTGATCCAGTAGAACTCTCATGATGTCTAAAGAAAAATTAATTAAATGAATTTTATGAAAAATATTCCTTCAAATTGATTTACGGCATGCACTCGGACCCTAACCGTATGCAGGTGTAATAATGCCGTTTAATAATAATACATCGAATAATGCTGTAATAATAATTTCGCATTCCACGGGGTTTCTAAAGAAGGCATAATAGCCTTGAATGGTTGGATTTCAAAGGCTTTCAAAGAGCCTGAGGGTATACCATACGTTACAGAGATACCATTTTGATTACCCTAGGAGGTCGGATGTTATCAAATATTAATTATAACAATGTTAAGGAAGAAACTTCACGTAGGCCTACTGGCTTTCAATTCTAGGGATTTTCTTTCTCCATGCAAACGCTGAAGCATTAATAAAGAACACTCTGAAAAACTGTTGTTTTGAGCTTCGGTTTCTGTTTGCAGTGCTAGTGGGAACGCAAAATTTTACACAGTTTTTTTTTAAATTAACATTTCTGTCAATAAGTCAGAATAAGAATAAGTCAATTAGTCGGCAAATGATGCGATTTTTTTTTAGAAATTACGTGTATGATTTTGCGTCTCTGCGTATTTTGAAATCTACCGTAATTTCTGAATTCCGGGCACAAACTGCACTTTTCATAATCTAATGTAGGGAATTTTATATTCTAGTTTTAGCAAATATAACTCTAAGTTTTATTATTATACGGTAATTTATTACCAGTCACATCGTTTCTCTTGTATTTCCAGCAAACAATCATAAGTGGTGTTCGGCCTCCAACGGTTTTTCTGTTCACATCAACTAATTTTCGGTAAGTTAATCTTCTTGCAAGCAATTAAAAAACGAATTAATTTTTATGAACCTCCTTGTTTAACCAAATCTTGGATTCGTCTGGCACAAGCAGTTTCTGATGTGGAGTTTTCACAAAGGGAAATCAACAGGTCTTCCATCTGCAACACGTAGATTTTGCAAACAAATTTCCTGTAAGTTAATCCGTGCAATAATTGTTTTCACTTTCGCAAAAGCCGTGATGGCAGGAGAACGAATCACGTTTCAAATTTACAATTTACACTTCAAGAACTGTGAATGGAGTGTAATGACTTAGACAGTCTGCACTGATCTACCTGTACCCAAACTAAACAGAACCACAAAATACGATTAGTTTCAACTGTGCGAAATATGCCTATAAGACGCTTACTAACTGCCTAAAAAAATGAGTTTAACCCTTTAAAAGCCTCCTACCGCTCTTATTATTCGTGGAGAACTATTTCCAAATAAGACACTTTCGAGGTTTACAGTTTGAGCTTCCCAGCTTTCACCGAAAACTGAATAAAAACACGGACCTCGGCTGCTAAACCTTTAAAATGGTGATAAATGATAACCGGTTAGATAACGACTCACCTGGAATGGTACTATATAGGGCAAAGGGTGATTAGAACGTCAAAGAAATGAAACCTATGGCAAGGATGATTAGTTTAAGTTCAAGTCACAAACGAGCAGTTTTTTCAAATAATACGCATAGTATTCTGTGTAGTCATTTGCTATCGTGCAAGTTGCCCGCGGGAACCGATACTGTTTTGTTTAAGGTCTTTAAAATTTCGAATTTTTATTCCTGGTGCTTTATGATCTACACTCAGCGGAATCCTTTCCGCCGAGTGGAAGAATTACTTGGCCTTCAACGAAAAATAGGCTAGATGCAAGTAGACCTTGTTTGTTAAATGAGGATTGTTGTCGTCCTTAATGGCACACACAGTGACACAAACCACAAAGCGCTCAACTCAGAGATGTTGATTTTAAGGTAACTGATACAGGTTAAAAAAACTTAAAATTTATAACAGTTTTGCAGATAGTTAAAACTGGGTTGCAACTGCACATTCGAAAATTCAAGGAAATTAACTACCAAACATCTGAGTTTGACTCTGTGATATTATCGGCAGGTATCGGTAATATGTATGCAGCCGTATAGTAATCGTACGGTAGATGAATTACATGACAAGTATAATAGCACTCCGAGTCCGAGCAGACTAACTTTCCAAAGAGCTTCTGCTAGTTTGGGCAAGGCCTACTTAATGGATAAGGCCTGTAAACTTGTATATTCCCCATGAAGGCGACAGAATTCCCATCCCTGCCCCTGTGAGAGCCAATCAGACGAAAAAAGGAGGCGAAGACTTCGCCATCTGGCGCTCATAATCGTTTAGGGTTATTTATGTCTGGTTAAACATAGATTCGATATGAAGTAGCATGGCCGAGTGGTTTAAGGCGCTGGTTCATGGCACAATTTCTTTCTGAGGCATGGGTTCGAGTCCCATCGCTGCCACTTATTTTCATTTTATGACTCAACATTTATATTATTTATGGATTCTGAGCACCAGATGGTGAAGTCTTCGCCTCCTTTTTTCGTCTGATTGGCTCTCACAGGGGCAGGGATGGGAATTCTGTCGCCTTCATGGGGAATATACAAGCTTACAGGCCTTATCCATTAAGTAGGCCTTGGTTTGGGCTTTGGTAACAGTGAATTGTTGTCTGCTTAACCATTGCGTTTTTGTCCTATCTTTGGCTCTTCTTTTTACAAGGAGATTATTCAGGTTAAAACGTTAAAGGCTTCAGTTTTCAAGAGTTACAATGCACAGTTTAATAAGGTAACATTAAATATCCGTATCCCTGTTCTGAAAGACCTAAAATTGCTCCCGTTTTCGCCTCCTAAATCTACAGAAAAATGTCCGTGGCCATGCCATTAACGGAAAGCCTAATGTCGCAAAGGACAATTTGTACAAACATCCGCTTCCCGACTTTCCTTCAAGTTTCTTCTCCTCTGCTGTAATTATTCAGATAGTTATAGTACATAAAAAATAGTTGCTACCATGCAGTTGTTTATGGGGGTTTTCACATTTAGAGCAGAGCCTTTAAAAAAAAAGAAAAAAATGGATCCTCAAATTATCAAAGCTAGAGAAGAACGAAGAAGAAAAAGAATTGAAAAGTCCATCAAGAAACTTGAAAAAAACGCTAAACAGTTGAAACCTATAGAAGAAATTGATTGGCCTATTAGCCTACAAAAACAAAAATCGTAAGTAAGTACTGTTGTGACAACAGTAATATACAATTGTCAAACCTGTTAATTTTGTTTATTAGGTTGCGTGAGCGAACAGAAACTGTATCACAACCACAACAGATGCAGGAAATTCTGAAAGCTTGGCGCAGTTATAAATATCAACAATCTTTGCAGGAAATGAAGATGATTGACCGGATTTCCTCTTCACAGTTGCATGCTTTGGAGCAGTTAAGGACTATCTCGGAAGATCTTTACATTAAAGCAATACAGGTAAGAATAACATCAGACATTGTGATGGTTTAATTCCATGATTCCATTCCACCTCATCTCAGATGGATGACTCATTGTTGCCTTTTACTGCTGTTGGACCTAGCAACACACCCCCAATTGTTGGTTATGACATACTAGATGGAGAGTACATTGATGAAACACCAAAGTGGAAATAACATCAGCTCATTCATGATGAATCCCCATAGTAACACTCTTTCCCATGTCTTACAATTGATTTAAGATAATTTTTTCTGTGAAATGATGTCTTGAAATGAAACGGAAGTCACCATTAGAATTCAATTTTGTACTTTTGTAGATTAACATTAATACATGGGAATTCCTTAGTATTTCTACATTCACGATTAACAGGTTTAATTTCCAGTGCACAGAAACCACCAGGAATCCGGGAACTATCAGTGTGCGGGAGATGGAAATAAAAAAAAAAATTTCGAATGCGAATCATTGATTTATTCTTTATTGGTCGAATAAATTTTGTTTTATTCTCATTCTTATTTTATTTATTTTGAATTAAATTTAAATTCTATTCATATTCTACAGTCATATTTCCCAATAAATTTTGAAGACGATTTCGAATAATTCTTAAAAAAAAATTTTTTTTTTAGCTGCTTGGGCTAAGCGCCGGTTTGCTAAAACCCTTGCGCCACACGGCCACAGAGTCCCACTCCAGCTAGTTCAGGCAACCCAGTAGACTATTTTCCCAGCCGGGTAGATTAGATCGGTTTTACTGGGTCAACTGGGCCGCTGGTAGCCTAGTGCTCAAGATGTTAAATTTCGACATTTTATCGGATTTTATTATTCGTTACTCAGTTATTTGTCATTCTATTCGAAAACACGAATCAAATGCCTTTTTTTCGTTATTTTTTACTCCAATAGTCCAATTCATTTCATTTCTAAAAATTTCGGTTTCCTCATTCGATAGTAAATTGGTTAGCATCCTTCAAAAGTTATTCGGATGACGATAGAAAAAAAAACGACCAAAATTTAATTGGTTATTCGAGACGGCATCACAGCGAGAAAACCGCTCAAGCAGAATCTTTATCGAAATTGCACGAAAGTGTACATGCCGACAGTAGCTCAACTACCGATATGCAAGACTGCTTATATTTACAAACTTTTGACCTACAAGGATAGATATCTATTCTCTAATTTACATTTGCAGACGTTTTGTAAAACCTCGGGTGGAGTTTGGTTTGATACGTTAGCTAGCACGTACACGATAATTTTTTTTTCCCAGCTCTATTGCGCAACGAACGGCAACGAACGAGTTACCAACTACCAGAATGCGTAAGGACGGGAGGACGGCACAAGAGTTAGAAGCATTTTGAACTCCAAAATAAGACAATGAACGGGCTATACTCATACAAGAGGAATCGAGTGCTTCACATGACTTTCCCGGAAAGCTATACATTGGCTAACCGCCATGTGATTTCCTTATGCAGTTATGCTGAGTTTTAGAAATCAACAGCACGTGTATTGTTGGCAAATATTCAGAAGAGTAATTGAGCAACATGTGGAGTGAGAATAAAGGTGAAAAAAAAACATTTCCATTAATTTTCTTACTGAGGAGACAAATTTCATTTTTGTTGGTGTTACGATGCGTCGCTTTCCAGTTTCCCAACTGTAACTTACATCATTCAAGAGGATGGGAGATGCGCGAAGGGTTCTTGCCAAATTTGACCCATGACAAACGTAATGATGACAGCAATCTTCGCAATATCTATACGACTAATCAACGACGATTTGGGGTCAAAATCTGCCAACCGTTGGAATCACCTTTCACATACTATCTTCTGCGCTAAAAATAACTACCAAGGGTTGCATTTGTTGTACAGTATATACTGTATGTGTACTTCTTGTATATCAAACTGTGAGCTTTCTTCGCAGAGCTAGCTTTGAATTTCCTGATCACGTATATATCAACACCCAATTTGTCGATTACTTGCCACAGAAGTCTTGAGATAGAAGGTCAAGATTCCAGTTTCCCCACGTACTCATAGAAGATGGCCACAGAGTTTCAGATTATGTTGTTTTTTTTTGTTGTTTGTGTCTTTGCCCTGCATGGTTACAGCCAAACGGATGCTGGTAAATGTTAGATAGCTAAAATTCTTTGAAATGTGTTAATAAAAGTGTATCTCAAGACAAACTGAGTAGGGCACAGTTACCACAAAAATTTCCTAATATAACATTAATGAGTAGTACAGTACCTTGAAGTGTTCTGCAAAAATGACAGAAATTAGCATTCGTGTCATTTGTCCGCTCCATTTCTAATGGTGTAAGATAACAGACGAACCCGCCCGGAGAGTCCAATAGGACACTTCCAGAAAAATCTCACGTTTCACGGTTGAACAGCAACAGCTTCATGCAGATGGACGCTAAAGACAATTAGCGAATAGGAGATCTCTCTCTGTAGCCTGGGTACAACATGCCAGAACCCTATACGTTTTTTTTATAAAGACACTATAATTTAAGAAATAACTTGAAAATTTTAGCCATGAAGAGGATCCTTGTAGTCTACCCTTACTTCAAGTGGGTAACAGTAGCCGCTAGGCTACTAAGCATCTAAAAAATCCATTGTTGTGTCATTTAGTTTGTTTGGGCCTGTATGAATGGCACTGCTTGTGCCACTTTTGTTATATTTCATGAAAGATGATATGTTGCGCGTTGCGCTTTCACAGTTTATCTTAAAAACTAAATGTCTGCGTTTTCCGCGCGTGAACTCTATGACTCGGGGGGCCATTATCGAAAAGAAATGAACAGAAAATCTTGTTAAAAATTTTGAATAAGGCGCATTTTCCTATTAGCCACCCACTAGCCTTCAGATTTTAAGCAAGTCCATAGGTCGTATAAATGGCCGATAAAGAATCGTTTTGTGTTTGAAGTCATTAAGAGCAACATGAGCCTGCTGATTGATAAATTATGTTGATCCCGAGCAAAGGTCTCACTGAAGGTCTAAAGCACTGGCGTAGAATGGAATGTAGAACCAAATGGGAAGCACAAAATCTGACCCAGTGATTGTGTAGAACGCGACGTGGCAACTAGAGACTGAAAAGAGATACTTTGCAGTACTGGGAAACTGATGATTGTGAAATAGTATTGTGCAAACAAAATAGCATCTTGAAAGCAAAAAAAAAATATAAAACCGTCAGTCGTTGCTAACTGGTGTTTCTTAAATCAAGGTGACCACCGAACACGACATGGGTAACAACGGCAATAAAACAACGGCAGAGGGACAAGTCGGTATTACCCACATCCGTTTCGAAATTCTGTTAGTCATTTCGGCACGCGCACACCACGTGCCCCATCGGTCGACCCCATAGATCATCGCAACGTTCATCTTAAAC
The DNA here is from genome assembly GCA_013167095.2 of Daphnia sinensis. NCBI lineage: Eukaryota > Metazoa > Arthropoda > Branchiopoda > Diplostraca > Daphniidae > Daphnia > Daphnia sinensis. The sequence goes on from CM023190.1 coordinate 1,430,973, forward strand.
GGAAAATAAGCAAATGCCTGGTTAGCAACGACGTGACATTCAGTCGGTAACGTCACGCTCTCAGCAGTTCGATTTAATAAGGCGAGGGCAATAGGAATCTGTGCGCTCACTCTTTTATCAGCTTTCAAGCTGACATCACGTCACATGCCAAGGCGTTCACTATTTTACATGAGACGGGGTTATACCTTTTAGCATCATAGACCTACCGGTACATTTGTCATGCATCAGAAGAACACACATCCTTTCAAAAGTGCCGTCTGGCCTTTTTTCATCACTGCATTTTTCATTGTCTTTTTTAGCCGGTAGGTCACTAAAATCTGCTATATTTTATATCGTACTTTTAGGTTTCATATTCGCGATACCTCATTCTAATTCTTTTTGTTTGTTTGTGTATTTTTTAGTGTCAATTGTGCTCCTCGGTGCACCGCTTGCGCCGACAAGAAAGATTGTTTGCCTCCCAAGAATTGCATTTATGGCGTAGTGAAAGACTATTGCGGACGGGATATCTGTGCAAAAGTAAGAACTACTGATTTCTTTTTTCGGTATGCATTGGCTGTCACTTAATTAATATCTTTCGTATTTCGTTATCGGTTTCCCTTGTTAGCTTTATGAGCACGTTATTTCTCAAAACTATTAGATTGAAGGTAGAAAAACATGACACTGTAGACAGAGGAAATCCTTACAAATGGGTAAACTCTCATTGGAAAATCCCAATGGAATTCGTTACGTTTGACGACGTGACTTATCGCTTGGTAATAGCTAGCGCACTTTAAACCATATACGTCAGCCAAATATTTGAAGGCGTACAGCGTTTAAACAGGTGTAGCCTATGCAATGGTTCGAGTATTCTGTATTTAATTATCCACAGATACATGACGTAATATTTAGTTTTGGTTGCTTAAAAAATGGGCAACAGGCTACTATAATACTCCAATAGATTTTTTAAATGATAGCCTACCTGTCATCTGGGTCAGATAGTTTCAGTACTGGAATTTTCGAGAAAAATTACCGTGTATTAGGCATCTATAGCATCTATAAGGCATATCTAAAGCAGCAAACTAACTTCAAATCCGTTCTCATTTCTCTGTATCAATTTTGCAGATCCGCTCTGATAATAAGCTAAGGGGGTTCCCCGCTAAAATTGTTGACGAAACAAGGATCTCTTAACTGCTTTGCATACGTTTTGCCCCGCACGTTAACCAAAATAAAGCTTTACATATTTTTTCAATATGAATGGAAAACAGTTTTTTTATTTACTGTCAGCTAACCGCCTTGGCCAGTCTATCGTCTTTTTGCATCAAGCGTTAGTGATAGGGTAACTTAAAACCTCTTTAACGCTCGTGTTTGTTTGAGAACCAGACAAAACTCAAGTTGCTGTGGAAACCAGACAACTGTCTACGAGCTGAAATTCTTCCATCAGACAAGACGGGCTAAATTACACAAGATATTAGCCAACAACAAGTCAAAGTGTTTGACGAAATTTAAAAAATAATAATAATAAACAAAAGCGACTGAGCTAATGTTTCCTTATTTTGTCCAAAAAGATTCGACGACCATATTTAGACGCCTAACCAATTAGACTAATCAAAATGGGTCTGCTCCTTCCGGTAATTGGCAACTTTGTTTACCGCTATTTTAGGGACAAATTTTAATAGCATGAATGTATTATATCTGCTGTGTGGTACTGGGTACTGAAAAAAAAATTTTGTTTTAAAACGGTCCCGATGTTAAAACATTGAACGCTAGGCTATTTCGCGACACATGTTAATGGCATTCTCGTAGGTTACATAGGCGGCTCGTTTTCTAAACGGTCCCTTGTCCTTTGCGCCCCATAAATAGCTACATAACAATAGTAAAAATTCGATCCAGTTGGATGGAGAAAAGGACTTGGCAAGCCCACACGTGAAACGTAAAAAGGCAGTGAAAATGAAGACGCTCAGAGGAACTAGAAAGTCTTAAACATTTTTATTTTGTCAACGTACCTAATACTGTTGGGCAAATACGGTTAAAACATTATCCATAAACGTCTAATAAATCAAATCGTCAAGTATTTGAAGAACGATAACAACAGAGGCCTAATGAATCTTGCGTGATCGGTAAAGTGAGGGCGTTTTTTTGAGACGGGTACTTTTTACTGTGTTCACATTATACTAGCCTAGACTTAAAGATAAAGATGTCAAAAACCATCCGCGTAAAACCTTGCATATTAAGCAAAGCAAAACCTTGCAAAGGTTCTTTCAGAAACAGCAATTGAATAGATATGCAAATTTCTAGAGTGATTTTTCCTATCTTATAGAACTAAATTAGGCAAAAAAAAAAAGCCCAAAATGTGGCGCAGAATCCTGCTAAAACGCTTTTGTGCAAGAATCAACTATACTTTACTGCTCCGAGAGGGCCGGTTTATACGCTCCTTGATTTAAATTCACCTCCAATTAATTATGTGTTTTCTTTCAGGGACCAGGTCATCGTTGTGGAGGAAAATGGAATAGTCTTGGGACGTGCGGAGAAGGACTGTTTTGTTCATGCAACAGGTGTGGAGGATGTTCCTTGATTACACTAGAATGTTTCAACCTAACATGCATTTAGTAATAAACGCAAAAGCCAACCAAAACCGTCAGCTACTCAAATCCACCAAATATTACTCCGTCACCATTCTTGCAAAACCGTCCTCGGATACTGTCCCCCTAGTAACGAGACTTGTGATATAATATTTTTTTATTTTATCCACATTCTGCCTTACGCTTGTTCTCTATAGGTAATATTATATCAAATAAAAAATCCAATTTCTTACTTGTGTCCGCTGTTATTTTTGTTGTTGATTTATTTATTTTTTATTATCATATTTTTTTCCCTTTTTTTAAACCAACCTAGCATAATGGTATTTGTTTCACGGACCACTTGAAACAGAGATGTGCGTGTTCTGTTAGACGTGCATGCGGTTGCAACTTATCATATCACATTTCATGATGTCACATATCATGTCACTTATGACCAACAATCAAATTAAATTCGTAGCCAAATAATTTCTACATGGACGTAGATAACAGAAAATTTTTCAACCTAGGTTTTTACTTTTCTTGAAAAACTTTTCTTCATGTTTTAAAATCCTTTGTGCGTATGGCAAGCCAAATGTACCGACAGAAATGAATATCGCTTTTGTGCTATTAACGTTATGATTCCCAGAACCCTTAGTTTCGCCGTACTACGTGCTACTTAATAAAAAATTATTTAGTCGTATCTTTCAAAAATGTCAACTACAGTGTTGACGGTATGGGGGCAGATACGTTTACGGCTATGTATCAATTTAGGTATACTATGCCCGAGTTACAGTGGCTATCCTATAACATGTATCCCTTACATATCCACCCCACCAATCGTAGTACACAGAACCTCTAAATACCGTGAATCCAGTCCCGAAACAGCGTTATAACAAAGCCTTGCAGTTTCCGTGTAAATTCTAATTACTGCCAGGGGCAACATGCTGGTGTGGACTATGGCACGGACCAATCTGTAACGAGAATCCAAGAAAGACATGTTGAATTATCCAAGGTATCCGTTATTAAAAGCGCCCATCGATGTATGTACTTGGTAAATTCAATGGACTATTAAATTGACGATTAAGCCTTTGGTGTATTAGGAATGCAAATCATTTTGTTGTAACTGTTTTATTGAAAAAAATTTACAAAAGAATTGCGCAGACACGAAAAGTATCGTCTCTTGTTCAATGTACAAAATGTACAAGGCCTAATGGTACCCAATGAGCTACACTTCTCGATTTAGGATATGCGTTCCCTTAAGCCTTGCATGGCAGCTCTTACCTCTCACTCCGGCATGCTATCCGGTCTTGGTGGGACATTTACAGTAGACGGTCGCCACCCCTACTGGCCACACTAAGAGAGTTAGATAATTACTGCCAGGGGCAACACTTCCAATTTTTCAACACTGGAAGTGCCGCTACTACATGGAGTCGCATACAACTCTTATATACCGTGAATCTGGTACCGAAACACAGTTGACAACTCCGAGATGCAGTTTATGTTCTTATATTCAGAACTTACTACTGATAATTATTTTACAACTTTCAAAGTGACCTAAAATATTTTTAAAATGTAGAAAAAAAAACTATCCTTTACATACTGTGGCGGTACGGGTAGTGGTAATCCTGACCGCTAGGTGGCGAAGAGTCGGCACACGTTGGAAGGGGAGAGACCGGCAGTTGGGCGGGCGCGCGAGTTGGAGCAGAGAGGAAGGCAGTGAAGCAGCGTCCCCAAAATTTTTTGGAAGTAGGTTTGAGTATTTATTTATTTATTTAATATTTTTGAGAGTTTTGAGTGTGTGTGAGTAGTGATTTGTTTTTAGTTGATTTCTTTATTTTTTTTTATTAATTTGCCCTTGCCTTGGTGTGTGTGTGTGTGGTATTTGTCGGAAACTCCGGATCAGACTCAAAGCCACCAAACAGACAGACGGGACGAAGAGAGATGCTGACGGCTAAAGCAAGGGCACAGCCGCAGCATGGGAAGAAACAACAAAGACCGGCTCCAAGTGGGTATCTCCTCTGCGCTAGCAGCAACTGGTCCTTCGGAGACACAATTCCGAAAGTATTTTGGCGGGCTTTTTCTTTGTTGTACAACAGCGGCTGGTATTGCAGTGGCTGATGTTCTGAGTCGCCACCGCTGACATCCCTGCTGGTCGTGTGTTAGCCCTCGTTATCTTTTTTTTGTGCCGCCGTAAAAGAGCAACAAAAATAATGTCTCAAATTTCTTTTCACATTAAGCGAGAAAGTGAGGTATTTTTAGTATATAATACAGTGGTGTAAATATTGTCACACTGGCTTTGTATTGTGTCACATGAACATAAATCAATACAAGTAGTGATGACTTAAATTCTAAACAATGTTCACTCTTAACTAGCAAAATATAAGGGATGACAATACCCAAACTAGGAGAAGGTCTGAAGACTCCAGGGAACTACATTAGCTTCGCTAACGTAGCCCAGCTCCGGGAGCTCACCCGATGGAGACTCATCTTACGCAGCTTCGCGGCAGCGTTTTATGCTGTTGCCGTAAATACTCCCCTTCCGGTCTGCGTATCTTCGTTTCTTCCTAACAGCAGACTTCTTCTGATAATGTCTTTTTTCGTAGTCGCAGCATTGTCCAAGGAGCGGGTGACTCATCTCTACGAAGAGATAACCACTCTCCCATTTCACCCGCGACAATATCAAAGTAGTAACAGAAGGCATTTTCAAATGTAGGATGACGATGCTGTTAAAATTGTTGAATTACCTATTCCTGTTGCCATCAGTGATGATATTCCATGTGAACCACTGGAAGTGTTATCGTCTAGAGCTGGTTCTCTCCTTGAAGGTAGTATTGTTATGTACATTGTACAATCAGGTTGCAACTAGTTATGAGCAAAGCATAAGGAACATCTGTTAATCTTCTTTTTTTCCTAGTATGCAACCAGTACGGGGACGAGATTTCTTCTGCCTTACCAAACTCAAGTCTGCCTTTGGATGATGTGAAACTAAAATTGGGTTGTAGGGTAGTTTTCGAAGGATTGCCAAAATGTTTCACAGTTTCTGGTACCTAGGCACTTGGGAAACACACACGAAAAAGCGTGCGATAGACCAAAGGCGTGTGTTGCGTTGTATTTTGGATTCACATTCAGAAGGTGAAGAGATACCTGAGAACCCCGCTGAGAACAGCAATCATCACTCAAAAAATCCTAGTGTGAAAGCTGAATTGAAAGGAAAAGAGTTGAAAGGTGTGGTTAACCTTGAAAAGCCTACTTCGAGCCTCGATGACTACAGTGATGAGGATGAGGTTTTACCATCTAAACCGCGCATTGAAGTATCAAATGTGCCAATATCATCTACACCAAGCCTAGTGAAGGTATTGTTGTTCAAACTATCTTCTTTGTCACTTCTCTTTTATTGTACTTTTATATAGGCTAAAGTTACGAAAATATCCAGGGGAGACATGTTTTTAAAGGACCTTGTTGGTGAAGAGCAAATGTCTAAAGAAGGTGTGAAGAAAGGTCCTACTTCTGCATTATCGGGCTTCTGCATACCGAAGATATCGAAATCGGCGGTTGAACCGTCTTCCGATGGTCAAGAAGCATCAACTTCCACAGGTGTACCTGCACAAAAAAGAAAGCATCCTGATCATGATGAAGATAGATTAAATCAAGCGCAAAAAAAGAAGAAAAAGGTCTCGTTTGTAGAAGCAAACAATAAAATTTACAAAATTGAGGCACGACCGCCAACTCCAACGCTTCCATTCAGAACACCTGTTCGTCCTATCGATCAAACGGCGCTAACTGGCGGAAAGAAGATACGGATTCACGCCTACTTGAATTATGCGAACGGCCGAATGACACTTACATGAGAATGTCTTTTTCCCTTTTGGTGAAGCTTTCAAACGCTCCCAAGGAACTAGACAAAATCTACACTATCACAAAAATAACGCGCTTAAGCACCGTGGTGAAACAGTTTGTTCTAAATGCTGATTTGGCTCGGTCACCACTGTGTGACGTTATTCTCCATCCAAGTGATTTCTCAGACGCGTTCAAGTTGGATACAGTTGATATACAAGGAAAGAACGACTTGTTAAATCCAGTTCAGTACAAAGCTGTGGAATCCATTACTAAAACAATAGTTTGCGCATCAGACCGCGAACCCAAAGTTGCCCTTTTACAGGGTCCACAAGTTAAATAATTTCATCGTGATTATTGTGCTCACGTTTTAAAGTATGATTTTCAGGTACTGGAAAATCGTACGTCATCGTCGAATTGATTTCGAGGATGTTGTATATGCACTACGAGAAGACGATTTCTTTTTATCTAGAAGTCTTTGTAACACAAAAAAACCAATACTTGATACACACCTAGCTTAGCTTCTTTTTTTTTGATAATTTTGTACCAACATTTATTGCAATTAGCTTTTTTATTTTAAAGGAGTGGCAATCACTGAGGCAAGTTTTCGAGAAACATATCAACATCCAAGAGTTCACTGCTATCTTCCACTATTTCAGCAATATGATTATCCTGTGTCTGTTGTGATTTGGTGAACACTTCTGAAGAGGACTTTTCACTTTGACTCTGATCACTACACAACATGCTGTTTTGCAACAGCTTTGATCTTCTTCTCTCCTCTGCCCTTCTCTTGTTTTCAGCCATTCTTAGCTGCTGGTCTTCAGTCACAGTTGTCTGCATTACCGATGACTGGGAAGGTTGAGAAAAAATGGTACTACATTCTTCGGTTGTCTGTTCCATTATGTTGTTAAACTGTACATCTGTGTTTATCACATTTTCCTCAGTTATTGATTCAATTTCTGATTCTTCCATGCGAAATTTCTTCATGTACACCTAGTTGTCCAAAAATAAAACAACTATTAGGATGATTGACAACATGGAAGAAATTAAAATAATATCACCTGCACATGTTTAGTATTCCCCAGTTTTGCTACACTCTCCACACAATCATCAAAGGGTAGCTTTGGAAACAAACGATGAGCCCAATGTTCCATTTTGGCGAGAATGGTTTCAAGATCTGATTTTTCATGTCCTTTTCCTCTCAGCTTTACTGAACGAAAATCAGCCATGACGGCTTTTATTCCTCTTTCACCACATATTCTACTCAGAATCAGTAAATCACACAATATCCAGACACATAAAATATTAAAATACCACTAGTATTACCTGTTTGTGTCAAGCTTTAACTGTGGGTTTCTGACAAGTTTCCTTGTTTTAATTGAATTTCCCTTTTTTTCACTTTTGGAATCTGACCAAATACATTGAACAACAACAGAATGAAAACCAATCAGTATAAAATGCCTAAGTTCATTTGCATGGTGGACTTACTTGAACCATCTGTTTTATCTATTTCCTCATTGATCAAGGAGTTTGAATCTTTTTCCTCATCACCATTTGAGTTGTATTCTGTTTCTCCAAATATGTCATCACCACTATCCAGTCCACTCATATTAGCGATATGAAAATAAAACCTGTTGATGGCTGAGCCACGAAGTTCCTGTTAAAATACAGCTAAGCGGCTCAATGAGACACGGTAGTCATGTGAGTGAGTGACTGAGGTCTGAGGACACTCCGGCACAATACGCGACTACGCGTCTTGTAAACATGAAAATGGGACCACCCCCCAAATGGCGGGAAAATTTTTGAATCGCAGGTTCGCAGCCATTTTTGTTTACAATTAACATAGCTGGCTGCAAATGCAAAGGCTTCAGGAAGCCGGAGGGAGAAACTAGAAACAACGTTTGCAATATAATATAACAGCTTCACAAAAATTTTCCCGCCCTTTGGAGGAGTGCATTCCGATATTTATGGAGGCCAGGGTATACCGTGGAACAACAGCGTGGAATGGCCTTGTTCCTCCCTAAATGGGCGTGGCTTTTGTCTTTACCTGCGATTCACCATTGATTCACAAATGGGATATCAACGATAAATCGAGTAACTTTTGAATGCGTTTAACTCGGAAAGCATGCGGGGATCGGCGCAGTGAAAAGCACTTTTGTGACTTCGGATTTTTTCCGAATTATAAAAATTATACGCAATTTTAATGAAACATTGCCGCCATAGTTGTTTTATTGGAAACATCTATTGATAAGAAATCATAATAGTACAGCTAAGATCCAACAACTGAAGTTGTTCATCAGCTCCTTCCGCCAAACGATGATCACAAATCTAGATCAAATACCAAATATCAATAGAAAGTTATGACACGATACATGAAGCAAGTAACTTTGAGGTAACTTTACCGCCAATTTTTCACAGATCAAGTTCTTCTGTTTTGCGGAAAATTCGGTCGAAAAGATGACTCGTTCGTGCAACTGAATAAGAAGCTGAGAAACTGAAAATCCTTCGGCTGAGAAATTGCAAATATACGATTGGACTGTATCATATGAACCGGTAGCACATTTTTCCAGTAAGCCTTCGATCCAGTGGTTAGGTACCCTCTTTAAAAAATCAACAGATAGCGTTAAATACATTTGAAAATTTACCATAACAGAACTTAATTTGGCAGTAATTTTTTTTTAATTAGTGATGGAAAAATGGTGCCAAGAGAATGTTATAACTTTTTTTCTTAGTCCACGAAAACGAAAAAAAAAACAAGATGTAATGGAAATCAAAAGCTAAATGTCTCCTACAGCAGGCAAAACAGAATAATCGAGCAACACAGCCTCCAAAACCCTGTACCGCTTGCTAGAGCAAGAGACACATATGCCAACCGAACTGAGAAGTGATTTTTAGTAAATTAATAACTAAAAAAATCTTACACCAGTAATTTCATGGATATCTTCAATGGTTGGGCCTCTTTCCACTGTCACATTTGCAATCGATTGAAGAAAAGTGATTGCTCTACGTAGGTCTCCTTCGGATGCTATTAAAACAGTTAGTGATTTCAACAAAAAGAAGTATTAAGTACTCAAACGTATTAGAGGATTTCAGCGGGAAAACATTTCGTACCTTCAATCAAACTTTCCAAAACTTCTCCGGTACAAGCCATTTTTTCAAATTCACATATTTCACCCAACCTTTTTACCAAAATATCGCGAGCTAGTTTCCAGTTAAATGCAAAAATTATTAATAAATTTTCAACGAGCTTATTTCTACAGAATCATACGCAATGGTTTAAACCGGAATTTGGAGCAACGTGATGTCAACGGTTCTATTATTCGGCTAACGTAGTTGCAGATTAGGCAAAATCGCGTAGATTTTGTCTCCTAAAGAAATGAATGAGAGATTTAGTTACGCATTCATGTGTTACAATACCACCATATTTTCTAAATAACTTAAAAAAAGGTAATGTACTAAAATATCTAATTAGAAGAATCGATAGTTCTTAGGTGGCAGTGGATGCAACGGCAAGGTAATAAAAAAACCAATATGAAAATTTTAGAAAAGTTTACCTTTTCCATGGTACGACGAAGAGCCGCTTGTGCAGCACCTATCAGTAAATGACAAATAGGCCATTAAACCAAATTTTGACAATTCTTAGGATACATTGAAGAGAAGCAAACTGATTTGTTTACCTTTATGCAACACTTTTATGGATTTTTTGAATGAAAAATTAACTCACCTGTCATGGAATCGGCTTCGTCCAAAATAACGATTTTAAAAGGAGGGCAAGGCTTCCCACTGTAAAATGGTAAGAATTACACAATAAAATTTGTTTCAGAAATTGTTCCTTTGTTTACTCACTCAGGTCTCATTGAGCTAACAGTCCTCTGGGAGAAATTCTTGACTTTTTCTCTTATAACTTGGATTCCTCGTTCATCTGATGCATTAAGCTCCAAAACTCTGAAAACAATTGAGAAATCCAAACGAAAACAAATAATTAGAGACATTATTAAGAGACTAGAATGTCAATTACAACCTCTCCTTGTAAATGTCACCAAACAGTTCCCTAGCAGCTGCCAATATTGTGCTAGTTTTACCAGTACCAGGAGGGCCGTAGAACAGAAGATTAGGAAGATCAGCTCCTTGAAGGGATTTCTGAAGCACTGCAACTACTTCCTCTTGGTATGAAACTTCATTGATTGTCCTAGGACGGCTATGTCACAAATACATGTTACATACAGTTGTTCATTTCAAGCTTTGAAACCAAACTTGTTTTACTATTTTTCCACCCAAGGTATTAAGGAACCTCGTTTTCGTTGTGAAGGCTCGGAAACCGAAGATGCTGCACTTTCTTTCGGTTGATTGGAGAGCTTTCCCGTTTTTAAAAACGCATCCATTCTGGTAATCAAAAACACGCTCCTTTGCTAAGATACGGTCTAGGGATGGCGTAATGTAGTTTTCTGTGTTATCCTAGAAATAGTTCCAGGAATTTTTCAAAATTTTTTTTTAAGCTAGTAAATTTTATTGCTCTGTTTAGCTTTAGTTCTTACCTCTCTCTTCAATCTACGTCTGTCACACAACAAAACAGAATGAGCAAATCTGCAAGGTTCTGGGTTCTGCACAGATTGATGGTGTGGATGTGATGTTGCTACTTGCTAGTCGGAATATTCTGGCGCGCGTTTTTATCGATATTAATGTGGCGGCCCATCACGCCAAATATCTAATTTTTCGACGTTTCAGTTATCGCCGTTTCGTTCACTATGTCGCTAGCGTACACTGCTTGTATTTGACAACCCATTTGCTGCATCCGCCTACCCAAAAGATGCCCCCTAATGTATGCCTTGCATTTGCGGGCATAACATTCCCATATTGTACTATTTTCATGATTTTGGTCCCTAAAAATCGGGAAGCATGCCGAATTTACGCAACGGTAACAACAATTGGTGTTGCTGAACGCAGAATTTTTTTTCTCTTGCTTAGGTACTGCAGGCGGTGGCGCTGTTTAGAAATGGAATGGAACGTATACCGTATACCGGGCACCGCGCGCCGGGGTGACCATGCGTATACGAGTAATACGAGCACAGCGAACTGGCAAAGTCCATCAAGTGAGAAATCGGCTGAAGCAGACGAATCAAGATTCATCTGACTCAAGTTGTTCCGGCCGAGATATCGGCAAATTAGACAGAGAAGCTAGTGTATCGCATTGGTGACAAGGGGAAAACATTCAGTATAAACACAAAAAAACTTAATAATTTTGATCCTTTCATCGTTGAATAATGTCTGAGCTAAATTCTGTTGTCCATGAGGATTTTGGTCCGAATTTTCGCGTTCTAAAGAGGAATGACCAGACATGTGAACTACAGACAATAATTCGTGACAGGTGTTTATGTTTTTATTGTTTTTAGTTGCTGCAGCTGTTTAGTTTTTATATGACATGGTTGATTGTGTGAATTTAACACCTTGTTGCAGAATTAACAACTGTTCCACTTTTGTGTGCCATTATTGACAACCCATTTAAGAAGTGTTTCGATTCTGCAATTTTTTCAACCAACTAGCAATTTATTTATGTTTTGTTCTGAAAATTTTATAGGAATACTAGTCGGAATGATTTCAAATTTTATGCTGACAGATTGGTATGGAAATCTCATTTAGATTCCTGGGCATCCTCATTTCTAAGATTTGTCTTCTAGATTCGTCTTGTGATAGAGGAAAGTTTAAACCAGCTTCCCTATACACCTTGCACAGTTGTAACTCCTATAGGATTTCCATATGATGGTTTACAATTTGAAAAGGGAAATTGTGGGGTATCCATTGTCAGAAGTGGAGAAGCTATGGAACAGGTATGAATGTTTAAAATCTCAGGAAGGCATCCTTCCTATTTGTTTATTTTCTATTTTAATAGTTTGTTTTTCATTAATAGGGACTTAGGGATTGCTGTAGATCAATGAGAATTGGAAAAATTTTGATTGACTCAGATCATGATACCCATGAAGCTAAAGTTGTTTATGCTAAATTTCCTGAAGACATTGCACAAAGAAAAGTTCTTCTTATGTATCCAATTATGAGTGAGTATTTAAATATTAATGGTAGCTTACAGAGCTGTTTGACCTAATTTTTTCCGCTCCGCCAACCTTTATGTTGTATACAGACTCCGAATTATGTCGCGGTATCGACTGAAGCCATTTTAGTTTTACAGCACTTACATACTGTTGCCGAAGCCATATTATGTATTTATTAGCACATGGCCGTATGGGGAAAATTTTTGTCAAATATCCCTTTTGAAGGCTTTCAAATCGACGATAAATGTGATTTACGTTTATTTTGGTATAACTGTAGCCCAAGAATCGTGAGGCTCTTGTAGATTTTTTTGTGATTTCCAACCATTTCATTAGTTCGGTCATACATATACGTTTGTAAATTAAAACCAGGTTTTACTAGTAAAATACTAGTAAAAACAGTCTATGCGATTTGAAATTGGGTGTTTGCATATTCCATTGTACTACCGTGCTTTACCGACTTTAAAATTTTAATTAAATCTTCATTCTCTTATCAGGTACGGGCAATACTGTCGTTAAAGCAGTTAGCGTCCTAAAGGACCATTCGGTGCTGGAGGAAAATATTGTCCTTGCTAACCTTTTCTGTACTCCTCCAGCAACCCAAACAATAGTAACAGCCTTTCCTCAGGTAACCATTGAGATAGTGCCTCAATTTGAACGAATATTAATTTCTGTTCGTATAGATGAAAATCTTGACTTCTGAAATTCATCCAGTTGCACCTAACCACTTCGGACAGAAATACTTCGGAACTGATTGAATACAATTTAACAAACAAACTGGTATTGTTAGATTTATTTATATAAGGAAAATGATCGTATAGAAAGCCACAGCTTTAAAGATTTTTATGGTGTTTATTTTTCAGAATTCAAGAGTGTTTATTGCTTAACCATTAAAGTAATAAAAAAAACACATCTGCTGTCCAGTAATCGTTTCAGTTCCTTTCTTTTTTGCGCACTTCGAACCAAACTTAACTGCTTTATAATCTGCTTTCCGTGTTTTATAATTTGGTTTCTAAGTAATCTTACCATTTAACAGCATATATTCATTCATTCATTTAAAAAAAAGAAAAAAAATAGATTAAAGCGCATTTAAAAAAAAATTCCGTTGCGTTGCGTGCAGTGAAATTAGGAAATTCTACAGAATAGGAAACTGCCAATGATTCTCGAAAACTATTTTTAAACAGTGTTCAACATATTTATTTTCCAATGAAATTCTAAAGTATCTTTGCAGATTCCAGTCAACGGTGAAATTCTTTTCAGTTCGAGTCCACAAGAAATTTCTGCCTGATAGTAACCCATATCCTCAAAAACGGGGGGTAAAAACTGAAATTGTCGGAAATTGTGGGTGATCGGAATCATACCCCTTGAAACCATTTTTAGAATATTTCCAACACATTGCATGCACTCATGCAGTTATCAAAATCCTGTATTTCAATTCTTAAAAAGTTACAACAAATGAGAAAACAAACATTATCCTTGAAATATTATAATTGATTACAATATTTCAGTAATTTTGACATCGCGTACAGTGATGAAGCTCATACATTCATTTATTTCATCAAATACCTAATATGTCTTCATCCATGACACAAGTGGGGAATCCCTAGCGCTTAATCTACGACTGATACAAAACAACGATTATTATGTATAAGTTATTCTGGAACAAGATCTGAATTAAAGCTATCCATGAAAACGTGATTAGTCGAAATTCAAATAGCCGACAAAACAAATGTTAGAAAATTAAATAGTCTTGGGATCAATCATTTCTGACTTCTCCGTTCGATGTGCCGACAAGGAAAATTTGCATCATTATAGAACAACAATTTTTCAAAAAAGACGATTTCGAAAGGAACTAAGATTAAACGTCAGCAGGAATATGCATAATCCAGTAACGTAAAGTAAATTTTTAAAAAATTAATGCAGTTGAAAACATACATCGATTACCGAATAACAAACACATTTGTACCAGATTAAAAAATAATAGTGATAAATAATCGTGTTTATGCTTGTATTTAATTTCTTTTTAATTACTTTACTATGTCGTCTCGTTCACCATGCTGATCTTCTTCGGCAAGTGGGATTTTTCATTTAACGGTTCAAATAGCGTAACTACATCTGATATAGCAGATTTCAGTTTCGAAGATTTTTTTTCCCTGTGATTGTTTTTTTGTTTTTTTCTTTGCTGTATTTTCGGTTGGGCGAAGGCAATTTTTTATTTTTTAATTATATAACAAACGTCTGAAAGTTTCATGCCTTTTTTTTTTATTTTACGAAAAGCGAGATAACTGGCATATTACGGACAATCCATTCAGAAACCTACTGGATTTCTTGTCTGAACAATAGTTTCATAACGAGGTTCAATGATTGGTGATGATCTCCGAAGATCGTCAAACACCACCATATTGATAAGAGAAGAAAACGTATGGGGCCAGAAAAACATTGAAAACGGAGATATCAAACGACCAGGAATACAGGAAACATCTAATTACCTAGCGACAATTGAATATAGCATTGGACGAGAAGCTTATTAACTTTGTGACTTATAACACTATTAAGTAAGACAACTCGGATTTATTTGACTAGACTATGTTCAGTAAAAACCTGGAAACCTTTGCTCCAAATCAAAGTGAAAATTGGTTCCAGCTAACCAATTCGCTAATATCCCCATATTAAGGAGTTTCTTGTTGCAGACTTACAGCTTGAACTTCATTCATTACCTTTAAGAAAATTTCCTGCACAGCAGATACATATATACATTTTGTGTATATATATATGATATAAATAATCATAAATCAACAATAAAAACAATCGTGCACCCAGTTGCAAACAAGTAACAGTCCTCAAAATGGGCTAAATGTAACTTTTCTTTTCTTTTCTTTTTTTTGTAATTTTGAAATCTTTTCCGGCTTCATTCAAAAATTGAGTTGTTTTAAATAAACTGTATGCTTTTTATAGGAGCTAGGTAATGGAATGGGAAATTTCTTAGATACGTTTTAAGACGTACGCAACATAACTGCTACAAACAGAACATAAAAAAGGGTACGTTGACTACTAAGATTTAAGTAAAAAAGGGAGAAAACGTGATAGGCAAACAGCAAGGAAAGAGGCATGGTACGATTTTACCTTTTTTCTTTCTTTTTTTTTCTTTCATAGGAAGCAGAAACAGGGGAACTAGAGATCAAATAAACATGTGAAGGGGAAAAAAATTTTGTGATCGGGATCAGAAGATCTACGCATGGTGCATGCTGGACAAGATCAAATTGTTCATAATTTTTTTATTATTTTTGAAAAAGTCCGTGGTTACCTATTGCCGACGATTTTGAGAGCCCTCTCTTCCGTGATAGAAAGAAAGTTTCAACACGTTTTGAAGTGAAATTGGATTTGACCACCAAGACCAAACGTTCACACGGTCGTTGAATAGATCTGCGTTTTGTTACCCGGGGTAGTTTGAGATTCGTCGAAGCCACTGCTGTCCAATTCAGTTGTTGCTGGAATCGCTGCAGGACAACGGATTTTACTGTTTCCAGCAGTATGATTGCCGGTCTGGCCCACATTGCTACTCGGGATGTTTCCTTTCTTCTTTTTTAACATGGTAGCCTGTTAATTCGTTCAACATTTAGTCAATCTGGATGTAGAAACTTTGTATGCACTCTAAAGCCGAGCTTAATTTTTACATTTTATCACACCATCTTAAGAGTACGCCCTTTAAAAGTTCCAACAATTTGTGAACTTCGTTCGATTGGTAGATGTCGTGAACCGAAAGAAGAACCCTATTTGCATTTATGCTGGTAAAGGTGAGTACTGAGTAGGGTGAGTAGCAAGGTATCGATTTCGTTATTAAGCGACTTGTCGGAAAATGTAAACGATGAGGAAGCCTAATACTCCTAGAGATAGCGTAACCATACTCCGGTTAACCAGGATAAGGTGGCATTTAAATACAAGAACGGTCACACTACAACGATGTGAAGTAGCCGGATAACTGTAGTTTACTTTTAACACTCAGGTGGGAAAAGCCAAGAGAGAATGAGGTCTTAATTATGGATGGTACTAGGAGGAATATGCGGGTACGAATTGACTCACGAATCACGATTCAGTTGCAGAAAAGCGTGATTAAAACCCCCGTCTATACGGACGCATCAACCTGTACTTCTTCAGCACGGCACATAATTCTCTCACTGGCAAGGGAAAATCAACAACGACGGCTGTGGTATGGAAAAGTCAACCTACACTTCCATTTGTTTTTTAATTTGATAATCAAGCCGAATCAAGCACAATGAAATCGGGATTGAAGCAAGCCAAAATGAGCGGATAAAGACCTCATTTTCACGCCAATGGACCGCCTTGTTTATCTGTTTTTGTGTATCTTTTTGTTGTTTGTGTTCGTCTTGTTTGTCTCCACTTGTCTATAGTATCAGGATTCGAATTTAAACAACCGATTTGGTCGCTCACAGCTGGCACGGAGCATCTATTTAGTCTACAAAGCCGATCATAACATAGCAGTTCAACGGGGTTAAAACAACTAACTCCGTTCAGATCATACAAAGCTTCCTGTCGACTTCCGTCTAAACTTCAATTTACCGCCTGTCTTTAAACGAGACCAGTCGGGAGTTTAACTCCAGACCCGGTATAATATCTAACAAAATCGTAACAGCTGTAGACTAGTTGGCGCTAAGCAATATTTCGTATTCTGAGTTGGCAGTCTCCGACATTTCTGATTGTCGTGAGAACTCTGAACCCAACTGATGCGAGATCTTAGAATCAAACGTTTTGTAAAAATTAGATTGCCTCCCTCAAGCCATGAAATAATTTTCGGGTAAGGAATCACCTCTCCCTCCGCCCCCCCCCCCCCAGTTTTTTGCGCAATTCTCGTAAAAAAAACAAGCCACTGCTGAGAAAAAATGCTAGCCCAGAAATGGCCTTATCAAGTGACTAGTCTTAAAAGTCGAACCGTCCTTGTAACTGGCGCAGCTCTTTTTGGGTGGTAATTAAAAACGTTCTAGAAATGAAATATTTTTTTTTACCTTCAATGCTGATTTCAGTACAACTATTTCGCCAGCACATTGAATCCAAGGTTCACCGTCCACTTGAATTGGTAGTTCACTGTTCATACGTATACGGATATGCCCACCCTGTTTGTTTGTTTTTTTTTCAAGAAAAAGTGTGCTTCAATGTATGGCGTTAGTTTATTATTTTTGTGTTAGACCTGTGCAATTCTTATAGCAGAGCGCAGTCCCGACTGAATCTGGCCCAAATGGAGGACGCCGGTAACACCTACAACTTCGAGCATGCCATCCCAATGATTTGGCACTGAGAACTGGTCGTCACGTTCAAAGCCCCATGGGTTCGCACCCGATCCCCAGCTGAAAATCCAAAAACCAAGTTAGCCAATCTTAATTTATTCCTCCTTCAGTTGAACTGAATTACCTTAAAATGTTCAGAATGATAATGCCTTCGACAGGGGGTAGGTCCACTAATTTTCCGTCCACCTCCAACCGGATTTCCTTGTGCATGTCTTTGCACATTTTGCGCCCCATCATCTTTCGTATACCCATCTTAACGTACACACCCTTGTTATGTAAACTGAAAAAAAAAGAAGCGGAAATTATGTTCCAAAGAGGTGAAACGAGTATCTTTGTGACGCTTTGTAAAATGACGCTTGAAAAAAGATCAATTCCATACAGTGTCTTAATCATTTACCGGCTATTGAACTTATTTGGATTTTCTTCTCTCGCATTGTGAAAATCCAAGCAGAGGTCGGCGTCGATTCCAATTCCAAAATAGTTGTTCATAACAAATATCTGGGTGTTGTCCTCGTTGGAAATGGCTGTCGATGTTGACATGACGCCCCCTGTTCCACAGCCACCTTTACCGTCCTCAAATACTTTCTCGTCTGATGGATGAAAAACCACGGTCCATCTATCAAGTCGAATTTCTTCCGCTTCTATGACATCTCGTAACAGATTTAGGGGATCTTCTCCTCCGGTATAACCTGAACAAACGAAGTATACATTTTAAATTAAGGAACTTTTAGCTTTTACTGAATAGTTAACGTTGAAAGAATACCTGATCCCCAGCGGAGAACACGGGCTAAATCATTTCCTGTACCCAGTGGAACAATTGCACAAGGCGGTGAAGAGCATTCACTGTCTTGGCCGACGTTGTCGAGACACTGTAGAACCCATCCGATGGTGCCGTCACCACCACATACCAGGATACGGTAATCCTTAACGTGTCGAAACACGTAAAGGCCCGGCAAAGGTCCACCAATATCCAGATCATAAACTTGATATGGATTGAGAAGCTTACGAAAGCTTGTGACTAGTTCAAGGCCTTGACATCCACCCGATTTCACGTTTACAAAAACCAAAAGAGGTTGAACTTCGGGGGGAATCAGCTGAGGTATAATATTTGGCAACAAAGCGGCTATTGTAAAAGAATTAAGAAGAAGAAATAAATTAGGGATAGATTCCAAAAGTTAAATGGTTAGTGAACAAGTTTTTGTTCGTACCTGATAGGCTGCGTTCTTCGTAGGTTGCATCTTTCAAGATATAGCAAGCCTGTATGGCATCATCGAAATTCTGATAGGTTAACACCATTGAACCATACTCATAATAAATTGGTCCGATTGAAGAGTATTTATTATCTTGATAAAGATTTGCGAAGCGTTTTTTTTTAGTCAAAATAGTTTAAGCCTGTAAATGAAGACAATGATCTACTACCTTTCCCGAGAATGTCCAGAAGAATCTTCTCATACTGACGCTGAGATAAGTTGAACGGCAAATTGCTAACAAACACAGCCAAATTTTCACTGCACGGAACTTCTTTCGGTTGAAGGTAAAATCGAGTGCGTTGCATTTGACGAAGAGATTCTCGACCTATTTGCTTCAGCGATTCCCATGGAATTTCATCCCGGGCAAGAACTCGTTCTGAAACTTTTGTTTGGTCAATGCAAATTGTCGTCACAGGCAGAAGAAAAGCAAAAAAAAATCAAGATTAATATATAGAGTTTGCTGAGAAAAATTTCTAAATAAAAAGAAAATAATACTTAGAATTACCTCCTTTGTGCATGATGATTTCCGTAACAGAAAAATCTTCTGGGTTTGCAGATTCTAACCCAAAGAGGGGCAGCGATTCGCTGAGTAAACTAGCAGCGCTGGTACCACTGCTAACCGGTACAAGCTTGGGAGATTCAGACACCTGTAACCTTCCAGCATGAACGCGGACCCAACCGGAATCGGTTGATTCCCTGGTTTGTCAATATTGCAAATCAAAAAGTAAAAATCAAAAAACAGAAATTATAAAGTACCATTAGCAATTGTGCCCTTTTTTTTGTTATCGCTTTAGATTAGCCTTTATTCGATCGTATTATAGATACCGGACAAATTAAAGAATGTCAATTAACTAACTGACTAAAAACTGTCAAATTAATATAAAATGTTGTTAGTGAAAAAACGTTGTCAATAATTGTAATAAAACGTTGGACGGTGTTTTAGCTGTTTGTTTGGATGGCAGTTCAGCTGACATTAACCAGAACTCTTGTAAGTTTCACTATACCATATTATCACAATATCAAGTTTCATCAGGAGCTTTGCTGCCTTCAATGAGAATATTTTAAGCAAACGCAATAGATTTTAAGTCTCAATTTGGCATCTAGTAGGCTATAGCCTACAAATTGAATCGAAGTTACTCCTCCTAGTCCCCTGGATTTCCCGGGATGAAGACACATCAAGCGAATAGAAAATCCTACCGAAAGCGAAGTAATAGGGCTGGCTTCCTCCCGTCTACTCGTGTCAATAAAGGTATCGGGTAGGGCTCCTCAATTTCCTTCTCGGAATTTCCGCACAGATCTGTAAGATAATAGTCTCCTGCGAAATGGGAAAAAAAGAAGTTAAAAAACTGTATTTAAATCACTTAAAAATTCTATGATATTGCTAGTCTACTACACAGCAAATCAAATTAGTGTTTAATAGTGAGCATAACAGGTTAGGATCGGTTAGGATGTATCGAATTCCGGTCAAATACTGTACAAAACAGTCGAGCTTATTTTATCGGGCTATCATTAGTCAGACATTTTCATCCAAAACTCAGCTTAAAATTAAGCCCAAGAAAATATGCCCGATCATTGTATTATTACAGGCCTGTCCACTGTGCATTGTACACTTATTTTTTGTAGACAAAAATATTGTTTAGAATACCGAAAAACGTTAACGTAGAACATCCAGGGCGTTTATATTAAAATCGGCATTTATAAGTAAATGCCGATTCTCTACCATAACGCGTTAGCATCATTCATACATCAATAAATTATAACAAGACACGTAGTTAGTTACCAGGATCGCCTGTCAAATGAAATGCCCACATAGCAGCTGCGACTAGTTGTTCAACACTGGTGTGTCGTGGAACAGAGATCAGTTTGTAGCTATGGTGGCGAAACGAAGCGATCCCATCGTACACTTTAATTAATTCTGAATAGAAAATCAAAAATAATTAACTGGAATAAAATAAACTTCTATTCAATTTGGAATGAACCTTCATCACGGTCGTCACGCTCCCTTGATCGATCTCGTTCTCGGCTTTGACTATAGTTATCATCACTTTCACGGAATGACTTATTGGCAGCTTCACCACCACCACCGCTGGAAAAATCTTCTGAAATGCTCCGGGCTAAAGCATGAAACAAGAAACAAAACAAAAATCAAAATTATAGAATTTTCAGCTGAAAGGAATAAATCCACCGGGTGGTATAAAGAAAAAAATTCTATGGTGTCAAGATGAATCACATATCGCACATTCGCACAGATAAAATATAACACGTGCTTATAGGCTATTGGTGTTAAAATTAAACTGTCCGTTAAAAGCATAATGGTAAAGCGAATGGCGCAATGGCAGCAGATTTTGATTTACCTTTATACTATTTAATTTGCTATATTTTCCTAAATTAGACTACTGCGTTGAAAGCTGAGAACTATTATGTTACATTAAGAGAGGCACATTATAGCAATGTCAATTATTCATTATATAAAGTGCTGTATAGAACTTGATTGTCACGTCATTATCATTGAATCATAGGCCGTAAGCGTTCTAGTTTATTTACCGACTGTTGCCATGGTTCTATAGAGTATTTTTGTATATCAGTTCAAAGTAGGGTACACAAAACGTAGCAGTATAAAGTTTGTAATGCCTAATCGTGCATAATTAATTGTTTGGTTACAAACTATAATACTACACCAAAATAATTAAAATGACTAGTGCTGATTCTTATAAATCAATTCATAAAGAATCAGTGGCACATGGGCGGCAATTATAGAAGGCGTAAAATAGTTTATGAAAAAAATTTTACCCTACGAATTTTTACGTTGTCGTGGAAATTCTAAGCAAATGATGCGAGAAAATTCTATTTAAGCTACCTTTCTGATATGTTAGAATAGAAAATACTCCAGTGTAATATAGTTTTGCACTACGTAAAACGTTCCTAAGGGCTAAGAAGAAAGCGGAACGTTGACGAATTGATGGGCCTAATTCGTAGTTTGTAGATTTTTCCCCCTGCACATCAAACGTTACCTCCGTAAACGTTGAAAAATGAGAAAACAGAAAACTGGTTTGTACCATTTTTCTCAATGTCATGTTCAGCAGTATTCACTTTGAGACATATAACATTAGGCAACTAAACCTGTGCCCCAAACATTCACATAGAAGACTAGCCTAGCCAAACAAATTTTCCCATTAATCTTCTCAGGTGAAGTTTCATTTGTATTATACGAGCTAAGGTGATTATCTTCTGCTGTTAGTATATGGCTATTAACGAGCATCCTACTGATGAATTTGTGGAATCAATATCTCATAGCCGCACAATAAGCAGTGACACGAATGTTCGTTGAACCACTACACTCGTTGCATTATGCTTTTCTGTAACGACTGTTTGACACGCATAATTTCACGAACTTCAGACAAACAGGGTTTTCCCGATTTGGAACAACACTATTATATTTGACTCTGGGAGGTACGACTTAATCCCTTTATAAAAAGGAAAATGAATATTAATTTTCTTAATACAAATAGGCTCAACCTAATGTATCAAATTTATTAAATTTCAATTTCGCTTATCCAACTTTGGTATTATAGCGAGAAAAATATCATTTAGGATGGAAAACATGTTTAACGGATTCACGATCACCTATCAGCCTATTGAAAAATTGTTCAATGAATCGATAATAAAAGGCAAGCAAAGGAAACGGTTTTAGTATTAAATACTTACGTGATGCTGTTTCTCTCCTCCTTGGCTGTGAACCTATCAGCGTTTCCAATGCGACCGTATGGCAGTTATTACTAACGGCGTGCGGCGGAAGAAGACTTGGCGCAAGGACCCCATAATTGCATTCGGGATTTACTGATTTGTAACACATGGAATGAACCTGCACATATAGACAAAAAAGGAATCTAAAATGTACAGCACACAGAGTCAGCCGCTTCGTAACTGATATATTACTGGTCTGCTATTATATAACAAACGAATTTGGACGAATAATTAGTGATACATGTAGGTGCTAAAAATATCCGAAAAACGAAAACGGTTATGGGGTTGTTTTAACCGTGCTTTTTGGCGGGAGGATGTCTCCTGTTCGATCGGATATTTTTGGTACCTACTGTATTTTCTATACATTCTACTAGTAAACTCAAATTTCGCAGGTGAATTCGTTTGCTGCAGCGCATCGCAAGAGTAAATGTTTTGTTTAACTCTTTTTTTTTTATGTATCAAAGATTCATTTACCGCGAATCCACACCATTCACATTTCCATCCTGCAAGACATTCAGCACTCCAACACGATTTCCGGCAATATATACACTTGGCGCCAGTTGGCAAATTTCCCTCTCGCCAGTAGTGGGTAGGCCGAATATCCTCCAAAGTCCATCCAGGTGTGTAGGTAGAAGCTTGGCGACAATTTGGCAGGGCTCCATCTTGGCACTCGGCATGCACGTGATAGTCACAAACTAAGGAATAGAAAAAATGCCCGTATTCAAGTGGGTTCATGAGGAATGCACATTTCGTCAAGATGAACATTATAATTTCTCTAATTAAACTCAGGGAAATTTTTCTAAAACTCAATTCCAGAGAGAAAGATACATTTGTGATAGAATCGGAAGAATTAATTTTTACCGTTAAGCCTATTCTTTTAATGTCATACCTTCACACCGAAACGAGTAGGTGTCATCCAAACGCTTTCGGCACACGTTGCAAAACCGTCGCTTTTGACTGTGATGGTTAGATTCTGCCCAAAAGTGCGCGACTGGTGTCTGAAACAAAGGCAAAAAAACTTTAATGAATGCCTTGCGTTGGAACTGTCAATAATTGTTGGACTGTTAACAGCATTTGAATTGGGGAACGAACATCTTTGAAAAGGATCTGTAAGCTCGTTTTTAGAAGCTGCCTCCTTAATTTAATTGTTTGCTGTTGGCAAATATACAACATGTTTTCAATTACAAACTATAGCGATATTTTTGTCATACATTAAGACGTATTGAACGATGCGTATTTATCTTAATTTAACATTTTTCTTTGTTTCTATCTTTATGACATCTAAATAATCGTTCCTGACCTGAGAATGTTAAACTTTGTAAATAAATTTTTTGCTAATGAATAAAATGACATGAATAACAAAGCGATCATGCAAGAAATTGAAAAGTACATATTTTGCACCTGAAGATTTAAAATGAAAAGCTAAAAATAGGATTAACGAGAAAAGCGCAGAAAATTATTGGACCTGAACCTGACCTTTTAATTTTGGCGACAAACACATTTTACCACCAATCATATAAACTTTTTAAAAAATACGGTAACGAACGATAACGAATTGATTTGCTGACTACACGATAGACTGTTATCATGATAACTAAACGCCTTCACATTTCCCCTTCTTATTGTTCAGTTAAGAAAACACAGAAGGTACTGCTCTTTATCACGATCTCGATATAGCTCTTTGATTCTCTATAAAAAGAAGAGCGATATGGTGGCTTTGGTTTGCTATTCCTACTATACATAGACCTCCTCTGTTTTGTCCCAAAAAATCCTAAACAGCATGTTCCACCAATCCTCCCCCTTCCCTTCCTGAGAAAAAGAAAACAATTTTGAAAGACCCATGAGAAAATTTCCTGTTATGTTTCGCAATTCAACAGAAAAACCCTCAATTCCGGATACCCTCAACGTGCCAATTTTTGTTGCCATAGAAATTTCGGGAAAAACTAGAAGGTACTTAGTTTGACAGCCAGAAAAATTTTGTTACAAAAATCTTTTTGGACAAGGTATGTACAGACACAAAGCCATTCTCTTGCTTTTGTTTTTCTTACCTATTTGATAACTTTCATGATCAGTTAACTCAAATGCTTTTCGCTTACTCTACCATCTTTCCCCACCAACACAGCAGGGCTGCGATGTGCAAAACTTACTCTTTAAAAAAAACCTTTAAATTTGCTTTCACCTTTTAAAATGCGAGACTGAAAATGTTTTGGCAAACATAAAACATGCATGGTATCCAGTTTCCGGATTATTACCAGGACACTACCAATGTGCATCGTTTGGAAAGGGTGTGGGTTTGATCCGCTAGATGGCTCTTTAAGCGACATCCCGTCGAAAGATAGGAGACAGATGTAAATAAAGTATAAAGCAGACGGGATATGGATACACTAGCAGACAAATAGAAAATGCTATTTACGTAGAAAGGCACAAGCGGGATTCTATAACTGCTCCTGGTGACCCCAAGAGCTAATGAAAGTCAAAAAAGATTCGCAGGGGTAAAAAAGGCCACCCAACTGAGCCATGTTAATAAAGAGGCAATGTTTCACTCAAAACTATATTTTTAGTGTTTACTTTTCATCGAAACTTGTGAAACATTTACCATGATCTACTTGGTTAAGTTTGGTACATGTTTAAGTCCATTCTCTCAAACCTAGTCTATTCATGGTGTTCGTAAATTTGCTTTTCGAATTAGATAGAGAGAAAAAATACATTGACACGCTTAATCGAACGGCCTACATCCTGCTATCGTAGCAAGTACAGATACTACCTTACCTTAATTTATAGCTCAAATAATTCTAATTTATTTGTTTTTGTTTCGCAATGAATCAGAGGTCCAATTAGGCTGATTATGTATCCTTACTTTTGAAGTTCATTGAGCTATTCTTTTTTTTTTCAAATATTTATTGCTAGGTCATTGCTTTCTCGTTAAGTATAGGTCACGATATGCGTGCAGCATGAAACATTTCAGTTTGACTGTCGTCCGTACACCGTCCAGCTACCATCTAACTGACTTGTGATTAATACTAAATATTCAACTAATCAGCTATCTAAATAAGTCTACATTTCGCCGACGTGGTTTGCTCAGCTATATCTTCTCCCCCGCTGTAGAATTTTCCATCTCGAGAAATTCTACATCAAGCTTCGAAAAGTGCTGATCGATGAAGAAGTAGCAACAGCAGCCGCGCCGTCGCGAAGCTGAAGAGATGGATCCGTACGATGAACGACCCTCCCCTCTCTAGTAGAATCAGTGATTTGGTGTAGTTCCCAGATCGATAACGCGGTAGACGAAGGAAAGGGAGTGAGTTACCATAGCAACACTTGACAGGATACAGCTGGATTCTAGTAACTCTGAGAAAGCAAAGATTTTGACATGGAATATTTTCCGTCTGACAAAGATTGTCCGAATTGATTGTACGAGTACTAACGAAAATTTGTCGATTTAACTGCGAAAACTTGAAATGTCAGTAATTAATAGGTCGCAACTTAAAAGTTCTGATGCTCAAGCTCCTAAATTATTCGGCGAAAAATAATCTTTTGTATGGGACGGTGTAACACAGCAGCAATCAACGGCCTTGTTAATCAATACACCAACTTTTTTGTTTCAGAATTATTTCTTAATTCGATACTATTTCTGGCTTAGAAAATTGAACACTATAATGAATCGCTGGAAGAAAAACCCCGAAACGATATGGTTTACACGTTAATGCGGTTGATGTATGCCATAACTCCTTTAGACACACGCTACCTTTTTTATAAGCAAAACGATGGTTAACACTGCGAAGAAATTCGAAGGAAATTGCGATCGTGATAAAGATTATGAAAGAAGCAAATTATTTCACTTTGTTGGCGGAAAAGAACGTAGCGAAAACAGCGAGGCTTAGAAAACCATGGCCGCTCTGTATTATCATATAATGAGATAAGAAATAACAGTAGTTTTTCAACGTATACAGTGGTAACAATAATATTAAACATTAATAACTGGATCAAACTACTTTCAAGCTGAAAACTTGGCCTTAAAGCCTACCTCGATTAGCGCGGTGGCGATGTGGATACACGGTGATACAACTCCCTTAAGGCAGCGATCGTGCACGACGAAATTGCAAACTGTAATCATTGAGATATCATTAGATTTTATGTTCTTCTCTGCGTTGCTTAGCCTACATCAGTATGCATTGTAAATATTTAAGAAAATATATTTTACGAAATTTTAGCCAGTAATTATGCCATTTTATCGCAATTTATTTGTAGTTTTGTTCGCTGCTGGATTGAATTGAATCGAACTCTAATATTTCTATATCATAAGTTGAAGGTACAGCTATCGTAAAAGAGTGAGCTAATAAAATTATTTCAACTGTACTAAGTGTAAATTTATTGAAAACCGATATCCCGACAGAAAAAAAATAAAACATTTTTCTACGAGCCTGGCATTGACCTTCAAAATTGTGAAGGTCAAATACAAAGCTGCGTTAAATAAGACTACCCAACTAGGTCGAAAAAGGGTTTTGATTTAGGAGTGTTGCGGAATATTGACTGTACTGCCATAAGAACATGGGGAATAACCCACCAACGATACCAGAAACATATGGCGCTTTTCGCTTGAGTTATATTCCGCGCAATTTACTCAATCTTTTTGGGCGAGTAAAATAAATGGCATAACAGTGGGTACAAAATAAACTCGAAATGTCCGCGCCGGATTTTTGGGCCTTTGTCAAGGCACAGGCCGCTACTGTCTATTTCTATTTAGAGATGATGACTTTTTCATGCAAGCTCCCAACTCCAGCTACAGACTTCTCCGTTCCATCAATAGTTGGCCGCAAATTATATTTGGAACACTTCTATCTAACGCAGCTGCACAGCCTTTTCTCCCATATTGTGACCCTATGCCAGCTACAGGACCAAGTTTTTCGGCGATGCTGCGTTAACGAAAAGAATGACGAAATCGTGGTTAACAACCAACATTGAATAAGGACAACAGAATTTCCGTTTCCTTTTTCATATCTTCGGGTTTTTCTAATATTGATAAGCAAGTGCCATAAGTTTTTGACTGAAACAAATGGAAGAAACAAAAGTCGAGTACGATTTGAAAAATTTTCGCTAAAAATCACTAAGTGAGGTATCAGACTGAGTAACAAGAAAATTTTGAAAATTCAAAATATCGTAGAACTGGGTTAATACCTCTAACATGACAACGTTTAAAACGAAAATAACGTTGTCGTTAAAGTTATTCGTTAATAGCCTAGACAAACATTATTCTAGCTTTAAAAAAAAACTAAGCGACTGCTATAAGCATTTGGACCTTATCAAATAAAAGCAGAATAAAGGTCAGTATGAATTTCACTAGCCTCGTAACTGGCAAATGAATTTGCAGCGACTTATTTCACGTATGTTTCGATCCCTTTCTATTTCAGTAAGACGTTTTTTCTCGTGTGCAGTTTAGAACGTCGATAAATGTAAAAGAGGCACAACTTTTGTCCGTCGAAAAATATCCATAATTATATTTGTCAAACTCGAGGCTCAGGTTGATGGTCTACTCGACGAGAAATGCAGGCTTTAACGTTGCCTTCCAGATGAAAATCAATACATCCACCGCCTCCCCTTTTCTATCCATCCCATGCATTTCCCAAGTTCGCTCTTCTTTCTCTCCTCAGCTGACAGAACCTTCTACTCCTCTTTATTTTTTCGTCTTTGGGTCACCTTAATTTGTTTTTAACTGTTGTATTTTCTAGTTTTACTTCAACATCCCCTTCTTTTTAGCTTTGCTTAATGCTTGCCGACGAAAACACAGACAACGACTGGCTAAATTCTATGTACATAAAGCTATTATTTCACGCCTACACGATTCTATTCTTGTACGTTGATTGGTATGAGGGGGAAAAAATGGATGAACTATATTCAACCGATTAAAGTTTGGACCATAAACCTGTTTAGCATTCTATAAAAACGGTGAGAAAGGACGAAGAGAAACCCACAAATGGCAATAAAATACACAACAAACTACGGTGCGTTACACATAAATAAACATTAGAAACAAAATTTATTTGCCAATTCCTGTGTACAAATTAATTTTGAAGATTGCCATACATATGGCGTTAGGTTTCTTATAAGTTTTGAGCAAAAATTCGCTAGGAATTTTAGAAAATGTTCGATGAATATTTCGAGTTGTCAACTCCTCGCAAAACAGATTGTTTTAGTTGTTTTTTTTTCTAGCATTCGTTTGTTAAACTAATTATTGATATTAATGACACAAATAATGTCACATCACATACGTGTTATTTAACCCACAATTCAACTTATTAACGAATCGATTTGTTTGCTTTGTAACGAGAGCAGAATGTTTGATTGCATAAATAGTTGAATGATAGTAAATGGAAAAGTTGAATACCTTCACAAACATATCCCTGTCCAAGAAGTCCCCATACCAAATCAGAACAATGGTGGCAGTAGGACGGCTTGTGAAAATTTTTCTTCAGGAAGTAATGTCCATGACTCCCTGTTGTTGGCCATTGATCATCTCCGCCAGCTGCCATTTTCCTTGACAACTTCGCGGTGACAATATTTCGGATAACTTGATAAGACTGCGTTCAGCGTCACCGTTCGTTTAGTGTGGTGTAGGTTGCATTATTTGTAGCACACGAGGCATCAGACTCATTTGCAGGGTTCAGCCGAACAAAACACTCTTAATTAAGGATGAACATTTAATGCCGAGACACGTATTGTAAGACTAGCAACAGAGTCTTCATCTTCACATCGTTGTCGCTGTTAACTTTTCCTGAATTATCGCTTTTTCTCGAGCTAATAAAAAGACATACTTGATTTTTCATCCAACCTGATTTCCTTACTGCGAAAGTCACTGCCAGCAATCACATTGCAGGTCCTCTCCGAGTTACGGTGTGATACTGCACCAAACCAGTCCAGAAATGGGTGGGTTACACGAGAATAGCAGTAACACTCCAAAGGCCCGTCTGGCTCATGCGACAGGCCAATTTCAAAACAAGACAAACCACACTTAGACGCGATATGAACGCCGCACTTTCCGATAGACTATCGTGCAACGAGCACGAAGTGTTAGGATTGGATGTTCTTTGTTGAAACATAACCAAGACTAGTAGTTTCCCATATTACAGGGAGTTTGTGAGGTAATCTCATTTTTCACTTGACGATGAAAGAAAAGTAAAGTAGATACAGATCACGTTATGCCTAAAAAATACTCTTTCTCAGCTTTGGAGTAATTCTGACTCTTGCATACCAAAGTAATAAACTCACGATTTTTATTCTCATGTCTATCACCCACACAATCTCAACAGGAACTGGAAGATGGTGGGTATAGAACCATAGACAACGAAGTGGAAGACCACTAACGCCTATATCTGTACGATGCGCGTGTCATGCCGCATGGTGGCGCTGAGTCCATAATATAGGGTTTCCCTACTGATCCAATGCTTTACACACCGTCATTTAAATATAATCGCGCACGGTATACTTTGGTATGTACATGTAATTAAGCGCTAAAATTAAGCATATCGTGTGAATTATTTCAGATTTTTAGTGGTTGGGTAACCTTCATTCATAAAATGTTTTATCTATTTTCATTTTATGAAAAAATTGTATCAATCGTGAAACGCTGCATTGTTTTGTTATTTGTAGATGCAATTGTTGGCGGTAATTATGATTTGCTGATACTTCTTATTGTGGTAACCTACTAATTTTGCCTACTAATTTTATCCATTATAGCAAATTAGTAGTTACCACAATAAGAAGTATCAGCAAATCATAATTACCGCCAACAATTGCATCTACAAATATAAACAAAACAATGCAGCGTTTCACGATTGAACAATTTTTTTCAGAAAATGGGGGGAAATAGGGAAAAATAAAACATTTTATGAATGAAGGTACCCACCACTAAAAATCTGAAATAATTCATACGATATGATTAATTTTTGCGCTTAATTTACATGGGCATACCAAGTTATACCGTGCGTGATTATATTTTTAAATGACGGTGTGTAAAGCATTGGATCATAGGGAAACCCAAAATATTATATTACTGGACTCAGCGCCACCATGCGGCATGACACGCGCATCGCTACCTCCCGTCCTCTCAGCCTTATGGCACCCTTCGCGGTCTTCCACTTCGTTGTCTATGATAGAACTACGATCGAATCGCAGATATGCCACCTGGTGGTAAGAGGAAATTTTAGTTATTGTCATAAATGTTATGTTTCGTTTATCATTTTAAAAAGAAAATTCGCGTCATGATTTACGTAGGGAGATTCTTAGCTAAAAACCCTGTGGTATCATTTACTAAAACAAATTCGTGGTTGGTAAGACTGCTGGTACAACGTAGATGGCGACACATTGGTCCATGGCTTTTTTTTATATTTTCATTTGGGTTTCTCCGAGCGATCTCCGGTCCGCTACATCGATGGCGGACATGTTTGAAATCCTAAATTGTATCGGGCAGTATTAGAAATGGCCTTTCTTTTTGGTTTGCTTTATTCAGCATTTGTACACAAATAAACCTCAGCACAATATATTGCCAATACCATAAAAAAATTTTTGTATTTGTTGTACTTTCACATTACACACACACACATACACATTATTGAGAAGTACTTGTTGGTGGAATAATCAGAACAGACATCATCCTTGGCGAAAACAAAGGTAGATCACAGAGCATACAGGGTTCTAAGGTTACTACACAGCATACTGACATATTTCAATATTGAATGGTGAATATTTTGTGCACTGAACTCAAAAAGAAACCATTCTTCTCTGCTACTGCATTAATTCAGTCCCATAGTTGCAACACTTGGCAGTTTAACACATTTGATGACACTCGTTTTGACAAGCTAATCAATTATTCGTTCTTGTGCGGAAACCCATCGCTTCAAGACCACAACATTTAATCTCAAATGTCTAAGACATTCTGGAGTGGTTAACTGGGGTACAGGATGCATAGGTACCACATCACACAGTAGAAGCTCCTGTCAAACATTGCAAAACCCAAGTGTAATAAATAAAACTGTACGAAGAAACAAATTTTTACTTTACAGTGCAAACTACCTTTGATACAGATTCTGTAATACGGTTTACAGTGGCAAGTTGGATCCAACTGTCACTATTTTCATTGGATGTATTCTGGTCACGCACTACTACTGAATAAGATGCATGATGAAACTCAGGTCCTTGTTTGTATAGGACTACATGAAAATGGATTCCATCATTGTGAGTCGAAAAAAAGAATTCAAATAAACATAACATACTGAAATCTCCGCCAAACTTAAGACCCGATCGGACTACCCAACCAGACAATCGAAAATGTTGATAAGATAGATATCTAAGAATAGATGGTGGTGAGTAAAACATTTTTGCAATAAAGCATATGGCTAAACATTTAAATTTTAAAAAGGTCACGCCTATTGCACCTCACCGGTGAGGTACTCCAATGGCCAATACATGCTATTGCACCTCACGGCGGCGTTGCCAAGTTTTATTATTTTTTCAAAATTTATTTTTCGTCTGCCAAATTATTTTTGTTTATTTTCGTCTGCCTAACTTGCGCTAAGTAATTTTACCACGCTGATTGTAACCAGGTTAGATTAGAAACTCTTCTTTCTTTTTGTTGATATTGTTTGATTAACAATGCTGATTTGTTATTTACAGGTGTGTGTGTGTGGAAAGGAAGAGGGATTGATAGCAAAGAAATCTGTTGGAAATCACCAAGTACAGCACAGATTTCTTTGCTATCAATCCCTCTTCCTTTACAAACACCTGTTAATAACAAATCAGCATTGTTAATCAAACAATGTCAACAAAAAGAAAGAAGAGTTTCTAATCTAACCTGGCTACAATCAGCGTTGTAAAATTACTTAGCGCAAGTTAGGCAGACAAAAATAAACAAAAATAATTTGACAGAGGAAAAATAATTTTTGAAAAAATAATTTGACAGACGAAAAATAAATTTTGAAAAAATAATAAAACTTGGCAACGCCGCCGTGAGGTGCAATAGCATGTATTGGCCATTGGAGTACCTCACCGGTGAGGTGCAATAGATTTTACCTTTTAAAAAAGGTTGGGGTTAGACTAGCTTAAGGTTAAAAAATGGCTAGGGCTGCTGATTAACTGTAGAGAAAATATTGAACATAAAAAAAAAAAAAATTTTACAGCTTTTTGATGGGAGATAGTTGAATATGCAAGTAAAGTAAATTTAATCCCATACCGAGACAAAAAGTTGTTGGTAGTTTTCATAAACAAATCCCAGATTTCATCCAGATTCAGGAATTTCTCTTCAAATTTAACTTGTAAACATCCAACAACATAACTCAGGAAAAATGCTTCTTCAACCATTAAATTTGAAGTTTCACTAACATCACTGAAAGATAACACGTAGTCGTGGTAAAATATAAATTACAATTGCTAAAGCTACGATAGAATAATATGTTTTTACTTCACAGAGGATTTAAAGTTAGGCAAACTCCTAGAAAGATTTCCTTTCCCAAAACAACCCTAAATGCAAGATAATTGTTAAATTAGTTTTACATAATTTTAATGGGAACTAAATGTGTTGCAAACCAAGACCGTACATAGGAATACAATAGCTGTTTTTGCTCCACATCTTCGATTTCTACACTGCAACCATTAAACCTTCCAACGATATAATAATTCGGTGGAGAAGAAGGTGAATATATTACAGTACCAAAACCTTTCTTTCTTTTGAAGAAATTTTCTTTCGACATTTAAGCAACGAATAACCTTACTTAAGGCATGCTTCAGGACACTCACTTTGTCAGCACTAGCAGTAGCAGCAGCAGCGATTAACTGTGGAATCACTCCACAGGACCGGGTAAAATCTAAAATGTGTACGTGGATGATAGACACGTACCGAATCTACCAATATAAACCAAGGCCTACTTAATGGATAAGGCCTGTAAACTTGTATATTCCCCATGAAGGCGACAGAATTCCCATCCCTGCCCCTGTGAGAGCCAATCAGACGAAAAAAGGAGGCGAAGACTTCGCCATCTGGCGCTCATAATCCTTTAGGGTTATTTATCCCTGGTTAAACATGCGTTCGATGTGAAGTAGCGTGGCCGAGTGGTTTAAGGCGCTGGTTGATGGTATAATTTCTTTCGGAGGCATGGGTTCGAATCCCATCGCTGCCACTTATTTTCACTTTATGCCTCAACATTTATATTATTTATGGATTCTGAGCACCAGATGGCGAAGTCTTCGCCTCCTTTTTTCGTCTGATTGGCTCTCACAGGGGCAGGGATGGGAATTCTGTCGCCTTCATGGGGAATATACAAGCTTACATACAAGGCCTTGTATAAACTAACAGAAAACAGCCCAGCTGTTTGCTGTTTAGTCTGCCACAGAAAACATCACGTACCGATATATCATGGAAAACTCTGTGGAAGAGAAGAATGCTGTGAAACTAGGACTTCTACTGTTTTAATCTTTTTTCCAGAGAACAGGCAGGAGGGAAAACGCGGCGACTGATAATGGGAATCTCCCATAATTTACCATGAGCTGACGGCGGAAAATATTTCTGTTTATTGTTTAATAATACTTTATGTTTCCTCCGCATATCTTCTGAATATTTCCAATTATTTACAAGAATTTTCTTGTACATAGATAATGTAATAATAGACGTTTTTAAAACCTCTGCATAAATGGTGTTTTATTCTTTTTCTATTATTCAACAAATTCATCAACGAAATGTCACAAGTTACGGCCACTGCACACGCCATCAGTTGGCAAACTGTCGTACTAATGGTTGCCATCTCGGCAGAATTTGTATGGGAAAATTCCCCAAAACCAGCGTAAAAGTCATTGAGTCATAGACCTCATAGTCTTAGTTTATGACTGCAAAAGCTAAAAATTATCAATATTCTCATGCATTATGCTGTTTTTTTTTTTATTATTTGTTGCACAGTATTGGAAAACTGATTGTTAAAAAAAATCTTAGCCTCCCTAGGCGTGTTTGAACATTCATATAGTACTGGAGCGTCTAGGTAAAATTCATTTCTTTTTGTTTTATGTCCTTTTAGATTGTTTTTAAGGCAAATTTCAATAAAACTACGATGAACTTAATGTGATAATAGATAATGAGCTGAAATTCGACGTAAAGATTTAATGGCGACTTGGTATTTTCCCAAAAAATAAAAAAAACCTCAAGATTTCACACTTGAGTGGTTCAGAGTTGCATTGTTTTTTAATAAAGAGACACACAGACCGACAGAGGCAAGAAACAGTTTCTGATCAAGCACGAAAATGGTTAAGTTTGCAACAAGCTTCTTGGCAGTGTTCACACTTGTGGCGGTTGGTTTTGCGGGCTTCGTCGTCACGTTGGAGACCGCGGAGACAGCATGCCCACCTCATCTGTGTCCTACAGGAAACAGCTATGCTGTAGTTGACCAGTCATCACCAGATTTGTTTACAGCTTCTAAACCCACCTTTACCGGAAGCTCACCCGATATTCTGCTAGAAAATGAACTTGCATCTCACTTGGAACCGGCAATTGTTTTGAAAAAAACTATTCCGGGAATAGACCAAAATATGGTGGCCATTCTGTCATCTATGGTTTCTCATGGTAGTGAACACAACACAGGAGAGAAAATGGACTCTAAGAAAAACTTCGACCTCGAAGAAAAAATGACAGGCCTCATGTCATCTATTATGTTCCCAGAGACAAGTTCATTAGTGATGCGGGATTTATTGGACACGTCGATGCTCCTTGAACAGCAAGAAATGAACCAGGATATTAAACAGAAAATGCTTCATATCTTAGGATACATAAGGGGTCGGCAGGAGCACGATCAGGCTATTAAACTGAAAATGGTAAAGCTGTTGTCAACGATTGTTTCCGAAGAGACACATGAGGCCGTCAAATGGAAAATGCTTAAACTTCTCTTGAAAATAGCTTCACAAGAAACAGAAACGGAAATCAAGTCGAAAATGATAGCAATCCTTCAAGCTATTGACAAGGAGAACAACACCGGAAAAAAATTGAAGGCTGCAAGTATTCTGTCTGCAATCGTTGACTACCACACCACAGATGAAACAAGATCACAAATGGAAAATTTACTTTCTACGATAGTAGCTCCAGTGGAAAACTTTGAAGCCATAACTAAAACAGATACAGAATCAACGATTACATCTGTGAACAGAGATTTTGGAGATCAGCTCGACATCACAAGAAGTTCGGAAGCCCAGCTTAACACCAAATTAAAATTTTCAGAAATCCTCACTAATATAATTCACGAAGTAGACACACAGGAACTGACCTTTGACCAGATATTAGAACTGACAAACGTGCTCTTCAATATTTCCCGTGAGGATGGAACACCGACGGCGGACACGAGCGAGAAAGAAGACATGGTTAATATACTTTCGAACATACTTCATGATTTTAAGGCACTGGAATTCGATGTTGACCAGAAATCAGAAATGATTGAGGTACTCATCGATGTTACCCGTGAAGAAAAAACTTCTGATGCGGATCCTGTTAAGAAAACAAACGTGCCTAACATATTCTCGAAAGCTCTTCATGGTCTTACAGCATTGGAATTGGGCGTTGACCAAAAATCAGAAATGATTAACATACTGTTAAAGGTTGCTCGAGAACCGATAATTGTTTTACAAAAGCCCATTCCGGGTATCGACGAAAATATGCTAGCCATTCTGTCATCCATGGTTTCACGTGGCAGCGAACACAACACAGAGGAGAAAACAGAGTCTTCGAAAAACATGGACCTCGAAGGGAAAATGACAAGTCTCATGTCATCTCTTGTTTCCCTAGAAACAAGTTCAAGAGAAAAATGGGATTTGATGAGTACGTTGTCGAAACTCCTTTCAGAGCAGGGAATGGACACGGATATTAACCCGAAAATGTTTCAGATCCTAGAAAACATAATGGATCGGAATGAGCATGACCACGCAGTTAAACTAAAAATGGCGAAACTCATGTCAGCAATTGTTTCAGAAAACACCGATGAAGCTGTCAAATGGAAAATGCTGAAACTTCTCTTGAAAATAGCTTCACAAGAAACAGAAACGGAAATCAAGTCGAAAATGATAGCAATCCTTCAAGCTATTAGCGAGGAGAACAGCATCGAGAAAAAAGTGAAAACCGCAAATTCTCTGTCTGCACTCGTTGATTTCCACGCCATAGATGAAACAAGATCACAAATAGAGAGTCTACTCTCTATGGTAGTATCCCCAGTCGAGAAAGAAGATCTCCTGAACATATTCTCGACAATTCTTCATGATGTTAAAGCACTGGAATTGGGCGTTGAACAAAAATCAGAAATGATTAACGTACTCTCCAGTATTGCTCTTGAAGAAAACACAGCTGATGCGGGAGCTGCCATGAAAACGGCAATGACGAACGTGGACATGCTGAACGTATTGTCGGAAATTCTTCATGATCTTAAAGCAATGAAATTGGACGTTAAACAGAAATCAGAAATGATTCACTTACTTTCCAGCGTTGCTCGTGAAGAATACACACCTGATGAGGGGCCTAGCATAAAGAGAGCAATGATGAACGTATTTTCGAAAATACTTCATGATCTTAATGCACTGGAATTGGACGTTGACCAAAAATCAGAAATGATTAATGTACTCTCCAGCGTTTCTCGTGAAGAAAACACACCTGATGCGGGAACTGCCATAAAAACAGCAATGACGAACGTAGACATGCTGAACGAATTGTCGGAAATTCTTCATGATCTTAAAGCAGTGAAATTGGACGTTGAACAGAAATCAGAAATGATTCACTTACTTTCCAGCATTGCTCGCGAAGAATACAAACCTGATGCGGGGCCCAGCATGAAGGTATTTTCGAAAATGCTCATGATCTTAACGCACAGGAAGTGAACGGTGACCAAAAATCAGAAATGATTAGGGCACTCTTAAGGGTTGCTAGAGAAAAATACCACAACTCGTGCGGACCGTTCTGAGAAAATTGATATACTAAACGTACAAAACCCACCCAACGATTAAGTACAACCTCCTTTTTTTCAACGCATTCTTACGGCACTACGTATCTCAGCAAAACTTAAATATTTTTTTAACCTTTATAGCTAGAATTTTTTTTTCTTACTTCTTCTATCTGGAGAAAAAAATTCTAGCTCTAAAAGTTAAAAAGATATTTAAGTTTTTCTGAGACACGTAGTGCCATAAGAATGCATTGAAAAAGGGAAGGTGGTACTTTAGTCGTTTGATGGGTACTTATAGGGGGGGGGGGGTAACAACTGGGTGGGTACAGGACTTATGATCGTTATCTAATAAAAATGTTGCTTGTTAGAACCGAAAAATTTCACGAACCAAATACAGCAAATGAAAAAAATTTACTCTTATTTTGTTTTATTATCAAATACTAAATAGTGACTAATACCCTCTTGCACGATGCGGGAAAATGTTTCTCATGGTCCAACAAGATTATCGAGGAAAAGGACCGAACGAAAAAGGACCCAATGAAAAAGACGGTTTTTTTCTTTTTAATAAAAGCGGTTCTTTTCCTCCGTCAAAGTTGGCCTTCTCCTCTAGCTTTTTAAAAAGTTCTCTTTACATGTATGAAAATTTTACCAGACACTTGAACGTATAAGAAAAAGCCCTGATGAGTACTACAAGAAGCGCGAGACTTAAAACAGAGACTGGTTATTATTGCAATATTGCTTGCATTATATAAAAATGGCGCAACTTGCTAGAGGAGTCACTGAGCCTACTGGAAGTTGCCAATCAACGGGTTTATAGTAAGAAAGAATTATCCAGGATTAAATTCTAGAGTATGCCGCTTTTCCCCGGAAGCTGCATCTCCTTGACATTGCATAACCATCAACAACTTTCATGGAGGTGAAGGATTCCTAAAAAAGATAATACTTTGTACAAAAATCCGTTGATTGTTGGTAATCTACGAAATCTGCATGTTGTGTAGCTCCGCCCTTTTCCTCCACAAACCTTGGCATGTTTTTCGTGCAGATAATAAATTTAAAATTTTTTCCCCTAATGAGTAGTGCCACGAGACGCAAATCACTATTTATCCAGCATCAAAGTCTATAATACCGTTTACAAGATATAAGTACAAGTAGGTACAACTCAGGAAAAGGGAGTGGAATAAAAGTCTTGTAGAATTAAGATATTTTACCAACAAATGGAGATTTTAAAAAAAATCGGTGTTCTATTTGTATAGGATGCTGAACAGAACAGCTGCAACACCATCTAGGTAGCCCAATGCAAACTCTTCAACGCAAAGGATATCTCACT
This sequence comes from Daphnia sinensis, assembly GCA_013167095.2. Lineage (NCBI taxonomy): Eukaryota > Metazoa > Arthropoda > Branchiopoda > Diplostraca > Daphniidae > Daphnia > Daphnia sinensis. Next base: position 1,469,948 of record CM023190.1, read on the forward strand.
GACTACTCCTGGTTAGGGCTTAGGAGTCGGCACGAGGCTATCGGGGCATCGTGGCAGGTAGGGCTCGGCCCCGATTAACCGAGAACCAGCTTACTTCCAGACCAGAAGGTACTGGCAGTAAGCAGCCAAAAAAACTAAAAAAAGATAATTTCATGTATGTCGCGCCAGTGCTTTACGGTAGTAAGCTGGTTCTCGGTTAATCGGGGCCGAGCCCTAGTGGCAGGGCATATCGTTGCCGGGCTTTTGAGGCTCGGGGTGAAAAAAATTCTGACTCTAATCCAATTTGGTTCGATTGGGGTACGCAATCGGTGCTTCAACCCCGATTGCAACCAATCGATTTATGCAAAAACATAATAACAATCTTAAAAATTGCGTCAAGTCATCGAGGCAACCTTCTGTTTTTGCCACGCTCCATTCTGGACGACGAAGGGGCAATTCGATTGGGCTCCGAAAGGTTTTTTTCGTGGCGGGATTGGTAGAGGACCTCGATGAGAGCCAATCGGGGATGATTGCTGCTCCAGGTGTAGCGGTTTCATATTGTTCATGGCCAGTCCCAAGACTGGAATTTGCCAAAACTTATATCGGGCTTAGATTTGTTCTTTTTGCCTGCGACTCACCAGCAATTGTGAGCTCTACCTTTTAATTCGAATCTTCTCATTAGGGTTAAATGTGTCTCATCTCGCTCCGCGTTTTTCAATTTTCCTCCGGCCTACAACACACTCCTTCACCTATTATCTCGCATTATTAAATTGTAACGCCCTGGAACTGGCACTAAAGCTCCCGCAGTTGAGGCCAATTTCAGCCGCTGTCGAGTTCCGACACTGTATGTAAAACAAAACTGGTGTATAGGATCATCATTATTTAGTGTAACGATGAACCAATCTTGGAAAATACAATCCTATTAATACTGCCTTTAGGAAATGCACCTAATTTTTAAAAAATGTGAGAATGAGTAATAATGAGAGTTATACCATTGTGTGGGATAATCATTCTGTTCTTCGACTGCTAACGAAATTCCATCATTAAAACGCATCAAAAGGATACAATTTTTTATTGCAAGCAACACTAACTTACACTCATTCACATCAAGTAAACCGCTGAAAGGAAGAACAGTTGATATTTCGTACATAGCTGTAGCCATAAAGGCCTTTATCATTTCTGCGTTGTATAATTAATCGCCGCTAATCTGGCAGTATTAAAAACAAACGACCGCTCTTGTGTTGCCGTGAAATTATAGTCGTGTAGACTGTGACCAAACCTAGCTTTGCTGATTAATGATTGATTAAAAATTCGAATGGTCAGCGACCATTGTGTTGAATAAGCCAGCAGACAGCAGTCACATGCATAGTTCAAAGCGAACTGGATTTGTTGGCTGACCATCCCTCCAGATGGTTATCCTTTACTGGCTGTCTGCATTTGCATATATAGAATAGCTATGGATACAAGGCATTCGACAGATATATTTGATCGCGTTTGGTTTGACCGCTTGAAATGAGGGGGCCTCCAACTGACCGATAAGGTAGACCAATGAGACATGTTTCGGTTGACGTGATGAATTGGACCTTGTGCCCTGTCGTACGTGAGCTTGTTCAACAGCTATTCTTTTCTTCCTATTATTTCTCTTCTCTGATACGGGCTAAACTTGTTTCTTTCTGTCTCCCATTTTCCTTTTTTTTTTTCTTTTCTTTTCTTTTTCTTTTTTCTTTTTCGATTTTTGTCTTCTTCCCCTTAAATCGTGTCGCTCCTTTTTTGACCATTACTAGCCCAACCTTCTACCTCGTCCCGTAAGGAGTTCAGCACCAAGCCGCCATTTGAGATGATATGAATGAATAGAACATATAAATGCAGATAAATGCCAGATTGCTGCCGTGGCGTTGGGGTGATAACCTTGGTCAGTTGGAAAGACGAGTCATACCTTGAATACTAATCGTTCGCTGTCAACACCATGCTATTTATCTTGCTGTTTGTGTGTGTGTGTATTTCGTTTCTTATTTATTTAATTTCCAGGCTGTCCATCTCGTTAGCTAGTAGCTAACTTGGCTAGTTCAACCCATTTCTGGTAGACCCCTCGTTTCGTGTGTGTGTGTGTGTGTGTGTGTTTTTCTCGATAAACTCAGTCATCTTGATTGTTCTTCGAAAACAAAAACCAGTTCAATGACATTAGTATATACTTTATTCATTACGAAGACCCGAATCCTGATTAAACCGATGGAAAGGAAAAGATCAACAGAAAACAATTTTAACTAACATCACAGTCGCCAAAAAATGATTTCAGATGCAACAAACTACCTCTAGACTATCAACTATATTTAAAAATTGGTTAATACTCTTCTTCTTAGTGCATACTTCTGCGGTTAGAGTTACAGGTTAAAGTCAGCGTCAAGTTTAACCATAGTTAGGTATAATACCAAGTTCCCGTGAAGGTCCTGCAAACTCCATATTTTAAAAAGTAAAACAAAATAAAAAAACACAACCATCACAGTCTATATTCTATCACCTTCACAATTTCCCTTAGATGAAGCTTCAAACTAATGAGCCGTGGTCGGTCGTCTCCTTTTTCTCTGCTTCCCATTCCAAATGCAGCGATGATGCATAGCAACGAGTGTGCGATGAAACTCAGTTGAGTTTTTATCTGATGGGACGGATACCAACTGGCTCCTTCTTGCCGTTCTCTCCTGTTGTTCTGCTTCCCCATTCGTCTACGTCCACTTTCTTATACGAATCAGCTTAAAGACTACAAAATAAAAAGAAAAAAACTTAAAAAGGAAGAAAAGCCAAAAAGAACAAAAAAAAAAGAAAAAAAATGTCTGATTGTATCTTGCTGGCGTTTGTACTGAACTGGATCCATCTTTAATAGTGGATATTTAAAAAAAAAGTAGCGGACCAACAGACTTTTGTTTTTGTTTTGTTTTTCGTTTTTGGTGGTTGTAATCAGTAACCACGGAGAAGCTATTTGTATTGTAAGTCAGGGGAAATGGTATCTGCCGTAATCTTATAGATCGTAGAACGGTTTGAATCTTCAATGTTAGCAACACCGCATCGAGTTCTAAAATAAAAATTTATGATTCTCATGAAGGTGAATCCGTAATTTTACCTTATTAGTCTACGCTTGGGAAATCATTTATGATTATATAATATGGTTACCAGATTTTGTTTCTCCCGGAAAAATGGGAAAATTCATTTTTTCGAATGTTCTCGTACGAAAAGTCATGTAAGGACATCAACGATTTGGCATATAGTCGGTTGCAGGGTATACTTACTGTATTGGGAAAGCAAGGGCTTCAAGCTTCATGTAGGAAAAATGCATATGCAATGTTGATCATGAAGCTTGCAACCGTTCTCAAACGCCCTATACGTGATGCGCATTAAATCACGTGAATTTTACAAAGCATCGAAACCTTAGCATTCACTTATTCGTCACGTGATTCCCACAAATGATTAAATCACACATCTCCCGTGTTTGAGTTGACCCGTGTTTCACAAGAATCACGTGAAAAACCTTGGATTGTGTTTTTAGGAGTGCTAAAATCGACCAAAGTCTTGTCTCGTGTTAGTGTAAAAAAATAATCAATTCGTGTGTTTTAACGGTGCTTATGTCGTACACAAAAATGCGGCGAAAATGACCCGCGTAATACAATAGGCCTATAGGTATTTTGGAGACCTATACCCAACACTCTAGAATATTTCAAGGTACAGTATAGTGCTCTATATTATTAGTGTTCAACTTTACAACCCCTTACATTTGGCAAAAAAAATTTTTTAATTCACGTTTTCTGTATTCTTTAGTCATATAAAAAAACAACCCGTATTTGACGGAGTAGACCTATATGATAAAAATATACGTAGTCTCTGTTTGTTTTTGGATGGGCATAGTGATATTATTCTTTTATTCAGCAATGAATGGGTGTAAGGAATTTGGGTAAAGGACGGTTTGTTTCCTAAGCGTGATGAAATGACAACAGGCGTCACAGTTCTCGAGAGAACAAGACCATGTTGGCATTTCTATCTCTTTTGAACTGGCTTTCTGTATAAAAAATGCACTTAGTTCAATTCCATTCCTTGGTTCTTGCGGCTTTCACGCGTCTAACGCACAAGGTTAGCTAAAATCCGCGTGATTCACCCGCCGGGCTGTTTTGTGTTGACATAAGTTTACATTCTGGAACCTATAGAATTTGGTTTGTTCTTTCCCAATTACCAGTGGCTCGTTTCTCTAGCATCTCCCGTTCTATTAGATGATGCTGTTCTCTATTTTTTTTTCTATTTTACCTCAAAACTCTCGCGTCGTTATTCATAGGGACATTTGAATTAAATTAATAGCAGAACAAGAAATAACTTAAACATCGACACTTCGGTAGAATGTTTGTTTTAGAGCAGTTTTTTATTAACGCATTGACAAACGCAGGTCTTGTTCTATACAATTCAATGGTGTATTCTCTACATCCCATACGTTTTCTCCCAACTCCCCTTCGGCCATACATTTACAACAATTATTGTTTTGTCATTTACTGTGGCCTTAGTGAAGCTTTATACTCAATTATAGCATTCAAAATTGCTCTTTATGTTGTTGCTATTGGCAGTTCATATAGCTTCCAGCCATGGCTAAATTGTTAGCTGACGCCTTGATTAAGAAATGTATTGACAAACACGGTTGGAGCGGGGAGTTATCACTTTGAAAACACCTGAACCGTTTACACAAAAACGATCAAAGAGTTCAGGAAAGAATGAACTCACAATGCTTGTTTGGCAAATTTATGGGTGTTGCGCGATTCGCAAAACAAATTCAATTCGATGTCAACGAGAGACATAACGTTTGTGGTGAAAAAAAAAACAATAAAGAGAGTTCGTTGGTTGGAGGAATTTCAGGGGGGCATATATATTATGCCCGGGGAAAAAAGGCAGAGGATAAACATTCCACAAATCGAACGTAACTGCGCCAGCAATCTGGCCGTCATCCCATGTAGTACCTCGATGCAAAAATCATCGTCTCGAATCTCCAATAATTGGCGGCAGTTGTACACACGGATCAGTTGGCATCATATACATACAGCATCACAGTTGCTGCATTTCAACTGAATGGGAAATAGACGTAAGGCTTTGGGAGCACTCCGTTTCGAATTTCAGCGCTTGTTGTTTGTAAATGGGACAGGCGGATGGGGATTAGTTGGGCTTCTATAGTTGATCGTCTTGGCCATACGGCCTCTCTCTCTCTCTCCGTCCGTTACAATCCCCCGATTTTCATCGGCCACAGCGTCCAATCATCATCCAGTCAGCATTCCTGTCAAGTTTGGTGCTAATCAACTCCACCACTTGGATAATTCCCTCTCGTTATCGCATACGCCGCTCTGCTCCAACCTTTTTTTTTTATTAACGGCGGACATTAGCAATGCCGCTATGAATTTCCAATCATCTTTCTATAGCCTACATTCAGAATCACAGATTATGAAGGGCGAATTAGAAAAAAAAGGGAGGAAATCAATTGAGAGAGGCTAACCTAACAGGACCATATACATACGAGATGCACACAATAATAGAGGGGGGTACGGGGGAACTGACGAGATGTGGAATAAAAGCTGGAAGAGGGAATAGAAAGAAAATGACAACAACACAAAAAGAATATCTAATAATAAAATAACCCGTGTTGCTTTGCAATCGCCCCCCTTCACCCCCCTTCTTTTACACTCACCATCGCTCTCCTCTCGTCATCTTTGACGGTCCTCTTCCGTATCCTCTTTCGGGAACCCCTGATTTCCCCTCTCTCCCCTCCGCTTTTTTTTTTACGGTGACTATATATTGAAACCCCTCGTACCGCAGTTTTTACCCATACTACAGCATGTATAACCTATCCGCTTTATTCCGCCGTTTTGTCTCATCTCTCTCTCTTCACTTTCCCGTTTTTTGTGCCCCCCCCCCTTACTATACTGTCAGACTGTCCAACGCGTTTTCTATACTATTCTAGATCCTCTCTTCTTTTTTTTTTGTATATATTTTATTTCCTTTGAAATAATATAACGATCGAAGCGCGGAGCTCCACAAAAACCCCAAGCCCCAAACCGTCGTCTCCCCCCCGCTTTGGATTCCTTATACAACTGTATCAGCCGCTCCATCTCCCTGCTCCTCTTTTAGACGCTGCTAGCATTTAAACGAACACGTAGAGAGAAGACACAGTGCGTATCGTATTCCACATATAGTTTTTTTTTATTGTCGCTCTTTGCTTTCTCGCCATTCTCCATCAATAAGTAATGCGGCCCCAAAGTACTTTACATTACGCAACCCATCGTCGTTTGAGCATCATAACTCCCGTTGGTGCATCAATCGATACGATTCTTATCCCTATTATGCAATCACGCAATTCCTAGGTGACATACACCGAACATACGGTAAGAAAGTCTATAGCATATCCCCTGATTGGGCATTTGAGCATCGATTTCAATACATGCATATATACATGTAAATAGCGGTATTTCATGATTACAGATGGCTGGGTCATGCTAATAATGAGAATCGTTCGAAATCCCATTGCTGATTTGGTTTTTAGATTATAAGAGAACAGGAAAGGAATAGTTGCGAAAGATTTGGCAGCTTTTATTTTTATTCAACCAAATGTGGCATTTTTTGTTTAAGTGAACGCATTATTCGCACGTTGAACATCGACGTTACGATAAAGCAACATGATTTTTACTGTCACACCTACCGTATCCAGCAAAAAAAAACTAGTTTCTAGACGTAGAAAATAAATGAGCTTTCTTATTTTGCTGTGTTTCTTTTTCTGATCAAACAAAACAAAAAAGAAATGAATATATTGGACTCCATTATCAAGCTATAGTGGGCTGCTAGTTAAATTTGAAAAAAAGAATCCCCAAAAAACTGTACCATCAACCATTCGAGATTGACTGAAAACACAATAAGCAAAGGACGAAAGAAAAGATGACGATAATCATCTTTCGTCTGGCTGGTCTTTTGTCCAGCATTTCACCCACATAACCAGTGGTCGAGCCTGGCGTTCGAGGCGGCGTACATCAGAGGGGAGGGCAGTCAGAAAATTTTGACCAGTCAGGTCACGTCCGATTGCGATGCGACACACACACACAGGGCACGAATGCACGCACGCCTGGCTTGGCCTGTAAATACAGCCATACACAAGCATTTTTTAAAAGAAAAAGATCACTAGAAATAGAGGAGAAGGCAGCAGTCAAAGTGGAAAGGATATCAGACAAACAAAAGGGAAAGAAAAAAAAACACAGATTTGTTGCTGTATAGCCAACGAATCGGCTTCATTTTTCATCTGCTCGTCGTTGGGCCAGTATTTGACGGCTCTTTGCTCCTCTTCTCTTTTTCTCTTTCGTCTCTCCGAAAAGAAACAAAAAAAAAATGTCAGAAGTCGTTGGCTTTTGAAACTGTTGCTGTCCCGTTGGCTGTGTGTTGTTCTTACCTGTGGGTCCTTGTTGAGGACAGCGACTAATGGCCCATCTAACCTATTGTAATGTTTAGAAATCTGTCACGAAACTCACAGCGAGCAGCAGAGGTATAGACGTGATTCGTGTTGCTTAAGCAGCCGAAGGGACCAACGGCTACTCAGCCTTGACCATCCACCACTCGGCCAGTGTATTCACAGTGATTTAGTTGACGATTCATTGTGAACATATAGACCTATATCATATGGGGAGAGTCTTTCGATAGGCTACGTCTACACCCCGCAATCATTGGGCACGTTTTAACCATAGGGTCGGACGTTATTATTGTTTGAAATTTTAGCTATAAAGAAATTAGTATTAAAATTCAACATTAAAAAAATCAAGGCACAGCAAAGTTAGTCTAGAATATCACTCGACGCAGAATATCACTCGATCGCAGATCCTAAAGAGATTTGAAATGTATCCTGTAGTCTTTCATTTGTTTCTTTGCACGCACGTATAGCTGCGGACCCCTCTAGCGGTCGCTGGGGAGCCATCCTGCCCAACAATCGAAAGGCTACTGTTCCTCAACCCAAACACAAGTTTCGTATCTAATCGGTAGATCGGCTCCCGAAGGACGCAGAAAATGGAGCGAGATTTCGATCCACCGATGCTATACAAATCATATGTGTGCGTCATCAACACACCTAATAGAAACATTCGCCGTTCCCTGCTGTGTCTGTTATGTAAATTATTGTTGGTTGCGTAGACTGTGGTGTGACGACATTTTGAATCAGGGAATTTGAAAAAAAAATGTAAGTTAACGAGGTTAACGATGTGGGATGTGATCGCATTTTTCCTTTGTGGGCATTTCTAAATTGCAAATAGAAAAGTAAAAATTGAGGCGGGGTTCGCTGTCAACTGTTTGTCTATACGCAAGCGTTGCGACTCTAAATGATTATGGCAATAAACAAAACTTGTGTGAACCAACACAATTCTTCAGTTTTTTTTTTTTATAAAACTCGAGGAAAAATGTTCTTTTGCGAAAATAAAAAATACAGTAGCATATAAAAGGACTGAAAAATTCACTGAAAGTGCTGGCGTTGATTCATTAAAGGAATAGTAGACTATAGTTGGAATCAATGTTGACGTGTTTTTTGTAAACGCAGGTTGTTTCGACATGCTGAATTTAATACGTCGTAACAGCGTAGCGGACAGCCATTGATGGATGCACAGAATTCGTGAGATCGCAAAGATAGCCTTGAATAAGGCAATGATATGTGTGCTCCGATGACTTGCCAAATCAGTGGATGCAAAACTGCACGAATCGAGCATTAAAAACAAATGGCGTATACATCGCCTAGTTGCGCCATGTCCAGTTTGTATGAACCTTGCCATTCGTCTTCTCAAACTTATAAATGTATAGCTATACTCTTCTTTTATTTCAAAACAATTTCCAATTTAATAAATTGGAAGGGATAATTGAAGATTCGCCTATACCCATCCACATTGCAAGCGATATCATGTCAAAGGTTTAATAAGCTCGTACTCAATCTTTAACACATACAACACATTCTGTAAAAATTGTGTTGTGTTTGAACGTGTTCGCATTTTGAAGCCGCTCTCAACTGCAGTGGTTCAACTTCGATTCTTCTAGAATTAGAGATTATATAGCAACTAAACGATTATACTCTCCGGCTAAAAAAGAAATTGATTGGATGATGTGGCGTTTTATATATCTTTTACGGTCCCCTCTATCAATAATTCAATGCGCATGACGAACTCAAATAGTGCTGGACAGTCTTTGGCACGAATGTATTTATTTTTCGCATTTCGTAAAGGGATCAAATATGACAGGGCTTTCAATTGGTACGAAGAAAACATTAGTAATCTAACTCTAACGCGAGCAGTGAACTTTTGACGTGAAATAGAAAGAGGGGTGGGAAAAAAAAGCAGAAATCATTCTTATCAATTATTATTATTTTATGTTCTGCCGGCTCTAGAAAATTCTTTTTACAAGGGGTTGGTGGTCGAGATTTTTATATAACTGGTTTGCTTTTCATAATAAGCTTACGTCGTTCTGATACGCAATAAGATGAAGACAAAAATTCGCATATTATTATAGTTCACTAATACAATGGCGAAATGGCGGCTTTCAACTGACAGAGATTCGCTATATGAAACCGAATGTACAATTTGAAAAGACAATTTAAAAAAAGAAATTATAGAACAATCAAGGGAAGCATTTTTCTATTATAGATTTTTTGTTTTCCCTTTCATCTTTTAAAATTCCCCAGTTTGATGATTCTACTTGAATTTTTAATAAGGTCTCCAAACCGTTTTGGTTGGATTCACAATAGCCGTCGTGATTGAAACGGGTGTCGTCGTTTTGCCGTTGGTGCCGTGCGTGACGCCCGTCGGAGATACGCTGGTCGACGACGGAGAGCCGGGCTCGCTCTTGGTGCTCTCTTCCGGCATCAATGCCGGAGTCACCTGGTGGAATGCTGATTTGGTGACGCACGTCGACTCGGCGATTTTGTCTTTCAGCGCCGACGATTTATTACGGTCGCACTCCGGCTTGCTCTTGCTGACGTCGTGTTGTTGTTGTTGTTGTTGTTGTTGTTGCTGAGCGGCAACTGGCTGAGGGGCCACGCTGAGCGCTGTCGGCGACGATTTGCTGTTGCTGAAGCCGTGAAGTGAGTTGATGAGAGACGTGAGCGGATGAGCCATGTGAGCTTGGCCCAGCAGCCGCGGATTGATGTTCAAACTCAAGTTGAAGTTGGGGTTGAGGCTGTTGGCGACACCCGAAACGGGCAGGGCGGGTAGCAGACTGGGTGGAGGAGTCGGCAGCGGCGCCGTTGGCGAATAAGCCAATCCGGAAGGCGGATAGTTGGCCAAGGAGGGGACTAAACCATGTGGCGGATGTGACGAGTTGGGCAGGGAGGCTGTGTTGGAAGGCCAGCTCAGTTCGGGCCTGTCTGCCAGTGATGACGAGTTGTTGACTCCTATGAGCAAAATGAAAGAGAGGCACATGAGCACTCACGTCTACAAAAGGCCAGCGGGCCAAGAAATGAATAAAAAGACGACACAGGCTCCTCCCACTTCATTAATAGTTGATCGGTATTCAAGAATACATTAAATGGAAACCTTGTAATGCTATCCCCTCGACGACGTTTCGGGTTTACCGCACATTAAGTTTAAGTCTTCCGCCAACGACGATTTGAATCACCCTTTTTGCATAACGGTTTTTTTTTTTTTTTTTTTTGGAAATATTTTTGTTTTTATTTTAAAAGCTGCACATGTTAGTTTACATGGTCAACTTGAAAGCCGGAATTGTTTAAACCCAGAAATGGTTGTCTGTTTTTCGCGTCGAAGGAATAAAATAGAAATGAAATCAAATAAAAGTTCAGGTTACACCTGGCAATTTGAAGTTATAAATAATCTTGTTGGTCACATTTCAGCAGTATTTCGATAAACTTCGAAAATAAATAAATAAATAAATAAATAAAACGCCATTCTACGAACTGATGCTATCGACAGCAATCGATCTTTACGGCTAAACTGGGTACTGAATATTTTTATTGCCGACCGTAATTTTAATTTAAGGGATTTTTTTTTTCAGCTGCAGGGCTCGCATTCCAACTTTGAAATTCTTGCTTGTAGACGTTAGCTCTTACGTAAAAGAATCATAAACGGTAAAACAAAATAAAAAAAAAAAACTACACGAAAAGGTTAGAAAACTCAACGTCAAAACAAATGTGTTTTGATTTAGAAGAATAATACAAACAATTTGCGTTAACAACCGCTTGATGAATCATCACCCCAAACCGTAACGATTTTTTTTGTTATATACTGGCATACATAATTTCTTTTGATCGAAGCAATAAAATTTTATGGCTGTTGTATCACTATATATGTCTGTCTGTTGCGCTTCGTTTCGTCTTTCCCCCTCCGGGGCAGGTTCAATCGTTACAAGCGTATAGAAATGTTTTTACACGTAGTGGCTTATATAGCAAAAGGTCTATAAGAAGGTAACGTTAGCTGTGAAATTACCTTTAATGAGAGCTAGAGGGTCGGTCATTCGTCTCGCGTGATGGTGATCCCACGGCGGTGGACACGGCAAATTGGCCAGATTTCCCATATTGGCACCGAACTGACCGAACTGCGTCAAATTGGAAAGGTTAAAATAGGCCGGGTCCAGCCAAGGTGCCTGGAACAAGGAGAATGGCCCAAATGGTGACGGATGGCCTGCTGCAAATAATAATAAACAAAAAGGGATGCCTCAAATCAGTCCAAAGGCCATAACGAATTGTTTCGTATTTTTTTGGTCTAGTTTTCAATTGCCCTATGGTTTTCACGGTTTGAAATATTTACGTTAATTAATGCTGATATAGCGGTGAGCACAGAGATTCCAAGAGCTATATAGTTATAGTGAACAGCTGATTTTGCGAGACACCCAGCAGCAGCTGGAGCCTCGCAATGAACGAAATGATTGGGAACTAAACAGCGAGACGTTTATACCAGAAAGCTGTTTGCGTTTGCAATAGACGAGTCTCTCTGCTGTTCGTAGTCAATAAGCGTCTATACACAGACCAATGCGCCCGCTTTTGAAAAACAAACGAGCCACGTTGTGTATACACATTCTCGTTACCTATATATCGTCAAACGACCCGATCCTCAAACATGTAGATGCCTTGTTTTTTTGTGTTCATTTATTTATTTTCCCAGCGTGATTTTTTTGTTGCGTGTGCGGCTGTGTGTCGGCGTCGATGTATGTGTGTGTGCGTGTGTTGTTGGGGGGCCACGCAACCGAGTGTCTGGCAAAAAGGCCCCGCGGACAGAGATGGGGCACCCGGTTTTTTACGGGGTGGATGGGAATGAAGCTGCATCTTTGTTTTTCGGCTTCTTTGAGGCTTAACCTTCTCTAGGGAAAATAAACAACTAGATCCCCCCCCCCCTCCTCCCCGCTTGACGGCAATCTTTTTCGGCCGACCATAAGAGAGACGGGCGTTCGACGGCAAAGTTTAAAAAGAAAGGGGGGGAGGAAGAAGTAGTTGGATGCGCATTATATACGTAAGCATCTCCGTCGTTTTTCAAAAAACTGCAGCTATATTGTTGTTCTGCTGTTTTCACGCAAATGCATAACAGTTTATAGCGAAAGATGTCTCTCACGAATATTACGATGGCAATAGTTATAGGCAGCCAATACAAAAAAAAGGAAAGCAAAGTCTTCGATGTTAGACATTTTTTTTTTTTTTTAAGATAAACTATGTATTTGGTGGGGGTTAACGTCGGCAGCTGCGTAGTATTTCCGGTGGGTATCCACCAAAATACCATCAATCGATGAAGGTCGGCGTTCTGGCAAAGGAAGAACAGCGTGGTCAACGATTTTTTTTCTTTTCCTACCCCCCCCCCCTCTCCCCGCGCCCGTCGGGAGTCTTTTCGTTTATGTTTGCCTTTGCCCTCTAACATGTCCTAGTTCTTCAATACATTTTAAGCTGTTAACTCTTTATTCATTTGACCCGTTTAGTTAAAAAAACACCCTTGCTTTATTTGCATGGACTGAGTGGCTATTCGGGCTAATAAGTCATGGGGAAAAGGCGTGCCAAAGGGGTAGCTATAATCTTAAGAGGTTATAACGATCTATTCAAAAGAAAACAACAAAAAGAGGCTTGAAAAATGCGATGACTTACGCGACTTGGTGCGCGGCTCTCGAGGTCCATCCACCGTCACTTTAATGGCTTTGTTGTAAGTGGTCACTTGAACGGGCGACGAGCTCACGATGATCGATAGCGTGAAACTTTTACCTATATAAAAATGCAAAACAAACAGAATTGGATGATGGATTCAGCAAGATTGTAGGCCCTTTGGCTCTGGATGATTGTCCTATACTATACACTCTCTCTATAGCGCTCAATGGAGAACTTCATTTTGCGAAATTTGTTTTGGAATGCATCTGGCCGGGCCAAATGCATGGGGCGGTTTTGATTCCTAATAACTCTATATGCAAGCGGGTGAAGCATCTAGAGATGCTGAGATTCGAATCAGTTATATAGCCAACCCCACAAATGCCACATTCCGCAGTGGGCATTTCGGGGCTAACGTTTAAATAGTTCTATACATACTATACAGCGGACGATGAACTTTGCAACTCGGGAATGCATTTGACCGCTAAGCCAAAATGGCATGCTGCACCAAGTATACCCAACTGCTGTTTTGCAATATGCAAAATCCTCATTACGAAACAAATTCCTCATTTTCAAAACGACGATAGGCCAAAAAAAAAACAAAAACGATGATGGCCTTTTACCTCTTCCCGATCTGCCAACGAAGCGCAGGTCGCTGAATTTGGCCACTTGGTTCTTCATGACGGCCGTGTGATTGCGAAGCTCGCAGCAGTAGTTTTCATCGTTGCCGGCCCGAATGGCCACCACCGTCCCGTCGGCGATCTCCCCCAGAGCCACGACCCGAAAGGCGACCGGCAGCGATTTGTTGGACCGCCAATGCGTCGGCAAGGCCGTGCACAAGAAGTACGGGCTGCCCGTCTGGATGAGCTCGCCCTGGTGGTCGACCATAGTGTCGAAAGATGATGTCGAAGACGACGACTGGTGTTGAGAGCGTTCCGGCATTAGAACTTTAGTTGACATCCGGTAGCAAAAAATCGATCGGAATGGAACCCGACCAAGTAGCTAACCCAATGGATTGGGGGGTCAGAGAAGAGAAGGGGGGGAGAATAAAAGAGGTACGGATGCGAGCTGGACGCAGCAGAGGGCAAACAACACTATAAAGAGAGCCGAGTTTCGGCAAGAAAAAAACAAAAGAAGAGCTGAAGTGAAAGAAAACAAAACAATCTATGACCGATCGGGTTGTTGTAGCCACAGTGCAACTCTGTCATAGCCTGCCCGTGATGGCACTATATAGATTCTCTTCTAACCCTTTACTACCCCCGCCGCTCTTCTTTTTGATTTGTTTTTTTTTTGGTATATAGGTTCTTTCCCTGTGGATTTTTCTTTTCCTTTTTTTTTTGCTCTCGGCAGCGATTTTCACTTGTGTGATTTGTTTTGTTCTCCTCTTATCGTGTCTGCAGCTTTTAAAACCGAACAAGTTTTTTTTTTTTTTTCTATTCTATTTTCTTCTTGGTGTGTTTTTTTTTCTTTCGTATTTGCTGCACTCTCTCTTCTTTTCGTTCGGTTTCTTGACTTTTCTTGGCACGGGTCCAGAAAGAGTAGTGGTGGTGGTCGCCCACTCGGCTTGTTCGGCGGAAGATCCTTCCTTTTTTTCTATCTCGTAGCCGAGAAACGGAGGAAGTATATATCCAACCCTCTCACCAAAAAAGAAGAAGGAAAAGAAAAAAATGTCTAGTCGTAAAAACTCGACGCGGGCACACAGATCGATGAGGAAATCACAACTGGGGTCTCGGCTAGTTTTTTTTTTTTCTTTTCTTCTTTTTGTCGTTTATGGCCTCGGCTTTTTCTCGCAACCAAAAAATCACTAAGGTCCGGTTCGTTGTTGGGTATCTATCTCTCTGTCTCCTTCACTCAACTTCACTTTCTTTCGCTGTCAGTCTCTCTCTCTCTCTTTTGCGAGCGTGCCGAGGGGCAGGCCAGCGCTCCAACACACACAACAAGATGCAAACGAGAAAAAAAAACAAAAAGTCCTTAGGCCACGCACTGATGGCGTGACATTGTTGAACGCCGTTGTGTCACTTTCCTTGCACTCGAATGATTATTTCTTCTTCAAGAGTGCCAACAGTTTTGGTTAGAATATAACTATATTCACTGAAGATAAAAGAGCGCGCAGTATCCCGATGAATAAAGCAAATGCGGCAGATAATTTCAAACGAAACAATTAAAAAAAGAAAATATTGAAATGAAATCCGAAAATAAAAAAGTTAAAAAAAAAAAGGGCTTGCGGTGTTTTGCGACGCGTCTTAACAGCCGAGCTGCTGACAGCACACAGCGCTCTGTGTAAAAACTCGGACGTGTGAGAGTTTGGGGAGAGCAAAAGGAACGAGGAGGCACAACTGGATGGTTTGTGGCGGTGCCGACCAAGAGGAAAAGGATAGGAGGGGGGGGGGTTGGGGAGAGGAGGGCGTTGGCGGCGTTTACCAGTGGCAGTTTCGCGGGTGGGGGAGGAGGGACGAAGAGGGGCGCTAACAGCAGCAGCAAGCAAGCAAGCAAGAAGCGGTGGTAGCGGAGCAGCGAGAAAGTCAACCATACCAACCACAGTGGACGACCCCAGAAATCGCGGTCGTCGAGCGCGGGAAAGGAGGATGGGAGAGAGAGACAAGAGGAGGAGGGGAAACTAGAAGGGGGAGAAGAAGGGGAGGTGGAGGAAGACTCGATGACGAGCGAAGAGAGAGAGAGACTGGGAGATTAAAGAAGCTCTTTGGCTAGAGCTCCCCTCGTGATGCCAACTGCCGCAGCTGCTGCACACACACACACACACGTATATCGTCCCTCTCTCTCTCTCCATCACGCTCTCTTCTTCGGCAAACCCTGTTAGTTTTTCTTTTTTTTCTTTTCTTTTTTTCCCGACGCTTTTTTGGCCGCGCTCTCAACACCGTCCTTACATTCAAGTGATTGGTCGACGCTGGCCACCGAGTGGGAGGAGCCACCGCGGTCGTGACATCATCATCTCTCATCGACTCTTTTCCATCGTGACGTCCAACCGCTTCGCTTTACCCGATGAGTTCCCCCCTCTTTTTTCTTGTTGTTGTTATTCTTGATGATTTGATTTTTTTTTTCTTTTGTCAACGCGTAAATTTTCGTGTGCGTCTCCAGTTGAACACGCGAATGCAGAGAGACAGAGAGAGAAGCTAAATGAAGAACGCATCTCCCCCCTTTTTTTTTGAATCGGCGGTGATGTACAGTTGCGAGTTGCCTTTGCCACTACATCAACCAAGGCAGACAAAAGGAGAACAATTTAAATGGAATTCGAAGGTGGCTATTATCTCAGAGTCTTTCGGGAATTGACGCAATATATAGCCTAGTAATATACACATTTTCGGACTATATACTCGTTAAGGCGGCTAACCCCGCCTTAACATTTTTATTTGTATTTTTTAAATGTTGTTGTAGTTGGGACGTCCCCATATGTAGCTGCTAATCTGACGGTGACGACATGATGTACACTTAGGAGCGGTATAGCCGGGGAGGTGCCTAACACATATATAAGCAAGTGCCACGCTTCACTTATAACGCTTATAGATATATAGGGTCAGCTGCTGTGCCGGTGCGGCTCTTTGACCGTGCGTAAATCAGAGCAAGCAGCAAAGCACCCAGTGGATTAAAGAAAATAAAAAAAAGGGGGAGAAAACAACAAAAACGAAAAAAAAAAGGGGGGGGGGCTCCATCAGCGAAGCCAATTTAGATGTCGATAAATCATGGAGAAGCCCAGAGAAAGTGAGGCAAAAACGAATAGGGAGATACTATACTATATACAATGGAGTGTAGTACTATATTTATACGCGCACACACACATATTATAGGCCTATATGTAGTGTGTGGATTCTGGAGAGAAATCTGGAAAGAAAAAAGGGAGCGATTCCAAGTGCTGGGCCTTATAGCGAGAAACGATATATAGTATATATAATATAGGGAACGTTGGGTTTGTATACATCAAGTCTGTGACGGCAAGGTCTTGACAGCTGGAGTGCCGGATGGGGAGGGCAAAACGGGGGGCGCGTTCTTTTTTTTTTCTAGATTTCTCTATATATACGTCTAACATCCCCCTCTTGATCTCCCCCCCTCACCACCCGTCCCTTCATGTTTTCCTACTGTTCATCCGCGCACTCCCACTCGAGCCTTCCTTATTTGTTATATATCTATAATTCTATATAAACGTATAAGAGAAAAAGCAAAAAAAAAAAAAAAAAGAAAGAGAGGGGATGAAGAGGACGTGAATGCGGCGTCACATCGGACTATTGTCCCCCCCTCTTGCATCCGTGCTTTTTTTTTTCTAGTTTGTGTAGTTGCTCGCTAAAAAAGAATGTATCTAAGCCATAGACGGAGCTCTATCACGTCATGGGCCTGGGCATATATATATACACCAGAGATGCCACAGTGGCACATCCGAAGCCAACACACACATATATATACAAGCTATTCAGCGTCTATAGGCTTTTATAGAGGGAAACACAATTTCCCAGATCGAGCCCTCTCTCCTCTTGATCGCTCTTTCTCTTCAGCTCTTTTTTTTTGCCATCTCTTTTCATCGATAAACTTGCCGCATGGTTGAGCGGCTAGACGCAAGCTCAGCATATAGTATAGCAAACCCTCAAAAAAAAAAAAAAAAGAAAGAAAAAACTTCTGCCAGACTTTACAAACTTAAAATAGGCTCGTTTTTTTATGTGTGTGTTGAAAGGCATAGAGCACAAAAATCAAATGACCCTATATACCAATTTTTCGAGAGCTATGTATTTGTGTGTGTGCAAGAGGCTAGAAGCAAAAAAAAAAATACTATATAGGGAACGGCTGCACAGTTCTTTTTTTTCACTTATATGTGCCCATTCAGAGACCCATTGTCACATGTGGCTTGTATTTGGTACCTCAAAAAAACTTCCAGGTCCGACTTTCAATAGGTAGCACGCACCGGGCCTTTTTTTTTTTTCAATGGAAGTTAGACTGCTGACCCAACACACTGAGTATACGCTCAGAGAGAGTGTTCCAGCAGAGAGAGAGGGAAAGATACAAAACAAAAAGTATTTTCTCATTCTTTTATCGATGTGTTGTAGTTACTATATATATATGTCTCTTTTTAGGCCTTTGATCCAGCCCGAGCGCGCGGAGTAGTGGTTTACTCGTTATCCCTGTCAAACCCATCACGACGTAGGATTCTTATACTTCAAAGCCGCTCTTCTTTTGTCAGACTGACCTCTACTTTCCTTGGCTTTGGAAAAGAATTTTTTTTTTCTTTCTTTCCTTATTTCTCTTTTTTTTTTTTGAGATCTTATTCTATCAGGTTTCACGGTTGGTTTGCCTTGACAACAAAGCACCAGCGAGGCTGTGTGTGTCGAAAAGACCAAATGGATATAAAAGACGAACCCGAAATTCCATCGTCTGTATATACGCGCATTTCCATGATCGTCGCATTCCAACGAACGTTCCAAACGCAAACTGATGCATGTATAAGAAAAGTCAACTCTTCATTTGATTTCTTTGGCCATGGGTTTTTTTTTTGCGGACCGCAATTCGTCACTCGTTTGATGTCCTGAAAGTGGGCCAAACAGCACCGCCAATTCGGAAACAGTTGGAACTATAAATTCTTGACATATTCATTGGTCATCGTAATCGCGTTATCGGTAAACGCCTTGTAATTCAATTAAAAGACAGCCGCCAAACGACCACATGTATATAGGGTTTGAATCGCATCAATTCACGCGAAATCCTCTGATATTTTAACTAGGCCTTTTCATTTCAAAGAAGAAAACAGAGATTCAAATTTGATTAGGCCTAATCGTAGAAAACGATGAATAATGCAAAGGGAATAAAATTTTTTTTTGTTTTCAACGATTCACCGGTCGATATATATATACACAACAGCCGTAACATATTCCTTTAAACCATTTTCTATATCATCATACATAATCGACTGTATAAACATATGTGTGTACGTGGCGCAGGGTAAGGAAGTCTTCCTTTTCCACGGGCATTTCCGTTGCCCGCACGCTTGGTCATGTCAGGCCACACCGGAACTGGGAGCACAGCATTCAATGATAGAAAGGAAAGACTCGGGACGGACGGTTCTTATCAGCCGAAAAAAAAAAGGTTGCACTGAAAAAGAATAAAATAAAAACAACAAACAACAAAAATAAGTCTATAGAAGTTGGAATAAAATCAAAATGCTGAAGAAAAGGAGGAGTCAGGACCCCCCCCCCCCCCAAAAAAAAAAAAAAAAATCGGATCCGGATGCGAAGCAATATTTTCGTTATGCAGCAACAGCCTCCGAAGAAGAAAACAACAAATCCTTGTCTTATATGGCTCAATTTTTATGGCACGTGCGATAGGTTAGGTATAGACAGACGGGGTCAGTGGTAGAGTGATAAAGGCATATGTATTCGAAAACCCCTTTTGGGGGTAGCCTTTCTCTGCTGGAGACTTGAGCGAGGCTCAACACGTATACACACGTGCACCTCATCGGCCAGCAGCATGTAACGTCTATACTATACCTGCTGTTTGTTCAAACTACCATGAAGGTGCTGTGTAAAAAAAATGTAAAAAAAAAAAAAAAACTAAAAACGGCTGCGCGTAACTGCTTTATTTCAGGAGGCTAAAGGAGGGAGGAGGCAATAAGTTGGAGAAAAAAAAAACCAAGACATTTACAGAGAGGAGGGATGAGGGTCGGCAACTTTGTGTGTAGCAATCGAGTTATAGAGAGGGTATAAAAAATAAAACAACATTGAAAAAGAACCTGAAATTCTCAAAATATTTAGGCTTATATAGCCCTACTATCTTAAAGACCCTTTGGGATAAAAAGGTTCATGAGTCTTAAGTCGAAAGACATCGAGAATTTGGGCTCCACCTCCGTAAGGAGAAAACGAGGCAAATGACTTTATGTAACAAAAAGACGGTGTGTAATATAGATTGTTAATTTTTTAAGGTGAAACCGAAGTTTAGTTGTTGGGAAAAAGGGTTCAGCAAGAGGCGATTCAGCATGATTGTTTTGTTCTTGTACGGGGCTCTTGAAGGTTCAACGTTGTAGCCAATGCGGATGTTTTTCTCTGCTGAGTATATTGGCTATGTGTGGTGTAGATTAGAGTTTAACCGTTTGCCAAAGCTCTTGTAGCGATGCTGACAGTTAATGAATTGGTTGTGAAAGATTTTTTGTTTTGTTTTTTTGGCCACTTGTCGATGTATAGAAGACGTGCTCGTGTATTGGCAGGAATAGATGGCCATATCTGCGCTATAAATAAATATATACTTTTACCTTTCACTTTCTTTATCTTGTGTCGATGCTCATAAATTCTATTTTGCTCTCTCTTTGTGTCCGTATACATACTATATATATTTTTTTTGTGTGTTTCCTCTATGATAAACACGAGTTGTTAAAACGTTGTTTTGGCCCGTGTCCGATCGCAGGTCCCCCCATCTCCTATAGCCACTCGGCGTCATAAACGGCATTTTTTCTGGTCTGGCCAGCCATTTATTACCCGTGGCCCGTCTGCCATTTTAAGGCGAGGACTTCAAATAAAAACTGAACACCGTTATAAACCCCAGCAAAACCCAAAGAATTTTCTGCTTGCATTTCAATTTTTTCTTTTAGGTTTTCCTTTTTTTTCGGCCGCATGTAACAAATCATCCACGAAAAGTATGAGCTGTTCGGTAAAGTCAGAAAGTTTTATTAAGACTGCCTCGTGCCACCTCACAGATTTTCATTTGGAATGTTTCTGTTTCTTATTTTTTTTATTTTTTTATTTGTGGGGGGGTTGTGGAGTGTCTTGTACGACGACTTATATAGGCTTTTTGCCTTCCAAATAAAGAAAATTTAAATGTTTAATTTTTTTTAAACCAGTTTTTTCTTTTAAGACATCAGTCGGAGGTTACGGTGGGTTAGCCTCCGTTGAACTTGATGGTCCGTTTCGAAGAGACAAGTTGAAAAGATAACGACTATACATCGTATTATATTGATAGGCCTAAATTGATACATGCTTCCATTTTCAGGGCTTCTTTCATTTCAATGCGTATAATGATGGTTTAAAAAAAAAACAAGACATATTAGAATGATATGTTGGTCAATCCGTGAAGTAGGCGTGGTATCAGTTCTGTACTCGTGAGGGTTCGAACTCTCCATTGGTTGTATATATCTAAAAAAAAACCGCCCGTCTTTTGGACTGCAGCTGCACGGGCTCGCATGACACAACAGGATTTCGCCACTTTCGCTTAGACATGTCGTCCATGTAGATGTTCTGAATGTAACACTCCCAGTGGGTATGTCATCTATTATCACTAGAGAATTGGGGGTAAAAAAAAGGGCACGCAATAAAGCTCCAGCGCTCGAGCTATATACGTATATATCAAATGGTGATGTGTCTTTTCGCTGGTTATATTATATATCTATCTTTGCAATAGACATTTGATCGAGTCACATGTTGGGGAGTCGACCTGCTGCAACTTCCCTTACACACATTTGTGTGTGTGTGCTCGCAATAGATGAAAACCCTCTTATATAGAACTCCACCGTGATGCTTTCAACCAATTTTGGTAGACCCAATTTGATTTACTCCCACCCGACCCGCACTTTTGCCTTCCGCCATTATTCGAATTATCTCGGGATGAGAACAATCTATAAAAGGATATACATACAAAGTTGCGTGCAATCCAGAGCACAAAAAGCCGCTCTTTGCCCAAAGTCTTTGCCATCAGAAATCGAGAAGGGAAAATAAAGAAAAAGAAAATGTCTATACATATACCTGATGGTCTGTAGCCGGGATGAAGCAAATGAAATCGACTTTCACTTTTGGGGCCTCTCATTGGCTCGATGATTTTAGTATACGCATACTTGTACATCGTCCAGTATAGTAATCAGCTCCTCTGCCAAAGCTCGCGTAAACTGAGGCTCTCAGCATTTATTTAACGAAGTCAAGCTTAATGTACATTATATTTCTGAACTTATTCAGGCATCACGTTGTTGTATAGAAGAAATATACATGACTTTCAGAGGACGCATCGGCTCGTAAAGAGCTTAAGAGCGCTTTCATATTTTATTAATAATTGAAACTTTGTCCCGTTTTCGCGAAAATTTAGCATAAAGCCCAACGAATTTATTTTGTATTTAAAGGTCGAATGTAATCATTTTGACCGTGCCCCGTCGACATGGAAATATATTTCGGGCAGCAATTTACCTGTTCGGTCTATTCCACTTCCTTTTCTTATAACCAGAAGTGAGCGTAGTAAAAGCAGCGGCATAAGCAAAACACTTCCGTTTGTTTAATCCTTTGAAAAAAAAAAAATAAAAATATGTACGTATACACTTCCGTTTATCTTTTCCCAGTCTTTTATTTTCACCTGTCAAAGACGTGCTCGCACCAGAACGAAATGGGCCGTAACCACACCTGTGGCTCTCGTTCATCTGTGCACTATTCAAATATGCAAATCAGCAATTGGAAAATGGATATAATTGGTGAAAGGCTACATCTATAGGCTATTCATGAAATAGAGCAGCTGTACGTATGCGAAGCCTTCTTCGGTAGCTACGCGGCTGTGAACTACTGAACAATTAAGGTCGTCGGCAAGTACAGAGAAAAAGCAAAAAAAAAAGGGGAGGGGAAACTAAAATAGTCAAAAGTGGGACACCGTATAGTGGCACTAAGCGCGAATTATAGTGGCAAAATATACCTTTATAGACATGTTGGTCGCGGATATCGCCCTTTTCATCCCCCATTCCGCCCTTTCATTCTCTATCCAGCATTTCATTCAATTCGTCTATCCCATTCGGTCCATTTTTGGCACTTAGTGTAAATATTGGTTTCAAATTGAGGGGCTCCCCCGTGAAATGTGGCTGCATATTTATATGTATATAGGCTATGGTCGTTTGCCAATCATTTTTTTTCTTTTACCCTTCATACCTCAGTTCCTATATTCAACATGCTGAGGGCGACCCGTGACCATCTGAGAATCCAATAAAAACAAAAGCCCACCAGAAAAATGGCGAAGAGAATTTAAGAAAATGAATTAGAGGGGAGAAAGGACCCACCAAAAAAAAATAAAGAACCTATTATCGGCTCACTGTGAATGGCCGTTTTGAAAATTGTGCTCTTTCTCTCGCTTCGACCTCATAAAAGGATGCAGCTGTTTTTACAGTTGACAAACATCCAACTAAGATATATGCAGTATGTATAGACACAGTAGTCATCTGCTAACGATCGGCCAATGGCAATTATCCCTTTACTATGTGCGCTCAAATTGGCAATAATGCCGTGGTAGGGGGTCATCTTTTAGTAAGCTTCTTATAAACAATTAAAGATGCTATTTACTTTTGCTGTGATGTGTGGGAAAAAAATATGGGCTAGAATTTTTACGGATCAACATGTTCGATGTGGTGGGCTTGTTTATACCATCTGAAAAAAAAAATCTTTGGAACTGGTGGTGGTCCGTATATTAGAGATATCATTTTGATAAGACAAGATGGCGACTCAGCTTTTTTTTTTCTTTTCTTTATTATTGTTTTTTTTTTTTTTAATATGACGGACTCGAAGAAATGTGCTGGTCCCTGTTTTATTTTATTTGAATTTTTTTTTTTTGTTCCAGGGAAAAGAATGTGGCGCTTCCAGTTTTGACCATCTACATATAAGTAGACATTTTGGATTTTTGTCCAAATACGGGAAGAAAAGGCCATTGTTATATGTGTTCCGAAATACCTGCGTTTCAACAAGGGGGGAAAACGAAATGCTTTAAAAGGCGGCATCATTCGTTCTCTCAAACGTATACAGCGTACCCTGATTAGAATAAAGATAGCGACAATTTACAAGGCTTGTATATATAGTGCGCTGTTGTCACGGAATACATTCACGACCAATAGGAGGGGGGGGAGAGAAAAAATAAATAAATACAGTGGTTTAGGCCTATATACATACACAAACGTACGCCCTAATAAGGTATGCTTGTCTTATAAAGAAGTATTGGAGATATGTTTTACATAATGTCACGAGTCGATGAGTTATGACGGGGAGGTTCTCAGATCCGGTATAAAGATCCATGAAAATAAAAAAAATTATAATCATCAGATATTTTTTTTTTAAGAGACAATCTTCTATCAGCAGCCGATGCAATTATGAAAAACAAATGTTGCGTGTCCTTGTGCAGCGTGTAGTACATTGCGATAAGATCCAGTTTTGTTTAAATTTTGAGTGATATAATACGCAGTGATTCTTTGAAAACCAAACTATTTAAATATTTCGACTCTGGTTTTTTTGAGTTCTGGTTTTTATTTTGACATGATTGATCGTGATTAGCAAACGTATCCGTGTTTCAAAGATTGTTTCTTTAAATCACGTATGACATCTGGTCAACGGTTCCTAGTAAAAGACCACCACATACTGATGTGATTTTTAATCTGTATTTATACAAATATTATATAGCCAGATTTTTCTTAATTTTATCCGTTGGAGGGGGGGGGGGGGGGCTTCCGATTCCGGGACCGGTTCGTCTTGCATAAACGCCGTCGGTTTCCAGCGGAAACGATGCATTTTTTTGGTATACAGGATTTTAGATCTTAATGAGCTCTTCACAAGGCATTTGTCTGTTTTCCTTTGGGTCATTTTAATAGCCGATGTCCGTTACAGCGTCAAGGGTTCAAACGCCATAAGTCTAGACGGTGGCCTATATACTTAAAAAGCATGGCTCAATTTCAACTGTAATTTCTGACATTTTAAGAAAGATTTTGTCTTAGTTCATCCCCTTTCTGTTTCTCAACATGTAATACACAACGGGTTTGATTTCTAAAGGAAATCGGTGCTGCAAGATGTGCTTTCCATAAGTACCAAAAATATATTGCATATAGAGCTATATATAAGAAGATTAATTTCCCCTATATATGTAAGAAGTCAAAAGAATTTTCGGGAATAGCTCTCAGAAATGAATAATGATATGCAAAAGGAGAAATAAGTTGACTGCTTACCATTGTTGAGTGTCAACTATATATATATATGCCCCGCGTTTGTGACCCGACCCACTTTCCGTTATCGCGTCAGGACAGGTCCCTCGGTTCACACAATTTAGCGAGACTGAGCCAATTCGTTTTCCTATTATTGTCGTTGAATTAGTTCCCCCCCCCTCTACCATCTTACCTCTTTTCTAGTTTTAGAAAGCCCTTCTCTTGGCTGCCTCCGTTTTTTTTTTCCAGCCACAGAATGTGTCGCGAGTTTTTGCAAGTAGCTATAGTCAATAACACTCAGCAGGGAAATGGCCCCAACGGTATAAACTAGTAGCTTTACAATGTCTGCTGTGCCCTAGCATTAGAGGGTCTAACTGCCTTGATATTTACAACTTCACGGGAACGGTAGTTGTTATTATATCCAATCGGTGTATATACCATACGATTTTTTGTTGAGCTACCTTATTTTTTTTTAAACGGTGCATGATGGACACATTTGAGCGAAGCGTACCTAACATCTACACGCAGGTATATTATATTCCCACTGAGAGGGCGAAGACGATCACCTTCCGTTCTGCCTTAATAACCGTAAATGCAATCAGCGACGTATAGACGTGAAAATTGCTGTGTCGTCCTAAAAATATTTTCTGCATCCGTATAGAAATGAGGAAGTCAACGATGGAAGATGCGGAAAGGTATATAGGTATTTTGGTTTCAAAAAAAAAAAATATGCCAAATCACGAGCAGTTAACGCTTGCTTCTGTTTATGACTTTCACTGGAAATCGAATCAAGACGTTCTGTCCTTTTGTTTCAATGTCGTATAAATCATTTTTTTTTTAGTTTACTAATTAAATGAAATAAGGGGATGAAGAAAATGCCGCGGTTCTTTAGCTGCCTTTCGCTTTCAAGAAATGTGTATAGATACAATTTTTAAAAAACCAAGATAATAAGCTTTGTGCACACGCAAGAACAAGTTGAAGGAATTTGCGAGAACTTGAAATGGATACTAGTGCTGATCGCATGACAAGATGTGACAAACAGGAAAAATGAACCCCTTTAATCATGTCAATCAGCACCGAATGACAATCAGAATGAATAGTAAGAATAGTATAGTTTGCATAAATTCTTCGGGAAAACACACATTTGTTTTTGCAGAAAAACGAATGAACACCAGATGTTAAAGGTCCTGTTGCTTTTGCCTAAACTGTTTATTTTCAGAAGGATCCCTGACGATGGCGAAGAGTAAATATTTTTTATGATAAAAAAAAAACGATCTCATTATAGACGTATATACACACACCAAGAAGACGCGAGAAAGGCGGTTGTCAGTAGCATCATGTTAATTTTTTTTTTCTAAAACGCGAGGCTGTGGGTAATCGTCTCGAAAAAGTCGTGCTATAAGGCTCTATATGTATGCCTTGCCCATGTTTTCTCGTCACGAACCGCAATAAAACACTGAGCTTATATGCAGACAACCCCCCCCCCCTCCCCTTGATATATATATGTATACGCCCTTAAATAGAACCGCCGCCATCATGGCGGCGGCGATGGCGCGACGAAAGGTGCATGTCGACTCTCTGTGTTATGACACTCGGAGCTGTTACATTTTTTTCTTTCTTTTCTTTAACCCCTACGTCAAGTAACACTTTTTTCTTTGGCCCATCCCCATCCTCTGGTTGGTTAGCCATGTTTTTTATTTTATTTTATTTTTTTTTTTAGGTCGCGATCGCGACTTCACCAGCTGCTAATTGAATCTTTTTTTGCGGTATCCTCTTGGCGCCTACGCTGACGTACATAAGCACGTATATACATAGACGGGCTACTGATTGTTATGGACTGCGTCGAGCCCTTCCGTTTGCCTCGCTCATGAGTTCACGTCGCCTATATTCTTAAGACTCGTAGAAAATAACAATAACCACAGACGACATGGAAAGGAAACATCATGGCTTTCAACCGCGAGACCAAGTTTTTTTGTTTTTTTTTTCAGCTTAGTTCGGCAATTGACCAGACAATGGTTGTGCCTTAATATACTTGATTGTATGGTGTACAAACCCAGTCAAGCAGTTCTTTTTTTAATTACTAGGTTTTTGGGTTGAAATTTAAGAAGCAGCTCTTCATGTAATTGCTTGCAGGAATCTGAAAAAAAAACCTAAACCATCGCCATTTTGCAAAAAGATTAATTGAGTTTTTCGTGAAATTATTGATCGCTCTATGACAGGAAACGTTGCGAATTAAAAATAGATAACATGTGTAGAACCCAGATGCTTCATCAAACGCGTTGATGTCGCTGTGTATACATTAGACGTGATGCATCACACACGTACATCATTGTACTACATTATTTATTACCACCAACATAAAGGGCACGATTAACTGTGGGTGTGTTTTTTCGAAGACAATAGCTGGAAAAAAAAAATGAAATAAAAGAAAAAGGTCCGTGTCGTAAAACAAACATTTCAACTTCCTCGCGTTCGAGTTGTCGGTGGGAATCTCTCTCACCGAGCTCTGCCTCGTCTCTTTCTTTTTTTTTTCTTTCGTTCTGCTCATATTAAATTTCAATTTCTGGGTTGTTTTTTTTTTTTTTGTGAGTTGTCTGTCTGTCTGGGAGACTCGTTGTGTCAGTTTTTGGTGCTATTGTTATAGCGAAGCATTAACGTCTTGCGTGTTGAATCCTAATGTAAGGGTTGGCAGCCGAAAGCCGCTACTCTATAATGACAGCCCTTGTCGTCACTGCAAAACACACACACGCCGAATGACGCGTTAGAATGAGAGAAGAGAAAAATCCCACTGCGGTCTATACTTAGCCGCCACTGTACACTTCTTACGGCCACCTTGCATGCCAAAACTCCGGGCCCAGCCAGAGTTTACATTATACATAGGCTACTATACGTATATATATATATATTCCCCCCATTTTGATGGCCAGTTTCGAAGACCAAAAACTTCGACTGGGCTGAACCACAAATTGACGCTCATTTCTTTCTTTCTTTCATTCTTTTTTTTTAGCCAAGTCGGGGGCCTGTATTCGTTGCCAACTACTTGTTGTTTCCCATTCTAACCACGAAAGAAATGCGAGAGAGAGACAGAGAGAGAGAGAAGCAAATGTTTGAGTTTACCCACTGAAGTAACATTAGCTACCGTAATACATGCTTTCATAGTTAAGACTTATTTTTTTTTTTACATTTTTTTTTTACGGTTTTAGTGACGGCAAAATATGTGTATAGCCATCTATGGCTACGTTTTTTTTTCTTAACCACGCGCCTGGTTAATATTTTCAGTTTTCTTTTCTGTTCGTATTATGTTTATTTTGACTGGTAGTTATAGTTTTTCGTCTGAGCGCTAATATCGGTGGGCACCACCGAGTTACGTTGTAAAGTGTAGGAAAAGTGTTGAACCGCAGGTAGCTATAGTGCGTGTTTCAGCCCATCAACTCCCGATTCTTAAAGTTTATTATTTTATCTTTATTCTATTTTCTAATACGATATATCCCCCGTGCGTGCTGTGTGAATGTTCCAAATATAAATGTTTCATCGGGATAGGGCAGGATGTTATTCTAACGAACGGTTAATAATTTGATTGCAATATTTGCATGTGCCCAGATGGAATTGATAATTCTTGAGAGGAAAATTTTAATTAAATCTTACTTTAGTATTACAACAGAATTTGTTTCGATGTCATTCGCCGTATAGCTCGTGTTCATCGGTCTAAATATTCGACATGTCTTTGTCGTTATACGCTGAGGTTGTATTGCCCTTCCCTCGCTACCTGCTCCTCGCTTGTGTATCAATTCGACCCTATATGTGTAAGCTGGTTATTTTATTTAACGTCCGTAACCCCAAAAAAAATTGAGACCTGAGGTTATGTTTTATGGCGCCCCGACATTGTTTAGATATCACTCGCACTATATCCAAAAGACCACTTTGCTTTATATGAATATGAAATCCATATACATGTAGTTATAATACTGCTTTTGAGGGTTTGAAATATAATATTTGATACTTAGCCTACACATCGACAGTTGTTTTGTGGGCTTTCAGGCATCTATGCAAAGCCTTATTGCCCCCCTTCAAAAAAAAAAGGGACTGTAAGGTTACCATTTTTTTTTTATTCCCTTTTCTTCTTCTTATGAGTTAGCCGACTTTTTACAAGCAAAAGCACAGCCATTAAAGTGTCTTGAAAAAAAAAAAAAAAGGGCGAGAGACTTTGCGCGCTGTCATAAAATGAATGGTTGGGATAGTAAACTGGCCGATAGTTCTGACTGATTACAGACCCAAACGGCCCTTTTTTTTTTCTTTTCTCGTTGATGAGTCGGTGACGGCGACACCAGAGCACACAGCCCTATCAATATTCTCCATAACATGAGATATGACTTTAAGGGATATGGAACGATGAGCAAAACGCACAGGACCTTTATAGAAAGCTGCTTTCGTGGTCTCGGGTATCTTAACAGAGGTTAGCCAGCCCCGCGCCGACCTCCTTTTTAGCGGGGGGTTCCACTAAAAAAAATACGTCGAGGCCCCTGTCCGTACGCGGCCAAGTGATTGGTCAGCCTTTTTTTTTTTTTTTACATACAGGCCCAAGGGTCAAATAGAGTTGAACGTTTTCGCTAGAGTGTTGGGCCTTTAAAAGGCAAGCAATCCACAGGACACTTGTCTCATTTCGCCTCAAGAACTCCACTTTGCTTGACTGCTCGAACGCTGGCAGTTGATCGATCGATTCTTACTCAGTTCGTTCCCTTTTTTGTTTTCTTGAATACTCAGCCATCGCAGTAGTACGTTTGGGGTCTAACGATTTCTCCGAACTTGAGAAGCACAACACTTTTCTATACGACACGAAGAGATATGGAGCTACTGTTAAGCCATCGACCTTCCCTTCACGACATGCACAACCCACCGGTTGGCAGCAAGTGTTCTCTATCGCCCGGAAAGCTACCGGATCGTGCAGTGTGTTCATCGTCTCAACACTCGTCAGCCGGTTTATCACCTGACTCCTCTTTGGATTCGTCCTACGATTTTTCTTGTTTCGGCCTGCCCAACGTGGACGCGGGCGAACTGGTGCCTACTGGAAGTCCCTGTGTTCTCGTTTCGCCATTGCCCAAACACTGGCGCTCCAATAAAACGTTGCCCAATGCGTTTCGTGTGGTCATCTTGGGAGGTGTTGAAGATGGAACGTTGGTCACCATCCGAGCAGGCAACGACGAAAACTGGAGCTCGGAATTGCGCAACTCGGTCGCTCAAGTTAAAAACAACGTGGCCAAATTCAACGATCTTCGTTTCGTTGGCAGATCTGGAAGAGGTCAGTATCGTCAGACAGTTTGTTTTTGAGAAGAATGATGGGACGTCGATCAGATGCCGATTCAAAGTGCTAATTGATTTGTTTGTTTTTTTTTTGGAAATTGTAGGTAAAAGTTTTACGTTGACAATCACAGTCTGCTCGACTCCGCCTCTAGTGGCAACTTACAACAAAGCCATCAAAGTAACAGTGGATGGTCCCCGAGAGCCTCGCAGTAAAACCCGTAAGTTTTGTTCGTGTCTAAAATATAGAAGGGCACTGTTCATGAAATTGATAGGCATATATGTGTCTGGTTGTACGTTAATTTGAAATCTATTGAACGCATTACAGGTCATCAATTGCAAGGTCTCGTGTTAGGGCCACACCATCATCGACCTTTCCTTCCATCAGCGTTCCCTCTACCCCACGATGCTCATCTTGTTCTTCGAGGTCAAGATCCGATGACCTTACGATTGCCTTCTTCGTATCAAGGTAATTTCCCCTTTTGCTATTGCGGTGCGATGATATCATTATTTTTTTTTCAATTGCTACATCTAAGTTGGATCTGTCAATTCGATTTAAGAAATATGCTGGAAGGATATAGTCTGTACTTAAACGCATTGATGCCCCGTAAATTAGCAATATTAAGCATTCATTTTAACAATTAGTTTTCGGTGATTCAATTTAGTGTTTCATTTGAAGGCAACCTGAACAAACACTTTTTTTAAATACTCCATTTCTCTTGTTTAATGTTCTTCGAAGATCACACTGAACATTAGACACAGCAAAAAGAAATGTACAAAAGGATTCTGAAAAAAAAGGGAAAATAGGGCCAGCCTAGTCTCCTCTTCTTGTCTTCCCTCTTATGCGAGTTTACAGCAGCTACCTCCTGTCGAAAAATTAGCCTCTTCTACTTGTCTCTCACACGTCCGCCCACTATGTCGAAGAAGTGTCGGGTATCCAAAGAGAGAGAGAGAGAGAGCAACGAGTAGCACAATTTTCCGGATACTAAAGAGGCTTGCCTCTGGCAGATTTACGATGGGTTCCTTTTGAAATTTGTCTCGTTTTGGCCTATTACCCGAAGACCCTTTCAGTCTTGGGATCAGAAAATGCCATAAGCATCTTTGAGATGTGCGGGGCTGGTAAGAGTGCTGGCTCGACCGGCAATAATAGGGGCGCCTCCCCGCTGACCGGAACCGTTCGCTCTGGCTCCTCTCTCTCATCTTCTCTTGCAACAGTCGTTTTCGAAACATCTTTGTCTTCTGTCATCCTCCTCCAATGTCATTTATGATCGTCTGCGGAGAAAGATTTTCTTATTATAAGGCTGTATATAGTACTTTGTTTTCGTTTCTTCAGTCATCTTTGGGGATAGCTGTTCGATTTTTAGTTACGCTGCAAGTATACCTCTTTTTTTTTGGGGGGGGGGGGGGGGGCAATTGAAGTGGTTGGGTATTTCAAATTTTAAACGGTGGCAATGATATCCGGAAAACTATTTATTTTAGAGCATCGATAATACCTACTGAACTATGCCTAATTCAGTTCCATACATATCGACTAAGTCATTTCAAATCGCAGCCATTAATTTGCTTATTTGATTATTATTAAAGGTTACCCTTCTGGTTATGACACTGGGCTAAACGTAGCTACCGACGAACCTGCCTGGCCTTCCAACTACATGAGTTCTCGCTACCCAAAACTGGCATTCAACGACATCCTTACAGGCCCTTCAGCAGCCCAGGAATCGAATGTATATGGGAAAAGAGACAGCCGGATGAATCCATTCGGCCTCTTGCTCCCTACCGATGTAGGACACATGGCCAAACCGTTCCCTGCGCTTCCATTCGCCGACCGCACACCGATGAGCATCCAACAGTTGCTGAAAAAGGCGGACGATATTACCAACTCTAATAACCTTTTGTTGAGCATTAACGCCAGTCCATTTTCTGAATCGCTCCTCTACCCGGGTGTCTCTTCTAAAAATAATGATGTCGAGCCCGCAGAGAAGTCGACCGCCACTTCGTTGTTAACCTTCCCAGTGGATACGACATCCACTTCGACGGGCCCGAAATTAAATGGTCGCAGTAATCAATCAGCCTCGGTATGGCGTCCTTACTAAGTGAACATGAACTTTCTAGAATTATATTTTTTCCTTTAATTGGCGTTACCCATCTACTTTGTAAATACTAGTCCGATATTTTATGTGTCATTGATTCAGCGCGTTATTCAAATAAAAATACACTTCTTTTATTCTCGCACATTGACCTACGGCAAATAACATCATTGTAATTCTTTATTTTTTTTTCTGATCATAATATGATTGCGTTTTTCTTGTCATGGACGACGTTTAGGCAACACTAGTATAGTCCTGAATGTGTAGACTACGAATCACATGCTTTATTGCCCCATAACGAAATCAAAAGGTAAAAATAGAAAGACATTATAAGGTCACACGTATTAGCAAACAATAGAAGTAAAAGAACAACTCATTTTTAAAGCAGCAGGGCTCGACTCGTTTGCAAAATAGAATTATAAATACTTGCATTCTGGAGATCACATATATGGCATTGCGGAAGCAAATATCTAGCGGGCCTTTTGAAATTCCACGATAATTTGCTGTTGGCATAGGGTAGCCTATACCTGGAATTTGGATTTCGTTGAATATAGTTTGCCTCTACATCCTTGTACGAAAAATAACTGTAAATGAAAATAGCAATGAATAATCGAAAATCGAGCGTCCAAGCCGGATGATAAAGTCACTGACGTAGCCTACACTGTCAAACACGATCAAAGATAAAGGCACTGACAATTTATGCTAAATGGGGAAATTTAACTCTTAAGTACGACTCTTAAGTAGGCCTACTATTTTTCTCAATCAGTCACCGTAATTGTTCTATTAACGATATAAATAACGATATTCTGATTTTACATATTAGGGCTCAACTTTTCCCTACGTTAAAAACAAATAACAAATTCTTAGGTTTATTTTTTCTTATTCCTTCAAGTGTTCGTTTCTGTCGTTGTCGTTTTAAACTACCCCCCTCCCCCCCTGCATATCTATGATGACACGCTTTGTTCTAGGGACGTTGGTTGGGGACTACATTTAGTGTATGCATTGAACTGCTTTTTTAGAGGCAATTCAGAACTATAATGGACACGTCTTTCAAGTCTCAGGAAAGGGAAACATTTTCCTAGGTAAACAGTTGATAAGTAGTGCACTCTAATAGGCAGCGGAAGAACTCCAGTCACCTTTCCAACACGACTCTCAAAACGTTGATAATTTTGGCTTTTTTTTACAGTTCAAAATAGGTAGGGTCTACAGCAGCAGAGACGTTTAAATCACTGATTTCCTTCTTTTCAAGGTTCCTAAAGGCCAACATATTATACCGTTTTAGAAATGACAACGAAATTGACACGACGACAATCGTGTGGCCTTTCAAATATTCCACTTTTGTCTTCGACACATATGATTGACCTTTTCAACTTGCAGGGTAAATTAACTGCTTCGACCTCAAGCTACCAAACCTGAGTGGAGAACACTGCAATACACAGCACGCTCAGTGCTACGTATAGGAAAACGCACATAACCGCATATCACGCATATAACGTTATTACCCTATACGTAAACAGAACAGCGGAAAACTATAAAAACCACCTTCCTATCCGATAATTTTATGAAAGTTTAAACGCTTATACTGTTCGTTTAAGGATTCAGTTTCTCTTTTGAGAACATTGTTGATTTTACACGATCGGAGACGAACTTCCAAGCCTACCCTCACACTTAAAAGAATGGGGGTGGTTATATGGTGCTACCTCCAGAGGAAAAGGCTTAAAATATTTCGTATATCTTCACTTTAGAAAGAAGCAGCCTAAACTTCGATTTTTCTAATGACAGCTTAATTGCATAAATTTTTTATACTACCACCTAATCACGGCGAATATGGAAATAGAGTTGGATTATATTCGCTAATCCGTTAATGAAGAAAAGGGATTATTTTCGTTTTCAAAACAATGATTTTGCTAGAAGTGTCAAGTGTGGCTTATATGTAGGCTACAGGTTACAGAGACCTTAGTCACACATTTTCTTAGCGAAATATTATATTTTAATTTTCAAAAAGAAATTGCTCAAGATGGGATGAATTAGAGGGTTAAGTCTGATCTTGTTTCTTCGATCACCGACAATTAATTTTCGCAATAATTCTCAGTATAGTTCAATTTAGCTTTTGGTTTTAGCATTATTTCGGTGTTCCAAATAAGGTCAGCATCTCCCACGGTGAATACCACTACTGGCTGCAATAACTCGCATTTATTTTTCTTACCTGTAATTTGCATACAGTGAAATTCAATAGGGCGAAGTTAATCGGGAATGGTTTAAACTCTAATTGGTAATCCTCCGCGCCCAATAGTGAACTCTTTCATAGAGTGTGAAGAAAACCAAGCATCCATCTACCGCTTCATAAATGTACTACCTACTCCGGCTCATAAAATTCTTCCGCTCGATGCCATACGTTTACGAAGAGCAACTGAACAGTAAAAACATGAAAACATTTTCATTTTGTTTTTTACGTTTGTTTATTTAAGTTTTTCCCATCATCGTCCGAGAATAGAACCCAAAACTCTACCGCAAACGTCCAGCGTTTAGCCCTCGTACTTGGGCCAGCTGGAATTCCGCATCATATCCTTTTAGAAAATTGAAACTCGCCCGTTGACAAACGATTTTCACTTGTAAACACTAGGTGGCAATGAGTGAATCAATCTGACGCCAACGGTTATATACTGGAAGAATTTAAACTTTTCTTACCGATTCTACAATAAATTAAATTTTAAATGGTTGGCATGATTTTATAGCGTACTGCATTAAGCATTAGCCTCACGCATAAAGACAAATGGAGCTGATGAACATCCGTTCAAAGGGATTTTTTCTTCTTAATTCATTTATATCAAGTAAATACTTCTTGCCCGCATAAAGCTGCGCTAAACTTTGATTGTGCATCATTCAATGGTTTACGCGTAGCATCTCACACACGATTGGTTGACCCACAGAACACCGGTCAGGTATCGGAATAGCACAGGGTTTTAAATGAGTTACATTTGTTTTTAAATTGAAGTGGTTTTGGAGTGAAAGAAATGTTCACCATGTTTTAGTTTAAAACAAAAATTCTTATAAATGAAACTTTGGTATCCTACACACATTGGCTGCAAAAGCCAACTTTCCATAAATTTTCAAAAGGGCGCGGATAACCACCGAATCATTTATTTAAAATGTTTAATTGTTGGAGTATATTTTGAAGTTTTCGCAAACTATGTTCTGGAGCTTGCCACTGATGATCTACTACTTCTCGGTGGCTGTTAAAAACTTAGTTGCGTGCTAATTTATAATTCACGCATCCGTCGTAATTCCGAACACCTCTAATCACAGAAACCCTTGACTTTTGGAAGACAACAGAGTCAAATCGAACCAACACAATTTGAAATACTTTCTCTGCAGATGGCGATGAAGTCACCTGCGGTTTCATTTACGAATTACGACATCTGCTCTTGTCTGATTTGAGATGCCTCAACACCGACAAGTTATTACAAGCTGAGAACACTATACTCGTATATAGTTGTGTTGTGTAGTTTGCTGTGGCGCGCTAATGCACGTAATGCAGGGAACCAGCACGGACAAATTCGTTTTTGCTAAAAAGCCCATGGCAAAGCACTAACAATCGAAAGATTATACCGTCAACGAAGTCTGCACAGAGCAAACACCATTGCATAGCGGCTATGCTCGGCTACGCTATCAGCCCGTTGTAACTCTATTAATTATTACCACACAGATATAGAAGAGGAACCTTAAAGGCCAGTGAGCGTGGATTACGATTGCGATGGGGCTGCTTCGGTTGAATGGCCAACAGTCATTATCCCCTCCCCTTCATGTAGGAATAATTGCGAAAAATAAATCATTTAATTAGAACGTCCCGCGGTGCATCGTGTATCTCGTGTTAGACCTGTTGGTAACTATTTTTGTTGGCTTGCTTAGAATTTATGTAAACAAGGTTTCTAAGCGCGTTCGCACAATGAGAAGGTGATTTATACTGTTACACTCACGGCAAAGCACCGCAAATATTCAAAGTATTAAACCTCCTTTTATCGCCATTAAAATTATGCGCATTTTCCATTAGTTATTGTGATTCATTTGCGCGTATATTATTATACTACATCGCTCTTTCTTTTTCTAGGCCGGCTTACATTAAATATTTCGTGGCATATTGACACCGTCGTTTCGCTAGAATGCCAACGAAGAAAGACAGCGATCCCCAGCTCATTTACACGAGACGTATAGGGAAATGTATGCTAATGCCAGCAGCCTGTCAAGAAGGTGCCCCACAGCGCCGACACCCTCGCGTCTCGATTGTTGCTCGAATATACTTTTTTAAAAAGCCATTAGCATCACGAGCCTCTGTTCACTTCGAATTCTTCAATTATGGAAAGGGTTTAATGAGAAAAGTGCATCTTTGGTTGCACACCCCACCCCCCGTTTCCGTATTTGATAGTGAAACCAGTCAACGCAGTTTTCTTTCCCTATATCCCACTCGCGACAGCAAGATCTTTTATTTCGTTTGGCGTGGTTCCTTCGAGCTTCTTTTGCCCTTCTTCTTCGTCCCACCACTTCTTCGCTTTTTTTTTTCGTCTCTCTCCCTCCTGGCATCTAATTAACTTGTGCCCCTTCCCATTGCAGCAAAGGCACGACACTATGCGAGACGGAATTAAAAAATTCAATAGCCTCTTTTGCCTGTCATCAAAGAATGGCTTTATACGCATCCGTATATATACATAATCAAATACGAAAAAGATATGCAGAGAAGAAAAATATAAAAGGTAGAAACGTTACAAACCGGTTTGGCTGTTCCACTTCCGTGCAGAGAGGCTGAACTTGCATCTTATTTATTATCCACATCCGTATATTAGACATGAATAAAATCTTACAGATAGTTGATCATCAATGTAAAGAAAAGCTGACAAAGGTTCCTTCATCAGAATGGACGCATCTTTCTATATATACCGGATGTGCAGCACACACAAACGTAGTGCTTATATACTATATACATTTCGTGTTACAATGCCCTTTCGGTCGCAAAATTGAGCGAAGCGTTATTTGTTATCATCCGGCTGGTTTTTGCTGATGCCTAAACGACCATGATGAAGAAACAAATATGAACTTCGGTCGACTACTCCGAACCCTGAGAGAAGGGGGGTTACCTAATTAGGGTTTGCCATGTCGAGTCTACCCAGGCAACAACTGGTTACGTCGCCCCGTTATATATCCTCCCATTGTATTCTTTCTTGTTATGCTTAACCCGTGGCCATCCTCATCGATTGTTGGATCCTCCCTCCCTGCCCATCCATGTTGCGTCAATAGGTACAAGAGTATCAAACTTTTCTTATGCCCAGTTCTCATTCACCTTTAATGCTGTTTCCTTTTTTTTCTTGGTTTTTTTGGCAGTTTAATTTTTATTTTCAATCCTCACGTCGGATTTGGCCAAAAAAATGAAATTATTAATTGTTAGGTTCGTGCCGATATATGTTGAAATCTTTGAAGTTAGTAGTCCCATCTAGTTTTTAGAAACACTGGCAAGCGCACCGTCAAATAATGAGAGTCTAAGTTTTCGAGTCAAGTTCTTCGTTGTGCGGACTTTTATTCCGAACCGGGGTTAATTAGCGACGATAAAGATTGAATGCGTGAAAAGAGAAAACCAATCCTCTTGCCTTTTCGTCTAGTTGACTAGTTACATGTTCAGTGATCCTCTTATACGGCGATTTGGAGAGCGAGTTGGGGCAAAAGTCGGCAGGAGGAGGCGCAAAGGGTGGAGTTCAGAAACATGGCTAATTGTCCATCCTCTTTGTTGTTATCTGCTCACGTAAGGCTATCCGTAACGAGGAGGTTATGTGCAGCAGTCGATCCCAATCGATCGAGAGCCCACCAGGATATAGTCCGCCGTGTGCCCGGCTCTGATGGTCATGATGCGGACTCGCATTGCATCGATCGCTGCTGACTTTCACATGCCCACGTATGTATTTTTTTTTTTCGACGAATGTGTTGTAGACATACACACGCCTAGCTAAAGCATTAAAGAACGGAAAAGCACCTTCACACTTCAAATTTAATATAAGGTGTGTAAAAAAAAGGAAGAAATAAATAAAATTCTCCTGATGTAGAAAAGAGAGAGCACTAGCCAGGACACACGACCAGAATTCGTTGGTGTTTTAAATTGCACGTGGAATGCTGCATTGGGACAGTGGGGTGAGGCCAAAAAAAAAAATAAATGCAATTTGAATTTTTCTATCTAGCGTGACTGAGTGATCCTCTACTGATTTTCGGACAGCCGCCATTCCTTTCAAGATCCCGCACTCGGAGCTTTTCTGTTCTTTTTTGGACAGGAAAGAGAATCTTGATGAAGTGTGCTGCTATAGGCTCTCTTCTTCCTCCCCTTGTCCTTTGCTTCCGCTTTCCACCGGATCACAAAAGAAAAAAGGGGCTTTTTTTCTTTCCCCGGGAGTTTCAACACCTTTTTTAAAACACGATTTCGTTTTCCTTACACATTTTTTCTTTTTCTTTTTCTTTTTTTTTTTTTTTTCAAGTCTGGACAAAGGAAAATTGAATGAAAGAGACCATCAAATTTGGACCTTTTCTGCCTTTCTTTTTGAACTATTCAATCTTTGATTGCACCTTTGGTCAGCCACGCTGTCAAAGTGGAGCTGGGGCCGTCGAATTTTATCCCCACTTCCGTTCCGTGCGCAAGAACGGGTGAAGGTATTAAACTACAACAAGGAAAAAGAAAAATCCCAATAAAATTCCCCTTGTTAGCCGGCAGTCGGGTGTCTCGTGCGATTCAAGTCCTATATCCTAGTAGTCCCTTTATCATCGAGATCGATTCGAAAAAGAAAAGAGTCTTGAGTCAATAATGATGGCTTGTTGGCGCTTCAACAGCGCCCTTCGCTCTCCAGCACGTGGGAATAACCTCACTTGTTGGTCAACTGAAGAATTTTTTTTTTTTTAATGTTAAGATTCGCCTTCTTTCGGATAATCAAACATCATTTCGAACCATGGTGGTAATATCGTGCGTATTTACTCACCATGTATACTATATATATATAAATGTCGTGTGCAAGTGCGATACTAACAGAGAAAACGACCGGTACGTTTCTATAGAAGCTTTCATCATTATATCCTTTGCCCTTTTTTTCTTTTATTCTTCCATTCCCAATATTCGTTTTTTTTTTTTCATTTATTTTTATTTTTTTTTTCAGAGCTAGTCTCGTCATACTGTGCCCTGTACTTTGTTTATACATGTAGACACACACACACACAAAAGAGTGAGGAGAAAAATATTTAGGTTGGTGAACAATTGCTAGTTGGTCTTGTGTTCCTATCGTCGGATATGACCTACGCCATCAGTCACGCAAAAGGGGGCCTGAGGTTAGCCCGACGCGGTTAGCACTTTTGCATGTCAAAGGGAAATTAGGCCGCACACACACACGAACCAGAAATGCAACGCAACACAAGATATATACACCACACACACACATCGGCTCTCTCTCTCCCTCACTCGCACACGGCCGGTATATAACACGCAACCAACACACATAAAGGGCGTACACAAGTCCTTCACCGTAAAACAATCCGTCGCTAACGATCCCTCTACATCGAAGTAAAAACGATAAACAAAGTTAACGTTCACCTTTGTTTTTTTTCAGATTACATGTTCATGGTCGATATTATTCTATTGACTGAAAATGAACCCCGCACAGCGGGAAAACAAAAAAAAATGTGAAAGGATTAAAAATATGACATAAATTGAGATTATTACAGTCAATTCGAGTTTGAAAAAAAAAAAAATTCCTTAGACAGAAGTACAAATCGTAAAGTGCACTCAGCGGAAATTCGAGAAAAGATGGAGCCATCACGTTTCAGCTGTCTACGCGTCCTTTTGTAAATTAATTTCTCGGAAAATAAGCGTCTATATCATTGTAATTTCACAGCTGGAATATTACCTAACGTTTGGCCACTTTAACTAGCAAAAAAGCGGGGTTTCTGTGTCCAACTTTTGTAAATTGAAAAGAAAAGTTGGATATCCAAAAGTCTCGAATTTCAAGCGAACCATCTTTGCCGCGAAATTTCGATGTCTGCTTTAATACTGTTCACATGATATAGACACGTAAACTGAGACACGAATTTCACCATCTATCACAATCGTCAACTAATGGCTAAAATGCTGCAGAATCGAATACCATATATCTAGTAGTTCACCTTCAAAATAAAAATTTAGCGCTCAGCTGCGTAAAAATAATGGCAATTGCTGCGATGAAAGTAGGTCCCCTATATAAGTTGCTGTCAAGTTTCTCCTTTTTTTCATATTTCTTTGCTCTTTTCACACCCTTGCCCTCGTCGTCTGTCCGCTCCTTTTATTCTCCGACGGCCCAAGTTTAATATTGATGTCATCTTCCGGTCGCTTTCCCTCTTCGTGGATTCGAGATGGAACCCAACTGGATGACTGGTCGATTCCAAAAGCCTGCAGACTTGAAAATATAAGAAAAGAGGCCACAGTGTGTTTGACCGATGGTCATTCGAGTGTAAATTCAATTTAATATAAACGTGGATCCACCCAGCGCGACACAAAAAGAAAAGGAAAAATGAAAAAAAAGATGGGAAAAGACGCATAAGAAGAAAGCTTCTCGGACTCGGTGGTTCGTCGACACCGCTGTCCGACAAAAATCAATGACTTCACAAACTGTCTCTCTTTCCCCCTTTTTTTCTTTTATTTTACGAATTCAAATATTTTTGGGTGTGGAACATTTCAAGAGCATATAGCTCGTCTCTCTTTCTCTATGGCTATTTTTCTACATCACAAATTTGAATATGACAAAGTATTTGGCATCGCTTCCAAAGATGTAACCTAAGTTTTTGATTAAATGAAGCAACCGGATTTTCAAGGCCTTTCATTTAAAAATTCGTTTATGTGATAAAAGAAAAAAATGTGTATCGTTGGGCGATCGGAATGAATATTTAAAAAATGAAAGGTCGTCCAACCATAGTGAGTTAAGCTGTAGTGAACGACTGGAAATGATGTGGGTGGGTCGTGATTGGCCAGTGAGCGCTGGATATATTGACAAGCCGTTTGGCTTACGCTGTAAACACGCACTGTGTTGACTGTCATGCCAATTACGCATCAGCATTGTTTGCTGCCGCTGGTCGTGTTTACTTGATCCTATACGCGTGTGTTGCCCAAGAAAGTTGGTTATATGATCCATGTTATTGTTTGAATATTGACTCTGATGCTTTCTCAACGGCCGGCTTTATTTTATAACGATGAATGTATTTGTGGTGATGTACGGTTAGCTCGCATCCCCCCCATTCTCTTATGTAAGTCAAACTTGGCGCTATGACTCACGAAACAAACAGACATTCGAGCGAATATGTATATACCGTAGGCAATTTTCGATCAGCACGAAAAATTCCGTGACTATATACCGAGTGATGTGGTTCGGTTTCAATCAAGTACCTGAATGCGGCCATCGTGTTACCGCAAAACTTCAATCGGTCGGTTAATTTCGTTTGTTAAAACAATATATTTAAAAAATTAAATATGTGGATGTTGACTTAACAGGGAAACGTAATGCGTGATCGGTGACACATCTCGATGTGTGTTTCTTTGTTGTTGTTATTGAATACCCGTTTAAAACAACTGACCGGTTGATTGGCGATCACACGACGCATAAGGAAGTATACGATAATGGCACGGATCGTTATATTCGGGCACAATCGGCTGGACCTATTCCATAAAAGAGGCTGATTGTCCGCCTTTTTGCCTGGACGGAAGAGTATATATAGTTGGAAACGCTGGCATTTTACTATATTGGTTCAGGACGTGACATACGCGGCAGGCGAGGACAGGATGTCTATTACTAAAACTCCCGATAACTTATACGATAATACCAAAACACGTCAGCCAAGAAGTGAGGGAATAAGGCGAGCGCTAAACGGATAGGGATGCGAGGACGAGAGGTAAAGAAAAAAAAACTGAGGGCTAGAAAAATATTGTAAGGGAAATAAGAAGGAGGCGAAAACAGAAAAGAGGAAGAACGGCAAAAGCAAACTTAATTATCGCTTGCTTCCTTTTTTTCCCCCCTTTGCCAGTTGTCTCCTTTCCTCCACCATCAACCCTAGACTGCTGGGTTGACGCAATTCGATTAAAGTTTGGCGCGGGACTTTGGCTTATTGTCCACCATGTATCTCGATTAAGGTCGCAGACACGAGGATAGGGCAAGCTCAAGCTCTTTTTGTGAAAAGTCCGTCACTGAGAGACAAACGCCTTCCACTACGAAGTGAATTAGGTATATGTACCCTGCAGCTCAAATAAAAACCAAATCGCCAGGGCCCCTCAAGTATATACAGTCCTGGCTAATTTGTTACGGTCCCACTTTGATTTACGAGCTGATGCTCAACGCACACGCATCGGGAAAAAAAACTGGATTAAACCCAATGAGACCATCATTGCTTAAGCCTGTCAGATAAAGCACACAGATGAAGAATATTTTCGTTACGAATGAATCTGGAACAAAAAAACAAAAATTCTGTTTGGGCTTGAAGTGGCTGCAGTCTTGTTAGTTTGGCTTATTTTTCGGCCTTCTGTATATAAGCAAACACCCCCCTCATTGTGGGCCTTGTCTCCAATGTTTGATACCCTCGAAATATATGCTGGCTTTCGTTTTGGCTGCTGCATCGAGAAGATCATGCAAATGGCTAAATGTAGTCACGAGTGAGAAAACGGACATCTGCTGGTGTGCCTTTTTGGGCTTGGCCGTCTCGACTCGCAAGCCATTGGCAGGCTCGTAGCATCCCTACCGATTATACCGAGTTCCCTATGGTTCCAAAATACAAAGTGACATTTTCCAGGCAGCTCATCCGGACTGTTTTCCTTTCCTTCTTCTTCCCCCGCCCGTCGATCTCCTTTGTGATTCACTTGACTTGTTTGACTGAATTAAATATAATGGTTTGACGCTACGGTATACCCAATTGGCATCCACCTTGGTGTGAGCAGCATATATAGTCTGGACTCGTTGAACCCTCCACTGATGTTTCAAATATCGCTTGCCTCTTTTGCATCCAAGAAATATCAACGTGACTAGCCATATAGTTGAGTTGGGAGAATGTATCGATCGGTTCTATAATTTGCACGTTTTATTGGGGAAATTTGATTTAGCGACGAAAGGACGTGTGTTTGGACAGCTTAAGAGTAACGAAAGACTTATTGGAAAGCCACGAGTTGGGCGGACGTTACGAAAGGCGGGACTGTTGTTCATCGAATTAAATAGAAAAAAAAGAAGTTTATTGTTTGTGAGTACCGCGGTGAGTTGCAGGTACGCCACACTTGTGGGTTTAACTTGGCTCTCAAAAAGTTTGACAGAACGCACTGCATAGTTGATGAAGGCTTCTTACGGTTTCCTTTTCGAAGGTTGTCGCCTTTTCTTTGACTCGCCTTTTT
The DNA here is from genome assembly GCA_013167095.2 of Daphnia sinensis. NCBI lineage: Eukaryota > Metazoa > Arthropoda > Branchiopoda > Diplostraca > Daphniidae > Daphnia > Daphnia sinensis. Next base: position 1,513,726 of record CM023190.1, read on the forward strand.
TGATAGAATTCGAACAGCTCTACAACAGCCAATTCGCCCCTCTTAAATTGTTGATGATGGCAACTCCGCAAGCCAAGCTTATTCGGCTTTGACTGGAAATGATTCAAACAGAGAGAAAGAGAAGCAAAACTTGAAAACATGGTAGGTGCAAAATACTTTCACATCTAATATAGCTCGGCAAATAAATAATCAATTTCATCAGTTTGATATATATTTTTGTTTGCCCAGGTTTAAATATTTCATTGTTCTATTTTTCGTAATGATTTTTTCATTATAAGGGGCCATTTCCGTATAGGCGTTTCTCGTTTGATAAAAGCCAAACAAATTTCTTCGTCAAATAAAACTATTATAGGCTTTCGCGAGGCAGCATCCGCGTTAGTAATGCGCTAGGCGCTGAAAATTCCATGCGCAACCGGCGATTAACTATTCACCTCGACGGAAGAAATTAGTTGGCCGATGGTTGATCAGCGGCCCACCATTACCGTTTGCCAACACAAATAACGTGAGGGTTCAAAAGGCTTGCGTACATTCGAGTACATTCGAGCCAAGCAAATGACGGTAGCAAAAAGCAAAAAAAAATATTCCGACCTTTTCCTAATAAATGAACGCAGCCTTTTGGCGTCTTCGCCTTTTACGCAATTAGCGTTTAGATTGGAGACAAGCGGGCGGCTGGAACTCGTTCAGCCATGTTAATAGAAAATAAACCAACTGCGTGAAAAAAAGAGGGGGAAAAAATCATTTTCTGTGGATGAGTGATTTGAACGAATCGAAAAAAAGAGTACTAATTCGATGGTGATTGCAATGAAGATGATGACGATGTTCACAACTGTTGTCTCTTATCTGTTAGCCAAGCCTTAATAGACACCTACAATTACGTTCGCGTGACTATTGCTTTTTATCTTTCTTTTCCTTTCGATTTAGCTGATGCGCGTTCATTCCTTTTCATTTCCTGATGGATTTATCATCGGCCGAGTTACTCGTCTTTATTATCATTATTTTTTTTTTTCATTGGTCCGCTATTTCCTATGTTCTTTCAAGCGCCTTTCTCGCCCTTGTTGGCGGAGGCAGTTGAAGCCACTTCAGCCATCGTTTCTCCACGAGTCGACTAAACTCGGACTCGTGTTCATCCTTCATACGATTCATAGATCGGATGCCCGTTCATGCGCCCGTCTAAGAGACGGACAAAAACATTTTTTTTTATTTCCCCGCACACGCGGCTGTTAATATTGAATTTCCGTCCCTTCGCCTCTGCGTCCCCTCTTGCCATCACCCCACTCTGTCCCCTTCTTTATATTTTGTCTCTGACTAGTTCCTCTTTTTTTTTTCACTTCTCTTTTTAACACTCCCCCTCTCTCCCGCATTGCCTCTTCTTATTTTTTAGTCCACAAAAAAAAAATATTTTTTTTTGCTTCGTCCGCTTTCTTTTCCACGAACTGCCCATCTCTGTTCGGGGCTTGGTGACGAGCTATAGCGTATTTACCAGCGGAGTAATATAGAATTGAAGACCTTAAGCTCGGACACCAATGCGTAATCGTATTGTAGTACGAGGTTATAAGCAAATAGTGAGAAAAGAGAAATATGGACGCTTGACGCGTCTGAAATAGCAATAACCAAACCAACGCTAAAAGAAAAAAAAAAGGATGAATTTTTCACACGGCTTTTGACAGGGTCCAGCTACGAACAGCTGGATTGGAATTACGACCAGAATTGATCGATAACAGTGCATTTGACGTACAACTTTATGAATTGTGATCTTGGCTATCGAAGGTCACTGCTTATTGTTAGTCAACTGTATAGCCCTTGATCGTTCCAGTTGAGCCAATAAAAATAGCTGACGTGTTGTAATCTTTCCGTGCACCTTGGGCACACCCACACTTGAAAGCGGGGAATCCATCACTCGACCACACGATATAGCTTTGTGGGAAAGGTTAGCAATGTCAGTGCAGCAATCGATCCTCCTGTATTTGACAAAGCTGAAAGCTGAGCTAAAAAAAAACCTCAACGTCAAACCGGACTGTCCGAATTCGTTAGTCCAATCGTGAAAACCAATCACCTACGAAATGTGGAAGCGATTGATGTACAAGCAAATGACGTCAAGGTGTGAGTATTATAGTAAAACTACGAATACGTAACTTACAAAAAAAAAAAAAAAAGAACTGTATAGTTTCCATCATGATGTGGAGGATGGAATAAGAAGAGGGGACGGATGGTGGTAGGAGGAGAGCCACGGAAATAGGTGCACCTAGACAACGGGTATCATGATTCATTCCTGTTGATAATTGGGATCCGCAATGCGCACATACTTGGTCTATATACGCTAACCTCGTTTGCTTGCCTCACTCTTTTAACAAGTTGTGTGAACGTGGAAAACCCAACCAGAAGCTAATAAGATACGGAGACGAAGTGGAGGAGGGGAGAGGGTATGGCTGCTGCCTCACTGGATGAAGGACACAATCGTTTTTTTATTTTTATTTTTTTCCAGTAAGTTCAGCAACAGCTTTTGGCCGCTCGCGTCAATGCGGTCGCCTAGAGGACCAAGTTCAAAAGATGGGGGAGGTACTCGTGAGAGTTTCTCTCGGCTCTTTCTCCGACTATAACACAGCCAGACCAAGCACCACCCTGTATACAGTTCGAATCGTCGTCGATACCGCTTTTTTTATTTTGCTCCTCCCGTGTACCTCACCACTATAGCATCCAAATCAGCGATACCTGATCTCCCGACTTGATTCCGCTTTCCCCTCGTTCAGGCTTCCGCTCGTCATTATGTCCTATACTGATCGTAGGCGTGCTTCTCTGTTCGATTGCAAGTTGCCTCAGTTTGTTACATGTCAGTTGATTTAATTGTCCGCCGAGTCAAAAAGAAAAATGGGATTGGGGGGGAATCTTTGTTGGGGAAAAAGGGCCAGAGCTGCCTGGCTCACCTTGATACGCTCTAGACAATTAACTTCGTTAGCCCTAAGGGACTCTTGAGTGTCATAACGATCGTGCTCGGTGTCCTGTTTTTAGTGAGCGCTTTTGTGCCATGGTCTTCGATGCCTAGTTACCTCGGTCATCGTCGCGGCACGAGCATATCTGTCGCACTCTCCAACCACGTCAACACTCAGCGTCCGTGTCTTTTCTTTTGCCCTATGTTTTATAAAGATCCCTTTTTCCTTTCCTCATTAATGCGGACAACGTAATGAGTTTGTCGTGATATCGCGTTCCCTGTTGTTGTCACAGACGTCCAACATAAACACGCACGCATACCCGCACACACAGAAAGAAAACGATGTAGGTTTTGTTCGCTTTTCCGCACATTCGTATGATTTCTTTTCCCTTCTAAACGATGTCCCTTTTTTTCGACGGGAAATGGCTAACGTTTCATAAATCACAAACTATATGGAAACTTATACGATGACTCGAAATCCGGACAGTATCACAATATAGGCCCCCATCGTTTACAGTTGGCAGTAAGCCTCAACAAGTAATTTGAGCCTCCACGTCGGCGGTCCGCTTTCCATGTAGTTCGCATGTTCAGCAATTAGGCCGTGAAACAAGACACTCACGTTCTCCTCCTATATGCAAGAACAACGTATAACTGACATCATCATTAGGCCGATCCTCCGCGTCAGTTCGGAAAAGGTGGTACGACGTTACCCGGTTTCAAAAGATGTCTCTGGCCAATCACGCACAATCGCGTTTAACTCGTGTGAGATTGCAGCCTACGCAGCAAGAATAACGCGTACGTAATTATCTGCACTGATTTGGGTTAAATCAGTTAATCGTTGTAAGAGCATTTTGCGAAATTAGAAGGTATTTTTCGTTACGATGTGGCCCTTTGCGAGCTGATGTTGTTTTATCAAAAAAATAGTTATTGATTGTCTAGCCTTTGTTCATCAAAAATGCACGAAATGTGAAGTCGGCGCTTTATTTCCGTTTTTGCCAATTTCTTGTTTCTTCAACTTCCCGCGATCGAATGAGGCGATTTCAATTTAGGTTCCAAAAAACATGCCGAAGAAATACTTGATTCAGTTTAACGAGAAGGGGGGAAGCTATAGCAGTTCAGAAGCGAAACTGGATTTGTTACATGCCGTCATCGACCAACCCAAACCCATAAGGTAAATGCATTAATTGGATTGGTTTGGAAAATTCCCCACTATTTACTTAGGCTACTGCATTTGCATTTGAACAAGCCCTAGTACAGTCTTTACGGTGAGGCTCTACTGTTTGCAAAAAAAAAAAAACTATATATTATTTCGGGTTCACTAGCACAATGCATATCCATCCAAGTAAAGAATCTCAAATTACAAAGTATCGCGTTCTGTTCTTTAGATTTTTTGTTGTTGTGTCTGTACCATACGACACAGAGTTGAAGGCCTGTCAACCAAACTAGCTTCTAAATGTTTTCTGTTTCATATTTTAAATTGAAATAAATTAATAATTATTATCAAATTTCGACTGCGTTTCAAGTGGAACGGTCGTAGTGGTCATTCCGATGTTATTTCCAGGATATGCGCTTTGACAAGGCAACCACAGACGTATAAATTCATTTTCATTTTACGTACCAAGGGCGTGTGAATGATGAGTGAGGGATCTCTTTCCCCAGTTTTGTGTGTGTGTGTCCTAGAGATAATATGTCATCCCCTTACCGTATGCGGTGGCCAGGTAAAATCACGCTTTAAGTAGAAAATGAGCTGGACCACCGTTTCAACTGAGGTTTGGAGATGCGCTCTGTAAGTTGTGAACAAATTATAAGTGTATCGTCCAAAACTGCTCTAGACTTTTTATTTCCATCATCACTTCTGCACTGACACGGTGGGAATCTCACTTCCAAGGTGTTTCGTCATTCGCCTCGGTACTCAAACGCGAGTTGAAGCGGAACTCAATTGAAAGTGACAGACATCTTCACCTTCATTTATTTCTTTTTTTTTATTTGTGCTTTCCTGTTTGTTAGGGGGGTTTTCTTTCCGTTAAGTATCTAGTGAATGTTAACTTCTTTTTTTATTTCTCTCATTTGTTATATTTTCATCGGTCAAACAGTGGGAAGAAAGGTGAGCTCGGGAGGAATGAGATAATCTGAAAAACCGTAAAATTCAAATTAATCGTTTTTTTTTTAATCTAGGAAACAGATGTTGACTATGAAACAACTAGTTGGAATTACAAGGGGAGAAAAAAAAAACGAACAAGAACACAATATCTTTTACGAATATAACATTAACGGATGGGCATCATGCATCTGCCACATTTGTCTATAATTTTCGAGTAATACATTTTTTTTTTTCATATTCCTTTGCTTAGGCTTCTTTTCTTTTCTTTTTTTTTTTTCAAATATATTCCCTGTCCGAGTTTCTCTGAATCAATAGGGACGCCAGACTTCAGAGCGTTTGTTATCGACCTCCTTCTCCCGGGTGTCTTTTGTTGTTGAAGAGGCGGGCGATGAAATGTTGCTTTTGGGTGTGGCCGGCGGCGAACGGTGGGGAAACTTACAGGTCACGACATGATCGGGGTGATCTGCTTGATCCGAATCAGGGTCGACGCTCAAAACCGATTGTGACTGCGGATGAACGCGTTGGCTGTACAGCTGCGAGTAGAGCAGCGACGTGTGCAGCCACGGGTTGGCCAGCAGGAATTGAGCGTTGTGATGCGGTAGGTTGGAAACGATGGACGACGGGATGGACGACGCCGATGTGGACACCGTCGCCGTTGCCGTCGTGTCCGTGCAGACGTTCCGCTGAGTCCCGTCTGCACTTGCTGCTTTCGATTCGAGAGAAATTGCGCGGCGGTTCACCTCGTTGGCCCGTAATCCGTTCGCTCCTCCCACGCTGGACTCGCCGTGACCTGTGTGTAATCATCGCAAACGTTTATATTTTGAAGCGTCAGAAGGGCTACAAGAATTTTTAGATTCGTTTCTGTTCATCACACTAGTTCGATGATTGTATAAAACGTTTTAATAAGGTAATAGAACGGTTAAATGTCACAGACGATCAAGTGTTTTTCAGCTAGACGATATCGATATATTTCATGAACCAATATGGAAATTGCGAATACACGTTGTGTTTACCTGGACCTACAGGCCGATGAGAATTGAGGGAATCCCAAACTGATGGATGAAGGAGTGGGTTCACGTTGACGCTGGTCAAAGAACCCCAGTTCATTGGAAGATTTGTTTGGCCCAACGCGCGATAGGCTCCCCAGGCCGAGCTACTCAAATTGAAGTCGATTGGTGGACCGAAACCTGAAAATCCAAAAATCTTTTTTCATTCATCCGTAAAATTGTTATCCTGGTTTTCAAAAAAGGGTTATGAAAAATCGCGTAAAGAATAATGAAATAAAAGGTGAAACGATTGATTTGAAACGTGGTAGGATGAAGACGTTTACCTCTACAGCCTCCAGGTTGGCTCATTTTGAGGTTGAGGGAATCGAAGGTGTTGCCAATGAAACGGGAAGCCAGACTCAACGGTATGAAAGGAGAATGACCTGCTAGGAATGTATAAGAAAAACAGAAATTCTCCTTCAGTATATGTTTCAATTCCATTCAAATAATTAGGCTACGCCATCATCGATTCTTACACTTGACATCGAGAAGTGGCATACTAATCGCGAATCATAAGCCACACAATTTCCTATTTACTAAAATCAGTCAAAATGGTAAGTAGCGTTTTTTTTTTTCATGGTTGTTTGATCCCCTTCCATATCATCGTTAGATATCCTTCACAAAAAAAAAACTAAAACAAAAAGTATTTGGTACTGAGAAACGTATATTTAAGGCGACTTTGCTGTGCGCTGAGTGAACTGTGGCGTGTTTTGTGGAACTGTTTGAGGCCGACGCAGCCCAGGCGCGGTAAACGAGACATGGATCAAACGGTAAACAAAAAAAAAATAAATAATACTCGTAAGGGTATTTTGTTCAAGCTAAGAAGGTTTAATCAGCCCGTAAGGCCATTCGTACCATCGTTCGCAACGTCCCATTTCATCGTGAAAAAAAAAAGAAAACGTGAAGGGAAGAAATCCCGGGTGTGCAACCCAATATAGGTAAGGGCGTCAAGAAAAAGCTTTTCAAGGGTTTCGACACACACACACACACACAACACAATAGTATTAGTGTGGTAAATAAGGTGAGGGATTGGTAACCAATACTCGCGTTTATGAAACCTTACGGAAAAAGGGACATATAGACATGGTGGAAATGTTTGATCGGAACGTCGGGGGGACGGCTATTGCTTCTGTGAGGGTGGGCTAGGCGGAACGTGTGGGACCCTTTACGGATGGATCATGTACAGAGAGAAAGGGAGTTATGATCAACTAACTACGCATTGGAGCCCATGGGATCGTGGCAGGTTGTCGAGCGCACAGACAAATCTATTCAACTGTGTAAGTCTTCTCCCTTCTTCTTTTTTCTTCTTTCGCTTGTTCCAACAGCTCAACCGTGAGACGATGGTAAAACACAAAAACTTCCCTATATATATATATATCGCCAGGGCCCGTGACTGATAGAAACGGATTGTTAAGCGCATTACCACTCCCTATTGCCTCACCTTCCACCCTCGCAAGCGCCCTCCCAACCCTCAGCCCCATCGCCTTTCCATCCTCTGTGTCATACCCTATGCCTCCGTGTTGTTTTTTTTGTTTTCTTATGCGCTTACTTCGTGATGTTTTAATCCTCTAGTTTCTTTTCTTATTTATTTTTTTTTTCATTCTACGCCATCATCTGATATGGGCTGTTATGCCTCTTCCGATCATCGCGTTCTGTACTATTATTCAGCGTGTGAAGTAAAAGTTTATTGTTTTAAATTACCCTCATCTAGCAACGAGATCTTGGAATACATACTGCTAACTAAAAGACAGATAAGAAAAATCAATCAAATTCGTCTTACGTGTTTTACTTCTAGGTTCCCGCGGCCCATCAACGGTCACTTTAATGGCTTTGGTGTAGGTGGCGACTTGAGGTGGAGACGAGTTGACTGTGATGGTAAGTGTGAAACTCTTTCCTAATCAACGTATAATAAAAAATGGAATCAGTAAGATCAAGAAATCAGAGAAAACGAGGCTAATGGTGACGTAAAACCGAACAAGGCTCTATCCGGCGTTGTCAACCACTTTCAAATTTAATCCCAAAAAAAAAAAGATGAACGAGTTCTCGTACCTCTTCCTGATCTTCCGATGAAGCGGAGATCATTAAATTTGGCGACGTGATTTTTCATGACGGCCGTACCGTTTCGAAGCTCGGCGCACCAGTTTTCATCGTTGCCGGCCCTGACTGTGACCAGCGTACCGTCATCGATACTTCCAAGGCAGACAACGCGAAAAGCCGCCGGAAGAGTCTTATTGGACCGCCAATGGGTGGGCAGAGAGGAGCACAAAACGCACGGGCTTCCGGTACGTACCAGCTCACCGCCGATTCCGGGCAAACTCATGCTCTGCGAAGATGGAATGGCTGACGACGGGCCGCAAGCGGCTGAGCTGGATGACGCAGGCCGGTTAGCACCACTGACACTAGTCAAAGACGTCATCCTCAAATGTTCGGTATAGTCAATATAATTATGAATATTTAATAATCAGCACAATAGTTCCGGAAGTTTGAAAACTGGTTGATGTTGTTGCTCGGCCCACTAATCAAATCATTCTACTTTGAAATACTCGAAATTGAAAAATGTAATTCGGATCTTTGCGAAACATCACCCGCTTTTCAGTCGCAATTATCACGCAAAGTCTACGAATAATTGATGAATAAAAACTTTGCAACGTCCGCTTCTTCACTAAGCAATAATTTTCTTTAATCAGGATGGTTTCACTTGGTTTAGACAAGTTTATACAGTCCGGACGTACAGTTGGTTGATGCACTCCACTCACTTGTCTCAATCAATGAACTTCCGTCTAATGTGTGTGTTTCTTCGGCTAACGGATCTCGGTTACCGTCGGACACTGATCATTAACAACAGCCGGAATCACCGCGTGAACTATTCAAATGTTTAAGTCTGTCACGTTTGTGCAGGGAATAAAAAACAATGGCAACTGTCGTTGCCAGTGTATGACGGTGGACTGGCGTGTAAGAAGGAGGCCTTTACTTATCTGCTGCCCCGTTCACTTCTTGAGGCCTGAGGTCGGTTCGGTTGGCAAACGGGGTGGAGGTGGGTGGCTGACGAGGATACGGGCAAATGGCAGACGAGAAGGGGGAGCTTTAAAAAAGGACGAAGGGTTTGTGGACACCGGCTAGAAGCTTGTGGACGACCTCCTTCTCCCCGCGACGCCGCCCCTTTTCCCCCCTTAAAAAACAAAATAAAAAATCCCCTCCGCCAAACGGAGAGATGTACGCCGAACTCGAGCAGGTGGGTGGCTCCGGCTTTTTTGCCTTGAAAGCATCAGCTATATGGCTCTTCAGCCACTAAAAATGTCTCGCAACGAAACGGAGAAAAGCAGCTTGTTCAACACAAAAAATATTGTTTTATATTTGATATTTAACAACTCACGTTGCTCTACCCGTCTAACTTTTTGCGTGTGTGTGTGTGTGTGTGTGTGTTGTGTTGTTAATTGCTACTACTCCCGCCCAGTTGTTTGCCCTCGTCTGCAGACGAAAGGTGTGTGACTTGCACTATTAAAACTCGTGTGTGCGATCTATATGCTTCTTGCTCTCTTATCCCTTCCTTTTTTTTTCGTTTTATGTTTCAGTGTTAAGAAAGAAGGGAAGACGATGGCAGTTTACTTTCAGTATATAGGCTCTCTTGTTAGTGCATTCGCCGTTTTTCGTGGTATGTTTAGCGAACGGTCGAGTTGCACATCATTACGAGTCCTCGAAATAGCCAAATGCAATGTGGATGGTACATGGTAGACGGATGAAGTGAGGAGGGGTTCTCTGCTAGTTGGGCAAATCATGTAAGAAGAGCGTGTTATACATCCAACCATATGGGAATATATATTTAGGAAGAGGAGAAGTTTTCATCATCACGTCAGAATCGGACGTGGGGTTGTTAAGGGTTTTGTTTTGCAATGCTAAACGGACGGAATGATCCGCGTAGTACGCGTTGAGACGAGTGAACCCATTAAATAAAAAGGCAGCGATATAATATGTGGCAGCACGTTACATATGCGTTGTGTGTCGAGTTGTGCGGGCGATGTCACGCCTTTGACGGAAGCCAACTTTTAAGGAAATGTTACCACACCTTTTGCTCTTTCCGCTAGGGGATTTCCGTTTTCTCCTTAACCTCCCGCGTCAAATGCATTTTGCCTTCGTTTCTCGCTGATGAGTTAGCGAGTCGAGTCTTTTGTTTTTCCAGCAAACACGAAGAATTTGGCTGAGTTCTAACTCTGTCTGTTGTACAAATATGATTTGTCACGCTTCACTTATATAGCCCTCATTGAATGTTTTGCATGCGCAGCTATGGAAGGAGGGCTGCACGAAGGGTAACAGATTAGGGACGCGAAGTCATTTGAAAATGTCTAACATCATCATCGTTCTTTTTTTAAAAAATTTTTTAACATTTTTATTTCTTCATTTTTTTGTGTTGGGGAGACGAGAAGCGGGAAAGAGTAATTAATTTTGTGATTAAAAAAGAGGGGAGCAGAGATGGGGGGTGGGCGAGCCTGCAAGGAGGAAATGATGAAAAGATTGGAAGAGGAAAGAAAAAAAAATAAGAGTTTGTGTATACGAGGCAAGTAAAAAAAAAGCTGGGCGCAAGTTCTGAAGTCCAACGTGACGTTAATGCCTGTCTGGCACGATAACGTTCCTTAATGAAGCTGCAAGATGAGAAGGTGAAATTTCATTGCCACCAAGAGGACCAAGTCTGCCCTCGGCGTTCTCTTTATTTTTCTTTTTTCTTCCTCTCCACTTTCCCCTATGTTTTCTCTCTTTTTCTTATATTTTACTTATTTCGTGCTTAAAGCTTTCCTCTCGTCTTCATCCTTTTCAATTCTGTTTGGAACACACACACACAGACACACACGAGACCCGCACGTATGTACACACAGGCGCGCGCGCTTTTAATGTGAACGCCCGCTCTCTCTGCTGTATATGCATACATTGGGCTCTTCAAGTTTTTAATTACAACGCCCACCTCAGCGGGATGAGCGGTATAGCAAGAAGATTCTATTCACCCCTCACCCTTCCGTCCGACCTGGCCCTCTTCTCATGTCCAATTGTGTGCGATCTGCGTCTGTGTATTCTTTCCGCATAATGTCTCCCCGAAGAGATACACACTGTGCAATATTCATTCGTTGCCCATGTTTCCTTGCTTATATAAGGCTTTATCTTCTTCAGACGGCCGAGCAAGGACACCAAAGACGATTGCAACAAATGAGTTGCTTTTGTCAGCCGAGGGAGGGCCATGTTTTTTTTTTTTCAAATATCTTTCTTTTGTATGAAGGTATTCGAGGCTGACACTCGGTATACGCTTTGGTGTTGAATGGTCGGGAAGCCTCTGCATCTATAGTCGAGCTCTGTATGAAAAGAGCGACGCCCTGCAATCTCGCTTTTACTTTGCTTAGTAGAAATTAGAGTTTCGTTCCGATTTCAAACGGCCATAGTGAAACCGTTTGTTTGCACGTTGCGTATCGGGTTGCTTTGATTTTAAGTCCGAACGCACTTCGCAAGCGGATTCCAGTTGTTTCTTCGACGGACTTCATGGTTTACTTAACAAGCTGCACAACTATTTTCTGGTTGCTTAAGGGTTTCGGTTGATTCGCTCCGTTTTGGGTCGTCTTCGTTTTGCTGTGATGAAGTTATCGAATTACGACGAGCGTCTGTGCGGGAAACCGTGGGCTGGATAGACAAGAAAAAGGAGCTGACTTGCGTAATGATTCATCACAAATTCACTATTTCATGGAAAATGGGCTCATAAAGATCAATATCAGTAATAAATGACGTTATAGATTTTAGAATTTTATGTTGGCTAAATCCATCGGGTATTCAAGAAGAGAGACATTCTATAACAATAAAGCGGCTGGATTTCATGGAAGCCAAATCAATACGAAACACAACTGGTTAACTCTGATTTCAACTTTTCGTTTTCGTTTTTATTTTTTCTCTCTTCTTTTTCTTGAAAAGACGTCCCCGAGTTGCAACCAGAGCCGAGGAATGTGACAATTTCTCTCATTCAAGTGAGAACGGCAGAGAAGCATTTCCTACTTGACGCACGCGAAGAAGCCCTCAAACAGAAATGCTGTACATCTAAAAAGAAAAACCATGAAATCGCTTTGAAGTCTCTCAGTACCCCGCAGTCAGTCCACAAAGCAAGAAAGCCACGCTTTGCATTCAATACCCTTTCTCTCCAACTTGAGTGTAAGGGGATTTTTCTTTTTTCTTTTTGAAGAGCCCCAAAAATAGGGAGCTCGTCGTGTACTGTACAAACAGCTGTGAATAACGTAATATATAGCAACAACAACAACAAAAAACTGGTGACATAAAATGATACAACAACACAGAGCTTTGGCAGGGGAAAAAAATGTACTAATATGATTATTGTAAGAAACAAAATACAAAATCACATCTCACAACCTTTTGGCAGAAGACTTTTCATTTCGCTTCGTTGAGCGAATGAGGAAAAATGGGGAAACAAAAAATTCCTAATGCTTTGGAACCATGGTATAGCTTTTCGGTGTTTCGTTTTTGTTTTCTTTCCTTTCTTATTACTATTTTCCCTTTACCTCCCTCTTGAGTACTATTGGCTGCCAGTTATATTGGCTTCAAAGTAGTCTCAACAATAAGAACACCGAAAGAACAAAATAGCTGTTATGATCTTCATCTATCGTTCCATTTCTTCCGTTGTTTTCTTCTCTTTTGTTCGTCTGTTCAACGGAGCTAACTATTTGCTCTTTGATCTGCATGTTTTATTTTTCTTCTTTTGCATTATGAAACGCGGAATCACACTATACCTCTTTTCTTTTCTTTGAAAGTTATCTTGCTCTTGGTATTTAGCGACGTATGCGCGCAATCGATGATGGTTTGATGGTATCGGGTACGACATCGCTGCAGGTGTTGTGGACAAATAGCGCAGCCGTATATTACGGCTGCCATAGAAAACTATAAAAAGCGTGGTCAGAGAAAAAGAAAAGAGGGGGGAAAAAAATGAGAGAAAACACGACAACAAAAATTCGTTGTCAGTGTGTTTTATGTATGCGATGAGGGGCGATTCATTGAGTGCTGACGGGCACGATGCATGTCTGCGCTGTCTGTTCTGTTAGCCTTTCGCCTTGTTGCTACTGATAGGGCACGAGCTTTTCATTAGGTACTCGTGCGACTTTCTATCAATAATGAAGTAGCTTGCGAGCCCCTTGATGATGCCCCGTTATACACACTAAGCTCAAACAAACTGAACAAACCCCAGGGGTTGCATTCAGAGAACGTGAACGGCACACAGCCGGGGACCCCCCTCTAGGGTGTTACCCGATTACAAACCTCGCCCCGCTTCGTTATTCGTTCTCTTTTTCGTGCCTGGCCTCAATATGCGGAAAAGATGTAATTCATCTCGGCGAAACTTATCCAACTAAAAGGATCTGACGTCATGAAAAGTGGGCTTTCATATGATCGCCCTAACAGTTTGAAGCTTGAATTTATACTTCTCTGTCAAAGAGGGAAATAATAATAGCCTACATGCACTCCGCCATTCTTTAAAACACGTCGTTCAATTCAAATTTTTGTTGTAGCATTTCTTAACATTTTTTCATGGGTAGATCTGTGAAGAATAAAAATGTTTCAGAGCTTTGATCTTATAGAGATTATGCAGAAAATACTTGCTTTCCCGATATGAACCACGCTATGATAATTTTGTTGCCGTATTGTGTTAACCGCGTTAGTTTTGAAAATGTGTCCTTGTGAGAACTCACTTTTGCACTCGTTGGCGAGACCAGGTAAAATCTGAGTTATCCTTCGATGAAAAATTTTCACCTGAAAAATGTTTTTGGGGCAATGTTCATTTTCCCATACCATTGCTAAATGAACGGCAAATACCGACGTCGTCATCTTGGTGAATTTCCCTTATAGCTTTTGCGAAACCATTCTTAGACTTAAGTTCTACGTGTTTGGAACGTTTAATGATAATTTGTATGTTTTTGCTGGTATGATTTTCTTTTCTGTAATCCAATCAAATGGCTTGTCCCTTCACGGTTCAAATAAGATCCATACGTGTAGCAACAATCTACCGTAATTTAAACGACCCAATTGCCTTTTATGATTTATTGTTCATTCTATAGGAAATTTCAATGTATCGTTTATCAAACGGATTCCGCTAGGCGATGTACTTGCTGCACAAGAGTGCTGTAGTAATACGGCCTCGATAACAAGCGGTCTGGTAACTTATCCAAATTTTGATTTCGTGTACTGCTAAAAGCCCAAGCATTCGACAATAACCGATAATTTAAGTTATGGTAGAAGCTGCCACGACTACAACCGTATTCCTAAAAGTAGTTATTTTATTTTTATGGAATAGGACGAAAAAAACCTGTTTAAACAAGTTAAAGGGAACTTTGGCTTAGATTTTGCATAAAAGGAGTTTTTGGCATTTGATTTTGAATTCACGTCATGGGGTATTTTCGCATACATTTGGGAAGGTGATATGAATATTTTGGTGCGAAAATCCCTCAAGAAAAACTTTAACACTTCCAAAGCAATCGTTTTAAATTTTGATTTCACGACAACTTCAGAGGTGATTCGATAGGGGAAACGTATAGAGACGGCACATGTGTGTTCAAATCATTTGCATAGACTTTTTGTCATATGGCAACCGAAGTTTCAAAAGCTATTCACATTGAAGTGCTTTGTCAACTTAAAACAGCTTTCTATCTGTTTTCCATTCCATCCTTTTACCAATCTACAAAAAGAGCAAGAAGCGAGAGACATCAAGGAGAAACTCTGAAACCACTCTTGATGATTTAGCATTTCAAATCAATAACTATTATGGCAATTTTCGTGGCAAGAAGATTTTCTTACGGCAACGAAAGCTTTGTCTCAATCACTCGTTTTGTTTTCTTTGTTGACCAAACATGGTACGGTAGCGCATATACTGAAGGTAAAAATGGATGTTTAGATTTGGATTTGGGGGAACCTATCGTTGTCTATTAAAATAATTAACAGGCATTCCGCATTTCAAACCTTTTAGCGATCCTCTCGTCTAGTGACATTTTGTGTGTAATTGATACATTTTATAATAAGTAAATAAGAGAAGTACTCGAGATTATATTGCAATCGGCAATCACATTTCAGAAACATGTAGCTATTTCTAAAATATTTCCCTACGCGGTTTTTTGTTTCTTAAAACCGAAAGAAAAGTACGCAAATTTTAAACTATATCTCACACAAACTTTGTGATTCACAAAACAAACTGTCTAATTATCAGAACATGATAGGTATTTTTAAAAAAAGAATGATACGAGAAGAGAGGAAATTCCAACTGCACGGAAACAAGTAAAATAAACCAAGTAACAGCGTTTATTTCGTCGAGTACATCGATTCCATCCATGACTACATATAGGGAAGTATCTGACAAAAAAAAAGTATTTTAATAGATGATGGGTTAGATGACCCATTGAACAGATTAGCATGTTTGGTGATGATTGTTCAAATCCGGTTCAATGACAACTTCTAGCGACCATCGGTTTGCTTCGTCTTGTCCCTCAGTACCCTCGATTTCATCACAATTTTCATCGGTTGACTTAATAACGTGCAAAAGTGAAGGTGTAAAAATAAGCGTTCCTTCACCCATTTCATCAACATCCTGCGTGATGATCAATTCTCCATCGTCATTCATGTGTGCTGTAACCGTGCTTCCTATCACATCTGATACGGGCAGATCATCAACGTTTTCATGTTCCATGATGTGCGTGGCCAGTCGTTCAGCATTGTAGAACCGTTTCTTACAGACAGGACACCGCATCGTTTGCTTGTTGTGCGAATAACAATGGGCGACAAATTTCCTCCGAGCCTGACATCATACGAAATGAAGGCTAATACAGGAGAAGCACTGTAAGTTTTACCTGGAATGATTTGTTACAAATGTCACATGTAAAAGGCCTGGCTCCGTCTGGTTTATCGTGAACAAGCATGTGTTCTTTGAGTGACCACTTCTGTCTAAATGCTAGACCACACTTATTACAATCAAACGGCTTCTGTCCTGCAATGAAACGAGATCATTAGGATGAAGCACCATCAAAGATTATAAGAAAGCTTTCAGATTATGGAATATTGTTTTTCTGTACCTGTATGGATTAACTCGTGTGCATTTAAATTTGCGAGGTAACGAAAGCTTTTCGAGCAAAAAGAACATTGATATGGATTCTTATTTTCTTTCTTATGCGATGCCTCGTGAACTTGCAGCGTCTTTTTCAAAGTAAATTTCTTGTGACAAGTGCTACACTCAAAACTCTTTTCTTCGACGTGCGTCATTTGGTGAGCTTTTAATAAATATCTAGGAGATATATAAGCCTATAGTACAAATAGGTAACAATAAAACACGGTAACTTCTAATACTTATTGCTAAAGCCTCGAGCGCAAATATCACACAAAAACGGTTTTTCTTGAGATAGTTTCTTTTTACTTCCACTGTCGTGGTGGATGCGATGAAGGGCTAGCGCCTTACGATTCACGAAATTTCGCTTGCACACCTCGCACTGAAAAATTTCTTCTTCGAGAATTCTTTGATAAGAATTAATTAAATAACACAGAATTAGAAGGGTAATTTGAGTGGAAAAGAACTTGGAAATGTATCCTTACTCGCAGCGGTGCGCTCTTAAGCTCTTTCTTTGTTTAAATTGTCGGTGACACTTGTCGCATGCATAGGGACGATCGTCAGAATGGAGATTCATATGCTCATTCAAAGTTGATTTGTGTGAAAACGCTCGATTGCACGTTTTGCAGCTGAAGGGTTTCTCACCTATTAAGAACTTCAATTTACAGAACTGCGGGGAATTTTCTGTGCCAAAGCAGAGATATTTCTACCTGTATGTACGCGGGAATGGGTTCTGAGAACGTTGAGGTGACGAAACGATTTTTGACAGACAGGACAAACGTACGGACGATCTAAGAGAACGAATGAATTGTTTTAACGAGAAACATATACTGCATACATGTCGAATGCTATTCGAAACTTACCGCCACTGACCGTTTTATTTGAACACGATTCAATTTCTTCTTCAACAATGTTCTTTTCTGAATCTGATGGGTTTGAAGAGGAAGCTTTCTTTTTGCTGCTTTCCAATTGCAGTGTGGTGTTTTCACTAGCCATGTGTTTGCCTGGCAAGTTTGTTGGTATTGATGAAATTTGAAGATCACACAGTGGTTGAGCTGAGTTTGTGAATACTGTTGCTTCAGCTGGTTTGGTTGTAATAATTTCATTTGAACACACTAGTGAGTGAGTGCCTAAAATGCCCAACTCCTTCAGGCAAAATTCAAATTCTTCCATTAAGGCCTGTGATGCACAAATTTCACCTGTGTAAATGTAGTCTAACAGGAGCTTTAATTGACTCTTCCTGAAAACATCAATAGATTGATAAGATAAGATGACAAGTAATGTTTTACATGTTTATGTCATACTTGAAGTCAGAGAATGATATGTAAACATCACAGTCATAAGAGGTTTCGAGGATTTCTGCTAAATATGGACTAGCAGCTGCTAGTACTTCTTTATGAGCCGAAAGAGATGCAGTTAAAGAATCTTGTGTGTCATCATTAGCTAGAAAAAACACATCTGTTTTGATTGGATTTTTCCTCGCTTCTTTAAGAAAATCGATGACATCGTCTTGCAATGTTTTACATATCTTTAGGTAGAGTTCGGTCTCAGGATTATCGAAATGCTGTAGGTTTAACGAAGCAGAGGTGCACATCTTAAACAGGAGAAAAAGTAGGGAAAAAACAAACAAACAAAAAACAACATAAACCTTCCAAACAACATAGGGTACAGCTAAATCATTTGTTTCGGCTGCAAGAAAACATGAAACAGCATTGCTTCCATTAATTGTCGATAGATGTCGAAAACCACCAAACTCAGCTGGCGCGCCAGTACCTCACGGTTCTAATTTCAACCTTTTCTCCCATGCTAAATACATCACGGCGTATTTCAGCGGCTAATGATGAACGCAAACAAAATTTCTGATTTTAGGACAAACCTCTGTTGCGACTGAATGATACTTTTCCAGAGTCCAGTTGCCCTTGTCCGTAATCGTGTTCATATCGTCCATCCTTCGTATTCGTCATTTCAACCTTGTGATGCATTATTTGCCTCCACCCATTTCCACAATGATTTCCACTTTATAGTTTATACCGCTCCACGCTTCAACTGCACTGTCTCCCGAGGCTAAGTTTCTGGTTTTCCTGTGGTAGCTGGGTAGCTTAATAGAAAGAGACGTCTGCTACTGAGGAAGAATTTTTAATGGTAAACAATTTTGTATACGTAACGTAGACAGGTAATTTTTTTCATTAAAGTTGTCTTGGTATACGTCTGCGATATTAGTGTGGTTGGTTGGAGAACAGGTAAAGTGTCTATGTCACGTCTAGTGATGTAATTTAACCATTTTCATGGATAGGATATACTTGACAGTTGACCTTATAGAAATCCCAAAATGGTGGAACCATTTAGTTATTTAGATGTATAATTTAAGTTATATATTTTGATTAATTTTTCTAATGTGTGTTGAGTTAGAAAATATGGCAGGCAGTTCCGAAGAAGAACAAAAAAAGCTGAAAAGTGGTACAGAAGATTCAGAAGATGAAAGTGAAATTCTAGAGGAAAGTCCCTGTGGCCGTTGGCTTAAGCGTCGTGAAGTGGTAAGTGGCAAAAGATGGTTCCATATTTTCTTTTAAAAAGCAAAATCCAATTCAGCCTGTGTTTAATCTTTTAAGTTTTTTTCCTCAATATTTTATAAATCAGATTTATTTTTTATTTGATTTATAATGTATTTTTTTACAAACCATTTCTGGCTAAATTACTAAATCATTTCGAATTGTAGCATTTATTTTTTAATTTTTAACCAACACATTTTTATTAATTTGAAGTGGAGAGACAAATAAAATTGAAGTCTGCAGTTATTGGTTTTGTTACATGTTTTCCCATTTTTTGCAGGTCCAGCAGCGTGATGTCCCAGGAATTGATGCTGCTTACCTGGCCATGGATACAGAAGAAGGAGTTGAAGTGGTGTGGAATGAAGTCCGATTTTCCGAACGGAAAAACTTCAAGGCCCAAGAAGAGAAAATCAGCCAGGTTTTTGATAACCTAATCAAGCTTGAACACCCTAACATCGTCAAGTTCCACAAATACTGGATCGACAGCCGCGACGATAAACCTCGAGTATAGATGGCGAAATCGTTGATCTTACATTTTTACGACTAAATGTAAAAACATATATCAGGTGATATTCATCACCGAGTACATGTCATCCGGATCGTTGAAACAGTTTCTTAAACGGACGAAACGCAATGTTAAAAAGCCCCCCCTCCAAGCCTGGAAGAGATGGTGTACACAAATATTGTCGGCTTTGAGGTACCAGCGGCATGCAATAGTTATTTTCATTAATAATTTGTTTGGTTCTGTTAGCTTCTTGCACTCCTGTTCTCCTCCAATCGTTCATGGAAACTTGACGTGCGACACAATTTTCATTCAGCACAATGGGCTAATCAAAATTGGATCAGGTTTAAGCTTAAATTAAGAAAGATTTATAACTGTATGCGAAATAATTTACCAATGTGTAATGTACTCCGGGGTTTACAGTGGCTCCAGATGCCATTCATCAGCACGTCAAAACATGTCGTGAAGGCATGAAGAACACCCATTTTATCGCTCCCGAGTTTGGAAGTGAGGCGCTATTAATGTTAAGTGTATTGGACGTCACACCTCTCACTAAACTGTATCTTTTCTTCTTTTTTTCTTGGTTTGTTTTATTTTATTTTTTTGTCTCTAGTTGCGGGAATGACTCCGGCAGTTGATATCTATTCCTTTGGGATGTGTGCATTGGAAATGGCCACACTAGAAATTCAAGGTGCTAATGGAGAGACCAGTCTGGTTACTGAAGACCAGGTGCAACGCACTATTGAGGGATTGGAAGTACCCATCCAAAGTGATTTCATCCGAGCTTGCCTTAAAACTGAGCCGGAGTTGCGGCCTACAGCACGCGGTCTACTTTTCCATCGAGCGCTGTTCGAAGTCTCTCCTTTGAAACTTCTAGCTGCTCATACCGTCGTCCGTTGTTCAGGTATCATAGGACAAGTATCCCTATCCACTTCCAATGAGCTCTTATCTCCAAAAAGCCCATTATTTAATCTTTGGAACAAACCGTCTCATCTACCCTTCTCCCACCAACCCCATTTCCATTGGATTTTTTGCCAATTTTTGGGCATTCTAGTCAATACTTTCTGTAAAGCCAACATCTCCGAGACGATATGCGACAAAGTTGTTCAACGCCACTTCGGGCCAGGCATCATCGTTGCGGAAGTAAATTATACAAACTCCCCCCCGGTTCAGTTCACTATGGCCGACATTCCTGTCGCGGAGAAATTAGAAAAATTCGTTGAGGATGTCAAGTACGTAACTTTTTTTAATTTGTGGGTTTAACATAATAAATTTTTCTCTACCTTTTGTCTTTATTGGTGTTTCTTATTAATGATTGTCTCTCCTTTATTTTACTCTTTCCCACTAGGTATGGCATCTATCCCCTAACGGTTTTTGCGCCTGTTCCGGCTGAGGCATGTGGTCAAAGACCTGTTTCACCAGATACATCTGTCTCTACTGCTGCCGAGACACCCGAGCCAGTTGATGTAGAAGCTCGCCGGGTTTCCAATATGATATGCGATGTAAAACCAAAGGAAGATGGAGCCGGCTATCAGGTAGTGGGTTTTTGTGTGTGTGTGATTCGTTTGTTGATTTGATTGGCTAATAAGAATTCTTTTTAAAATCTAGATGACTTTATTGCTTCGTATGGATGATAAAATGAATCGTCAGCTATCCAGCACAATTATGAAAAGTGATCACGCCCTGGCTCTTGCGGAGGAATTAGTCCATTATGGCTTTATCAATGAGGTTCTTAAGTTGTATGTACTTCTCAGATTTCCATGTTTAACACACGTTTAAATCAAGGTGGATCGCGAGCTAGTTGGCGCGTCCATGAATGAAGCCCTTCGCAATTGTCTAGCACGAAACGAAGATATCCCGTCAGTCAGTGGTCAGATGAATCTCTTAGATGACTATGGGAGTTCTTTTAATCAGATTCTCTCGACCACGTCACACACGGCATCAGTTTTGCACAATTCGCCACCGTGCTCCAGTCCTGTCCCTTCTCCTGCTTCTCCGGTCCATGCATCCTAGTTCGCTCACGTCTTCTATTTTGCTGCGCCATATCGTATTGTTGCTGCAAGTGCTATTTGTGCCTCGGTTCATCAAATATACAGTTGTTATACTACTCCACACATATGCAATGGTAGTTAAACATTGATTTTAGATATCGAAAAATAGTATTTGTTCCGTGAAACACTTGGCTTGTGATATTCTAAATGAAAATGGCATTTTTATGATTTCTTTTGGAAACCAACGCACGTTCCCTTCGTTCGATTAATCACTTCAGTCCAATGTGTTGTAGCCCAAATGGCGACAATATAATTTTCGCACTTCTTCCACCACAATGTTCTTGGTTACAAAATCCATACCATTCATAGGTAGGCTAAATGTCATTTGTGTAATTTAATTTTTGTGCCACCGTGTTTCATTCGGCTAGATAACAACATTTTTGCCTCAGCCCAATTAAAACTCAGTTTCAAGGTCACCCATGGGAAGTTACATCTTTTTAGTTCTTCGGCGTCTATCTTTTAAATAAGTTTAAATTTAAAATCAACTACAAAAAGGTAAAAGCTAGACAACAAGAGCGCTAAAGCCTGTCAACAGAAAACCTGTAACAACAATTCAAAATCTAAAAGAAGAATTTTATATACGGAAGTATATTGGGTCAAGGTTTAATTCACACTTTTACAGGTATCAAGTATCGCTATGGTACAGTAACCAATTATCTTGCGGTAAAGTTCATGAATGAAATACCGTAATTTAGACGGTAACAATTCCAGAACTAAAGGAGCCATATTGCTATTGATCATGCATAGAAAAGAATTTTAAAATGAACAAATAAAGAAAAATAATAAAGAAAAAGTTCAAAGTGCACAAAGAAATTGGTGCGAAAATATGTGTAAAAAAAATTAATGATAAAAAGGGCAGGTCAATCCAATAAATCTGGCATAACAGATTGAAGTGAAGAGGGGGAAAACCAACACTACAGGCAGTGAAGACGGTTTCGCAACTCGAAATGATCCTTGTCAGTGCGGGACGGCTGGAAAATTAAATAGAAATAATAATGAGACTATAACTTAAGAAAAATCTCCCCTTCTTACCGGTACCAGTTATGCGTCAGAAATGCAAGAATTTAACCCAACGCCGTGCTTGCAAAAAGATGCTTTCAAAGTGGAAACATTAAAGGATTATGCGATCACACACATTAATTTAGTTTGGTAACAAAGCCTTTAACGGGGCAGTTGCTCATAAAAATTCGAATCCATCCATGCAAAAATCATCTCGATAAACTGAAATTGAAGAGGGTTCTCGTTGTGACTACCTCTCCCACCAATGTACAAAATGGCAAACGAACAAAAATCTAACATGCTGACGATACTGGGAATCTTTTCATGCCGGTGTCACTACACTAAGGCACTAGATTGGATTGTTCAACCTAAAAAATTAATTCAGTTTTCTAATAGCACAAATTGTAAACTAACAGTTTGAGTGGAATACATCTAGAGTAGCTACATTAATCGTTCTTCTTATGGGCATGCGTTTGGCCGTCTTCAGTCTTACTAGCTCTGACTTCATTCTTCGCAGTTGATTCAGCATTTTTGTTCCCGCCAGTGACAGCACGTTGCATCGAATCCCATATACCTCCGAAAAACACTGCGCAACACAGATTCTCGAAGGGAATGAAAGGATCGTGAATGCCAAGCAAAAGTGACGACAACTAGTAATCACATAAATTGACCAAAATGAAATTCAAAAGAATAAAATTATAACTTGACTAAAAAGAATATTAATACCTTGAAGTAAACGAAGAAAATAACGATTCCGAAGTAGACTAGGGCATGGGGTGCCGAGATCAATTCCGTTTTCTTGTCCAGAACAAAGATTATTGAGGCTACAATACAAGCCTTGGTTGGGCTGTTGAAGAAGATAATGTGAACTTGTTAAAAGAATTCTTTTACCCTCAGAAACTATATATATCACTTACAAACTTGGCTGTAAAAATTCAAACGCAGTCGGAGTCCATACACCACGGACGAGGCGTTCCAAAATTTTAAGGAAACCAGCACCATTACCTAAAATTTTAAATATTTGTTACTCATGTTCACATTATCAGCCTTAAATTCAGACAAAGCAATGGAAGATTTGAATTTACCTTTAACTAAACCGGTAATGAACAAAATCATCCAAGCGTTGGGGAATAATTTAGCTGCATGGTTTACCCCATCATATACTTTCTTACATCTGTATTATAAAATTTGTGTTTAGCTATCCTTATAAGAAACTGGTACAGTGCAACTTACCTGTACACTTCTTTCATGGCTGCAATCACAATTTTGATAGGGAGAAACTTTGACAATTTGTAAACAACGTCAAATGGAGAGTAGAACATCGCATACCAAACTGCGGTAGCCAATAGGACTGACTGTGTGTTCCTGAATGGTTCCAAAAGTGGCTCACCAAGGAAAAGAGCAGCTAAAAATCCTCCAGCAAAAACTACCATCATAGTTGATAACCAGCAAGCTATGGGGTGTTTCCGCGAGAAGGGTATGGAACCTGCACAGCAATTAAATAAAGATGGTGTCATTGGTTAAGTTTGAATATAAACACAACTTTCAATAGAGAAAATATGAAGGAAATTTACTTAGATTACAACGGCCTTGGCAAATTATACCATTTTAAAATCAAACTGGACAAAATCAAGTGAATAATACACTACATTCTGTTAAAACATTACTATGTTGATCATTCCATAGAATACAAAAATATCCTTCTGCAACAAAAGGGTCTAGCATATGGGCTGAGGCTAAAAATAACTTTTCTATCCAGTAAGAACTAGCTCAAAAGAAGGTCAGAAAACAGTAACTAGTGCTAAGTACATTTTGTCAAATAATACTCCACAGCAAAAGTATGTACAAGTAAGGTTTCGAAGTTTTAAGATAATGATGGAGAAATAAACAGTTATTTACCACTTCCCAAATCTTCTCGAACAGCCAAACAGCACATGACACAATGGGCAATATCAAAATAAGGCCACATTTTTAATTTGGTGACCTGAAAATTTATACAATGGAATTTATTTAGCTGCTTTAAGTAAACTTTCTACAACTTGAGGTTAACATAAACAATTAAAATTTCTTGCCTGGTTGGCAAGGTCCAAGAAAGCTTCTGGGTCAATCATTTTTGCTGTGGTACACGACTCACGATATTGAATAAAAGATACAAAGAAAAGTTGATTGATTTAATTTGTAAACTTTATCCCAGGTTCTATTATTAGGACTATCCAATATCGTGCAGCAGGCTTGGAAGAGCGCGGAACACTGATCTAGGCTTCCGGGATCTGCCGGCTATCAGACCAGCTGTTATCGTCTGCTCACGTACTGGCGTGTCTTTTGGTTCACATTTCACGAAGATCGTGCCCGTCTTTGACTTTGAGTAGAATGAGTATGGCTCCTTAAAAGCTAGCTAGGTAAACATTAATCATTTTTTTCTCATACAACATTTCAAAGATAATGCTAAAACATAAAAAAAAGGTCGGTTAGTGCATGTCATCTGTTGTCATGGCCATATCACGGCCATATCTTGGTTTTGATAAAGGCCTCTATCACAACATTATGATGAAATCCAGTACTTACCTGTCGAATTTTTAACGTTTTAAAGAAAGAAATGACTTTTGGTTAATGAACTGGATTATGGGTTGTATCGATTAGACCTAGCGTATTCTATAATTTCATATTAACGTTATCTATTTCGTCTCTCGTAGTTCTCATTACGGAAAGCAAAAACTAGCATTTCGTTCTCTTCTTCTCTCAACTTAGTGATTTAGATTTAGTGATCAACAGTATTAAATTTAACAGTAAAAAAATCTTTATCCAGGTAGGCTAATCTCTTTGTGGTGTCCTAAGGACACTGTCCTTGTTAAATGCAGAGAAATTTTAAAGCACAATTCAAATAAATAAGAAGCCTAGTCCTAGAATTTCGAAGAAATGAGTAAGCGTATCACGAACGTTAGAATGGTGTAATATTTTGTTATGAAGCTTTTTTCTAGAATCAAGATTATTGCTCTATAGATGTTCTTATTACTAATTTACTATATCGATATCTTAAACATTTTTTTGTGTCTTTGTATTTTGCTAGAATTCCGGAGCTCTTCTTGTCCTGGTCCTGTAAAGAAAGTCAATTTTTTTAGTTCAAATAATGACCGTTAGGTGGCGATAGATTGCCCGTTAAAATGTAAAGTAAGAAATGTAGGCCAAATGCTTAATCTTGGCTCGGTCGAGGTGAGGGAGACGTGCCAGAGTGAGGGCGCTTGTGTTTAGGCTGCTTGTGTAAGTGGGAGAGTGAGTGTGTTCTGGCTGTTCATAACTCTTGTCTGTATGGCAAAATTCCTTTAACTTGCGTTGATTCAAATATTTTATGTGTATGTGGATTGTACTGTAGCAGTTGGTGTGGAGGCCAAATCGCGAGTTTCCTCTTTCTTTTACATGTGTGCATGTGTACACTTTCAGTTTCCACTTCGTTTTTCTGACAGCTTGAATGGTTTGGACCCGTTTTGATTTCATCTGCAGCCTTACTCAACGAGGTAAGTTTGACCGTGCCTTTTGCTATTCCCTTTGATGACTTGCTGTTCCTGTCGTTTTCAGCTTACAGCCTTAGTCCTATATGGTAGCAAAACCCAGAAAGTCTGTTTGAGCCTCGTTTTTTTCTCTTTTTTTCCCCTTTTCTTTCTTTTTTGCCTTGTAAAGTAAGAAAAAGGCTGCCATATTTCTTTTCTAGCGGCGAAAACGACAAGAGTTTCTGTCTTAAATTGTATGAAAATCAAGGCTCTTTGATTCGGATGAGATTTCAGTAATTCTGCTTGTTTATCGATTTGCTCTGCGATTAAGCTATCACAAGTGTAGGGATCGATCCGTACAGTTTTTTTATGTTTAAAAAACAAATATATCGGCTATTGCTTGTTATCTAAGGCATCGTTTTACAGGCATTAGTCAATATTCTGCTAGGCACCTTTTTTTCCCTCCTTTTGTTTCTCTTTATTTATTAAGTTTTTTTGTTGTTTTGTTTTGTTTTGTTTTGTTTTTTTGTAAATCTTGATGCTTCGGCTTGTGGCTGGGTGTTAACGACAAAGTTTAAACTAAAATAGTTGATGTTTTGGAAGCAATTGACTAATGTGGTAAATAGTCTGGTAATGATAAACCCTTTGATGACGGATAGATGTTGGTGCCTAGTCTTGTGGAAACCTATACTTTTCGGACAGATCGGATCATCTGTTTGGCGAGGTGATAAACTAGAAAAAAAAATGCTGCCCTTCACGACGTGCTTCCTGGGTGGAAGCGGAGAAAGAAAATTCATAGTGCTCACCGACATGGCCGTTACGGTCTCCACGGATAACCAGGTAGTTCAACAAAATCGAAAAAAAAAAAGTCCTTTGGCTGTCGCCAAATGACTTTCTTAGTAATGTGATTGCCACTTTTTTCATGGCCTTTTTTGTTATTTAATGTTCAATTAAAATCGACTTTAACTTTGAACATTAAATAAATCGCATAGTTTTGCTATGCAGTTAGCTCGCGGTAGTAGGCAGGCAGATGCCCCACAGCAGTTGTTTTTTGTGTGCCCAGAATAAAAAAGAAAAAAGAGATATTTATGGGGGAATTTTTACGATTTAGTTCTAAACAGCGTCTTTGGCATCGAGAATAACGTAAATTTCCATATGCATATCTTATTTATTTTTTTTTTGTTCATCGGCTTACAAAAACTGTCTGCGGCGGCGCACTGGAAAAAGAACAAATATCAATTGCGTTCGTTAGTGGAAAAAGAACGATCTAATGATAGAGATGAGCACGTTTAGAAGATGTTGCGGCGATTTCATGTTTTTTGCCCCTCGTCTCCACTGTACTCCCTGACTTTTTGATAATTAGCGAAGAACCCTAGGAACTCGATCGATGTAATTTCCCCCATAGTTGCTGACTAGATTTTTTCAGTTTTGCCGGCATCGCGCCTTTGCATCTGATGGAAACGGCAACGTAGACGTGATACTCGAAGAGGACTCATTGAGCCGTTGCGTTTGGATCGATTCGCTTCGCCGACAGTCAAACGGAACGAGAGTGACAGATTGGCGAATGCTTAAAAGAGAGGAAAAGTCGGTAGATTTCATAGGTGGAAACACCTACCCAAAAAAAAAAACAGACGACCGAAAGCTGCTGCTTACTGTTATAGCTCCATTCCGTCGAGCTCCCGTCAAGTCTGACGATCTCTAAAAAGGCCAACGGATGGCACGAGTACAAGTATGGAAAGACCCATTCCGAGCCCAGAGTAGATGCTTCCCTTCATAGTTTAGACATTGGGCAGACACGTTTCTTTTTTTTCTCTCTCTCTCTCTTTCTCCTTCTTGTTGTGTACAATAATATATCGTATAGGGGATCCGTAGTGTCGACTAAAAAAGGAGTCTGTCGTTGAACACCATTGATCTGAGCTGTGACGGTAACATCGCTGTGCACGCAGCCTCCCTTCCAATCGTTTGCCAGGAGATATTGTGTGACAGGATGAGGGAGTGTCGCCAGTGTTGCAGAGGATGCGCACTTCGAATCAGTGGATCGCCCGCTCCATCTTTCCGTAGTCATAGCAATCGTGAAAAAAAAAAGGCACACAAAATAAAGAATTAGAAAACATTTTTTTTTTTCGTTTTCCAGTCGGGAGCGGAAACACTGGCAGGATTGACTCACAGCTTTTCGCTTTTGCAGTATATCAATTTTACGGTCGAACAGTTGTAAAAATCCCCCATCCAGTTTACATTGGTAAAGAAAAGAAGACAAGCAAAGAAAAAGAATAAAAAATAAATTGTCAACATGGTGAATCGGTGAATCATGTAGGAAGGAGGAGGACGATAAGCGATGCTTGTCAGTGTGGGTGTTGCGTCAGTGACGGGATGACGGTGAATTTCCACAGTGAATTATTTGATAGGAATCGTAAAAACTTGCGCGATGCCCAACTTGTGGCGAATGGTTGGTAGATGTTTCTGTGGCTGCCCTCGATCGTCCGAATCGAAAACGGCCGATTCGCATCCCACTTTCGTTGAAGTAATTTCGTGTTTTTCTTTTGATCTTTTTTTTTCCCCCATCGTCTTTGAATAATTCCCTATCGCCGTTCCCGGCCCCTCGCTCTACCAATAACTCAATCTTCTACTTGATCACGTGATTGCTTCTCCCTTTCAAACGGAAACGTGCTCGTGAGCGGTCGATAGACGTAGACGCTGTCTTGATTATCGATTGCTTCTTCCCGTCGCCGGATCTCAATTTCCCCCGCGACACAAAAGCCAAGTCTTTTTTTTTTTTTTTCAAGGATCCCACGTGAATTATTTGAGTCCCTTTTATTTTTCACCGTATTTTCTGAACGATAAATCACAGGTAGGAACAAGAAGGCGTGTGTAGTAAATGTCGAACGCTTCAATCGAATTCCGCTTGACATAAAGAAAGAGCCCCCACTCTTAATAGCGTAATTCATACATTTTTTAACATGCGCTCAAAAGCAACGCTTTTAGAAAGAAGAAAGGTGGGCGGACATGGAACTAAGTATATGCAAACGGCATCGGTTCGTCAATAATGAGCGACCGTTGAGGGTTATGTTGCGCACCGTCAAAAAAGTGTCGAAGTTGACTTGATGTCTTTTCGTTTTCCAGTTTACTGCGCGCTTCCCTTTTTTGTTTTTTTTTTTCTTTTTCGTTCCATCCATCGTTTTATTTTCTCTGCAAAAGTGCTAAGTGTCTTCTTTCCATATCGTGAATTGGCTATGGAAATGGGCAGCGGTAGGCCCCCGCGATGATGAATGCAAACGGGCTTGTAAGCGGCGCCGCATGCTCCGCAGCCAAACGGCGCCTGGTCCTGTAGGATATGAAAACTATATACTGCTCGAGGCTGCCGTTGATTGGCCTAATGACGTCCTAAGGAAAAAGAAACTTTTCAATAACACAGGAGAGAGAGAGAGAGAGAGAGAGAAGTTGTGAAGAAAAAAAGAAAGCCACGCAGTCATGCCAGTGGGTGTTTGGCGCCTTCCGGTAATGGGGTACCATTGGCTTTTCTAAACAATTACAAAAGAAAAAGAAGAAGAGAAAACAAAACAACATCGTGAAGGAGAAAAAGAAAAACCAACTTCTTTCTCCTCCCTTCTTTATACGTATAAAACGTATACATAGTATTGCGCTTGGCCCGTCGTCGTCTGCCGCCATTTGTGTCTCTTAAGATCACCAAGTCGGTTAAAGGCTCTCAGCTCTTTTTGTGCATATTCAAATGCATTCAATCACGGTAACCTCCCCCTCCCTCTCTTTCCTCCAACCCAAGTCGGCTGTCGGATTCTTTTTGATCAGGCATTCCACTTGATCAAGCCATAAAAGATGGATTAGCAAAAAGGGGAGGTAGAAATCAATCAGCCCCGACATCCTCCAACTACTCAGACTTCCCCTTTGTTTTTCTGTTTTTGTTTTAAAAATCGTTTTCTTTTTGTTTTCAATTTATTTTTATTCTTGGACACGGTGAACTGTCGGAATGACGAAACAGTCAGCGCGCCGAGCAGTGCGCGTGTTTCTCTCGGTGTCGATGTTACCACTCACTTTTGGGTTCGTCCGCTTGTTCGTTGGCTTGGAACTACAGTTTCATCGAAACGTGCCCAAAAGGGCAGCTATTTTTATTGAACGTGAATGCATATCGATTGCAGCCCATAATGAATGCTTGATGCCATTGATGGTCTCTTGGCGGTCAGCCGAGCTGGCCTTCCAAGAATGGGTGACATTCAGAAGCAAGTCCGTCTTCCCTTATTCTTTTCCTCTCTTTCCTGTTATTGCTTTTATTTTGGGGGGGTCCTCGGCATTTGGACCTGCCTCAGCCAAAACAAAAGGAAATGGTTAGATAGATGGAGTGTGTGCCGGCCATTTCCTGTTGGAGACTTGTTTTCTTCTATGTTGCTTTTCTTTTTCTACATATATATTTTCCCTTTTTTTTTTCATTTGCACACCAGTCTACTAATGGCGGGATTCTCTCTTCGTCTAACCCATCCTTTTATTACGATATACTCTCAGTGGTGGTGATATGGCGGTGGCGTTTCAAAGATGCTGCTAGACGCACACACACACACCGCTGGCGACTGTTTATCGATTTCCGATCGTGAGGCAGCTGTCGTTGAACGTCACTCTTCTTCTTCTTTAAAAAAAAAAAGCGGGGTGAAAATGGAACTGGATCATTGATCGGCCCCGTTCATTCGGTCACCGTAAAGGAATTGTTGTTAACTGCGGGACCAGACAGGCCATACGCTAGGCTAAAAATATCCCCACGTCTTTGAATAGGAAAATTTGCTGTGCGTCGGTTTAAGACATATGGCCCTTTTTCGACTGGCGAACTTGTTGGCGCTATGTTAAAAAAGAAAGAATAATGTTATGCATAAAAAAGGGGGGAGGGGAACGAATTGATCGCCTCGGGACAGAACATTGTTGAATGACTTTCGGGAATGGTATTTATCGCTTTTGCAAGTCGTTGGCTAATCAATCCAATCAGATGAAATTGGCTCGGTGGAGGCCAATTGATGACGTCGCCACTGGGCCAGGCCAGCGTGTTGTATAGCTATAATAATGATCGCAAGATAAGCCGAAAAAAGGCACAAGAAGAACATTTTCAGCTTCTTCTTATAAGAAGAGATGTGGGTTTGGGAACGGGAAAAAGAAAAAAAAAATGGTTACACCGAGAAGGAGGGGTCGTACCGATTTGCCGACTCAACGGCGCCACACGAAGACTTCTGGCACACACATACACACACACACACTAGCCGACCGACATTATAGCCGTCGACAAGCCAACTTCGCAGTCGTATGCAACGAACAACCACGAAACAAGAAAGTTTTTTTGAATTTTCGAGGAAATGTTTTTTCTTTCATTATCATTTATGACGTTTTATATTTTTCTCCATTTTTTTTCGGTTTCCGTCTATAGACTATTCGATTTCCCTAACAAAGGGTAATAGGAGTCACAAAAGAACATGATGGCTCACCTGTTGGAGCATCCTCTTGCTTCAAAAAAAAAAGGAAAGAAAAAGATGTATTATGTTCGGCTGGGAAATGACGGAGGGGAATAAACGGACAGCGACATTTGTCGTGGCTTTCCTGTTTATCTTGCAAGTTGATTCTCAATTGCTGTTTTAGAACGCCTCGAGAAAAACAACTCGTCTGTAAACAAATCAATGAATGTTCGCCTCCCATTTTTACCGTGATCTATAGCTTGTTAGCTAGGGTGCAACTCTAGACGGGAATTCTTTATCCTGAATATGCATAGGCGGACGGAGACGACAGAAACACACGGAAAAGATGAAACATGGGGGGAGAAAGAAAATAACAAACACAACAAAACAAAAAAAGATTTATATTTTTTCAACATTTTTTTTTAAGACGTGAATGTCTACGCTTGAATACACACACACACACATACGCACACACGGGGAAGAAAAAAGAAAGAAACATCGCCCCGAGTAAGTTGGGTTGCATTCCTTTCTAAAATGGGGTTCGGCAACCTGACGGATGACGGCGACTGATCAGCTGATTGGATTCCCGGAGTCGTACCGCCCAAAAAAACGAACGACACGTTTATCGGTTGCCTCCCCGCAATCAGCCCGAGATGCACAGCCAGCTAAACTAACTGAAGAGGAAGACATTTTTTTTTTCAAAACTTTAACTTTAGAACTCTTTGTTAAAACTGTCCTTGCGTCTGATCTCGGACTTGATAATTTCCCGAATATGCAGTTCACAAGGCTCATTGATTTTTTTTCTACACTTGAATTTATTTCGCTTCTTTTCGATTCCTGCTTCTCCTTTTGCTTCTCCGTTCCTTCTTGATTTCCTCTCTACCTTTTTGTTTATCATCTTTGCCCTCGCCGTGGCTTCCATCTGCCGCCCGTATTGCTCGTCAGCGCTTAGCTGGATCGCCTGCTAACACACAGTCGGCTGCAAGCTAGCCAGCGACACACGTTAAACCGATCGGCGGCTTATATTGAACACGCTTGCCATGTTTCTGCATTCAATTAAGACTTAGGCTCTGGTTCAGTTCCTTTCTCGGGGGTGCACTTCAATAAAGCTGCTGCCAAGTTTGATTATCACGACGCTCGACGACGACAAAAGTGCTGGATTCGATGGGCGAACTAAAGTGGCCGATCAATTATCAACCTGTTCAAAGTGTGCCAGCGTTTCATTCGTCCTTTTACCTAAGGCTAAAAGAAAAGAGAAGTAAAGTTTGGATGGATAGCAGTTTCCGCAACAGATCGTAAGGATGCGTGCCGGCGATTGTTCCTGAAAAAGAAAAAAAGATTGTAGGTTGTGTCTCCTCGCGGAGCTAGTTTTTTTTTTTTTTTACGACGACCGAATCACGTGAACGCAGTTACCTAGTAAATCTTTCGTTTGACAGTTGTGGGCAAGAATAGAAGCAATCAAAATTTATTTATTTATATATTTTTTTTCCAATGATGGCGTTCCGTTTTCTTTCTGGCCAGACGGTTGTTAATGTGAAAGGTTCTTAGCCAACGCAAACACAGGCGCCGATTTGATGTGGGTTTATTTAATTGAAACATTTACCATGACCTATATATCTTCCCCAATCTTCTTAGCGAATTCTTAAATGGCGCTGAAAATGCATTTTTTCGTTAATCTTAAACATGCAGAATATTTCAACGGGGTTTTCTTTAAATCGTACGTTGCGGTCCCAATGTCTGCGAATGTGGACTCGAACAAAGCTGCCATTTCTTTCCTTTTAATTATCGTTTTTTTTTCTTTCCAAATGCAACATTGTTCTCGAAATCTTTGTAATTTAGGGAAACAGGTTACGAATAATGCAACTACTTGTTGTCGAGTAGTCGGGGTCACGCCGTCGTCAGCGTGAGAGGTCGTGTTCCCTCATCTTACAGTGTGTATGTGCTATGTAATGCCACGGCACGTACTTGTGCCCGTTTCGGCCTTAAAAAAAAAAAACAACAAAAAACCAAACAAAAACAACAAAAAATACCAGATGTGTTATCAACTTTTCATGGAGGGGGGAGATTCCATCGATTGTTGATTGTTATCTTCCTTCCTGCGGTTGTTTTATTTGCGCCGTTGTTTATGTCCGTGCCTGGCTTTTTCCAACATTCTTTACCTAGATGTTTCTTAAATCATGAAATGCTACGGATGGTCACCCGTGTACAAGCGCTCGAAATATTTTTTTGTTAACAAGTGTGTTCCATTGTTCCTACGTGGCTACGATTTGGAATTAGTGTCAGGGTCTTTTTCTTCTTCTCCCCACCTCCGTGTTGTTGTTGTTGTTTTGTTTCCCTTGTGTCGAAGAATTTTTGTTTTGTTGTGCGATGCTTCAGTTCTAACGAACTGCGCCATAGCAGTGTGACGTGACCCGCCTATCCTTAATTGCCATCGACCGGTCCTCTTTGAGGATTGATTTGTCTGTTTCCCAGCCAAACGCGATGGCCCATTTAACACTCTCCCAAATAACTCAAGTGTGGCAACCGTCGCAATTGAATCGCGTCTGACTTTAAAAACCGTTTGAATTTGTGTCTTTTCGTATACGATAAGCGTGTCAGGTGCGGAACTTAACGGCTAGACGTTTCAAAGAATTTTTTGGTAATTTTCAATTTTTGTTTCCGTAGAAAAAAAAAATGTGTTGAACCGCCCGCCGGGGAAAAGAAAAAGCTGTCGGAAATGTTTCAGAAGCAATTAAACAGACAGGATACATTGATTATGCAAATTTTCTGTTCGCGTATATCTCAAGCCTTTCCTTCTTGAACCGAATTAGGCATTTTTTTTTCCGCCTTATACCAGTTTTCCGGTTGAGCGTCAACTGCGAGCGTTGCAGAATATTATGCAATTTTCTGACTGAACTCTGGAACAGATAGTGTCCTTGATTGCGATTACGTTTGCAGCTCCTTTGTCTCGTCCGTTTTTGAGAAAACGCCGATTGAACGGTGTGGCGACCTTCGCTTCTTTTCCTATTCGCCTTTTGGCGTCGCTCTTTAGACTCTTATCGTCAATGTGATCTTTTATTTTAATTTCGATTGTTTTTCTTTTGTTTTCCCTCTATGACTGGCCACACAACAGAGCAAAGCTTCGTTCACCTTTACCGAGAGACCTGCATGGAATAAGGCACAGCTGAAAGGTAACACCATCTTTTTGTCTGCTCGCCACATCGGTTGGCTTCGTTACCTTACGAAGGCAATAGAAAATAAATGCCTTGAACAATCACGAACTTTGTATTTAATAAATAGTTATTTTTATTTCGGTATTTTTTAATAGGTCGTCAAGTCACTAGCCCATCAACGAACAAGCCCCTCCACATGCCAGATCTAGCCGAAGAATCTAAATCTCAGTCGGTATGTTATTTAATCGTTGATTGTCGGAATTTTCACCACTTCATTTTCTTGATTGGCTATCGATTGGATTCGGACATGTGTTCTCCTCACAACTGGATGCTGAATGCAGCTCGAGAGGCAGGTGCGCCCATGCTGGTCTCACAGCGGTCGGTTTCTCACGCTGCATAAACGACGGAAAAAAAGGCCACCCACTCGGGCTATGACGTCGGACCAGGCCCTCCTTGATGACCTCTATCATGGCCCCACGCATGTTAGTTGCTTATCTTTATTTTATTATACGTACATTTTTCGTCGATGCAATCGCAGCATCTACACGGCTTAATGCGTATTGAATCGATTCAAAAACTCATCGATTGGCTTTTGTGCGGTGTTGTTGCAGGTTCTTTTGGCAAGAATTAGCGAGTGGCCTTTTAATGCTTTCGCCCTGGACAGAGCCACTGGGGGTAATACACCCTTTCACTGTCGTGAACCCGTTTTTTTTTCATTTAAATTCATTTTGATTATTTTTGCTATTAGGACGACCTCTGCCGACGCTCTGTTTCCATCTTTTCCACCATTACGGACTCATGGCACACTTTCAACTTGATCCTGTCAAAGTCTGGAAGTTTTTTAGTAAGCAGCGTCCCCCTTTTTTTTTTTGTTTGCATAAGTTGTTATTGAATAGTATACAATGTCTGCCCTCTCCATGTCACCCAATAGGTTTAGTAGAAGAGGGCTATCACAGCAACAATCCTTATCACAATGCCATCCATGCCGCCGATGTCACTCAAGCCATGCACTGCTTTCTTCAAGAAGAAAAGGTGATTTTTAAAGATTAGGATACTATATCCCTCTCGTGTCATATCTTCAGAATTTCACATTTGTTTATTAATTAATTCATTAATTGTTTTAAATATCGACTCGGATTTCAGATGCGTCGTCATTTAACTCCACTGGAAATAGCCGCCTCCCTAATTGCTGCCATGGCTCATGATCTGGACCATCCTGGTGTTAATCAACCATTTTTAGTGGCCACTTCCAATCATTTAGCGTCTCTCTATAAAGTGAACTATTTTTCTTTTTTAAATACAGATGATTGATGAGGGGGAAAAAAGGGTCATTACAAAGAGATTACAATTTTTTTTGCAGAATGCTTCGGTTCTCGAAAATCACCATTGGCGGTCGGCTATGGCTTGTTTAATGGAAAGTGGGATGATGGACGGTCTTGAACGCAGTTCAGCCAACGAATTGCAGCGCCAAATTCAGTCGCTTATTTTGGCTACAGATATCGCTCGGCAACAAGAGTTTCTCAGCGCTTTTCAAGTAATTGCCCATTTTTATTCCTCCCAGCCCTTCACTTGTAAATTAGCTTTTATTTAGTCGTCATCCGCCTTCCTTTCTCTTCTTTGTGTGCTGTTTAAAAAAAATGTACGAGTTTAACAGATGTTTTTATTATCCCCATGTTTCTTTTACAGCGTTTTTTGAACGATGGCTCGTTGGATATGCGGACAGGGGACCATCGTCACTTTATGCTGCAGATCGCACTCAAGTGCGCTGACATTTGTAACCCCTGCCGTCCGTGGGAAGTGAGCCGCGCCTGGAGTTTTCAAGTCAGTGAGGAATTCTATCGACAAGGCGATTTGGAACGACGGCTGGGCTTGCCGGTCACACCACTCAACGACCGCCTAACCTCCTCCGTCTCCAAGATCCAGACTGGTTTCTTCCGTTTCATTGCCGCACCGCTTTTCGAAGAGTGGCATCGCTTTCAAGCTACTCCTCTCTCGTGGAACATGTTGAACTACCTCCGCTCCAACAAAGTAATTATTCACGTTTTTAAAAAAATAGATTAGTGCGTTGCGATGCTAAAGCCTTTGATATTATTTCAGCTTAAATGGGATTCCATCTTGAACGGCGAAGAGACGGGTGACTCAAGTTTGGCCGAGCATCAGCTCCGCGATCCGGCCTGGTCGGAGCTTGGCGTTTTGGAGATGGGTATCGAGAAGATCCACTTGAGGAGGGCCTCGCTACCTGCCGGCCGTTCTGGTCTGTGGACCTCGAACACTGCCAATTCTTCTCGAGTGTCGGATGTCGAACGTTCAATGGAGGAGGACGGCTGCAACGTCGTCACGGAGTCTTCTGATGTAGAATCTCACCCGCTTCGATCTCTGTTACCGGTTGAAAACCATGATGATTCCAGCCTGCCTGATCCTGTCGCTAGCGACGCGCAGACAGCAGATATTTCTGGACTTCCTCTTGGTCTTCCAGCACGCCTACCTCACCGGCGCGAGAGTCTTCCGTTCAATTTTCCTGATCGCACTCGAATCGAGTACATTCAGAGACAGGGACGACGGGAGAGTCTGCCGACCGATTGTTCAGGAATTTTGAATGCTTGCGACGTTCTTCCAGAATTGAATATCACCTCAATGACGCCTCTGCCTTTGAAGAAGGAGAAGAGGGTTAGTCAGCCCCATTGCGTTCAACCAGCTACCTCTATTCCGTCCACTTCTGCAGATCAAACTTTTGGATGCGCAGATGAGAAAGAGAATATCGTTTCGACTGCCTATCTCAAAACGGTGACGCATTTGAAAGCAATTCACTTTTTTTTGTGTGACGTTATTTTAATTTTGGCATTTTGATTGATGATTAGGAAACGTCCCGGTTAACATTAAGAAGAGGATCCGCCCCAACTGCCCTGCATCCGCTGAACTGGCTGGATAGTCCACGCAGCAAACGAAATTCTTCGATGACGCATTTTGGACGTCAGGGTTCACTCAGACTGACCAACTTGGACCAAAGCGAACCAGGTCTTCGGCGGCGCGGATCGTTGCCATACGAACTCGGTAGAAAACTCTCTGGTCACGATTGCGTCGTTGGTCGGCTCATTCCGGAAACTTCCGATTGCGCAAAAATTGATGTTGGAGTTAGACGCGGTTCGGCCCCTTCAGACTTGCTTCGTAACACAGGCGCTTCCATCGCCAGTTGCTGGATCCAGCTTCGCGATCGAGTGAAAATGAAGGTTGGCTATTTGAAGGATTTGAATTTATTTCAAACTGTAAATTGATGTTTTTAATTTTTTTTATTGGGGACGTTTCAGGGTAAAGAGATTGCTTTGAGTACCGGGACTGGCTTGATGAATGACAGTGGATGTGGTTTTGCCGTGCGTGAATGCAGAAGGCGCTCACTCCGACGGCGTCGCTCGGGAGGTCCAGAACTTTTTGCTTCTGTTGTTCGTCGTGGCAACAATTTTCCTTCCACTCAACTACCTCCGCTACCTCAAAGTGCGACGTGCACTCATGCCAAATTGAAGGTTTCTCATCGCCTCGTCCGCGTTTCTATTTGCCGATCGCGAAATCTTATGTTTACTAACGTTTAATCATTTCTAAGCAGAGGACGTCTTCGTTGTCGCCACCGGAAAGTATCAATCCTATTGTAGGATCTGGAGATTGTCATCGCGATTGGCTTCTGCTGGGGAGGCGCGGTTCTGGTGCACTTGAACTCTTGGCTGGACTCTGGCGCCAGAATCGCGATCGATCTGAACGCTCCAGTTTTGAATCAGATGATTCTCTTTTAAGTAAAACAATCGAATAGAAAAATTTAACGAATTATTTAAGCTTCCATCCCAACTATTAAGTGTTTTCTTCTTATAAAGGACCCCACCGTCAGCGGTTGTCAATGGATTCTTCTTCGTCATCAGACGGTATCCCATGCTCAGCCCTAGAAGAGTACTGCCATTTGGTGGGGCATGGGAGGACTCAGCGAAGAGGGTCATGCCCAACCGACCATTCCGTTTTATCAGGTAATAATTAATGAGGGATTGGCGATGTTGGTATAGTTCAGGTTATGACCGTTTTTATTTGGACGAAACAGGAAGCTCCAATGCGAATTTGACGCAGTTAAGCAGGAGATAACACATCGCGTTCATGGATCGAGTATTCGTCGGCGGTTTCTCACTCTATTTTGATGGAATATTTTTATACATGATTTATTTTCTTTTTTACAAATGAAGCTCAGTGTTGATGTCTTTAAACAGAAACTCTCATCCTTTTACTTTCTTTCAACGGCTGAATGTTTTTGCTCAACAAAAATGACAAACGAAATTCCACCAAAAAAATTGGAGAAGAACATGATGAGGATGCGTTGTTGTCAAGCGTTTTTTTATGTTTCCAGGGGATTGCTGGCTCCCGTCGATTGTGTTGCTTGTATTGTGTGCATCTTCTCTGGATACTTTTCGTTCCTGAGTCGTGCGTGTAAAACTTCCTGTTCCCGTGCAGTTTAGAGAGACTGAAGTGGCAAGCGAACGATAACAAACAAACAAAGATTGTTCCTACCACCTGTATGTCTGGTTCACTTCACATTCCGTCATGTTGTAGCCAAATTTAGTTTTTACTTTTCACTTCACTGCCTTTCTTTTTCTCTTACCTCTCCCTTTTTTTCTATTTTTTGTTCTATATTTTGTTAAACAAATGCATCTAAATTTTATGTCAAGAAAAGAAAAACACAACCAGAACACAAAAAAAAAGAAAAAAAAATCTTTAAATTCTCAAAGATAGCTGACTCCTGGCCCCCGATACAAGCATTTTATTTTATACACACCTACACCCCCAATCCCCGTCAGTCGAGTACACTTTATGTCAGAGTTCAAATTAATCGCTGGGTATGTGTTGGGCGTCCTTTTTTCCATTTTTCAAGCTTCGTCCACGTTAACTGTATGGTATTGTCTCGGAAAAAAAATTTATTTAAATACACGTTTTTCCTATCAAAAGCAACCATCGTCGTTCATTCTTATTGATTATAATAATTATATAGGTTAAGTTACATCGCAAAATTTTTTACTGCGTAAACTCCAGTTTCCAAAGGCAAAACATCTTGAATCCTTGTTCATCGATTGTTTCATGTAAAATTTACTATCATTTGAATGCATGAATAAATTGAAAGGAAAACATTCATATGCTTTATTGAAAAAAATCAATATATAATAACAAGAATAATAAAAAGACAATAGGAATAAAAAACAGATATGAGGTTTACAATCACAAATTAATAGGTGCCAATCAGAGGACTTTTCTGCACCTCTTTCGTTTCCATCTGTTTTTCTCCTGTGCATCCTTTTTTTACGTTTCGTCCATAGGACATTAAAAAAAACCCGTGATTTCAGACCACCGTTATTTAACAGCAAAAAATGTGTTTAAAAGCCATATCGAATTTCTCTTTCGAACTGCTCTGGTTTCAACGTTCCATCGATCGCCTCACACCCGGGATTAAATACAGAATACGCACTTGGTTCCCACGGTTTTCTTTGCCCATTTCTAAAATTGGTGAATATTATGTAGAAGGCAGATACAATGACATACAAAGCACCAAATTCCAGTTCAAGGCATAGTAAATAAAGCACAACCCAAAGTATGATTTTCAAACAAAGGAGAACATATTTAAATTGCCCATATTGATTGTCTGCTGCCACTTGTTGAACACTTTGATTCCACTGTCCAGGTTTTGGTTCTCTACCAGACTTTGTAGAGATTCATGTTAAATTTCAGGGAATCATGATATTAAAACTGCTTGAATACCTGTTCTTGTGATTTTGTTTTTTCTTTAAAGCCAGGCCTGCGAAGTATTGTTTTTCCTTGAGCAAAACTGTTGCTTACACCTTCATTGTCAATGACTTTATCTGAAATGTTGACTTCTGCGATCTTCTCCACAGTGTTTTCAGAATCGGGAATGACTTTTTTATTTGTAATTTCAGATTTGGAGACATTTGTCGTCTTCCTACTCGGAAAAAATCTTTCCCATATCGATTCCTTGCATGACATTTGAATTTCCGCTTCTTTTTTGCGGCGGTATTCCCTCAGTTTTTCTTCGATGTTCTGAGGCATCGTCGAAAAAGGATGGATCACATGCAACGAATGGGTGTTCTTTTTCTTTATATTTTTGTTGTGGACGCAAACAATATCTTTCCACTTTCGTAGCTCACGATACACCGTCTAAACAACTTTGGTTTCCACGGTGCCAAGTTTTAATATAAATTTTCTTTCGCAAAGGGCGGGCGCGGCAGACGGGCAGAGCAGAGTCATAGAACCCGGGCCGGCCCGGGTTATCTTGAAAGTCATAGAACCGGATTCTATGGGCTACGACTCTGCTTAAGGGCGATTTTTGGGGCGGGTAAGGTCTTCAGCTCGATCACGGTTGGTCGGATTCGGGGCCAAAACCCAAAAGTCCTACTCGTTCCGATAGCAGAAATCAGGCAACGTGTCTGCTCAACAAAGTTACGACTTACGATCGAAAAACTAGGCGGTAAAAATCTCTTAACAATAAACACATAACAGTGCTTCTAGTAGTAGACACGAGATAGTTGTTCTTCATCTCGAAATTTAATCGCTCAAAACAAATTCCCTTTCGCCATGACTCTATTCTCTATGTGATCTTATGATTTAAGAACTTTATGAACCATTTCGTAATTTTCAAGAATGGATAATCGGTTTAAGAATGACATCGTAACAACTTTCAAACTTAATGGCCTTACCGTGAGATCGTGAGTTAACTTCATTACTTTGATTTGTGATACGATTTGTGTTTGGTAGTCTATTTAGTGATATAGTATGAAGCTTTCAATTGTTTCTGCCTCTTGGCGTAACCAAGTAATTTGAAGCTATGCCTTCAAGTTGACATTTATTTTACATCCATGTAAAAGGAATTTCATTTAGGATAATTGTCTTACCGTTTCAAGTTTCAATCATTTATTATGGTTCCAGAGAGGCTACAAAATATATTCTTGGTTTACTTACACCACTTCACAAAGATGAACGGAGCCAATGGCTTGAAAAGCTAGTTGATGTAATTCAAAAGCAAGGCCTATTAGACAGTACAACTGTTGAAAAGTCACACATCGAAAAAGCTGCTAAGGTAACACCCCATTTTCAGTACTTTGATGTTAATTTTACTCTTTTGCAATTCAATTCCATACTCATTGTTTTTCTTAGGAATGTTGTCAAAATGAATTGGATGAAGCCGCTAGTTTGTTGAATGTGATATCTGCTTTTGATATTCCAAAATTTGTCTATAGTACTGAAAGAAAAAAGTATCTTCCATATGAGTCCCCTACTGGTTTTCTAAATTTGTTTGGCGATCCGAAAGATAAAGCTGAAATGTTTCGTCATCGATATGCTCTTCTTCATCAAAGGTTCGACTAGTTTTCAGTTGAATAACCGATTTGCTGAAATATAAATCTGTCTTTGTTGTTGAAGGACCTCCCGACATAGCCTCTTCACACCGTCTATTTTAGGATCAAGTTCAACTTCATCGCAGAACAAGTATCAACTACAACCTATTGAATACTTGCTAGGGATGTCAACAAAGCTAACCAACCTTGTGGTTCTTGGGATGCTTACATATTTAACAGAGGGAAAATTGCATCTAGAGGATACAACTGGATCTGTGCCTGTGTCACTGAAAGATACTGTAATTATTTTTATTCATTCTGGCCTAAGACTCGATAGCTTTTTGGATGTCGTATTGACATACACATTGCGCAAATTTGATCTAATTTTTTTTTATCATTTCAAGAACTTCCATGGCGGACTGTTTACTGAAAATTGCTTTGTTCTTGGACAAGGCTATTATCAAGATGGAGTATTTCACATTGAACATTTAGGCATGCCACCACCTGAACCAGCCAAAGTTACAAGGTAGTATAGGTATTAAGTTTCTATTCTAGGAGAAAATCTAATATTAATTAAATTATAGAACCTATTTTGGGAACGCTAATTTTTTCGGTGGCCCTAGTACGTCGTGCTTGAAACTTTCTTCTAAGCTGAAAGCGCAAGAAGAGCAAAATCCAGAGGCGATGATGGTCTTTCTTTCCGATGTTTGGTTAGACCAAACAAAAGTATGCCATAAGTATTTCTTTCTATTTCAAATAGCTTTTTCGGTTGCTCTTATGTTTGTGATGTCAATATTTTATTTTATTATTTTGATATTCCATTTTTCAATAGGTGATGGAAAAGTTGCGCATTCTCTTTGCGGGCTATTGTGAAGATCCCCCAATATGCTTCGTGTTAATGGGAAATTTCCTCTCGAGTACTTCATGTAGCACTTCATCGGGACGCTTACGACAGTTATTCAAATCGCTTGCCGAAATGATAAAAGAATTTCCCAACCTTGTTGAACAGGCACAGTTTGTGTTTGTTCCGGGCCCATCCGATTCCGGCTTTTGCAACATTCTTCCGAGGTCTGTATATCTTGAAAATAACTTAAGATAAAAAATTGTCTTGCAAAGAATTTGTTGTCGGTAAAATAGCGAACGAATTACGGTTATGTTAAACAGTGTAATCAAAAAATCTGATCTATTTAGGCCACCACTTGCAAAAGTTATTCGGGAAGAATTTATGCAACGAGTTCCTAATGCTGTGTTTACTACGAATCCCTGTCGTATTCAGTATGGAACGAAGGAAATAGTCGTTTTACGTGAAGATATCATAACCAAAATGTGCCGGAATGCAATTCATTTCCCTTCTACTGATGATATCCCTCAACAGGTATGTCCAACTAACAAGAGGTGTTAAATAATATTTTGCAGCTAGTTTTACTGTTAATACCCTTTGCAGTTTGCAAAATCACTCACATCGCAAGGCCATTTGTGCCCTCTTCCTAGCGAAATCTGCCCAATCTATTGGCCATACGATCATGCGCTGTATTTGTATCCTTTGCCTGATGCAGTAGTCATTGGCGACCGCTTTGGCGGGTTTGCAGCACAAAATATGGACTGCGTCATTTTTAACCCAGTAAGTTATCTCTCAGACAGTACTTTGATATCTGATGCACTAAATATGTTGTTCAATAGGGACCATTTTCTCGAAACAACTTCAACTTCAAAGTGTTCATTCCTTTGAATTCTCAAGTGGAAGATAGTGAAATTGGCGATAGTTAGTGATTGAAAATACATTTTGTTCAAATAAATGTTGTTTTGCGCGATCTAAGGAATGATGTTGCAAAAACTTTTCTGAGTGTAATAACAGACCTTTTCTTTTTTTGTAACAGTATTTACAT
Source organism: Daphnia sinensis (assembly GCA_013167095.2). NCBI lineage: Eukaryota > Metazoa > Arthropoda > Branchiopoda > Diplostraca > Daphniidae > Daphnia > Daphnia sinensis. The sequence continues at coordinate 1,557,348 of CM023190.1, forward strand.
ATATATTTGAGTAACGCACAATGTTACACTATAGGGAATATAATAGTAACGGGATGACCTCAGTATGAAGGAAATATTTTAGCATTATGGAAGTGGGAATTCCATCGAGAAATTCCACCGTAATTCTTTTTTCTTTCTCAAAGTAATTCTCGACTGGCGTAAATTCATATATTTGATGCATAAAGAAATGAAGTAAGATGAGATTTATGGCTGTACAATGTCCACGCACTAAGAGCGTCAATATCTGAGGGGAATCCAACTAAGCAGCCCAATAAACCTTATTCAGTTGTAATTGTTGACATTTAATCCTCTCGATCACGTTGGCAAATCAGCGCATACAAAGTTATTCGTTGGCTTTGTTTTTTTTCAAAGCACCTTGAAAATAGATAATGTAAGATTATTTGAATAATTAATGTCATATTGGCTACCATCAATGACTTACATTCTCTGTGCCGAATCCTTGCCTCTTCCCGTTCCTTTGCATCAAAATACCAGACGGTTATGGCATAGCGAGTGCGAAATGCCGGTTGAACTTCATGAGGATTGCGACGGTCTGACCAGAAGAACACCATTCTGTCAAGAATGGGTTCTATATCCACTACTTGGTTTGCCCAACCTTGGGGGAAAATTCGCAGCAATCCACCAACCGTCTGAACAATTTTGGATTATAATACAAAATTTAGAAAGGTGATTTTACAAGACAATCAAAGAAATCAATTACCTTAGCGTCCCAATCCTTGTTTGCGTAGTAAGTGGTTGTTATACATCGTCCATCGCGGTTAGGATTGTCGACATGCTTTACATAATGTGAACCACTGCCTGGATAACACGCAATCATTGCCTGTATAGTGATTTATGCGAAAAACATCGTGAAATTTTACACTACATTACTTCAAATTCTTAATCGTTTGCTAAGATTCATGTAAAATTTTTAACTTAAATATATTGCAAGTTCATTTTAAAAACAGGCTCCGTGGAAACTCATTAGGTCTTAACGAGAAACTGTACAACTGAACCTTTAATTTTCACGAAAATATTCAATCTTAAAAACGCAGAAAGCACAATACTCGAGAGTTCTCAAGAGTTCTACAAATTTGACTAAATGATAAAATAAAAAAAAGATTAAAAAATGAATACCTTCGTTCTCCCGCCTATTGTACGCTGCCCCAATTGACCATTGCCTTTCATTCGAATAGCATTCATAATGATGGTGTCAATTGTGGAGATCAATACGGCGATATTTGTACAATTACTTTCTGATCCATCAACCCAGGTAATTTTATCACTGCGTACCTTCTTCGTCGTCTCTAGACTAGAGCTTACAGTTTCCCCTTCTACAAACACACCAGAATCGTACATGGACACTACGGAACGATGGATTGCTTCGGCACGTTCTTTCCCCATAAAGTTATCAACAACACAGATACCATATTTTTCCAAATCACGAACAACATACTGGCATATCTGTGACATCCATTCCATTGAAATGCTCTGTAACTGTTCTTTACAGGACAATTCTCTGTTAAATGATCGATGTAAAAATGGTGGACTTGTGGATTGATTGAATGGACTGTTTTCCTGGGATGACTGCCAACCTGTTTGACCATAGTCAGGTCCCAAAGTGGCAGATCCCATTTCAAGAACTGTCCCTTCTAAGTCTTTATGTTGGCTTTCTGGATAAATTTTTTCAGGCTGATCATGTATGTCATGGGAGTTTTCTGCAAAGTATTGTTGATCAGCTCTTTTGCTTTTGATGTTCAAAGCTGAGTCCTTTTCACCAGATAGTTGCTTTTTAGATGTGGTGCACTGTGGTGAATCCGACACCAATGGAATACTGCTAACTGCTTAGTTATAAAATGAAAGTTTAGATGGAATTTTCACATTTAAATTCTTAAAATATGGTAAAATTTCCACCTTCATTTTCAATTGCTGGTGTCTCGACAGCAACGAAGTTAGAACTGTCTTCGTCTTTCTTTTTCGGTGGATTATGACACACTAGTTTATGAATGTTCCAATCTTTCCTTTGATGCTCTTTTGAACAGTAAACTACGCTTCGACACCTGGCGCACCTAAAAAGGTGCTCTCCAAGACCACAGTGATGGCAAACCAAACTGGACGGCTTGTTCATTTGAATAAGTCACGTACACCATTCCAATTCCAAAAACCGTGTTGTAAAGCGGGCGGGGTTTACAGCTCTGTTCTGTTACCAATATTTCTGCTCCCTAAACACACGTCATATTATTCGGAATTGAAATGAAGTGGTAGTCCTAAAGGAAATGGAAGTACCGTATGAATGATTACAGCATTAAATTCGATTAGGGGATTTGGCTACTCAATCAATAAAGTATTTTTCTTGCATTAAAATAAAACAATCACTCGAGTGCACTAGATTAGCCGAAGACTACTCTAGGGGTCTGGTTTGAAATGGCCTGAACGCGGCATGAATTATATAACTCATGTTTATAATATGATAGCTTTGTTGAGTTGAGCATTGAAGTAGTATATTCTTCAGCATTATTTTGATACCTTTTCTTATAAACATTAAACATATTTCAGAAATTCCCAAATAATTAGGCTAAATAAAAAAAGGTACTAATAACAATCCTCAAATGTAAACTGCTGATAGTGATTTACAGCTGGTAAGTTAATCACGTCAATTTCCAGGAAACACTGTATCGTTGAATTAAGCATCAGACGGTTTTACTTCCATTACTACGCTATACGTTAGTTGTTACATAACACTGACGGTATCAAGTCTCCTGAAGGACCCATTTATTTATCGAACTCAAACCACAAGATCGAACGAAATCGACCGAAATTCCACGGTAAGTTAATAACTGCGACCGAACAGGCAGTAATATTTGGGTTTGTTGGGACAACCAGGGTAAATGCAGGCCGCATTAGGTTTCAATTCTGCTGGCTGCTGGAAAGGAATGCAAAGGCTTTTTGCTCCCATAGCCGGTGCGCCTGGTTCTGCGCCGTCATCACTAAAGAAATCAGATTTTATTTGCCGGTCCAATCACCGAATACTACGTATATAGAACAAACCGAGTAGATTCTTTCTTGATCTTTTCCTCGCACGAGATTTCGCCGCAGAAGGGTGAGAGAATGATGTTTTTCTTGTCAAGTTCAGGAATGAAGTCCTTAAAATTCTCTACAATAACTGTGTGGCTTTCCAATTCCTGGGTAGCCCTATTTATAATTTTCGTAGTAAAAATTTCGGCTCTACCAACTAACATGACAACGGTTGTTTACTTATCAAGGAGGGCTTTCTGGATCGCCTCCAATAGTTGTTTAATATCTTCACACGCTGAAGCCTTGGACTGAATTAGTTTTTGGCTAGTATCGCGACGAACAGCAACATATTCGCCTTGCTTTACATCACGGGGACCGATTTCCAGTCTGAGAGGAACTCCTTTTAATTCCCAATGATTGAACTTCCATCCTGGGCTGTAATTATCCCGATAATCTCCTAAAAAAGAAATTAACGGAAGTGTAAAATCAATGCATATTACTCGCAAATCAGTTTCAATACCTTTGACACGGATGCCAGCGGCACTGAGAACCTTCTCGTATTCCTGACATGCTGCCATTAAATTACTTTTTTCCTCTTCTGTCACATTGACGTTGATCCCACAAGGGACAATGACAACCTGCATTCATTCCAAAAATGGGTAAGACGATCGAAGAACTCAAATCCATAATTAAGCATATACCTGAACAGAGGCAACGTTCGGTGGAAGGACTAATCCTTTGTCATCGCTGTGGACCATAACCATTACACCTAAATCAAAGGAATTAACACTAGCCGATTACACAGTATGTTACAAATATACCAATGGTTCGGGTGGTGATGCCCCAGGAATTCTGGTAAATGTGCTTTTTTTCTTTGGTTTCTGGATCTTCAACCACAATTTCAAACATTTTTGAAAAGTTCTGACCCAGATGATGCGAGGTGGCACCCTGTTCAGAAAAAAACCTTAGTTTTTAATGCTATAAATTTTTAGCTAACATTCAGGGATCGCTTATAAGGACATCCTAGTTTACCTGAATTGCCCTACCGCTGGCCGAGATAAAGGCTTCGACGGTGGTGGTGAAGTCTCCTCCAGCAAACTTCTCTTTCTCTGTTTTCCTTCCTTTGATGACAGGAATGGCCATCAGGTGTGTGTACACCTGACTGTAGAGTTCCAAGATTTGATAAACTTCTTCTTCGGCTTCCTTAGCTGTAGCAAAAGCTGTGTGTCCCTCCTGCCATAGAAACTCACGCGTGCGTAGGAAAGGTTGCGGATGTTTGAATTCCCAACGCTAAAACAGACAATCAATGAAGAATATCACGAAGCATGTAAAAATTTGATTCGCAACTTACGACAACGTTGTTCCATTGGTTCAACTTCAGTGGTAGATCACGGTGAGATTGAATCCACTTTGCATAGGCTGGATACATGACTGTCTCGCTTGTGGGTCTGATAGCGATCGGTTCTGCGAGATCACTGTTACCCGATTTCGTAACCCATGCCACTTCTGGAGCAAAATCTGCAATGTGAGTTTTTTCTTTCTCTAGGGCTTGGTGAGAGACGAACATTGGGAAATAGCAATTTTGAACACCCAGTTTCTTAATTTCGGCATCGAAGAAGTCTTTGATTGATTCCCAAATTGCATAAGCCCAAGGGCGTAGGATATAGCAACCGCTCACGTCATAGTATTCAATCATTTCTGCTTTAGTAATGACCTGTTCCCGATGACATTAATGAGGTATAATTTAACCATGAAGTATACACAGATTAACCCGTCTCAGAATACCTGCGAATACCAGTCAGAAAGATTTTCATCCTTTTTAAATTCCAAACCCAGACGGGTCTGCTTTTTTAATCCACTTGTCGTTTCTTCCGGTTTCTTTTCTTCGACGCTCTTCTCCTTTGGTTTGGCCTCTTTTTTCTATTATTGAATTGAGTTAAGATTTCATTTTAAAAATTAAATAAAAACATAAATTACTGTCTGAACAAACCTTTTCAGTTTTCTTTTCAGTCGAATCTTTTTTTACAGCAGTGGTTGCGGCAGGCTTGTTTTCTTTCGTTGCTGTGGCAGTAGGGGTCCAATCCTGTCCAGTCGCTGTTTTATACGCAGCCTTCAAGCTTAGAAGATCTTTAACGGCGGCGTCGATTTCGCTCTTCAAGAAAGATGAACATACATTGTCAAATACACGTATAGTCAGAGTGTGAAAGGAACACACAGAAAATCGCAGAAGGGAAAATAGAAATATAGAATTCATCATACGAACATGACAAACCTTTTCAGCTTTTTTTGCCTTTAGATCCCTCACTTTGTTCCCACATTCCGTGATCTGAGCACTAAGAACATCTTCGTTTTTTCCTGTGGAAGCAGACACCGTTGCCGGGGCGATCGGGGTGGATTCATTTACAGGCTTTGCCGCGGCCTGCGGAGTCCACTCTTTTCCGGTTGCAGTTTTGTATGTTTCCTTTAAGCTAAGGAGGGTTTTCACAGCAGCATCAATCTCACTCTACATAAACAATCAAGAACATTTGAAGGATTTCATTATTGATATTTCATTAATTCATTATTATGTGTGTATACCTTTTCAGCTTTTTTGGCCTTCAAATCTCTCACTTTATCACCACACTCTTTGATCTGAACACTGAGTGACTCACTGGATTCAAGTTTAGCATTATTAGCCTGTGAGAGAGAGGATGCTACATTTGGGCCCCATTCCACACCAAAGCTTGCTTTAAAAGCAGCTTTAAGGGAGAGTAATTCTTTCACTGCTGCATCAATTTGACCCTACAATATACAACATTTTAACATTATATAGTCACAGGTACAAGTACATCTTTGCATAGTGCAATTACCTTGTCAGCTTTCTTGGCTTTTAAATCTCTCACTTTATCCCCACATGCTTTAATGTCTGCATCCAGTTTATTTACATCTGATTGCTCAGTTTTTGGTTGATCATTCTTCTCTGATGAACTTGGTATAGTAATACCAGCCTTCCAGTCCATGCCAGTAGCTAACTTGAAATCACCTTTTAATGAAAGTAGTTCTTTGACGGCACTGTCAATTAGACTCTAAGATACAAAATAGTTTTAAATTTTAATGTTTGCCCAGAACTATAGTTTGTGAATAAGTACCTTATCAGCTTTGTTTGCTTTTAATTCTCGAACTTTTTCACCCTGTTTTCCTAGCTGTTCGTTAAGGATTGAGACATCAACTCCTTTGGAAACAGCTGGTTTTTCAACTGTTTTGGTTTTCGGCGAATCTTCTGATTTGGCCTGTAAATATTAACACCATTTTAAAAATATGACTCTTTATCTAATGGTTCTAGATTCATTACGTTAAACCAATTTTTATGGAAAATACTGAATCACAACTGCGGCCTAGCTTTAACTTAACAATGAATTGAAGTTCCGACCATCACGCACGACTTATGGATGATGCAAAAACCACACACACACCTGTTTTACCACTCCAGGCAATTTTCGTAATTGTACTGACGTTTGCCGCCAGCGCCATCTACGTCACTGACTGCACCAACCACATGGACTGGCCCTACGATGACGTTTACATGGTGTACAACCTGTTTGCTGCCACCTCTTGTTCTTTAGCTTAACTTTAAAAACTATACAGGCTACAAAGATTTCAGTGTTCTAAACAAAGTTTTTCGTGAGGCGCCGTTGATCGATTAATGTACTAAATCGCCTTTTATTTAACTGTTGTGATCTATAGGAATAACTGAGTTGACTATCTATAACGAGTACTAAAAGAACTATTATTGTTGAGAGTTCTAATAAAGTTCCGGTTCTAACCCAAATTTGATGAAGAACACATAAATAAACACCGCGGGGCTATGAACTGAACTACCAATAAACTATGTAACGTTACGTAAAGCTAATAAGCTACATCTGTTAAAGATTCTCCCGAATACATCTGTTAAGCACTATGGCCTACAACGCGACTAACAAAAATAAAAAGTAATAATTAAAAAATATATACTTACAGGTCCTTTTTTGGACGAAGCCGCGACGGTAGTTTTTGCTGCCTCCGCCGGTTTTGAACCATCAGGTATGGCAAATAGAACGATAGGGGCCTCGCGACAGCTATGGGCACTATTAATAGGAAAGAAAGACAAATGATGGGATTACCACACATTTAATTATGCGCAAAATCGAATACTTTCGTACCTGATGGGTTCGTAGGGAGAATCGCAAATGAAGAAACCGCGTCTCTGAAGTTGGATGATATCACCCTTGCGTACTTTGGCAAGTTCTGGATCTCCTAACATCATCACCTCAGTCTACCGACAAGAAATCGATGACATTCCATTCGAGTGCCAAAATCTATTGTAAATAGTATGTTTACCCGCGTGTTTGTGTTGATGTACTGCTTGAAATCCTCATCTTTGGCAAGTACCGGTTTTGAAATAATGTGATCGAAGAATACACAGACACATGGGATTGGTTTAGCTTTTTCGGTCACAGCAATCCAAGTTAATTTCGGCGTTTTCTTGTAATCCTTGTCTTCTAGGTTGGGCTCAGCTTCAATAGACACTTCGTCTTTGTTTCTGAAAATCAGAAATAATCTGGTATTTAAACAGTAAATCAACTAATGGCATTGGCTTTTGAACCTGTTGACACTTGTGATACGAATATTTCCCCAATTGATAAACGTAGCATTTTCGCCGGCACGGAGGCTTTCGACATCGGCCAAATCGATTAATATTTGGTCACTAATCCAGACGTCTTTAGATCCAACATCAGGGTTCTTCGGATGCAACGCTGCGGTTGTACACGTTTCCTTTACTCCGCGGACGTGTACTTTGGCAGTATTTCGTTCCAAAGCCGTGTATCGAGGAGCAATCGGATCAATGATTTTCTTGTTCAATGACCAAATTTTGTCCCATTCCATTTGAACGACCGAACGTGAAGATCCCTGAGCAATAATGAACTGCTTTAGCCCTTCAACTGTCATTCCATGGCGAAGAACACCGCGGACGGTGGGGAATCGGGGATCATCCCATCCATCCACATGGCCATTTTGGACAAACCATGTTAGCTTGCGTTTAGACAGAACAGTGTTTATCATGCTAAGACGAGCGTATTCCCAAATGTAGGGTTTACGCAATTTTAAGGCATCAATAAACCAATAATATTGATCATCGCGATCATGATATTCAGTTGTCCGTAACGCATGGGTTACGCCCTCGATACTGTCGACAATTGGACAGGCGAAGTCGTAAGTCGGATAAACTCTAAACGAATAACAAAACGGTATATGTCAGATTGAACTCAACAGAACATCAACTTATCTTTCTTAGGCAAGTATTACTTTATCAAGCGGTACTTACTTATATTTGTAGCCTGTGCGGACATGGGGTTCGGGTTTGCAACGATACATTGTAGGGTCTCTCATGCAACCGTTCACCGACTGCATGTTGATCTTCGCTCGAACGCAACACTTTTGACCCAAGTCCGTACCATTTTTCATCTCTTTCCAAAGGGTAAAATTCTTTTCGACACCTGCAAAGCAAATTTAATTAAGATTCTGGTCTAATTTTTGAAAGAACTTACTGTTTGCTCTGTTTTTCGATTCTATTTTTTGCTCTCTTTCTTGTTTCATAATCTCTGGGTCTGTATCGTCAACGTACGCCTTTCCTTCTTTCAACATTTGCTCGCAATACCGTTCGATCAAATCGAAGTGATCAGAAGTGTGCGTCAATTTATCATACTTAATCTGAAGCATTTCTAAATCTTCAAGGATAACTTTTTCAAACTCCGCGTTTTCTTTTGCAGGGTTAGTGTCGTCGAATCGCATAATAAGCGTTCCTTTAAATAGCTGCTGATAGTATTGATTAAGTAATGCAGCTTTTGCGTGGCCTATGTGAAGGTAACTGCCCAGCGAGTTTCATAAAGATAAAAAAGTGTTAACTTTAAGTTGAAAATTAGATCTCTGTTCAAACCTACCCGCTAGCTTCGGGAGGGAAACGAACAACTACTTTTCCCTCTTCAGCTCCTGGAAGATCAACAAATTTTCCTTCTTCTTTTCGGCCTGATGTGGTAGCCACATGGCTTGGGGATGCACGGCTGCCGACTTTAACGTCATCAGGAAGACTCTTTATGGCTTTCATCACAAGTGGCTGACTTTCAACAAGCTTGTACCATCTCTTGATATTCACATAGTTCTCTGAATTTTGCTTTTTTGACTGCCATTGATCAGACCCTAAAAAAGAAATATTTTAAGGCATTAGATTATTAGCCTAACAAAGCCAAATTTAAGTTATGGTTCAATACCAAAAAGACATCCCCAAAGGACCAAATCAGCTGCTGATATCTTTTCCCCAACGAGGTATGTTGCCATATGCAATGCCTTTTCAATGGTTTCAAAATCTTTGTCATTTCCTTGCAGGCCACTGGCGAAACTTATCCAGTGATCAACCTGCAACAAGAGGTTTAGACACAGGATTTGTTAAACGACTGAATTTGTAACTTTGTCTGAAACATACTTCAGTTCTCTCAAGAAGTGTGGTTCCATATAAATTTAGTGATCCAGAAGACCTAGCAAAATATCGACAACAGCTTGATGGTGAAGTTAAAATCAAGTCATTGTTAATTTTCAAGGAGAACTCTTTGCCCCATGTCAAATTAACCGGTAACGTGGGTTTCACATATTCAGACAAGAGAAACACTCCTAAAATAACGCCAAGAGGTTAGATTTCGAATAATTTTTACATAAAACATGCTAATACGCACCTATCGATACATTATTTTTCGAAACACTTAGGGTGACAGCCATACTTGTAAATTTGCTGATGAAATTCGGTAATTCACAGTCAAGACCATGCGACAACCTCACTTCTATCCTGAGATGAGAAGAACGGAGACTATGACGGGAAACAAAAATAGAAAAATACCATGCCTGCTAGTAATGCCATCTGGGATCGGCCACTGTCATTCCGTGCTTTACGCAGCACAAGGTCGTAAAACTCATTCCACCCTATAGTGCTTTAATGACCGGGTTCTGAACGAGGCTTTTTTGTGATAAAAAGCTGTAAAAAAATTCTTACAAACGGGAATTATCTGGTTTATCAATCTATCCCTCGAAGTACAGGAAGTACAGAATCATGCAAAACTCTCCATCCTCCAGGTGGTCTAACCTGATAACGTATTGAACTTCCACATGAAATGCTGAAGTTGATCGAAAAAGCAAAAACTTTTGAGGCTGATGTATCATGCATTGCGAAAGATCATCACTTGACCTCGGAATTTTCCAATTTTCAGCAAAAAAAAAATCTTTTTTTATTGATTCGACAATTCACGACTATCGTTCTGTGTTCGCCACTGCAAATCTTGCTAAAGTATGCATGTGGAATTGTGAATTCCGTGTTGAATTCAACGGTCGGATAACTCCCGAATATTTTGTCACTTATCACAGGTTTATTTTGCTACAGTTAAACTGCTTTTTTTCCATGAGGTTTCCTTGAAATTCCAACTCTTGAGTGCCTGAATAGAACAACTGGCTTTATTTTCTTTCTTCTCTTTCTTGTTTTCTTGCTTTAATTTCTTTTTGTGCCACTAAATCAACTTTCTTTCTTATGAAACTCTTCTGCCAGTTTGTCTCATCTTGGCAGTCTAACGATCAGTTTGTTCTTTACCATAACTTCACAACGAGTTCCTGGTATTCATGAATTACGGAACATTTATTCTCTGCACTGTCTGACAAAGTTTTGCAAAAAAAACCTGTAAATTCGTATTTTTTTTTAGATCCAAATAATTAATTTTGAATGATAATTCACTTTCCGATGTAGTAGTACGTGATACCCTTCTACCCTGTGATTTTAAACCATAAACCATATCATGTTAGCGGTTTCGCCTCAACCAAACAATATAGATTGGCCGTCTGATATAGAAAGAATTCCTGCATGCAGTCGCCATCTATTTTGCGGATCGCCTTCACGTCAAAGGATATGAGTTTATCTTACGAACAACAGATGGCTCTATTCATTTCACGTGTCACATTAATAAAAGTTTCTAAAAAAAAAAAAATGGATCATCGTCCTTGTTCTACCAAAAACATTTATTACAGCAAAATTAGACGGTTCATTAAATGAAAAGAACCCATAAAAAACTTTCAAAAATTCTATAAATAAACTAGAACAACTGAATTTGATCTGAGTGAATATATTTGATCGAGCCTCATCGCTCTGGATTAAGAGCTACACACGACACGAAAAACATTAAAAACATTGGATTTTACATCGGTGGCCGCAGGCAATGAAATGTAATAATACCAAACCCTGCAGTAAAATTAAGTGGGTTGAAACAGATAGGAACTCGGCACATTCATAAAATGCAAAAATGCGCATCTAGGAAGCCGAGAACATGTACATAAACAAGACTGGCACTGTGCCAACAATGGGTACAATGGCGGAATTGATTGGCATACGCCGTTTAATCGGACGCAATCATTTATAGCTTAACAAGCAGTTTTTTAAAATTTGCCTTTAGGGGGGATTCTGCGCGAGCGCAGCAGCTATCTGATTACGCAACAAATACAGTACATTAGCCACAGTACTGCCACTTATCTATGGCTTACATGAAATGTAAGCTTTATTCTTTGATAAATCCCTCAGTCGTTATTTGAATGTCACCTGCTACTTACCGTAAACTTATTGAGACAAATCTAATAGACGAAGGGGATTCTGAAAGCTCCACAAATGTTATTTATTATTGTTTAAGATTTCAAATAATTTTGTTTTTATTTCCGGAATGCATCTTTTCAAAGGTCAAATTCGTGTAGTTGTTGCATATCAGAGATTAGATGTAATCTTTAGAAAGCTTCGCTGTTTGCGTTGCACCGTATTTTATCACAATTATCGTTTCATTTTGTCTTGATTTGAATTTTTTTTTCAAACGATAAAAATATGAAGTGATATTAGGATTGTGCGATATCCATAAGCCTCTTTAAAGTTGTTATTTGCTAGGCTAAATTGAAATAAAATCTACAAATTTTTGTGCGAAAACTTCTGTTTCCGATCCGCTCTGTCACAATCCCGATCCATTTGCAATATGCGATGCAAAACAAGAGACTCTATTTTGAAATACATGAACATTAAGAAAACAAAAAAATTCCGAAATGAAGGACAAAAAAACATTTTAAAAGCTTCCCTCCCCCTTCGTGTATTCAAACGTTTCTAATAAACGCCCAGGGCATTTAAAAATAACAAAATCTACTACACAATTCCATAACAAATGTGGCAAAATGCGAGGTCAAAGATATCATGCACAGAAATCTATGACGAACCCCCCTACCCGATCGAGCATAGTGGGGGGGAGAAAACGATGGGTCATGGATGGTTTGAAAAAAAATGTATATACAGGAAGACAAAATAGTAGGGTATGTCAAAAGAATATCAGCTGAGTGCGAGGGGAGGACGACCGTTATACGGCAGACGCTGAAAGCTACCGCAAATCGGGTTTTCAAGTGTGCAGTAACTGTTTTTCTTCATCGTTCTCGCCAGGGCATTATTATTATCTAGGTCTTCTCGAATCCCAACACGCAAATGTAGGGCTATATGGTCGTCCCTATTTTTTCGAAACAAAAAAATAACCCTACTTGCTATAACAAATCAATTGGAAATGTAACCGGGTGCCAATCGTTTGACGGCATCTTTTTAAAAAAAGGAGATGGAATTCAAATAGTTTGTCATGGACGTTGACAACCACCGACCGAGGATTGTACAAAAATCAATAGACATCACTGGTGTGCATTATTTGAAGTGAACAAGCAGCCATTGACATTCAACTGAATTTCATTTGCTCGCTAGAAAATCAAATCGTTTCCCCCCTCCTTTTTCGTTTGTAGAACGTCGTGCTAAAAATGTGAAATAAATCTTTTGAAAGAAAAAAGGTTCGTACACATTCGACGTAACCATTAGGTGATGAAAGTTTTGGCCAAAAAAAAAAAATAAAATCTATGTCAACTGTGTTGCGAGATATAAACCCTGACGGACGAGTCACAATCATTTTTCACGCTAGCAAATGAGCAGCACATTTCGCGTTGACGTTCTCATTTTCACGGTTCAAATTGAGCACGTGTTTTAATTCAACTCAGACAATGAATATAGTTTGCGAAAACACGGTCGGTTTGTTGGTGTGTTCGGTTTTGTGTGTGCTCAATCGTTATTGCAGAGTGAAAATAAATGATGGTGTGCAGTACCGGATCAGCAGAGACGCTGCGGAAGTTTTTAGGAACATCCGTAAAAAACAGATTCTCGTATACCCTCATTTTTCTTTGTTGTTTCTCGCGGACTCGGTGGGGTGGAGCAGTACGCAGAGAGGGGGGAAACCCGACTTGCAAGTCGACTACGATAGGAGGCCAAGGGAAAAATTCCAAATTCCAGATCCACGGTTTGCCACCAGAGGCTCTCCCCTCCACTCGCTACCCGTTTTTCGATAGCTTTTGTCAGTGTAGCCTCTGCCTGGGCTTCTGTCGCATGTGGGGAGTTTGCGTCCGAGTTTTTAATAAATTTGAATTTTTTTTTAATTCGTTGTGTGTCTTATTGACACTCGAGTGTACAAGCAAAGTGTGCCTAATTGGGAAAGTGACGGTCAAACGAGTTTCTTCTTTTTTTGAAATGAATTTTCCCCACGTCCTAGTGGATTAGCTGTCGGACATGTGGATATTTCAAAGCTGTTGAGAAAAGAGACGAAAACGCTTCAATCTTTGGTAGGTTCATGTTCTTTTCATGTTTTGTGCACGAGTTTTGCTGTCGAGACAAAATCATTTCGGGGGGTTTACTAATTATTTTAAACGAGACACACGTTTCAACGAAGAATGTAGTAATCATGTGCTTTGAGAAGATGGGGGGATGGTCTCCATTTTGTTTTCTGGACAAATCATTTTTTGGCGGGTTAAACATTTTTTGAGAAAATGGAAAAATTAAAAAGCTTTTGTGTGATTGGCGGATTTTCGAAAAACAAAAGACGTTTTTTGTCACTTTTCTAGGCTTTTCTCCCCCCTCCCCCCATCTCTTTGATGCATTCCCTAAGGACGTTCTTATAATTCCATATGGCATTTCTCGACTGTGCTTTTTCTATTTCATTTTTTTCTTCAAGTATTCGCCATTTCAACCCCTTCCTCCTGTTTGAGAAGAAAGAGCGTTTTCACTTGTTAAAGAATTGAATTACAAAAATCGACTGATATGCTATAAGAAATTGCCGCTAGAGCCATTAACGTTCCACCACTCCATTTATCCCTTCCTATTTTTTTTTTTAGAAAAAGAAATGGCGTGATTGATTGCAAAAGAAGAGGTAACCGAAAGTTTATGGGATTATGACTAGTCATGCGATTTCTATTATGAGACGGTTGGTATCAATCTGCAGTATCTGTTATTCACGGCTGCTCTTACTACGCCATTAACGTGAAAACAAACAGCGTCGTCTGCCTACTTTGAAATTGAAGCCCCCTTCTTTTTGTCTGTTGTTTTCTAGAGTTAAAAACTCACTTAACCGAACAACAAGAAAAAAAGGCCTCTCATTAATCTGGTTTGGTCGTTTCTTTTTCTGTGCCAAAGGTCACCGTTCTCTCATATTATTTTCCCTTTTTTTTCAAGTTGGTCTGTTTTCTCCATTTTTTTTTATGGTTCCAGTACGTTTCTTTTTTTTTCTAGAGTCCCTCCCAATGCCTCTCCCCATCTACTTGGAAACATAGGTCTCCTCCTGTCCAAATGATGCCCTTAGGGCGTTTTCTTGTGTTCTCACCAGAGGCGCACTTGAAGAAATTCCTATAATAGCACACACACACAGATCTATCAAACAAAAAAGATATCCATCCAGGCAGAGGGGGGGATCAAATTTTAATATTTCGATGCGTGCAAATGTTGTGTGTGTGGGCTTATTTTATTAAGCATTTTTTTTCTAAACTTCTGAAAATGCTATATAACGTAGCAACGTGTGGTGTGAAAACAAATGATAACAATTTTATGACTTTTGTTGGAATTGTTTTCTTATCGCTATTTAGTACGACATTCTCCCTCCCTAAGAATTTTATTTCTTGTTTCATTCGTTGCCATCGTGGAGAAATCTTTGTTCTCAATTAACACATTAAAACGTACACAATTGAATGGCTTTTGAAAAATTGATTTGAAAAATGTTGGAAACGAGGTGAAAGGTGAACAGTACGGGGCGATTAGTTTTAAACCGACAGATCTAAACTCTCGTGTAAAAGAGGCAGAGGGGGGGGGGCACGCTATTGAATTGGCCATGTCCGGAGGGAAGTTTATTGGGTGGGGTTTTGAGAGGGGGGCCTTACCCCTTTGTCGCCAGAAGCGTTTCTCTCTCAACTTTTTCTATATCATTTTTCGTATGAACGTTAGTGAAGTCGCTGACTTGGACGCCCCTAATTAAGTTATACAAGCTCGTTATGTGTTGACACTCGAATGAAAACAGATTTTTTTTTTCGCAGTGGTTCTTAACGTTTGGACGATCCAAATTATTTGATGAATGATGATGAAAATGGATATGAAACTGTTTATATTTTTTAATTGATTGTTCATGAAACTTGAAGCCATTTTTTTGTTGTTTTAATTTAGCTGTAATGAAGAAAATTGTACGGCTGAGTTATAGTTTTCCTTATTGAGGCTTTATACTAACGGGACAAAAGCTCTTTTCTCATTGGGGAGTTTGTTAATTTGTTTTAATTCAACATTTGGGCTTAGATGGTTTCAGCAACGTCGCGATAACTGGTCATGCAGCTCGATTGTGCGATCGATCTCTCTCGTCTCCCGTTTAGCCTCCATTTTGTAAAGGATGCATAGACTAAACGCGCCAGTCCATTACTAGATTTTTAAACAAAACACACGAAATATGTGTGTACGCAGGTAAAAAAAAAGAATAAGAGGCCCAAGTATCACCTGAGGCTACGTTTCATTTTGACGTTGTGAAGGCAACTTGGTGGAACATCCTGCGTGGAAATGTTTGGCTCCGACTTCCGCTTTAAAAAAAAAACATTTTTTTTTTCTGATTTAAGAAGACCAGCGTCTTGTTCTTTTATAGACCGTCTTAGTTGATGCATAATTGAGACAAACGCTTGCAGCCACAAAGCCCTCGCTTTATCTAATCGTTTAAGAGCAGTTGTTTAGTAGGAATTAAAACTTTTGGAAAAGGAAACTGTTACATGTTTTTCTCTGAAATTCAAATTTTTTTGAATCGCCAGAAAATTGTACCTGGTCAAAACAACATGTCCAGGTAGCACTTAAACTGGTGGACCTTAAATGGATATAACCTGATGTTTTTTTTTTCTATGTCCCGTTCGATAAAGTTCCTTTTGAATTAGCAAAAGTTTTTTTTCTCGGTTGTGACGAAATACATTTTGAAGTGGGTCATGAGTTTTTTCGAAGGAAAACCGCGTTTTTCCTTGATCCTCTTTTTTGTATGTTTCGCTGCGTCGAACGAGATCGAAAAATAGATAAGATGCCAAGGGCCGATTGGTCACTTTCTCACGTGGCCATTTGATTAGCGATAACATTCGTTGAATTCTAATGATTTCTTTTTCGTTGAAATCTAAATCTAATTTGCATATATTTTTGAATAATTTACAGTTGCTGTTACGTTTCATCTGATTGAAAAATAAATGAAAATGAGTGCGAATGGAAGTGGAGAAGTAGTGTGTTCGAAACCATCGCGTGTGGCCGGCAAAAGTGGTTTGGAACGATCGGCCACCGGAAGCGGATCATCAGCTGGTCGTGCCGGCCAGCCATCAAACAGCGACGCCGTCAGTAACGGCCACAAGAACACGCCGGAGAAGAGGAACTCTCCCGCGTGCAGCGATTCGCCGCGCAAAGCGCTGCGACGTCGTGCGGCCAAAACGGAAAACGAAGACGACGACGAAGAGGCTGACGTGGCCACTCCGCCGGACGAGACGAACGACTACCCCGTCGTTGCCGCCGAAGACAATGTCGTGTCCAGCGCGATGGTGGTGGACACTGTGTGCGAGGACGTGTCGGTGGCCGTGACGGGCAAGAAAAACATTCGCGGCAAAGTGTGGCGAGCTCGCAATGGCGATTACGTCAGATACTTGTGCGTCGACGATGGAGCAGATTATCGTCCAGGAGGTACGTGTTTTTTAAAATTTTATTTCTTGATAATTGGACGTCGTGCGAAGAGTTTACAAGCGTTTCACGAACGCGGGAAAAAAGGGGGGATTCGTATTGACATTCGTTTTGAGAGAGTCTTTATCTCTTTTTGGTCAGCTTTTATTTTTGGGCACTAACGACGACATTCTGAAGAGATTGTCGAACTAATAAATTTGTTTTGCATACAAGGATTGTTGAATAACTCGTTTTAGATGCGTCTACATTGTGTGCACAAGAGACCGTGCAGATGAAATTGTTTGCATCCTAAACAAGCTTTGCGCCACCTATGCACACGTTGAAATTCATTCGTCCCCTCTCGAGAAATCAGAAAAGGATCGTCTTTTGTTTCAATGATGCAGCGTCTGAGAGGGTTGTCGTGGATCAGTTTTTCCACGTATTTCTTGTTTTGAATTGCGCAATGTTCGACAAGAGACGGAAGTTGATAACCAACAACGTCCTTTTTATTTCTCTAGCGGAGAAAAAGATGTCGCGAGTCTGTGGGATGGATCGATGATCCACCAGCTCCTAGGAATCCAAAAATGTCGAGAAAATAAACGGTAGCAACGAGCCCTTTTTACACGAAAGGGTGGGGGGAGTAATGTCACGGTGAAATCAAAAGTCAAACGGATTCTGCTTCGTTTTTTTTTTCATTTAATCTTGTGATTCGTGTGTTTAGAGTGTCGCATAGTACAGGTCGTTACGTCTACCCTCCTTCTTAAAACTGAACGACCATATCCATTTCCGATTTTCTACCTTGTTGAGGCCAATTCCGTCGTAACATTTCAGAGAGAGGGGGCATACGTTATGTGAAAGAGAGGAGAGAAGGGAATGAAGAATAAATGGATAGGAGAAAAGAAAGGGTGGGGGGGATAAGGAAAGAAAGGAGGGACTCGGGAGAGCACAGGCTTCCGGCTCTTTTAGCGCACGCACATTGCGACCAGACTATTAAGTGACGCTGACTGGTTTCGGTTGTGGTGACAAGCTCGTTTCCTGTTGACTTGTCAGTTATCCCCACCGTGCAATGTCTTTGACAATGAGTATTAGCTTTTTCCCCTCTCTTTTTTTTTCTTTTCACGATATTTTAACAGTTTGTTTTTACACGTAGATAGAAATGAGAAAGAAAGGCAATCAGTTTACTGATTTGATTCAAATGGCGTAGATCAAACGTTTTTTATATAAAGGGAGCATCTGTTTTTTCAGATCTGTCTGATCGCTAAATAACAAACTCGAGCAAGAAGAGATGTCTTGTGGTCGATATTGCTAGTTCATCGACCGGGATATCTACTGCGCGCAATCTCATGCAAACTGATTGTGTACATAGGCCTTTTTCTCTCTTTCTCGTGTGTGTTTACGTCGTTTGGCTATTGTAGCTCAACTCGCGATTAGTTAGGAGAACGTGTATGCCTTGTGTTTCTATTTTCTGTAAAATTGGAAAAAAAGGAATGAAAAAGGGGTGTGCTTTCTTTGAACATGAAAGGATCTCTTTCTACGACGGATTGTGTCATCATCACGACTAGCTTCTAGTCCCTTCGTACCAGCCGATCCGCTAGTGTTTGATCTTCTTTTGTCCTTTTATTATTATCTTTTTCTGCCTTCCCGGCAATTGCATTTGTAGTCACGCAAGTTAGAAAAAAAGACGTTTGAACAATTGTCACCTGATAAGGTGAAGGAGAGTTTCATCAGTTGGCTCTAACTCGGATTAGCTAAACGTTTCGTGTAGGCAAATTAGCCGTGTCAATAGGATGCCGTTGGCAATCATTTGATTGTGTCTTAATGTCGAGGAGTGTGTGCGGCAAGAAAGACATTCAGTTTGAGCAATAGAGCGGATCTATAATGAGACCGTGTCGTTTTTCTTATTTTTATTGGGCGGAAAAAGAAAGAAAAAAAAGGAGGCACCGTACCAGAATTGCCATCGATTAAAGTCGAATATGTCTCGCAACAAAGGAACCGTAGCCGAATGGTGTCATCTAGCGGATGCTTTTAGCAATACTTGTAAAGAAGAGAAAAAAAATGTGGGGCAAATAGGGTTTTTATTTACTGGAGCTCAACCCTCGTGCGATGCAGATCTTTTTTTTTTCTTTTCCCCCCTCAGATTGTAAGCGAAAAGCAAATAATAGAAAAACACATTTTATATCCGCTCTTCCCCTTTTTTTTCAGGAAGCTCTAGACGGTAAACGTGTTGAAAAGGATAATAGCCATCTAGTGAGGAAAAGGATTATCTTTGTTGTATACTAATAACAACTGTCTTTTATATGTGTTGTATACACGAGCAAGAATCAAGAAGAAGAAGGAAGGTCAATGACAACAGAGAGAAAGAAAAGAAAAAAGAGTGAAAAAAAAAAACCTTTTTTATTTTATTTATCGTAAGACGAAGAGTCGACCAGTCGTAAATCAGGAAGTCAAAGATTAGCTCCAACAGGAGAAGCAAGCAGTTTGGCCCCAACGACAGTGCGTGACTCGAGTTTACTCACGCAGAGATACATTAGTCGTTAACGAGAAAGGGAGGAAGGGGAGAGAAATAGATAAAAATGGGGGGAAGGGAGAGAAAAATAAAATAGACTGTCGTTATTTTTTTTTTGGTCACATTGGTCGTATAATGAAATGCGTGAATAAAAAATTCGCATTTTAAATGTCCGAACATGGTCAAGTTGACGTGTGATCTTCATCGAATGTGACGCTGCTCTCGGATTTCCCTCTTTTTATATTCTTTTACGTGACACGGTTCAATACCTCGCCGTCATTCTCGTGTAATGCAGTGAAAATTGCAGACGACATGCACGTTGACTCTTTTCAAAATGCCTTTTTATTGTCGTTTTTAATTTCCTTTCTTTTTTTTTTGGCCTGGATCGTTTAGTTGGTCGAGATCATCAGTTAAAAAGCGACACGGAGTGAGACGTGTGAAAGCGCTTTGTTTGGGGCCATTTTGTTTCGCTTTTGTTTGTGTGGATTCTCTTCTCTCTTTTGGGGGGGAGTTTGGGGTTAGGCCAAGTTGAAAAAAAAAAAAAGGAAATAGTTTTTTCATTTGTACTTTAGGACTTGGGTGTAGTCGATGGAGGGGGGGAGAGACCTCCAGATGTCGCTTCTGTGCACACAAACACATCCGAGTTTGTAGTATATAGACCCCCTCTTCTGTTCAGAAACAGCCCCGTTCCCCTTAGCGCAGACCCGCCCTTATTGTCGTTCGAAATTATCGATTGACTGAGAGGGGGGGGGCGAGCTGCTCGATCTCTTTCATCTTTGCGGGAGTCGTTGGCCATGTAGACCGTGAAGAAATGGCTCACACACACACAAGCTTTATATCCTAATAGTATCATTTTTGCCCAGTTTTCTAACACCATTCACATAGCATATCATCGGCTTTTATTATTATTATTGGAGGGGAAAAAAACATGGTTAATAAGTCTTTATTATTATTCTTTTTTTTTTCTTCGGGATTGCGGAGAACGTGCAGCGTGACCCTGCGAGAGAAAAGAAAAACGTACGGCATTCATTGCGCGGGGGATAAGGCTTGATGCATCAATTGAGTGAAAGAACATCAAAGAGAGAGCCTTTTGCTTCTTCTTGATTTTCTTTTTATTACTGACGCAAGTTGTCGTGATTTTTGGAAGGGGGGGATTTTCGTAGGTCACACGTTGCCTTACGAGGCCATCTTTTATGTTCACTTTTTATTCGATTTCTTTCGGTCTATAAATGTCTTTTTATTTATTTATTTTGGGTGTTCAAAAAAAGGATTTTTGGACGTCTATAACGAGGAGGTTTGCTATCTCTCTGTCAGCGAATATTTTTCTTTGCAAACAAAAACCGCACAACTTGATGGATGAAAATCTGTTGACGATTGGGGTTGGCCCATTGCGGTGACTAGTCTCCGTGAATAGGTTGCACAGTCGACTTGAATTCAAACGCATCGTTGAGTCAGAAATCCCCTCCCGTTCCCGCAAGATGTAGCCAAGTGGGTTTTACACGGGGCACTGTGTATAGAGGATCGATCCAATCTAGTCCTTTTTTTCGAACGTTTGTTGAAGGTTTTCTTTTTTTCTTATTTTCCCCCTTTTCGCTGTTTATTATTATCGAGATTGATTGAACTTTTGTGTTATCTTGCGTCATTGCACAACGATCAAGAGTGCCAAATAAAAATGGTCAATATCTGTCGGTCGACAAGAGTATGCTCTTGTTTTATCTATCGATTTTTCATGTTCTGGTTTTCTTTTTCTTTGAAAAATTCATCCTGTTTTTCTATTTGATTTGAATTCGTGAATTTGAAAAAAAAATGTCTAACTGTCGCATATTTCTGTTGTTTCTCCCATACAGATGCCGCTTACATTGAAAGCCAATCAGCTGATCAACCCTTCTTTATCTGCACCATCCAAGAATTCCGGCGGGTACGAATAACTTTAAACCAATTTTCTTTCCTCTTCTCTTTCTTTTACTGTTTCGAACAGTTGTCTTGTTGTCCTTATCAAGATTGTAACTTGGGTTGAATCACCATCACGCTGCGTAACGTTTTGCACCGAAAGAAAAAAAGCGTTCAACTCACACGGGATGGGGAGTCAATGATTCTCAAATGTCTTTTTGCTCAAACAGATGTGCGCGCGTGTTAAACGCGGCTAAATCCATTTAGTTTCTCTTTTTTTTTGTTGACCAATTGAACGGGGATTGTAACTAAGGGTTCGTTTCGCGACCGACAGATGGCTCTGTCCTCTTGGATCAATGAACGATGCTCTTTAAGCCAGAACATTTCATCGTTTTTCCATGTTATGCATACGAGGAGGGTTCGTGTTAACACACACACACACACACGCCAAGGTAGGAAAAGAAGGCGGGGACTGCTGGTTGTGGCTACCGGTGCTGCCCCCTATTCGCAGCAACCCGCCTTTTTTTTCCCCTCCAGCACGGCCAGTCTTGCGTCAAACATGGCGGCCGCCGAGTTGTGATCACATCCACACCCTTCGACACTAGTGCGAGACGAAAACAAATCCATTCGAAACTGTTTTTGGATAGTGGTGTTGTTTTTGTTTGTTACATTTTTTAAATTCCGTGCGACACGTTGCTAATTTATTCGGTACGTCACCAGCAATGTATTTTCCTATTCTATTCTTCATTTGACTAATTCCCTACGTAAACACGGAGCGATAGAGTTTGAAAAACGAGAAAATCGTCCGTTTTCTTTTTAAAATATTCACTTTTTGTGCGTTTTGGAGGGGCATAAAAGGTATGGCCGTTCAGCTCGTTTTTTTTTTCATCCCGATTTTCTCGCACAGCCAGCGGCCGTCAGTTGTCTTAATGTTTTGTTGCGAACAGCTGTACGTGTCCGCGGGGTTCTTTCAAGCCCTAGCCCGGAATTAGGTTTAGAAACATGTCAATATTTATGTTACCTTTTTTTTTTTTTTGCTCTTCTAGTCCGGGGAAATCACGTTGGTCAGGAAAACAAGCAGAAAAACAATTTTTTTTTGTGTTACCTTCCAAAGGTCAACTCGATTTTTGTTTTACGTCTTAGTTCTTTTTTTAATTAATGGAGGAAAAAAAACCGGTCATGTGATTCCCGACTAACGCGTGCAAAATTTCAAAGTGCCTTACAAAAAAAACATCCGAGTCGATAAACAGTTTGTATATTGTATATAATAGAGCCAAAGGTGGAATGTGTTTTTGCGTGCCCTTAAATAGGTAAATACGATCATTTTTCAGTTAAGACGGGTAGTTAAAAGTCAAAGCCAAACATGATTCGTCGGATTCTTTTTTTTTTTTTTTTTTAAAGCTCATAAAAATCGATTTACTGTTGAAAATATAGCCTAGTAAAAAGAAGAAAAAAAATCAAAATCGGCGAAGCCTCAGTGCCAAGTGTTACGTGTCTTTCTCGTGGTTGCGTTCACGCCCCGAGGGCTCTTTCACGTTTCTCTTTCGTCTTCTGTTTTTTTTCAAACGCTCTTTTTCTTTCTTCGTCACGGTGTGTATTACAAAAAAGGACTCCGAGTTCAGCTAATATACATTTTTTTTTCTTCTTTGAAAGAAGCCAATTATGAAAGAAAAAAATAAGCAGCCGCGTTACGACTTGATTATACAGATTGAAGTGTTTTTCGACTGTAGCATTATTATTTTTATTTTTAACGTAATTCATTCAGTTGTTTTCCCTTTTCATTTTGGGGGGGGGGGAATCATGCTGATTCGTCTTCGTGAATCTCTCAGCTGATGCTGGATAGCCGCCATTTTTGTTTCTTCTTCAAATCAATTCCCGGTGTCTTTTTTACTTTATAAGGGGATGTTCTAAAGTACCGAAGACCAGGTGTGTTGTTTTTTTTTTGTTCTCTCTTCCTCCTCAAGCATTCCCGGCCTTGTGCATACATAATAAATAGGCCGATGATGGATGATTGCGAACGCCTCGCATTCCCGACGCCTACTCACGCCGATGCGTAGATAGTGTTGTGTGTGTGTGTCGAACCAATCGTTTTGAAAAACAACACGTAATTGTCAAGTTAATAATCAAGCTTTTTGTAGAGCTTCGCGGCTTAGGGTGATCAACTACATCGGTTTGTTTTCTTTTTTTTTTTTTCTTGAAAGAAAAGAATGGGGGGGAGGGCAGAACGTCGTGTGGTATGAAGCCCCTTTATAAGGGAAAATAAGCACTGCGTGACGTGACCGTGTGATTGAATTCAACAATTCTTCTTTTATTTATAAATGTATATATTTTTTTTTCTTTTCTTCATCGCATGTTTCGTGGGAAATGGTCGGATGAGAAATGCCCTCTGGCGTTGGCTTGATTACCGTGATACTAATCCTTTGCTTTATGTTCTTTTTTCGTGTGTGTTTATTCCCTTCCCCTCCAAAACAGAGCAAGCGCGACACATTGATGGTCAACATTAAATGGTATATAAATTTTTTTTTCCGTTTCTCTTTTGCGGCTTTTCAATCATCGAACGAATGTAATGTTGTTTTCCTTTTTTCTTGTTTTGTTGCTGTGGCACCTGTCGTTTTTGCGCGGCCAGGTACTATCGACCCTGTGAAGTGCCCGAAACGGTGTATCAGCTGCTGGTGCAAGACCGCAACACAGAACAAGGTGGTGATCCAATGCTAATCGATTGCAATGACGAGTCTGATAAAATTGATGACTGCTTGACAGGCAACAAGATCTCGTTTCTTCATGATCCCGTGATTAAAGGCCGCGAGCTGTTCATATCCGACGCCACCGACACCTATCCCGTATCCTTGCTCAGGTAACTCTCTCTCTTATAACCTTATGGATGGCTTATCAATTATTTTTTTTTAAGAAACATAAAGGACGGGGCGAGAAGAGGAGAGACGGGTTGTATTTTTTGTTGGATTAAAACAACACGCCCTTAGGGGCATCATTTATTTTTATTTTACAACAACAACGATGCCAAGCCTGTGTGATATTTCGTGCGTCCGGGAGTTCTTTCCCTCCCTTGTAATCGGCTTATCGATGGTTGTTTCCATCAAGTATTTTTTTTAAAGAAAGAGAGTTGCGCTTGGTTCGGCACCGGTGCACGTAAATAACGTGAAATTACTTTTGCTAACCTGAAAATAGCTCGTCAATGACGCGAAGAACGACGATAGCAAAATGGTTTTTAGTTGTACAAGCTTTTCATTTAAAAAGAAAGAGGAAAAATTTTGGAGGCAAATCAAGGGAGAAAAGTTTACGAGGGTAAGTGACAATTTCTAGGAAGAGGGGGGGAGTTCTAATTTTAGTTAATCATGTTATAAAAAAAAGGTAGACGTTGTATACTTTCTCCTCTTTTGGTTGGAAAGAAATGGGCGTGAGAGACAGTTGTTGATGGGTGAGATTTGGTGGTTCAAAGGTGGAACCAGGGAAAAGGATGCGATCCTTAAATGGAGTCGACTTTGTTTCTAATCTTTTTGGCAGTTGTTTTGACAAATGTTTTGATTTTGTTTTTAAAATTTCTTTGTTGGAACACAGGGGCGTGTGCCGCGTCCAGCATTTCACCGACATCCAAGGCGCTGAGAAGTTCTCCCCGTTCAAGGATTCGTTTTTCTACATTTTAGGCTACAACCCAGAAACCCGCAGACTGGCGTCCACCCAGGGGGAAATTCGGGTCGGGCCATCCCACCAGGTCCTTTTTTTAATTATGATTGATTATTATTTATTATTTTTTTTTTTACAATTTAAAATTATGGTCTTGTTTGGGTTCTTTATTATTAAAGCGGCATTATTCATTTTTCAAAAAAAATAACAATTAAAATAAACCAATTTTTGTTTCGTGGGGATCCGCAGGCCCGGCTACCGGAATTGCGTGCCCAGTTGGGGTTGGACAAGCGTCCAGAGAAATGCGAGGACTGGGAGGAGCCGCGCTGGGTGCCACCGCCAAACGCTCCGGGTGTGCGCGATGGCGATCTGATCGTCTACATCCAAGCGGCCCGTTCGGTGGCCGCGTTTGTCGGCATGTGCGATGGCGGATCACCCGACGACGGATGCCTGGCTGCATCCCGTGACGACACCACCATCAACGCCATGGACGTGGTAAATAACTTGGCACTATCTTCCATAAAATACGAAAAAAAGGGGGGGGGGTAGGGAATTTTAAAAATGTATGTCTGACTCACATGAAAGTCTAACAAAAAAAAAGAAATCATTTCAATAGCTTTTGCTATCTGTCACATTTTTATATTTTTATCCCTCCCTTTTTTTTATTGTTTTATCGGAAGCGTGAAAATCTTTTGTATCACGCAAATCTTTCCTCCTTGATATTTGATTTCTTTTATCCGCGTTTTCTGCAGAATTGATGGATTAATAATTGCGTATTGTTTGATTTTTTTTTCTTTTACAGCTGCACAATTCGAGCTACGATCTGGGGAAAGCGCTGCAGACGCTGGCCAAATGCCCCGTACCTAAAGGCATCGACAAGAAATGGTCCGAGGACGAAACGGTAAGTCATTTCTTATACCCAGGGTCCTCTTTTTTGCGGGAAAAAAAAAAGAAAACGGATGGTCGTTTCAATGTTATTTGTTTTGTTTGCCGTTGCAAACCGCCGTAATCCCGTTTTCTTGTTTCGTCTTTTGTGTGTGTGTTGAAGGACGAGTTCAATTCCCTCGAATCATTGATGCAAACGACCAGCTTGCGTGCGCTACTTCTCAGATTCATTTTTTACCTCGCACGATTTTTCCCTTTACAATCCCGAACCCCTCACCTCGTTCACTGGATAGGGCTTCCGACTTTCTGACAATGTCCTCCAGGCGTTTACACCAACACATCCTTTTTCAACATTTTTATTTGATATTTTTTTTTTAGAAGGGCCAATCTTTTTTTGTTTTCCTTGTTTTTGAGTTGGCGGATGACGTGTCCGCTTGGGGTTCTGACAAAAATTGGGAAAAAAAAGATGGGTGATGACGAACGATCCATTACCAGGCACGTCTTGGGGATGTGATCTGTCAAAGTAAATCACGGCAACGATCGTCTTTTATTTTTCTTTCCCGCACGGCCGAGAGACGATCGAATCGATCGTGTAGAGCGTTGTTCTTTTTTTTTAATTTTTTTGAGACATTAGCTTTTCAAATGTTCTGCTACGACTCCATTGAATAATGGATGACTCGTCGTTCATCTTTGTATTGGATTGTTCCATTTTTTTGTGCCCGCCAACCCGGCCCATCGCTAAGCTGTTTGACGATCTGCTGGCCGCACGATTCATCTAATTTTCACAAGATCCGATTAGGTGTTTTTTTTTTAAAGAAGTGAGTTATGAAATCCAGGTTCTCATTAGTAAGCCAAAAGTTTCAGCGGTTTGGAAAATTACTTCATTGTTTATTTGACTGCGGTTGGCCCCGTTTTGCTTGTCGTTTTCCAACCCGTGTTTGTTGATGGCTCCCTCTCACACACACGCATAGAGGCGCTGATGGAGGGAAATGAGCCAAGTCCTTTTTTCTTTTTTCTTAAAAAAAAGGAATGACTCTTTGAAGGCGACGTCATACCAATAAATAATCATCATCGTCGTCCAGGAGGTAGACATATCGGTCGGGGACGATGAGCGTTGAAAATGCCTCCGGGGGGGCTTTGGAGAAATGGACGTTACGAACCCGAAAAGGCGGGGTGATGGAATGAGATTGGGACACATGATGCTCACGACACGCATGCTAACGAAGTGATAGCGTGCCGTGTTGTAAAAACGTTGCCAAGTGGCTCCTCGTGTTATGTGCGCACACCGCCACGGTCGCCACTATCTCGCCCCCTTGCAAACAATCCGTGAAAGAGCAGAACAATGTAACTTTATATATACATTTCTCTGTTTCTAGTGTGTGTGTGTGTGTGTGTGTAGGCGCTCTGCCGCCCCCTTTTTTTATAGAACGCACACACACATACACACACGAAGTTATTCGGGTTTCTCTGCTCGTCCGTTTCGTCAGTCACCACTCCGAAGTGTCTGTTTGCGGTAATAGATGGCGGTCGTTTCGGTTGATGGCCGATGGCTTCCCAACATTTTTCCGACCGACGTCGAAAAAGAAAAAGACTGTAGAATGACAATAATAGAAACGGTTGGTTGCTCATTGTGTGAACGGGCAGATTAGGGTCGACTCTTTATCTCTTCCAGAAAAAGAAAAAGAAATGCTACATGCCTTTGGGCTTGGCCAGCTGCCTCCCTCTTCTAGAGAGAGTCAAGTGACAGAATGTGTGTGTGTGCGTTAGATTAATAGCTGCAGTTTCTTTTCTTCATTTCTTTTGAAAGAAGAAAAAAGAATAGTATTGAATTTCATTAAAAATAAAAGGGAGAAAGAAAACACCGGATACTCGGTGTTGGTCCTCCATTTTTATTTATGGATTCGACATCGTAGAAGAAGAGAGATTTGGTGTTGAATGGTGACGCTTCAATCGATGGGCCCACTCGCACAACATTCATCCGATACAGTTGAACTCGGAAGCCGACGTCGTTTTCCAGTTTGACGCACTCGTCGTGAAAATGAAGCAGCCGAGCCGTGCGATCATCATTCGAGTGATGAAGTCTCTGCCCTTTTTTTTTCTTTCATAGTTTACGTTTTAAAGTGCTACACACACACGCGGACAAGAAAAGAGGGAGGGAAAACACATTTGTATGCTCGTAAAAGTCAATCATGCGTTGGGGCATTGAAACATACGTGGCTGCCATTTAAAGAAAATAAAATTAAAAAAAAAGAATGGAAAAACGCCTCAGAAATGGTGGTTAACCGCAAAAGACAACCGACCTGCTTTTTTTTTCGTGTATAAATTATCGTTTAGCAGCTGCGTTTTTTTCCTTTTTTTTGTTAATAATTTTGGCGACATTTTAAAGAATTTATTGTTGTCGGTCGTTGTCACGAGATGGCGTTGGTGGTTGCCACCGTTCATGCGCCGTGCGGCGTCTGCTGGTATTTTTTTGTTACATGTTTCGATGAATGTTTAACGGGGGAATGGTCTCCATTTGTCGGCGTTTCATAGTTATGGAGAGTCCTAACTAATTAATGTAACCATCTTTATTTTTCAACCTTTTAAAGCTCCTTTTCTTATTGGTCGTTTCTATCCCACATGAAAAGAGACGAAAGCTTTTTCCAGCCGAGTTCTTTTAAACAGCCATTTTATTTACGACTTGCCAACGCAGTTGTCTCGTCTCGTGCAGAAGCGATTTCCTGAGCTTTCATGTCAATCGATTCATCGTTGTTCTTTTCTTGTTCGTTTTTCCTTTTTTTTTCTTTTTTAAATTTAGTGTGGCAACAGTGTTTCGGTGTTACAGTCCTTTGCCACGTTAGCCAACGAGAAAAGCACAAAAAAAACCGACCACCCACACGGTTGTTTGGTTTCGTATTCAACCTTGGCTTATTAGTTGATTTCAATATGCATATTTCTCATGTGTGTGGTTTTTTATGCTTTTAAACGTTTCGAATATTCCCCCCCCCCTTCTGAACGTATCTTTCAGTCTGCCGTTTTCTTGTAGAGGCACGCACGAACACGCGCTCGTTTAATAGGTCATTACTACGCGGATTGACGACTTGTTGTAAAACATTTCGCCAGTCTCTTTTCTCTTTAACGCTCGAGAAATTTCTTTTGATTTTTTCTTTGACGAGGTCCTGCTGAACGCGGCACGGCTTTTCTTTTTTATTGCTCACCTTGTTTTGTCCAATACCCCCCATCGTTCGTAATAATCGAAAGAGACGCGGCCGATCGGTCCATTCAAAGATGAAACAATTTTAGATATTTTTGTTGTTTTGAAAGAAACAGATTGCAAAAGAAACATGGAAAAGCAAGCAGAAATAGTGAGGAAGGAGGGGAAAACGCAGTAGCGTAAACCTTGCTCATCTTGTAGATAAACATTAAACGTCTTATTATTTATGTGGCCGTCCATCTTCGGAGGCTGATTTCTTTATTTTATGACACGTCAGTTGATCTTTTTTTAAGTATTTGCCGAGGCCCTGTCATGTATTTGGCAGGCCAATCCCCCTGTGTGTGGTGTGTTTCTTTGATATCCCCATGCCGACCGATTGATCCCGTCGTTATGGCGCCTGCAGTCGCATTTTGTCGTCTGCTATTCTTCCTAGATGACAATCTCGATGATCTCCCTTCTTTGCTTCTCAGTTCGACGTTTGTCCCAATCCAATTATTTAATGTTTTTAGTGACTTGTCCACAGTTTTTATGCAAATTCAGCTTAGGTCATAGGACAAACAGATGAGTACATTAAGGTAGTAAATAATCGAATCGAGCTGTAAAAAAACGGGGTTTAAAGCATGAGAACAAATTTACCTAACCGTGAAAGAGAGAAAAAGGGGGGAAATGCGGTGAGTCCCATTTAGAAGGGGAAACTTAAAAAAAAATGGGAGGAGGGATTATTCCCGAGTATTAGAAAATCTACTCGGTGACAAACTCACGTCCGGTGACGTGACGACGACGGGAAGCGGTTTGAACTTTAATGTCAAGCAGTTGATGCGTCATAATGAGACAAGGCGACGGGGGTTGAGGCCCTGTAACACAAAAAAATATTTAAAAGAAAATGAACTCCCCCCCTTTTTTTAACGATCTAATTACGAGACTGTGCTGCTGGCGTTTTCGTTCGTGTCAGAAGTACATAGTCAACCACGTGAGACCGTGAAAAAAAATGGAAATCTCTTTTTGCCAGATCATTAGCATCATTAGCGTTGTCAAACGAATCAAAAAAGATGATGATTCCCTAACGAAATGGTTGGCATAGCGTTGACGGAAGTAATTAAAAAACAAAACAAAAGAAGTCCGTTTTTTTCAGGTGTTGGTTTTCAGTAGCGTATAAGCGTATCATGTCCCACCCGAAATTGACTACATATGCTAGACGCTGTAACTCGATATACATGTGTAAATATGACGTGGTTACATATGCGTGGACAGGTAACACACACACACAAATAGGGAGTTAGGGAGGCCCTCTGGTGATGAAGCGTCGCTGTGGTTTTTTACGTGTGTGTGTCTATTCGCTCTGTCGAACAAATGCCGGAAACAAAAAGCTGGCCTGGGTGTAAGTCTTCAAGTACACATAATCACCAGGTGTTTTGTGTGTGTGTGTGTGTATGTTTGTTGCGCTCGATTGTTATTCGTGAAGCCCGAGGAACTTTGGGCCCTCTAGCGTTTGTCTTGTTGATCTGATGTGAAGCATCTCTGAAATGCGGTGTTTATTTGTTTTTTTGCTTTTTCCATCTCCGTCTGTCGCACGGCAACAGACTTGATTGTCTTTTGTTTTTTTGGTTAGCTTGATATCGGCCGGCTTGTAAGCGAAATGCAACGACAAGCAAATCAACATGTCTGTTACGTTTTCGGCTTTGAGGAAGGGGGGGAATAAACTAGAGGGCGCGGATCTACTCGTATATATACAGCTAATAACAGCCATCCAGCCGGTAAAAAAAAAAAAGAGAGGGAACACACACACGCATACACACACCTCTGACAACGGGGCCCGACATTTTAGCCTCAAGGGTGGAGGGGAGAGAAAGAAATTTGTTTGGACCGCGGGTTGGCGAACCGCGCGGCAATATGCCCACGTAGCGCCACAGCGGATTTTGTTGGCAGCGCCTCTCGCGGCCGCTGATGGCGTTTTCCCAAGCTCCCCAACAGCCTAGCAGTCGTTGAGCGGGCCGCTCCCGAATGAGAGGCGACGCCGTGCGTGTGTGTGTGTGTATGTGTGGATATTCCGCCATTTTCCCCTCGATTGGCACCGAAAACGTTCAGCCCAGCAAAGAAAATAAAAACAAGACAAGAGACTGGATCGTATTTAACGAGTCGCAGTCTTTTGTTTTTCCTGTTTTTTGCATCAAACAGTGATTCGAGTGTCATCTGATTGGATTCGGTTCTTCGTTGAGGTTGGAGGGGGGAGCGAGCAGCGTCATTCGGATCATTCAGTGTGCGGCCATTTTGGGTCTGCTCTGTTGTGTGTATCTGCGTGTGTGTGTGCTAGTGTATGCGGTGTGTATTGGATGTGTGTGCATGTAGCGAGGCGCGTATCCGACGGCTTTTTTTCCCAATTTCTTTTTGATACTTTCATTGAAAAATACGCAGTGGGCCTTGACTCTTTACAGTTCCAATCAGGTCAATTGAAAAAAAAACTCTATGGAATTTTTTGATCACATGTAACTGGAATTCTGTAAAGAAAGAGAAAACGATTGATGTTTGATTTGACCTGGATTGTTGTATGACTGCAACCTGTGTAACCGGATCACGAGAGGCCGACATTTTTGGTGACAACATATCCACAGTGGATTACGTTTGTGTGTGTGTGTGTGTGCCACGTGGAATTAAAATTCGAGTGTTATTACATCTTTGAAAACAAAAAAAAAATCAAATCAGAAAAAAAAGACATCAGGTGAGGATAGTGCAAGAAATGCTAGGCGGCCATATTTGATTCCACTCTCTCCGACTCTGACTCTCAGAAGAGAGGGGAGAGAGAGAGTTTGGTTGAATAAAAAAGCCTCTCTCTCTCTTCTCTTCTCTCTCCGCCTCTCTTTTACTCCCCGGTGCGGCTTCTTCTTTCTCTTTCTCCAACTTTTCCTTCTCTCTTCTTCCTCTTCTCCGTTTTTTTCCCACTGGCAGCCAACTATTTTTACGCTGATGGACGAGAGAGAAAAACAACTGCCTATGGGGAGAGAGAGAGGGACATTGGTTTTTTAAAAAATGTTTGAAAAGAATACAGAGGGAAGATGGCAGGATTTTTTGGAGAGTAGTTCGGTCAAGAGGCCGATGTCAAGATTGGGTGTGCGCTTTTGTTTCCTTGGCCTCATGTTAAGAGTTGTGTGTGCGGTGTTTTTCACGCATGGCGTCTGGTTCTACCCGACTAGAGCAGAAACGCCGTGGGTGAATCCGTGCGTGTCATGTCGTCGGCAATGGCCACGGCCAAAACAGCTTTTTCGTCCAGCAGCAGCAGCATTCCTTTTTTTTTTCTTTTCTCTCATTCTCCCTGTATTCATCCAACTACTCGCTTCGCACTGGCGTTTATATGATCCTCATCCTGTACCGAATTCACGCTGGTGTGAATTTCCCCTTCGGGCCATTGGATCCGCGCCCGAAAAACTTCCCGACATTATTTATATTTATACGTCTATAATCGTAGTCGCTATCTTTACGGCCTGTTTGCTTGTGTGTGTGTGTGTGTGCAGACGTATCGATCAATCAAATGTAAGTTTTTTATTTTTTACGAGCAGCCGATGGATGCCACCAAAAAAAATGTAGAATAAAAAGGGATCCGTGTTTTATTCAAATTCCTCACGTTTTCCCGCCTTCTATCCTCGTCGACATGTATACACACATTCACACTGTTGAACAGCAAAAAAAAAAGCGAGAGAATTAAATAAGAGAAAGAAGGGGGGAG
The DNA here is from genome assembly GCA_013167095.2 of Daphnia sinensis. Classification (NCBI taxonomy): domain Eukaryota; kingdom Metazoa; phylum Arthropoda; class Branchiopoda; order Diplostraca; family Daphniidae; genus Daphnia; species Daphnia sinensis. The sequence continues at coordinate 1,590,277 of CM023190.1, forward strand.
GAAGAACGTCACACTTGCGGTCACTTAACCCGTCAAGGTTTTTGTTTCTCACGATCCGACAACACAAACGGGTGGACGGTGCGGTTTGCCTTTTAGATCGTCATGACCACACAGCCGTTCAAAGAATTTTTACGACTCTTTTCTACCTTCCCTTCGTCATAAATTCGTGCTGCTTCTTGATTCTCTTTGTAAAGATGCTAATTGTCTCTTTTTTTTGTTCTTTTTAGAAACGTTTCGTCAAAGGACTACGACAGTACGGCAAGAACTTTTTCCGCATCCGCAAGGACCTTTTGCCCCACAAGGATACGGTGAGTGTCTTTTGATTTCATTTTTTTTCCTAAATCCAGTTAGCCAACCGCATTGTGGGTGGTTATCCCAAATCTTTTTGGGTGCGAAACCCTCGCTGAGGTGTAGACTTGATTTGTTAAGTCCATTTTTTTCATTAACCGCTAGTTTGTTTGTTTTTCTTTGAACAAAGAGAAAGAAGGGGAGGTCTCGCATAGATCGATAGATTACTATGACGATGATTGCATGCGATGAACGTGTGTACCGAGCTGTGTATATTTATGTACGTGTGTGTGCAACACCAGCGGGAGGTGTGTGTGTGTCTGTGTGTATTTGTATGTATATATAAATGACCTCCCGCGAGTGTTTAAGGGTCTGATCGGAACTTGCGGCTTAAAAGGACCGGACCTCCTACATTGAGTCCTTCCCCCTCCTCTTTTTTTTAGGGGGTTTCGGGTAGCTGAATTTGGATCTCAAACGGAAGCGAACAGCAATCTCTTTTCCGCTTCCGATTCCATTCACATGCGTTAAGAATAATGTTTGATCTTTTTTTTTAAAGTTCACTAGTTTCATTTTTCGTTCTGTTTCTGGGGGTTGAGCGTCGGTGTAGAGGGGGGAGTATCGTGTCAAGCAAAAGAGGGGGAAATGAGTGGGTGGAGTGGTTAGGGGTAAGTGAGAAGAGGGAATAATAATAATGTATAAAAAAGGAAAAGAATAGGTGCCGCTTCCTTGTCGTAAGCCTATTAATGTTAATCACAGTACTTTGTTGCGGGATCGATAGCCGGACTTTGGGTCACAAGACATAACCTCCCCCCCTCCATGTCCTTCCACACACCATGGAGCGCGTCGGTGAGGTTTTTTCAGGGGGGATGTGGAAGGCTCTTGAGAAAGGGGCGGAGGAAGGAGAAAGAGATGGGGGGGGGGGGGCTAGAAGAGACTTTGCACGAAACAGGGTGAATAGAGGGAAGGCTGTAAGATCAATACTGTTGGCTGGGATGACGATCCTCCTCCTACTTTTCTTGTATGGTTCTTGACAATTGGTGGCGCTACACATTGCTGGCACGTCTCTTTTGTTGCCATTTTTGCCATGTGCCGGAAGGCGAGGAACTCGTTTTTTTTTTTAAATCCGGTTTCTGGAGGAAATGCAGTGATTCGTCGGAAGTGTCAATTTTGATCGTCGTTGGCAGAGATGCGGTCAATGATGGAATTGAAAAAATTATGCAATTGTTACTCGTCGTGATTACTCAACTGAAGAACAGAGGGGATCTCTTGAGAGAAGTAGAAGTACCTGGAAGTTTGGAAGTCGTTTATAAGAGTTGATGCGAAGGATCGTTGTCATGGTGACAATGGAAATGAAGACGTAATTGTCTCACTAGACATGTCTATTGACTTTGCTGATTTATTGATCTAATAGGGGCGGTTGCTACTGGGGCACATAATCGCTCAACTCGTTTCTCTTTTGTTTTGTTTTTTCCTCGGCTTTTAATGACGACGAGAGGCGGACGCTAATATTTCGTGTTCTCCACTGCTGGACACACGATGAAAAGGACAGGCCAGATGGATGGCAATTGCTCCAGTTTCATTCTCGCACAACACGTATATGATGGATCCAGTCGGTTTGGGTTTTTTTTTCGTTTGTTTGTTGGCCCGTTACGACACGCCTTATTACATCAACGTCGTTTCGTGCATTAGAAACAACTGATGTCCACCATCAGCGTCGTCCATTTTCTTGTTCACTTGTTAACGTCGCGTGTTCTACGGTGGCGCCTCGTTTGCGACGTGCATTGAACGACAATTTTTTTTTTGTATTTGTTATTATTATTTTTTTTTGTCTTGTGCGGTGCCGTTCTCAGTGACCAGTTAATGGGTTTATCACGCGCCTTTTTTTTTTCCTTCTAATTTAAATGCGATAGAGAAAAGGGCCAGGAATAAATAATATGAATTGTAATCGTATTCTTTCTCGCTCGTACGGTGTGAGAGAGAAAATTCGTGATGCCTATTTTGAAGGATGAGACTTGTTTGTATTCGTTTTTTTTCCTTCGGTATTGCGCCGTTGTATTCGGGAAGAAACAGCTGGAAATAATGGGTCTTGTGCGGTTCTCCCGTTTTTCCATTTGGGGTTTTTGTTTTTTTATTTATTTAATTTGTGTGTGTGTTAGGGGAGCCCTTTTCTCGGAGAAACGAGTTGTTGCCTTTAAAAGAGAAACAAAAAGAAAACCAGTCTGAAGAGCTATTTGATTATTCATTGCCTTTCTTTCCCCTCATTGGAATTTCGGCTTTTTCGAGTTTTGAATTCGACTGGCTGCCTCGCGCTTAATATTCGACGCACTCGGGGCGTTGTCGTGGACTCGGCGGTCATCATTACAAGATGCGTTTCTTATTCTCTTTTGCTTTTTTTTTTTTACTTCTTGGCCGTGTTGGCGCGCACGAATCACAAACTTTGTTTGGCGGGTAGCGGTGAGAGATAGCTGCGTATCACGCTATTCGTCTTGATAAACTGCCGACTAAAAATCAATGTCCGACTCTTGTGAAACAAGAGCTCCCAGCCGACAAGTCCCGCCACGTCCCGATTGACTGTAGGGAAAAGAAGAAACGCTTTGAAATGTCAAATTGACCGCCAGGTGGCTCTCTTTACTCTTTCGTTCCTTCTTCAATTACCTCTGCAAGTTAGCAGCAGCAGCAGCTGTTGGTGGGGGAGAGAGCTTGTTGGCATGTGTGTCTGCGACGCACAGTGACAGCTATTCATCTTGTCATCTCGAATGCGTCAACCTCTCCCCCTCCTTGCGCGCTCAATTGGTTTGTAACTGACACACGAAAACAAGGAGAAAAAAAATATCTTAGTTAAGAGTAAAGTTTGTGTTTCCTCTCTTTCCTCCCGCATTTTGTCCTTCTCTCTAACACGTCCCCCCCCCCTCTTTTTTTTAACCGTATTTGTTTTTGCGGACACAAGTTTTAATTATAGACGCGTGTTTTGCTTTCGACTGTTCGCATACGCGATGTATTTATAAACCGTGAACTGGCCGCGCACGGCTGTTGTGACGTGGCGTGTCATCCGTCAGTCAAACGGGACGGGTAACTCGTCGCCCTGGATCATGAGATAGTTTTTAGGAAAAAAGATATTGCGGCCTTTTTTTTTTTTCATTTTTGAGGCACGACAGGAGTAAAATGGAAGAGGAAAGGCTGGAACTCTCATTTATCCAGTCTTTTTTGGGGGGTAAATAACCCGGCCTCGTATATGAAAGCATGATTGTTATGCCGATAAAACGTGGGAAAGGTTGTCTTTGCAAACGGGAGCGAGTTGATCAATGGTCTACACGTCGTTTATCGCGCGCGTGTGTGTGGCGCATCGTCTCTGAATTTTTTATTCGATATTTTCTTTTCCCTTTTTGTGTGTTTTTATTCTTTTATTCGCTAATTGATTTGTCTCTTTATGTTGTTTTCTTATTTTGTATGTTATCGTCGGTTTTCATTGGCGTGGATGTATAGTCGGACTTGGTGGAGTTTTACTACTTGTGGAAAAAGACACCGGCCGCAGCCAATCAACGACCTCATCGTCGACGTCATCGACAGAGTGTTCTACGCCGGATACGCACCACCCGCAACACTCGCGCCGCCAAGGAAGAACCCGGTACGTTTTCTTTCAACAAATTCAATCTTCTTTTTATTCCACAACTATTCGCGTGTGTCGGTTTGGGGTAACGTAAAAATGCAATTGATCGATTCATGGCCGACGATCGATTAGCCAAGTTCGATTGAAACATTCTTTCCTAAAACCAAGTTTGTATTTTATTTTTAAAAAATGGAGTTTTATCTTTTTTGCATTCACCCGTGAAGAAAAGCCGGCAGATCTAATTACGTCACTAGCCTCCGCAAAAGTCCTTGATACGTTTGGATTGCACGGCGACATGACCCCGCCCTGATGGCGGATAGCGATATGGCGTCCCCGGCTTCCTTTTATTTTTTAAGCGTGGCACGAGCAAAAAGCCAAAGAAAATGGGGGGGGGGCGCTGGAATCATATGTAATATATAAAAATTTTAGTTGGGGGATGTCACGCCTCATTTGTATTCAACTGGACAAATCTATGGCGCGCGCGCTCTTGCGCTGTCGTGATTTGAATTATCCAAAAAGATTTTCTTTTCTTCTTTGCAACGAGCGTTTGTTGTCTAGCGCGTCTCCACCTTGACGTGTCTTGCCGACCGTGTTATTTATCGTGAGTAAGAGTTGTGCTTGTCCGACTGTTGAGTAAACTAGTTTGAGCTGTATCGGCCTCTCTCTCCATTGCTCCCCCGCCCTGCGGTATGAATGGTTCATGAGCTATCGTTCCGTGGCCACACTGAGCTACGTTCGTCGGGGTGTCGGATCGATGTTTGCGCCATCTGCGTGTGTGTCGCCGCCATCTGCGCGCCTCCCAAACTCTTCAATCGATTCGCTACGAAAATGCCAAGAGTGGGGGGGGAGGGCGAAACACAAGTCGTTGGAGCTAACGCAAAATAGCTCTACACGGGGGCATGAGCTGTTTAAAGGGAGCTTCTTTTTTTTTTTGTAGTTGGTTGAGTTGTTTTTAAAAAATAGCGAAATAATAAGAAAGAATAAAGTGGGCGGATGGAAGGATCCGGTCATGCGGAACGTGAAATCCTGTGACCACATATAAAATAAAAAAAGGCAATCGTGTTTCCCGTTCGTCGGCGTTCTGTACTTGGTATTCACCTTTTCATTAAATCCTGTTTTTTCTGTTTCGACTTCATGACCGCTCCCCACTGCTGTTCTGTTAGCTCCGACATTTTTTTTCTTTTAATTTGAATGAAGCGTGACGTGCTGTTATGCAAACCCTTCTTCAATTTTTTTTTTCTCTACCGCTATCCTTTCTCGTATTGTTGTCGTGTTTTTTTCTTTAAAGGTGAAACAGATCTACATGCAACGGTTAGTTGAGTTTAGTGTGGTGTAAAGACCCCCGCCACTGAAGGAATAAAACGAAAATTAGTGGGGGGAGAGAGAGGGGGGGGGAGTTGGTTAGCGTTAGGATTTTGGGCTGGGTATTAATGGCTTCGTTTTCAAGCCCAACCGCCGCCGTCTGTGGATCGACATGCTCCGTATCTCAGTTGAAAAAGGGGGGGGGGGGGAGAAGTGCCTTTGAATGGCCGCTAGGTGGACACTTTCGGAGTTCTTTTCGTGTACAGAATGTTGTGGAATGAGAATGAGATCTTCACAGGGCTGGAATTCCGTCGCCTCCGGCTTCTTTCTGCGTGCCTCCCCCCCTCCACCTCCCCCCTGTCTTTTATATCCATCTCCTCTCTGCGGGGCTCCTCTTGTTTGGAAGAAGAGGCCCTCTGTGTTAACGTGTAACCGCACCGACCCTATCGTTCCGTCATTCTTTCGTCGGCTCTATATTCAAAATTTTTTTTTTCTCAGTGTATAAATACACCAGGTGGGTTCCAGTTCACAGCAGGAACATCCCTCCTTCCTTCTCCTAGCCCCATCTTTTTTCTTACCAGTCCAGATGGTTGAGGAGTCGTTTTTTCCCCTCTTCATCACATTCTCCGGATCTTTTTTTGTCTGGGCCTTTTTTTTTTCTTTCTCATCTTCCCTCTCGTTTTTCTTTGCGCCCGTCGAGTTCTTGATGAATGTGGACAAGCTCCACCACGAAATGAGGCTCTAATGATTTTTCTATGTTTTTTTTTTCTTTGAACGGTACAGGAGACTTGAGTTCGGCCAGCGAGGATGATAATTCTGATGAAGATTCAGATTCGAGAGATTTAGCCGCATATCACTGTCGCCACTGTTTCTCTACATGTAAGTAACTTTTTTTGCAATTAGGAGAAGATGTTTCGTTTTAAATGCCAATTTTGTTTATTTGCTTCCCCTATGGCTTTTAGCCTCGAAAGATTGGCATCATGCGGGCAAGGACAAGGCCCTCTTATGTACGGATTGTCGAGTGCACTTTAAAAAATACGGCGAGTTGCCCCTGTTAAAAACTACTCAGCAAGCCCAGGTAAGAGACTCTGCGAGGGATGTTTAAATTATGTTTACCTGCTGAATCTTTTATGAATTACTAATGTTTTTGGGGTTTGAATTGACCAGGCCAGCGAGAGTGAGGCTCGCTCAGAGCCGCCGTACATGTTTCGTCCCGTCCAAAATCCTGACGATGAAGAAGTGGAGGGCCGTGTTCGCACTAGAACACGCACAAAAGAACTGGTAATGCCTAACTATGCGCATAATCGATGACTTGTTCGTCTACTTTGAGCGGAGGATCGGCATAAAATTAGAACGAACATGCTTCAACTTTTTTTTTTCTTTTCTCTCTCTCTTCCCTCCTTGCCCGTCTTGTTTCTTTCGTCCCTTGTTACGCGCTAACGATGGGGGTGCAGAACGCGCGCAATCGACCCAAGCAAGACAGCGGCAACAACAGTCCGGAACCGGAAGGCAACGAGCGGCGAAGTCACCGGAAATCGCCCAGCTCGGCCAGCAACTGTTCGTCGTCGTCGTCTTCGGTCGTGCATGAGAAAGTCAGTTTTCTTTCTTTTTTTTACTTTTCGTCACTTGGAATCGTTTTTTTCTATTGTACTCATTGGAACACTTTTTTTTTCTCTCTTCTCCAGGATAAAGGCAATAACGGGAACAAAGCCAAGTCGATGGTGGAGAGTCCAAGCAAAGGGCACAAGAGACGCCACGGAGGCGGAGGAGCTGGAAGCGCTGGAGGCGGTGGCGGCGGCACCGGTGGTGAAGTGCCTGGTCCGGATCGCGAGCAGGCCGGCAACGGCAACGAAGATGAGCGTGGCCAGCCTCGTCAAAAGAAGAAGAAAAACGACGCCAATTCTGAAGTGAGTCCAGTTTTTATTTATTTATTTTTTTGTTTCGAATTAACTTCGTCCCATTTCCCTCCTTTTATGAATATTTAATTTCACTCCACTTGTTTCGTCTATTGAATTCTTCCTGTTGGGTGGACGCCTAAGTTGACGTGTACCGATTTGGTTCGGGGGTTTTTCTCTTGCGTGAATAATGGCAAGATGGATGGACTTTGTTCGAATGGCTGAATCGAATCTTCAGCGCCAGTTAATCCATACGATCAATCATTTCTCCGTTTCAATTTCCACTTTCTGTCCTCCTTTATTATTATTTTTTTTTCTAAGGAAGGGGAATGAAATGTAAAAAATAATTCTAAACAAAAATGTCCCTGTCAAATTTTTTTGTAGAGCCCATCGGAAAGTGTGTCGAGCGAAAGCAGCTCACTGGAAGATAATGGTATGGATGGATTGGACGGCGAAGTTGATCAAGATCTCGAGCCCAGCGAAGCCCGTAGCGCCGGTTCCGGCTCTGCAGCTGGCGGCTCGCGAACCTCGTCTCCCGAAATGCCGGCCGGCAAGAGCTCGGACGCCATCCCGTCTGCCGTTGCCGAGCCATCCAGCGGGCCGAACGAGCCCTCCGCCGCTGTTCAAATCTCCACCGTTAATAATGCCTCTTGTCCGACGTCCGGCGCCACGTCCACGACCGTCCTGGCCAACGGAGTCGCATCGGTCGATGGAATGCCGGACGAGAAGAAGAGGAGCGATTCCCCCAGTCCGCCACTGACGTTGACCGGCCCTCCCCCACGTCCGGGCAGTTTCGAACCGGTGAAATCGAATCAATCGGACGATTTGCCGCCCATGGTCAAACTGGAACCGGACTACAATCCGGCCACCAATAATAATTCTGCAACAAACGAAGAGGTCAAAAGCCGTCCGGCAGCTCTTTTGTCGCCCAGCTCTCAAGACAAGATGGCGTCTTTGGGAGCCATGGATGGCAAGATGCCGCCCGCCCCGTGGCTGGGCAAAGAGGAGATGTCACTCCCGAATTTTGGAGCCGGTGGCCCGGCGTCGCCCAAGCTGCCGTCGCCCACCGCGTCGTCGTGTCCGCCTCCGCTGGACATGTCGATCGCCGCGGCCGACGTTGCCAGCAGTGCCCTCAGGAATGCCAGTAGCGGTGGTGCCTCATCGGGGCCTGGCCTGCACCCGTCGCCTTTCATGGTGCCGCCGGCCCATTCCGGCTTTATTCGACCCTATGCGCCGCTCGAATCGGCCGCCGCCGTGGCCGATGCGGTCGCTTACTCTATGGCCTCCCCTGCGCCCACGTCGATGGCCACTTCGATTTCCTCTGGCGGGCCGTTGAGCCTCGGACCGTTGCCGATGCAGCAGGGCACGCGCGACCTGCCCGAACAGAGCGAACCGCACAACTTGAAAATCAAACAGGAAATGGTGGATCCGGCGGCCGTGGCGGCAGCAGCGGCGGCCTCGTCGGCTTCCTTACGGGATATGTCTTCCATCCCGCGAGATGGATCGATGCCGCCTTTGGGCAGTGGCTTCGTCTCCTATCCCCCCACGGTCCCGATGCCCTCTCTGATGGAACCCAAGCGCGAACCAGGACTGGCACATCCGCACCCGACGGCCTCCCCTCGGCTGGACAAGTCGGCCGGTGGAATGGGTCCCGGTGGCAGTTCGTCGTCCAACAGCGGTTCCAAATCGAGCCCTGCCATTAAGAAAGCTTCTACTCCTACCCCGCAGCAGCACCAGCAGCAACAGCAGCAGCAAGGTCCCACGCAACCGCCGCAATCTCAGCCGCCAGCACCTCCTCCGCCGGCCCATTCTCTGCCTTATCCGCCTCATTTCCTGCCACACGGTTTGGGATTGGGACCGCCTCAAGGACTGCCTCTATCGCCGTATCATCAGCCGGGAGCGCACGCTTATTCTCCCTACTACCCGTACCCGTTTGCTTATCACTACCCGCCCATGCGGATGCACGCCCCTCCGCCGCCTGGACCGTCGTCTGGACCGCGGCCGCAGTCGCCCACCTCGTTCGTCGTCGTCTCGTCCGGCTCGGGCAATTTCCCTCCGTCCTCTGTCGCCAACTACCACCAGAGTTCTCTCAATTTGGGCAACTTCCACGCGTCGCCTTCGGGCGTTGTCAACCCGTTCGCTCCCGGTGGTCCGGGAGCCGGCAACAATGGAAACGGAAATGGATCAATGTCGGCATCGATGCATCCTTCGCCGCCCGTCACTTCGACGTCGTCCTCGTCGTCGTCGTCCTCTTCCGGCCACGGCAACGCCAGCGGACGGCCTTACAGCAACAAGGGTCCGTCGGATCCGTCTCAAATGGCACCGTCGCAGCCTTCGCGATCACGATCGCCTCCGCTCTCTTCTTCCTCGTCAGCTGGGCCCAACGTCGGCCAGGGACCTCTGAAGCGAGGACCCAGCCCGCCACCCAAGCGGCCGCACCATCCGTCTTCGGCAGCTATGCCGGTCATGTCGCACTCGATGTCTTCGTCCTCGCCGTACTTGCCCATCTTCTCGTCGCCGGCCCCGTCGGGTGGCGGCCTCGGCGGTGGCGGCCTCGGCGGTGGCGGCTATCCGCCCACTTCGGGCTCGATGCCGACGTACTCCGGTGTGGGGCCGAGCTCCTTCAGCTTCGGTGCTCCGTCGCTTGCCGATTTGCAAGCCAAGTCGGAGTCGCCCTGGAATCACCATCCGCATCATCCGCACTCACTGCCTCTACCTTTGTCTCATCCGCATCATCATTTGCAGCCCCGCTCGTCCACGCCCATCCAGCCGGTGGCTTCGACCTCAACATTGTCTCATCCGGCGGCCGGGCTGACGCTGGCGCCCGTTTCGCCGACGGTCGGCAACCATTTGATGGCCGGACTTGTTCCTCCATCATCGGCCTCCTCTTCGTCGGCGGCGGCGGCGGGTCTCGGTGCCTCTCACGACGAGGCCAACAACACGATGCACGAGGACATGGATGACGATGCGCCCAGTCCGGTGTCCAACACCATTCCCCGCGGACCGAGTCCCGAACCAAGAATTGAAGATTCCGAGTGCCATCGCAGCCAAAGTGCCATGTAAAAAAAAGAATTTAGTCTTCATTTATTCAATTCAACTAACGTGTGTGTATTGTAGTTTCTTGCGTCACTGGAATCGCGGCGAAGGAAGCTCCTGTGCTCGAACCGATCTCACTTTTAAGCCGGTGCCTGATTCCAAGTTGGCGCGGCGACGGGAAGAGCGACTACGGCGGCAAGCTGAACGCGATCGCGATGAACGGGAGAAAGAAAAAGAGAGGGAAAGAGCTGCTGCTCATGCGGTAGGAATCCTAAATCGTCGTCGTCTGCTCCATTATTTATTGCAATTTTTTAAAATATTTTTATTCTAAAAATATAATCAGCGAAAAGCGGCAACGCCTGACAAGCGCGAAACGCCCAAGCCTTCAACGTCTGGAGCCGGACCAATCGAGACCATCACTTCTCCTGGATTCGATCGATTCGGCCCACGTCCTTATCCCGATACCCCGGCCTTGCGTCAATTGAGGTACTATACATTATCTTAATTGCTAAAATTAATTGCTGACATGTTTTTTTGTGTGTCTGGAATTTGACAGTGAATATGCTCGTCCCCATACGGGTTTCTCTCCTGGCGGAATGCAACGAAACGTCCAAGGCGGACTTGGACTCGGCCCACCAGCCATGGATCCTATGCTGCACTATCAGCTGGCTAGCATGTATGGCGCCGGAGCACGAGAGCGTCTCGAACTGGAGCTGGAACGTGAGAAACGAGAGCGAGAGCTTCGAGAACTGCGAGAGAGAGAAATCTCTGATCGATTCAAAGAAGAGATGTTGAAAAATGGAGCCGGCATGCCACCGGGCATGGGAATGCCAGGTGGTCCTGGAGGTCTTGGACCGAGACTATCCGGCCCTCTTGATCCCCATTGGCTTGAACTACATCGCAGGTAATTTGGATTGAGAGTTGAACATTGGTATTAGGGTCTAGCCGCACAACGTTTGATTTAAATGCTTGAACTTTGAACAAAAAAATTATTATTAGGTATGCTGGAATACCTGGCGGCCCGCCTCCTGGTGCAGGATTAGGTCCTCCTCCCGGTTTCGGTTTGTACCAATTGGGAGGTAATCCAGCTGGAGGCGGCGGACTGAACCCGATGGAACGCGAAAGACTGGAGCGGCTCGGCCTGCAGCTGCCCAGCGGTATGGGAGGCTCGATGGGCGGACCTCCAGGACCTGGCAGCGGAGGCGGTGGCGGCGGCGGCAGCGGTGGACCAGGCGACCCGCGTTCCGAGGCTCAAGCGCGAGACCATCAGGCGGCCGTCGATCGGCTTCAGGCGGAGCGCATCCATGCAGCCATGGCGGACCAACTTCGTCTACAAATGGCTGGTCTTAACCCCGAACTCCACACTCACGCTCACGCCCACACTCACAATCACCTCCATCTCCATCCCTCAGGTCAAGATATGCCACCGCCGCCGGGATTCCCGCTCAACGCCGGATATCCCAGACCACCGCCGGGCATGCTTCACCAAGACAGCGCGCTGGGACTGCATCCGGCCGCTGCCGCCGCCATGCTGGGTCGTCCCTACGACGAACAGTTTGCCCGGCAATTTGCAGCTGAACAGCAGCTCCAGCGGCAGATGATGGAGCAGCGATTCCCTCATCCCGGTGCTCCACCCTCTGGCGCACCTTCAGGTCCTTCCCTACACCCCCATGCTCATCCCAATATTGTTGCTCAACACGAAGAGTACATTAGGTATAATAACACTGTTAGAACTAGTTACGACGGCTTCTTCTGGTTCGGCCAGTTTCTTAATGAAATTTCGTTATCTCACTCCAGGCAACAGCAACAGCGCGAAAGAGAGATGAAGGTACGAGCCATCGAAGAAGCTGCTCGCGGGGGTCGACCTTAGTTGGAGATCTTGAATGCCGATAATGAATAAATAAAATATTGTGGTTCTTATTCTCTCGCTTTTTCATCCCTTAAAAAATAAGAAACGATGGCTTTTAAAGCAAACAAAAAAATAATAATAATAATGTTTTTTTTATTGTTTTTTTTTATATTTCCCCCTTTTTTCCTTTTTTTTCTTTTTTTTTTATTTCTCAATTCCTTTGTGTACATACTACCCTTAACAAGTTTTGCTATCGTTTGACATTTTAAAGTAGTAACTGGCAATGCTATAAGAGAGGAGTCCCACTGGTTATTGAGCCAATCTCCCTCCTCTCTTCACATCTTGAAAATTCTCGTGTTCTTGTACTATGCGTGTGCAACTACAGTAATAAATATGAAGAGATTTTCTCTTACGGTTTCAGGTTTATTTCTCTTTTCTTCTTGTTCTATCCTATGATTGTTTCCGTTGACCCAAAATGCCCATTCCACGTGTTCTGTAATTATTACAAATTTTGGCTCTGCTGGAAGTGGTGCTGGAGTGTCGGTCATTGGCGAAAGACTCAAATCACAAAAATGATTATTATTTATTTTTTGTACACGTGTCGTTTATTTGTACAAACTCAGGGGAATCCTCAGTCGTAGAGAAGTTTACATTGCAATATTGATAAGAGTTTATGGGATAAAAGCATAAAACCCAGTAAATTACCTATCTTGTTTAAGTTTCAAAAAGATATCGTTTTCACGCGTAAGGGATCTAATCATCTAACATAAAACAAAGGTCCAAAAGTTAAGACAAATGTTGAGACTTATCAACAAGTTTAATCACTTATCACTAGTTTGATTAAAACGTAAACAAGCAAGTTGTCCAATTAATGCAGCAAAACTATTCTTCTTGACAACTTCACGAAATATGTGTATGAATTGTATTTACTGCATAAGCTCTTTTTTGGGCGTCAGGGAGACCTCATTGCTCTGATTACTTTATTAGCTGTAAATATGTTATGAGTAATTGCAAGTTTTGTAGACCTGAACCATGACCTGAACCATGACCTGAATACATCTAGATCAGAAACTTTATTTACTGTCTACTTTTCCTGCAACAAACATTCATATAAGTTAGTTGGTAATATTTAACTGTAAAGATTATAATTTATTAATTTGGGTTCAAGCCTTTTATATTCACAATTTTAAGAGCATTTGATTGACCAGTGGTTCAGCTGCTTCTTTGCCAGCGAGTTGCTTTACCAGTGACAGAGCAAATTCAAATGCTGTGCCAGGTCCTTGACTGGTTGTCACATTACCTAAATGCAGTTTGTTAGTACTATTTTTTAAAGTAGCAGTGAAATTGATCTAACTATTTACCGTCTACCACAACTCGCTCATCATCAATATATTTATAATTATCAACCAGCCGCTCCTTCATGCTGGGATAAGATGTTATTTGCTTGCCAAGGGCAATGCCATGAGATTTAAAGGCAATAGGAGCTACAAGACATAAAAATGAATTTCATCACATGATTATGTTGGGATTTGCCAATATATCATTTATGATACCTGCACAAATTGCTGCAACGATTTGCCCTCCATTTTCATGTTGCTTCAAGATTTCCCCAACTAAAGGGGCTTCACCAAGAAGTTCAGACCCTTTCAGGCCACCAGGAAGTATAACTGCATCATAAGGTGAGGTTGCATGAGCTTCTTCAAGACTTGTATCTGGAACAATAGACACCATTCGACTGCATTTAACAGTAGCTTTTCCAGCAAGTCCAGCAACTGTTACATCAATCTGTGAATGAGAATGTTTTTTAGAATACCATCAGTGTCTCGTATACGCCTAACCTACCCCACCACGGCGCAGAGTGTCAATTGTTATAACCGCTTCCATTTCCTCTGCTCCTGTGCTTTTCAATGATTATGAAAGAAGTAAATCCTTGAATCAATTTATAACGAAGTATAAAAAACGGTCTTAGAAAACTTGCCTTCAGCGAGAATAATAAGTGCTCGTTTGCTCATGGTTATGGTACAAAGAATAAATGCAAAAAACTTTGCTGGGTGCACGTCAAATTGTGTATCAGACGAATCAGGATTCGTATTTCGTATTATCAGCCCTGTGCTTCAGCCAAACAGCCTCGCTTCAGCTGAAAATAACACTAAACCCGTACGAGACCGGATACTATTCTGATTTCAATCCAACTAGCAAGTAGCAACTAGTTTCGGCTGGCGCACCAGTCGGATCGGTTATATGCTTTCTGGCACGCCAGTACGTTATGCACTTAATTGCGTGCTTCATATCCATATATGTATATAAATATATAAAGGAAGATGGCATTCCATACAAATGGCTATTAAAAAAACTCGATGGCTCTCGGTGTTCGCGCAATTCCCGATAGGTTTAAGAGAAAAAAAAATCACATGGTACTAGAGCGCCTTCACTCCGTTCGGGAAATTTTCGATAGGGCCGGGCGGTTTGATACGGTTGTGGGGGGTTGTTTTGTAGGCTCTACGTTGTGCTGGTTGACGTAGGGGTTTTTCGGTTTCTGGTGTGGGGATCTCGACTTAAACTGATGGGTGGTCAACGGTCCCGGTGCAAATATGGGTTGGCCTTGACGAGCTTAACAAGGGAAGATGCTGGCACGACGAGTGAAAAACCGCTGGGAAAAAAATAAATTTTTTGGGTCGCGCCAGTATGTTCCGTTATTAGCTGGTCAAAGTCATCCCTTATATGCAGCAGGGCAGAGCGCTACTTTTTTGTACAAAAAAGCGGGCTTAATAAGAAAAGTAAAAGTAGGTCAATAGATGGCCACACTGTTTGATGGATCGTCTGATAGAAATTCATGGTTCATCAGTTGTATTGTTGTAGTTTGTAGCCTTGTTGTTATGGCAGGTTACTGAAGTTCTCCAGTTTTCGGTAATTTCATTATATTTTACTCAAGGCCTTCTTTACAATGGGATTAATTATTCGTAAGATGAGAATTTCGTAGAGCTAAGAGTTCTGGTATCATTCTGATGGTAAAATATCTATTCACCCTAAAATAACGTTTGAATTCCTTTCTTTTGCAGTGACGTAACAATGGGATTTGCTAGTGTAAGGAACGGCAAGCCGCAAACCTTTTTTCCTTCACCGACAATTTCGCACCTCCGATGCGCGACCTTGGTTCCCACGGAGAACGTTAACCCGAAAACCCTCACCCGGTTCCTTTTTCGCGCCTTCGTGTTAAATTTACCTTGAAATATTCCCTACCTTTCCCCTGTGTTAAACTAATTTGACCTTGTTTTTCCGTATAAAATGTTCCTCCAAAAACCTGCCAAATTCAGTCTACTTCTTGTGCTTGACCCGACGAGTCACTTAAGTTCGTGTAAGTGTAAGTGTCTGTGTGTTTGTAAAAAATAAACTGTGTTGTGCCTAAGCCGCCGCGCCATTTTCTTCTGCCGCTAGTCGCCGCCACTATGCGCCCACTGTAAGTTACCCAAAGCCTATCTCTACGTATCTATTCTGGAAGCCGACTCTCACTCGGAGAGCCGGGCTTCACACTAGGGTTGTCTAGGAAATGAGAAATGAAAGTTCTAGATAACAAGCCCATAGTCTGGAAAAAGTTATATTGATCATATATCATATATAAATCATGAGGCAATGGTATGGCTACAAACTACAGTCCATGCTATAATTGTAAATGTGTTAAAACCCGACTTTTTGATCAGTCAGGCATAAAAAGTTGGGTTTGCCAAAAAGCTGACTGTACAACAAACAAGCTAAACCACCATCAGGCCTTTGACAAGCTCCACTTTTAAGCCCAACAGAGCAGTAAAACATGCTGCGTTGCACATTTTCCACAAATGCGAAAAATCTCATTTGTGTCTAAGTTGTCTGCTACCGCTGCAGCCTCTTATGGAGCAACCGTCTTCTTCACCTTAAACAGTAAGTTTTCAACTATTACTTAAAATTTTCCCCCTTTTCTTCCTAGCAGTGGGTAGCCTATTCATTTTTTCATTTCCCATATTTTTTTCTAGCCCTAATTCTATCTAGTTTATTTTTAATTAGTTATTGTTTGAGAATGGATTGTTGCTCATCCCTTATAGCAGACGAATTTCGGGCAGCAAACGAAATTCTTTGGCTAAAAGAGACGAGCCACTTAAAACAATAATTAAAAACAAATAAACTAGGTAGAACTGGGGCTAGAAAAAAATATGGGAAATGAAAAAATGAATAGGCTACCCACTGCTAGGAAGAAAAGGGGGAAAACCTTAATAAATAGTTAAAAACTTACTGTTTAAGGTGAAGAAGACGGTTGCTCCATAAGAGGCTGCAGCGGTAGCAGACAACTTAGACACAAATGAGATTTCACCACGCGAATAGAAAAAGAAAAAAAATCAAGAGCTCCGATCTGTTACTACGCGACCACGCGACTGACAATTTCACGACAGACAGCATAAGAATAAGTCGAGTGGTGGTGGTGGCGCTGACTTCCATAACCCATACAGCTAGCACCACTAGTGGCCTGAACAAAGTGTGAAGTCGCACACACACCTTAGTAGTTAGCAACAGGACCAGGGCCAGCAATCAACAGAAGTCTTGACTCTGAAAACAGCTAATTCATCATTAAAAGAAAGGCTATGAGGCTTGCAACAACGCCTTGCAGTCACCGCAAGCAACAACGATTTGCAAATTGCGCAGCATAATTTAACGATAAACCAGCGAAAAATCGTGACCTTAGAAGACAAGATAGCGCAACTCAGACAGGCCCTACGGCAGACAGAGCAGACAGCAGAACAAGTTCCGCAATTACAGGCCGAGAATAATTCCCTTAGACAAGACTTGCAAACAGCAGTCCAAGACAACCAAACCTTAAGGGCACAAAACCATACTAGAGGAGGAGACACAAACACAACAGCTTAAAGACCGCCTTCACCCCAACCAATGGCAGCCAATGACGATTTAAGAGCTTTAACAGCAGCTCTGAACAGGCGTGAAGAAATACAGAACATACCCATTTACAGCGGGAATGTAAACGATCAACCAATAGCAGTATGGCTACGCGATGCAGAAGCCATAGCAACTATTCACGATTGGTCACAGGACCAAATGAAAAAGCTTTTTCCCAGACTAAAAGGAACAGCGCTAAGTTGGCACTTACAGGCTCCCAGCCATGAATTAACAGCACTAAAAGATGACATTTTAATCAAGATGTTGCTAGACAGATTACCAGCACCAATAAAAACCATACTGTTTCATAGTGTAAGGAATCAAGATCTCTGGCGACAGAGAACCAAAGGTTCTTGACTTCAAAGTAGGTCACCTTGTGATTGTCACAAAGCAGTGCAAGGGGATGACCGTTAGGGTAGCCTCCGTTGGATTGCCCACACCATACCATCATAAAACTTCTTCTAGAATGTCAGCCTTGCTACACAAAGGAGAAGGTCAAGTTGACCGTTGGAAAAGACGCTACCGGACCCCCACGCCAACGAAGGAAAAAATGCTTCTTCTAGAATAAATAAATAGAGCTAGAATTAACTCGCCCCCTCTCAGTCTTCTGTTAGCCTTTGTGCTAGTTGTTCCCGTCGTCCTGCCTGTAACGACCCCCAACATTTTTCGTGTAGCAATACAATGCGGTAAAGTTAAAACTCAATTTTATTATTTTAAGTTTTGTTGTAAGAGTTTATGCGTTCCACGCGCGCGTAAACCTTTACAATAGCAAATACCCAAGTGAACATAATTGGGAAAACATCATGAAGGCATCGTTAGAAGCAGAAGAAATCGCTTACAACACGCAAGCGTTCGAACCAAAACCGATTTTTATATTCGATTCGGTGAAACAACCGAAAGACCTAGAAACTGAATTATCCAGAACACAAGCAGAACTGGAAGAATTGAAATCGCATCTAATGAAAATGAATTTAGTAGGCCACAAGCCAAAATCGGGACAAGAATCGACAGTGAATTTCGTCGACCGTTACGAAGGTAGGGATTCTCAACGACGAAACAGCGTGACGTGGGAAGACCGACGAAGATCAAGGGAAAGCTCGTACGATAGAAATCATCGAAGGGACGACCGAGATAAATCGTACAGAGACGATCGCGACAGATCGTACAGAGACGATCGCGACAGATCGTACAGAGACGACCGTGATAGATCGTATAGAGACGATCGCGACAGAAACTACCGAAGGGACAGATCATACTCACGGGGAAGGTCAGGAAGTCGAGACAGAGGAAGCGACAACAGGTCGAGCAGAAGGGACCGAAGTGACTCGAGAAGCAAATCTCACGATAATAGGCCTAGATCAAAAAGTCCGCACCCGTCGAAGGACAACAACAACAAAGAGAGACGACGTTCTCAAAGCAGTGATAGAAACGAATCGATCACCTGTCACAGATTTCTCAATACGGGACATATATAGCCAAGGATTGCAGGACCAAAAATCCTCAACGGCTACAAAACAAAAAGGATTAGAAGCACAAACATGTAAACTAATTAGAATGCCAGTAGAATTTAGTAAGCAGAAAACACAAGCTTTAATAGATACAGGAGCCGCAGCTAGTATAATATCCGCAGAGAAATATGCCCTATTACCCTACAAAGCCATTAGAGTAGAAAAAGAAGTAGTAGATAGTCAATCATTTGTATCAGCAGCAGGAACAGTATTATACCCTTTACGATGCTTCGAATTAACATTAAAATTATCAAATGACTGCATAGTAGAACATGATTTTTTCGTATTAGCAGAGGTAAGGGAAGGATGCATTTTAGGATTACATTTCTTCAAAAGATATAAAACTAAAATAGATATAGCCAATAAAATACTAACATTTAGTGTAAAGAATCGATATCTTAACTTACAAAGAACCTTGAGAGTTCAACTTCTCAGGGTAACACTTGTTATTGTCACAAAACAATACAGGAAGTTTACTCGAGAAAGACCCCTACTCGTGACCCTTAATCAGATTGCCCATCTAGCTAGTCTAGAATATTCTCCTTACTTGTCACTAGGGCAAGGTTACCGCTTTCTTTAGTTGACCGCTAGAAAACGCTTCACTTGACCTCCAAGAAAGTGACGCTTGGCAAGAAAATGCCACTCTGAAAGGTAACTAACGAAGAAGAAACAGAGAGACTCTTTGACAGACTGTTCCCCACTTAACGTGTACTAGTGTGTTATTCCTTTCATCAAACCAATCATTCTTCTGTCCTGTTCTTTCATCATCATACATCCTTCCTCTCCGTGTGTTGTAGCAGAGAAATGCGGTAAATACAAAACTCAAATTAAAATCTAACTTCTTCGTTAATAGTCTACGCAGGCACATGCGGAAAACTATTACATAAGTATGTAAGGGGAAGGAAACTAACATAAATTTAGTAAAACTAGTGTACCCTATTAACAATATCCAAGCAAGCACAGCCATTAATTTTGAGGTATCTCATCTGAAAGGAGCAGATAGAGTCTTGCTTGAAAGAGTACTGCGTGAGAACAGTGCAGTATTCGCTTCGAAACTAATTGAACTAGGAAGAACAAGCGTGTTAATGTTAAAACACAAATTGAGACTACAGAAATGCCAAAATTGAGAGGAGCATATAGGATGCCAGCAGCTATCAAACCGATAGCGCGCCAACAAATTCAAGAGATGTTAAAGTACAATATCATTAGAGAAAGCCACAGTGCTTATAGAGCAGCATCCATTGTGATGGTAAAAAAGAAATCAGGCGAGTTGAGATTTTGCGTCGATTACCGAGACTTGAATGCGGTCACGGTGAAGGATCGCTATCCCTTGCCAAGAATTGAGGATACCCTAAACTTACTACATGGCGCAAAACTATTCTCTACGCTTGATCTGTTCAGTGGCTACTGGCAGATTGAGATCGAAGAAGAGGATATTCACAAAACTGCGTTTACAGCAGTCAGGCCACTTTGAATATACGAGAATGCCATTTGGTCTTTGCAATGCACCAAGCACGTTCCAGAGAACAATGGAAATTGTGTTGAAACCAATTATTGGAAAATGTGTAATGGTGTACATAGACGATATCATCGTTTATAGCAAAGACATGGCAGAACACGTCGAACATCTTGCTTTAACATTTCGTCTCTTGCAGGCGAATGGACTTAAGGTAAAGATACAAAAGTGTAAGTTTGCAGCTAGTGCAGTTGAATATCTAGGACACATAGTTTCCGAGGATGGAGTCAGCGTAGATCCAAACAAGATTAAAGCAGTGCAAAAATACCCAGCACCCACAAACGAGGACCAAGTCCGTGCTTTCCTAGGCCTTGCTAATTATTATAGACGTTTCATAGATCAGTTCGCCAACAAAGTCCATGTATTAACCCAGCTCACGAGGAGCAAGGTACCATGGCAATGGGGACAGGAGGAAGAAAGCGCTTTTCAAGGCATAAAAGAGTGTTTATGCTCCGCCCCTACCCTCGCGTATCCTGATTTTGCGCGCCCTTTCATCTTACATACGGACGCGTGTGGGTATGGAGTAGGCGGAGTACTCTCTCAGATGCCCCATCCGAGTGTCAACCCAGGGCCCAGTGAGGAGTCACCTGATGACTCACGAGCGTCGAATGGAAATTCGACAGAGGACTTCTCCAAGTCTTTAGAACACCCAATTGCCTACACTTCTAAACATTTAACTGATGTACAGCAAAAATGGTGTACTACAGAAAAGGAAGCTTATGCCATTATCCATTCGGTTAAGGCATTCTTCCACTACCTATACGGCACAAACTTCGTTATTGTGACCGATCATAGGCCTCTCCAGTATATCCAAAAAATCAGAGAGCCAACAGGAAGGTTAGCGAGATGGTTTCTATTTTTTCAGCAATTTGAGATGGAAATCCAATACCGACCTGGAAAGATGCATCAGAACGCCGACGCGTTGAGCAGGACGCCTGTAAACATACTGATGTCGCAAAAAGAAGTCGTAGAAGATTGGCTGGTAGCTCAGCAGGAAGATAAATTTTGTCAGGAAGCTGTAAAAAGACAAGGAAAAGAGGTCAACGAACAAAACGAATTTAAATATTTACCTAGCGGAATCTTGACAACAGCTAGGGGGAAAATCGTAGTACAGGCGACGCTACGACCAAAGATCTTGGAGCTCTACCATGACCATAAATTGGCAGGTCATTTAGGAATAGTGAAAACAACCGCAAACATTACAAACAAGTATTTTTGGCCAAAAATGGCTAGCGATATTAAAAAACACATTTTAGCCCATCCCAATTGCCGACTACGTCTGGCAAAGGCTGGCCATGGATATAGTAGGCCCCGTACCTGAAAGCAATAGAGGAAATAAATACATCCTAGTCATCATGGAATATACCACAAGATATGTAATCGCGTTAGCATTAAAGGAGATATCAGCTCAGACGATAATTAGGAAATTAGGACACGTCGTCAACACTGAAGGATTGCCTTCTCAGATTTTGACCGATAGAGGTACCAATTTCCAATCGTTAGCAATGATAGAACTGTGCAAACAGTTAGGAGTAAAACAATTAAGAAAAACGGCCTATCACCCACAAACTGATGGAGCCGTTGAGAGATTTAACAGGACGTTAGGAGATATGTTAACTGCACACGTTGCCAACAACCCATCTCTGTGGGAAGAACACCTAGACTACGTAGTAGCAGCATACAACCGGACGCCTCATTCGAGCACCGGTGAAACACCTTTTTATCTCTTAAAAGGGCGAGATGCCCTCGAACCTACAGACATTAGGCCGCCAATGCGAAATAGAGTTTTGGAAGACCAAAACAATATTTACACACAGCACGCGTGATGGATAATGGTTTTGGCCTCAATGACTATGATGCCTTTGGCGACGATAATTGCTCCGTCAGTTGGTTGCCAGGAGTACGTATGGTGGAGGGCTTGACCCCATTACATTCCTCCCTCTTTTAAAGAAAAGGTGAGTACATACGGTGAGGGTTTCTTTATGCGGGAGATGAATACATAGGGATAGTAAAGAAAGTTTCCTTTTTCCTTTGACCTCCACCGACAAGGCTATCTAGTTAGAGATTGGGATAGTGGAATTTCTAATCGCATATATGTATATTTTTTTTTTAGATAATTGTTTCTTTTCTCACTGAAGAATTTTACTTGCTATTGGTTATTTTGAAGAAAAGGGTTTTGTGTTAGTATGGCTTTAGAAAAAATTACTATTGAACGATCTGTATATTCCTTGTTTCTTCTTTTCCGGGTGTTTCAGTTTTGCTTTGAACTTCCTAGCAAAGAGATCAAAAAGATGTTGAGTTTTGACTTCGTACTGAGCCATAGGTCTCAAGTAGAGTCGGTGATATTAGTAGCAGGAGCGATGGTTTTTTACTCGCCGGACTATTATTTTAGACGATTCCGTGAAGTGCATCGCCAATTGTTTTTCGAACTCTTGGAGGTGACACCTCTATCGCCGGATTCTCCTCCACGGAACTTCGGGTTTGAGGTCGTACATCCGTGCGACCATTACTATATGTAAGTTCCTTTTTGAATTTTCTTTTTTTTTTATATATATGTTATTGGTGTTGGTTTTAGGAACTTCCCGGGATATGAGCGGTATCGGGATCTTTTTCCGATTCACATCGCGCGGTTCCTGTGGTGGATTGAGTCAGGTGAAGACATTTATCATCCGACTCCCACCTCCTCCCTCCTGCTTCCGGAACGGCTTCAGGCGGAGGCTGATGACTGACTTGAAATCCGTCAGGTCCTCAACGCCCTCAATTATTTATTGACGGGTGAGGAAAGTGATTTGTTTCCGGTGCGAGGTCATCGAGGGTGATCGACGACAGCTTCCTGTTGGTTTTTCAATTTCTTTTGTCTCTTTGTCTTGTTTTTATTTCTTCTTATGAAATGCACAGATCATTTGTTAGTTTTTTGGTTTTTCTTTGCTAACGTAGTTATCAAATTGGTTCTCTCCTCCTGAGATTGCTCTAGCTGCTGAGTTAATGCTTGTGCAGTTCCTATCCACAGCCCTACAGTGTGCAGACGGTGGAAAAAAATCTGCTTATCATGCTGATCTGCACAAGGTTTGCTACATGTAAGCTATTTTGAAATAACCCATCAACAGTAATTTGATTTACATTAGGCTTTCGTGTGTCAGCTCATGACATCCCGTCGTCGTCTCGTGGTCGCCCCGTCATCGCCTCGCCCGTCGTCGCTTCGTGGTCGCCCAATCATCGCCTCGTAGTCGCCCCGTCATCGCCTGGTGGTCGTGGTATCATTGTATTTAGTTAAGTGTTTGTATTAATTATACCGTTGGCTGCCATATTTATATGAGCTCAACTGTTGTTGAACATAGGACTACAAAGAATTAAATAAGCAGCTGCTGTGGACATTCTTTAGATGACACTTGCATTCTAATAAATCCCCGTGTAATGCTTCTTTGTCATTCACAGATTGACGAAACTGAGATTTCTTGGTACATTTTAGTTCAATTTCCACTTTCTAAGCATCGCATGCTAGACGTTCAACTGTTCGTGACTAGTTTTATTCATTGTTACAAATTTTGAAATTTATTGACGTGTTTTAATGTGAATAGTTTTCGTTTTAAATCTGGTTGATTATGTAGGGGATCGATCCCTTGATATTCAGCATGCTTGGATGACGCTCACCCATTAAGCTATAAATCATATCGTTTGTCTCACTATTTTGCCTTAATAATTCACCCTCAAGCATCAATCCTGCGGCCAACTCGCTATTTTACCTGTGTCTGTGATTCGATTGAACCGACATTCGAATCCTACATTTTCAGTACAATTATTCGATGCTCCACGATTGAGCCTTGTGACATGCATAGTTGAACACTAACTACCCATTTTAGGGGTAATCAGATTATCCCTAAAATTATCATTACAAGTGTCCAAGATTACCGTTATCTTGGGCACTTGTAATGATAGTGAGTCAAGTTAACTAGGCAACGATTGGCGTTATTTTGATATTTTTTTTGTTTCGAGACATCGTTTACTCTTTTATTTTAAAAGGAATCGAGCACAGGATCTCCAGGTTTGAGCCAAAACCCTCAACACCAAATCCAGGTAATGTAAACACCAAAACTGAAAATCAAAATACAAAATATGGTTAACATAACTAGAAAATATTTTTATGTTTAATATACCACAAATATCTTGACATTTTCTTCTTAGCATGAAACTCTACAGAGATGGTTGTTAGCATTGTATGCACCTACGATTCACCTATGCTGATGAAATGCTTAGATGCTCAACAAGAGCTTAAAATACCAAGTTGTATCTGAAAGCTTGAATAAGCGTTTTCAGTTTAAACTCTGCAGCATGAGATGGGATTCCATCAACTTCCATTTAATGATGAACAATGAAAACAAGTAACTTCAATAAATGTGGAATGCACCAGCAGTTTTTCACTCATAATATGAAAGCAAATTAGTCTATGTAAAAAGATATTGCTTTATACCATTCTTGTGATGGAAAACACGTGAATGTTGAAACAGTCAGTTTAAGGAGACTTGCTGACCAACTTCAATCTCTTTTTCCTCCACAAACTTCTCTTGTTTCTCCACAAACAACGCCACAACGGCTGCCCAAACACTGTAAGCGAGAAGCCAAGCCATCTGTCAAATCGAATCAATGTCGGACGCCATCTAATGGGAACGAAAAAACCATGTAGCGGGGAAATCTGCGAAAAAAAGGGGGGTCTGTCGACACATTTAGACAACTTTGATAGAATCCCTATCGGTAAATTTGAAAATAACAATATCATTGAGTGAAAAGAATACATGAAGGTTCGTTATTGACCACACATAGCCATCAACAGTATTCCGTGAGTGGCGGTTTCGGCCGTTCTACCTGACAACTTTAAAAAATAAGAAAAAATTTAAGGAAACAAAATGTTTAACCCGAAAATGAATCGCGTCACATGTTTATTCTAGAATTCATGTTTAAAATTCGATTAGCTTGTTCACCGTTACCGGTTTTTAAAATCACTTTGCATCAGTTTTGCCCTTACATAGTTCAATAGTGACCAATCGTATAAAATGTGGTTTTTAGTTAGTTATTCTTGAACTACAACAACGAAATTACAGGTTACAGCATCAATCAATTTCTTCAACTTTAAATGCAAGTCAATTGGACGTTGAAAATCGTCAGGCTCAATAGTTTAAAACGTAATAGCTATTACGGTCGTTATGGTAAACAGCAAGGAAGCACAATATTGATCTTTTTTTTTTTCCCTTTCAAATAAAACAGCGTTGCCAAATTTTCTTTTTTAAAAGCTCTCCAGTCGAGCTGGACGCTGCAGCCTGGAGCAGACTGGAACTGGACGGTGGAAGCTGGAGCTGTAGCGCCTAGGAAAGCGCAGTAACTTCGCCAATTGCAAGTTGCAAGAAGCAATAGACTACGTGAGTTGCAAAATTACCCTCAAAAGCAGATGCTAATTCACGCTGTATACGGCAATTTCTTAATAAAAAAACCGAGACCCAACTGTGCATGAGGTTAACAGAAATTAGGCTATACTTATTAAGAAAATAACATAAAATAAAAGTGCTGCGTTCATACATATTACCGCATATTACTAAAATACGAAAAAGCTTCTCTTGCAGCCCTACACTGTTTTTTTGTGCCATCCTAACACATTTAGTGTGCTGATAATAAATCTATAACTGCAGGTCAAACAAAATTTTTCTTTATGCGAAATGAAATTGACATGTCTTTGACTGCAGTGTTTGGGATGCATAAGCCCACCTCACTATAATACTCTTTGTCTAGGGCGCTTTTTGTCAAGAAATCGAATATGATTTACAAAGTAGTATGTATGCGGCTTTATTTACGTTACCTTATAGCGGTTCTGATACTAACCTGTTCGTCCCATATTTCGGAGCCAGCGCTACAAAATGGATCTATAAATGCACTCTGCCATCGACCGGCGACCCATCCGACGAAAGTCGGTCGTAACATGCAGCCTGGAGTAAGTCTTCAGTATTTCACCGATGTCGGTCCGCTATGGGTGTGCTTCTGCATTGTCTCTCTTCTGATACAGGACACCTTTCTGCAGGTCCCGTTTTCTGTTCATGGTTCGGATTTTGTTTCCAGCAGCCAACAGAAATGTATCGTGTTCGGACAACGATGAGGGCTACTCATCAGCGACAGGCTGAATGGTTTTTTTTACTGTCCCTTAGCGCAGTATTGATAGCCGTAACTGCATCTGCGACTCGCTTGGAAAATGTGACTCTGTCACCACTGTATCAGGGACCCAAAGTGAACGACGAAGTTTTGAGCAAGCCAAAACCAAGCGAAAAGAGAACCAGTAGTGAATTTTCAATCCGTTCGACCGGTAGTAGTGTCTTGGATGATTTGTGTCGTCTCCATAGCAACTTACTCGACTCGCCCCGTACCTTTGAACACGATCAAATGGATGGAGATACACACTCAGCAACTATCAATATTCTCCACGAAATATTTGATCCATTCTTCGGGTTGGTGCCATATGTCCCCTACACAGGTAAGATAGGGCAAACTCCTTTGCCAGAAAATTTCCTTCAGGTAGTAACGTACTGATTTGTTCTAATTAACTTGACTAGTTAAATTCACAGACAAGTAATGTGAACAGGTAACAGAAAGAGGTCATCAGAAACTGAATGTCTAATTCGATACTCTCATTACATGGCGCATAGATGTAGATAGCCTACGTATGGCTGTCTATACAAGTGTACGTGTGTACCTGTTGAACTGCCATTAGTATGATTTTATTCAATGAAAACGAATAAAGGTTGCCATGACACTAGGTGAATAAAGAATAGCTCGTGTACGTGGCATTGTTGAACAGTGAATATGGTCACGGAACCAAAGCTGGTTTAATGGCAATGAAACATGGAAACAGAAAATTGAATTTTCGGTAACACAATAATTTGATATTCATCAAACGTTTACACTGGCACCAAAGCTCATGTTCTATATAGCGACAGCAAACAACAATAAGCTTCACTTATGTAGCTGTGCTCATGTGGCATGTTATTTCTTAGTCCAATCAACTCGTCTATATGTTATGTCTTCCCGTCGATGTCTAGATAGTTTCAGTCTGCCAAACCGGCGAAACAAATCGGTTCGGGCCGTGCTTCTATATGTTGAAAATAGTCACTGCACATATGGGTCACTGCAAAACGCATTTACTTGCCAGCTGTGGCTTTTGTATGACATAAGAGAAAATTTGAAGCACGCCTCGGAATTCAACTGCAGAACAATACCTGTCCAATGGAATTCCCCCAGTACAATTTTGTTAAGTAAATGTAAAAGGCAATAACGCTTGAATGTAATAACCAGGAGTAGCATCCCATGGGTGAATATGGGACTCTGGTTGTTGCTCATCCAATCACAGTTAATGATTGACCTTAAGAACTCCTGCAATCAATAACATAGCGCCAGCGTAAAGCGCCAACAGGAGTGCTGGACCAGCTCTTTATCGATTCAGAGAACAAAATAAGACATCACGCCATTTGTCATAGCAAAATTTAAATTCTCAATTTATTTCCCTATGGGACCTGTTGCACTTAGATTGATAGAGGTCTATCGATTTGCCATGTATCAACATAATTGCTCAGTAGCTCCGAAAAGACTGATAACAAGGGAATAATGTATCCAACTCAATTTTCAACGCAGCACACATTTTCTACAATAATAAATTCATGGCGCAGTTCTCTTCCTCCCGTTACGGAACGTCCATTCTGGTTTATATACCCGAATTTTTCACATCCGGCAATTATAGCCTGTAAGCAGAGAATATGGTTTTCGGCGTAGCACTGACTGGTGTTGCTGGCGTGTATGTCTTATCAATGTAATTTTAGTCAGGTGCTAAGAAAACACCTAAAAATATTATGGTCGTTATTGCTACTCATATAAGTTAAAGTGAATGAATTTCAGTTTGCAGTATGTTAACATTGGTTTTTATAGGGTAGCCTAAGTATTTTAACATTGGTCTAGACTATAATAATATAGTACAGATAAACTATATATGTATATACTAACTATACTATATATAATAATGGGCTTGAGTTGAAATGACTCGAAAATTATAAAATAAAAGAAATAAGTGAAGTAAAAGTAAAAATTTTTACTTGGAATTCGAGGAAATTCAATCTGTTATAACCAAATTTGAAGGCTTCCATTAAATTTGATAGTTTTTTAATAAAACGGGAATCAGACTAGTTTTAGCGCAGTCTCTTTGAATTCGTGGAACTCAATACGAGTCCAACGCAAACACGAAAACGATTTTTCTTATTGACGTTAAATTCTGATTATAATTTCTGTATAGTTATATATACTTAGATGATTCTGAAAAAACAAAAATGTGAAAGGGAATCCCCACATTCCGGAAGGGATAACGTCGAATAAAATTTATACCATGACATATAAATTGCTTGCGATATTGGGAGTTTTACATTACCGGCGAAAGGGGTCCCAGTTGCGGTGGTATTTGAGTTGTTTAGTAGGTGAGATAAATTGTAGTCTTCGTGTACAAGACATGGATCTGAAATATTTCCGTAACCTCTTCTGCGCATGCAACAGCTTTGTCCTTCAACAGGAGAACACTATCCTTGATCTCGATTGTTCTTTACCTGTTTCCTTTTTCATTAAAGGAAACCATGGCTACCTTTACTTCCTAGCGCACTCAAACAGTTAAGGCATCGGAAATCAATAGATTGCTTAACTCGGTAAATCTTTGATGAACAGAGGCCTTAACTTTCTTGATGTTTGGCGTAATGCAAGTATAAATATATCACTTGAAGGACGATAGAGCATAGGGAAGCATCACTTGCAGACTATTATGTCCTATTCTATTGATGGTGAATGGGATTATAATTCAAACTACGTTACGCAGTAAATACTGGATCCCGTAAATACTCCACCCAACACCCTCAAGTATGACTCACATTCCATAGTTCTTTATTGGATATTATTGATTAATAATTATGCTGGCTGCTTCCAATATGACCAATACACACAACTGAAGCGACTATATATTATTAATGCGATGTTTTGTTTCTATTGATTTTTGCGGGAACTGAGCCTTAATTCTAACCTGATGTGCGTTCCCTGTACGCTGTATAGTTTTGGGGGCAAACGAAATTGTGTTATTTAAAAGCATCTTTTTATTGTTTTTTTTTTTTCAGGAAAGTTCTCAGTGTCAGGTCGCCTTAAAAAAATTATTGGTAGCCTATTATTCGAATGATTCTTTTTTCTGCTGTTTCAGTTTGAGGCATTCATTGTTTGCTTTCTTCTTCTTTTTTTCAACCTGTCGATTAAAAGTTAAAATATCCATGTTCTGGTGATGGTATTGTTGATCAGCCGGATATAGGAAGAGAATTGCTTGACGCTACATTCACCTTCAGAAAGTCTTTGCGTGACAGTGTCATCATATCAATTGATTTCTCTGGGTGCTGCCTGCTGCCCGGAAAATTTAGAAAAAAAACCTAATTGCCAACATTGATTTAGCGGTTACAGAGACCTTTAGAATATACTCTGCCTCGAACTTATGATTGTCTTGTACCGTTTACTAAACCGCTTACATCTCTTTGAAGAACCTGCGATCTACTTACAATTAAAATGTCCTTTAAAAACGGAGAGCTTGGTAAACATGCCCTTTCGAGTATGACGCAAACTGGTAATTTACTTGATGGAAGTTGTTTAATAGATGAAAAGAAAATAGGGATTCGCCGGCCAAAACGTTAAGACGAGTGGAAGGGACACACAGCCGACTTATTATTAATACTTGGTAGCACTCACGCACTTTGTTGTGAGATCCTTTAGAAAGTTGTTGATGTGTGCGTTTCGTTCTAGGAATCAGAACAAATCTAGTGGCGTGTGAGGTTTAATGATATTGCAAACATGATGTAACATTCTCCACGATTGTTGTGTTTTTTATTTATCTCGCCCGGTTCGTTGATCGATCACTAGGGAAAGATGGTGTGATGACGCACAAGGTGAAAATGTATACCTATTTGGGGCTTCAAGTATAGGTGCTTTCCTAATACAGAGTCGTTTCTCTTATATGCACAGGAGGTTGCAGAAAAATGTGTCAGGTATGATAAACAAAGCATAAGGAAAACCGCCACATTTTTCTGCAATGTATTCTGACGTAGCCTATAGGCTACTGTAGCTGTTGGAATCGATGTTCCTTATCGTTTACCTTTTATTGGACATGCTTTTTCCCTAATTTACTTTGCGTATAATCAAGGAGGAAAGGTGGTTGATTTCTCATTTAAATTTTCCTTTTTTTTATATTTTAGTTCAAATCACCCTGGATGGAAACGAAGGGAGCTACTTGTATGCATTACAAGCGAATGTTGGAAAGCTAACGCAAATCAGTCCTCAAGCTACAGCTTCTCGCTTGTGCGAGCCTTTGAGCAACAATTCAGTTCCTCAATTACTCCAACTGACTTCTGTATTCAACAACATTTCTTGGATATTCAAATCTACTCCTAAAGATGTAACACCTCTAACACTCCGGTAGGTTCCGTTTTGCATAATCGTTTTTACATTTATTTGAACATCACGAATTGAATTTCAATCGAGTGTCTAAAAAATAAGGTGGAAAATTATAGACATTTTCCATATGTAGGCAACCTATACGAACTTAGATCAATACTTTTCATTTAGTCAAAGATTGTAACCTTTTTTGTTGATATATTTAGACTTTTAGGGTATTCGACAGTCACTCGTAAAATTTACAGTCTGGCCGTTCTTAATCACACTGTTCTCCCAGGTAAGCTTAGCTTTACTCATTCACGTTCACTCAGTCACACTGTATGTCTATTTTATTTGAGAAGATCGTTGCATGTCTTATAAATCGTTTCTATTACAACGCAATTTCGGAGAATGGCATTGCAATTTCGGAGAAAGGCATTGCAATTTCCCTGCATTAAGTGTGAAGGCTCCACAAAACACAAACTCAAAACTTTCTGTGCATCAACGCTCGTCTGTATATCGTTCCCTTTACTAGTGAACTTCCTATTCTCATTGACAG
The DNA here is from genome assembly GCA_013167095.2 of Daphnia sinensis. NCBI lineage: Eukaryota > Metazoa > Arthropoda > Branchiopoda > Diplostraca > Daphniidae > Daphnia > Daphnia sinensis. Next base: position 1,621,227 of record CM023190.1, read on the forward strand.
GCTGTTACTTGAAATTGCACTCCAGTCGTGGCATAGTGTCGAGTTCGCACTTTCCGCCTCAGTTCGACAGCACTACCTACAGTGCGGACCACTCGTCTTCGCCAACATGGGGATGCTTGTTGCTCCTAAACGTTCCTGGTGGATCTAGCGCTGAACTGACTCTACGGAAACTCAAGCTTCACCGGCCACACTCGCGTGAATGCCACGAAGACAGTCAACTGCAATTAGCGACGTCAACAAGCTGGGGTCCACATCAGATGGTTGATGGGAAACAAGCTCAGAACTCGCAACAGCCATCTTGGTTCAACCTAGCTGAAGTTCATCGCTGGCAGGTCGCCCGTACCTTCTGCGGTAAAATCCAGGATTACTCCAAGAGCCTGCGGACATGGCAAACTTTCCAACCTTGGGTGTTGATTCGCTATACTAGCAATCAACGTAACCGCCACCACATGCGAGGAAGCAACGGGGCTAGTAATAGTTTCTTCGTGTTCAAATTTAACATTCTCGGACCTTGCCTGAACGTCTTACTAACGGAACCTTCTAAAACTATCGAATTGTCCGATTCCGATTTGGTTGCAAGTCCTCATGAATGCACTTTCCGTATCCACGTTCCATACGGCTACCGGATAAAACTCTCAGTTCGTTTACACGGCGATGACAGCAGAATTTCACACGAGAATGATCTAGTAAAGCAGGATGCAGCTGGTGATGAGGAGCTGAACTATAATTCAGTGCTCCTGCAAAGTGGCAGGTGTCAAATAGCTGTACAAATCGAAGATGTTACAGGTCATCGAGTCCAATGTTTAAACGACCACCATCCATCTGCTTCCTTCTCTTCATTGGCCAATTTCTTAAAATTTCAGGCCGTCGTACTTCGATCGATGAATCAAGGTACGCTATATTCAACAAACGTCTTAATTTTTCTACATATCTGAAAGTCAAGTGCAAAGTAATTAACAGTACCGGTCTTTACAGGTGGAGAAGAGGCAAAACCATCAAGTAACACTTCATATGGCGAGACGACGAATACGCATTCAGCTATACGCCTAAGGGTCCATTACACCGCAGAAGCTGATCCTCGCTTGACAGATGGATGCGGAGAAGGGGTACTAGTTGACGAGCAAACTTGCGTTTGGTTGCATCCGGAGCCTTTAACGTGGCACGAAGCGGAGGAAAAATGCAGCCAATTGGCTCCCAATGGTCATCTGGTAGCGATCACCAACTCCGAAATCGAGCAAGTAGTCGACACGATGATTACAAAAAGGTAAGTAACGAGCTAAAAGATGTACATCAGCTAAGGGATCATGACAAAGAGGCATCTTAAAAATGGAAATATAGAAATCGGTATCGACCAAACGTATAATAGCCAGCAAACTCTATGTTTGTCCACTATTCGTCTGTGACGTGACCCGACATGACGTCCACATTAAGACGCGGAATAGCCTACTAGACGCACTCCTAGGTTGACATAAAAAAAAAACATCGCGGTGATGGCGCTTAGGTTCCGTGAATTTAAAGGCATAAGGTACGTGCGGTGTCTACGGTGAAACCGAATCAATACCGACGGCTTTGCGAACGTGTGGACAAAAAGTATATAAGGAAACGGCCGCTTTTGTTTATAGCTCGGCTGTTTTCAGGTCGCTGCGTAAAAGCGACAGCAACCGGCTGCTCTGCAATTAAATGGGGTTACAACCAGTTCGTTTCAAATGAAAGAAAACGAGGAAAAGCAAATTTTCTTTCCTTGTTACACCTGCGTAGTCTTACAAGTTACAGCCACCAGCAATTTCGTTTCTCAAAACTTTTGCGTCCAATACTGCTCGGTAGCTGCTATTGACCAAGTAATGAAACCACATTACCCAACTGAACAACCTATACAGCTTTACGACGTAAGGTAAATATGTTTACGCCCTCTACGCGTCGATATTTCTCATTCTCTGCGCTCACGTGCGTACTGTACATATACCGTCGGGATGAGAAACTAGGCAGGATAGGATATCAATTTCTCAGATGGGAAAGAAGGCAGGTGGTACATAAAACCGTATTCATCACTGTCTATATATATACGAGATGAAGGATATTTCTTTCAAAATAAACAATCTACTATCCCGTAACGATATCCGCCCACCACTAGTCCAATGGGCAAATTACTCGAGTTTCTTGCAACATAAAAAAGCGAGTTTCACGTAAATATTTCTCTTTGATGCACATATTGGTACGAAATCAAATTAGGGATATCTGTCTGTTGCAGGAAGATGTTGTTGTGTGGGTGTTTCTTTTTGTGTGTATCATGACGATAATAAAACAACGCATTAGTTTACCACGCACGTTGCGATAAGTGGTTACAGTGGGATACATAAACGAAAGCTGCCTCGTCGGTATTTTTCTGGGATCTCTCAAAGCTCTAATAACAACTTTTTGTATATTTAATTCAAAGGGATATACAGTACGAATTCCGATAACTGTGTTTCCTTTGCCAGTGTTTTGGTACAAAAATTTCAAGCAAACAACTATGTTGCGAATATCGGCGAACACGATGAGTTGATTGGCTGATAACGATAAATTTATTCAGATTTCATTGAATTTTTGTACTGCGTTATATTTCTAAATTAAAAATTTCCCATGCATGAAAACAAAATTCACCGTCGTGATGAAAAAGTAATGTAAATAGAACAAGCCCCAATCTATGCCGTCAAACGCTTAGAACTCTTTGAGTGTCTGTAATCCTGGGTACGCTTGTAGCCAGCCTGTCGGTTCACGTATGCATTTTGCAACAAGTCTAGGCTCTCATCTTCAAGCGCAGTCCCTCTACACACACATTTGTGCAAAGGTTTGGATATAGCATTTACTCACTTGTTATGCAAAGAGAGACCCTGAACTTTTCGTCCTTTGCTGATCCTAGTTAAGCGGGTGCAGTGCAGCTCTCTATGATCAATAAAAGCTTAACGGTGGAGGGAATAGAGTAAAGCAAAAGGTATATATGGGGTTTGAAACAAGAGTTTTTAGCTGAGCGAATAAAAATCAGATTAGAGTGCAACTGAATTAGACAGCCCGCAGAGATAGGTTCGGGCGCAAAGTACGCAATATATAATGAGAAAAACCGCAAAAAGCCGCGTTTGGGATTTAAGTCTCTGGTTCAACAAGCTTTTGGCGCACCGACACGTTTGTTCCCAGACCCGTCGCCAATTAGTACAGGATTCAATTCTTATTCTTATAACAGGGGAAGCACATCAAAGAACGAAAACAATGAAACAAAGTCACTGACAAAAAAAGTTGGAGTGCATGATCTTTAATGTATTAGAAAGAATCCAAGTTAAAAACTTCCTTTATCGCGAATCTTAATATATATAAGTTTATCCGCTTCTTTGAATTGCGTCTAAAAACGAATGGGATAACGAGATCTAAGGAGAAAAGGCTTTCGTGCGAAGTCATCACATGAGATGATGAGTATATGAGATGTAACAAAAGCTAACTTTCCACGCCTCTCTCTTTTACAGTGCGGACTATGAGCCTGAAAAAAGTTACTGGATTGGTGGATCAGACCAAAAACAAGAAACAATCTTCGAATGGAGTAGCGGTGCAACGTTCAGCTATACTAGTAAGATACTTAATACAGTGCACGATCTTGCTACAACGGCTTTTCTTTTCTCTTTTTTTTTTAACTTAATCTCCGTAGAGATAGTGTGTCTAGAGTAATTTAGAACTAGTTTATAGGCCTCATACTTACAGGCAATAGGTGAGAACGCATGCCCAAAAAGTTTCATCTTCTTTCCTTATGTGTTCATCGTCATAGATTTCTTATAGAGACGTTATTCTATGGCGCTATACATGATCAATCCTTTTTCCTGATAGACCTACTTGTATACATAGGACGTTGTGGTAAGATGAAAGGTCGACTATACGTCACTGAAGTTTGTAATTCGGCACGATAAAATTCGTCCGCGCATTATTCGCACGCTATAGCATAATGAGTACGCGGTATAATGATTACAGGCTCATAGTTTACTGCTACTTCACACAAGCTCTCAAAGGCATTTTCGATTTTATTTCGCCTTGATCTTGAGGCCTATTAAAGCTTTGATACGAAAACGGTGGCACTAAGTGCACGGCAATCGGCGAGAAACCAAAATCAGCTTATGCAAACCTTCAATAATCACGTAGCGCCCCTTAAGTATGCAAAACAATCGATCGCTGTCCAATAACAAAATTCGCCATTTCGCTCTTCTATAGCGCCAATAGCAACGCAAGCTTTCCTTTGGTGACTTGAAATCACGCATGGCATAAAATTATCCAACTAGTTTGCATTTTACCTAGACGTATAATGTAATATACTGTACACGTACTTTCTTTGCCAAAATCGAATTGCGCGTCAATGTTTCGGTAGAATAACTACGTTAAGTTAATTTTATGGTTCAGTGTTTTTTTTCTTCAACTTTTATGTCTATACTTGCTGCTACTAGAATGGTTTTCCGGTTGGCCCGTGCATCAGCTTTATAACGCTCAGCCTAGTGACGACGGCATCTCTAACCAAGATTGCGTTGAAATTCGACAAAGTTTTGGACAACCGAGTCATAGCGAAGCCCTAGCTGGCGGCTTCTATTGGAATGACCGAGATTGCTCAGTCGCAAATCCCTTTGTTTGCCAGAAACCTAGAAACGATGGTAGATCTCATTTTCTTTGATTTTTATTTCGTGTGTTGGCTTGAGCTGGTTTAAATATTACAACTACTGTAACTTCAATGAATTTGTATGACTGACGTTTTGGCTTTTTTTGAGATGATTCCAATGCAGTTACACTCGGTGAATTTAAAGACGTCATTAGCTGTAATCGTTCTGAAGAGCTGAACCGGCTACGAACGTCGGCGTTTGTTCAAAGCCCATTCTTTCCTCGACCCTACCCAAATGGCATCACCTGCATTGTGGATGTCAACGCACCACCTGGTTTCAAAATTGTGCTCAATTTTGAATTCTTCGATCTGGAGGAAGAAGAAGAGTAAGTGTCGTTTACAGATTTTCGCTTTCCTCTTTTCGTCTCCCTTGCACTTTGATTTGCTTAATAATTGATAAAACGCAATGTAGATTGTCAAATCGAAGAAAATTTTCTAAACCAAATTAAGTGTTCTTTTGTCTAATGGCTGTCTATTATCTGCAATGTTTGCCATTTCCTGGTCTAACACACAAGCGTTGCTGGCTGCTCCTGTTCTACACATTCGCCCGTATGTCGTTTGCGTGATGTGTATACGATGGATTATTGGCGAGCGCTACATTATAGATAGACGCTAGACAGTACTAGCCTACCATTAATTTGGTACATTATTTTTTAAAAACCCAAGAGTGCTCATCGGGTATTTTTTTATATTACGTTAAACTACGAAAAACGAGGAAAAAAATATTGTGCTATACTACATTCTTTCTTCTTGACAGAAACATAGTACTAGCATAAAACTTGCACAGGAATAAAACTTTGTCTTGTGTTGGTTGTTGTGGTCGATAACACTGTAACTGAAGGGGATTGAAAAATCGACTCGGCTGTTTGACTGCAGAGAGGGGCAAAAAGAAGCTTACAGCATTCTGCGTGTGATCTGAAATGCGGTAAAATAACAACGTTGAGTACAGTGAAGGCCCAAGACATGGGAATTGGATAGTCATATATATAACAAGAGAATATTGAAGATGTAAAGCCTAGGGCAGAAAGAAAGAAACTGTTGAACGAATCGAAAACCCAAGTTTGAACGGCGAGAAAAAATGCTTCAGACCGAGCTTCAGACATCTTGCAATTATATAGCAATAATAAACCTGAAGAATGCTGGAGTGAATTTGCCGCTTCTCCTGAACTAGGGAAGAGTTTATCGAATCTTGCTTTGCATAATCAATTTCGTTGTGTTATTTGTTATGTGCGGAAATGTTGCTGAACAAACTATACAAAATGTTATTGAGCCAAACTATTTGCCCTTACGAGGTTTGCCGCGTATGAGCTAACGCTGTGAAAACCCATAAGACTTTGAACCAAATTCTATATCACTTACATATACTTGCACCTGCTGCTGACTAATATGCAATATTTCGTGAGGCTCACTTATGTGCATTTGTAGCGATATCTGAAAATTTTATAGCACGACAGAACCAGAAAGGTCTCTAAACTGCTGTTTCTCATGTTTGTCATCATTCCACGTGTGAAACACGAGCAGTGTTCCCATCTACGTCATAGCTCCACTCGGCATAAATTGGAGCTATCACCTGGCTTCCAGAGACTTCTTTAAAGCCTTTCTTCTTCCCTTTTCACTCTAAACAACGCAGTTGCTATTAGACCGTGTAGAAAAAGCGCCATAATGTCATCTTTCGCCTTCCATTGATATAGAAATGATGACGCAAACAAAAGATAGCCATCTCCGTCCTGAACAAGATAGCCGCATTCTTTTCATAAAAGGCAGCAGAGGTTCTGTTTCGGAATCTAATTTTGCCAGGATACTGCGGGTATGGGGTGCGCTTTGAAAGCTTTGATTGTACAGTATATAGTCAATGGGTAACCTTTTCGTGGAATAGCGTTAGCAATCTTTTTCTTATCGAATATTTTAACTTAAAGTTAGGACTTGATACCTGTATACGACCACACTGACGTGTATTTTTTTCTATTTTTGGTAGCTGCAACTACGACGTTTTAGAACTGCAAAATTTGGACCAACTATCGATTTTCGGTGAACGTAAGGATGCCAGCACAACGCCCTGGCGACGTTGCGGGAATTGGAATTCACGATTAAAACTCTTGCAGTGGAAAAGCAACGGAAATCAAGCGCGAATCAAGTACTATAAAAGTTTACCTTTATATTGACTGATGCTGTTCATTTAATATATTTATTCCGTTTCACTTTAAAAGGTTTACTTCAGACAATTCTTACAATAGCAACGGTTTTCAATTGCGAGCAAGCATAGAACGAGGTATGGTACATATAGCATTATCGCGCCATTAACGTGAGTGTTACTACAGTCGATTGGATTGCATTTAAAAATTCATTTTTTGATGCGCTTTGAAGCTGATTTGAGTTGCCCAGAAGTTGGTTCCATTTTTCATCACGGACGTTGCTATTTGATTGCGCCGTACCCGGAAATTAGCTGGTTTGCAGCAAACGAAGTGTGTAGGAGTATGCAGGTATCAACTTTTAGTTTTTTTCCGCTATTCCATTATCTTTTTACAGAAAGATGGCATACTCATGAAATTCAACGGAAACACCTTTGAACATGGAAAACGTTTCTCATAATACTAATGATATTATATGACGCTCACGTGTGACTCTTTGTCCTATATTGTAATACGATGTCTTGTTTAATCAATGTAGGCCGGCCTGGTGTTATCGGACAGCAATGGCGAGGAAATACGATTCTTATTAGACCAGATAAATTCCAATGAGCAACTGAATAGTACTGCCTTCTACTGGATTGGCCAGTCTAACCGGTTCCAACTCAGCATTCCATTATGGGGTAAGAAATGAAATTTAATTTAATAATTGTTAACTGATAGTCGATTATTTTTCCATCATGGATTATTTGGAACAAAAACTGTTACAATATGGATGTTTTAAATGGTCACTTTACTTCTAAGTTGGTGCCGTCCAGAAGTGCCCCTCAATTCGCGCTTGGCCTCAGCTTACTAACGCAACAGTGAATCTGGAACCGTGTGGCTCTCCTGGGGGATACATCTGCGAGATACTTGTAAAAAGTAACGAATTCTTCCTTTATGTAGTAAATGCACGAAATAGAAATTTATTATCTATTTTTTTTTTTGCTATGGAATTTTTAGTCTGTAATGCTCCCTCGTTCGCAGCTCGAGATTGTCTTTTCCTGTTTATGCATCACTTCCTTGTTTTCCGAAAATTGTTTGTCAATTTTTTCTTTTCTTGGCTGGGTATTTTTATATTCCCAAGGATAAAAAAAAATCATTTCGTAAAATGTTTTCCATATTCTTCAGAGACGTTTTGGGGATCGTGAATAGCAAATAGGCGCAAAAGGGGAAATGCAGAGCGTTAATAATTCAGCTGTTGAGTTATTGAACGATAGCAGGGAAGAGTTTGGTTTCCCCTTCTGCTCTACAGGCATGCGCAAGGCCAGCGTCTCATACATCGACGAGGCTGGGCAACACCGACAGCTGTTTACGTTTCAATTCTTAACTACTCGTTATAGCAATCATCTAAGTGCCGTACTTGCATTTTCTACGATATCTTGCGTTGGCATTCATAGTTTATTAGTGTTAGGTGACCGTTGTAACGCGGGCGTCATGACGTTTCGCCGCGCGCACTTGCGGTGAATGAGAATTTTGGCTATGCTTATGTCATTTCAAAAAAATTAAAATGCATGTCACTAGCACAAGTAGATATACGATGCTGTAATGCTCAGTTTATGGTGGAATGAAAGTGGGAAATTCATCTCACGCGACAGCTATAAACTTGCACTGAGCAGCAAAGAATAATGCCACGGTAATACGTGGATGTGAATTCTCACCTGTTCTCTTTGCGAAGAGGATTCACAGAGAAATGATTGGACTCGAGATTGCTTTTTTTCCTCGGTGGTTTTATTAGTCAAAAATGGGTTAAATTGAAACACGTAGAAAAAAGGAAAAACGATCAAGAACGATAAACGTTGTTGTTGAACCAATTGCTTATACACGCGTTGTGATGGCGTTGGTTTCATGTTGTTTTACGTACGCCGTTTCACAGAGGTATCATAGCTAGATTCTCAATGCCTTTTCTTGTTTTTAAATAATTGAATTTCGGAAAATCAAAATGATTGAAAATTCCAGTGTGCTTGCTAGCTTTTTCCTCCGTGGAACATACAATGCTTGTATCACAAAGTACGATGGTCTTCTAGGAAACGGATAACTTGATGGAAGTGGTGGAGTTATTGGAAAGCAAACATGTCATACAGTCTTTTATCCACCACGCCTGCAAACCAAAACATTTTGTTTCCCTTAACTTTGATTGCCCATAGCACTAGTCGTCAACGTAACTATGTTTGCACTTTTAGATTAAAGCATTCCAGATAGTGATGGTATGCTTTATTACTATTGTTCTTTTATCTTTTAGACGACCGGGGAATAGCATTCAACTCTTCCATCGAGTCGAGGGAAGGTGAGGTCAAATCGCCCAATTACCCGGCACCTTATGGCGAAGGCAATCACTTCCGACTGCACATCAAAGCCCCTAATAGTTCGTCCACTTCTGAACGTCTGGTGGTGCGCTTCAAACAAATCGATATCGAATTCCAGGAAAACTGTTTGTACGACTACCTAGGCCTGCAGAGTAGAGAAAATGGTCCCATGCAGAAGATATGTGGACATTACACTAGCAACTTGGAAAGGTAAACATCAGTCATGTAACAATAAGAACCAAAAGAACGTCATTTCGATGCCAATACTGAACTTTCGTAATAAAAAAGAAAGTCTATAACGAATTTATTTCGTTTTTATTATCCCAAAAGATTGGACTACGTCTCGGAAACGTCAGAGATCTGGATAACATTTCACTCGGATTTTTCTATTTCTGGGGTTGGATTTCATGCCGTTTGGTCAACGATGCCGCTACCTGGTTGTCCATTACAAATTATGGAAAAGCCAGAAGGCGAATTTTTCAGTCCATATTACCCTTTTTTCCTACTACCAAATTTGAACTGCACTTTCCATATTATAGCTCCAGGTAAAAGACAAAATTCATCCGTCTGTTATCCATTCTTTTAACTATTACATAATAATCTTTCAAATTTTTTCTTGTTAGAGGGAACAAGAGTGTGGATCAAATTCCATACCTTCGACATGGATTTTCGCAACGAACGCCAACAGTTTTCTTGTCGTGACGAGTACGTCCGCTTAGACTGGGGTTCCTCGAATTCGATCCAGCTGTGCGGATCCTACAACTTGTCGAAAGACGCCCTACAATGGATATCCGACGGCAACCAACTCAAAGTCCAGCTGATTACTCGCAATGGGAAGAGGGGCCGCGGTTTCCACGCCTCATATCGATTCAGTAACCGATCCCTTCTAAAAATATTTCATCTGTTTTGTTAAAAAAAAGTTCTTTTGCAAACTGCAATAAGCTCAACTGAAATGCGTCCATTGAATCTCTTTAGTGCCCATCCCAACTACATTGACAGACACGTTATTCCTTGAGAATGAAGATGAACTGGAATTGGTTCCGTTTAATTATCCACATCCGCCTCCTAGTCAACTGCGTCAGCGAATCACATTAATGACTCGCCACGGTTCTTATCTTCGTCATCAAGCTCCTAGTTGGCTGACACCGTGCGATTCATCCTTCCGTCCAGCTGTGACGGCCATGGTCGTTTTGAGAGACGCCTACAATAATAACACCGAGATGAAGTTATGCTACACAAACGAGACAATAGGTTCAACTGCGGAGTTTGAATCAAGTTCCTACGATTCAAAGTTCCACACGTTAACGATAGAATATGTGCACGTCGGCATCAACTGGTCGGGCGTTCTTGGGCGCGTCAAATCCCTGCAAGGTATAGATATACAGCTAAGCGGAAATTTGAAAATTGGCTAGAATGCTAACTGTGAAACACATGATGACGGCCCACAGACTGATGTTAAATTTTTTTGAAGATTTCATTTGCGAAAAGATATCTGTAAAACCAGCATTTCCTGAATATAGTACTGCGTCTCATTATTTCAGATTCTACCTACGCTGAGAAGGTTTCCGCTCTGGCCGACCATTCTCCAGTGAACTCATGCGATCCAGATCCTTGCCAAGGGGAAGGTGTTTGCACCGCAGTGGACGATCAATATTATTGTCAGTGCAAGGACAACTGGCGAGGTACGTTACACTATTAACGATACTGATAAATTTTAACCAGTTGATCATATAATAAAACGTTAATCTTTCGCAATTTTTCGAGTGTGTTTTTAACGACTGAAATTTCCCTATACCATTAGGAATTTTTTGCTCGTTGACTCTGTGTCAGCTACCGAATTCGTGCCATCACGGTTCTTGCGTCACAGTCAACGGAACTCAGCGCTGCAATTGCCATCCGGGATTTACGGGTCATTTGTGCGACTCTCGTTTAGCTCCTTGTGATCTGGAACCCTGTGGTGATCGTGGCAAGTGCGTGCCAACCAACGACGGTTTCATCTGCCAATGCGCTCCCTGGTGGCAAGGTATTTACTTAAAAAAAGAAAAAATTTAAGACTTGTGTTTGTAGTAGGCTATTCTCGTTGCTGGCCCCCCATAGTTGTTATACGATGCTGCATCGTGCTCTACACCTGTTTTCTTAACTCACGCGAGCGCTCTTGGCTCTTGCTTGCACAAATGCATTTATTTTTTTATTTGGTGGGTTTAATGATGACTTATACACGGCAGTCAACTATATGCGTTGCATGCTCCACGGTGCTTGTAATGATGCTGCCCGGCGCACCTCTTCACGACGTCGTAGGTTTTCGTCGCCTCTCTCTTCCCTAGCTCCTCTCCTTGAGATTGCGTCACGTGCACCACTTTCACTCCTGACCTTTTGCAAGAAATCCTCTGCAATGCAGAACACTTGGTATACCATTTTTCCTGATAGACGTTGGACATGCACACACTTTGCACACTTTTCCCCCTTTCTTAATTCCAGGTACTTCTCTACAAGTTCCTCATTGTGTTTCTCTCTTGAGTGAAGTAGGAAAGAAGCTCGTAAAAATAAAAACTAATGCAAAAAAAAATAAATAACAAATTGTGAAGAGCTCCCGACGTGCTTAACATCGTCGTTTATTCTGTATTCCATCGTAGGTCTTCGGTGCGAAACACGCTGGTTGCATCTTCCGTACAAGCCGCTGTCGCAACGGATGCTGGAAGAGCCCTTTTGGCTGGGTCTTATGACTATTGCCATCGTGCTCATAATCATTGCGATAGTCTGGTGCGCCAAAAGACATTTTGCCGAAAAATTCGATCGTTTCGTCAGCGAAGAGTTGGAAAGAGGCAAGCTGGTGGAACCGGCCCTGTTGGATTGGTCGCGGGGGAGACATAACTGCCATCAAATAAACATGGAAGCCAATGTAATCAGCAGACCAGTTAGTCCCCAGACCGGCCTCAGTGTAAGTTCCAAAAATGTACTCTAACCTTTGGTGTCATTGTTTGCGTCACTTTCAGCTCTGAATGATTCCTTAGAGAAAATGTAATTAAAGTATGGCCTCAGATGCTTTCGCTATGTCGCGGTTCACATGATTGCTATAAATGACATGCAATGCAAACGCGAATGTTGAATGTTACTGTCTTTACAAAGGTTCCAACTGCTGAAGCCACGGCATCTCAGCGCAATTTCTTGGGATGGCCAGGTTTTCGAAAGCCTTCATTGCTAAGTATCACGTCTCTCATCAGCCCCAGTAATAGCCACACGAGTGTGACCGGTACCGGAGGCACGAACGGCGGAAATTCGAGGAGAATCAGTGTTGGCAATAGAGGACCGCGTAGTGGACGAACTTTCAGCCTAGACGATCTTTTTCGTATGCCGAAACGTAAGTTCATATTCCATTTCATCACATTTTCTTGGCGCACCCTCGATGAAAACTCCAATATTAACCCATAAGACCATAACGATGATGTAGAATTTAAAGGAATTATCGTTAAGTGATAACTAGTGAAGGAAATGGAGATAGTCTTTTGGAACGCCTTACACTTTTCAATTGAGGAATTGACCTACTTATTGCCCGTTTTGTTTTAGTTGAAATGGTTTGACAGGATTACTCAAAATCATTAAAATGATAGGAAAGGCTAATCTTCTTGCTGATATTCATTAAAAGCTTTCTTCATTTGTCGGTGCAGCTAGTGAATTAAGGATTCTTGAATGACTTGATTCTCCAGCTTCAGTCTTGCATAAGTCACTAACTCACGATGCTTGACTTTCAGGTTCTCCATCGCCGAGCAAACGAGGATCGGATAATGACGTAGCCAGCCAGCGTCGTGATATTGAACGCCAACAAATTTTACAGAGATTGATCGCCTCTCAGATTCCCAATAGTCATCCTAGCTACAACACCTCAGACCCAGGAGAGGCGATAATGATGACACAGCTAAGCTTGCAATCGCCTTCGAGCTTGTTGAATGCCATTCAAGACCACACGGCGGATGGAAGTATGATGGACTCGGCGATAGCAGCTCAGTTGCAACTCCAACTTGATTTGAAAGCTGAAAAGAAGGTTGGTGTTGAATAATTAAATTATTTCTACTAGCGAGCATGAAGAGGCGATAATGACGATATCTCTCATCTACGTGAATCATGTTAATGGAGCACCTGTTAGTTTTGCAAACAATTTAAATTAACTTTGCTTAACCTACTCGGTTAATGACGCATGTCGGTAGCTGTGAAAGGACTTTAAGAGCTAACATGTTTATCTGCACGTCAGTTTATTAATTAATTAGCTTTTCGAATGACGACGACCGAAAAAAAGCTGTTTGTCTAACATCTCTCTCTCCTTCACGACCAGGTAACATTCGCTCGAATGATGGAAATGGTGAAGAACGACATGACCAGTTCTGAGAACGATACCAGTGCCAGTGAGGAGCCGAGCAAGTACATAGAAGTCGTAGACGAAAACGTAGCATCGAATCCAAGAAATGCTCATAACAAACGCAAGCAACGCAGTTGGAACTCGCGTCACTTCTGGCGTTCCAATAATAGCAATTCGACTACACAGGGAAGTGCAAGTGATCAAGACATACAAGACAACTTCCCGCTGCCAGATCAAACACCGTCGAACGACTCGGTAAGCGCGGTCGGCATTGGCAAGAGCAATCGTCACCTAAGGCTACCTAGCCGAAGTGTCGTGACAGGCAGTCGACAGGCTTCAAGCACAGAGTCGTTGCTGAACATCATTCGTAACTTTTCGGCAGCCAACCATAGGACACCGTCTACTCCATCTAGTCCACAAATGTCAGATTACGAACTTTCGTCCTCGTTTCCTACCCCCCTTTCAACGCCCGGAACACCCGCTGGAAGTTTAGAAGTTATACCACCGACTTCGAATTCGGTTGATAGTACGTCTATTCAGGTGAGTGTTGAAAACATTGTTTTTATTTAATAAAGCCTTTTTTGAACTGTATTTTATTTTAACAATGACGTATAGGTGGCAGTTATTGACGCTTCTGCCATGAGCCATCGAAACAGCCGGTTGGGTACGACGAATTTTACTTCACCGCACATCACCTTAGAGATTCCGACCATGAATTACGGACAATTTTTATCGCCCATTCACGAAGTACCTACGCCATTACCAAGTCCAGCACACACGCCCATTCCAAGCACGAGAAAAGCAGAGAGACGTGGAAGCTCGGATTCCTCTCTCTCCTCCGGAAGTTCGACGACGATCGATCAGAGAAGGTCCCTGTTGCAGCAGAGATGGCATCGTGATCCTTGCAACGAAAAACACGGCATCGGTACGTCAGTGCCATCTATTGTTGAAAAAGTATCGAGCAGCCGTGAAAATCCCGAAAAGCAGAGCATCTCTATAGTGGTGCCATCGAATATCCAGATCCTGGTGGAGTCGGACTCTGCCCAACCGTCGCCCATTTCCTCCACTTCCAATTCGCCCTTACCTTCACCAGCTAAAACCAAGCCGCCACGTTTAAATATTCTCAATTCCAATTTCGCCCGCTTCGAAGCGTTCGAGATGAGCACCGACGCGAACGAAATGGCGCCAGTCCCTCCGTTAACGGTGCCACTGTTGTGTGTGTCAGAGGCTTCTCCGGAAAAGACGGATTTCGATTCTTCGCCAAAGAAAGGCCAAAACAAGAAATCGCAATGCACGTCCGTACTCGACTGGGAGCACGTCAGCCTCGGCTCGCCACCTTTACGCCGACTTCCAGTGGACGCTATGGTGGCCGACACTTCGATTAACGATACAGCCATTGGCATACGTCGTAATTTCAAAGACACTTTGGATAAATCGAGTTCTCTCGATCTTCCACATCCTCCACCGATCATCACCATCACAACGAACTTCTCTGAAGTGGAATCGGATTCGGATGCTGGTATGTTAGGCAAGTATATTATCTTTCGCTGCTAAATGATGGGTAGGAATCGATGACCTTATCATGTTGATTTGAACACATCTTATAACAAATGCACCCAATAAACCGCAAATCGTTTTGGTTAGGCAGAGGAGGAACCAACAATCAGAAGATGTGCTACCTGAGCCCATTCGTCTGTTACGGTGAAAGTCGGCCAGATATAGCCACGTCCGAGTCCAATCTTAGTTCGTCGGGGTACAGTTCAATGGCCAGTCCGGGAATCAGCCCCGCTTGCTCATCGAAAACACTTTGCATCTGGAAGGAAGAAGAGGATATGGTCACCTTTAGTCGCACGCACGGCGGACGGAGAGACCGGCGCATTTTTCATCGGGCTCTTTTGTCGCCCAGTCTTGAGTCTAGTTCACCTCCCCTGGATTCACCACCTGAAACCCCATCAGCTGTTCTACGTAGTTTGCATCGCAGCAATGTCAATCGGCTTATTTATCCACAAGATTCTGAAACCGCGGATGATCCAATAACAAATGTGTTTGTCGAGCCGGTCGGGGACGAACCTAATCCCGCTTGTGAATCGCACGATGAGGGAATCGACGTGTTTCACATGTGCGGCAAAACGGCTGACAGATCCGATCAAGACAGCCTTCTCGACTCAAAATTTCTCAGCCTCATACAGGTTCATAAAAGTATAAGTCTAGATTCCAAACTGGTGGGACAGCGGCGAAATAATTTAAAAGTATGAAACGCCTCATGCGTGTATCGAAAATAAATTATGAAAAATAACGATTTTCAAATGTTCGGTGCATTTAGGGTGACAGTTTGGACACAAAGCTTCTCTCTCTGCAGTCGGGAGGGATGCCGCCCATAGTGCTACAATCTCTTCAGCTACCAGAACCATCATCTTTATGGACGTGCGGTGGCAATAATGGAACTACGGATGAAACAAGAGTTAAAGTGAGTCCGGTGTCATCGCGAAGCGAGTCGCCTTTGAGCGACGTGAGGAGCGCTGGGCTTGGCCGCTTTTCTACCAGTATGTTTAAATTAAATAGTACGGTGATGCTGCAACGTAAAAAAAAATATGTGAAAATTTTTGTTGGACAATTCAGAGTTTTATGGAATGTCCAGGACCGATATGCTTCATACGGATTCGGATGGTTTGTATGACTATCCAAGCTCGGAAACGATCTTACCGCCGAGTAGTATTCATCGTCGTCACACTCGCAAGTGCGACCGGCGTCGTGAGAGGAAGAGCAGTCTCAAGAGCAGCCGGATCGATCATCATCGCGATTCGTTAGGTATAATTATAAATTCATAGAGTAGAAAATAATGTAATTGTTCGTGTGTTGTCTGAACTTTTGAATGAAGCAGCCATCGCCACCAAACGATCTTTCTTGGACCCGTGTATTGACCGTGGAGCAGGACGACTAGTTAGCACGAAACGGAAATCCCGAGTCCGTGCGCAGAGCAACATCGATTTTTGCGCTACTTCGTCGTCGAATGAAAGTCTCAGTTCGGCCAATAAACGCTTGCCGCACAAAAAAGGACCGCAAATTATTAATTTGCGACGTGGTTCCTCGCCTCTTTGCGACGTGATCTTAACAATACAGGTATACGAATAATTATTCTCTTATTTCACGTTAATGCATCTTTTTGGAATCATCATTTGATAGGCTGCTTCTTCGTTAGACGAGTTACACAGCGAGGTAATCCAGTGGTAGATTATAAGGGTAAAGAGTACCACTAAAAACTTAACGTCGTTTTCATAGGTGGGTGAGGAGAAACAAGAAAACGAAACAGTATCGAGCAGTACCTCGATAGAATTACGAGCCTTTAGACTACCAACGCGAACTCGCCAAAACACGTAAGGATTCTGGATAGACGCTTCATTTTTACGACGATTCTATCTTACAGCAATAACTTTGATTTGCAGCGCGTTTAGGTTTCCTGAAAGGAGGAGACAAGACAGTATCTGCAAACGACGTGAGCAGCCCTCCTTATTGAGGAATTCTAGGGGATCGAGAAAAGCTTGCGCAACAGCGGAGGGCGCGTTATGTCTAAAGGGGGTTAGCTCAACAGAATCGTCTTACACGGAGTCGGATGCCTGCGATAGCAATGAATCGTTGGCCAATTTTGGAGAGATCGAAGACACGGTCGATTCACCTCCAATCTAACCAAAAGATGTCAGTGAATGACGCGAAATAGAAACGAGATTTTAGAAAGAAAAATTGCGCAGCGTGAAATTGACTATATACGTATTTTCTAAGCTGTTTTTCGTTCAACCAAAGATACGTAAAATCACGTGACATCGTTTTCGTGGATTTATCATTTTCTTTTTTTTACCAATCAGCAACAAACCGCAACATTTTTCAAAGAATTCTATGGCTTACTTTTTATTGGTTGTTTCTATTATCTTTGCCAAAAATGCACAACAGGTTTTGAGCACCGCTAGAAAAAGATCGATGAATAATGTATGTACTTACATAACAATTAGCTATATTGACCAAGAAAGATACCTTGTTAACTCTTTTCCAGTTTAAAAACCTTGACAACGGATTTTTTTTTTTTTCATAAAAGGACTTTCTTTCTTTTAAGGATTCTGTGAATTTTGTATAACATTGCATACTATCACCAGACAAGTAAGCGGTGGTCAATCAATTCGTGTCAACCCCTTTGGCGTTTTACTTATACTTATTCTCATTGACTGTTTTGGTATTTGTTTCACTTTTTCACATCGTTCTTGTTATTGCAAACATATTGTATATCAATGGCCTGCCTCAAACGTGTTTTACAAGTCTCTCTTCTGATATACCCTTTTCTCAAATTACAATCATTGTCTAACTCAACATTCCGTTTTGAATTCAAAACTAATAAACAGTGACACAACCGTGTAAAGCATTTCAACAGTTTTCTAAAGAAACAAACTAACGTAAAAACGTATGGAGTTAACAGAAATGAGATTAAAACTGCACCGTTTCAAGTTTCAAGCGGTTTTCTTGCTCCTTCGTCATCCATCCAACGATAACATGCGAACGATTTGCGGGGCTTTTTAAAAATCCGTTCATCCATTACTAGCACTATGCGTAAAATGTTTTGTTTCTTATGTCGGTTTAGAAATTGTAACTAAGCGCAGGAGATACTAAGGCCACTAGTGTCAAATGGAAACTGTTTAAAAAAGAAGGGCCAAATTTGCCTATTTAAGGCACTAGTTCATGAAGATCGTACAAATTGGCAGTGCAATTTTCTTTTCGGCTAGACCGTCTCGAGCGACGGCTGCCAATTGGAATATCAGCTCTACTGATGATAAATCGGCCTTGGCGACTGTCGTTGGACTGGAAGGGAAAATTCCAAGTGATTTTCCTGTTTGTTTTGATCAAATTAGACTTCAGTTTCAATGCTGACGCAATATAGAATGTGACGTAATACTAACAATGATTTACCTTGTCGGTGAAGGTGTTTGCCGATGCGAGTAGGTGAAAAGCTGTCTTTCTCTAGTTACCGTTCCTAGTTTTACCTTAACGGGAGAATCGGTTTGTTCTGTCGCACCTCTAGGCGTTGAAACAGACCTTTCAAATCGCTGAATCCCTGGACGTTTCAAAGATTGCTCGATTGATCGTGGACTGTTTAAATTGTGAGACGGTCTCTGAATGGGATGCCATGTCATCTGAGTGATCTGTAAAGAATACACACAAACATACTTACAAGGGCAATACTTAAATGAATTTCAAAAATTCGATATCACCTGAGGAGAAATGTAGGCGCTCTTCATTCTAATTGTTTGGTACACTGGATCCGTGAAAATTTGTTCCACGCAATTCCGCCAGCCGTCGCTCTTTGAATCACTTTCCTCCGCCAGTTTAGCGTTAATGTCATCATGGATTCTGTTGCGTCATTTGCCAGTGTTAGGCTATTGTTTCTGCAGCAAGTATTTAATTTACCGGATAGACTTACCGTGATATTAAGCTTTTAGCTTCTTTTCCGGTTAACGTCCTGTTGTAATTCCGTACTTCCCTAATGTCGTGACTCCAGAATCGCCTTGTGTTGGGCGCCTCTTTGTCGGGTGCCACTTCTTTGATCTAAAAACAAAACAGACTGTTGAGTGAGTTCGTGACATTTAAAAGAAATCGATTATTTATTACCTTGAGGACGATAATGCCCATCATTACTATGCAAAAAATGTTCAGAAGAGTTAAACACAGGCTAACTCCACCCAGTAACAAAGCCTTTGTGAATAAAAGGGGAATATAAGGCGATTATACGACATGAATGTGAATGGAAATGATGAAACCTGATTACCTCTTCGGCCATGTTAGTCGAATAAGACACCGAATAAGTCGACGGAGCAGCCAAGACGCTGCTGTTGCCCGAAATTTGGAATTCAACGTACTTTGTCAACGCAGCCGCCCATAGCAAACCCTGGAAAGTGATGACGTATAGTTCCATAAAAAAAAACAACGGCATTCTTTTTTTTTCCACAAAGGTTTAAATGCAATCAAACTGAAAATGCATGACTTACCGAGTTAACAACGGGTGGTAATAAGGACGCAGATATTGCTACCCCAACTAGTGATCCAACATTGCCTCCTGTGTTTTAAGGAAAGAAGTAAATTAGGATGAGCAGGTTTTCGTTGATCATGAGTTATTCTACGTATACCTAGTACACTAAGCGCTACCCCAGCCCCAGAGGGTAAAGCTATCAGCACTCCGACCCACAGAGATCGTAACTGTCCTCTATTAATATGCAAATGCGTGATCAATGAAGACGTAAAATAATGACGATTTATTAATGTAAGTACCTCGCTACCATTTCGTCTTTGAGCCAAAAACCATCGTCCCAGTTGACAACGGAACTGTAAATGATGCCAAAGACGAATCCGAACGACAGGCACAATGCTAATCCAATTAGCTCGGTTTTCACACCCAGCCTCTACTTAATCAAACAGTACATAGTATTAAAAATTTTAGAAAACTATTGCGTCAGCCTTTATAGGGGTCAACTTTTCAGGGGATAATGTCGGAACATTTAGTACTTAAATACAAGTAGAATTGCATTTACCTGAAGAGTTCTGTCTTGAATCACAGTACCAAACGTTCCAGCTAAAATTGGACCCTTTAAAAGTTGGTAAGAATTACTAAAGAGCACTCAACAGTTAGTATATAATTAATGATTCAGCTCCATCAAATGACACACTTGGAAACATCTTCGAAGTAGCTGAATCAAACAGATAAATGAGAATGGCTTATACAATCATCGCTAATGCCGTAATCCGCCCACGTAACAGTGGCGGCTCTGACGTTAGCAGGAGCCTTCATAACAGTTAAAACTCAGTTGGATTGTGCAATAGAGGTAGAAAAATCGGAAAACATTGAAGAAACGAGACTAGAAGCTTTAATTTTCTATTTAAAACGGTAATAAATCGATAAATTTTTCTCACCATCATAGGGGACACTGCAAAAAAAAAAGTAACACGTAAAAGTTAGTTTAGAAAGAATTAATGTTAATGCGTGTTTCTCACCCAACATCGACGCGACGAGTACGACTGATGAATTTTCAACTAATCCCAACGCCGCCAACATCCTGTTAAAGGAAATTTAATTTCTTACGTAGATTTGACAAGGAAGTAGTTAAAAATGCGCTTCGGGAGATGCGCCAACGGATAATATTATGGCGTTCAAAAATAAAAGCCAAAATAAAGGCCACAACTTAATGACACGAACAGGCTTTTCTGAGAAAACTGTATGATTTTTAGAATAATTACTGTAATAAAAAATTTTAGTTAGTCTACGTCATGACCCTATGTAGTGCGATCGAAGGGTATGTACACAATGCAGAGCACGTAGTCTACTCTGCAACTCAGGGCTTGCAATAAGCTTCCGTTTGCAAGCCATATAGTTTTACTTGTCAAAAGTAAAATGAGTTTGCACGAAGCACACGCTCATTCACAATGTCACTGTTATTGCTGCGCCAATTCTTATGTACCTGCAGGCAACAATTTCGAATGCGACCATCGAATATGCCAATTTATACACGCACGCGACAAGTTACGAAACGACTGAAATTCTAGCAAATGGAACTAGATCGTCATAAAAACGTGGTAGATTTGAAATAGATGACTCATAAAAGCGTGACGACTTTTAAAGAGAAAAAAATTCCCATTTTTCTGAATTTTTATACGTTTGGTCGAAACGGTATAAATAAATTGTTCGATTACGTACCCAGCAAGTAGGACGAACATGATAAAGTCAAACGACAGCACAGCGCTTTCACGAACCCCTAATGAAACATAAATTTTTATATTAAAGCATAATTGAATTGAATTCTTCTAAAAGAAAAACGTAGCAATCCTTATACCTTCGACGACTTGGGCAACAGCAAGTCGTGACTTGATGGACTGAACGAACTGGTTCTTCGAAGTTTTCGAAAGCAGGCCACGCTCGGCGGCTTTTTCCCTGATTTCGTGTAAACAATTCAACAACAGATGATGTCACAAATGAAGGAGGAAGTTATGCAAGTTTTTTAGAATCGGCATTAGCTCACCCGTCAGTGTCTGCATCAGATTGGGCTTCCCCATCAGTGTTTTCAACTTTGTCGTCCGTGAAGGCCTCCTGGCTATTGTATTGCAACGAGCACGGCAGAACGCTGAAAATAACGTAGACGAACACGTGAATATTTAAGTTAACTTTGTTTCTTCAAACACCGTAAAGCCATTGCCATTAATATAATTTCTTATTGATTTCTACGCTATTTTCAGATAGAAGAACTTTATTCTAAAATGTTACACACATCAATGGGGAACGTTACCTTAATTTGGTGTCGTAAAGTGAACCTATTCCCAAGATCCGTAGTTTCTGTAAAATTTCTTCGGAATCATTTTTGCCCGAAGGAAAACTGACCTATCGAAGTCGGGAAAAAAAACAAACGTCAAAAAGGAGACTTGAATTTCATTGCCGACCCCTCCCACCCTCGAAGCCAAATAGAATACATTTGTTTATTACTCTATATACCTGGTGATATTTATCGTTGCTAGAAATGCTCCACACAACGTCGTTAACCTTGAGCTCTTCGAGGGTCGATGTGAGTGCCTAGAGATGACGGAAGATGAAATTTTATTCAAAAATTACGGATTCATTTCGTAGAGATTCAAATGATGTTTACGCTAGCTATGGAAGCGAAAGTAGATTGACCGGGCTCGTCACCTTGCTGTCCTATCAATTGCGAAAAGAGAAAAAAAGACCTTCGTCAGCAAGAAGAACAACGAATGGCTCATTCCACTTGTCTGCGTCAGTGTCAACTTAAGATATACTAAGTGTAAACAGAATACCTGACGCTTCCAACAGACGTGTCGGTTTCAAACCGGTATCTTGGCGACGACTCTGAAGCAAAGTCGATTCCTGGACAGATGCCAAGCCGAGAAACCCTTTGGTATTGACACCCTGAACGACTTGACTGGCTTTTTTGCCTTCAGCTATTTGATCACGATCGGCCAAAAGCTTTTGTTCGTAGGCCGCCGTAGGAATAGTGAGAACGAAATAAGCCGCCATGTTTTGACGTCACTTTTTGTTCTTGAAACCCTTTTTAACTATACGTTTCTTTCAAAAAGTTGAGTGAATTCTCTTGCGCGATCAGCGAATTTCGCTAATTGAAAACAAGCAAAACAGGCAATAAAACGATGAAAACGTACGGCTTTTTAAACACTTGAACGTTATTTGAAAAGGCACTTGCAGTTTGGACTTTTTCCAGAAAACATGTAAACGGTTGGGGAGAGAGCCACGAGATTTGGCAAACAATTCTTAAAAATAGTATCACGGTAGGTTGTGCACATCTGCCATGTCACTACGATGAATATACACATGAATGCCTGTCCTTCAGGAACTCGTATGTGCGTTGTTAGCTCGATCTAATATTACACTCGCTGCGAAACATAAATACAAAAAGGGGAAAAAATAGTGTCGATTTCAACTTGATGTCATATGCCGATGCGCCCTGAGGATGTGAACACTTGAACGATCTCGCAGACACTACGTTCCCAATAACCCGAGCCCTTTTACTAAAGGTGGTCGGAAGCTTCCCGCCTGACACCGTAAACTGGTTTTTGTATACTGATTAACAATTTTGTGAACGAGAGAAAGCGAGGCACTATATCACACAGCCCATACACAGCATCTCCTTTTTTTCTGAATACTCGTTTAAAAATGCATGGTTGCGTAAGTGTAAAGCAGGTTTTTTTCTTTTAATTTAATGTAGTTCACCACGAAATACGCCACGATGATTTTAAAACTGTATCCAGGATCGCACTTTGATCTAGTTTTGGTACAACAAGTCGAGATTAAAGAATCTTGAGAGACAACAACACATGGTGAGCGTAATTCAATACGGGCGATGGCGTGACGAACGACCAAATACGAAGTTGACTACGGACGTGGTAGCCAACGACTGAACAGCTGAGAGATACAGAGCCCTGAAAACTAAGCTCTCGTGCTGCCGTTCACTTTGCCCAGTTTCTAAGCAGAAACCCCATGGCTGACGGATCTGTTGTACTTGAAAATAAATGTGTTTTCATTGTAACACTGCGGTGAGAATGAGGTCAACGTACATTTTTTGTTTCGGGACGGGGAGAGGTTTGTATACTCAAGGTTACGTAATCACTGAGAAATAAAAAAAGGGGTCTGCTAGAAAGCAAACCGTGTCATTCGTGACAAAACGAATGTAAAGTTCATGAGTCATCGATTTTGCTTGAAGGACAGTATATGACGAGATGATTTATCTTCTCAGTTTAATCAGTGCAATGACCTTCATTAAATTGTGTACACACAACACACATTATTATTATTAGTTTTTTAATAAGCGGAATTTTGATGGTTGCCAAGGTCGCTTTTGGCGACATTGCTGAACCACAATCATTCGTAACGGAAAATCCGTGTCATATCGTGTCAAGAACTATCGTTACACCGCAAAACGACAGTCTCACCGCACGACTGTACTTGGAAGTGATTATTTATTAGTGTCACGATCTAGCGTGAATCTAATCGAAGCCATATCAACGTTTGTGGTCGTAATCATTTTCCTTTTATTTCATTTTTTTATTTTCCTCCCGTTTTTTTTTGCGCTGGATAAAAACTAAAAAAGTCTTACACGAACGAGCGCTGCAACCTTGCATCATAGCTCTATGATAGCGCATTGTTGTTCACGCTATAGACTAATGTTTACGTGTGCGTTAGCTTTCGATTACGGGTTTCTCGTTCAACCTTGAAATAGTTTTTTTTTCTCCTCTTACCTCTCTAGCTCTCTCTTTTCCTCCTCCCTCTAACTCTTTTTTCTTTCTTTCGTTTCTCACCTTCAATCTCGCGTTGTTGTTGTGATTCTCCTATAGATCCTCTATAGGCTACGTTTGAGCTTCGAAGCTGATTATCTTTTAAGATTTCCTTATACGTGCAGCCAGGAAAGAAGGTATATCTAACGTAACAATCGTGAGTATGTTGAAGCTCGTTTGTTAGGGGGAATTTCAATTTATTCAAGATTATATTGCTGGGATAACCTTGAGTGCATTGGTTCGGAGGGATGCGCGTATGAAGATGGAAGACGAATCAAATCGAATTTGAATGGTGAATTTATTTAAAACCATCCACAATTTCTCTCCTTCTTCAGATAATCCTGTTGGTCGTGATTGTTTGGGCGTTTGTTTGTCTTTTTTTGGGCATTGTATATGCAAATAGTTTCCTTTCACGTATTAGGAAGATAGACGCATTTTGCTACGTGCTTTGACACTCCAAGGATGGAACCCACAATCCTGCGAAATTGGTTTTAGCCCTCAGTTTTGCGTGGTTATTGCAAGTCAGTTATTGACGGTGACAGAACTTTTGAAAACGATGTTTTTCCAGAGAAAAAAAGGAGGAGCTTTGATGGAATGATACGATTGTTCCATAGCATTTCAGAAACCAAGCTGTTTCTTAACTTTGGTGGTGCTGAATTATGGCCATGTTGTGTGCAATCATGTTGTTATTTCTTTAGGGAAATCAAACACTTCGACTGTTTGACATCGAACGAAAAATAACCCGTTTTTTTATTAGCTCCAAATACGTATGCAAAGATGAACACACTAAATTTTGAGAGGTCACTGAGAACAAAGCTACGCGAACAAATGCTTTGCACAACAACTTTTGGTTTACAAAATTTTGTTTGAAATACAGAAAAGGGACAGACAAAAAAAAAGATTGAACGTTGCACGCAATTCAAGCATATATAAGAAAGTTCTTGAAAACGTAAAGTGTTTTACGACAAAAGGCTGGAATTAGATCGTTCATCTTTTTTATATTTGGATTTGTCTTTCAGATAAAGTAAATAAGCCTGTAAAACAAAGTTGTGATACGCTTATCTGCTTATACTGTATGGTTATTGCCGATGCTGATGCGCATCCTCTGCCATCAATTGTTTCGCAATTTTCTAATCGAAAACAAGAACTCGTTGTCGTTTGTCAATGACAGCGGATTTAACTTCCTTTGACCCAGACTCATATATTTCGCCTGTACATTTTATTGTTGTGATGTTGAAATACAGCTTTTTTCGTACTTGATGACAGCCGTCTTTCAACTATGTCGTTTGGAGTATGCAAAAAAAACGGGGCTTTAAAACCGGAAAAAAAATTAAAGTTTTAAAATACAAAACAAATAAATAAGACAAAAAAGGGGGTGTCATTACAGCCATCACCACAATCAACCTTTCTCTTTCGCTGTGTTCAAGTGCAAAGTACACACCCATATCATTGCCATTCACGTGATGAAAGCAGGCATTGCTGATCACGAATTGAGCCCAACTTAACATTGAAGTGTCGTTGTTTCCAGATTTAAAGCCCCAACGTACAAAATATAAGCTTTGAGTATTGTCGTTCAACCCTGGCACACTTGCAGATAAATCAATTGTACGCGAAAACTATAAGTGGCAAGTTGGACCTTAATAGCGTTGCTGAAATCGGCATGCATTGTTATTTAACTCGACACTGCATTTCAATTTCCTCTAGGTTTTCGTCTAAACTTTCCCAATGGATTTCTACTTACGCCTAATAACGTAGGCCTACTGCATTTTTTTACGCAGACATTCTACTGGTGTCACTTCATAGCCGGCCATAAAAATGCTCTTGTCATTTTATCTCAAAATTTTAAAACGAGAATGCCGGGCAGTCTATTTGTCACTCTGATGGTAACAAATCATAAAGAAACAAAAGCAATGGCATTCCTGGCCATTTGTTGAAGGAAGTAATTCAATTTCTTTTGTGTTTGTGTGTGCGTTGAATATAGTACCATCCGGCGTGAACTTTGTAATTACACGCTGCCGGTTTGTTGTTGTTTTGTTGACACGTCCGCGTTTGAAGCACATACATACGACATTTGACCTGCTTCTTCTTTTTCCGTCCATTAACTGCGTGGGAAAAGAGTCGGGAATATTGCGGACGAATCCCCTATTGTGTAATTGAAAGCGTGACGCACGAGTTTGTCTACACTCGGGGCGTTAGGTTTTTTGGCCAATTTTCGCACGTTTGTCTCTATATAACAAATTGAATAAATGCACGTATTTTAACGTCACAGGAAAATTGCGTGAAATGAACGAGTTAAATGTTTAGTCCTATTTATTTGAACGATGTATTTTTCACTTGACATGCTGACAACAATATAAGATATTTAGAATTTTCCATTATAAATCATAGTATGTTTGTATAATCGTACGTTGTATGACATTATAACCATACCAAAAATGCAGATCCATCTCGGTACTATATTTCGTGTTTTAAAGGATGTTAAGTATATTGCGGGTCACATAACGAAATTACTTTTTTTTTCCAAACGGATAGAGTGAATCTGTTCGTGCATGCCTTAACCGTCCTACGTGCCACGAATCACGAGATGATGTGTCTAAGACTTTATATGAGACGATGCCAATAGAAACTATGAACAGGACACACACACACACATACAAAATTGAAACCGGTACACACAAAAAGACAAACGCACACGTCATGGAACAAATTCTCTTTTCATCATACACACTGTGCTCTCTAGAGATATAGAAGGCACCGTTTTTATATGTGTGAACGTATACGCACTGTATTGTTTGAAAACACTGGGGTTCACCCGATCGCGGTTCTGAGACGCGTGTATATACGTATATACTTTACACTCAAAATCAATGCCACGTCGATTCGCTTCAAAGAAACAAAAATATATATTAGAAAACGCAGGTATTTTTTTTTTCTTCCTCGAAATATCAATAGCATGTCATTCTACATCCGCAACTCAGTCACGTAGACACGAAACGTATCCAAACGAACTACTGCAAACTATCATTTCATGCGCACATCGTTTCATTTTCGCACGGCCCGGCTTTACTTAACATGCTGCACTTGTGGGGAATCTCGTCAATTTGCATTCGTGAAATGCCACGACGAAGGTAAAATGAATAGTTGATTGATTGAGGAGGGAATATAGATGATCAACGACGCTTGTTCTCAAACAATTTAGAGCTGGGCTTCTCTTGCTGAATCCAAATTCGCACGCTTTGCCAAGTCGAATCGAAGATTTAAGAAAGAAAATTAAAACAAAAATGATCTCCCAAAGGCACTGGAACAGTCCCCGTGGTATAAAAAACACCATCGACCAACAATCATTGCCCTAAATTACACATTCGCACACAGCCATTCATTCCAAAAAGGCAAGTTTTTTTTTTTGTCTTTCTAAATATTTTTCCATGAGATTGAATTGGTGTTTTACAGTTGGGGTGACGATTATTTTATATAATGAGTGGAGCTTGCTGTACAAACGAAACGGGAATGAAATTCGAATTCCGCCTTCAAAAAAGTGAGCGTTCGTGCTGTTCAACGGGCGGGTATGCCGGACAGTGAACACCTCGGCTCGTTACAGTAATAGCAACGACGCCGTTGGTCCTTGCTGACGATGGCGATACTTGCTCAGCCGTATCGTTTTTTATTCTGCCGTTGTTATTTTTGCTGAGTAGTTGGCTCTCGTTCTCAATGGCGTCCGTTCGCTGATGCTCGGTCGCTTTCTTTTCCATTTTGACAATGCGTCCTCTGTGCCCAACTCTCGCAGTCAATGGGAACAGGCCTTCGCACTCGTCACTCACTGCCGGGTCAACCGGTTGGCCAGTTTTGTTTCGCTTTCCCTCGTTAGTGTAGTAGGAGGCTGCGTGACGTGACACGATGGCCAACGCGGCGCACACGGCTGCTACTAAAAGCACTGCGACGCCACAAACAAGTGCCAGATAGAGTGGATTTTCCAGGAAGATAACAAAGCGTCCCATTGGCGTTAAAGTTGCACCGGCGGCTGTGGCCGGTTTGCTGGGCAAACCCTGCGAATCGATGAGCATGGGGGGATAGTTGCACGTTGGTAGATTGACGTGGTCCAGTCGAGGCAGTTCAACTCCGGCCACGGCGGGCGGATCTTGACAGACTGGGCATGGCTGAGCGCCGTCATCGTTGATATAATCGGCCGTTAAGTTACCGGCGTTCGTTTTAAGTCCTCGGCAACTGTCTTTAATGTGACGGCTGGCCGGTGAAATGTCCAACCATTTGAGCATTGGGCCAATGACGCAAGCGTCGCAATACCTAAAACAAAAACAATAAAACGAAAGAAAATATTAAGAAGCACTTGATGTCGTAGAACAATAGATTTGAGCTTTACAATACCATGGATTGCCGTGTAAGTAGATTCGCCGTAAGCCCTGCAGAGCCGATAGGGCGCTAAGGGATAGATCCGTGAGACTCGACAGTTTGTTGAAGGACAAATCCAACTGACGCAGGGATGGTAGTGATCGTATTACTGGATTTAAAAATATATTTTTTTTAATCGAGTTGAAATCAAGAGTCCGAAATAGTGAAAACTTAAAAAGATTTAGTTATATTTACCCTCGACTGGCAAGTAATTAAAAGCTGTGCCGGACAGATTTAGGCTTTTTATTCCATGATGGAAGGAGAAGAGATCCGTCTGGAAGTGTTGATCGCGGCCGATGGGAATATCTGCCACGTCGAGCTCGCTCAGATTGAGTTGCACCCGCGGACTGAGAATCGATGACCAGAGGTGAGAGACCTGAAGCGGATTGGCTCCGATTTTAAGCCGGCGGAGAGACTGATTGAGTGGCAAAAAGACGAAAGGGTCCAAGCTCTGGAGACGGTTGCTAGACAGATCCAGTTCGGTGACGCTGACATTGGCAAAAGCGGCGGGATCTACGGTCATCATCCGATTCCGCGCCAACGATAACGTCGTCAGGTTATGGCCTGGAAGAGTTGAGATTAACAAAATATAAAGGAATATACGTAAACAAACAGGAAGGAAATACAGCAGTATAAAAAGGGGAGGAACTTTATTTTCTTTGAGCGTCACACGTAGTGGGTACAACCCGTTACAAGTCGAAAAAGACAACTATAGTTTTGCTCTCCTTCGTCCCTCACAACAATGATGACGTAAGTATAGAGCCTTTCAAAGTTTATCGCTACAGCGAATAAAAAGCGCTAACAAAATTGCAGACCCCCGAGACTATATACGTTTACTTCCAGTGTTATTCTATGGAGCAAACGATGGCGTTCGGGAAGTATATTTCGTTCCCGCTGCCCGCACGTAAAAAAACTTCTATTGATGGCGATAAAAAAAAACCGATCATCTGTAAGAGATATTCGAATAAAGAGCGGATAAGAAAAATGTTTTTTTTTTTATTCTGCGACAGGTTTTGCCAAAAAGGCATATAGCGTTTCATTTGAGCCCTCGTCATTGGATAAAACTCAAGCCGGAACAAAAGTTTAGCTGGACTTTTTTTCCCTGACATTGGAGACAAAAGGCAGTTGCAATTCTAAATGAAACAAATGGAAATAGAAGAAAAGTTTTGGGTCTTTTAACGCGCGGAAGCTGTTCGGCGTGCACGTCTTTCATTAATGAAGAAAGGTTCGATCTAATAATATAAAATACAACCACGATCCCTTAGATCGTTGTTCAAAACGCTATATTAATAATTTTTTTTTTTTGGGGGGGGGGGGGGCTGAATTATGTTTGCGAATAGTTCCATTTAAATGTCAGGCCAAACGCAAGAGCCAGAGCTCCGGGCTTTTCATTGATTTATTTTCTAATGAATTTCTTATTAAGCAACGCAAAATCAATACTGTTTTCAGTTCTTTCTCACCTGTTAACACGCCACCGGTGAGCACCGTCACCTGATTGCCGTCCAAGAAGAGATGCCGAAGTTTAGGCAGATCTCCGAACGCGTTTTTGTCGAGATAATGAAAGCCGTTTTCGCCCAAATCGAGCGTGACGATGTCGGGCAGCAAGTGCAGAAGCAGCGGATTGATGTACGTCAAACGACATCGACGACAGCGCAGCGTGCGCAGGAGGCGCACGTCGCGGAATACTTCGGGTTCCAGTTCTTGCAGCGGGTTGTCGCTCAGCTCGAGTTCTTCGAGCCGATGAAGACCGTAAAAGAGGCGCGGTACGAATTCCGAGAGATGGTTGCGCGCCAGCGAGAGCCGCTTCAAGGCCGGAAGATGGCGGAATGCCGCCGAAGGAATGGAATCTATGATGTTGCCATCCAGCAGGAGATCCTCCAAAGTGATGAGGCCCCGAAAATTGGACTCGACCAGCGCCGATATGTTGTTCAGCGATAGATCGAGCGTCCTGAGCGATCGAAGACCCCAAAACGAGTGTTTACCGATGGCCGGTACGAACGAATTGGTAATTTTCAGCTGCTCTAATTTAGCTAGACTCTGAATGAAATTGAAATACATTACCATAAATTTCTTATTTTTAACGAGAAATATTATTAATGTTTACCTGGAAGATGGGGCCGATCGTTAACGAGTTTGGCTTGTCATCGGGTGCTGTTATAATTAGCACCTCAGTCAGGGGATCCATGGCTCTTATGGGGATGGGGTCTCCCAGATCGCCTCTGTCGCACACGACTTTAACACGGCCGCGGGGGTCGAGCCCGCATCGACACACTTCTGCGGGACAGTTGAACGCATCGCCAACGCTATTAGACATTGACAGCTCGATGGAGCCAACCGTCAAGAAACAACTGGCCATCACGGTGTTGATGACAAACAGCCGCAGGTAAAGTCCCGAAGCAATCATCGTTGATGCCTGAATAAATAGCGAAGGAAAATATAAACGTTAGTTTACACACTTAATAAACCAAATGGAAATGATGATTCATCCTGCGCAAACTAGGATTTCGTGATGTGCGAGTTTGAGTATATAACTGGAATTGTTTTAACATTTTTGACTATTCTCATTTTCGTCATGGGCTTAGTGCACGGCGCCGCAAGGCTGACGTAATTAGGTGGGAGGCCGTCACGCTGTCACGGCAGACGGCGTGAAACACACCGTATATTTCGAATGCCAAAAATTCGTAGCTGCTGCTGACGCTTGTTCACTTCACCATCGTGTGTATAACATCCCCCGGAATGTGCTGGTACGCGCTCTCCCCTAGACAAGAACTTGACGCTATAGAACTAACGAGATTCCTTCGGCAACAATTCCATCAAGTAGCGCGGTAGCCGTCGCATCAATGTTGCATCACGTTTGTGTACAGCGAAGGTCGCATTATTCGTGGGCACACTTGTTAAAGCATCTGCGAGAGCCACATCATGTCAATGTTGCGATTTCCACTTTCTTAGGAAGATCTGCGTTAGGCTTTTTCCCGCTTTTTCCTTGAGTAGGTATACTTGAAAGTGTCACTATAGACAAGCATTTCGTCGATGTCGCTATTTACATCTTTGTGACGATAGGAAAGATGCTGACTTGACAACGATCGATGATATAACGGCTGCATTTCCTGTAAGAGAATGGATGCTGAAAGAATTGAGAACGCAACGGTAGATGCCTGTCTGTTACAGTGTCTGCTTGTTAGTTTGACAGATAAACGACAGAGACAATCAATGAAGCTAACTGGGCACATCACTATTTTGATTATCCGAATTTCAGTTTTTTTTGTTTTCTTTGATATGTTATACGTGTTCATATGTGATGGGACTTCAAGTTGGATTTGTGCTACGCTTAAACAACTTGGCTTTGTTACGAAATTGCACATTGCAATGTCCTGAAATCGACACAACGGCGCATGGTGGTATTGACAACTCTGCGCAGACACGAACGTCTCTTAAACTCGAACTTGTCTTGTGCGATTTTTTTTGCCATTTCACATGTCTGGAACATTCTTTTTTAAAAACCTTTAAAGACAATGCCGCTTTAAAGGGCATCTCTGCTGTAACGATTTGTGATTAACGAACAATGTCGCAGTTGTATGGCCGTTTTCTCCGACGAAACTCGATCGCGGTCAATTCAAAAGACCGCATTCGGACAAATTGAAAGTTAACTGAAAGTCAGCCTATATAAGCGACGATCGATCGGTTGTTCTTCCTCGAGCAAAAGGAAATTGGTCATCTATTCTTACAGACGTTTATTGTTGATGAAAACCTTCTCCTACTATCTCGTGTTGATAAAAGGCATCGCAGTTCACGGAGGCAAATGTCTCACAATTTTTCTTTCTATTTGAAATTCAATGGTGTCCTTCATTGTTTACTTTAGACGACGACCAAGTTGGATATCGATTATCAAATGAATAAGCGATATAGAGCAGATGCTATAAAATTGAATGCTTGGGACCGAATTCGAAGAACTACATTCAAGTTTGTCGCACGAACTGCAAAACCGGAACGCTCATCAACATTATCCTTCGGTAGCAAAAAAAAACAAAACAATGTGAATATGTTCAGTATATGCACTTGAGCAACGCCAACTCGATTGCTATTTTCGGAAATGGTAGGCGGATGAAAAACAGCGTTTGCTTCTTTCACGGCATGTATACAGCTTTAGCATACTACATCTTTCTTTTGAGTCAAAGAGCATTCCTCGGTACCGGTACTTCGGCCGGATGCCTCTGCCTTTGCATCCGCCATCCAACAACCTCCCCCCCGAGAAAATGCGCACAAAAGGGCGGCATTGAAACCTTCCCCACGATTGCCCTCAATCGTCGTGGATCAGAAGGGACAAAAAAATAGGGGAGCTCTAGTATGTTACACATTCAAAAGGTCTTTTCCTACAAGGATCACACAAAAAAGCGCGCGGCTGATGAAGAAGACCCGTGCCGCCGCCGCGCACGGAAATCGAGAACATGAATAGAAGAAACTCTTGAAAGAAAACAAAAGGAAAGTGATTAATAGTTTCTTATGAAATAAACAGATTTTTGCATTTATCATTCCCTTTGACTTCTGTACTTGGGCCAATAGGAGACCAAGGAGAATCAGAGACGTCTGGAACGGCCATTTAAGATGATTTCTTTCTCTCTCTCTCTTTTTGTGTATAATAAGAGATTTACTTATGTCATTTCAGAGGCCACCATCGCACCATCTGTGCAATGATGCCATTCGTTCCATACAAGCGGTGGGCGATTAATCACCGTAACGCGGTTTATACTTTTTTTCTTCGTGCTAAAACGAGCTGGATTTCGAAGTTGTGTGGGGCATCTCGGCAACGGAAACTAATCAGTCCATTAATCAAGGACACAATCTACCAGCCATAGGGTGTGCATTATGCCTCTGAAGTCGGTCGATAAGGAATTATACTTTTTCTTCTTCCCTCACAGATTCTAAAGAGGACGAAGAGCAAGTAAAAAGATAAAGAAGTACATATAATTCGTCATATGGCAAGACGTGGTAGCTCATGCGGATGGATTGGTATATATATATGCCCGTATCCAGCGTCTTCTTTTCTTGGTCGTTACGTGGCGATTGATGATGTGCTGGATGAGCCTAGGAGACTTTGCTCCCTTCTATTTTTTTTTTTTCTTCGTCTAGCATTGATCACAATATGCCGCTTGCACTTTCCAAAGAGAAAAAAATAGAAATTCTATTTCCATTTGGGTTATATACGTGTCGACTAGGGACATGAATTTATCGTAGAAAAGAACACAGTTCAACCACTAATGGTTTTTTTTTTCTTTTTCGTTTAAGCGTTTAACATGAATTATATACGTACGTATGTACATTTTAGTTATTTCTAATTGAATAGTCTATCGATATCAAATACGAATCGGTAAGCGAAATTAAAAAAAAAAAAAGACTGTGGCATGAAAATTCTTAGCACAGCTGCACCTACACTTGAACGCGTATGTTTGGAACTATTCGATGTATTTCTGTGGTGAAGAAAAGTAGGAAAGAAGGCGGGTCTCAAGTGTGAGACATTGATTGACAGAGCTTTGACGCCTTCGCAAAGGAATTATACTGAAGGTAGCACTCGACGAGCATTAGCAATTCCTCTTTCATAAGAAATCCGTGGCAAATGTAACGGATGTTTTTTGGAGGTTTCGAATAAAAACATTCCACTGCGAATGCGGCCGCATTAAACGTTATATACACTCGTTCGCGGAGCGTCAAACAAAGTGACAAGGTTATATGTAAGGCAGTATATTTGTATGCGCGTGGGAAAGCAAAATAAACTTGCAAATTGAACATAAAAAGAAAACATATAGACGCATAAGTGGGAGCATCTGCTCAGCTATGCCCCCATCCCTTTGCGGTTTACAGTCCGACCGTCAGACGCAATCTTACGATCACGTAGTGCAGAGAGAAAAATTGCCGCTTTATGCACCTGGTTGTAAGCTGATTAATGAACACGTGGAATTTCGTGATAAACAGGAAACTTATTTCGTTATGTGTTACGTTACGTTTTGACAGGAAGGCACGCATCTATTCGTGCCATCCGTTTCGTCTGCGCGTTTACATATTTGTCGGTGCAGTACTGATCCACCAACCAGCCCGAGATATCCAGGGTTTTGGGTACACATTTTGTTGAACCAAAAAAAAAAAAGAAATGTTGTAGTCAAGAAACTGGCAGACAAGGGAGGTTTTCATTTCCGGTGGGATCTAGCCGGAAGCTTCACACACCTACCCTCTGGGCTACCGCGAACAAATAGTAGGCTACACGACACTGATCAAATGCAAAGCTGTTGTTGCTCTTCAGAGATTCAGGAAGCGGAAAATATTTCATCAGTCGTGTCTCTCTTGCGCTCGACAGTTTTTGTCCAGCTGAAGGGATCGTTCTACATTGTTTGTTTTTTTCATGTACCCATGTTTTTATAAGAATTGACGTCGTTAATGCGAATGGTTTATATAAACGTGGGGGTAATCAGTAAGAGGAAGTGTTGAACTGCAACAAGAAGTAATGTGCCAACACATCATTTCCTTTAGGGAAATAATTCATTTTTGTCCACTGAAATGTGTGATGAGGATGGCGAATGATTTAAACTGAACAAAAGCTGACGCGTTTTAATACAAGTGCAAATATCACGAGCTTTAAAAAAGGTAAAGAGAAATAAAAAGAAATGTCTTCGGAGGCGGTAAGTTCGATTGCTATTTGGCTAAACGAAAGATTAAGGATGGACCGAGTACGTGTGAATACTGGCTACCCACTTTCCAATCGGCCATGCACACCAAATCCCCTCTCTCCCCACCCATTGAAGGATCAACGGCCTGGCAGAGTAAAATACATACACGTTTGTACATAATAATCGGGCAGCTGCTTTTCGGCCGAGGCTCCCTTTTCTCAGTGTTTGGTTTTTTTTTTGTCTGCACGGAGGGGGGTGTGTCTCGCATCACACCACGGAACGCTTTTGTCTGGCTCGAGGATTTATCTTTATTATTCTTCTTCTTTTATATAGTAATATCTCTATATGTATGTACTATTCAATATTTTTTTTAGGGACGTGGTAAGATGTTCTCAAAAAAAAAGTCAGGAGGGGGGTACTGCTGAAAGTGAAACTGACGCGTTAGAAACGGGTAGCCTATATAATGAAATGTACGATATATGGCAAGGGGTGCTTTTATGTAAGCAAGTCGGAAATATTGATAATGATCGGTAACAATTTTCTCACCCTCTATTTTGCTGTGTCATGAGAACAAACGTGTAAATTTCAAAATGCCTTAGTTACTGTACCGTTTGATCGAGTCGGACGATCGTTATACGGCAATCCTTTCAGCTATAGAAAAAATCGATGACTGCCTTGCTAGCTGTTACAATATTGGTTTGATTACACGAAGAGACCGTTGAGAACATCGCAAAAATGTGAAATGCAATTATTATTTTTTTTTCGCAAAAATATTTCCTCGCAAGCTCTTTCGCTTTCCAAGAACATTCGATCAACTGTTGCCAAATTGGCGTACCTGTGCGGCAACTGCAATCGAAACGAGTTACCTTGCTAATGGGATCTTTAACGAACCCTCCAAGCAATCGTTCCGCCAAAGAAAATACGTTAAACTACACATTATTGAGTCGTTTTTTTTTCTTTTTTGAAAGTTGACTTTGTTCACTCGACTTCGGTATAAAGATCGTCTTTGAAACCCAAAACCCATCACTGCAATCCGATTCCCTAGTTTTTTAAAGATGCGTTTTACATGCATGACTACTTATATCACGGCGGGAACGTTGCAGTTCTTTGGCTTCGGTTATAAACACGAAACAAACGTCGACGGTTTGCTTCTATACCCTCGTCAAAGATATGTTGGTGGATCTATGAAAAAAAAACAACAACAACAAGGCTTTCTTTTTCTTTCTTTCTTTCTATGATTTGACATGGTTTCTTCCGGCGTATATCAGTTGTAACCTGAACGGGTTGATGACCGAGGGATGTCACATCTCCTATACTTTTCGGTTGGTGTTCGACGACCGTAACGATTGCCATTTGCCTTCGCCGCTCGCATGCTTTCATCGTGCAAAGAATTCGTAAATCAATACATATTCGGATGCGCTCGAACACTGACTATACATGTAAGAAATCGATGCTCGTGCGCGCTATCCCTTTTGGCTATCCTAGAAGGATAAAAAGAAAATGTGGTGAATATAGGAAATATGTCAGAGAACGCAATGCAACCTAACCATCTTTTTTTTGTGTGTGTATCTATACTGATGACCCCGAGGCTTTGGCTCTGCTTCGATTTGTATTCGTATAGTGCCCCATCGCGGGAAATGTTTTTCCTTTCTTGTTGTTTTTACTAACGTTGTTTGGCATTGCGTTCCATGTAAGGTAACGACAGCATGGAAATGAAGAGGAATTCGCGTTTATATATCTTTTAAGGCGATCCATTTATCAATTGCGAGATATGCGCTCCAAGGGGGAAAGAGACGATGCACGCGCCATCGTAAATGTTTAGTCTGGAACACGTGCGATGCTCCGTTCGAGCAGACGGCTTAAATCCGCCGAATAATTCAATCGGAAAAGAATTGAATTTTTTTTTGGGGGGGGGGGGCATTCAAAGATATAAAGCGCAAACAGAGCTCAGTGTTTGCCATCCCCGACGCGGAAAGCAAATCATTCGATATACAATATACATATTCGCTCTTTCGTTCAAATTGGATGTTTGGATCAAGAACTATGGACGAAACGTAAAAAATAGAAAAGATAGGGAAATGTGACCTTTCTTTTTTTTTATTTTTGGCGTGTTTGTTTATATCGTGGACTTTTGGTCGGCGATATCGTTGACCACACCAAGGGAATGAACAAACATCTGACCATCAAAAGATGCAAATGAAAACGGAAGTCACCGGCGTACACACAACTAAAAGGGCTTTTTAAAATTTAGCCATACATGTCGATCTTCGGAGTTTTGTGTATTCAACATTAAAGGTTTTTTTTTTTTTAAAGCGTGAAATAAATTATGCAAAAAAAAATCGGCTGCATTATAAGCTAATATGAAAGGTTACGGCTTTTGGCGTTGCCATCCGGAGATTCGGGAACTACACTTTGTTCAGTATTCTATGCGCATCACCTGTTCGGCAAGACAAATGCTTTTGTACTTTGATTGAATGAGCCTGGCCAAATTTAAGTCTAAGAAACATTTTACAGAACGAAGAAATTTGGTAGGGATCTTTTTAAATACTATACGCTTTCAAACAAAAGGCGAGTTCTATAAACAGAAGAAAAGATAACCTTCATTTGATGATGAACGATTTTACAAAAAAAAAAATCATAAAAAATTGAACTGGTAGTTTAAGTCCCTGCAATAAAACGTGGGTAGTGAGAGTCGTTTCCCATGATTCCCTTTCTCCATTAAAAAGAGACATTTTGTGCGCTCTGTTCGGATTCTTCAACTTGCTTGCATATTCACAAAAGAACTGCTCGCCCTTTTTCTTCTTGTGCTTCGCTGTTACGATGCCTAATGGAGATGGTTAAATGTGGAGAGAGGAAATCTTTTACGCTTCTAACAAAAGTTACTGCAGGCAATTTTTATTTTTTGAAAATGGAAAACGGCCATATTTTATTTTATTATTTTTTTTTTAACGTAGGGTGAAAATGTCTATGGTTTTTATTTAAAAAAATGGCTACCCTCTTTTAGTTGTGAGCTTTGTGTAGGCGCAGAATGTTTTGTTTCTCCCTTCTTTTATATGCTATCTGCGCATTATAAGCATTGTTGCGTTGCGCTTTTTATACGTAGGCTGTCGTGTGTAGGCAGCCCCGATAAATAATGCCTTTCCTATATATGACAAAGACGGTCGCCTTTTTTTTTATTTTTTAATCTAAATATTCTCGCATAGCCAAAATCTCATTTATGATTCAAAACATTCTGAAATGCGTTGACAACATTATTGGTGAACATATCCATCATCGGATGTTTACGTTTGATTTGAATGCCAACGGTCGGGTACGGGAAATATCTGAACAAATTAAGTGATTCCTCTTGTTTTGGCTGAACTTTTAGAAGTGGAACTCATTAAAACATCTAGAATTCACCAACTATTGAATCTTGTCGAAACGTTAAAAATTCGTGAGAGGGGGAGGGGAGGGAGAGAGTGATGCGACAGATGGACGAGAAGGACTCATCGGCTCGTTGAAGCTGCTGACTGCAAGAGATGAGGGCGAAAGAGTGGGGGGGGTTCGTTAATCATTCGCTTTCGAAACATCAACGACGACTCCTCCTACTTGCCAAACTTGACAACT
Source organism: Daphnia sinensis (assembly GCA_013167095.2). Classification (NCBI taxonomy): domain Eukaryota; kingdom Metazoa; phylum Arthropoda; class Branchiopoda; order Diplostraca; family Daphniidae; genus Daphnia; species Daphnia sinensis. The sequence continues at coordinate 1,660,199 of CM023190.1, forward strand.
GCTGGCGCCGGCGATAATGAGACCCAAAACAACATCTCTTTTCATTCTATACCAAACCCTCCTCCGCTAACTTTTTTAGGGCAATTGTAAACGCTTCACGGTGCGAAAAGAAGAAGTATAGAAGCTATTAGCAAATCGACCCGACTGAAATATTGCAATCGAGTTAACCCGCCTTCCATTGTGGCTTTTTTTAGATGGATCTGGTATACGTATATGGTCCAATCTTATTGATGTAAAGGTTCTCCCCGCTGTGTAATTAATGTGATTTCAATATTAATGTTTACGCTTCAGACTGAAAGCGAATGCACTTTAACCAGAGTAGATCTAAATAGAACAAAAAGAAAAATGGGTTGTGGTTTGGTTCTTTTTTTTCTGCATCTATTTCGGATCTTTTGCCAAAGGAAACCATCTGCCCTGGCACCTTGCCTATGGGTGTACGTATTAAACCTTATTTAAACTAGACACGCGATTTTTATTGCAACGCAGATGCAACCAAAAAGCAAAAATGCAATAAAAAAAAACAATACGGCCGCGGAAGCCTGATTATGGTGCGGAATATTGCATCGTGTTTTGTCATCATCCGCATTATAGAAGAGTCTCAAAAGCCTCTCCGCCTGCTAAAGACAGCAACCAAGAAATGCTATACATAATAAATGATCTAGAATTTTTCAGGCGTGATATTCGAGGCATCCCAAAACGGAGTTCTTTTTGCCATTTTTCATTTCATTTATTTAGTTTTCTTTCCTCAGTCTCTCTTGTTTACTATCGTTTACCTTCGGTGGTGCAGACAGCTTCGTGCAACGTAATACTAAACAACAGACATACAGTATAATACGCCATTAACGTGCAGCCCCTCTTTCTCTCTCAGTTCGTCTATACACATTGATGACGCATTAGGGCTTGAGTGGACGTTGGCCTTTCGATAGCAACTATATAACTTACAGCAGATAGGGTCACGTACCGGGAGCGTGCCGTTCTTTAAGCTCTAATAGTTGATAGTGACCATATACGTTTGGGACTTAAAAAAAAAGAAGAGAGGCTCCGGTTCTGCTCCGTCAGTCAACAACGGGGCCCGTGTGTGAAAGCCATGCTGCCAATCATCAAATGGTTCTCTTCTATTTTTCCTTGGCTAGTATAGTGGCACAAGCCATGGGAGTCACGTGTCAATGACTTTTCTCACGCGCCAAAGAATCCCCCCCCTCTCTTTATCGAAACGCCACTCTGCCGCAGATGTTCGCATGCAGATGAATCTGTCACGCATTATATTCATCTCTCTCTCTTTTTTTTTACCGTGTGCCATTGGCCGTTCTATGATTTTTATTATTGCCCATCCTGTTGTCATAGCCAGACGGATAAAAATTGGCGAACGATTTCCCTATGCACACACACGGACGTGGATGGTAGACTTAAAAAAAAATTAATAAATAAGAATAACGGAAATGATTGTCGTGATGGGGAGGATAGCGGCGGTTGGAATGGACTGGGTGACTGAAAGTCGACGACAGCTAACGATTCGATGATTTTTTATTCGGATTCGGTGTGTTTTTTTTTTGTGTGTGTGTGGTTCCACGAAATCTATAATATTTGATCGATTCGTTTCGTGGTGATGGGCCAATATGAGCAGTAAAAGAAGGGGAAAAAATCAGTAGATTTGTTTTTTTTTCTTGACCCGTTTTTTAACGACACTGTAATCTACGCTCCTAATCGATTTATTGCACGTGACAAATTATAAAATAAAATGAATCGTTCGCTCGTTTGCGAGCATTGCCTAAATGAAACTCCTTTGATCAAGAACTCGAAAACAAAATTGGTGTTAATCAACTGGAAGTAAGCGCTAAAGAAAAATGAATAGAGAGTCTGATGAAGGTAGAGCGACTGTGTATAGAATCAACTCGAGAACGCGCAAATCAATCCTTAAAAAATTGGCTATGCCCTTCGCGTTTGCACTCCATAATAATTTTAACTCACGGTCGAGTTGTTCCATTTAGCCGAATAGATTCCATTCGATCCCCCACAAAGAAAAAAGGACACGATTCACTATAGACAGAACTATACAGCAGGTGATGGGCTTGCTGTTTCTTCTCACTCGGTTGACCAATGTACCCCCCCCCCCCTCTTACCCTCTCTTTTTTATAAACGCGGCAGCACACGTATTTTGTATTTGAGAGAGGAGAAGAACGGAGGCCATCTAGACGGTGTTGTCGTATATACGCGAACAATATATGACACACACCGGATGCTTGTAATATATCGAAAAAAGAATTTGAATAGGCAAACGCACACGGAAAAAATCCGGAATGGTGGCCGGAGTATTATACAGCCGCCGCATTTTCTTTTTGTGTTTAGGCGCGGAGTTGTATAAGGCTCTATATATACAAGTCTGATGTGTGTGTGGGCAGTAAAATACTTCCAACTCATGTACCCACCCATCATTTTTTTTCCCCCGTGTTTTGTTTTGTTGTTAAATGCAATCGTGCAGAGGGATGCAGGTACAACAACAAAAAAATACCCGCTGAAAAGATGGAAATAAATTACGTTAACAAACAAAACTCTAACCACAGTAGACGTGGTCTACTCACACACACTCACAAAAGAGCCACAGTGCGATAAATATGACTATGTTTACTGGACGTATGGAAAGGTTGTCGTCAATTCGCTTCCGTTTCGTGCTGTCACATACCGGAATCCGCCTTCTCCTCCCCCCCTTTCCCGTCCAACGGATGAATAAAATAAAAACACCCTGCAGTCTATATACAGCTATGTCATCTTTTCCTGCCATCGACTATATTCTATCTGCATTCCGAATGAATTACGCATATATACGAGGGCGCGAAAGATATTCCGGTCATGTGCGTGTGCTGGAAATAGCGAGAGATTCCATCAGTGAGGTCATTTTGTCCGTGAAAAAAAAAATGTAATAATTAATGGATGCTGCTGTTTAACATTTGTCTTGTCTTTTAAAAAGGTTTTGATACCACACACACAGCTCCTGTATCTAAGTTAATGCGTTTTTGACTGACGGGACGCGTGCTATATACTGTTCTTTAGGAGACTTGACTACGTTATACACGCATTTCTTTTTTTTATGGAGTTGAGCCTCGTTTTACAAAGTACTGCAACAACTGCACGATCCGTTCGACTCGCAATGGAACCTCATTGCAACTGTTTCTTCAAGCAAAACTGCTCTCCTTGAGTGTGTATATACGGTGCCTGTGTCCCTCTATTCTGTCGCAGTCGTAGCTTCCTGCTAATGGCGTTCCGCCTTTCGCCTTGACTCGGTTTCATGTTTTCGTGACGAATGCGAGCTTATCCTCTTTTCGTTTAAACTTGAAAGCCGGATTTTTTGAAAGAAAAAAAAAGAATTCAACGGATTGGATTTCAAAAAAAAAATGATGGTGAAAAAGGAGCCCTCATGTATGCGGAGGGTGAAGTGTTTATTATATTCATCATCTTGTTCTCGTCTAAATGTACGTTTCATTGTCTGTTTTAAAGAATAATAATTTTTAGAAAATCGGATAGCTCAATTGTTGGGGACGTGGGCCTGAATCATGGCAACGAATGACAATCCCCTTGTATTGCAGTCAATTTTTTTTTTTTTCGTTGAAACAAGAGACCTCCCAACATGGCGGAGTAGGGTGCAAAAGCGAAAGAGCTCAATTAGGGGATCGCATTGGATTATTTCAACGTGACCTAACAAAAGATTCCATTATCATTAATTTCACTGCAAAAGAAAAGGGGGGAAATGGATCGATGCAAACTATACGTATGTACGACAACTAGTTAATGCAGTATATACTTTCCGGGCCGACGACGATTCGCCAAGCTGCGTGTCCTGGAAATCGACATGCCCCGCTGACGATTCCGAGTTGTTGACAGAAAAAGAAACAAAGGAAAAAACTAAATAAAGATGGTAGAGACCCAAAGTCTGTCGATTCCACTGAAATGTTCGTTCATTTCCCTATAGCGCAAGTCGGAATAACAACAATACAAAAGGAAACGTGCTCTTTTATACGTCTCGGAAAAGCTAAAAACTTTGTGCGACCCGTCTCTAGTCGGTTTCCCTGACGCGGACATGCCAAATAAAAAAAAAGAAAAAAACAAACACAAAAACTTATTTGAATGTGTAATCAGCAAGTTCCATCTCTCCGAAAAGCGGATGACTTTGTTTTCGGAAAAAGTCAAGAACGGAACTCGTTCTTCACGAGGCCCAAAGTGCCTATTCTGTCCAAATAAGTTAACGAAATGAAAATGCCGGAAGTCTTCGTATATAGCACGATGGGGGCTTTTTTTGAAGAGACCCCCCTATGTGCATGCAGTGCAGCACAATAGACACAACACACACGCGGGTTACGTATATATAGCAGGGAGCTTTTTATGTTCTCAAAAGTTTTGTGACATAGCCTCAACAGATGATCTTTGTCTCGCAGAGGTCGTACGTACATATAGACGCAGCACACAGTAGCCCCCGAATTTAAAAAAAAAAAATTATACTCGTATAGAGGAGACACAGCAGGAGGCTAAGTGCCCGCTGCCGTAAAGGCAAAACATTAACGAAGGGTGGTACGTACATAGTATATATGCTGGAAGATGGTTAGGGGAGTAGAGTGTAGAGATATTAAGAAAGAGATATGTGCCACAAAAAAAAAAGGAAAAGGAGTTCACGCTTTTGAAATGAAAAAGGATTTAAACGCGTTATATAGGCCTATGAGGCACAGGGGCGAGCAAGTCAGATATATAGCGGCCGCAAAAGAGCTGTTGCACGCTTTGCAGCCATTTGGAGTGAGGAGGGACGATGAGGAATCAGCTGTCGACTTTTGTGATGTTTTTCATGGGGCCTGATGGTCTGCCTCCGTCGCCGAATGGCAGTAGACCTAGTCTAGGCAGCAAATGTCGACGGCAGCCGATCGGGATCGACCAACACCCCTAAGTTGGTCGCGAGCCACATCGAATTTTATTTTTTTTTATTTTCACCCCCCTCCCCCCCCCCCCCCCCCCTCTCCAGCAGCTTCCATATGCTGGATCTATCGGGGGAGGACAGCGGCGGAAACATCCGTCATATTTGATTTGTACGGAAAAATTCTGAAATCTCTTTTCTTTCGCCCTTTTGGCTTCTGACGCCCACTTGGTGCGAGCCGACAAGTAATAACAGGCTGTTGAACATGAATAGCAGCATCATGCATTTTCTTATTCAGATTATTGAATTTTTTCTTTCTCTTTTGTCTGTGTATATAACTGATAATAAACTCGGTGGAATAAAGGGATTTTTTAATTCGCTCAAAAGAAAAATCTAAATAGATTAGCACTCACTTTCTCCATTGGAAATAATATTTATGATGCTGGTTTAATGATAGATGTGTATATAGAATTTCAGGTCACACGTTACTGCCACGTTATCAAGATCATAAAAAACTTTTCAATATCGAGGTCAGTTTAATATGTTTCCCATTGTTCTTAAGGCAAGTTTTCGGGAAAGCTTTATTTGAAAACTTGAAAATTGATGACAACAGAGAGATGTCCTTTTTATTCTTGCAGGCCTCGGTCGTATAACACAATCGTTGCGCATCAAGAATCAATTGACTCGAGGCTTTTCTTGTATTGTTGAATACACGTGACACGCAGCATTCAGCTTGCGTGCGTACCTTTCTTTTTTTTTTTTTACTTCTTCTAATTCTTGACATAGTGCCTGTCAGCAGCAGGCACGCAATTTCCTTTCGAATTGAACCATTACGAAAGAAGAAGAAAAAAAAATTTGAATAAAAAAAAAGAAGACTAAAAATTCCAGTGAATATTTTATCATATGGAGATGGATTGTGTACTAGATCTACGCTTTTCTATGCGGAGGTTTTTCAGCTCAAGTCCCGTCACAATCCCCTACATCGCAGTGGCCTCAAAACTTCTTATACCTAGAAGGTAAAAATCTAGAAGGAATTACCATTTCCCTTTTATGCAGGCAACTGCAGACATAGTGAGACTGAATAATATTTTGATAGATCAAAAATAGGAAGGAGCTTTAAAAAAAAAGGGGGAATAAACACATGGCTTTCATGTATTTTTTTTATTTCTTGAATTGAGCTTATACATGCTGGCCTGCTGGCCCCCTATCGGTTTGATCCTTATCCTCATCTTTTTATTTTTTGTTACTCCTTTTTCTTCCTCGCTCTTTGTGTTTCACTATATATTGCGTAGCAAACAATTCAAAGAGCACTTTTCGCTTATGCGGAAAAATGAAATCACATTTTTTTGGAACTGTTAGATTCAGATCACGAAAGAAAAAATGAAATCTATTTTGCAAGAAAAGCAAAGTACATCCTCCGGATACATTCCACCAGTATACTGTATCTCCTTCGGGTGATGGTGGTTAGGAATCAATCACAATGTTTTTTCAAAAAGTTTTGCCTATCACCGAGTAAATAGCCGATCTCTCCGAATGCAAATTGCTCGTACAAGAGAAATATATAGCAGGAACGAATTGTTTGTTGATCTATCCCGCTATATTTCTTTTTGTGTGTGTCGGCTTTGCCATGTATATATATTACCGCCCTGAACTGATGAATAATAGACTTTTAATAAGCGTGAAGTGAAATGCAAGGGAATGAAAAAAAAAAAACACACCGCCGAAACAGAACAAACAAAAACAAATTAGTTTAAACCACAGGAGGGCGTTATTATATACTACTGACGGTATCCAGTACATATACAAGAGAGTCTCATTTTCTTCATGTCATGATTTTTCTAAAGATAGAGTATCCAATCCAAATGAAAAACAAGAGTTTGTTTTAGGATATATATTACTGCTAGATTTTGGTTTTGTTTGCCACTGCGTATGCTCCTTATATTCATCAAACTAAATTATACGAGGCTTTTCAGTTGACGGACATTCATCCTTTATTTTTTATTTTTTGTTGTTCTTCTTATTATTACAGAATACGGTAGGCTGAGAATAAACCTCATGTTTTGTCGGCTTTTTCTACCCCCAAAAACATCACCCTCAGGTTGTCTTTAGTCATGCAGAGACTTTGCGATGAAAATTCCAGGAGCCCCCTCCCCCCCCCTTCTCAAATAATCTTTTATAATAACATGTGTGTTACTTGATGCTATAAAGAAAAAGAAAAATGTGACGTTCGTTCACAAAACATGGAACTACAAATGATTTTATTTTCGCTTCAGCTCACAGCATAATGGATCGTGACTTGCCGAATATTTCGAGCAATTGGTCGCTAGCGCTACATGTTTTGATCGAAGCGAACGATTACGAAATACATAAAAAAAAAGCATCAGCAGGATCGATATATAGAAATACGAATTTGGCACGTGGCCTACACAACATCCACCGTCGTTGCAGATGTGACGATGCGAGAGAGCATCAACTGAAAGAAATGAATGTCGTCGCAAAGTTGACATCCTAATAGCCCTCCATCTGCTGCGCAAGTTCTGCAGACTTAACTTATATGAATTCAGAAGGATGGCCAACTAAATGCTCTCATCTTGCAAGGAGGAAAGCATCAGTTCAAGAAGGGAACTCAATAGAAGTCGTTCGGCTTTCCGAAAAGGGCCATTACGCGCAAGTTGGGCGTACAGCGAAAAGTAAGTATCAACAATAGCCGCGCTCTTGTTCCCAAAAGTCCAACCGGGCCTCTATCGATAAATGAAACTTGCGCTATTCGAAATTCTGCTTTAAAAGATTGACGGAATCCTAGTCTCTTAATGGACTAGTTCCTTCTTAGCGCTATAGTTCATTTAGGTATACATAAGAAAATAGAAAGAAGCCCTTGAATAGACCTAGTTTGCGGTAAAAGTCTAATTCTTTTACGTTAGCGCAGCACACGCAAACGTTATGTGCTACTGTAAAGCACACAGGATGGGCAAACGCGTAGAAAATGAAAGAAGGAAGGACTCGGTGATTTCCGAATAGAAAAATAAAAGAGGAAGGAGTGTATATGGGGGAGAGAGTTGGAAACGAAATCCGACACGGCATCCGCGCACGAACTGATGGCTTGATGAACTGGCTGAGTGAGACAGGGGGGAGGGGGGGCTTCTAATGTGTATAAGAGGAATACGATTACAATTTAATTTAAGGGACAAAACAAAATAACAAAAAATGAGGATGAAGAGACTAACGATGCTAAACCGACTTTGCCGATTGTCAGCCCGTGAATTTTCAATGTGGGGTCCATTAAATGACGAGAAGCCTTGCAAGCCTGTCTTCCTATTTTTAACGGGCAATTCCCGGGAAGGAAAAACTATTGCCATATAATCACGCGCGGTATTATCGAACTTGGCGTTGTGTGCTGTTAATGTCACTAGCGTGCATAATCTACATACGTGAGTGCATCGTAAAAGTCTCTGGCTGTCTTGGTCGTTAACGAGAGAGATTGCGTATATCCTAGATCCACTCTGTCACACAGGTTCTTTCTTTTTCGTGAGGGGGTACTTTGGGAGCAAGTGAAAAATAAAAAAAAAGGACATTGGTAGAAAAGCCTGATTACCAGGAGAGATATAAAAGAAAAGAAAGATGATGAGCTAATATTTTTTTTTTGCCCCCGCAATACATTAGCCTCTTATCGTCTTCCGTGAATTTGATAGTTGTTCACCGTATAACTCCATCAACGTCAGCCTTCGTTGGACTACCGAAGTGAACTCAATTGGACTATTCCCTTTATTTATTTTTTTAAATAGAAAAGAACTTGATATCATCTGATGGAAACAATTTCCGTAATTTCGTATGGAACTGACCAATTGTTGTACAGAATATTGGGTATCGTTTTTCGTTAGAAACAAACAGTTTGTTGAAGCGGATGATTTGTTTCATCGGTTGTTTTTAAATTCCACAATTAAATCGATATTGTCTTTGATATTTAGTTATTATCGACTTCCGCCAATAGGATTGTTGTTGTGTGCCTTCCTCTAATAACGTTCGTGCAAGGATGTATTAACAAGTTGAGTAGCCCTATCCGCAAACGAAAGTTTTCCGGCACTACTCAACCAAAATTGAAAACAAAAAACAACAGATGAGAAAATGAATATTTGATAAACTTATTTATACGGGGCACATCCTTATATTCTTTCTACCTATACAACCTCACCTTATATAAGGTTAATTTTTTATTTATTATTCTTTTTTGTTTTGGTATTACCTTTGCTGAAAATCACTTATTAGATAAAAACAAAAGTATTCCTCTACGAACATGCAAAGCCCGAGGGGAAACCAACGGGTTTTTTTTTTATCCTCGCTACCCGCAATATAGATAACGCGGGCACGGGATACAAGGTAATAACGCAATTTATTTTTAGTTGTTCTTTCTTTCTTTTTTTTCGCGGTACATCACGCAAACGTGCATGTGCACAACGTAACGTATTCAACCGCCATACTCCAGCAATTAACCTCACACACAAACACGGTGATTTTACCCACTTCCCTATATATGTTGGTATACATGCAGCTCAATGGTTGATCCCATCGTGTTTGCAAACACAAAGTCCAACAAAAGTAAATTACTTTTAAAAAGAAAGGTAGTTAAAAATATAAAGAATGATCCATATACGAGAGTGGTAGACTACTTGTGCACACGTAATTACCAGCTGCTTAGGGATCAACTACCTGCCGGATGATTGGTTTGTTTATGCTAGGCATCTGGCACTGGTGTTTCGTCATGTTTGCTGTCTCAATTAAAAACACACAAGAGTTCAGGTGTTTTTTTTTCTTTTTGTTTCGTTGTATAAATGAAAAAAAAAAGAAAAACATTTGCGCCCACGACATTTTCTTGATTGTCGGAGAGACAGCAAGACAAGAATGTAGGCAAACTTTGAAAAAGAAAATGATTGATCAAATGTTTTTTTTTCTCTCTTTCTCTATCTTCCGAGGCAGTGGAAGAGATGCGTCAAAAGAAGGGGCAATTGAAGATGTCAGAGCTCGAAATGAGAATAACAAAAACCGCTGCCGTGTGCTTTTTTTTTCGGTCTGTTGCGTTCTGAAGACTGGTCGCATAACGAAATTACTCCAATCTTCCCACCCCCCTTTTTTTGTTCTTTCTCTCCTCTCTTTTCTCTTTATATCTTATTTTTTTCTTCTCTTTCTCATTTCTATTGATTTCCTTTTTCTTTTTCTATTTATGCATTCAGAGAAGTTCCACCACTTTTTTTTCATTCGATTTTTCAACTCGCATTAAGCAAAGCGTCTGCGTACACTTAAAAATTATGCAAATATGTACGGACGATTTTATTATTATTATTGATGAGTTATTTTTTAGCCGGGTCGCAGAGGATGTGCACATTGACGCCATCCCGTCCGTCTACATCTTCGTCAATTGAGCCATCTGCTCTCGTCTGTGGAAGGAAAGTCAAACGTAAAGCCTCATTACATCGTCGTTATCACCACCCTTGTTTTTTTTCTCCCTTTCATGAAAAGGTGATAATGACTCACATCGTTGAAATGCCCGGATACAATTTTTTTTTCTCGTCATATGTAACAGAATGAATTGTTGAATGGATTTTTTATATGCCGTTTTTTTTTTAAGGACTGGGGGGAGGGAGGGTAGGTGTTACATTGATATTGTTCCGTTTCGTTTCATTGTGCTACTAGACTGTCACCCTCTCAACACTTGACCATTGTGCGTAATTTTTTTTTTAATGCTCATGAAAAAAAAAGGTCGATTCTTTTGTATATTAACACCCCCCACGCTTTCCGTTACTGTGTAGGTTTGAATAATAAAGCTTTAAAAAAAAATAACACACCATCTGTAGTGAATCTCCAATAACAAAGATATGTGCATATGCTGTGTGGGTAGTAGGGACCCCGGAGCTCTATTTTGATTCCCGATATTTTCTTTTCGTTTTTTTTTTTTAAAGAACAACAAAGTCTGGGCCTCGTCATAAATAGAGGGAGAAGAACACAGAGCTGTAGAACACGTGGCTTGCTCAACGGGTGCACATGTGTTGTGGTAGCGACAGAATTCTCCCTCTCCATTTGACTCAGTTTTTTCAAATCTTATTTATTTAGCCTTTTTTTTTTTACTCAGGGAAAGCAAAAAAATTCATTTTCTCTGTTAAAAAAAAGTTCTTTCTTTCATGTCATCCGTATTCTCTTGGTTTCCAGCGCGATGTTCGGATTTTAATGTGTTTAAATTTTAAAAGCGTTACTTGGTTGCCCTTGTGCGTCAGCCTTCACTTCCGCACGCCAAGTTTCCTCTCTCCTTTTCTTATATATATACTTTCTGTTCATTTTTGATGTTTTAGCCTTGCCGTTGCAGCTTGACTGCTCATCTTCTCTGAAGAAACATTTCAAAAATTGCGCTTGTGTACTTTCAACGAACACCGTTCTGACTCTTCAAGTTTATCCGCACGCGCAAATTCATCGCCCACGACATACTCAGTATAGAATTCTGACGTGAACTACGTTCTCGTAAAGTATAGCCGGAATGTTCCATCCGCTGTCTCTTCGTCGAATGGCTTCTATTACCTATTCTTCTAATTAAAACGTATATTCGTGTTGCTTCTTTGGAAATATATACCCTTTCCTTCGTTTGCAATTAAAAACAAGCGCAAAGTGCGTCTTTTCACGAGAAACTTGTTCTTGATAATAAAATCATTCAATCGACAATGAAATTTCAAATTTCTCTTATTTACAGTTATATGAGTATTTTATGTAGCAGACAAGTCGTTCGCTGAAAATTCGGCTCTTCGATAGACGAGGGCAAAGCCCAAGAATGTATCTGAATATATAAGAATAATTTGCAACGAAAAAAATCTATCCTACATAAGCCATCCCTCGCCGAGATGCGATGTAAGCTCAAATTTGAGAGGCAAAAATGGGAGACAGGCTCCTTAGAATTCTTGATTGACTATTCCGAGATTTTACAAGCATATACTGTAACACGACATCTTCCTATCCGGAGTTTTTATACCAAAGGATTTCGGCCGAAAATCTATACGACATCTGGATTTTTTGACGTGATTTTTGTACTATAGATTTGGCACCAGCTGCCAAACCCTTCGGGATAGTTCTTTGCCTGTCATTCGATCTGGCTGTGGATCTCTTCTGTTACAATGTTGACGGTTGTTGTTTTTTTCTATCTTATTCGTGTTGACGATAAACCGCTGAGAGGTATCGAGTCTTTTCCTCATCGATTGTCTTATATATAGACCAACACGAACGAATGCGCGCGCGTCAACTGTTATCATCACGCTCCTCGCGAAAACAAGAAATCTGTGCTCATTGGGCTGTTAGTGTTGAAAGGCTTTTCGTCCACAAGAGGCCCACAATTACGGTGCTAATGTGTCCCCCATTTGTCGAAAGAATAGCAATCCAAAGAAGGACCCACTTCATTAAAGTTGATTCACTTATGTTTGGCCATTGATTGTGGGAGTTTGGCAAGAGACTATGATGCGGTTTATATCATACTTTCCCTGCCCAGTTAATCAACAGTGACGCTTTGCCAAAAATCATCGTGCGAACAGCCTCATCCGGCTGATGCTCGTGGCAGCCATTTTATACGAGGGCTAAAAACTTTAATTCTACACTCTACCGCGAAACTTCGTCATTGCGAAAACTGAGATTTAATGACAATATAGATTCTCATGTTCGCATGGATGTGTTACATTAGAGCTGTATAACGCACTTACTCTCTCTCACCCTTCATGTTCTGCTGGTATAACTCGCAAAGCGTATATAGCTTTGACAACAAGAATCATTAAAAGTAAACTTTGTCCTGTCAGCTCATTGTCAACACTTGAACAAGTAGAAGATTAAAAGAACGAATTGTACTGCCATGAAGTCGTCTTGGAGGTCTCTGAGTGCGTGTTTTAAAGACGAAAAATAGAAATACGCGTACATGGTTGCGTAATTATCAACCGGTAGACTGCAATTGTTCTGAGTCAAATTTGCAGTTGGATCGTCTCGAGTAATAGATCCGGAAGGGAAAATCAGAGAAATTCGGAAGGGAAAGTGTGTAAAGAAGCTGTGAGAGGAGAAAAAGAAGTCTCTCGTTACATATATCATTAGGGACGCCGTATTCTTTCTGAGAAGGAAATCGTACACATAGACCACTTCACAGCCTCCTGGGCGTCAGCTTGCAGCGTCCCAACCCAAATTCTAACTATTACCTACTGTAAAGGAAATAAGAAAGGTGTCTAACTAGTTTTTTTTTCTTTTTGGTGGTTTGATGCATCTCATGGCAGAGGGAGCCAACGGAGTAGACACGTTAAATACATATATTTTGACTCTGCCGATGCAAGGTTATTCACATCCCGATAAGCCAATTATCACCTGAGGTAGCCTAAGTTATACGAGATGCTCACTAAAGCTCCCGCTTGGCCGTGGGGTGTTTGTAACAAACGTTATGACTTGTGATGGATTCGGTGTGGATACATCAACAGACACGTTCCTCACAAACACGACATGCTTACCTATACTGATAACGTACCAGATGATGGATTCCCTTCTTTATTTCTTTTGAATTGTATAAACACTTCCCTTTCTACGCGCGTTACCCGCATCAAATGATTGGGGAAAAAGCCGAATTGACCACTCACCTGATGTCGTTGAAGATGCAGCGTATTGAAATGTGGCGATAAAATTCCGAGAGAAACAAACAAATAAATGCGTGCACGAAAGATCACAATAACGTGAGCACTGTTTTCATGTCGGTACACTGAACAATCGGTTCATTGGCGAAATGAAAGTATACGAACGAGTTTTCTCTTTCGTTTTGGGATTTCTGCAAGTGTATTTTCACCTTCGCCGCAGCTTTTTTTTTTTCGATAGACGTAAAAATAGAAACAATAATAACAAACGAAACAATTTCAAATTTTTCGGCTATATAGATCGAGATGGTAGGGCGGCGATCTGCGGAGTAATGCGACTGACTCGGACGGTGGTGCGTCTGCTACTGAACTGTTCACGCTGGTAGCTCCCAGTTCAAAAAGAGAGGGGGTTTCGCTGACAAGCGAACGTGTAAGAGGGGCGATGGCTGCAGCTCAGAGTCTATATAGGGCCACCTATACATCCACCTACGAGTCTACGACACACGTTATTGTCAGCCGCTATTCATTTCGATGATATTGGAACGAGAAAATAATAAGCCCTCAACACCCAGAAATATTTCTGTTTCATTTTTCCTATGTAGGCATATACATCAGCCTTCCCACGCAATGTTAAAAAGCAAACGATTCTTTGTGTGTGTGTGTGTTGAGAAGGTGGGGAAAAGAAGAGTAGGACAAAGCGGTACAAACTCTAAATGAGAGTTGTTATGTCCAGTGCCGAGCGATAGTATATCCACACACGCATCGTGCGGAGTAAACAATTCCGGGCCCCCTCATATATATATACCCTTTCAAAAAGCTTATTCTTGTTATTTTGCCTGTACGCGTTTTATTTTGTTGTTGTTGCTGTATATAAAGGGTCGTTTTTTCTTTGTGTAGAGAGGGGAAAACATTGTCTGCTTCAGACCGGGGTTTATAGTGACCAATGGTTCAGTTGGTGTTCCAGCACAAATGTCTCTCTCTATCAGGCTGTCGAAAACGCGGCGAGAATAAACGCAGGACCGAGCTTAAACATAAACACGTAGTCGGATGGCACGCCATGCAGCGATAGGTATACAAGTGGAGCGTTTACCGTGAAACTATCAAGGGGGATTGTTATCGGAGGCGATTTTATTTGAAAGGTAAAGACGAGTCATCCACGTTTGTCAGGCATATCATCGTAAATGTGTAAGCATTTCATGGAATATATAAGAAAAAAAAGAAGACTGTGTGGCCTTCGTTTGAAAAAGATCAATCATAAGCTTAAGCATTTCAAAAGTTAAAAAGATAAAAAAACCAATTACGCTCACTGTTTTGGCTAAATAGCCCTGAGATTAGATAAGGAAGGCATGCGTCTGTTCATAACATACTGTCTCAATTAGGTTGCGTTTTATATAGATGAAGAAAAGTCCGGAAATGTCGATAGCTGTATATAGGGAAATAAATGTCTCGTTTGTAAAAATCGAGAACCTCATTTTCAGGACAAATGAACGTTCAATCAGTCCCGAAGGTGAAGAGGGTAGTAGTCAATGATCTCCCCATTTTAGGGTGAAAGTGTGAGAGTTGAAGTAGCTGATGGCGGTTTGTCTGTATATATAATACCCACATCGATTGATTGCGATTAGAAAATAATTAATACCGAACACACCGACGATCATTTGTATATCGATGTAACACCGTAACGTTGTTAGAGGGCCAGTAGAATCTTTTTGATGGATAATCTGATGATCACAGGTAACTTTTGGTGTGGCTTTCTCCTAAAAGAGAAGGACCCCAGTTGTTAGTTTGATAAGATTCCCAATAAGCTCCGGGCTGCTGAAGCTTGAGGCTCAGTCTGTCGGTGGGGGGAACCTACAAGAAAGAAAAGTATTCAAAGATCGCTTTTTTTTTTATTTTCTCCATCCAGTTTTTCTTATAATGGTTAAGGCAGCGCAGGTATATCCATTGGGGTGCGTTGCTTTGAGTATAGTTCGTAAAATTTCATTTTATAATAAAAAAAAAGAGGAAACGAGTGAAACGAAGTAAATCATGATGACAACTCAACTCAAGGTATATACATGTTGTTCAACAGAACAGGAAACATCAATACAAAAAAAAAAAAAAATGAAAAACTCTTTTCTCAAATGAGGTCGTCCACGCTTGCAGTCATCGATGGCAGGGTGAATAGACATTTTCAAATGCAGCCATGTTCCCCCCACACCAGCGGAACGTAAACGACCCTCTCGGAGTTTTTCCTTCGTGTCTATAATCATGCGTCCGTCACTAACGAGTCATTCATTGTTATCCTAACCCTGTTAGTATTCTCTTTGTACATAAGTGGAGAGGACGCGCCACACGATAAACTTCGAAGGAGCTCGAAGAATAAACGTAAAACTCGTGATTACCACTTGACGCGTTGCGTACCATCGCACACCTTCGTCCATGTTTATGTTATATAAGTCGTCCCTGAGTCATCAGGAAAGATTCTTGTCAGCTAAAGCGACCGCCTTGTTGACGGGTAGTCCCGTCTTTAGCTCATATATCAACCGATGTAGACTGTTTAAATGTGAGCCAGGCACGAAATCATTTGCAAGTCATTCGAGAATTTTGTTATGCCTCCTCGTAACAAGCCCCGCCAGTTATTTCACGTTATTGGAAATATTCTGACATTTTCCACTGAAAAAAAAAGAAAATTTTCGTGGAGCGCATAATTTAAACCAATCATGTAGAAGACATGGAATAGGCTCGAATTCGAAATAGAATTGACAACTGATTTATTATACCAAGATATTATATATATACCTGTGCGTGTCGGTCTGGCTTGGTTCCGGTGAAGTCTCGGTAGTATAAGCAAAACGCCTCCCCCGCCGAGCTGTCCGTATATATAAACGCATACAATAACAAAAAAAAATGATGGAAAAAAAAGGTGGATTACGCTGCAGGCTATCTAGCCCCAAATATTTTGAATCATAAGGCCTATGAGAACAACACCTGCGGACCTTTCAGGTCAGGTCAAAGTACTTAAGAAATGACCATCATCATCTCGCCTTTTCCTATACTCTACTCTGCTCTAAATGGAGTTTTCAAAAAAAATAAAAAATAAAAGATTTTCTTCAAAAGGAGACGGAGGGGCTGTATATCAGAATATATTATCTACAATAGGAAATTTTGGCGAAACATGAATAGTCAAAGAGTGCGTAGCGCAGCCAAAAAGCCGCCCATTATTTAAACCACAATCGACGCGTACAATCGAAAGGAATATAAGGCCTGCAGACTATAGACCAACATTCCAGATCTGGCTTTTGTGTTGTCATAACCTTTTAGCAAACGGAATGAAAGCTCCCTTGTTGGGCAGCCCGAGTGGCGAGACGAACTGAAAGCATAGCTGGACATATTTATTTTTTTTTAAATACCGCTTTTTCTTTTTTGCTGTCGGGAAGGCCGAGTTTTGTCTTGTTATAGCACATGGAATAAAGGACTATCTACAGTAGCTTTTTGCATTTCATGGGGGTTTACGGTGATCGATAAGGCTGTATCTAGTTCAAATGAAAATGACGTGCCTACTGGCTGTTTGCTTCCGTGTATACATGACGGATGAACAGAGGTGTCAAGTTGACAAGAACGGAGCTGGCCGTGTACAGTAAAAACAAACAGAATTCGATGAGCGACGGTGATGCGATGCATCATTTCTTCACTGATTTGGATGGCACATCCATCAGTCTTAATTTATATACCGGTGCTTTCGAATGATGTGTGTCGTGCAACTAGTTTATTTTTCTTTCATTTTATTGATTGACCCTGTGCTTGTACCACAGACAAGAGTCGGAATAGTAGGGCTAACGTGTAGATAAAGAAATTATGGAAGAGCACCTAAAGAATAAAAAAAAAATGTTAGTCAGTGCCTGTCAGAGCTGGCAGCATCTCAATTACCTTGGATGAGTAAACATACTAACAACAGCGAGACGAAGATGAATTCTAAGATTGAATTTGTGAGTATGGGCCCCAACTATATAATGCGTGCGAGGCTAACCCCTAGAGTCAGGCACGGTCATCCTTGGAAGGATGTTCCATTATTGCTGTAACAACGACCGAAATGCCACAAGCGTCTTAACGATTTCTCCATCAAGAAAAGCTTCACTGATATTGCTGCCACATTCCTCTGTACGCTCTTGTTGATACCACTGGCAGTGTCTAAATGCCCCGGCCATTTAAGCAATCGTGCGTTCGTTCTCTAGCAATAAATGTGCCGCCGTATAGCCGTGCACAGAGAAAGAGAAACAAAAAGATTAACGATCACACTTCCATATACAGAGGGGAAAAGGAAAATAACAAGGCAAATGATAAGGAAAATTGCCTTTAGTTATAAACATAGTAAAAAAAAAAAGCTGGGGATTTTCCGTGAACTTGTCTTCTATAGCTTCCCATAATTATAGCCTGTGGCTTCAGTTCATCTTTTCCCTCTCGTTGTCTATTTATTCTGTTAATATCGGTGCTAAAAAAGAAACACGAAAGAACGTTGCGTGGTGCTATTAAGGGGAGGACGCAACAGTCCTCCAACGTGATTCTTAGACGGTATACACACAGCTTGATTAAACGCACTTTTGGTTATACTATATTTACCCAAGTTGTAGTTCATTTGATTGTGTTTATCTGCTTGACTATCAATGTGTTTGATCGCGTTTGCCACTGGAGGGAAATACGGCGAAGCCATCCAATGTGCGGAATATGACGCAGCTAAAGTTAGATGTCGTGTATTAATGATGGCTTGCCTCGTGATCAAAGTACGGCTGTATAAACACGTTTGCGTAACGGAACAGATAAGATTTGTTGGATATAGCCTACGCATTGGCGTCACCAGTAATGAAGGAGAAGTCGTTTTCCACTATATACAAATAAAGGCAAGAGCCTGAAATTAGTTGCGCCAGCAAACGATGTACATTTAATGCGCGCTAGTATGCTCTGGTGACAACTAGATAAACGCTTTCTATTCACTCCGAAGTGTGGATGAAAAATCGAAAGTGAACCTCTAGTTTACTCCTGTTTTTATTCTACAATCGAGGCACAAAGATTGCTCAAGATTGCTTACACGAAGCCGGCATTGTGCAGATCAGCACAATGAGCAGAGTGTTCCCAAATTCTATATTTGTACACAGTAGGGTTGCGGATAGTAACTGCATCTACTGTATAAATATAAAAACATTGTCTAACAGTAAATAAAAATTGAAAGAAATTCGAAACACGGGACGACGCTGGTCGAGGTGGTAACACAGGATGATGAAGCTTTGAAGTGACGACACGAAGAGGCAGCTAGTCTCGCGGAAATCATTTTACATTTCTGGAATCAGAATATCATGCTCACAAACAGTACCAAAATGAGACACAGGTGTTGGCAAATGTGGACAACTATTGTTGGTTGGCAAAATAGAGAGAAAACTGCTCACACAAAACATTCGTTATCAATCTTTGGTAACACTAACTAGATGAGAAACCGCCACTTCACCAGATGGAAAGTCATACCACTATATAAAATATGATGCTATGAGCCAATTGACTTACTAGAGTCAAGGTGTGAAATGTAAGTAACAGAGTTTGTCTTGGCTATGATATTCAAGCTTCAGCTCCAGCAAACCTAACATAAACAAAGGAATTGTGCCAACCGGTATTGCAACAGGCAGTATTCGATCGTTTGTCAAATTGCAGTCTTATCGCGCAACATTTTTATCTGGGCATTCAGTTCCTGAAAGGTAAGAGAAAAGTTAATTGCGGAAACTTCTGTATTATTAATAAAATATTACATTTATTGTGGCATTTTTTTTCTGCAATTGGTATTTAAGCTGCGACTCCTTTTTTGCCTGTGCAGAAATTTTCTGCAAAAGAAGTTCCTTGGTCAAGTACTTATGATTTGATTTTGCATTGAGTCGAATCGTTTTATGGCGTTTAAACTGTTGCTTTAAGGCTTTGTCTACACATTTGCAGAATTTACAAGGTTTAATGGCGTCCCGAGATTGGATAAGCAGTGTGCATCTGGGAGAGCGATGGAAAGTTATTATAATAGTTTTAATATTAGAAATGTTATGGATGAAATATACTTGTTAGCACGCCAAACGCCGTCAAGAAATTCTCCGCTGCTCACAAAACAATTTTCCTGCTTTCGGTGCTTGTCCACATTATGAATTATTCCTGGGCAAATTTTGGCTTCATGAATCTTGTTCAGCATTTCTTGTACTTCCATTATTGATGTAAAAAATATATTATTTTCTGATACATCTCGTGACATTATTGTTTTACGAATAGTCCTTTTCTTGTAATCAACTGTAGCAATCTTCTGGATGGACACACTGTTGTCATTGACAACCAACTCGAAGTATTTAAAGCAAGCACTATTTGGTAATTGAGCTCTTTGCCATGAAGGTGCTGGCAGTTTCACTTTGTCAATATCACTTTGCAAAATTTCATCTTTTTCACTGACTACTTCAATTGATAAACCTGGATCTGATTCATCAATAGGTACAACATCTTTGTACTCTTCCAATTGTAGAGGAATTGTTTGCGTTGGAACTAGATCATCTGGTTTCTCAGAAATTTTTGCTACTTCTTTCCGTTTCCTAGGCTTTTTAGCACTGCGATAGTGCTGCTTATAATTTGTTATTTTGCCTAATGGCTTCCTTTCCATTGGTTCTTTCCTTGTTTTCTGAGCAGGTAAGTGTTGTAATGTGGAATCTAAACAAATACTTATTTAGCAATTGTACCATTTTTTGTAACAAAAATACCAATTCATTGACTATAAGGAATCCTTGCCTTCAAAAACACTAGGAATGGCATTAGTCTTTAGTTTCCAATTTATCCTTGGAAGGAAAACCACTTTTCCTTCAATGATAAATTCATCACGCTTAACTATTTCATGGTCCATGAAATGTTTATCACAAACTCTGGATGAAGCAAGTAATTTTGAGCCTGCCTTTCTAGGAATCTTCTGCGACCATCGTTTAAATAGTTCCTCATCTTTGGGTGGATGGAAATATCTTGTTTTGTTTTCACTGGTTTTACAACTGCTACCTACACCTTCCTGCTCCACTTTTCTTTTTTTGGAGCTATTTTTGCAACCAATTACACAACAATACGTCATCTCCTATACAAACAATATTCTTATTAATTGCAGTTACTGATTGTCAGTTAAGCGAATACTACTGAATGTCTAACGAAGATGGTGTGTTTAACAAAAGAGATCAATTCTCGTTTTTTGAATGTCGAATTCGAATCTCGGTAAATATCCTGTCTGCTCAGACGGCAGGGGCAGGGCCACGGGCACGGGGGCGGGTCACGGCACACGAGTAGCCAGAAATATGAAACCCATCTAGCGAAGGGGAAAAGAACAACAACCAAAATTGGTGGGATACAAACCATATATCGGTAAACAAACGATCACAACCGGTACGACTTGGATGGCTTTGTTGAAATATTGCGATGGAAAATTATGTTTAGGTCAGCTTGTTTAGGTCCCACAAATTATCGGCAATTTTATAATTAGGTAACTAGTCAACCAAAGCCAAAAACAGGCCGTAGACATCTACCGACAGAAAATAATTAACGGTTAAATGGAAAAATCGTCTGCTTCTTGTTTTTTTTTCTTCATGTTTTTTATGCTCATGTCTCATGTGTTTCGCCTCTTTTGATGTTGTTGCATACCACCTCTTACACCCGCAATAATCACGTTTCTAATAGTTTGATTTTCACTTTCCCACATTTCTTTCCCATTATCTGAGTCAAAATCCAGATTTTGTTGCAGCCTGAATACGAATCCAACTCCGTACCGGTATGGCTGCAGTACAAATAAGTAAGCTGGCATCGGTTCTTGCTCGTTGCTTGCCATCAGACGTGAAGAACGCTACGAAATTCAAAGTAAAGTTAATGGAATTTGACCCAAATTTAAATATGGTAATTTTTAAATCTATCGTCACATATAGTTTTAAATTTCCTTAAAGTTGTTTTATTGTTGTAGCACTTTGCTAAACATGTGACAGTTTATGCAAATGATCCAACCAATGCATGCAAACCTGGTGATGTTGTCTTGATTGATAAGTTACCCAAAAAGCTTACAAAACACATTACCCATCAAGTTAACAAGGTAATATCATCATATATTATGTACACTATTATCTGCTACAACACTGTAACTAATTTATTGCAGATTGTCTACTCCTTTGGTGATATAACTGACCCAGTAACAGGAAAGAAAGTTGTTGTAGGAAAATATCGGTATGCTATTTTTTCTCCATATGTCTAACTTTTTAAAATTATAAAGAAATTAATAACTGTTGTATTTGCAGTGATGAAATTGAGGCTAAAAATGTTCTGTATGGGAAAAACCCATCTGGATTCGACTATGACAGGTTATCTTTACTTCTCTGCTTCTACATTATGTCACATTTTGTATTAACACATACTGATTATCCAGGGCCCAGGACAGGGGATGGCAGGCTGGAAAGAGAGATTTCTCTGATAAAGAAACTTATCGCAAGTTTCATATGTTTGATCACGATGAGCCATATGCAGTGTAGCAGGTGCAAGGTTCTGTGAACATCTTTATGTCAGTTAACATAATAAAGCAGTCATTTTGTGTTTTATGTTTATTTTTGTAGTATAACAAGTACACAATAAATCATCAGGTACATGTCATCAACCATTCTGCTTTGGCTGAGATCAAATTAGTATTTTATTGAGAGGCTGAAAGGGAAGGGAACTAAAACTCAATCTTCTTCACTTAAGAACTCCCGCTCGAGAGCCTGACCAGCTAAACATAGTTCTGAATCTTCTGGTTCTTCTTCTGTTTCTAAATCCTCAACTTCTGGCTCGTTGTCGTCTTCGTCGTCAGGATCATCGACTTCAACGTCAAGCTCAGGAATATCTTCACCTCTTCGAAATTTTGTCATGAGTGTATCGTTTTCTGGACTGCCTTGATCGATCACTCCGCCAATTACTAAATCGTGATCTGCTACTTCCAGCTTGCGTTTTCGGGAAGGCGACTCATCTTTATCTATTTTGAAGAATAATATGAATGTACAGTTATGCGTTAACAATTGTTATTTTTATTATGACGAAACATTTAAAATTCTTACTTGGTAAAGTTTCAGTTTTATCTTCGTTCTCCTCCGTAATGAAATCCATGGGCTCTTCTTCTTCGTCAGTCTCACCTCCTTCCATATCTTGCAAGATGTCTTCGACCTCACGATCCATGTCAGCAATTTCGTCGGTGGACAGTGAAAGCAGAGGGTTAACAGTTTCGCTAAATCTCTTTTGAGTCTGAAATAAACGTAACATTTATAAGAAAATAATTATTTACGTATGGATAAAAGATGAAGTACATTTGAGCTGCGTGTGGCCAACATTTTTCCTTTATCGCTTTTCTTTGGTTGACGAAAAACTCGTTTTCCTGTCACCCGGTCGTAATACGGAACTGCAGCATCCTGTTCTTCTTTCGCGTTTGCGGCAATCGCCAACTGAAAGGCAACGTCTGGACTTGTGCAGTGGGCAGGCGGCTTCCGCCGAACATTGGCCAACTCCGAGTTGAGGGGATAAAGTCGTTCTTCTACACGCTCCCATCTTTCGGCACACGACCATAGCCAGTCAGGGGTCACGACATGAATGTGCTTATATTTTTTGGCTTCGTTCAGCTATTGAGAAATGCAACGTTAATAATAATAAATAGAATAAACACAATCACGCGAATTACTTTGGCAGTTCCTAGCCTTGCTGCAATTACGTGAGTAGTAGTTTCAGATACTCTGTCCATAATAATTGCTCCAAGACTTTTTGCTACCAAATATGGTTTGCTTTTCTCTAAAGGTGTGTTTGTGGGCACCACACCACTGAAAACTACGTGCACATCTTCCAGAACCTTACGGCGGACATACGGTAACACAATTTTCATGTCCGGTACTGCTTTCGTTTCTTCTCCTTTCTTTCTATTATCGTCGTACAGTTCGTAGTATGCATGATGAATGGTGCGCAATATGTCTTGTAGATGAAGAAGATAGTCGTCTGTATCACGGATATGGATTTTATCATTTTCTGGCTTTTCTTTTTCCCGACTATCACTCCCATCCGGCATTTTTTTATCCGTCTCATTCAAAATAGATTTTTCCGCATCCTCTGGACCGTTATTTTGTTTCTCTGACGCTTCTTCCGCTGTTTTTCCTTTTGCGTCTTCAGTTAACTCACCCGTAGTCACTAGGACTTCGTCATTTAGCTTGTTCTCTCCACAACTGTTTGGGGTTGCAGCAGCACAATTATCAGACTTTGCCTCATCTTCAACAGTGGTCCCACCATCAACGTTCGAATCATCGGGAACCGTCAGAGGTTTTTCTTTTTCTTCTTCAGCATTTTTAGACGCAGAGCCGTTAACTGGTTTGGTAGTAGATGCCTCGGTTGAATTTTCTCCTGATTGTAATGAGGCAAAGTCAAAACCTTCCTTATCATCTTTTTCTTGTTTTGCCAGTCCTGGTGGGGCGTTGATATCTCCGGTATGTTGGAAAAAATGGTATGGCCGAACATGAATCAAATTGGGTGCAAAATTCCAGACGTCTTCCCTATCGTCTATAATAACAACCATATGATCTCCACACGGGAACAAAGCTCTAGAAAAAAATTTAAAAAATGTAATGTGTTCCACGGGTTTCCTTTAAAGAGATAAAATCTCTTAATGCTGTGACACTACTTGAGATTCGCCGTTTTGGAATGCGCGCTGAAACATTCATCTCGAGATAAAATCCGATGGGAAAAGTACCGGCCCTCTTCATCAAGAAAGTTTGCGATCATGTGGGCATATGTACGGGAACCAAAAGTGCAGATGTGAAGCTCATAGAGAGAACTGATGTTACTGAGAAATTGTTTTGTGAAGGGCCTTAGGCGTGTATGATACCAAGGTGAGCTAGGTCCATGTAGTTGAAAGTGAAAAACATCCTATAGGAATGAAACCCTATTTAGATAAGATGAAAGATTCCAGCAAAAACACCTATACCTCAATATTAGGAGGGATTTCATCATTGGTCGTGTGAATCAGAGTTTGATCCAAATCTACTAGTAAAACTAGTTTTCTGTCTCGAAGAAGCCGTTCTTCATCTGCTCTACCCAACTGAGTGGCTTCCTATTCAAAGAATTTAAAAAAATGAAAACAGATGACTGCTGCAATTTTCAGTTAGTCCTACCTTCATGCTAACCATAAGTTCTGGAATGTTATGAACCATGGCTACCGCAGCTGTTTGATTTCTTTGGTCAGTTTCACGCAAATCTGCTCCACATTCTGCACACATCTCTTTCATAACGGTTGGATGGCTGCAGCTGCTGTATTCCAAAATGAGTGCTCTACAAGAAAATAAAATGAAAAAAGGCAAATAAAACATAAGAAAAAATAAATACCCTTGATCAATAACATTTCCTTCTTTGATATGGAGCTTTTCCAACAACCCAGCCGAAGTGGCGCGAACAACAAATTTACTGGGACCATTGTTGACTGAATTGGTCGCATTTTCATTCTCATGAATACGGGATTCTTCAGGTTCAAATTGGAACAGAATTTGCCCAATTGTAATATGGGAACCTTCTTTAACTTTAACTTTTACTACTTTAGCACGAAAATTTTCTGAAAAAAACAAGGATTCGCGTTGGGTCGCCGCCATTGTTTGTTGATGAAAATATTTCTCCAAGCTGCCGGCAGGGGTTGGGCAAGAACATCGAAGCAATTTGAGCTCGGGGCATGCTCGGGGAAAGGGAAAGCCATAGAATTCTGGTGGGGATAGGCCCCGATCTTTCCGTAATCGGGCTACGCACCTCAACCCGCCCCGAAAAAGCAATTCTATACGCCGAAGGCATGGTAAAATCGTACAGCAGACGACGTTTTGCATGATGAAGTTCGTTGTAATCTGGTTGTAATCTTCATGCCAAAAAATAGATTTGTTTAAAGAACAGTTCAAATTGATTCGCTATTAATCCTTCAAATTTGTTGTTCGCTAAAGTCCACGTCGACCGTTTGAATATAAGAGTGAACGAAAAAAAAAACATCTTCCACTTTTCGAGCGAACAGGAGATCTAGTGAAGAAAATAACATAATTAGTGGTGCTTCGTCAAATAAAACCGACATAACAAACCAATAAAGAAATGCGTCATTTCTCCAATATGTTTTCGTCCATTTCAAGGTTACCATGCCTTCTTCGTCAAACGAACACGACAGCAAGAACATACAGCTCAAAAAACCATGTATTTCATATTCCAGTTATGCACAAGGAAGTTCTTACCATGTTTGACCCTCAACATGGGCAAAAGTTTCTTGATATGACATTTGGTGCTGGAGGACATACTAGAAAATTGCTAAGTTCATCTAACAATGCAACAATTTATACCTTGGATAGAGATCCTTTTGCATACGACCTTGCTATCAAGTTAGCAAGTGAAACAACAAATGGCAATATTTTTCCGTTATTAGGAAAATTCAGTGATTTACCGGAACTTCTGCCAGACACGGAAGCGGAAAATTTTTTTGACGGAATCCTTATCGATTGTGGTTGCTCATCTATGCAATATGACATGAAAGAAAGAGGTTTCTCTTTAAGTAAAGATGGGCCGTTGGACATGCGTATGGACCAAGATCGGTTAGCCAACCAACCGTCTGCCAAAGACATTCTAGCACACATCGACGAAGATAGTCTTGCTCGCGTATTAAAGGTCTATGGAGAAGAAAAACAGGCGAAGAAAATCGCGAGAGCCATTATTGAAGCACGATATTTATTCACAAGTCTTAATACCACGCATGAGTTGGCGCAACTAGTAGAAAGTGCCTGTGGATTTAGTGCTCGTACGGATAAACTGCAACGATCAAGTCACGTGGCCACCAAAACCTTTCAGGCACTGAGAATTCTTGTAAATGACGAGCTCAATGAGCTCGACTTCGCTGTGAGATTCGCCCATCGAGCTCTGAAAATCGGCGGAAAATTAATTACAATCACCTTCCATTCGTTAGAAGATCGGTAATTAAATTTGAGCTAGTATAGTACTACGATTTGTTTTTGAATTGTTTTCTTATTACAGAATAGTGAAGAATCATCTCCATGACCTAGATCTCTCAACCGACAGTGAACAAAAGTACAAAAACTATGCCAGACAGCTTGACCCGTCGGACGTTCAGGTTCTCATGGAACGGCAGTGGCAGGCAATCAACAAACATGTCCTCACACCTACTGACGAAGAAATCAATGAAAATCCACGTAGTAGATCCGCAAAACTAAGGGCAGCAATAAAGCTCCGATAAGCCTTTATGGTTTAGTCTCATTTAAGTCCATAAATTTGTTTTTCTTTCAATGGAATCGATAACCCACAACTCGTTGGAAAATCACCGAATGTTTTACATGGGTTTTCACGGGTGAATGCACCGTTCTGGCCGTTTCGCGGAATCACATTTCCTGGGATATTTGTCTACCATTAATCGTAAATTGCAAAAGATGAAAGCATACATTCAGAGTGTATGGGCTCTGCACCGATAATATTGCAGTTGCTAGTCCGGCAGTTCTGTCGTATTTAAATTAGTGGATACACGATTCTGCTAGACAAAACCAAAGAGTGTGCATAAAGCAAAGGTACGACCGTGCAGACGAAAGCGACCAAGATTTAACATTATTTTTCAAAGTCTCGGAAGGTTTATAAATGGGTGAGTATGGAAGGCAGAATCGGTTATGCCTCGAGCAACAGCCTGTCAAATAAGTTTTTCTAGATTTCGGGAAAAAAGGCTCCTGTTTTTAAACAAATCAGAAAACAAACAATATGCATTAAACTTTAATATTTGTGCGCTGTGAACAATGTTTTTATAATAATACTGGTGATGTTGTGACGACCATAACATGCACACGAGCAAAACAAGAACTCTTGCCCTGAAAAAAAAAATGACAAGAACGGCTTGCAACTTCAGCCAAATTTTTGTTTGTGGACAACTGAAAACAGCCCAACGATGCTCAAGAATATTGATCAGTTTGTGCGAGGCGTTCGGTGACGGTATTAATCGTCTTGTGACATATTAAAAATTTGATAATGCTCTAGTATATCTACTGAATTGTCTGAAATAGGTTTGAGAGTGCAGTTCACCATGGCTTGCGCAACAGCCTTCGTTGAGATGCTAACTTTTCGCCATCGATCAATTGAACCGACTACAACTCGAAGTACCTTCTCCGGAATGCGAGTTTCCTACAGACAGTTAAATTAGTAACTTAGTATGCACTATTGGTGAATTTAAAAAAAAATATTTTTACTTGTCTATCACAAAGAAGCAATCCTGGGCGATAAATACAAAGTTTGTCAAATCCCATTTCAGTAACTTTTTCTTCAACCTCTCCTTTGGTTCGTGGATATAGGAACCAAGAATTTTTGTTTGAGCCCTGGGCTGTCACTAAATGAAACTGCTTGCATCCTCCTTGTTTTGCCAGTTGTGCAGATTTTACTACATAGTCACGATCCACCTTAACAAAACCGCTTGCTCCTGACTTTCCTCTTGTGGTGCCAAGACAGCAGTATCCAATACCAAATCCCTCGAACTCTACTCCATAGTCTTCTAAATTTTCAAAGTCAACTACTTTTTGTTCAACATTTGCAAACTTTTCTTCATTTAGCTCAAGTTTTCTTCTTCCAATGACAGCGATCCTCGTGAAAGCCTTGTTGGAGGCAAGAATATTAAGTAGTTCTTTCCCAGTCTCTCCAGTAGCACCAAGAACGAAAGCAGTAAGTCCGCTCATGTTCAGGTTAGTATGTAAAGCTAAATGACTTATTCCTTGATGGTTGACTGGGTTGCAGCACACTTGTTGGATTTTATATGATGCGATAGGTGCCTGTGTCTGGTTACAGTTACAGATTACGAAATTAGGACGAGGAGGAGGAGGCCGACAACAAACTTGTCATGTCATGATTAGTGGTTTATTTTTAAATTTAGCTCCTAGCGGGGAGTAGCATCTCTTGTCAGAAGATGGCGTTTAGTAAACTAAATGTTACTTATTCACGAGCCTTACCAAATTTCCATCAAAGTGCATGTCCGGTTTCTACTATTTTTCATTTAGCAAAAAAAAAAGAAAAAAGAAAAACGGAACGTAAACTACGGCCGTCGGGTAAAATGCTGTTATTACATTTTAAAATTTGAAATCTGCCTTCACTGTGCATCCGAATCAGCTTCATGCCTTCATCTAAAAAGGTGCTGGCCAACGTTTCCAATGAGAGTTGATTACAACATTCCACAGATGTCAGGAAATGAATTTTTGTTTTTAGGTTTTTAACTCGTCGCCATTCTGCGAATTTCTTATGCACATAAGGTGGGGATGAGCTGAAGAGAGAACTATATTTTCAAATTTCAAAACTAGGCAAACCATCTCTCAATATTACCTTTGGATATGGCCCAAACATATCACTTGGATGAAAATCTAAACATTAACCAAAGAAGCAAATACAAAATTACTGTAGGTAAATGAGCTACGCAGTCAATTGCAAATGGATTATCGACTCAAACAATTATCAATACGCTATGATGAAAGTGTTGAAAACATAAGGGCAGTAGCCTAGATAAATAAAAAGCCTATGCACAAAAAGGTATATTTGTGCAAATTTAAACTTTGATCTCTTGGAAAGGGCATTTTACATTCTGTTTGCCATTTCATTTGGTTTCCGAATCCGGTGTCTTTGTGAAATCAATTGGTTATTTGGGTTACACCGTTACAGTTTTCAGCCGAGTGAACAGATAATAGAATTCAGCCTGAATAAGTTACGGCTGAGTTGCTTCATCGCAGATAACCAAATATTTCGTGCAGTGGTCCTAACACTGCTGTGCCGTTGTTATTGCAACACAAAACATCTTAATATCATTTAAGTATCGGATAATTGTTAAAAATTGACGTTAATTCCCATTTATAGTTACTTGACAATGACGTCACCTAGCCCAATATGTACTAATACTAAACACAAGTTATGCGTCTTCTGACTCAGCTATCGAAAACATAACATTTTTAACAAAAAAAAAAGATGTCGATTGGTTGGACTGTTACAATGGGATGCATTGTATATCGTACGTGATTTCATGGAACAAAAATGCTTTTTTTTTCCAGAACCCGGAGGTATGACGAAAACATTATAGACGTCGACGATCTGCGAGTATGTAACGATATTAGACACACCCTGAAACGATGAAACGCGCACGGCTGTATATAGGAGTATGGGGGGGGGGGGAAATGTGTAAAGCTGGATTCCTTAGACTTGCTGTGAGACGGCCCTGCGCATTCAGCGCCAGCCAGTCACAATGAGGGATATTCAAATTCCCAGAACTTTCTGGGCAGATGAATCAACGTCGCAGTGGAATTGACAAGATTCCCTCTACCTCACTGGCTGGCTCGAAGATGAGCGCTACCTACAGAGGGGATATGGCTTACAAGTGAAGATCAGCAGCGCGGGTGGAAGGGTCATGGCTGTCAGAAAGACAGTCATACATCATGCGCGCCGTGAGAAGATGGATCACTGCATTTCAACGCGTCACAATTGAGCGTGTATATCCTCTCACAAACCATGAACTTCTTTTGCCTTTTTAACGTTGCACGTCCCTCTCTCCTTCTTCTTCTTCTTCTCCTTCTTCGTCTTTCTTTCTTTTCTTGTTTGTGTGTCTGTGTGGTTCTCTTCATCTCGCACAGCCACATTTTCTTCGAGATAAAGCTGGCGGAATAAAAGCTTCGATTGGTTTTTATTCCGTTTTGGGCCATTTGCTGGCCGTTCTTTGAGTCATCCGTGAGGATTGCGGTGAAGGAGATTTACTAATTCAGAGATTTTCCTTTTTTTTTCTTTCTAGGAATTAGATTCGAATTATAAAGTCAACGCTATTCACGAAAAGGTATATACGTGGCAGCACCCACGATTGCCCTTCCTCAACCAATCCCCGTTCGAGTAATTACTAACAAACAAAAAAAAAATGGCAACACACGGATGCAGGATGACCCTACAGGTGTTGGAAATCAAAGGTTCTATTTCGTTTTGATTGCGGAACGGTACGAAGTAGGTTCTCACCGTGGCTAATTTATATTTCTATACGTTTTGAAATATAGCCACATTGTAGATAGCTAAAGCTTTAGACCTAAGAGTTTATGTTAATGTTTTATAATTCATTTGATTTGAGCTTCATTTTACCGAGATCTTGCAACAATAATTGTCTGAATTTTATCCCGAATTTCTGTCCGAAATTCGTTTAAATGACCCACGAAAGCTCTGGATAAATGCGAGAGCCTAACGTGTTGGAATCTCTAAAAAGGACTTAAACTTTCCTTATTGGATCATTTCCTAATTGAAGAGTGAACAAAATGGTCGGCCCACACCGCTGAACCGCTCTTTTGTATAGAGCTATTTGCATATGTGAAGCAAATCGGACGACAAGTTCTATAATGATGAGTCTTGTGTTTTTAATTTAGACTTGTCTTCTTTGATGTCTTTGCAATTCTTAGTTACACACGCAATTTAACAGAGAGATTTTGTTTGTGGAATATCGTTTGTTTTGCTCAACTTTTTCTATTCCGAGCTGTACGACAATGCGAAATTCCGCAAACTCGGAGAAGAAAAACGCTCTGGAATTTTATTACTGTTAACACATTACAACTAAAATAAAACTCTGGTACATCAGCATATCATTCCAAAATATACACGCATCACTCTTGTGTTGGAAACCTTTGATCCCCTTTTATCACCACTTGCCTAATAAATCGCATTAGATGAAAAACTATTGTTTTCAACGACAAATTTCTTGCATGTAAATTACTATAAATTGTGTTAATCATTTTCTCGTTGCTACAGTAACTAATGCCACCTTACTCCCAATTTAAAGAATAGAGTAGGCCAATCATATTGTCATTAAAACGAATACGTAAGAGAATAAAGTGTCTCACATAACAAAAATAAAAAATCCTCTGATCATTATCGTATTCCATTTTGCGATTGTGCCAAGTCTTGTTATCTATAATAGATACAGCACGGCCCATCTGTTGTTTCGTATACACTTGATTGGATATTCTCTGTTAATTCTTGCGATTCGCTGGTTTATATGCACTATACTACACAGGTAGTGGTGTATTCAAATAACGGGAAAAGAAAAAGAAAAAGTGGCATCCGGAAGTTGGAGGCGTGTAAAAATGGCCCGAAGGGAATCCATACCTGCATATAGTTATTCGTTTATTTATTTATCTCTCCAGACATCGTCTGTATAGCATCGGTATGCAAGCGAACATAAATGCAGGCTTGATGTTAATGACAAAACACTCGGCCATCCGATCCCTTCTGCCAACACGACTTTGTAAGTCTATAGTCAAAGGATATAATGTTCATATTTTCATACGCCATCTTGAATTACCCTAAATATTGGCTTGCGTATACATGCTCTACGTAGTATAACAAGGGACTTGAGTTTTATTGAAGTTTCAGAGTAAGTAGGCTAGATTATTTCTGCAATTTAGAGCCCATCTGTTATAAGGTCTGTTGGCATTTTGAAAGGGAAAACACGATGATAGGCCTATAAACTATTGTGAAAATCTGTTAAGGAACGCCCCCTCCATTTGTGAGTGCGTAGCCTATATAAATTCAACGTGAAAAGAATTAGTAGGATAATGTGAATGACGTGTTCTTTTTTTTTTCTTTTTCTTTTGGCCCTAAAATTAAAAATCCCGAAAGGAAAAGATAATTGGTGGAAGCCTCTTTTTTTAAACGCCGTAAACTTTAAACTGATTGGTACATAGGAAAAAAAAAAAAAAGGCTGAACGAAACCGCATGAAAAGTGTTGAAGCTTTGTTACGCAATCTCTTTTCAACATAAACCCGCTCAGTGTGTGAACAGTAGCTACCGGTAAGTGGAAACCTCATCACGTAATCTTCTCATTTTTACAATGAGGTTGCCCGAGGGCATTGTTCACAGTTTGTTGCATTTTACGACCTTTGTGAAGGAAGCGATTTTCATTGCACCTTATTGAAGCATCAATTGGTCAATAACTAAAATAAAAAAATATATATTATATACGTATACGTACATATATGTATGTATATAAAAAGAAAATGATTGATTAGAGTGTCAAACTCAAATCGTGATGCCCGCGCAGTTATATACATGCAACAACGAGCACTCGCCAAAGACATTGTCCGCATTTTTACGTGTACGCAGTACATAGTTAGAAGCAAAAAGAACTCAAATTATTTTGACTCTCCGACAACCTGTAATTTTGGGCTTGTCATTTACATATGCCCGCACTATACCTCAAACCGATGTTTAAAAAGGAACTCATTTGTTGCAATACATAGTTTTTATCAGGGGGCTGGAAATGTTAATAGTACGTGATTTTTTATTTTTAAATTGAAGTGAATGTGAAGAGGTCAAGCAGACATATTTGTTTTTTGTTTTTTTTCTGTCACGAATATAACTCTATATACATATTCTTTCTTCCCCCTCTAATTATGGCTTGGTTTTCTTTTCGCTTCTCCTTGACTGAAGCTTTTCTTATAGACCGTTTCATAGGTGGTCAGTGACTCGAGTGAGATTTTATCGCCATCCACTTAAGTTGTCAGAAGCGAAGAAGAAAAAAAAAAGAATAGAAAAAAATTTTTTGTTTTGTTTTTTTTTTCTTTGAACTCCTCAACTTGATTATTTATTAATTTTTATTTTCCTATGAACTTCTAATGAAACGTTTTTCTTGATGCCAGACTTATTAGAACGATGATACGTCAGCAATTTACATCGGTGGCGGTTTATAAAATTCTTTTGAAAAAAAAAAACGGCTAAGTGCGTGCAGGTTTTTTAAGTCATGTCTTATGCATATCGATTTTCATGGCTAAGAATCGATCAATCCAGTTTTCTCGTTTTTTTTTCTTCTAAATTCTTGTCTGGGTTTTTTTTTCTGTTGTGATTATTATAGATGATCTCGTTTCGATTTACAAGAAGAATTTAATTTAAACGTTGTGTTTTTTCTTTTGTATTCAAATTTTCGTTTGAGAAATATTTTGACAAACGTCAGTTTCCGATTTGTTCTTTTCGATGTAGCGTTTAGTCGTTGATCATTTAGGCCGCTCTCTCTCTCGCGCAACTTTAGTTGTCTGCTCTATTTAGTAGTGGACGGGCGCTCGTGTTTCCAGAACATGTTTTACAAACAACTTTTCAGTCACGTATTTGTTGTCGCGGCTCGTCTTTGAACCGACAATATATGTTAGGCGCATTTGCATGTCAATTAAATTCGCATAATATTAATACAATGTTGCTTGATTTCCTTTTTTTTTTCTTTTCTTTCTTTTCTTTTCATTGACCTTGATATATAACAAGACTTGAAACTTGCATTAATGATCATGAAGTCTTTCTTCTGTCGGGATATCACTGCAGCATTTGTCGGTAGATATATATATATGTATATACATTCCGGGTGGTACTCCCTGTGGGAGCTGAGCCCAACTAATAATAATATTTCGAAAAAAGAAGAAGAAGAAAAACGTCATGGCGCTCCAATTGTTTGGAAGATTTAGAATTTCGGCTTCCTTTTGATCAGATATTTTAATTTTTTTTTTTGTTTTTTTTTAGATTATTAATTTCTTGTTGTTGCTTTGGCTTTGTTTTGATTTTTCGTATCAGATTGTAACGAAAGCTCGCGATAATTGGGAGTGCACTGTATTGCGCAATGTTCATGTTGAAGGTTTTCTTCACGTAACAAGCTAAGAAATGACAAATCTTGAAATTAAACATAAGCTATTATTCGATGCACCGTTGTACCATAAAGTGAGTAAAATGTAGTTTACTTTAGATGATAACAATTTATTCAACACAAATGGCATAATGCAATAGGTAACTCGAGAGATTTATGCCAGAAACATTCTAATGATTTAATGATTAAACTTATGTATCTAAACATAAAAAGGGAATTGTCATGACAGTCAAATGTATTATAATGAAAATTGCGCAAAGACTAGAAGGTGCAAAGAATCTATGCTATAAGAAATGAAGCATTATAACTCTATAGCAAGCCCTATAGGCCTATAGTCTAACCTATTACTACTTTTTTGTAGACTGCTTTAATGTCAAGCAAGTTTTCATTTAGTAAAGCAAGATCAAAGACATTTTGATATGATTTCGGTAGTTCGTTATAAGTAGCCTATGTCGATGGAGTTCCACATAAATGATTGGCTATTAATCTATATTATTTGGTAATCTTTTATGCTTTTCTGAAAATTTTAAAATTGTTTTTGTAATTTTTTTTTAATGCTATATATCATGGACGTTGAAGCTTTATTTGAATAAGAAACCAACTTAGTTGAAGCCTTCTTTCCTGTTTTTAAATTTGATTCTGTTAAATTCATTAATAATGATTTATTTAAAAAAAAAAGATGGGTGGGGGGAGGGGAATCACATGTTCCATTCATGTTTTTTTAGCGCGATTATTCCTTTAATTATATATACCCCATGGAACTTGAATGTGTATGGTTGAGGGATGTGACCTGCATGTTAGACTACCCAGAAAAAGACAGATGACGATTTGTCCAACAAGCTTCCTGTTTTCTCTCTCTCTCTCTCTCTCTAACTGGTTATGGCTTTCATATACATGTTGTTTTAATAACATTTTGTTGAATTTAGTTTTATTAATTCGATAGCCAGCAGTTTCGAGTTGCTCTTCAACCAGCTTTAATATAAAAACTACTGATAAAAGTCAGTTTAGAAACATTGAAAACAAATTGTTTTTTTTTTTTTAATATCTTCTCTTCATTTTTTTTTCCCCCTTCTTGTTTGGTTTGTGTATAAGCAATGCTACTTTTCATTTATGGACACGTACAAATGAAAAGGCACAAAACAGAATTGTAGAGGCGTTCCCATTTCATGTAATACTTGACTCGGTAGTTGAGGGGGAGAAGTTTTCCTCTCCCTTTTTTTTTGAAAGCCCGTAATTTAATCGAATTGATAGTTGTTGATTCCATCTAGGCAGTTGAAGTTAATTACCTTTCACGACAGGAGGTCCGTCTCTCCTTTGGGGAAGCTGGCGCTACTTTAACAGATCTATTCTTTTCTTCTACGTACGCGCCCTAAAGATTCCGCGAATTTGTTTCGTTTATTTGCCCAGCCGTGTCTCGTCTTATGATTTCATGAATCGAAAATTGCATTTCTTTTTTTAAAATTTAAATCCCTATATCGGTGCGTGATAACAGGATGTATCGCAATCATCATTCGTTTGGTATATAATCTTTCTTTAAATTATTCACGTAATGCGCAATGATTATCAACGTATCTTTTGTGTGTGCCGTAAATTCAAGTACAAATCAGTTGATTGTTATATATTATAATTCTACGTCTTATTATTCACTTTCATTCTCTTAAAAAAAACGAATTTATTCGCAATGTGCAGCGAGGCACGTTTTTTAAATACGCTTTTTATTTTAAAGAATTTGATACAAAAAAAAGAATTATAAAATACGTTTCTCTTTTTTTTTTAGACTTCACAAGACAATTTAATAGCCAGTTGATGTCTAAGGTCAGCCATCTTAGACGTGAGTGTATATGTTGCTAACCGCTAACTCTGACCGAAGGAAGCTATTGGAGTAAAAAAAAAAACGCAGGTAATGTATGCCGGATTGGACGCAACACAATGGTGCCCCATCGCATTTGCATGAGTATATCCCCCCCCCACTATCACCCCACCAACCATCGAAATGTAAACCATCTATTTCGAGCGGCAATATTACAGTCCTCTTTTTTTCTTCTCTAACTGCATTTTTAATATTCTCGAAAAAAATATACTATACATCTGTGACACAATAATGGCATTGTTTATTTCTCATACAGCATATCTAGGCCCCTCCCGATATAGCCCCCCCGTATTTTAGCATGTGTAACAAAGGATTTATCATTTCTCTTTCCTTGTTTAGAAAAAAAATCTAAATGTGCAACATGTTTTTGTTTTTTATCATTGGGAATATATAAAAACCGTTGGGCTGTCGTTTTCATTTTTATCTTACAGTATAGAGCTGCTACATGAAGGGTAATACGATAAGCATATTTAGCAGCACAGACAAGGAGACGCTATTTTCCTTTTCTTTTTTTAAATAAAAATTCTTTTTTTTTTCTTGTAAAACACGGATAGCGGCGAATCAGTAATGGCTAGAGATTAGAGCCAGATCTGTACGTTAGTTTCAATGGCTATAGCTAAATTCATGGTGCTGCACTCTTTTATTTTTTTTTTTTGGCTTCTCTTTTTTTTCCCTTTTACCTGTCGAAAAAAATAGCAGCCAAAACGGGGGAAATTTTTTTTTTCTTCTCTTTTTAGGAGGGCATAAAATTGCCAAAATTAAACGCCTTGATTTATAGCAGGTGAATGTTTTATGGGTCGCATGATGTCTCGTGGGAAATAAGATGAGGACCCTCGTGCTAGATAAGCACCACACCTGGTTAAAAAGCTAAGAAAAATCTGTGGGTCAATATATAGCGGGGCTGACCGGGGTGTCCTCCGTGCATTTTAATATGTTGTCCAGACTTGTTCTTTTTTTTTTTTTTTCTTTTCTATTTAATTCCAGCAAAAAGAAGAAAATTGCATTTCGGGGTATATCAACTGTCTTTTGGCTCTCTCTTCTGGCTCGGCACACACAGCAGGCCCACCCAAAAATGCATTCTGATGAGCTTATAGGCCGACAAATTAAAAAATACTAAAATGCTATGCTACAGATTTAGTCATTTTTTGTGTGTGTGTGTCGTTGTCAGCTGCACTGCTATAGGCCGTCTTTATTATTAACAAATTTTTTTTTTTCGGAGAGTCAACTATTTTTTTTTTTTTTAAAGCTTTTATAGTGACGCACCCAAGTGCAGCTGCTGCTGCTGATCACGGCAATTTTCACCCTCTTTTAAAAGGTCATAAAATGTGATGAAGGAGAAGAGACCGAGAGGGGCCTCCTCTTTTAAAAACCATCGCAGGGCCGTTAAAAAATTGAGCTTGCTCGAATGCCATCCTTTTTTTTTTTCATATAATGAGTTCTCGACAAAATCATGTGGCAAAAAAGGAAAAATTAAAAGAAAATTATTCATTTTTCTTTATTATTGAAAAAAAAGGGGGGGGAGGCCGTTAGTTCAAGTAGGTGTTCTTGTACCGTGCCAATCGTTGATTCTTAACATGTAATTATAGATATATACCTCTTTTGTTTGAAGGTTTTACTAAATAGTAACTACGTGTATAGCTTGTCTAATGTTGTGTACGTGTTTTTTTCTTCTTCTTCTTCTCGTTTCGGAGGAACAAGAATATAAAGAGAAGGGAAAAACGAGAAAGAGTAGTGGATATAGAAATATGTAAAGAAAGAAGAAGAGGAAGAAGAAGAATGAAGAGAGAGAGAGACGGAGAGGATGAAGAAGAATAATCAAGATGGCCGAGTTGTTGCTTGACAGAGAAGATATATGCGAAGAAGAAATAACGCCCGAAGGCTTCTTGTTGGAGAAGGAAGAGGGGATAGAAAAGCAGAAGAAGAAGAAGAAGAAGAAGAAAGAAAGAATGAAAAAAAAAGGCCGTTCGAATATAAACCAGCAACTGGTAGGCGGGCAGTGGCGTGTTTATGGTAATCGTTACACATCCGAACAAGCCGATAACAAGAACACAGATGCTAATTGTAACGCCGGTTGCGAAATATAATACCATGTTGTGATTCATTCTAAACTCGTTTGTATCGATTTTTACCTTTTTTTTTTTTAAATCTCAATAGAAATAAAACAAAAACTATTAAGAAAGACTATATATCTATATCAACATGTAATTAAGTATACACACAAATTCGGGTTTTTAAAAACAATCTTTGACTTGTGTGTTCTATATCTCTTCTTATTCGTGACTCCGGATCCAGCAAAATTCAATTCGCATTTTGAAATATTACTTTATACACTTAGAATTCGTTTTTCCTTAAAGATTTTATACATAATACACTAAACTCAGGAGAGCTGGTTTTCTTTCTTTCGTTTTTATTTCCTCCCCCCCCTTTTTTTTAAATAATTCTTTTCTCGTTCTCTTGCTGCTTTTTGCCTTTTTGCTCTTCCATATGTTCGTTCTGGTATTTGATGGTGGAATGATAGTGCGCAGTGCTTCAGTGTCCTGGCCGCTGTAGCCAAGGCCAACTATCCCGCTGAGAAGATCATTACGCTACATCTATTGTACACCCTCCGGAGAGCAACAACGTTTCTCTCTCTCTCTCTCTTTCTTTGACTACTGAAACATTTTCAAATAAGAAAACATTTCTTCCTTTTTTTTTCTTAACTTCAAATGTAACTATTTCTATATGTATATATCTATTTTTTTTTATTCATATATATATATAAGCAGCTGTTGGAGCTTGAACAATGCCAAGAGACCCGATGTGACCGTGCCTGAACTCCTTGTCTCCCCTCAAAAAACATTTCGTATCTCTCGTTCTATCTTTCTTGTTGTGTGTGGTGGCTCACACAGAGTGTGGTATGTTACGAGACAAGAAGAAAGAACCCCCCTCCCCCCCCCCCCCCCAAAAAAAAAAATAAATAAATAATAAGAATCATTTTTGATATTGGATGTTGTGCGCGAGACATTTTAGCCCGGGCCAAATTGTAGTTGTCGGGGTGAGGGACTTTGGTGAGCAAAGATTTTCTTTTTTTTTTCCTTTAAAATTTCTTGTTTTTTTTTTGTGTTGTTGCTCCTTCTGGTGGGGGGGGGGGGGGTTGGGGCGGCCCCCTTGAAGACAAAAGCGAGACAGTTGATCAAGGAGAATCGTCCGACCTTGGCAATCCAACGTTATCTCAAATCCTTTGGCTGTCATTGACTTATGATACTCGACGAATGTGAATATCTGTCATTCACGTTTGCCCACTTTCAGCTTGTCTCCCGCTCTTTTATACTATTATGTATGAATGTTTGGGGGCTGCCTGTCTCGCCGAAGCTGTAAACGACCGTAGGCAACACACACAGCAAAAAAAAACAAAAAAAACTAGAAAGAAATGTATAAATAAAGAATAACGTCAACAAAAAAAAAATAATAGAAGAAAACGATACGGGTGTTTATAAGAGATGTGGCATTTTCAAGTAGCAGACAAGAAAGTTTGAGGTAAAAACAACGCAAAAATAAAATAGAAGAGGAGGTCCTATATTTTCTAAATATATACAAAGCATCGAATGTATAAGATATTCACGAGAAAATAAAATAGAAAAAAAGAAGAAGAATACGAAGAAGAAGAAGAGCCGCCACATGAAAATGCGCCGAGAAGAAGGAACTCGATTGTTTCCGCGTGACGAAGAGTCGCATTTTCGCATGACTCTTGAAGCTGACTTTTTGGGTGATTGCTCTGACATTGACAAACGAGTTGGGACCCCGTCTCGCAGTATATGCATTCATATAGTAGAAGAAGCCTTTTAGGAGTGTGCTGCTTGTGAAGAAGAAGAAGAGATGGCCGTACTCTGTGTGTGTGTGTGTGTCTTGTTCGTTTGAAACGTGGCGCTCTTACCATCGAGGACCTCCTCTTCTCCTCCTCTTTTACCTTCGTTTTTTCCCTCCTTCATGTAACTTCTTCTTTTTTTTTGTATTTTCTTTCTTTCTTCTTTTTCATTCCTCTTCTTTTTTTGATTCCTTTATATATATTTATATTATATATATATTTTTTTTATTTCCTACCTTTTCCTCTCTTTCTCTAACCTACCTTTATCAGCGGTTTGTGTGTCTGTGTGTGCCGGTTAGTATATATAGAGTCGAAATTCAATGAAACATTTTTTTTCTTCAAAAGATTCAAATTATTCATCCGTTTTTTTTTTGTTTTTTTGTTTCTTTATCTTGTGTATGTGTGTGTGTGTTGTTGGTCGGCTTGTTGACGGACGGGTTCGCCAGAGCTTTAATAGAAAGACATTAGAGGGAGCCATTGGGTCTTCACGTAACGTAGAAAAGAAGAAGAAGAAAAAAAAACAGTAGCACATTCAAGTTAAAAAAAAAAAAACAACTCGTAACGACTTGTCTTTTAAACTTGGGCTGGTCGTTGTCTACCATTTCAAAAGCCACGCCTCCTTACCCTCCCAAGTGCTTGGCGTTGATATGTGAACGTGGTGTGGCCACAGACAGCCTTTTACCTATTTTTTTTTTTTTTAATTTTATGATGTGTACCCTATATTGGTAAAAGAAATATACGGGAATTAAAGATGGTCAATATGATTCATCATACTAAAAAAATTTAAATACATATATTTTTTTGCTAAATCTAGTAAATAAAAGAGTGGGGGAACGAGATCTGCCAACGAAGATTTTAGGAAAACGGGGAAGTTAAAAAAAAAGGGGGAATTCCGTTATGCCCTGAAACCAATCGAAACAAAGGCGATCGTTGTGTGTATATATACATATATATATACATATAGTTTGCTATTGTATGTAAAGTAGGGAAGGTTTTTCGTAGCATTGATAACGGTGGATGTTGGCATGCCGGAGAAAAAAAAGGACAGAATGGATAATCTGCTTTTGGCGTGCCACAATTTAATGACTTGCAATAATGCGCAATCGGTCACCATGACGACCGAGAGCACACGCAAAATCAGCTACCACACTTGATCGCCAATTTTTTTTTTAATTCAACGCTAAACTCATTTCATTTTTTAAAAAATACAGACGGTTGACATTGTGGACGTGCCGTTATCACGTCTCACTGATAGCGTGAAAAAAAAACGGCTACTAGGCAACGGGCTGATTTAAAAGAAATGAAAAAAAAATTAAACAAAACAAAACAAAAAAAAATGTGGTGGAAAAAAAAGGGGGCGTCCATCATAAATGGGGAGGAGGGGAAAAAGAAATTGTCAACCACACGAGAAAAGTAACAAAAATACTTTGCAAAAGTTCGTTGATGTTGTTAAAAGAAAACAACCGGTCTTGTTATAAAAGAAAAAGAAAAAAAATACAAAATATAAAAAAATTTAAAGAAGGCCGGACACAGTCAAACAAAAGAGGGGGACATCATCCTTGTTGTTCTAATATAGTTAAGAGACCGGTGGCAGCAGCTTGTGTTATAAGAAGCGTTTTGTGTTATAAAGAAAAAAAAGAAAAAGGTAAAGAAAAAAACTACAGCCAATTTGTCGGCTTCTAATCATGTGCCAGCGTTTTTTTTTTTACCTTTGTGGGCTACTGTTAAATTGTAGTGCTGGGGCTCGTCTGCAACAAAATGCTGTTATTAGTGGCATTATTAGTGTGGCGGCCTCGAGCGTCCCTCCATCACGTATTCTGTTACATCTGTTATACACGGACACACGAACTGCGGAATCCCACTTTTGACCTGTGCTCTCTCCCTCTCTCTTTGCCGCGTGTGTGTGTATATCTACGTGTGATAATTCATAGGTGTCGGTTGCAAGCCTAGCCACCTTATAATTTTCCTCCTCTTTGATCGTGGGTGAAAGCTACCAGTCACGCGAAC
Organism: Daphnia sinensis; assembly: GCA_013167095.2. NCBI lineage: Eukaryota > Metazoa > Arthropoda > Branchiopoda > Diplostraca > Daphniidae > Daphnia > Daphnia sinensis. Next base: position 1,702,136 of record CM023190.1, read on the forward strand.
ACGGACCAAATCGCGCGCGCATTCCCTCCCACAACAATTTTTTTTGTATCTCTATCTACTAGTTTCTTTTTTTTTTGTTAGACCTTCTTTTCATCTTTTATCTTTTGCCCTTCATTCTCTTTCTTCCTAGTTAAGCATCTGTAACGCTGTACATATAACACACACGAACTCTTACAAAACTGATAGGCCTACGGCAAACGATGTCGTTTTCTGAAACGCGATTCCATATTCTATTCCCGTCTTTTTTGATTAAATATATAGGCTACGTACCGATGAGAAATCAACGCCATATTACGGTATTAATACGAGGAAAGGAACATTATAGTTATTATCATAGATTTGTTGCCTTTTTTCGTGGTCGACCAGCCATTCCAATTAAGCGTCGTTTCTATTGTGCATCCCTTTTTTTTTAATTTTTTAAATTTTAAATGCACCACGTAGCTCTGTTAACGCACAGGCATTTTTCAACTGTGAGGATAGACTAATTAGAAGACAAAAAAAAAAAAGAAAGGGGTAGGGTAAGATAACTATGGCAGCGAGGTCTTTTTTAACGTGAGTCGTTTGAAAATGAAGGCGACGCGGCAGTGAATTGGTCATCAAAGCTAGTTAAAAGTATTGCACGTCGTTAAAAGAGGTATTCAAACGTAACGTATCTCCGTAATAAAGCCGCCAAGAGCCAATTGCTATAGCGCATAGCAGGTTGTATAAGAGCCGTCAGCAATTGTTGAGCTCACGCACGCAGCCAACCAGAAAAGGGTATACACAATCAACTATGTTTTGTTTTTTTTCGTGTGTGTGTGTTTGTTTCTTTTTAAAGATATGCCTTCGTTTCACTCGGCAATTGTTCTCGCTTATAGGGCACAGCTGATCGGAAATAACTCACGTACCTATATGGCTACCTGAAACGAAACCACGTGACTTGTGTATAGCACACACACACACACACGATGGACACGACGTTCGTCTTGTCGGCGGGACAACACGTTATCGGCGCGAGATTCGCTACGCCAAAATGATCGGACACGAAAAAAAAAACAACACAGTCAATTAGCGATTCATTATGTACGAATGCGACTGTTGATAACGTCGAGAACGTTAACGCAAAGCTGTTTGTTATAGGAAACGATGTCACGTTTGTTACGAAAAATGAGGACGTCATTTGTTTTTGAACGAAATTCGTGATCAAGTTCTCAGACGATGATGTTGTATATTTGTTTTCTTCCTTTTTTCATCACGTGAAATTGTGCAGTAGTTAATTTTTTTTGAGGGGGGGGGGGGAGAGCTGCGTTATGTATATACCATTCTTAAGATTGTTCGCCCCGTAACGACGTGTGAAAGCACGAGCTTCTTAATTACGGTGAGCGAGCACAGCCGGTCATTTTTTACGGTTCACGCAATGTTGCAGTTATTTCCCAATTTTCGAAGGTATTTTCCCGAGGATATTTAGACCACCAGCTTTGTTTTTGTTTTTTGTTTTTTTTTTGACCAGTTGCAACGAAAAAATCAATTTAAAGCCAAGTATGCATACACACACTCAGACATAGACACACACACACGCAGTGATGTGGCGCTATGCAGGCAGGCAGGCTTGCGTCGGTGTGACTCGCTTTCCAAAAACCGGCTTTGCTTAACAGGCAGAAAAATGTTTACATGATCGATTGGTAAATGTCACTTTGTTTTTTTGTTTTTATTTTTATTAAATTTTTTTTTTTGTTTTGCCTCTCTCTACTGTCCTATGCATATAACGTCTGCTCCACAAAACAAAAAGTAATACGTGTTTCACCTGTTGAAATAAAAAACGGCTTTTTCTTTCTAATCAAGCAAACTCACAAATGATTTTTTTTTCCCTTTTTATTTCATTTTTTTTGGGGGGGGGGCCTCCTTAAAAAGGCAATAGGCTGAGTGGAAATGTCGTTAAAGCCCCTTCGTTTTCTTTTTCTAGGAATGTAAAAGTACATATAAAAGAGGAGACATTTTTGAGCAGGGGGGGAGGTAAAGAAGAGAAAAGAAAATGGCTGACTTGTGGATGTGGGAAATATGGTTGGGATGGCAATACATTTCATTGAAAATTTCGAAAGCGACCAAAGGTGGCACTATACACAAACGTACATATTCTGACTCGTGTGCATTCTCTCTCTCTCTCTCTCTTAAAAAAGTCAAACGAAGGGAGAAGCGAGGGAGGAAGAAATGGGACAAGGGTCAATTCTTTTTTTTCAACACACACACACACACACAGTACACACACACAAGAAAGAAAAAAAAAGAGAGAGAGAGAAAGAAGTGGATGGCTGCTTTGCACACAGCTAGGCGGCTCTGCTAGACATTGTTGCCGGCGGGCATAAGCCTCCTGCAGGCCCCCGCTCCCCTCCACCACCAAGTCCACCATCTTTGCCCCATGCTGTGTGTTCTGCTAGTCCAAGGTTTTCCAAACTATCGTAGAAAGTCGTTGAAACCGCAGGATATCCAGCATTTTCTGGCTTTCGTCTCGACCCGCTTCTTGATTCCTTCTCCATCTTCATCTTTCTTTTTTTTTTTTTTTCTCTGTTCTCTTTTTTTTTTTTTTGACTTAACAGAGAGAGAGAGAGAACAAGAAAAACGAGAGAGGGAGAGAGAGAACCCCATTTTTGGAATGGCGTCCAAGCCAGCTGGAACTGAACGACGGGGATTCTACTGCCGGCTCCTTTTCTTTTGCATTCTGATTTTTTTTCTTTTTACCTTTTTTCTTTTTCTTCCTGAAACAATGTGTGCAACAAATCCAAACTTTTCTTGTGTGTGTGAGTCCTATCTATGGTAGACATCGATCGAAAAACTTCTGCCTTCCCAATGCTCTGCCCCATTCAACCCTGGACGGGGTACGATCAGTTTGTTGTTTGTAAGTGTGTAAGTTGGGTAACCCTTGTGCGCTATGCAGACACCCAACCAGCTGCATTTCAACTTTTTCTAGACCGTCAATAAACCTACGGATATTTACAACATTATATCCCTTCAACTTAACTTTTTTTTTCTCATCTCTTATCAGATATTTTTTTTTTTTTTGTATGTGGTTAAATTCTTTGTTTGGTCGTAGTACGTTAGATTTGCACGAATTGCGGCCATCTTTCTTTTTCTGGTTGGTGGTCGATCAGCTGATTGTCGGGGATCCTGCCCGACAGACAAAATGAATTGATTTCAAATGAATGATTTGGGAAATGAAAAAAAAAAATTGTACAACAGAAGAAGAACTCTGAGAAAGAAATGTGTTGTTTTTCTTTATCTTTTGATTCTTGTTTCGCCTTTTGTGTGTATTTGTGTTCGGAGAATCGCTGAGTCAGGGTCAGCTGTTAGGAGCCATTATAAATCGGTCGAACTTCCGTTTTTCGTGTAACAGATAAATCGTGTGTTCCTTCACGGAGTTGTTTCTCTCTTTTCCCTTTTTTTTTTCTTCTCCTGACGTGACCTCTGTTCACAATTAACAATTGATTAGTCAAAAATGTCAAGTGCGGTACGTCCCAGTCGAAGCTGGTTTTGTTATGAAGTGATTACACAAGGAGGAAGCTTCGGCTTTCTGGTCAACCAAGTCTGAAAAACGGTGAGTGCTGATAAGCTAAAGACAACACATGGGGGGACCAGAGAGAAAGAGAGATAGAATGGGAGTATATAGCTGAAGCGGCATCGTGAATCACAGCGATGCCTATCTTGGTCATCGAGTCTATATCGGCAAAAGCAAAGTATATATATATACACAATACAACCAGCAGCTAATTAAAAACCAATAAGTCCTAAAAGCCGACATTGATCGATCACTAAAGTTCTATGGTCCGGTTTTTTTGTTTGTTTTCTTTTCGATTTATCGTGATCATTTCTTACGGTTGTTTGTTGGATGTACCGCACCGAACCGTGTTGTGTCCAGGCTTGCACACACACGCGGTCGTGTTTTATTAGGTTCTTTTCATCGGAGTGGCAATGGACGTGTACAGACTTGCTTTTTTTTGTGGTCATTCACAAAGATTTTTGCAGCTGCGGCTTTGCCAGACTTCCTGTCGCCGTGGCGAAAGAAATAGAATGAAAAAAAAAATAAAAGATCAAAAGAAGAAGAAAATCTCGACTATGACTCGTTCAAAGATATATAGCTTGATCTATTCACTTCTTAGAGTGTCACGTTCCGGTCTAGAAATGGAGAAATCCTGTCCGTCACACTTGAAGAAAACTTTTCAGAAGCAAAATGAAAAAAAAAAAGAATGATGAAAACTATTTGTTTGGGAAATGCTGCCGAGTGTTCCAGGCAACGAACTATTTTCTTCTTGTGCTTCTTCTTCTTTTCCCCTCTTTTTCGAAATATATCGAAAACTGGAAACTCTTTGTCGTCACTGGGGCTGAGAGCGCAATCCTTTTCTGTTTTTGTTCTTTCTATACGAGCTTCGTTTGGAATATTTCAACTGTAAAAACCAGGGACATTTTTCATTTTGGTATTTTTTTTTTCTTCTTCTTCCTTCTTCTTCTTTGGAGATAAAGTATATTACGTTATCCGATCCTCATCAAATGTCGCCATCAGTATCTCGGATGGGGGGGGGGGGGGGAATATTGCCAGTCTTGTCACGATTTGTTTCTGGCATTTTAGTACATCGTGTCGTTTTATTTTTGAATTTTTTTTTTCTTTTTACTATTCGAAAAAACAAACAAACAAACAAAAATGTTTGTCTTGCTCATTTCAATGTTGTCGGTTGTTCGTTCTTTACTCAATCGGCTTTCAACATCTGTTGCCAAACCGACGACCCAAACTCTCGGAATAAATCGGTTCATTGGCGGTAGATTCAAAAAACAAAAAGTATTTCAAAAGAATTTCCTATCCAACATATTTGGAAGGAATGAAATCAAAAAAAAAAAAAGAAAAAAAAAACGCATTTGTTTGTTAATTGAACGAAGAACTTAAAACAAGGCAAGGGAAGAAAAAAAACAAAACAAAAAACAATCGATCAAATTCGTCTGCTGTACGGACCGATAGAAACGTAACAAAAGTAGGTAGCTGGTAGCTACGACACAGGTCCAGGCCATTACAGATTACTGCTATCATCCACTTTGGTAGCCTAAGAGGTGCTCCCCGTTAAAATTTAAAGAAAAAGAAATAAACAAATTTTCGGCTTCTTCTTTTTTCTTTTTCAAAACGTAACATTTTCTTTAAACCGGTTTTTTTTTTTTTCGAACTCTAAGAGAAAAGGCCGGCCCATGAAAATGAATGCTCATATCTTTCGTTGCTTGAATCGTTAGGCTTTTCGTATATATATATTTTTTGTACGTATACGTGAATCAATTTAACTTCGGTTAATGTTGAAAGGTTTGAAGAAAATGAAAATAAAACTAAATACTTTTTCCGGGTTTTTTTTTTAATTTAAAAGAATGTTAAGAAATGAAACGACCCGAGAAAAATATAACGTAATGTAAATGCATTTCTTTTGTTCTCACACACACAGCGAAAAAAAAAATGAAACATTTAAAAGTTTGCGTTAGACGGGAAAAACGGTTGCCGCTTTATTGGAACATTAGCATTGAACCCCATACATAGCTCGCAGACGCATAAAGATTGCTAAAAATGTCATTATCAACCGAAGAAAAAGCTTACATTGTACACACTTTTATATAGCCTAGTATAACTATTAGATTAAAGGCAATAACCGTGTTCCCCCTTTTTTTTTCATGCACAAAAAAATCACGTTGCTCCCAAAAAATAATAATAATAATATTCTCTTGATTTTAAAGAAACGGAAGCATCTGATTGCGTGGTGACTCCAATTCACGAGATGGCCGCTAACAATAAAAAATAAACTCTTTTTATTATTCGTAGAAAATAATTTTTTAAAAATCGATCAACGAAGTATATTTTACGATTGTTCTATATATATTTCTCGAATATAATTATTAGACATCATTCCCGGTCTATTTAAACTATAGACCATCGCTTTCGATGAGACTGTCTACATACAAAAACGGAACGATAGGTATTAGGGATCCTAATCTCCGAGCGTTCGATTCCCCTTTGTTACGAAGGAATGGGACGAGTCCAGAATGAAATTTTGAGTTGTGTAAACAGTCAACTTGTTCGCTTTGGTATTTATATACGTTATTATTATGATTATTATTATGATTATTTTTTCTTTTTCTTTCTTTTTTTTTGGTTGATACAGCCGGGGTCTGTCGGCAATATGAGAGTTTCATTACGAGAAAAAAAAGCGGAGGGGAAATAACATTTCTCGAGCGGAATTGATAAGTAGTCGGATGACAAGATATCCAGGGGAGAATGGAATCCCACGAATGCTTGGGAAATGTTTTTTCAGAAAGAAAAAAGAAAAAGAGAACTCTCTTTTTTTCTTTTTTATCTTCAATATGGACCTGGGTTTACTGGCCTTGTGACCATCAGAGATCTTTTCTTTTGCTCCACGGCACAGAAGGTCAAACCTAACCTTTCATTCTTTTGACTATTCGACTGTTCCACCCAGAAACCCTCGTTCACAACCCCTGGAAAAATAGAAAAAAATTTCCGGTCTTAAGGACACAAAAATATGTATATTTCTCTTTTCGTTATTTTTTTTTTCTACCTATGTAGGCTGCTGCTGCCTTATGTGTAAGTCAAAAGGTTTCCACGACAGTCAAGTCATCCTTTTGTGTGACTGCAGCACACTCTTCTGAAAAAAAAAAAACGTTCCACCCCAAAAGAAAATGTTCCACAAAAGACTGGCCATTAGCAAGTAAAAGAGAGGAATATTTAAAAAATAATAATGTATTTTAATTTTTCACTACTCTATTAGAACAAGGACATATATATGCTTAATATAGTACTCTGTTTTAATATTACATCAAATTCTTTGGTGGGGACCTGATGAAAAAAGAAAAAAAAAAATCGGAGGGACTCTCATTAATACCGATGGCGTATACATGCAAATTCCACTTGCGAAGCATCTGCTCATTAAAAGAAAAAAAAAAATGCAGGAGAAGAAAAAGAGACGAATAATGGAGGGTTGTAATAATAATAATCCCGATCTAGTTTCGGGAATGTGAAACATCCTTTTTAATGTGATGCTTTTAAAAAAAAATCCAGCTTTATTTTTGTTTAAATGTTTCGGTGCACTTCTGTATTGGTCAATGCGAATAATTGCAAAACTCATTTTAAAATAAATTAAACATGATGCGCTTCAACGTCCAATTTTTGCATTCGGCCATTTTATAGGCGGATTCTACGTATACCAAATTGATTAGCGCTACAACAAAATTCTAATGAAAAAAAAACCTACAAATACATTTATGTTACTAGCATCAGGATAATTAAAACGAAATAGATCTTTACCATATTACCGGATGCATTTGTAGTTAAAATCCGTCGTCTAGGCGGATTGAGTTGGGACTTAAAGTCATTGCGCGGCGAAGTAATTTAAAATTCAATTGAAATGTCATCTTTGCCAAGTGCTGAAATCTCAATCGAACTCTCCAAGTTTAGTTTTTTATTGCTAGTAAACAGAAATTAAAAAAAAACACATTCTCAATTGACCGATCTATAGGTGGGTGTTTCAACCGTCGCCAAAGACAAATGATCCGGTGCCAAGATGTGCTCCTCCTTAGTAACCCTAGACTCACTAATACAACAACCGTTGGATTAGCCATCCATAATCCTGGTAAGGTGAGTTTCAATCTATTCGATACCGTTTTCTCAGCTCTAAACAGGATGTTGTTCACGTTCTTCCGGAGGAAACAAACGTTTTTAGGCCCCGTAGCAATTACAAGTACACTATATATAGAAAATCCATATAGCGAGTGACATTTTTTTTTTCACACAGTATTTATATTGAACATTGCGAAAAATTTAAATGAGCAGTTCGATAAGGCTTAAATAGTTTTATTGGTAATAAATCCTGAGGTTCAGGAAATCCAAATGTGTAGCAGCCACATAAAAAAAAAGGCCCAATCTCGCCATTTGAAAATGCTCGTCCCTTTATACTGTGCACATCCTATAAAGCTTTTTTCTTTAACCACAATATCTATACACCTAAATTCTTTTAGTATTATTATTATTTTTTAAAGGTAGAAAGTTAAAAAGGCGAGTAGCCAAAGAGTCCTTTTGTGAAAATCGGCTATATAGAAAGTACAGCAGATGCTAGGCCATTTCTTTTTGGGGTCGGAAGCCCGGTGTAGTATGCGAATATCATTCACAATGAAACCTAATCCCTCATCTTCTCCATTGGCCAGGTATGGCAAAAAAAAGAAAAGAAATGGTTGAAATGACCCACCCCCCTCTCACCAACCCGGAGACAAGGTTGACTTTTTGGATGTATCCTACATTGTTTGTGACGAAGACGAGATATGGCAAGAGGATTCGGATTCTTTTGCATCTGTCGACAAAGTCCCCCCCCCCTTTCCAACTTGTATTTAGGCTGCCAAGAAGCCATTTGACTTGTCCAAAAACAAAAGCGTCGTGCAACAAAAGACTTTTGAACGGTTCTATGTTTTTAAAAAATATAATTGATCGTGAAATTGCGTCATCACAGCAATCAATAATTAAAGTTTTAAATTTGAATGTTCATTTCACTGCTTCCTACACAGGATAATGGGGTACACAATAAGAAATCGACAGAATTTTGAGGACATTTCCAATAATAATGTGATTCAAATATCGTTCAGTTCGAATGAAATCACGAACTTCTTTTGGGGATATGGAAATAACGAGCCACTATGTTCTCTATATAGCCAAACAGAAAAAATAAATAAATAAACGGGTTTTTTTGAGGACGAGAGGCATGTCAAACGCGACGGACATTTGTCTAAACAAAACGCAAAACAAGCTGTTTTTTTTTTCTTATTCCTCCCCAAAAAAAACAAAAAAAAAACTAAAATAAAAACGTGGCCATTTTTGTTTTCTGGTGTTAGCATCGATTTACCTTCTTTCCTTCCTCAAACTTAAAGGCATATACAACGAAATAACAAAACCGAAAATTCCGTTTAAGGTCAGAAAAAAAAAACTCACAAAAATTCTTCAACAAGAACATCGGACAACCCCCCTCCTTCTAAACGGGCAATCCCTCATCGAGCCGATAAGCGAATCACGACGCGATGTGCGGTAGTGTATATACATACAATCGTACTGGCCCCAGAAAAAAAAAAAGGAATAAGAGAAAAAAAAAAATATGAAAATGGGCAAAGTGGTGGATTGTCTGACTCGAAATGAACGAAAAACATGAAAGGGAGATATAAGCATGTTAAAAAAAAAAAAAAGCCGGCCCCGTCTTTTTTCCATCTTTCTCTTTTTTTGACCATAGCCCGAGTTTCGCATTCCTAAGAAGACCGTGACTTCCCCCGCTGTTAGAAATATTTCCTACTTTTTTTTTTTTTTCGAGTCGATGGATGAAGAAGAAGAAGAAAAAAGGGAGGAAGGCTGGAAGAGAGCAGCTGATAGCGGCGTTTTCGAATCTTGAAAGTTCCTTATTTTTTTTTTTGAATTCTCGAAAAACATATATATAATATATATTCTTGGGCATGGATAATATGCTTCCACCATTTTTTTTTTGTTTTCTTATCCCCTCTCGATTTTTAAAAAACTTTCTATACGAAGTTGAATAAAGTAGTCAACCTTTATTCACCTTAATAGGTTCAATCGAGCGGACACCCCTCAACAGAGTTAACCCTGCTCAAGTTGCAGATCTATAGGAGGGTTTATAAACACACACAAGGCAGAGGGATTCAATTGAATAGATCATTTTCAAATCCTTTTTTACACCCTCCTTCTTCGACAACAGTTAACTTACGGGCCTTCCTGTAATGTATTATACTTTTATGGGATTTTTTTTTTCCTGCATGACTTGCGTGGAATGTATTTAACTTTCTCGCCACGACGGACGCAATTGAGCAGAAATAAATTGTCAAAACCCAAACAACAACAAAATTTAATAGTGAAAAATAATCTATTTTTTTTTTATAAGATCCATACGCACTTAATTTTTTTAAAAAGATTAAACTTAACCGGAGAAAAAAAAATAGGGGGTTAACATTTTTTAAAATTAAAATTTCGTGTGTTTTTTTATTTAATTTCGGGAAACGTGTGGAAAGGCGAATCTGAAGAATGTTTGCGCGACGCATTTTTTCATTTTTTTTTTCTTACCTTGTTTTCCTAACTTGTATAGTCGTAATGGGAAAGAAAGAAAGAAAAAAAAGAATGAAAGAACTATGTGGGAGGAGGCAACGAGAAGAGGAGGTTTATGCCCGCAGGATTGCCTCTTTAATTTATAAGTCAAAAAAAAAAAAAAAAAAAAGTTGTGTACAGTGTGTCTATATATGCTGGCCAACTGGCTATATACAGCCAGCCAAAGAATTAAAATAAAAAAGAAAAAAAAAAAAACTGGCTGTATATATATATATATATATATTCAGGCTGCCTTAGGAGGAGCTTGCTGTGTGTAGGTATATATGACGGGCCAGCAGCGAAAGACATCGGTGCGCCCAGAGGTGTTTCTCTTCTATACTCAACACAACACACACACACACACACACAGAAAGAAAAAAAAGAAAAAAAAAAAAGAACAGGGCGAAAGAGGGAGGTGCTAGTCGAGCGTCTATTGGCTGCAACCGAGCAGGAAACCGAGTCAGGTGACGGCTTACCTGTCCTACTCAAGGCAGAACGAGTCTCGAAGTCAGTTAGAGTGGTGTTCTGATAGACTCGCTCTCTCTCTCTCTCTCTCGCTACTTATACATTTGATTACTCTGTTTTGTTTTTGCTTTCTCCAGCCCACCCCCTACACTCAAACTGACTATACATATATCTGTTTAAAGTGACGTGACAATTGATTAGTGCTAGTGCCGTGTGACTTAGTGGTCCATTGTTTCGAAAAAAAAACAACAAAAACCAAGGCATAGTTTAAACGAAATTCCAAAAGCAAAATTGAAATTCAAAAGTGATGGTCTTCGCATCAGTTTTGTGATTATGTGCATCACCTGCAAATGGTTCGAGAACATGTACTTGAAGCGATGCTCTCACTCCAGTATTTGACTACGAGTTTGCGAATGCGCCGGACTAGCTCGCTGTTTGACATGGAGCCTTCGCTGTCTGTCCAGTGCGTGTCACGAGACCCTGCCGTGACGGCTGAGAGCGGTGGCATGTTCGGCGGCCAGCAGCAGCAACAGCAACACGCAACTGGCTTTCATCGGGCGTCCAGGTGGCTCTGCTATTTGACCACCTGTCTGGCTTTCATCCTCGGCGTTGGCGTAGGGGTCGCCTTGCCCATGATCTACGCGTCTTCCGCCGGCAACACGGAGATCAACAACACGATGATCACCTCCTGGCCGATGGTGGCCGAATCGCCAATCATCGTCCACCTGCCTCTCAATGTGACTGGCACCAATGGCAGCGCGGCAACGACGCGCCCACCGGCCAAAAGCAAATGGCAGTTGCGCAAGAAGGAGAAGCACATGCTGACAGCGCAACGTCAAATGTCACTCAAGTCCAGTCAGCCGGACGCCGGCGCTTTATCGGCGGAAGAAGACGCAACAGCGGCCGACGTTGTCAGCTTCGTTCAGCCGCAAACGTCGTGGACTGCCACGGCCAGCGATGCGCCCCAACAGGCCACCACCATCGTGGCTGACGCCGTCAAAGGTATTTTCTGGTCACGTGCCGTCGAAGATGTCCTCCCCACGGGCTTCGACGAGCAGAACGCCAAAGAATGGCGCGATTTCAGCCATCAGAATCCCATCATCCGCGTGGAGGAAGGCTGCGGCCGCATGCAAAACCGATTGATCACGTTCGAGGGCGGGCGGCAATCGTGTTGCCGCTACCGTCAGAATTACGATCAGATTCAAGGAGAGATCTTCAGCTTCTACCTGAGCCAATTGATCGGTTTGCGCAACCTACCGCCGTCCTCCCTCGGCCTGGTCCGTCCGTTAGATCGCCAATGGATTAACGTTCAATCGTCGCTGAATCAAGCCCAGTGGACGGAGGATCGGCCCGTGGTGTACACGCAGTTCCTCAACGACCTGGAGCCGGCCTACATACCTGTTCAGTTCCGCGGCCGCGATCGCCATCTCAATCCGTCGGATGTCCAGCATCACAAGCTGGAAGATAAAGCGGAACGTGACGAGCTGATCACGTTGGCCCAATGGTCGGACTTGTTGGTGCTGGACTACCTGACGGCCAACCTGGACAGGATGGTGAACAATCTGTACAACATGCAGTGGAATCCGGCCATGATGGACTCGCCGGCCCACAATCTGGCCCGCGATTCGCGGACGGGCCTGCTCGTCTTCCTGGACAACGAGAGCGGCCTACTGCACGGCTATCGGCTGCTGGACAAATACGAGATCTATCACAAGAGTTTACTCGATTCGCTGTGCGTGTTCAGACGGTCCACCGTCGACTCGCTGCGTCAGCTGCAATCGAACAAGAACGTCGGCAATCTGTTGCGGCACATGTTCGAAACGCGTGATCCATCGCTGCTGGATTTCCTACCTTTCCTGCCGGAGAAGAGCATCAAGACACTCAATTATCGTATCGATCAAGTGCTTGATCAAGTGGCCAAATGTCAATCTCTTTACGGTTCTTAATTAACTCAAACGAAATTTAGAAGAAGAAGAAGAAGAACAAAAGTGTGTGGTGCGAATGTTTTTGTGTGTGAACCTTTGAAAATACGTGATACAAAGAAAAACTCAGAAGACAAGATCGCGGGGCCAGTTCCATGATTCGGACCCTTCTTCGACTCGCTTACTGTTTCGTTTGTTCTTGGTTATATTGGCAGATCAAAAGGAATAGAAGAAAAAAGAAAATGGCGTCGAGAAATCAGATGGAGATGATGGATATACTGCGCATTCCATTCGCAAGAACTAGCTAATTGAAAAATCGTGGGGAATAAACAAAACAAAACCTGCATGCAAAAGACAAGATGCAACTTGATTTCGACTTGTCTGCCATCGTCGACATTGTCCAAAAGAAAAAAAAAATCAAACAGCTTGAATGTTATTCTTTTTGCTGGTAGAAAGAGAGAGATGGAAATGTGCAGGGTCAAACCACAGGTGGACGAAAGTTTTGGAATCTATTTCGGAGCTGTTCGTCTTTGTTCCAAAACGTCATACGCCCATTTTCAATTGGAAGAAACGGTAAAAAAAAAAAAAAAAAGAATTCGTTACAGTTCTGGAAGACATAAATCATCGGACGGCCAATTCTAAGCAATCGATTGGAGACAATGGGACTGCGAAAATGACATATCGGAAGAAGATGGGGGGGAGAGTTTAAGAAAGAAAAAAACGGTCATCGGAAGAAGAGGAGGAATGCTGCTGGAACTGTACTACCCATTCAACAATTGGGTAGTCCAAAAGGTTTTGATGGGAGGGGAAGGGGGGACCCGGTTCTATTTCAAACTTTAAAAAGTAAATGGCATTTTATGACGTCTCCCTACGGCCATTATTTCAAAAGCTAAGATTTCAGTTTTCCAGTTTTCTCTCCGCATCCATCCTCAACCTGAAAGAAAAAAAAAAAATATTTTCCCCCACTCTTGTTCAGACTGATAAATTTTTATGATGGCCACTAGAAGAGGAGGAGGAAAAAAGAAAAAAAAGAAGAAGGCAATATTCAACCAAGAAAAAAAAAAAACTGATGGCATTCAATATTTGAAATGTCAATTCAGGTAAAAAAGAAAGAAAAAAGAACATTTTTTTTTTTGCCCGGGCTATATCGGTAATTAGCTTTTTGAGCCTCTATAGCTTTCTCTTGATTTGCGAACAAGATGAAAACTTGCAAATGGTTTGCCCCCCCTTTCGCTTGTGTTTTTTTTTTGGTTCTTCTTCCTTCGACTTTCCCCCTCCCATGAAAAAAAAACACTGTTCCAGGCGATATAAATGCGACCTGCATATCCCCATTGATGACTTGGTATATAGTATACATTTTAACGACGTCCCAAGTCCTTGAATGGTGCCTGAAAAATGTTCCAAGAACTTCGATCTATATCGAAAAAAAAAAAAGCGATCGTTCATTTGAATTCTTCTTCTTCCTCCCGTTTTGAGAGACCAACTAGTGCAGAGGTTAAAGGACTGCATAACGACACTAGTCTGACATGAAAGAAGAACAACGTCGGCTGTCTTGTCCAAACTCCACATTGAAAATCATCGCCTTGGACAATTAAAAAAAGAAAACAACAAAGAAACGAATCCTAATTTTTTTTTGTACTTAACCATTTATTGCTACTACCAATGTCAACAAGCGTATCATCTTTTTTTTTTTTTGGTTCTTTTATTGTCCGAGCACAAACGCGACAGTCTTTCTCTGATCTATTATTTTTGGGTTCATTTGTTTGTTTGTTTTTTTTTCATCCCCAAGTTTGTAATGTGTTACGTCATTGCTAAAAAAAAGAATTCTAGACTGTACATTGTAAGATATCAAATCGGCCAAGTTTCCAGCATTCCAAAAACAAAATGTATGACGTCTATTATATGTGAAATGTAATATCTGTAAATGACTGTACATAAATTGTTACATCCGATAAATAAAGTAAAATGTCAATAAAAAGAAATTTCGAAACCCAATTGTTTTTTTCTTTCGTATATTTGCCTTAATAATATAGTATATACAGATCATCCAAAAGTTCTGTGTCTCTATAACACAAAGAGTGTAGAGAGCTCACAGACACGTCAACAAACAAAATGCGTCGTGTTAATACAAAATAAAGAAAATGATTTTATTGATCTATCTGCCATAAATTCATTCGTAGGCCTAATGTAGTGGCGTTTATTTTCAGCTTATAAAAAAAAAAATGAGTAGCTTGTAACAAAACAATAACGCAGCTTAAAATGTTTTTTTGGGGGGGGGGGTATCTCCCGAGCGTATATTATATTGAAAAGAAAAGGTGCTGTTTTTTTTGTTTGTTTCAACCCAAAGTGAGTAACTCATCTTTGAAGAAAAAAAGGGAGGAGGGAAATAGAAGTCTACACGTTGGCCGTGAACCCCAGAGTCAGTTTCTTATATATATATATTATACGTGGTGCAAAGTGTGTAGGTTACAATGTCTATATGACTGGCTTCTCAATTCACACAATGCACTGAAGATGAAAGAAAAACACAAAACAAGCGGCCGTTTCTTATATATATGGTTTACCTGGCTGTAATTTTCATTACGATGACATTTTTATGGCACTCATTTTTAAAGCACCCAACTAAATCGTTAAAAAAAAAAACGCGCTATATAGAAAGAGAAGAAAAAAAACCTTTGCCTGGAACACATGAATTCGTTCGGCTGATCTGTTTCTTTCTTTTCTTTCAAACTTTTTGCTCTCCCTCAGCATATATATCGTTTTGGAACTCTTAAGGCACATCTACTACGTAGGCCTCTATACATATACGATGCCCTTTATTTTTCAGGTTGGCTTCTGTGGGGTATATAAATTTACGAGAGGGTGAAAAGGAAACGTTGGAATACCGCACACAACACGGTGACCAATTGGCATTAACAACTTCCAAAAAGAAACGTTGGTTTTTTTTTTTACCTGTGCATATGTATATGTATATATATAGGCCTGTCATAAAATCAAAAATCATTTCTATATTTCGTCGCATCAGGAAATGATCTACTGAAAAAAAAAAAATAGGTAAAAGAAAATCTAACTAAATTTGGGACCCCTTTTTTTTTTATTTCTTGAACTTCCATCTCTACATTGTTTGGACGTTAGGCTTCGCTTGCTTGCTACAAGCTCCCTGTCTTTATTTTATTTTATTTTATTTTATTTTTTTCGGGTTTGCCTTCATTTAGAAAAAGAGACTCGGCCAGGTGTTAGTAATCGACCTGGAAAACTTGGTGGTTTTGTTTCAACTAGTTATAAGGAATAAATGATAGGATATATAATAGTCAGGCTTTTTTTTTTTCTTTTCCTTTTTCTTTTTTTTTTTAAATCCCAGCACATCAAAAGTTTTAATTATTACAATTGAACTGTTCGTGCTTAATGATTATATGAATTTAAGAAAAAAGAGAAGAATAAAAAAAAAAAAGAAAAAGGGGGCGGAAGAATACGAAATTCTGGAGATTCTTGCCGTTAAAAGGTCAGGGGTATACTATAAGACTAGTAGTTATTGTCTTTGTCTGCTAAGAAAATCTAGGGGAAAGAGAGAAAGAAAAAACTAGCGACGACAAGGGGAAACAAAAAGGTTTTTTTTAAATTTTAAAGCAGCTTATATTTTTTAATTTGGTATGAAAGCTTTAGCCTACCTGGTTCCCTTAATGTGTAGTAAACCAATTCGTTTATTGAATTAAAAATTTTTCTCTTTTTCTTGTCTATAACTGTGTATTATCTCAATCCACCTGTTCGCACTGTTCTAAAACGTATATTATCGATTTTTGTTTAACACAAAAAATGTATAGGGGTCTACGTGTAAACGACGCGAATTGATTGGATGCGCGAATGTTCAATTTTAACGTTTAAATTAAAAACTTGGCAATTATAAATCTGAATGAATAAAGAAAGTCGGACAATAGTATAGGCCTAGCACAAATGACAAGTAAAATTCGATGAAAATGTAATTTGTTAGAAGAAAAACATATACTCCCATTTGAATAAATAGAGTTCTGTGTTTGTGTGAGTAGCCAGATGAGTGTGTATGCTATTCATTTTAACTATCCACCTTATTCCTAGTAAACGGAAATAAATAAACTGGTATTTGGGCTGTGTGTGTGTGTCCTCAGTAGTGTTTACGTCAGGGGCCAGCGACTATACGATGAATAAGCGATGGCGATCGTCTTTTTTTTTGTATATAAAACGTATTGTCTGGCAACCGATCGGGTTGTAACTGAAAACCACTAAACATCCAGACAGAACTAATCGGCTGTCGGTAGGCGGTGAAACTGATACAGGTGATTATTATTAAAAGAACTACTTGCCGATAGCGAACATGACATCGCTAGTCCCTGCTATATGTTTGTCGTTCGAAAATACCCTATATCTCCTCTTGTATAAGGATTAGATAGCGGCTTATGATAATGATTTTCAAAAAAATAAAGTAGGGGATATAGTAAATACGATGGATTAGAATTTTTAACATCGAGAGAAGTTCTTATGCGAGATTAAAAGGGAAGAATATACAAGAAAATTACATGTTTCCATAACCTAGCTTGGGCGGATGTTGTTAGGCTGATTGTAATTGCGCTATTTCAGAGTACGTGTATTCAGTTTTGTTCACATTCGCAATAATGTGGGAGCCATTGAAACAGAATTTCGTTTGCAAATTCAACAACGAGATATAAGATAGGTAGATAACATAAAGATTCAACGTGAGTTATCCAATTTATTCTGGCCGCGCTTACATAACTTGCAGAGGAAGCAATCAAATAATTAAAGTTCAGCATATAGCATATTTAATCGAAACGCTAGCGATGCAAGCACCGGCGTTCGGGTTACTGCTCATTGGTCAATGACGAGGAATTCAAATGCGATTTCAGACGAGGGTCGTAATCCACTCAGAGAGGAATACGTTATTTAGGACTGGATATACAAACGCATTGAACCATAAGATACCTCCTACCGAGAAGAGCAGCGAACCAGTAGAGGCATATAGAAGTCGAAAAGAGAGAAAAGAAAAAAGCGTGGGAAAACCGAATGGCTTTTGATATTCCAGCCAAAGCACTATTCCCCACCTCCTGCAGTGCACGGGGCTTCGTTGTTCATCACATTTGGAGAGGTTGCTGACGAAGGGCTGATAAGAATGCTCATTTAGTTTTCGGATTTCATCAAACCCTTGAATAAAAAAGATGATTTTCTTTTTTTTTTTCTTTTTTTCAAGTGTAAGTCACTTTTTTTTTGTATACGTGGTTAAATAAGTTTTTTTTTTTTTAAATAAAATGAAACAGTTATGTTGTATATACCACGAAACTATATATGCATGTGCCGCTCCTTTACATACGTACGCAATCCTAGTTGTCTCCCAGGATGTGATTTATCATTGGTAAAAGGGTACACACGGTACATCGTTTTTCGTTGTGTAACAATCCATTTTTTTTTTCGCAATCAAAATTTATACAAGAAGATGATGCAAAACGAACTTTGATCGAGCCCTGTGCCGTTTTGCCCGTCGTATAATATTTTTTTTGAATCACTGGATCGTTTGAATTCGAACAAGCACAAAGCTATGCACGCCAGCGGAACACATATACCATCACACTGAAAGGGAATATATATATATATATTTAACGTTAACACGTTTATTGTGCCCTAGATGAGACCACTAAATAGAACGCAATGTATGGCTTTTTTTTTTACTAACGTGACGTCTGAAAGAAAACGGTGTTATCAACGTATAATGTTGGGGAAAGCAGCCTCAAAAGAGGGCACATGACGTCACGCATCATCGTAAAGGCCATTTGACATATTCATCAATGTGTATACAGCCTTACGACGAAATTTACTTCTACCTTCATGGCGTTCCAGTATTTTTTCTTTTCTACGCTGCTTCGCTTCCAGTTATGGAAGCTGGTTTGGACGATGTTCAGAGTCTCTTTGTCGGATAAGACAAGTGGGGCTCGTCTGGCTTTTGGAGAAAAAAAAAGAGAGCTCGGCGATAGTCTAGTAACGATACCGATGAAACATAACTTTTTTTTTTTTGTTCTGAAATTCTCTGTAGACCTGTTCCATGTCGACCAGAATAAAAGTAGGGGAGGGTGGGGCTATTTGGTACAATTTTTTTATTTTCTTCTCTCGTTTCTTTAATTTTTCAAATTTTGAC
The DNA here is from genome assembly GCA_013167095.2 of Daphnia sinensis. Taxonomy (NCBI): domain Eukaryota; kingdom Metazoa; phylum Arthropoda; class Branchiopoda; order Diplostraca; family Daphniidae; genus Daphnia; species Daphnia sinensis. The sequence continues at coordinate 1,720,836 of CM023190.1, forward strand.
ATCCGAAAACATGTAAAAGAAAGTTCAGATAACCAGCTTTCTCGTGCTATTTTTTTATTTGATCTACGTTAAAGATTTCATATCGAAATCAACGTTCAAACACGAAAAAAAAAAATGTGTCTACATGCCCCCTAACAGGGCAAGTTGGCAGTGGTGGTGGGGTAAGTTGGCCCCATGTATTTCAAATGGGAATTTCAGTCAAAAATTGATGCTGTAAACAAACTAGAATAACATTACAATAAATGAAAATTTTGTAGTTATTTCAGCGTGGGAAACTCAGAAATGAGTTTTGATAGCTTACATAAAGATTAATAGCGTTAAATCCAAAAAATAAAAAAATACTATACACATGCATGTATGATTCATATGCCAACATGCCCCATGTTGAAATTTGCCAACTTGCCCCGACCCAGGCTGTATTCAAATTACGAAGATTATTACTAATTTATAATTGATTAAAACAAATCCATTGTTACAGTTCAATAGAGGAGAAAATTTTCTATAATACTCATATTTTTTGAAAATTATATGCGTATCAGGTAATGATATAATAGATAAATATCGAGCGCGCAACTATTGTGAATTTGATGCAAAAAATTTCATTAATTTCTATTTCCTAAACTATTTGCGATAAAGCTTTGAAATTTCGCACAAAGGTGCGCACGATAAACATCTTTGACCACGAATTATTTCAATAAAATCGCTTGCACACAATTCTTTTAAATTAAGAATTGCAAACTTGCCCTCCTACCAACTAGCCCCACTCTCCCCTACCTAGACTATGAAATACGAAGAAGAAAAAAAGCCATCCGGAATGAAAACAAAAGAAGAAAAAAAAATGCGCGAATGGCATTGCCATTAGCCGGATTGCATTTCTGATGCGCTCTTAAGATATGTATGTTAACTTCTCAGGTCTTTTCAATTACATTTTTTTTTCTCAAATTAAAAGTCAAGGATGTTGCCATCAAAAATCGGAGGAATTCTGAAGAGCGTGCCTAGCCTCAATTGAAGTGGAGACTCCGCTGCGTTTATCAAGGTAAATAAATAAATGTATATTTATTTCCATTTGGCAAGAGTTTAATGCTTGTGATTTTTGCGTCTGATCAAAGATACTGACACCATATGGCGTTTGACTTTGTACACTGCGAGTGCAGTCAGATTTTTATGATGCTTTAGAAAATGATGATTTCAAGTTTATGCATAAGAGTTGGCGTTCCCAGACGTGCGTGTGTTGTCTTGATATTTACGGCTTGTTGGACTGCTGTGATGTTGGCGATCATTGGTACGATGAGGGTGTCACAACGGTCCAACTTGAAAACAAAAAAAAAACAATTATCTGCGACCCTGTGAATAAAGGCCGATAGCAACCTGATTAAGTCCATCTCACACATGGCTTGAAATCATGAATGGTTCGTTCGAACATTGTTTGTTTTAATGCAATCCATTCTTAGAAATTTGTGGATGGAATCCTGTCAATATGTGACTTGTCTCCGGCTAGTGAATAGCTTTTAACGAAGATCGGTACCCTTTTGCGTTTACGTGGCGTAGAAAATGAAAAGAAAAAAAAAATAATAATTTGTTTTAAGTGCGCAAAGTCTTTTGGAACACGCTTGTCTGTCCTCATGTTTTCTTATACGCTTTTATATACACGAAAACGAAATCTTATATACCGCGCGACTCCTCTATTTAACATTTAAGTTAGTTTTTTTTTTTCCTTTCCTCCACGATAGGATATACTATATGGGAAAGGGGTTTTTATTCAACTTTCTTATGGTTCGAATTTCTTTATTTTTATTTTTATCGTCAGAAAATTCAAATGAAACTCAGCGTGCTCAATGGAGAAAAACTTGTAACAAGCAATTTTGTTACATGCTGCCATGACAATCGTCTATTTTGGTGTTCCCAGATGCATCATTTTCGAAGGGATCGTGTCTGGGTTGTTTTTTTAATTTTTTTTATTTTAAACAATAGTTTGGAGTGCGCAAAAAAATCAAAAATCAAAAAAGATTAGAATTCTGGGCCACACTTGTAAGCGGCTCCTGATCGGCTTAGACTGACTTCGTGACGAAATCAGATTAGGACCTGGTTGAGTGCAGAGTCCAATCTTGGTACTAAGCGGCACCCTTTTTTTTTTTTCTTCAAAAATTTTTTTTTGGTGATCCCCTAGAAGAAAAAAGAATTTCAGAAAACGAGCCAGAGGCATAAAGCTGACCCGATCGATTTAATACGCTGCTCATTCATCATATCTCAGTCATCTCTTTTCCTTGAAAAGTTAAATAGAGGAATTTTTTATTCGATCAAGCAATAATATTTTAACTTTCATCTCAAAAATCCCATGCAACCCTTTCGATGATGTTATGCATGTTGTTATTAATCGTGAAGTGAACTTTAGAGTTTTACAGTTTGTGTGTGCAAATGCCATTCCACAGAGTTGCGGAACCTTTGTGAATAAGATTTAACAAATCCGCGTTAGTTGCCGAACCGTTTCCCTTTGTGTACTATACACATCAAAGCAAGCCAATAGCGCATTTGTCGTTCAAAATATAGTGTAGTTGAACGAAAGAAGAAGAAAAATAAAATTAAATATCATGTTGGACAGTTGTTGCATGCTCGACTTCGTTATTATTGACGTCTAGTCTTAATAAAACTGAGCGTGTATTGCAGAAATTTGAGAACCAACAACTGAAAGAACAGGAATAATAAAGTAGGTAGTACGCGGAGAGACGTTGAAAACCAGCAAAGGGCAAAGCAAAAGAAATGATTACGGAGTAGAGAGTGCGCGCGATGAAATTTGACTTTTTGTTCTCGTGATTAACTATTAAATGCAGAGTTCTGAACCATTCCAGGAAAATCATGGAATTTTTTTTTTTTTAAGGGGGAGCCGGTTTTTTTTTTTAGACAACGAGCGGTTTCTTTGTCCACAGCTGACGGGTCATTTGTCAAATGCTGCGACAGTCAGCTACCGTTCATTGACAACCAATCCTCGAAGGAAGGAAAGAAGGTCCGAAACTGTAAATTTGCTAGGTTAAAAGAACAACAAACTTTATAAAGAAAAAACGGATGAAAGAGAAAAGATTTGAAGTTTCTATATTCAAAAATGTCGTGAAGACGACGCACATATATCCTCGTATTTTTCTTCTAGTACTTCTTGTGCTTTCGAAATAACTCCGAAGCACGGCTTACCTGACAGACGGCAAGGCCTAAAAACTAAATGTTAAGCGACCGTGATTTTAAACGCCATTTGACCGATTTTTGAAGAAGATCTGCACGATCGTTAGTTTGGTTTCCAGCAATCCGTTTAGATATATCACAGCACCATCTATTGACGATGCTACATCCATTGCTAACGGCCATCCCTTCCACGGCGGAATAACTAACGGTTGTGTCCACTGTCTTGTATTTTTAAATAACACGTTTTAAACAACTCGTTTGATCACCACCCTAAAAGTACAACAGTAACAACACCAAGTACTAAATTTACAAGAAAAATTAGCAGCCGTTTATTCCCTAACTACTAATTCACTAAAGCTTAAAGTAATGGTCGTTTGGTTGATAACGTAATGGGGACACTTGTTTGTATGTTTATTCTTATTGACTTTAGCAGACACAGAAAATGATGTTTCATCATCCATCCCAACACAGCAAAATCTGTATTAGTAAAATACGGGCTGTTGGATTTGACAAACGAAATGTTGTCGTTATGCTATATGTGAATTCATAGTGAAAAGCATATTTCGATGCACGTACACGCTGGTAAATGCTTTGTGTTAAAATGCGTGAATACGCAATGTCAGTCAGAACTGCGTACAGTACATAAGAACGAAACACTTCAGCAGAAAGCTCATTTCAATTTAGGCTGCCGTCGAATTATATAGAAGATTTCCCTACAAAGACCAAAAGGTTATTTAAATATGCAACGTAACGTATACATAGAGTTCCGCCCTAAAAAGGGTGGCACCTTTACAAACCCACGGTATTCGGAATAAGTTTCCCGAAAGGGATTCTTCTGTGCTTTTCGGCCTCTACCTGATAAAAAGAATCTTCGTTGCTTCCTATTTCTTTCGCTAGATGGCTGTTGTGCCCTCCGAAAAAAATTTAGTTAGTCACCGCGAGAGGCGCGCGTATGCAGTTAAGAAGAGAAAACCATAAACCATAATAGGTGGTGAGTTTGGTTCTTTTGTTATGTTGCCTCTAAATGAGCAATAATTTCTTATTTCTATAAGAAAGTAAGGGAGACTTTCGCGTAAAAAATTGTTTTATCGTTTTCTTTGCTTCATTATATTTCACTGTACAAGATGTTTAAATGTTTTATTTTCTTCCCCAAGACGCCAAGAGTTTTGGGTAGCTGATGGGAAAATAGTTTTGAAACATGGCGGAAAGGTGTCTTTAGGTGAGGTGGGCTTAGGAATGCGTCGTAATCCAGGATTTTAGCCGTTGATGAGATGTTCTCTATCTATTTCTGTTCATTCAGGTAATCAGTTTTCAATCCTGACTTCAACCTCTGAATATAGTTAAAGGGAATGGAAATATAATGACGAATTTGTTTGTGGTGAATTTCCCAATTGAATTCCCGTTTTTGAAGTAAAGGCAGGTAGGTGTTATATAGTTGTGAACTGGTTTGTTTGGTATCTCGAAGGCATGTTTTTCTCTGTCTTAAGAATCTTTAAATCAGATACTTAACTATGACTCATTGATATCTGAAATTTGCTTTGCAATTTTCAATTATAATATTGTGTACTCTCCTTAGTCGAGAATGACAAGATTGCTGGATACATCCATATATCCAGTCTGTCAGCAATGTTAAACCTCTTCATCTGATAGAACTTACAGTTAGTCATTTAGACCTTTTCAATGATATATTTATGTTTTAGGTACATCTGCACCATCAATTAACCTACTGTTGGATTTTTGGAATTTGGAGTGAGTTCTGTATGAAGACGGGACATAGGATCATAACACAAGGAACCAGAAAGTTTAGCAAGATAAAAACATTCAGTCAACAAGGTGAATTGGTTTTCTTCTGTATGTGTTTCGAAATCATGAGCCCTTAATTGTGTTGCTGTGAACATATTATTTAGTTGAAAATCCATTCGTTTTTACATGGGGCAATGCTAATGCTTTATACCTGAAAAATCTTTGCCAGTAGCCGTTAGCTTCGTGAAATGTGATCATTCTCTTTAATGCCGACTTTTTCGATGCTTTTATCTCAAACCAATAAGGGGACTTTCAAGTCATGCACCATGATCTGTAGCATGAAAGTCATTATTAGCCAACCACATTCATCTCTTATTTGCTTATAATTTAGTAGGTGTCCCACTTTATAAATCCTTGGAATGATTGACAAAAAAGCAGTTGGCCAACCTCTTGTTCATCAAGCTGCTTTTAAATTTACGTCCATGCTTTTTCACGTGCTTTAAAAGCAAGTTGCAAAATGTTCTTACATCGTTCGACTGGGGATAAACCACGATAAACATAAGGTAAATGTCGCAAGTACTAAGCATGCAAGGTTTTCATCAGGCTCATAATTTTTCCCTCTCTTTTTAATGTACGTAGATCTTATTTCTTGGACTTCAGGATATTCATAAAGCTTTAGATGCCTGCAGTCTATGAATCAAAAAATGTTTCACACTTCAGAAACGTGTTTAACAAATCTTGCCGGAAATGTTTTGCTGGTGAAGATCATTTCTGCTATTGAATGCGACACTATGAAAAACGGAGCACGTTAATGTGTTTCGGAGGTGGTGTGCATTGCATCAGATGTGAGATTCATTTGAAATTTAAAACTGAAATCAAACGTACGTCTGGGGACCGGAAATCTGCTTGAGAATATTGCAGGTCCATCCTTGTAAATAACCCCAATCGTCCAAATTTACATGGAGGGTTGGATACCCATGCAAGGTATTATCTATTTATGTGAATTCCATGCAGATTTTCACACTATCTGAATCATCAATTGCCCTAGGTCAGCTGTACGTAGGTCGGTTGGCGTGCAGACCTGCCAAAAGAAATGCGCAAAAGACCAATGAAGATTTTGATCTACTAAATCAAATAGCTCATCATATGGAAGTAGAACATTTTTCCCAGCCACGAACTGGTGTTTCCCCTAAAAACTGTCATGGTGTTTGAAGCTCAAGATTTTGTTCGAATTGGCCAACGAATTCCCAGGTTGGGTGTAAAGGGAAATTCGTTGTCCAACGCCATAAGAGACGAAAACCGCCAACCACTGGATACATATAGTTGGTCCAAACTGTGCTTGCTGTGCAGTCGAATCTTGCAAGTAAACAGGTTAACTTGGAATGTTACCGACTGATACGGGGCAAAGATTCGTTATCTGACTAAGGAAGCATTGAGGAAGCCAATCTGAGAAGTTTAAAAAAAAAGTAACTTGGTGAAAAAAATTTTTTGGTGAAGTTACAACATGGAACGTTGGACACTCTTTACATCTTGATTTGGTGATGGAAAACGGAAGTTTTAACAGCGTGGATATCATCACGTTGTTGGATCCACCATCTTTGCGGATAGACTCGAACATTCACGCAAACGGGGATTTAGCCGCGTACGCTGCTCATGTACAGAAGATCAATACGATTGATCTTTCTAATTCCCCCAAAACCATTGAACACACACCAATAACCAATCGATCCCTGTTAACGTGCAAATGCCCTTTCAAGTTGAAATGAATCCTAAACGGATGCTACCTGACTATCTCAATGTCTAGAGAATTGCTCATTTCGACAGCTTGTCCATTCGAAATGGATCGTTATTGCTTGATCAATCCTCGGAAAACAATCCTGACCTTGCTTTAATATCATTCAGGTACTCATATCTTTGTTGAATACTCGCTGTGATTAGGAATGCGACATGGGATCCCCCGACACTAGTCCCTAACCACTCCGCGACACCAGCGCCCCCCCCCCCCTCATGAAATCCGTTCAATCACCAACACCAGCCCTCCCCCCCCCCTTCTTTTTAATTCGGTCAAGTGGAAAATGTTTCTTTATGTGGAGAATTGTCAATAAGTTTTACATAAACTTTGAAAAACTTGTCTATGTATACCTTTGAGTGCACACTTTGTAGCTTCCTATAACCTCTGCATTTTTTTCGTTAAAGAATTGGACTACTAATGAGGGCAACTTTAATTGCATACATTCCTTGTATGTGCCAGTTTGTCATATTTTTTCGCAAGCACAATTTCATAAATTTCCATTTTAGCTCATTTGGGTATCGGACCCTAAACTGTTAGCGTGCATTGCCGATGCTCAACCGTTGAGCCATGAGTAACGTTACAATTGTCACTAAATCGAAAAGATAATATTTTTAAGGCAATTTTTATTGGCGCGTAAAACTATATGCTAACCTAAATACACTACCGTCAAGTGTCATAGCTCTGTGGTAGAGTATTGGCGTAAGGATTCAATGGTTTTGGGTTCAAGCCCCGACTGGAGTTTTACAAGCAGAATCAAACAGACAAATATGCTACGGACATGTCAAAAAAAAATTTGTTCTGAAAAAGTCTAAGCCCAAACCAAATTCATTGAACAAAAATGAAACGAAAAAATAGACAAGGTTATAATATGACTCATGGCTCAGTGGTAGAGCATCGGTATAGGGCGCCGAAACTTTAAGGTTCAAACCTCAAAAGAGTCGAATAAATTTCTACAAAAACAGTTGTATCTACGTGGTATACATGATGAAGTTGAATTTAGGTTGTCAATGGTTAAACTCCGTTGCAAAATGTTTAAATGAAACATTACGCACTATGACCGAAAATCAACTATTTATTAAAAAATATTATAATATGTAATACTATTCTTTGCCAAAATATCCGTCCCGTTACTTCGTAACGGGGAAGTTTCTCGACTCGACTGGCAGACGTGGAATGTTGGAAGCCCAGGACATCGGGAACCACCGTGACTGGGAATCGAACCAGGAGCCTTCGAGTTGGTAGGCAGGTACGATAACTTCCTGGCAACCCCCCCTATTATCCCCCCCAATGATATTTGGTAGTCTATTGACTACTTGGCACAGTTACCTGAATGTGATGAAGTCTTAGTTTTCATCAAAGTATCTGTAGTAGCTCAGTGGTAGAGCATGAGTCTGCGATACTGTATATCTTGGGTTCGAATCCCAGGCAGGTAACATTAATGGGAATCATTGCATATCATGGAAGAAGAAAGTTAAAACAATAAATTGAAGACAAGAATTTTTAAATAAAAGAATTGATTATTGTCCCACCTCCACCCACAATTCCTCCACTGTTTTACACACAAGACATACAGTACATACATATACATTATACAATTATAGTTAACCCGTTGGCTGCCAGGCCATGCAACCCGTAGGTTGCGTTTCTACATTTCCTACGCGCCACTCTGAAGGAGTGCGCCGGGACTTGTCCAAAGACAAGTCCGGGCCGACAAGTTCAAGGAGACCATTACGGGAATGCACACCCCTGGTCTCTATGAACTTGTCAACAAAGGGAGTCCCTATCGGGTGCATTGCCTAAGGCGCACGAAGGCGAATCTTGGGCAGTTGCGACTGTCCCACCCCATGGCAAATACGCCATGGAGCAGAACAGCGCGGCCCGTCCCTATAAGCTAAAAAAAGGGGAGAAAACGTGGTGGCAGCCAACGGGTTAACTCGTACACACATAACACAATACAACGATACCGCGACGATGACGGCGACGACGGGGCGACCACGAGGCGACGGGCGAGGCGATGACAGGGCGACGGGCGGGGCGATAATGGGGCGACGGGTGAGGCGATGACGGGCGAGATGATGACGGACAAAAAACGGGCAAAACTCAAAATTTAGCTTTTCAATTTTTCGACGGGGCAAAAGAAGATGGCATAGTTCTAAATAAAAGATGTCAAGAAAATGTATCACTACATAATAAATGTAAGATTGTTGATGCAATTTTAATGAAGAAGGCAATTTACCTACATCTGTTGTCCAAAGACTGCGAAAACTGTATGGTTATCCATCTTGCTGAAGAAGGTGAGGGATTGAATATTCTATGATGAGATATTGAATTTTTCAATAAGAAATACTAGACAAGATAAAAACTTAAAATACCAAGGGATTGGTTTTGATGTCCATGTCTATGTCTGCTGGTTGGTGGTTATTTCTCGTTGATGACAAAACAAAGAGGAACATGATGCACTTTTCCGATAAAAACTGAATTTGATGACTAGGCAAAGGGTAGTAGAATGAGACAGTGATGTTTTTGATCCTAAGAATTCACATCGTTGTTGACCTTCCTCCCAGTTAGCATCCTTTGTTGTAAGTATCCCAAGCAAGATCTAAAGGCAGAATCATACCATGTTGGTGTACTAATGGCCAACATAAATACTTCATGGTACAAGTAAATACTTCTCAATGAGCAACAGAATAGCATGACGGAATGCTGAGGTCAAAATTTGTTGACAGGTTTATCTGCTGTGACTGTTTGGACTTGGCAGCTTGCATGGCTTAGAAGATTACCCGTCACACAAAAAATGAACTGTTTGGTGTGTGTTACTTCAAAAACTACCAGAGAATACAACACTGGATTCATTAGTTTTATAATCCACTGAATATAACATATTTAAAAGAAACTTTGAAGCACAGGTTTCACTGCTCACATCACTGTCACAAGTAAAATCACAAACAATTCCGCAGTTTGTCCAGTCCGCAGTCCGCGGTCCCACTTTTTTCTGGCCCTTCAGCTTCAGGTGATCAGGTCTTGTCGTCGTGCTCGGGATTGTATTGTCGGGCTTAATTTTTAAGTGTCTAAATTACGATGTGGGAGTCTGAGGGTTCAAGCAAGTTTTTGTTTTGTATTCAATCAGTTCTAAGTGTTATTAATTATCTCTGACAAGTTAAATTACCTCTTTCTCTTGTAATGCTGCTGGATTTTGGTGGACAAAAGCTTTTACCCATACAAAATAAGAAGATTCAATAAAAATACACGTAGCACCAGAAATCAATTGGTGGCTGTATAATATGATTCAAAAGCAGGAGAAATGGTATACGTACCATAATTTCAGTTTATGCCTGTGGGCTGTTTGTGTCGATAACGACACAAATCCCCGTCACCGAAACCGAAAAACCCATTCGCCTCACAATCGTGAACCCCTACGTCAACAAGCACAACCACGACGTAGAGCGTACAAAACAACCTCCCACAACCGCATCGAACCACCCGGCCCTATCGGGAACTTCCGAACGAAGTGAGGGCTCCTATCAGTCTATCTTGTTCAGACGTACTATGCACATTTCGTGATTAACTTCTCCGATAACAATGAAACCGCCACCCTATTCAATTGGACTGTGCAGTATCGTATCCTTTTGTTTCGTAATATTACAATATTTTTCGTGACATTACTCAAGTCGGACCTTCGTTTAGGTGTGGCAAAGCTTCTGTTTTCACATCGACATCATTTCCAGCCAGAAGTTGGTCGATGGAGCATTCCCTGGCGTTATAACTAAGACCGATTGCGGTTAAATTTCATGCAACATTAGCTCTAAGCTAAAAAAGATGTTTATCGAAACTATTTCCATTTCGAATAAAATCAATTTGCAGAGAAAGACCTTGATGGGCAGACCTTGCCAATCTTTAGAAAGAATAAAAAAGCGTGTTAACACGTAGAATTGATTCCTTGTATTCGGTGATGACTATGAATACGTTACTTGAATTTACGATCAGATGACGTGAAATTTGGGTATAGAATTCGCGGGCAGTGGTTATGGAATGTTTTAATCGACCTCTTCGATGGTTGGGCCTGATCCAGCACCAGGAGCAGGACCTGGGGCAGCTCCAGCACCACCAGGGAAGCCAGGGGGAGCTCCTCCAGCTCCTTGGTAAAGCTTAGTGACGATTGGATTGCATACTCGTTCAATTTCCTTCTGCTTATGTTCGAACTCTTCTTTGTCAGCCAGCTGGTTGGCATCCAACCACTTGATGATCTCGTTGCACTTGTCCAAGATAGTCGTCTTGTCAGCATCGGACAATTTGTCCTTGAATTTTTCATCTTCAACAGTGGACTTCATGTTGAAGCAATACGACTCTAACGCATTCTTGCCAGATACGCGTTCGCGCTGCTTTTCATCTTCAGAACGATAACGCTCGGCATCCGACACCTATTCATTAAATTTATCAATAGAATGCAAGACTAGACTCGGAAGAAAATTTTCAGTACCATTTTTTCGATTTCTTCCTTGGACAATCGACCTTTGTCATTGGTGATGGTAATTTTGTTCTCGCGACCAGTCGACTTATCGGCAGCAGACACATTCAAAATACCGTTGCTGTTGAAAAAATTAATATTACTCGACTGTTTAATCTTTCCTTAAATTTTTAAAACTGCTTACGCGTCAATATCGAAGGTAACTTCAATTTGAGGAACACCACGCGGAGCAGGAGGAATACCAGTGAGTTCGAATTTTCCCAAAAGGTTGTTATCCTTTGTCTACCAATGCAATTTTCTGCGGTCAGTAACATTTCTCTATTTTCAAGAAGTATAAAATATTCACCATAGCACGCTCTCCTTCGTAGACTTGAATCAATACTCCAGGTTGGTTGTCAGAGTAAGTGGTGAAAGTTTGGGTTTGCTTGGTTGGAATGGTAGTATTACGCTTGATGAGTGCAGTCATGACACCTCCAGCTGTTTCAATGCCCAAGGAGAGAGGGGCAACATCCAGCAGAAGTAGATCTTGGACAGCTTCCGATTTGTCACCCTAATGAACAATGTGAGAATGACGGAAGAATGGGATTTTATGTTTCTTTCAACTCACTTGAAGAATAGCTGCCTGAACAGCGGCGCCATATGCTACAGCTTCATCAGGATTGATAGACTTGTTGAGTTCTTTCCCGTTGAAGAAATCTTGCAACAACTTTTGGACTTTCGGAATCCTTGTTGAACCACCAACAAGAACAATATCCTGAATCTGGGTCTTATCCATTTTGGCATCGCGGATAGCTTTCTCGACAGGTTCCATAGTAGAGCGGAAGAGATCGGCATTCAACTCCTCGAAGCGAGCCCTCGTGATGCTAAATATGAATCGTTACTTAAAATGAACTGCCAAATGAACAATAATATGTATACCTGGTGTAGAAATCGATACCCTCGAAAAGAGAATCAATCTCAATGCTAGCTTGGGCAGATGAAGACAATGTACGCTTAGCACGCTCGCATGCTGTTCGAAGGCGACGCAGGGCACGCTTGTTTGTAGCCATATCCTTCTTGTATTTCCGTTTGAACTCTTGAACAAAGTGATTCACCATGCGGTTGTCAAAATCTTCTCCTCCCAAGTGAGTGTCACCAGCAGTGGACTTGACTTCGAAAATGCCATCTTCAATTGTTAAGATTGAAACATCAAAGGTTCCACCACCAAGATCAAAGATAAGCACATTTCGCTCTCCTCCAACCTATTTAAATGAAATTTTTTTTAAATCATTACATTATCAATTTACATAGGGATTCTATACCTTTTTATCTAATCCATAAGCAATGGCAGCAGCAGTAGGCTCATTAATGATACGAAGAACATTTAGACCAGCAATTGTTCCTGCATCTTTAGTGGCTTGTCGTTGGGAATCATTAAAATAGGCAGGGACGGTTACAACAGCATTACTAACAGTTTTGCCTAGGTAAGCTTCGGCAGTTTCTTTCATTTTGAGCAACACCATGGAGGAGATTTCTTCTGGGAAGAAGGTTTTTGTTTCATTCTTGTAATCGACCTGGATCTTTGGTTTGCCTCCATCACTAACTACTTCAAATGGCCAATGTTTCATGTCAGCTTGGACAACAGAGTCTTCAAATCGGCGTCCGATCAATCGTTTGGCATCAAATACTGTGTTGGTAGGATTCATTGCGACTTGGTTCTTGGCGGCATCACCGATGAGACGTTCGGTGTCGGTAAATGCCACGTAAGATGGTGTAGTTCGATTACCCTGATCGTTGGCGATGATTTCTACCTTACCATGCTGGAAAACACCAACACAGGAGTAAGTTGTACCCAAATCAATACCCACAGCTGGAGTCTTGGCGGCCATTGTGTTCTGTAGAATTGACACACAGCATTAGAGGCAAAACCCAACTTTTTACATTATTCAACAGTGAGATTCAAAAATTTCCTCAGACATGGGTTAAGACACACGCTAATCATCAGATTGCTCTTCTGGTGCGAACCGCGAATGGTATAACCCAAATTACATCATAGGAAATGCTACGCTAGGATATGGATAGGAAGGTTCTAGAATACGTTCCGCCTGCCCACGTGCAGGTCGGCACTTAATCTGAGTTTTAATAACTCAGAAACTAATGAAAGGAAGCTCTATTAAGGATTTAGAGTAAGGGATCTACATTCCCCTACTCAGAAATATAAGTTTTTGTGAAAAAATTACTTACCAAAGAAATAAATGACTTATGACGCGGAAAAAATGTGTACAATTATTTCAGACACCGTCCGTGCAGCGTGGCGTCCCGTCAAGAAAGACCGAATGATGCCAGTAGCACTCACAAGGGAAACTCAGTCGGCTGTAACTCTTTTCCAGAATGTTCTTAAGCAGAAATTCTGTCAATAAATATAGATGCCCAACTGCATCTACAACAGCCAGTTAAAACGCCATCTGGCGTAGAAAAATTTGGCTTACTTCCTTAAACATAACTTGGTTACTTTCATTGCACGTCATGCACTTAGCATATGACTATAGTCTACTGATTCGTTTAACTAAAAACGAAAAAGTATTTGAAAAATTATTAATGTTGAAGACTTTGGACTCGTTACAGAAGAACCAACAGTTGACAAATTTATTTTTACTTTTTGCCGCATGGAAAAAATCTACACTGGCTGAACGTTAAAGTGCTTTTTGTGGTGCAGAGGGTGGTGCCGGTCTACTTTTAGTTTATGACAATGATGCCATTTCCTTTTTACAGTCAGCCGTCAGGCGTAATTTTGTAACCTTCATGATTTCATGCTATTCAAGGCTAGTTGCGGAAAACTATCACATCCTATTTCATTATTTACACTGCATATGACAGCTTCATAACTGCTCCAAATTCATTTACTTAAAAAGTTGTTCAAATGTATGAATTGTGAGTATGAGCTGGTAATGGTAACTCGGTAAGGTTGTACGAGTATGAAGTATCAAGTATTCATGTTGTATGACTGATTCTGATAGGAATCGTGACGTCACTTGCAAGTTGCAACGCTGGACGAAGTTGATGCATGAAGCAATATGCAGTTATGCACCTACAAATAAAAAAAACGCTTAAAGAGAAACAAACGTGCACATTTTGAAAATTTAGCAAAACCTCAGGGTAATCATTTATTATTTTTTTCATTTTTCTTTGCTTTGTCGAATCACATTGTTAAATTTGGTCCCTTTAATATTAAACTAAGGGATGCTCTGGTGTCGAACAAGTTTCATGTGAAGTTCAAGCAAAAAAGAAAATAGTTAAATTTTAATAAGAATTGAATCAGACATTTAAAATGATGACCTGAAGCCATTCTCTTTTACTCTGCATAACTGTTGCCAAAAATTTTTTATTTGAGGCTATTCTAATGCCTTCTTTTTAATTGGTACTGCATCTAAAGCATTGCGACATAACATGGCTCCATTGTGATTACCTAACTGACGTTATATTGTTATTACCATAGCATCAGATGCCTCAGTCATTGTGATAAGATAAACATTCTTTAGTACAAGTTTTCCTTTTTCTCTTATGAATACAGAAGATTAACATGTCTGCATCATCATGTTCCTAAAGATAATACATTTGATAAATTAAAGATGGTTCGGCATATATTTATTCCTGGTGGTGAGTATCTGTCTTGTATCAACATGCAGTAGCCTTTACAAAACCATATTTTGTGGAATAGTGGGGAAAAAAAGAAGAAAATTTGGGAAATGGCTTCATAAAAAAGGTACAACAGCATGCCTCAATCTAGTAAAGTTGTTGAAGAACAGAGAAAATGAACATATTTAAGGGAAAAGGAACTATAAAATTAATAAAACCGTCAAAACGTTTGTTCGTGAACTTCAAAGTCGCTACATGCAAGACTCAACGTAATTTCCCGGGAAAAGACCAGTAATGCCATCCAAAATTCCTTCCCACCATCCATCGTCATTTTTACGTAAGACATAGATGATTGAATTTTCTTGGAAACTTAGTTCATCTTCCTTGTCAGCGTAGTAATCATAGACAGCCACAACTGAAAAATGGACGTCAACTTAGAAAATACAATAAGTATAATTTAAAGCTTTAAGATACCTTTATCTATATAGTCTTTTGGTACCCAACCCGGTAGGTCTGCATCTACTGGCATCAGAACTCTACGTCGATTGCTTGTTCCATTATCAGAAGGTTCCTCAATAGGAAGGGGAGGCGGTGGAGGCGACATACTTCTTACTCGACCAGAACTTTCAGTGTTATTCATAAGAGTTCCATAATTTGACGGTGGAGGTAAAGGCATTTGCTCCACGTTAACATTCATCATTCCAGGGGAGGGTGGCGCTAGATAAATAAAAATGGTCAAATTGATAATGCCGTCATAGATTAGAAAAGAATGATTTACGTGGATTTGAGTAGGATCGCTGACGTTCGAGGCCTGAGGCATAAGTTGCGGAACCAGGTGCGTAAATGGCTGATGTTTGGCCGTGAGGAAGAGGGTGAACCATGCCAATTTGTGGAGTTTGTTGGATCATCTGGGGTGCGTTGTACGGAGACTGGTGCATAGTGCTAGACGTAGAGGCATGAGACATAGGAAGTGTACCATACCCAGTGCTATTCCTTTCGCGACGGGAATGGCCCAAAGGGTAATTGGGAGCATAATTGGATGGAACCTTTGACGGAATCATTAAACAATATTTAGAAAAATATTGTTATAGCTCGTAGGGATGTTACGTGACTTTACGTACTTGTGGCGGGGCGACGGCAGGCGGAGTCCGATATTCCCTTGATCCTTTAGATAGGCTTCCTGTTCCTACAGCGCGCGCCATGGGTGGAGTTGGCGGTTTACTTGTTGGGGCAGGAGGTACTGGGCTGTGTCCTCTCAGAGTTCCAGTCATCATTGGTGCACCAAGAGTGCCCATTCCTGCTAAACTGCTACTACTACCTTGACTGCTTGCTCTCTTTTGACGAGGTACTTCATTATGAACTCTAACTCCATGACCAATTTCGTCCAAAGCTAATAACAATGGTAATGTTACTTTCTAATAATATTGTTACATCTAAAAGTGTTTTGATACCAGCATAGTCAATTGGTCTTCTGACATATTTGATGGGTCTTTCTTGGTTGGCTGGGGCAAGGATTTTATACTGTCTTGATGATGACTTATTAGTTGTTAGAACACCAATCTCTCTCCTAGCAACCTTTTCTTTGTGAATCATAACCATTTGATCTATGTGATTAATTTGACTCTCCATTTCAGCCATTTGGGTGGCTTGCAAATCCAGCATTTGAAGAAATCCAAAGGCTAATGTATTGATTTGATATGCCACAGAAGCCAGGGATTGTGTGCTAGAAATGTTATTTTAGGAAAATTTATTGTAAATACTGAATTTTGTTTGCTTTGTATACATTATTATTTTTGCTTCATGTCCTGAAATAAATTTGATTCATATGCTTACGTGTAATTTTTTGTTTCCTCTAGGGCTACTCTCTTGTCCTGGGCTTGAGTATAGTTTCCTTCACAATAATCGGCTACCTATTAAAAGCACGAAAAACGAAACTTTTACAAACGAAACGTAAAATCAACTGAGATGTCATTACCTTCTCCAAGTTGGTCTGGCTCTCGAGCAGGCTATTGCGACCTTCTGGTATGTCAATCGTCATCAGCGTGACAAGGTCAGCCATTTTTGGAAATACTTTCAATCTTAATATGAAACAATCTATAAAAACGTGAAGTGCAAAACGAGTGCAAAACTGAACAACCCTTCAGCAACTTGGCAGAAATAAAAACCAATGTGGGCGTCGTGAAAGAACCACTCCTTGCCTCTAAGTTAACTAAATATCTAATCGACGCCCGTCGATTAGGTAGTCCGTTCTACATCTTTGTAATAATGGCCGATAGGTGGCATTACAGGTTTACGATTATTTTGTTTGTTAAATGGAAACACCAGATGTCGTGGAACACTATTGCCTGACGCGATCAAGGGGATAGGGGTGTTCCAATCTAGAAGCGTGCAGCCGGCGAGCAACATTTCAGATCGAATAGTCGAGAAACGAGAAGTTTAAACAAAACCTAAATACTTTAGGTTTCGGAATCTCGTGATCACGTTGCTTGACACGTAGTCAACAGTGTTATCGTGAACCACACAGTGTTATAACTAAACCTTGGTTTGCAAGAAGAGTTTTGTTAAGTGCGTATTTTTGAACACTGGGAAGACGCATTACACAGCGTGAATTTGGAAAATGTCACTCGATTTAATATCAAGTCTCGATACTCGGTTTTTCGCAGATGAAATCAGCTCCCCACACATCCCTTTCGGTAAGCACAGAATCTGCATTATCTTCTATTCGATCCTGAGTTTTAAAAAATAATAAGCTGTTGAAAACCTAGAGGTTGAACAATGGGGTGAGAAGACATTAAGGGGCGTTTTCTCGTCACGTCAGAATTTCACCTGTTTACCAATTAATAATGAGTACAAGAATTTATTTAGCATGTATGCATTAACAGTTGGGTAGCAGACTCAACGCATTTCGTGTAAAAGAGGACGCACAGCATTCAGAACAATGTGCAAATAATTTTTTTGCCCGCTACCCTTCCTCGTGAAAGATCCTTTGTGTTGAAACAAGATCTGATCAACAAAGTGCTTGCAATTTAAAGAAAAGGTATTTGCCTGACTCGTAACGTAAAGTTTTACACTTGAAGGGCCAGCGACTTCCGTCAATGAAAATATCTTTTTTCTCGTTCGAAAATCTTTTGTCTCCTCGTGCAATGCCACGAGGTAATAGAACTCAAGGTACGTGCAATAGGGAAGTTGATAAAAGCAAGTTATCAAAACCGCCTCCAGCTGGCATGGGGGAGCCACAGCCCACAGTCTGTTTTCAAGCCTGTCGTCGTGTATGAAATGGAGTTTCTTTTACGCACAAGCTTGGCCTTGGCCTTGAAATAGGGAAATTATTAAAGTCTACTTTCCTCTTTATTGGTTGTCTGGGTGGGAAGTAAACAAATATGGCGGTTCTTCTCTCAATGACATTCGTGTCAAAACACTTGTAATCAAGTATTTGGGTCTGTAATGTAGGACAACGACGGGCAATCGCAAACGAAAGCGAAAGTAAAAAATTCAAACGATTTAAAGCAAAATTAACTTAACGATCATTATATTTCTACAATTTCTTGCGTTGATAGTTTATCTTGTGAGTAGCGTACCATCTTGAACTCTGGCTAGCTATAACCTTTGCAATATATCAATCTTAATGGACCTGTGGCTCTTGGCTACGTGCAGTGTTTTGCGTCTTACCATACCGGTCTTTCTATTGAACGAAAACTTGGCAGTAACCAACCTGTTGGTGAATACTAGGAAAAACCTAAATGACCAAGGAGCGGCAGCAGAGAAAACAGACGTTGACATCCAAAATAAGGAAAAATCGAAAGACCTGATTTTTCCCTCTTTTGATTTCGTTTCTCAAAGGCGGAAGACGAAAAACAGAAAACGTTTCCAACTTCATTTATCTGAAAAATCATAATTTTTTTTTCTAAAAGGATTGCCGTATAGAAAGAAACGTGAACGTTAACTCTCGTTTTCGTTTCCTTAAGTGCCACGTAAAGTTGAACAGTCACTCCACGTACGCAATACGTCGTATGCAGCTCGACTGCAAGCCGCTTAAAATATGCGGAGAGTTGAATGTATTTTCGAACATCTACGACGTTGTTTAAGGTTCATGTTTCGCAAGAAAATTTCCCGTCCAAATGGCGGGGTGTGTCGTCGTGATACAAACCATGAACTGTAACTGGGTCAGCGGGTTTCGTATGACGACCAGTTGCGTTAGTAGAAGTTACACCCCTCCTACACACTAAAAAAATATTGAGTTTTTCAACGTTCCTTCAGTTAAAATGAGCTTTTTACACAGATTTAGAAAGCAGTTTGGGCTCCGAAGAAAACATGATGTCTTTGAGTGAGCTGACCAACGATCCAATGGTAATTGTTGATAAATTGTCGAATTTGAAAACGAAATTCATTTATAACATTTTTTTTCTAAATACTGAACAGATACCGTTTCATCCAACGTACCACGATTCGGAATTCATGGACACCGGTTTGAGTTCAGACAGCGATTGTAATTCATACTCTGGTCTCTTAGAGTTCAATTTGCATGCCAGTGCATTGGAAAAAGATTTTTCCAAATTTGACTCCAGTGATTTCCCTAATCTTCTTTCTGGAGTTGGTGCGTTAAAAAAAAAAAACAAAACAATTTTTGTACAATTTTGTTTTAAAACATTTCTCTTTTGAACAGATGAAGATATAAAGCTGGAGCCAATATCACCTTTAGCTCAGTCACCCCAGCCTCTTTCACCGTTTGAAAATGGTGTAACCTCGTTAATGGGCGTTAAATCCGAAATACAGGTATGTTTGTCCTTAATCGGCGTAGAATATTTATGACTTCTACCCGATGGCTTTCTTAGCTCCTCACATAAGTCATCTCTGTAATTTATATCTGTCGAACTTGCTATTACAGGAAAATGTAACAAACAAAATTAATTTTTTAAATAGAAACTTTTTTTTTTAACATTCATTTTCTATTAATAGAAAATCGATCTATTATCACTTCCAGGCATTTTAATTGATGTTGTTGCCTTGATCATTTTTAGCCAAATTTGGATACGCCACCAATTTCTCCGCCACATCTAAGCAACACATCAATTCTTTCACATCATTCCAATAATGCGGACATCATTAAAGTCATTACCATTAATGCAGATGGTAAGTTTTCTGAACCACAGTGCGCTCGTACGGCTTATCATATCTAATTTTTCATTATTTTAAATGAATTTTTATTCAGGTAACTTTCACCTGCCCAAGGAGACGAAAGTAATGTTAGCTAAAAATAACGTTACGAATGTTTCGTCACCACCCATACATTTACCCAATCAACTTGGAACGAACATTCAACCAAAGCCGTTACCTGTTAACCCTGTGGTGATTAAAGTCGTCGCAAGTGGTGCTGCAAATGGAAAACAGAATCTTTCTGGTAGGATTTGATAATGACCAAGCTCGTTAGTTTGTAATGACGTGAGTAACAAAATAATGAATTTTTTGTTTGTTTTGTAGGCCAACCGCTTGTTCTCACCCCAGAGGAATTTGCTACTTTAACACAGCAGAGTTCTGGCAAATGCGCAATAGAAGCACTTCCAGTTCAAACGCAAAAGCTAGTGCAGCCAATTAATAGTCGAATACCAAGTCCGTCTGTTCACTATTCCAAACCATTGTATCCTGTTCATCCCCGCCTTCAGGACATTGCGATGGCGATGTACGTCAAATCACTTTCGTAATGAATTTCGTTGCATTGCAGAACGTATTTAACTGTTGCATTTCATAGGTGAAGGCTTTAAAACGACAACAGCGAATGATTAAGAATAGAGAATCTGCATGCTTATCGCGCAAGAAAAAAAAGGAATACGTATCATCATTAGAGTCAATGCTGTCGGATTTGAATCGTGAAAACCAACAGCTAAAACAGGAAAATTCAATGTTACGGGAGAAAGTAGCGTTGCTGGAACGAGAGCGTGACAATGCAAACAAATCAATCGGTATCAGCCCTAATGCAAAGAAGGCTACCACTGCCTTTTGTGCTGTGCTACTGATGCTGTCCTTAAACGTGGCCACGTTTGGGTAATATCGCGAAAAAAATTTTGTGTGTGCAAAATTTCAAGCTCATTATTCTTTTGGTCATGTAGAAAAAATTACATGAATCCAGGCGGGCCAGGATTAGTATTGCCAGACGGAGTCCTCAAAGCTGAACCAGCTGTAGTTTTCCAACGTGGAGCTGGACGTACACTGCTCTGGGCTACCGAGGACAACCCTGACTTCGATACTGGGTAATTAAGCTTTTTGAATTGCTATAATTGATTTGTTTGGATTTTAAACAACGATTCATTTTAGGAGTGAAAACATGAGCCTGCCAATGTGTCCAATGCTTATTAACAGTACCGAATCATCAAGAATTGATAGCGAGTTACGAGATTGGTTCCACGCTCCAAGCCCTTCAAGTGTTCACATACCCATTTCCAATTCGGCAAAACCTGACGTCGAAGTGAAACACGAATCACCATCCAAACATGAACTAGCAAAAGTATGCCAAAAATTCATTCCATCTTGCCATTGGTTTCGCTAAAACCACGCCATGCTTTATTTTCAATGTTTACTAGGTAATACCTCACTCGAATGAAATGAGCAGCACAGCTTACAGGAAATACTTGCTAACTCAACGGAATTCGGTTGTTCGAAACACTCAAGCGCAATTAATATCGAAAAATGAAATTCAAATCTACGAAGCAGTCCCAGATCGGTACCTTTTCGCAGCCTTTTTTGAAGCTATCCAGCGCAAAGACGATACTTTTTACGTCGTCTCTTTCTCCGATGATCACCTGCTATTACCTGCCACCGAACACAACAATACAGTTCGACCACGCATGTCCCTGCTCCTTCCCGCCATGCCTCTTAATCGTGAGTGAAATGTCCTAAATATGCTGATTAAGACATTTAAATCAATAGATCTGTTTTCATAACAGAGACGATGCATGCTCCCCGTGGTCATATCGCTATGATGCAGGTAACAATATCAACCCGGATTGAAAAAAAAAAATGTTTTTTTTTATGGTTAACTTGCTCCAACTTATAACGCTATGATTTCCAACGTAGATTGATTGCGAAGTAACGAATACGCGACTTCTGCACATTAGAGAAGATTCAATCCCGCCGTTCATGTCGGAAGGAAACCGAACCGAGGATCGGAGACCAGAAACAGGGAAACGTGCGTGGCGGAAAAGCAGTAAAAAAAGCCAGCCAAAAGTGGGCAATTTCAATGCAACAAGTAGAAATTCCAGAGGATGAAATCAACCAACATTTTGGCGGGACATCTCGTCATCCAGTCGGCTGATCAAAAATGATTTTCAAGAGATCTCAATTGCTGAAAAAGTTTCCAGCTTGAACAGAAAATCCACACTCCGGGAGTTTTCTCACATCACACATTCACACACAGCTCGTCAAAGCACTCTTTGGTTCACGATTGTTTTTCAATTTTTTTGAAATTATTATTTTTTTTAAACAAAGTCTTATGACTACCAAAGACTGCCTTACCTTGTTTAAGAATCGTTTTCATTCACGAGAGGCACAAGTTTAAAGTCACCAGTGTTTTCAGTTAAGAATTTTTTTTATTTTTACGTGGGTTATGGTTTGGTATTTTTTTTTATAAAATACATTTTTGTGATTCATTTTACTGGAGAATATGCAAATAGTGTAAACTGCATCGGAGGCTGTTAGCGTAGTCAAAAAGACGACAGCTGCAGTCTGAATACAGTTTGGAATCTAGAAGTTAACTACCGTAGCTCACTCTGAACGCAAGAAAAATGTCCGGTCATGGACAGATGTTACAGTTTTTGCACTTGTACACAGAGCCTTGTGTTATAGCTCTGTGGTAGTACTACGACGGCGTCCGGAATCAAATGGATTGGTATTCAAATCCCAGCTAAAGGTAAACATAGCAAATAAAAATAAATGTTGTAGTATCATTCTATTTGTCTTAGTTGAACACGTGTGATTTTTTTCTCAAAAGCTATCGGGAATCACGCAAACACCGAGGGCCGTTAAAGAATTCGTAGATTAACTGTTAAATAAATGCCCATCTGCAGGGATCTGCCACCTAGTGTTAGATTTAAGCGAATCGCACTTTCCCCTTCTTTTTATGATTGAAGTATAAAGTACTAGGGAGTAGTAACTGGGGTCGATACCTTTGACCGTTTTTTTTTTGTTTGAACAACACACCATTAAGATTTAGAATTCAACGAGGATCACGGAAATGAACTACGTTTTCACGTAGCACTTGTAGTTTAACCTATTTGATTTTAAAGTGGTTGCGTTTAAACCCCTCTTGATTAAAAAACCATGAAATTAACGGGAAAAGTATCATTCATGCGGAATCAACGTTCAAATTTGGTCCGAACAATCAACAGATCTTTTCGAATTCTACGTACGTAAAAATTCGTGAATAAATTTTGTTAACTTGGTTACACGTAGCAATGAAATTGAACGACGTTCACCAAAATCGAAATTCACGTGGGACTGTTACTATTGCAATAGAACTACAATATTTAAATGTTCAAAACGGTAAACCCTTTAAATTGCGCCAAGTAGTATGAGCAGGTCATCACATTTTAATCGGTCAGCAATCCCGGACTACTGGATTCGATTCCAACAGAGTGTGAAAAATATTTGTCCCCATCGGCATGAGGGTTGGGCAGCAAAGAAGGATGGGATTAACCATTCAAATCCTGCCCCTTCACCAAATAGCAGATTATTTAGTATACTTGAAATGAATTAGAACCTCTAGACCTAGCGGGTATACATTCCCATCATCTTAAGCATCTGGTCCGCATTTGGTAGTTATTAATTTTTCAAGGAAAAAGTTCAATTAAATCGCCAAAGTTTAAAATTAGGACCTTAAAAATGCACGTTGATCTCTAATAGCAATTTGCCAACCCATACTTAAAAACTTGCAGATGTTCTTTTTTAACAGGATGGGCACTAATGTCCGGTGCTAATTTTTATTATGACAATAAATCGTTTTTTAGCATCATCTTATCTACGAGAATTTCAGCTAATAGCTCATAGGTTTTACCTTTGCTTCTCATTCGCCGTACAAAATGTTGAAAGCATATTCGCATACATAGCGATACTGTGTGACATTTAGTAATACTTTTAGTTTGAAAACACATACACACAAATACTGCAGCCGTGTAAATGAAATGAGAGTGTCACACAGTCCCAGCAGATTGAAATCTCTAGTAATTAATTTCGTAGATGGGGGACGAAGACAAGAGTTAAAATATATAGTCTGCCGAAGAGAGCAGTTACGCGTTAAAGAGACCTGAAACTAGCTGATAAAGATCGTGTGTATAACCTGTTCAAACACAGTATACATGGCGTTCCTCTTTTTTTTTGCTGTACCTTGTTTGAACTTCCCTCCCTTTTTTAGAGGTTTTCCCACGGATCTTTCCCCCACATATATCCTTCTTTACACACTTTCCGATGAGACGCCTCTCGCTAATATTCACACACAGACACACACAACCATGTCGACAAGTTACGCCGAAATGTTTTGTGTCCATGGGAAAAACATTAAAACAAATTTTTAAACTGATGCTCTACGTGTTTGCCTTACGGTCGTCATATCCGCAGGTAGCCGTGTTTTGTTTTCAATCAATGTTTGAATAGTTCAGTTTCTATTTCAGATAAGATAGAAAAATTGCTATTTTATTTGTTCTGGAAATAAATAATACAATTTGCAATGAGAACTGATAGACCACAAGAGCTTATGAAATGTTTCTCTCTAAGTGAGCGGCTTTTACATGTGAAAAAATGCTTGGGTAAATGAAAGATTGTGGAATTTTTGAGTTTGGGCTGGGGGATGCCAATTTGTTTTGCCGGATGATATAATACTTTGCTGACCCTTCAACGGCTTTTTCATTGCTTTTGAAGTGGTGGGTTTTTGTCCAGCTGAATTGATCCTGGTGGCTCGCTAATGTTACTCAGCCCTCCCTTTTCACACTGGCCCAAGGTCTTGCTTCATTCCCAGCTTCTTTCTTTCCTGTATATGTGTTTTCTTTCTTCTTTTTTCCCACCAGCAAACTGAGAAATACGCATAACACCGCAAGGACAGATCTGAGAAAAAAGGAAACTTCTCAGCGGCGGAATTCACACACTTGCGCATGGAATTTGTTCACTTCGCTATATATATATATATATACAGGCCCCACAGTTGAGATGAAGATATTTGAAAAATCCTTCTATTTTATCCGCTTTAACCATCGCTTCTGAAAAATCTTTGAAATTGTCGATGCGTCCCTCCGCGTATTTTATTTTTCTTTTCCACCGTTACATCCCATTTTCTATTTGTATTTATAGAAGATGTTGGCTGTGGCTGTCAAACCCTACGGCTCGATGTCGTTCAGAAAATTTTATTCCGCTACATGTTCCCACATAATAAATATTTTTATTCTTATCTCGCTTTAAAGAAAAAAATGAAATTTTTTTCTCGGAATGTACAGCTTTTGCGCCCCATACCGTCTGGCATTTAAGATATTCTTCCCTATATCACATACTTACGGTGGGGCATTCCTCTTTCTCTTAAGACGATGCTTATACACATTAACTTCATTTGGTTTTTTTGTGAGTGTGTGTGTTCGACAAATCTATCCACAAAATTTTGAATATTCAGATTTCTTATATAATTTTAAAAAGGAAATCCCGCAGGGGCGTTTCTACACGGAAACTCTTATACCTGGTTGATTGCGTGTAAAATATCCATGACGTGTAAATTATACCAGAGGCAACGTACATCAATTTTTTTTTTGCTAAAAAGGTCGCTATTTAAATTTAAATAATTCGTTAAAATAAACATTTTAAACTGCCATTCAAACACAGCGGAATGCATAAACCAAAGAGAACAAATTCAAAGCGGATGGCCCGCTTTTTAATCCGACACTCGAGAAAGAAAGTGTTGAACACTCAAATGCGGTGGATTGTACATATCCGTATATATACGATGAAAAAGGATACACACACAAAAAAAAAGGGCGACGACAGGCGGTGTGGAATTCTTTCCGTTAGCCGCACATTCATTGGAAGAGGAGATCATCTTTTGTATGTATAAAGAAACGACAAAGAAGGAAATCGTCAAAGATATATACTTTTAGCTCCGGATGCGATTGTGTGTTAAAAAAGACGGGCCCCTTTTTTTTTTTTTTTTTTTGTTTGTGTGTAAAAGAACTTGTTGAGGGATTTTCCTTCAGGAGAGGCTTATATGCCTTCGATAACAACACACACAAAAAAAAGAATTTCTTATTTCCAGCGTGACTAACGGGCCAACGACTGCCGGCTATTGTATGATCCATCAGCGACATACTTAGCATCGAACTAAACATCCTTGCCAGCCATCTTGAGAAAAAGAAAGTGCCACGATATGTTTGATAAAGACCTTAAATGTTTTTTTTTTGCTTGGCTTTGATTTTTTAAAAAATTTTAAATTAAATTATTTTCTGCAATGCAATCAAACAAATTTAAAGAATAGGCAGGTTTTTTTTTTCAGACTGTGAAGTGCTCCGTCATTATCTTCTGCTGGGGGAGTAATAAAGAAAGATGTTGTGTTCTGAAATATAACGTAGAAGGAAAAGCTATAAATAATGTTGGCAAATGGCGTATATAGTCTCATCGATGAGAACGGGAACAAATATTCTCCCATCCCTCCCCCCAGGAAATATATATATACATATGTACCCTAACAAAGTCTGAAAGCTGGACTGCAGTAATACATGTTAGCAGTCGTCATCAATTGGAAGATTACCGAGAGAAAAGAAACGAGCGCCTGGAAATCTCACGGTAATGGCATCTCGAATTTCACATGGTTATGTATATATACCGAGCGTGTGTGTGTGTGTTTATTTCCCGCAAAGTTACAGCATATCTCTCTCTCTCGGTAAATCTACAGACACTCTCACGACGTATTATTCGGGACCTTAAAAAAAAAGAAAGAAGAAAAAAAGGCAGCAAAAGATCCCACACTTTTAACGCAGCTATCAACCATCTATGGTATACACATGTGTATGGGATTCTCGTTCGGACAGTTGATTATACAATCTTGCATGCACAGTAAGTTCTCACTTGTATATATGTATTCGTTGCATCGGCCATTAGACGTGAAACCTTTGGATTTTCCCGTGGAACTTTTTTTTTTCCTGCCCGATGCGATGAGTGAACACATTCTCATTTAATATGTACTGGAATTCAACGCCTGGGTCTATTAACTTTTATTATTTTTTTCATCTGTCAATAATGACATTCTTTCTTGTTTTTTTTATGACTACACTGAAATAGTTTTTTCTTAAATTATAGTAGCACAATATGAGCGTCGTTAAGTTTGAATGTTTTCGAAAGCGCGTCTTTATTAGATTGACGCTCACACGCTTTTCTTTTCGGACTTGATGCAATCTTGTAACGTTAGCTTTTTAATAAATCGCGTGAAAAAAAAAATGATGAACTATAACCGCTAAATGTAAGAGAATATTTATTTTACTTCATCAATCCGGGACGAGTATCTTATTCATTGTTTTTTGTTCCGCAGTTTAAATTCTTATTTTTCTTGATTGTAAAAATCAAAATTATTCAGAAAATATTTGTCAAAAAAAAGGGAGAGGTTTCCCATCACTGAAAATCTGTGTTATTTACTCAAAGATAAAATGTCAAGAGTAGGTAAAAAAAAAATAATAATGCGGGGGATAGTTTCGTTAAAAAAAATTCTCGAATAAAAAGCCATTCCCAACATAGTTTATGCAGACCAGCCGTTTTTTTCCCGTTCCAACCAAAAGTTGAATAGTTGAACACGTTTGAAAGCTCACCGCACGTTCAAAAATCGTAAACATTCATGACCGATTGCGAGCTCTATCAAACGTTAGTCGAGATTTTTAAAAAATTGCAAAATTTTGGTCAATATCATGACCTATTTTTTTCATTTAAAAAAATAAAATCACTAGTTCCGCTAAAATTCGTTTTATCGGCCCCCCCCCTTAAAAAAGAAGACTCGCCGTGGGAAAAAGACGATCGCAACGACGAAGTCAAGACAAAAAAAAAAACGTTTGAGAAAAAAAAAATGCATCTCATAAAAGTCGGCGGGACCGATGTCAACTTATGACAGCCCTCAGGTATATATAAATATATTCTTATGGTGGTATATTGTATAGCCCCCTGAAAAAATGGGATTGGGTTGACGGATGATTGAGGTATAGAGGGAGTGGGGACACATTTTTTTAAACTTTGAACCTTTTGAAAAACAGTCGCACTATAAAACTCTTGATATTTATATTATACGCAAACGCAAGTTGTCGGTGCCGCGCTCACCGTATGCTTCTTATCAATGTTTATGACTTCTCAGATTGATTTCCGCATATTTCGCGGGCAATCGCGCGCAGAACACGTTTGTACCAGGTAACCTCACCGGGTCCGGTTCTCTACATTTTTTTTATCGCACACCACAAAAAAAAAATACAAACAAAAAACGTGCCATAAAACAAAACAACAAGTTTGTTTCGTATATAGGTAATTAAAAAGATTCAATTCGATTTTATTAAGGAGTATAAAAAAAACAAACACAGTTTCACTGTACACACCTGAACCGGTATGTTATTGTTCTGCGATTGATCTACTAATCGAGATACTCATCAATCAACTTGGAAAATAATGAATTAGAATTTGTAAGAAAAGTAGATTAAGGTTTGCGATGGCCTTGCATCATCAATGACAACACAAGATCGAGACATTTTTTAAACTTCTTTTTGTTGTTGTTTTCTTTTTCTTAAAAAAAAAAGTTTGGTGAGAACAGCCAACATTTCCCGAGACGACAAACAAACGAAGCTGACGACAAAAGCTCACCCCTCCCCCCCAAAAAAGATCTGAAAAATATTCACACGGACACGGCTTATAACAAGCGCCTTTGCCGTCGTTTCCCATGAATCGGTGTGTGGCGCGGCGAGTAAAATAGACTTGCTCTCGCACGTTACTCGTCCTGTACCTGATGAGAATATTGGACTTAATGGCATTTTCGACCTGCTCTCCTTTTTTTCCAAGTCTATTGTCTCATCTGCAATGAGCCCTATTTTATTTAATGATATTTTTTTGAAACATTTAAAATGCCTCTTTTGTTTAAAAGTAAATCGTTTGCGTATAGATATACGTATAGACAACTATTATATAGATGGCGAGATTAATAATTGCAGTTCATTGGGTTGATGAGTGCCTTTTGTGTTGTGATGCGTCATTGTCGAAGAAACTAGGCGTTTAAAGTCAGACGAGAAATGAAAGAGAGCGGGTCGTGACCCGAAACGTGTTGTTCGTGATCATTTATGCAAAAGACAAAAGGGGCCGTTTGTAATCATCTTGTCAATACGTGATAATTTGTTACGGACCGGGTCAAGTTTGATGGATTTGATATATAATACACAAATCGCAGGCTAACCTACAATGAATCATTCCCCGCCTATATGTTAACGGATATAATAACAAATAACCGCATGTTCAACATGATCGGGGAGGTGTAAGCAAAGGAGGGAGACCCATTATTTAAAAAAACAAAATTCCACTTTTAATTAAACAATAGAATACATAAATTTTTGAGTTTCATTCGGTCAGGGTTGAAGATTTCGAGCCAATCTTTTGGCAACGTTCATGAACTGGTTTTTAACATTCATCAATTGGCAAACGCGAACTGTCTGCCACGATACGCCCTTCACGCAAACAGCACAAACTGCGTTAACCGGATTCTTGTTATTTCAATGAAAACCTCCATTAGCTTTCAAGTTATTAGGACCGTCGAGGTCCTCTATAAGACTTAGTCATTAAAACTAGAGCTATATCATTCCTTAATATCGTGAGAGAATCATTAGTTATGTGCAACACGTTTATTTCATATTGAAATTCATTTAACACGGTGGCCTGTTCTTCAGGTTTCGTAATGCTTGCCAATTTCTGGTGTTACAACATTTATCGGTGTGAATTGTTATATAGGTAAGAAACCAAAAAAAAGACGTTAAAAACTACTAATCTTACGTAAGATCGGTGCCATTTTAATTATGCATTTCACGTACCGGATTCAAGATAAACAACCGAAACTGTTGCGATTGCAATCGATAAATTTTTAATTGAAATAACGATGCGATCGAGATTAAAGTTGCTTATAAATGCAGACATTATATCAATGTATATACTATACACACAACACGCGTAAGTGCTGCAAGGTAAGTTACGATAAAGTCCAACTAACATCGAAATGCTTTCAGAATATCTGTGCCTACATTTGCATACACGCCGACACAAGTATATCCGTTGCGTATACGTGTAAAAGAAGACATAGTCGCCAAAAACCAAAGTCACATTTATGTCGCATAACCGCTAGTTCTCTCTCCCTTATTGTTACGCTTCTGTAAGTTCTGCGGCCATCGCTATAGTCAAACAAAAAAGGTGTTTCGTGATAAAGACCCCCCTCCCTCCCATCTCCATGGTGTTCCCACCCGATTCGATACGTCACACACAATTACGGGACTGTCTTTTGTTTTGTTTTTTCTTTTTCTCAACAAAATTTAAATTTCTCCGATAACGTGAAAAAAGGCGTTATGCGAACTAGAATTTTGTTTTCCTGCGAATTTGTTTTTTTTTAAACAAAGGATATTCTCACGATGTTACGTTGTTCTCATTCCGTCAGCGATGTTCATTTAAAAAAAGGATCTGCCATTTAGAATGAAGCAATTTCAATATTCATTATTCCCTTATATACATAGACGGCCGTTGTATATTGTCTAGCGTCAATTCTCACAGGTAAAAAAGCGAAACAAAAGAAATGCGTTGTGAAGACGACACATCAAGGTAGCACCCGAACGTCCGTGTGAATTGTCGAAATGAAGTCGGAAAAAAGACTTGAGAGAAATAAAGCGTCGAAAAATGGGAGAGACAACAACAAAAACCACATACTTTTTTATATCGGTAGGCCTGTTAGATGTATCTTATTCCCACACTAACCGGCGTAAACATATCCCAGATATAGCCTATATGCTTTGACTCTTTTTGAAAAAAGGGAGGGCTCAACACATGGGAAGTAAGAGAGAGAGGCAAAGTTTGTTTCATTGTTCGACCATCGATAACTTTTTGTTGGTTCGATCCTCGTCGAACTATCCGTCTATACAACAGAAATTCCAAATAATAAAAATAATAAAAAAAAGAGGCTTCTAACAAACAATATTCTTCCCTCCTTGAAAAAATCTATGGTTTACATTATCTATCGAGCCTATGTAAGCAAACAAAAGGAAATCGATTCGGTGGGAAATATTTTTTTTTTCAATCAAAAGATTTTTTTAAAAATCAAAATTTTTAGAAAATGAAAATGTCGGACTATTGAAATGAAAGATCCGGTCACACGACGATATAGCGTCCGTGTATGGTCAAAATTCATTACGGTTGGAACAAACAAAAAAACGAACATGCGAGATGTAGTGTCAAGGCAATTCGATATTATCTCTATAGATGTATAGCGAGTTAGCGTGAAAAAACAAAATCTTTCCATCGTTGCCTTTTTTTTTTAGCAAATGTTTCGTATTTCGTCCGTTTGTTTATCTCTTCGAAAGAAAGCTGATACTTTAGAAGCTGATGAATTCACAGTTTCTTTTCTATTCGGCCATGGAACCAAAGAAAAATAAAAAAAGATAAAAAAAAAAGAGGAAAAAAAAATAAATCCCTCTTCTTCTGCGCGCAAGGCAATTATCTCTCCTCTCCGAGAGTGTAAATCGCTCATTATGCAGGTATATTTAAACGGTCTGGGGGGGTTGATGGGAAAAAAAAAGAAGAAGAAAAAAACAACATTCTGTTGTTGTTCTCGGGGTATAGCCTTGTTAGTTAGTAAGCGCGGGATCAAGTAGTAACTGGCTGGACCTTTAAAGAAAAATAGGAGGAGGGATTTTTAATGGTGAATAGAAAAAAGAAAAAGAAATTGTAGTCACCTTAATGAGCCGAGAGAACCCCGCACCTTTTTCTTAGTTGCCGCTCTTTCGTTCGACCGTTGTGATGCTGAGGGTATTCTTTTTAAAGGTACAGAGTAAAAAATACAAGAGTGTGTGTGTGTGTGTGATGGTCAACTTCTTCTTTTGGTCTTTGATAATTGGACCCGCCGCTTTGGCCCGCCGGAAGGCTGGCAAAAAAAGAAAAAAAAAGAGATGATAGTAAGAATGACAAAGATGGTCAAAGATTTTCGGCTGATTGAATCCCCTCCTTCTTCTCCTCCTCTTCTCTTTGTAGAAAGAGAGAGAGAGAGGCTGGTTTGTTCAGTGCGGCACCATAACGAATTTTTCGGAAGAAAAAAAAGAGCGGTTGAAACCCAAAACGAAGACGGGGCCATTTTCGACCCGATTTGTGAGAGAGAGTCCCGGACAAAAAAAAAAAAACATAAAAAGGATGGGGATGAAGATTTGTGGAGAAAAAAAAATTAAAAGAACTAACAAATTTTTCCCACGACGGCTGCTTACTTTTTTTTTTGGTTCTGCAACCTGAGGATGTTTCGGTAAAGCTTTTCTTTTGGTCGTTGGAAAAAAAATTCATTTTTTACTTTAAATCATGTGATTCAAGTGACATGTTTACAAAGAGGGATTCAAATTCAATCAATAAACAAGAGATTGTGCTGTTCTGAACGGCGATGGACGCCAAACGTGGAAACAACGTGATTGAATCAAACATCAGAACGGCCACCAAATAAAAGCAAGATAAATGACGTAACTGAAATATAAAATATCAAGTTATTAAAACCAGCTTGCACGTCATACAGGTGTAAACCGGTACCGTAAAAGGATCTCATAAGGAGTTTTCCCGTTTGTTTTTAAATATTTTATTTGCTCGTGCTAGTTGAGAAAACTACCGCTAGATGGCTCCGCAGTAAGCTCCGACCATTTTGGCCACACCCCGCGTGGTCTGCCAGTTGAAAAAGCCGGTGCATTCTTTGCTAGACGCAGCAGTGCAGTAGATTTGTCGTCGGGTGGTGGACGTGTACAATTCAAGTTCTCTCAATCACCCCCCCCCCTCTAACACTTTGTTTCAGTGTCTGTGAACCGACAAGTCAAACAAAACTAGCAAACTTTTCTCAAAAAATTCCGAATAGTGGATTATGTTGAGTGGTGATTGCAACAAGTGAAACATTTCTCATCCCATCGCCATTTTCGAACCCCCCCTCCCAAAAAAACAAAATGGATCATCGTCATTATTCACCTGCCGGATTATCGGAATCGGAATTAGACGAAAGCTCATCGACGGCCAGCTCACCGATGAGCATTTCGAGTGCGGAGGCCAGTTCGCCGTACGACAGCAGCCGATTGAACGGCGGCGACGAAGATCCCACGGATAGTTCGTTCTCGACGTCCGTCAGTTCGCCGGGCATCGTCAGTTCATCGCCTCCTAGTCCGTCCGAGAGCCTCTGCAACAACAACTACGCGAGCCAGTGGTCCTCCAACAACCCGTACTGCAATTCGATCAAAAGTGTCCGGTGGTTCCGCGACGATCGCGGCCTCTGGAGCGAACGATCATCGTCCAATCGGCGAAACACCAACAGTCCCTACAATCGGAATAACACGTTGTCCAGTAGTGGTGCCCCTACGACCAGACTAAATAACGCCAGCAATCACAAAGAGATGAGCGAAGTGCTGATTGAGGCTGTCCAGCGCGAAGATCAGGTCCAGCTGCGCCATTTGCTGGCCAAGAGCGCCACCCACGTCAACATTTTGGGACAGGAAGGCGATTCGGCATTGCATCGATCATGTCGGCAAGGCAATCTGGACACAGTCAAATTACTCGTAAGTTTGTAGATTTTTCTATTGACTTTGTGAGTTTAGATTCTAACGGCTTGTTTACTTGTTAATGAATAGGTTCGTTACGGAGCTGATCCGGAATTAGCCAACCGCGAGGGTTGGAGTCCACTGCATTTGGCCGCACACAGCGGATACCACGATGTTGCCCTTTATCTTTTGTCTCTTACACGGCGGTAATCACCTTCCGCCTTTCATTTTTTTTTTTTTCAAAACTGGATTCTTCCGCCTGCTCTTATTTTTCGGATCCCGAATGTCACAAAGTCAAGTATAGTTGCAAGACATTCGAAAAAAAAAATGGATCAAATGGAATCCTCCCCGAGTCACTGTGATTGGCGTGCGGAAATGCCTCGAGCCCTTTTTATTTCTATACTCTTCCGATATGTTTAAAAGGGATTGGAAGTACTACATTTCAGTGGAGAACTACCGAGTCTATTTACTTGGTAATTAGATTCAATTTTTTTTTTGTTTGTCTTTGATATAAAAAATTAATAAGTCGTGTATCATATGGAACATACCACAATGCAGGCCTTTGGATTCGAATAGAATCAACCATATTAAAAATTCCTCCTTTGTTCTTGTAAAATACGAGTCTTTTCATATCTGGAAATTCCTGCTTTTTTTTTTCTTTAAAATAAAAAAAAAACAAAAAAAAAAGGTTTAATGTTTTTGTTTTTTTGTAATGACGTCTTCCTTTTTTTTTGATTATTTGTGTTTTGTTGCTCTGTACAGTACCACCTTCTTACACGTGTGATTGTGTGGCTGAAAATAAAGGCTCATGCAAATTACACTGCATTGTTCTTTTGGAGAGAACAAAACCTAAAATGATTACTCCTCTTTTTTAAATAATTTTTTCTGAAATTGTCACGCATACCTTGACCTGCATTTCGTCTGTTGGGTGGGCGAATAGAAGGGTAATTCGACGCCGTTGTGAAAATTTCTCTTTGACTCTCAAAAAAACGTCTTTTGAAAACGTTAAATCAAGCGTTGCGAGGCGCTAAAAAAAGGAGAAGTGAAGAGGAAGAGGCGCGGCCATCTTGAAGTCTCGAAATGTTCTCAAGTTACTCTCGGTTGTGTGTATGTCGATGCTAGACAGTGTGCAACACGATCCAACCAGTCAATCCCTCCTGAAAAAAGTTTTATTATCCGAGACAAGAGTTTCGCATTGTGTGTGTTCTTTTGCCTCTTTCTCTCTATCCAATCAACTCTCGCTTGTAAGCAGACGAATTTTTTTTTTTTTAGTTTTGACATTTAAACATCTTCTCACGCTAAGGCTCTCCACGTTTCACTTTGAAAAAATAATAAGCATTTACGCATTTTTTTTTGCGTGTGAGCTTCTGTTTAGTACGGGTGAAAGTTTAAATGAAAAGTCGCCGAAAACAAAAAAAAATTTGCATACGAATGTGGTAATTAAGCTGGACTTTAATGAGACCTGCCTTCTTCATCTTTTTTTTTTTTAACGGGTCTTTCTGGAAAACATGTTGCGCGCTGATTGCAGGTACGTCACACACAGTAGATGTCCTTACACACCTGAGAGAGGCAAACAACACAAGGAAATTACGGAGGAATGCGTACACACACACCGACCGTGGTAAGGGAGAATAAAGAATGGGGGGGTCCATCTTGCAGCCGTGATGATTATATCGGCCCCCCCTTCTTCTCGAGTTCTTTTAAAGTTAAGAGGGTGCGCAGTCAACCAGATGCCTTTAACCTGTCTCGTCTGTTTTCTCTCTCTTCTTCTTCAACTGCTTGTTATTTTTTTTTTTTTAATATCTACCACCAACCCAAAAAAGCCCCAGAAACAAAAAAAAAATCTCACACCATGGGTTTTTAATTTGATCTTTATCAACCACCCAGTAAGTTTTTGAATTATCACGTGGATTATAAAACGACACTCTTTGGAATGTTGTAGACACCCTCCCAATATACAACTGCGATTCAAGAAAGAGATGTATACCTGAGCGCGGGAGTTCCACGCATTTATTACCACAGTTTGACATTACCCCAGAAATGCATTTCGGGGCAAATCTTCTAAATGCATTTTCAGTACACTCTGAAAAGTTTAAAAATCCTTCAATAGACAGGAAGTTCAATACATTTAGATCTATTTAATTTCTATTGCTTCGAATGTGAACATTCTTGTGTGTGTACCTGAACACACCGGTGTCTACAATAGGGGGCCCTATTCCTCGCAAGGAATCCCAACAGAAAGAACAAGGGAATTGGATTTTGCTACCTGAGATTGCCGAAGAAATCTATGGGTATGGGGGGGGGGGGATTGGTAGGGGGTTGCATCTGAAGAAGCCAAAAAAATAAAAAAAAGAGAAGCAGCAAACTAATCTATCAAAGTGGACAGCTTCCACTGGAGCAGCTCGGGTCCTTTTTTTTTTTCAAAAGTCATTCTCCTATAAAGTTCCTACTTTCCCGGGGCTATGTACGAGCCTCGCATTCCATTTGATTGTGAACGCAACGCATTGCCTCCTACCTTTAGACGACGTTCAGACTTCTTTTTTTAAAAATTCTTGAACTGTTGCGCAGGAATGCGTATCTTTTGGCCGTAAATCAATTGCTTTTTTAACCCGTTTCTGATTGAGCTATGAGAATAATGTTAGGAAGGAAGAAGAGTGCCGTATACTACGTAATTAACTCTATAACAGTTGCCACTAAAAAAAAAATGATAACGTCACGCTAAACGAGTTAGATGGTCCCCCCCAAAAAAGGCGATTTACGGGTGGTTTAATTCACGTTTTTTTTAACCTGTTTAAAATGATGCAATATTATAGCAGGTAATTTAACGTTGTCTTTTATTTTTTTTGTGCGGACCACTCACGTTTTTCTTGTAGACGTATTCTAATTCAAATTTTTTTTTTAAGGATTGGAAAAAATGTGTTTTATGTAAATTTGGGGGTTTAATGGTGGGAATTAAAAGGTGAATTTAATTCGCGTTTCAAGTTTGAAAAGAGTCACACATGTAAAGCGTACATGAATATTCAAAATAACTCAATCAGTGCTGGCCATTAGCTCCTCATCACGGCAACCCACTCCGTACATTATACAAATTATAATGTAATGAGCTCCAGATTATAGAGCGTAATTGGCTTGAAGAGAGCTTTAAGGCATTCAAATTATCTCAAATAGGATCAAAACCACAATGATGAAAAAATCAGCTGCTAGGGGGACGTGAAGTTCAGTCTAATCATCATAATAACGGGCAGATTCAGACGCAAGAAACGAGTTTGATAGCTCAATACGCTTATAGCAATCAAATGTGACAAGCAAAAAAAAAAAGAAAAACATTCGATATGCTAATATGTGGAATAGAGTGTGGGAAATTCAAAAGTTCTCTAACGCTCGTTACACGCTTCATTGACAATAGTGTAACGATCGGGGCTAATAACCGATAGCTTGCAAAGACGGAACTTTTCTTATATGAACATAAACAACAAAAAAAGGAGGGGGGGGGGGGTTATGGCTCATTAGACAACGAAGAGGTGAAGACGCAATTAGTCTGTCATTTCATCCATTGCGAATAGTTATATTGTAAATCATACACACAAAATTTGCATTAATTAACCTGGACCAATGGAAGCTTTTCAATCAAGGTCGAAGATGTTGAAACATTGCTGGACATGTGTGTGTCTTTCCAAGTTAACCATCGGTTAACTGATTAAACCAAATTTTTTTGCTAATGGATTTTTCAAGAGATAGGGAAAACGGATCGGCTTGTTAATAAAAGAACACGACAGCTGAAGGGACATACCTTGTCACGCACAACGTCTGTTTTGTTTGTGTGTTCTCCGGAGCCCCGTCTTGGCCAAAGGTAAAAAAAAAAAGGTTATCTGATGTTTTTTTACCTTTTTCTTTTCTTGGCCGAAACACTGAGTGTGTTTGTGATGGTGGCACACTGAATATATACGAGCAGGTGGCCAGTGTGAGTGAAACAGAGACTATATCTCTCCCCCTTCTTTCTGCTGTACCCCCGACTTCATATTATAATTATACTACGGACCGTTTTCTTCTTGGCTTCTTACGTACATACCGTCACAAGTCCATATTTTTTATTTTTATTTTTTTTTAGAATGTGGAGAACTGAACCCCCCCCCTATAGTCAAGTATATGTAAGCTACATTTTTTTTCGGTCACTTTGTGTGTGCCCCCCTCGTTTTTTAGTTGAATTTTTTTAGTGTTGATATCCCACGGTTTATTTGATGACGGCAAGTTGTGTTGATAATCCTTAATTTTTTTGATTGTATTCGCTGACTAACTTTCAATTGGGTCAACTCCAATGTTTCTTTTTTAAGGAACAATGGCAATCTGAACAAAATGAAACGATTTTGATTCACGCTTGACGTCATTTCATTCACCGATTTTCAAGGGCACTTCAAAAATTGAATTAATATTCTCAACTCGATTATACGAAATTCAAAAAATTGTCCCCACCCCCCGTACACACAACAACAACAGAAAAAAAAGGGGAAAAATGGTGGCCGTTAAAACGATGGCTTATACCTATTACGAGCCTATTACATGTATTAGGAAGGAGCTGGTTAAAAGCCGACATCTATAAATATTGTAGGGGTACTTGACCAAAACTTGATTGGGTGTCCCATTCGAAATAACTTTAACCTTATAACCATTGGCTTATTTTCACGACTCGTTTCTTTTTTTGTGGATTAACGAGACCGCTTGTCGACGGGGCGGCAATTAAAAATTATGGGGAATCTCACAGATGCCAAGCGTCTCCTCATATCAGCTGCAAAGTTTTCTATTTAAAGATGGACATTAAAATTTATACTTGAAAAAAAAACACTGCTGTTCGTTTTTTTTATGAACTGTTAATGTTTTTTTTTTTAGGATTAAAAATAAAAAATGTGATTAAAATTTCGGTTGTTACTAGAGGCGATGCGAAATGCGTGTGGTCGGGTGGATCGAAATTTGAATAATATCGAATTTTGGAATCCAGCGATAATTCACTACGTCGTTATATTTAAAGAGAAAACTTTGATGGGGTGACATGGAAATGACTTCCTTGTATCAAGAAACAACGACCTTCCACAATGTTATATGATTTCCGCTCACTAATTATTCAAATGACTCGAGTCCAATAAAAAAATACTGTCGGCATCGTTCCAAAAAAACTTTCTTCCACCTTTATAAATACACAAAGAAAACCAGAAGAAAACAAACCAAAATAAAACTTATTATTTTTAATTGATTGTAAAGAGAAAATAAAATTTTTTAAAAAATCTATCGTCTTTTCCATGTTTTTCTTCAGGCTCAAAAAAAAAATATTTCGTGTGACACAAAAGAAATACCAAAAACCAAATACATCTCCGTGTGACGACAAGAGAGAACCCCTCCCCATCCCTTCCTCTCTTTTTCCTTGAAAGGGAGGAGGGGTTGAACAATCACAAGTACGATCATTTCAAATCAAAAGAATATAATCAAGCGTTTCGAAAAGAGGGTCCCAAGAAGAAGGGTCTGAGAAAAATCCCCCCTATATCCCCCTTGAAAAAAAACCCCGGCATATATGGGAAGAAAAAGAATGGGGGGGGGGGGGCTCAAGACCATCTTCCATTTCGTACAAGATTCAACATAAAGGAAGAGGCAGCTTTGGCAAAGTGAAAAGAAGAAGAAGAAGAGGGGGGCCTCAAAAGAAAGACGAAAAGAGATTCCAGGGAGAGAGCGTGAGATCTGCGGGATCTCTCCCCCTTCCCTTTTACACACCGCGCAGTTACACACAGAGAGGTCGCAGCTTCTTTTCATGACGATGGAGATTCTTCATCCCCCCTATTTTTCATTTTTTCTTTATTTGTTAAAAGAAGCTTCTTGAGTTCGCTTCTTTGTGGCCGAGCGCGTTTGAGCAAAACGTGCGAAGAAAATGCCTAATTTAACAGCGGCAACGCTGTTGCGGTCAGCCGTAGGCGACAGCGCCATCTTGTGAACAACCAGGAATTGGGCGTTTCATCCGGCTAAACTGAAATAACGAGTTTTGTTGTTCAAAAACGTCTAATCTTGTTTTTGTTCGATATGATCTACGAAAATGATGGGGATCCAACATGTTTCTCACTGACGATCGGGTGTTACATTCTTCGCTTAATCTCTTTCACATTCAAGTGTTTTCTTTCAAAAAACGACATTCGATTCTTGGAAGACATTGATGATAGTTCACCTGTATTCCCCTTAGAATATATATCTCTAGTGACATGGTAGCCAAACAATGAAATTAAAAAAAAAAACGTGTGTTGTAGACGGAAACAAACAAGATGGCGATATGCCCAAAGGAACACGATAGGCTTTTTTTCTCGGAATATCCAAACCAGGTGCAACGGTAATCACACGCAGGTGTAACATTTTCCCCCATCGCTAATCATTTCAGCATGGAAATTCACGCAATTTTTTCTGGCGACGCTATTTTTTTTCGTATGCAAATGTGACAAAAACGACTTGTTGTTTTGGAATTTGTTTTTTTTTTCGCTCAAAAAGTTCGAAAAGGTCATGTGAACTGGAGGACAAACTGTCCCATAAAGCCGACATGTCCCCTCTTAAAAAATATCTACACATATTTTTTTTTTAAAGGGGGGGATTTCCTTCACCCCCTCCCGCTTTAGCAGAAAGAAAAATGATGGGGTTTTCTTTGTGTACTGTACGGGGTAGAGATGATGATGACCACTTCTTCTGACTTTATGTGTGTAGGCCTTAAAGGGCTTTTTCACTATATCTAAAGCAGACTGGATAGAGGAAACAAAACGATATCCATCCTGTTTCCCACGTTCAAACATCCGTCACATCGAATTTAACAAGTTCTACATGAATATATGTTTAGCATCTAAAAAAAAAACGAAAAAGACATGATTCGCTAATGAATCAACCATGGCCTTATTTAGCGGTTTGAGATTGAGCAGACGAAAAAAATGTGTGTGTGATCAAGACGATGACGTCACAAGTTCCGCACAGTTGGCATGGGAATGGAGAGACGGCCGAGTCTCAGGAAATGGAAAGGAACTGGGTATTCCGGTTCTCACATCATCTCTCTCTCTCTCTCATGAACGGTTGTTACCACGGGTTCCCGAAAAAGAAAAAGACACACGGGTTTTTAGCCGTGGAAAAAATGTGTATAGGGGGTTCACACCTACCCTCGAAAAATCATGCCCCGTTTGAAAAAAGAGGGGGATGGGGATTCAGAAAAAAAAGCCTCTTTTTTTTATGATCTCCCCTCTCTCCACGGCCGACAGCATTCCCTGCCTCTTCTTCCCATCAACCCCCCCCCCCCCTAAAAGTACACACACACACATTTTGACAATGAGGATCGATAACGAACTGGCAACTTGTTTAACGGACACTCTCACCGATAAAAGAAAAAAAAAGAAACGGTCCGGCCTGGAACGTTTTGTTTGTGAATAACAACCCGCTTTTGCTAATTGAAATCTTTTTTAATAATCAATTTGTGAGGATAGGGGGGATGTGAATTTACTAATTAGCCAATTACTTTGGGGGAAAAAAAAGAAAAGAAAATTGATCGATTGTTTTATTGGGGGAAGCTGCGGGATGAATCGATGATTGGAAAGGCTAACATCGGGATTGGCAAGACAAATTCCCGCGTGATTCGAAAGTTTTTTCGGGTGAAAGAAATATGCCCAGTTTTGCCTATACAGAAAAAAAAACGGCTTGTGTACTTATCAAGGAGAAAGAGAGAGAGAGAGAGAGAGAGGAAAAATGATAGTGTGGGAAACTCGTAAGTCACGCCGGATCTGATATCGCCACGTCGTGAAAAATACAGCCGCGTTTCTCGGACGTGAAAAATTTCTTTCCCAACAACAACAACAACAACAAGAGAGAGAGAGGCGGTGGGAAAATAAAATTTGAAAAATATACAAGCAAGACAAATATTCTTCTGAAATCTTTAAATAGCCACCCATTCAAAAAATGCATAAATACATGTACACGTCCAGGCAAATTTTGTTTAATGGCCGCTTATGTTCGCTGAAAGGCGTTTCGCCTATCGTTTTATCGGACATTATTTAAGAACTTGTCAACCCTCCCTTTAAAAAAACAAAAATTGATCGACTTTTAAGACAAATTGCAATTCGATATGACGTGGATGATGGGAGGGCTCAATTTGGACACGCCCAATCGTGAACCGGTTTTGAGTCGTCTGCTTTTCAACGTGTTTAGGCCATACCAGATTCAATTCGCCACACGCAATATTGATTGGTAAAAATTATTAAGATGAATGTTAAAAAAAAAAGAAATTCATTATTTATAAGGTTGACTGAGGTCTTGGGAAAATATCGGCCTGTGTGAGAATTTTCTTTTTTTTTTCTCCCTTTTGAAAAGTACCGTACTGCGGCATTCCGTGTTTTGGTGCGGATTTTTAAATTGGTGCTGGGCTCTAACGTCTTTGGTGTCGTGGGGGCCAAAAGAAGTTGGGGCTCTGGAGGGGAGGGGGCGCCGCCGAGAAGTCTCAAGCACACACACACACACACCGACCGAAGAAAATAAAATTTTTTCAATGTTTTTATTTTTTTTTCGAAGAAGAAAAAAACTCGTCTTTCCATCTGCCCAGCTCGAGCCGCCATTTTGAACCAGAAATTCGAACATTTTTCGACGGCCATTTTTTCCATAACTCGTGAGGTGTTTGAGAGCGGACACACATCAACAGAGAGAAAATTGAAAGAGCTTTATAAATTAAAGGATTTTAAGAAAGTCGTGAAAAACAATTTTTTTTTTTCAATTGGACTTGATTTTGTCAAGGTCACAGCGTCGCCATTTGCCTTCTTGCATTCCAAACCGTCGTGGTGAGGCCAACCACTTGTCGTCGACATGAGCCCCCCCCCTCCATTTATATTTTTGTTGTTGTCGACGCAGCAAAATCAGCAACAGCAACAAAAATGCTTTTTTGTTCGTCCCGCGTGAAAATTCCGACCGAATTTCTTTCAGCGACCTTGATCAATTCAACCGGGGGGCCGTGGGATTTGTTCACCGTCGGTAGCTACGTCCAACGTTTTTTCTTTTTCTCTATTCTCAAAGCCCTCCAAACTTATTCCTTTATGTTTTTGATCAAGAGAAGAGAAAAGGAAATGCATGCAACGCACTCTAGCGGCCGATCGGGAAAGCTGTTGGTCGCTCCTCTTTGCAATGTCTGATTCAAGACAGCAGTTCCCACGGTTGGCTCGACGCTCACACACACACACACACATTTCTCCTTTCTATTTTCCCCTATTTTTACGAATCTTTTTAAAAAGTTAAAAAAATATGAAATAAATAAATAAATGTGAAAAAAAAGAAAGAACGTGAAGATATTATCGATTACTTAAATTATAACTGACGGATCGATTAGAGAAGAATCTTTCGGATAAGAGAGACGATGTATCCATTTTCATGGGGAAGTTAAACCGAGAAAGAAAAAAAAGAGGGGGGTGGGCCAAAGGAAAAAAGAAACAAAACCCTCTTTTTTTTTTGGCCGCGTCGACAGGTCCAATTAGGCAATGGTCAAATAATCATGATTGTAAATCAAATAGACGGAACAAAACGGGCCGACCCTTCATCTCTCTCTCCAGCAAAGAGGAGAGGGAAGAAAAAGAGGATGATCTCTCAGGTCACGTGACTTTTCCTCATTTCGCGCCCACCCCCCGTGGGAAATTTTTTGCTTTCAATCCCAGCTCCGTGGGAAATCCGAATGAATAAAAATAACAAACCATCTTCGGTGTGTACGATATGGCCCGATACGATGAAGGCACGTGACTCCCGCAAACTTTGCCATTAAAACTGAGCAGTCACACCCTTTCGTTCTTTTGGGGAGGGGGGAAAGGGTTTCGTGTAAAACAAAAGAGAGTCTCATTGAAGCAAAAAAGACGTCACGGTAATCAGTTCACAACAAAACATCTGGCGTTGACAAACTACTCTGATTAAGAGCTTCTTTCAATGTTAAGTTGGATTTTAAAAAAACAATTCCGAGTGTCCGCTTCCTTGGATTTGAATGAAATCCGTGGCCTTGGATAGAGAGAGAAGCGGTTGCCATGACTACGTCGGCAAGAAGACCGTGGGAAAAAGAGAAATTTCCGTTTTTATTATTTTCTTACAACGGTTCTTCCGATTCTGCGCTGGTCGTAAAATAGAAAATAAAGGCCTTTTATGTACCGAGATGTTGCGATTCTTTTCTTTTATTTTTTGCATCACGACGCACACACCCTGAATCGGAGAAAAACAATTTCCATTTCGGCCGATTGTCAATCAATCAAAAATCGGTGTACGTTGCCAAATTTCTGATTAGAAAATGTCGGAAATTTATGCAACGCCGTTCTATATCCGAAACATTGTTTAGTCTTTCTCTAGTTTTTCTTCGATGGAATGTCGAGGATATTGAGTCTATAAATTGAGTGAACGCGGTCAAGTGGAAAAATGGATCCAATGCGCATTAACTGCCAGTCAACATGCAACGGTTTCTCGGCATGCCACGAATC
The DNA here is from genome assembly GCA_013167095.2 of Daphnia sinensis. Classification (NCBI taxonomy): domain Eukaryota; kingdom Metazoa; phylum Arthropoda; class Branchiopoda; order Diplostraca; family Daphniidae; genus Daphnia; species Daphnia sinensis. Next base: position 1,764,894 of record CM023190.1, read on the forward strand.
GTTTTCCCTTCATTTTTTACTTCTTCTTTCCAATAGCTTGAAATCGCCGTTTCAAATTTCTATCATAGCGACGACATTCGTGGTGGTTGCCAACTCGATTGATGGCATAGAAAAAAAAATTCCAATAATATCCTCCATATCTAATACACGAATTTCGTCGAAGAATTGAAAAAAAAAAGAGCCGGATGTCTATACAGAGGATAGTTTTATTTGAAAATGTCAGGATTTTGTGGCCTTCTTGGCATTTGTTAAAGAATAAATCTTCAAACATTTCTCGTCGTGGCGGTTAATTTTTGCCATGACGCTCTTTCTATACTATTATCAATAGTCGGGATCTTGGAACGAAAAAAATACTTCCCAGTGTATCGTTTTACCTGTTATCCGCTTCCCCAATGCGGTTGGCATTCCACATCAAAAAGGATGAGAGGGGCATACAAAAAAATTGTGCAAGAAATAAGAAAAAAAAAGTATTGAATAACAACTTGGTGGTCTGAAAACGTGTCCCTTTTTTCCCCTCCCCCCTATTTGAAAAAAAAAATTGAAATAATGTCGATGGGACTGAACAAACATCGATACTCGGTAATAGTTGATGATGGGGTTTGAAAAAAAAACCGTGTCTCAAACAAGACGTCGGCTGTATGCTGATCAAACGAGCGTGTCTCATCGTCACGCACACACATAGTGTTGTTGTGTTTTGATGGGATATCGTGATTGCACGTTTTCCGCTAGCGATGAAGGTGATCCGTGGTAAACGTGCACGATCATCTCCCACGATAAATAGCCAATGAATGACGTCAAAAAAACCTACTCGGAGGTGGCCTATTTTGAATAATCAATGCGTGTGTGTGCGTGTCTAACGGACTTTCCCACGCCAGATGGAGTATCTATCGGTTAGAGGGTTGATTTGAACATCCGATTGAAAACGAACGGGGGGGGGGAAGAAAAATAAAACAAGCCTCGTGCCATTGCTCACACGTGCAATGGCACGTGTGACGACCGGTATCTTCTAACCCAACTGCTCGTTACACATTGGAACACCCCCGCCCCACCCTTTTTCCGGGGGTCTCTCTCCCTTTCTCTTGATTTTCTTTTTATAGATCCATTGAATCTAACCGATTTCCGCCCAACTGCTGGTACAGCACACGCTGCAACCCTCCCTTCGACTTGAATGGGGGAACAACGGACCAACAACAATCCCCCCCCCCCGAACGGCTGTCGGCATCTCCAATAGACGACCTAATGGCATTTCCGTTACAGCTTCCGTTTTTTTTTCGATTCACATCCTTTATTTTTGAAAAGAAAAAAAAACGCCGTTTCCCTTTTAATAAACGTTCATTGAACGAAAACAGTTTTGCCCGGACGTGACGATGTTGCCGGCCATGAGATGTTTAATGCACTGTCGGTCTTGTTAATTGGGGCTTTTAAAGAATTAGATTGTCGTCATCCCCCGGTTTCTACGAAAAATGAAACATTTTATCTGGGAAATGACGTAACATTTTGCAGGTTGTGCTTTTGGGAGGGGGGGCTCTTCGTGGGAACAATCGGCGATAAATAACAAAAGGGTTTGGAATATTCGCAAATGTATACGATTTATGACTTTCATGGTATAGTCAGGTAGTGTTCAATACGTAATGAAAGGTCATGCAACATGCCTACATAAGATCAATGCTTTCTGCAATAACAGTGCGTTGAAAAAATGACTCCGAAATAAAATTTTGAAAACACGACATTTTGCACAGCATGGAATCACACGAAATTCCACTTTAGCAATGTACCGTCTGATCACGTGTACCATAACGATCAAAAAGAAAAAAAGAGAAAGGTTTCATTTTATACAAAATGAAAAACCGTGAGAAAAACAAGCGAAACTTTATGAGAACCTTTTTTTCTACTGATGATTGAAGCCGCTAGATGGCTCCTCTTTTTTTCGCGCTCAAAGAGCTTGGTCAAAAAATACGAAAAAAGTTCAAAGGGTACGCGTTAAAAACTCAAAACTTGAAAAAAAATTTCAGTTTCAAGGTCGTGATTCAAGAAAACGCTTTTTTAAAAAACCAAACCAAGTTATGGCAATCAAGTGGAAAAAAAGGAAGGGCTCGCAAAATTCACAACTGGATTTTTCAGCTTTGTAGTTTAGCGCCGACTTCGTGGTTTAGTAATGCAGAAGCCTTGAAGGCCTTAACCTACTGTACGTTAAACTTAAATTGACCTAGGTGATTCAGCCTGACTGTGCACGTAAAACGCCTTCCTGTAATCTGCCCTATCGATTTCGATTGCATTTCGAGTTTTTTTGCATCAATTTCTAAAAACTAAATAAATGGTAGATGGAAAAAACCTACCTTACACGACTAGAGGGAAATGGCGAATGTTGTGGAATTGGCGCCGACGAGTGCCTTCTCGATGCCCCAAGATGGCCGGCATGGCGGATTTTGGCGGACCGTTGAATGCACTGCTGCTGAGAAAGCCAAAGGGGAAAAGTCACAGAATGTCGATAGAAATCCAAAGGAAGTTTCGAGGAAATCGGTAAGTTCAGATTTGGATTAACATTGCCGATAATCGTGAGATCAAACTGATCAACTTGGAGGTCGAAGAGCCCCGTGAACCACGTGGTGTCCATCACATAAGAAGGGTGTCTATCACAAGGGAACAGTAAGAATATCAGGGCTCTCGCTTAAAAAACGAAACAGGTATATCTTTGTCATATCACTTATTTTCTGCTGTTTATCAAACGTTAAATTTATAATCTCACTTAAAAAATCACGTAACGTTTTAGGACAAATGGTTGAATTAATGAGTCATCAAGACATCAATCTGCACACTCGGCGCCAAAAGCAGTACTGCCGCTGCTAATGAGAATAAGTATGACCAGGGATGCCAATCATAAAATATATGTCACTGCTAATTAACTTTCATATTAGCACGTCATTGAAAGTATTATTATGATTTTTTGAATTTAAAAATTTGGCTATCATTTATCGACCAATTTTTCTTTTACTTCACCACAGGTAAAAGCGGAGGGAAAAGTATTTACAGGGAGTTAAAGGAAGTAGATAGCATCGTTACCGCTAGATGGCTGACCTGGAGTTGCTTTTTTCAACCGGCATTGTACCAGTAGTTAAAAACGTGTGAAATTGATAAATAGTTTCGTTTTCCTGTAAGAAAATTTCGTTGATTCAAGAATGGCCAACGTCCCTGATCCTGTTGAAGTCTTGGTAACCTGGAAAAAATTTTATGTAGTAGTTTTTGTAAACTGATTTGTCTGTTTTCATTTCTGTAGGACTTCAAATTGAAGCAGTTATGTAGATTTAGAGTGACTACGAAGAAATATGATGTCCAGGACAATTCCTCATTGCTAGCCACCTCACATTTGTTTGGGTTGGTGTTTGTTGGTGCACCGGATAAGCTTGTTGTCATCAAAGTCGCAGACCTTGTGCAGATTGATCATGCAACTTCCAAGAAATCCGAAATTTCATCATTTCCCTCCAAGGAAATTCTTTTGCCCAGCAAACCTATTTTCGTAGCACTGAGCTGTGATAATCTTACCTTGATGGTCTGCCTCCAAATGTCTGGATGCCCGGTAGGCTGGATGTATGATGTTCGTGGATTTGCAAGACAGGTAGCTGTTTCTACTGCTTTATTAGTTATTGGGAACAAAGGTGCATTTCATTTAAATGACATCTTTCAGGCAGGAGAATGGAGCCCATTCCAAGAAGTTAGGCTTTCATCTACAGATGGAATAACAGTGAGTGATTGTGCGTGGAACCCCACTGTACCTGGTCTAGTTGCAGTTAGCCTAAGTAATGGATCTCTAGTGGCAGTTGAAATCAATAACACCCAGTTCTCTATAAATAGTCTTCCATCAAACACACAAGCCCAGTATGCAATTTTCCTCATTTTCTCTGTTTTTTCTCTAATTTTTAGCATTTTCACAATAATTATTATTTCTAGAGCCATTTCTTGGAGTCCCAAAGGCAAGCAGCTTGTTGTGGCTCGGCCTGGAAAACTAGTTCAATACAAACCTGATTTGAAAGAAGCCAAAACAATAGCGTTCAGTGGTAGCGATGTCCACATGACCACACCGATTGCCTGTGGGCTTCAATGGCTTTCAACTTCTCAATTTCTCGTGACATTCATCGATCAAGATGATCCCAATTCACGCCCTCACCTCCATATCGTCAATGTACAGAAATCGGGAGCGACGACTTTCATAGATTATGACGATGTTTGCTACGGCAGCCCTTCTGGAAGACCACATAAGTATTGGATCATCATTCGTATTTATTCTATTAGTGGCATTACTTCAAAGTTATCTTTGCTGTAGGTATCTTACACTGAGCATACCCTCGTGGAATGTTCTATTAGCATCTTCAGCGAATGCAATAGAAATTGCTGTTCTCGGCCAGACGGGAGGTGGGGATGCTGAACATCCTGAATGGAGGCAATGGACGTTGGAAGGTGAATGGCGAGCTGAACTACCACTTGATGAAAACACTGAAACCAACCCAATGGGAATGGCCATCGATACTACAAGCCAAACTCCTATTAGTTGGGATGACAACCAGACATTACCACCTGCACCCATACTTTTCGTTCTAAGCACTCACGGTTTGCTTTGCCCTTTTCATATAATAAACCAGAAGAATGCTACACCTGTGAACCAGGCACCTCAAGAATTGTCGGTGATTGGCGAGAGGCCAGGACGAAGTGGAATTGGTCTTAAACCGGCACCGTTAGCAGCCTCCACTCCGTTGCCTTCTGCTCCTAAAGTAGCCCTCCCAAGAACAAATCTAGGAGAACGGTTTTCCACGTTCGCGGGAGCTCCTTCCTTGACAGTACCAACTACAGCGCAATCAGTGTCAGGTCCTGCTGTCCTCGACAAGGTTTTCGGCAACAAACCTCTTCAGCCCAGCGTACCATCAGCTACCACGGCTAAAGTGGCATCCCAGCCTGCGCCTGTTGTTGCACCTGTGAAGGCAGAAGCCACTCCTGTTGTTTCCAGCACTGTTAAAGTAGCAAGTCAAACCATGGCGGCAGAACAGCCAAATATTCAGGCGTCCGTGGATGCTGCAACTGCAATATTACGTGATGAAGTTGTTAAATTTGTTCAAGACTTGGAGGAGTTCAAAGCACGTTCGTCGACATTGAAAGTTACGGTTGCCAGTGAAGAAGATAAACAGCGATTGTTGAAACTGACTTCTGATCTGTCTGCCTTCGGTGTAGACCTAGTCGATACCACGAAAGTACAAGACGAAGAAGTTAGAGGCTTGTGCACTGATTTAGTTGAAGTTGCCGCGCTTCTAGAAGATGCCCGTGTACGACACGCCCGTCGCAAGAACCCCCGCTACAGCCACTTGCTCAAATTGCGGCCTTTGGATCCAGGTAACCGTCGAAAAATGGACGACATCGAGCGCCTGCACATTCACATAGAACAACAGCTTGTGGAAGCTTCACGATGCCTAGATTCTATCAGCCGCGAACGGACTAGGGACAACAGTCGAAAAGTTGAAATCCCCATAACTCAGGTAAATCCTTTTTTGCATTTGATATTCGACAAATTCTTAATTTTTGTTTAATGTCAGGTGATTTATGAAGCGATCAGAAACAACGCCAAAGTTATATCACAGTTAAAATCTCGAGTGGAACGGATCATAGCCCAGAGCAAGGAACAGCAATTGAAAATTGCCGGAGCTGCTTTCGAAGCCCTAAGGTTGTTCCTTTAAATGATTACTCTAAAAATCGTAGCTAATCGTATGGTCGTTTCTCATAGACCGAAGGGAGCTGATGACTCGTCCAAGTGGGAATCCGAATTGGCTGTCCTGGCCGATTCACTTCTAACGTCAAGTATCAAAGGTGAAGCTGGCATACACGCACCTCATCCAGTGATCCCGCAAGTATCACCTGATAAGCAAGCCATGCTGCGGAGTGTACTAGCTAAAAGACCTGTGGCTCGCATCCGAGCGGTACGTCCAGAATCAGTTGCAGAGTCCCGTTTGCTGTCAAATCTCTCGGGTTTCATGCACAAGGAAGACAAAAACGCATCTGCATCTGATTCCGTCATTTCACAAGCGTCGTCCAAGAGTTCCGTGTCCAATGCTAGAGATGCCACTCTTTCGTCACCTGTTGAGATCAAGCCACAGTTACCGAAGTTGGGACCAGCAACCATTGGAAGCAATGCCGTAACTCCTCAAGCTCCGACTCGTGCTCCCCTTGCCAAGTATGCTCCTCAACCAGCTCCCGAAGTAGAAGATGTCACTCCGCCGTCTTCTCCAGTAAACTTGGATCAAAAAGCCAAAGATATTGGTACTACGCTAATGATGAGCAGTTTCAGTTTACCCTCGCGTATCACAACAACCACTGTCGCAGGCGAGAAACCGACTTCGAAATTAACCGATGTAAAACCAACGGTGTCTTTGCCTACTTCTCTTCCACCACCCTACGAACCCAAGCCAACATTTGCTTCAATACCGACCTCGTTACCTAGTTTGTCGTTTGGAACTCCTAAGCAGACCCCCCAGCCATCTGGGCTAGGATCGACGAGTCTCTTCGGAAAATCTTCATTTGCTTCCCCATTTAACGCTGCGCCTACACCTTCCACTACTCCGGCGAACGCACCACCTAAAGCGACGGCTGAAAGTACGTCATCGTTTGCTGCCTTAAGCACGCCTGCTGTTCCAGCAACAGTTCAATCACAACAAACAAAGAGTTTTAGCACTCCGTCGTTTGGACTAGCCTTTCCCCCTGTCACATCTACGTCCGCGCCCAGTCCCGCTCCTTTGTCGGCCAAACCGGCAGAGCAAGTTCCATCGCTAAAAACAAGTTTTTCTTTTAACTCTCTAGCAGCAGCCGTTGGAGCTGCACCAACTCCGACATCCACCGTCGTAACAACGTCCACCGTGCAAGCTGCCGGGGCGCTTCCAAATTTTACATTCTCTTCTACGCCCGCAACGACCACAACAGCATCGCCTACGATTGCTACCACCACTACTGCTCCCTTGTCGTTTGCAACACCTCAGTCGTCCTCCTCGATTAGCACTTCCAGCAGCGATGGTTTAACTTCGGCTGTTAAACCGACTGCAGCGCCGACAAATTTCTCTTTCAATCTGGCCAAAGTTCCGAGCTCATCTAATGTCACCGCACCAGCAGCTGCACCTTTCACTTTTAACCTCTCCGGAGCTGGCTTAGCCACCACAAGTGCTACCCCAATAGCATTTTCAGCGCCAAGTTCTACGGCAGTGGCCGGATCACTGTTCTCGTTAACCCCAACAACCAAAACACCAACCGCCTTCGGTGTCGTAAGCACCGTTGCACCAGCAACTACACCGAGCTCCTCACTTTTCGGTCAGACTCCAGCAGTGTCTGCTACAGCAATATCGGCTCCCGTAGTCTCATCTCTTTTCGGTCAGTCCGCTACCCCGACCGCTGCACCGAATACCTCCGCTACGGGTGTGACACCTTTGTTTGGTCAAGGCCAACCTGCCAATTCGTTGGCTACCGGTGTACCTGTAACCCAACCCGCTTTTGGTCTTGCAGTTACAACTACAAGTGCAACTTCGTCCACTCCAGCACCGGCAGTTACCACAATTTTCGGTCAGCCAACTACTACATCGCAGAACACTGGAACTCTGTTCGGCCAACCTTCTAATCCGCCAGCCGGACTGTTCTCGTCCTCATTTGGACAAGGAACTTTCGGGCAGTCAACTTCTACGACATCGACTACAGCAAATGCACCACTCTTTGGACAATCTGCTTTTGGTAAACCAGCGCAAGCTCTACCTCAAACGAGCGTAGCTCCGTCCGTTCAATCTTTCGGATCACCGCCTGTGTTTGGACAGTCGAGTGGAGCAGCGACTGGCATGTCAGCAGGAAGCGTTTTTGGACAAGGCGCCACTGCGACTACAACCCCGATCAAACCCTTATTTGGTGCATCTGCATTTGGACAAGCTCCTGCCAATGCTGCGGCGACTGCTTCATCCCCAAGTCAAGGCTTTGGAGCTAATATGTTTGGCAACATGGGTTTAGGCGGCACCCCAAGTGCTGCCAACGCTAATCGAAACGCTTTTGGCGGTGGAACGGTGTTCGGCAGTGCGGCCCCGTCTGGTAAATCGACATTTGACATCTACACTTCTTTTCTTTCCGCTTTAATGAGCTTTTAAATAAATTGATTAGGTCAAGGAGCGTTTGGCACCCCGGCTGGATCGTCTTCGTTCGGAGCTCAAGCAGCTACCCCGTCTGCTGCACCTTCGTTTGGTAGTCCTTCGCAACCCAGTTTTGGAGGGTTCGGTCAGACCCAGACCCAACCGGCCTTTGGTGGAGCTGCAACATTCGGTGGCTCTCCGTTGTTTGGAAGTAAACCGACTTTCGGTGGTGGACCGACATTTGGTTCCCCGGTTAGCAGCATTGCGGCACCTAAACAGGAAGCAGGTACGTTCATTACTCTTAGCGAATCGCAAGGAACTTGTCACATTGATAAAACTTACTCGATAGGATTTGGTGCTTTTGCTGCATCTAATAACGTCCCCACATTTGGAGTGCTCGCAAGCTCGGGACCGACTTTCGAAGCATTGGCAAGTAGTAGCAATACGCAACCGGCATTTGGTGGGGCAGCCTTTCCGTCCACCAACCCACCATCCTTTGGAGGGTAAGACATTGTTTAACTTTTAAAGTAGTATATGTTTTACGTTAAGCGATTTCTAGAAAAAATTTCTCTATTTTAGGGGAAGCTCTTTTTCTTCATGGCGTTAGAGTTGTTATACCTTCGCCATTCTTCTCGCCAAATTTGTTGTTTTGTAACTTTGCGTCTGAAATTGAAAACCCGAATAAATTCCTGTGCGTTCTAGTCTGTCTTTAGGTGTTTTTAACGTCCGATAGAAAGAAGCCGTAAAGTGCATTTTGCAATCAAAAAACACAAAATCCATCACGCGACAAAACAGTCTATCGAATACTGACTTCGCCAAAACATTCAAAATGACTTTGAAACAGGTCACTGAGGCAGTGAAAGTCACCATAATACAGAGTTTAGAAAACACAAATTTGTATTTGCAAAAATGACTAAGTTATTAATCTCTTCTTGGATAAGGAGTCGATCGCTTGTTCAGTGGGTTTCGTATCTGTGTAAAAAAATCCGTCGTAGCATGTCCACTTTGCACTTTCGTTCCCCCACCCTGCTTCCTGTCCTTCGGATTTTGGACCTAAATTCCGGAGGTTCCGCAATGAAATCCGCGCTTTACCCACCATTCCCCGCAATTTACGCTGGTCGCAATGTTTTCGATGAGTGTTTTGGTTTGTTTTCTAGATTGGTAAGTTTATTATCGACAAAGGAGGCCGTTTTCATCTAGGCATTCATTTACTTACCTGAAAGATGGAAGGTAGGAATCATAGCAGTGACTCATTGGCTTCTAACTCCTCCAATTCCAAGTTGGGACACGATTCTGCATCGTCGAGCAGAGGTTTTAACATTTTTATAGAAACTTCATCGAAACAAAATTGTTAACGTCTTTCATAAATAGGATCAGCTGTCAAGAGTCTGTCAAGTTCCACATCAGCATCAAATGAATACTTTCCTGATTTTGATTCAAAAATCACCATCAAAGAGCCGTCAGTTGTTGACAGCCCTACTCCTTTGTTGACAGGAGAAAAAATTCAAGGAGCTGCAAGAGATGTGACCTATTTGTGTCCATTCATTGGGCCAGTCAGGGGAGCATTAACAGTCACCAACTACAAAATCTATTTTCGTAGTTCTGATCGGGATCCTCCATTCATTCTTGATGTTCCTCTGGGTGTAGTAAGTCGCATTGAAAAGATGGGAGGGGCTAGCAGTCGAGGAGAAAACTCCTATGGAATTGAACTTATCTGCAAAGATCTTCGGAATCTGCGTTTTGCCCATAAGCAGGAAAACCATTCCCGCCGAAACGTATTCGAAAAATTGCAGCAACATGCGTTTCCGCTGTCACACAGAATGAACCTATTTGCTTTTGAATTCAAAGAAGAATATCCTGAGAATGGCTGGACCACGTACGAGCCAGTTGCCGAGCTAAAGCGACAAGGATTGCCTAATGAGAGTTGGCGAATAACCAAACTCAACGAAAATTACGACATATGTGATAGTTATCCAGCCGTTTGGGCCGTCCCTGCAGCAGCTACTGACGAGGAACTTAGATACGTGGCTGCATTTCGTAGCCGCGGCCGTTTACCAGTGCTATCCTGGATCCATCCTGAAAGTCAGGCGACCATTACGCGCTGCTCACAGCCGCTGGTGGGAGTAAGTGGCAAGCGAAGCCGTGACGATGAGCGCTACGTCCAGCTGATTCTAGACGCGAACGCCCAATCGCATAAACTTTTTATAATGGATGCGCGGCCAAGTGTCAATGCAGTGGCCAATAAAGCGAAAGGAGGTATTATTTAAGCCAAAATGCTCATTTCGTTCTTATTTAAGACTGATTCGATTTATCTTTGCCAAGGTGGTTATGAATCGGAGGATGCCTACCAAAACGCCGAACTTGTTTTTATGGACATCCAGTAATATCTGTTTCACGTTTATTTATTGTACACAAAATCTAATTCTTACCTTCTTTACTAGTAACATCCATGTAATGCGCGAATCTTTACGAAAAATCAAAGGTTGGCACATTTGAGTTAATATTTACAGTATCAGTTTTAATGTAGATATGTAATGGACATGATTTTGGCACGCAGAAATTTGCTTTCCAACCGTGGACGACGTGCATTGGTTGTCTGCCATCGAGTCAACCCATTGGCTCGAACATATCAAGTGCATTCTTTCTGGTGCCGTTCGGATAGGTAAGTGATTTCAATAAATCTCCTGTGTGCGGTTTCTGATTGATTTTGCAATAGTTGATAAGGTTGAAAACCATCGAACGTCGGTTATGGTCCATTGTTCTGATGGGTGGGATCGAACAGCCCAATTGACTGCAATTGCCTTGCTATTACTTGACCCCTACTACCGTACCCTGCGGGGATTCCAGGTGATCATAGAAAAAGAGTGGCTCAGCTTTGGACACAAATTTGCCCAACGAATTGGACACGGGGACGATCGACATTCAGATGCTGATAGATCACCTGTGTTTCTTCAGTTTATCGACTGTGTTTGGCAGGTAATTACGATAGAGCGCAACATCCCTAAAAGTTCCTTCAATTACGAATTTCAAAATGCAGGTGACTCGCCAGTTTCCTAGTGCGTTCGAATTCAATGAGCATTTTCTCATTACTATACTTGACCATTTATACTCATGCCTGTTCGGCACATTCCTATTCAACACGTAATTAATTGTTATTTTGATATTTTTAAACATGGTATGTAGCATTTTTAAAAATAATTCTCAACAGCGAACAACAACGAGTGAAAGAAGACGTGAAACAACAAACGGTTTCACTGTGGTCTTTTATCAATAGCCACACCGATGAGTTTATAAATCCACTGTACTGTGCAGCCTACGTCGAACAACATGTTCTTTTCCCAGTTGCAAGCTTGCGGCAGCTTCGACTTTGGACCAATTATTACTGCAGATGGAACCCGCGAGTCCGACCTCAGGTAACTTTATTATTATTATTTTTTTAAGCTTTGTTTGCCAAAATGTGTTAATCCCTAAAACCGTGTTTTTGATTAGGAATCTATTGCGGCCCGGTCACGAGTGCTTCTCTCTCTGCGGTCCCATCTCCAACGGCGAGTGCAAGAATTGCAGAAAGAACTAGATGCCCGATTGGCTCGAGGAACGACTGCAGTTTCACAGACCAATGAAGGACGTCCTACAGCAAGAGTATCTTCTCCTATCTACAGTTGAACAACTAGATTAATGTACCATCCTGTTATGATAACCCGCATACTTTTTATTGGCTTAGTTTATTGCCTGAGCAAGTATTAAAATTCACGAAGCTCGAAAATATTGTGAAGTCTTGTCGGTCAAACTGATTCTTGTTATGGATTATTCTGATTGTGAGAAGGCGAAAAAAATCGGTTTGTCGTCAGTTTTACTTGTGCTAAAAACGCATCATCAAAGGTCTTTAACTTCATACGGTGAGCGAGATGTTTAGCCAACCGCATCGGAGAAAAATGGCAATGAGAAAAAATGAAAGGTCTGAATTTTTATCTGCAACGCGTTGGGGGTTAGGCAAATAACAATAAAGGATTATATTACAGACAGCATTTTAAGAAATATCATGTCATATATTTTCCAATAATTTTTGAGCTAGCTAGTCACATAAAAGAGCTTGAATTCTTAACTTAGAGGAAATGGAATTTAATAGTTACAGATGTTGATCCATGAGAACCATATTTCTGGGAAGTGCATCTCTTATAAGGATTATTCGATTTTGGTGAATTTTTTCCAAGTCTTCCACATATCCGAACCAATAGATTACAAGCCCAGGTCCGAATCTACCGACGAAATAAAACTAATTCAATATGGCCTTACGTTAATTGTTAGCATAAAACATACCTGTTCCAATAGCTATACAATTGATCTTTCAGATAACCACGATGAACTTCTTCGTCACCGAAAAGGGCTTTGCTCTCGATCCAGTTTATCACTTGCCCATCCACAGCTATTCCGTAGGGAAAAAATAATATTCATGATAACGTGATATGTTTCATGTAAGTGTTTTACATACCAACAGGGATTTCCAACTTTATATCTGGTGTTTTATCATACCCTTTCATCCTAAGATGGTCTTCATGAAGAAAGGCAACTTTACAATTTTCTAGTTCCATTCGCAGATAAATTTCATATTCATAACCTCTAGATCTACACTCAGTAGTAGGTTGGCAGAAAAAAAGGGATGTTATGGAAGCAACTGGTGGAGAAATTATCACAACAGGATATTGAGATACAAACTAAATGTACTTACTGCTTGGTAGCTTCTGCTATTGGACCATACTCGTCATCTTCAAGCAAACACTGGAAAGAAAAACACAACCGTTAAAAAACAATTATTGAATTGTTAACCCACATATGAAATAACTATTTACCAGATAAGTTTCAAATGCCAAATCTCTGTCATCTATCAATGCAGTGTTTTTCATTAGGGTTGAAACCAAAAGTTTTGCTGGCTCTAGGATTTAAAAATGTATTAAGATGAAGTACACACATTCAAAACTTTGATAAAGCCTACTTGACTTGTCATCCCTTTGATAATGTCTCTCTATTATAGATCGGGCTAGAAGGGCTGGAGTTAGCCCAACTTCATCTGACAAGCGAAGCAAAATCCCTGGTTCTTCATTCATCAAAATAGAGTTTGTAAATCTAATTGGAACATTTGCTAGGTTATTAAAAATATATGAACAAAAGATTATAGAGAATCCTATACTTTTTGTACATGGCCTCCACTGTTTCCGAAGTTGTTAATCTTCCATGTGAACCTTTCATTCGTTTCTGGCATTCTTGTGCAACAATGCATTTCAAGGTGTCGACAGAGAGTCTGCATTAAATAGAAATTACGGTCACCGTCTACCTTCCATCAATAAACTTCTATAAACTACTCACTCTGGGAAAAGCTTTTGTAGGCTTTGAACTCTATTTCGGAATGGTAACTTGCACAGGGAATCCAACAGCGAGTTGTACGTTGTTTGGTTTAGGACGCGCGCCATTTTAAATTTTTCCCACCTGGAGCTGGAAGCCTGGAATATTTATTTTGATTTGACATGCCGTCGGTGTTATTTGGCATCGTTGCAATTGAAAATTTTTGTGTTTAATGGTGGCGACGACAATTCGTGAGTCTGTGATTGCTGGTGTTAACTGTTAATTTGTTAACCAAAGTACAATTCAAGAAAAATATTGTGCTAAAAGAAGTAAATTTTTATCATATGCGGAGTTTCTTTTGAAATGTTTGTAGTAATAAGGGCGTTTCCCTAACCAGAAATCAGAAATTCTTCAGTAGATCAACATGGCTAAAAACGGAAATCATTTCAGCGAATCGCATTTTGAGAAAAAGCTAAACAATCTCAAGGATACCCAGGAAAGCATACAAGGACTCTCAGCATGGTGTCTTAGCCACAAATCAGACTTACACCACATCATCAAATGTTGGCTAAAGGCAATTAAAAAGGGTAAACCCGAGCAATGCCTTACATTGTTCTACCTTGCCAACGATGTCATCCAACACAGCAAGAAAAAGAGCTTGTTAGACCTTGTTTCAGCTTGGGAAGTTGCATTAAAAGAGGCCACACCATATGCACGGTATTTAACATTGTTACAAATGGGATTACAAAGTTTTAAAATCTGAATATGTATACCTGTTTGTGGTTATTTCATACTTCTTTCCAATGCAGGGAGGAGAAAGTTCGAAGCCGTGTCCAACGGATTTTCAAAATTTGGGAAGAAAGAGAAGTTTACAGTACCTCGTTTGTTCATGAACTTTCAATTCTGCTAGAAGACCCTGTGGAAATTGAAGAAAAATCCTCTGTGGCACTGAATTCTGATTTTGAAGTAAATGTAATCACAAAATCCAACTGAACTAATGCTTATTACCTGGATATTTTTTTGTTTTGTTTTCAGACCAGTCAACTTGTTGAAAAAATCCACCAGTGTAAAACACTTGAGGAGGATACAGACCTGAAGCAAAGGACATTAAATGAATCCAAGGTTTGTATAAATAAAAAAAAAATTTCACACTTTTATTTCTATTAAACTGTATCGTTAGGTCAAAATTACCGAAGTTGATGCCCTCAGGGCTAGCGTTAAAGAGCGTCGTAAAACTGACGATTTTTTCAACGAGTTTGATACCAGCGTCGGAAGAATGGAAGAATACGTCAAAGCCCTAGAAGTTGAAACGCGTGAGAGGGCATCTCTTTTAAGTTTCCTGGAGCAAGCAGACCTTTTTTATGAAACACAACGAGGAGAATTTAAAGTAGTTTGCACGGTAAGAGTCTTTATCATTCGTCTCCGTCTACACATCATTAAACCATATTTGATCGTCTGTTGTTCTCAATGTCGCATAGGCCTACAAGCAGTTCGGGAGCCGAGTCAAGGGGGTTAAGCGTAAGTTAGAGGAAATGATGCATACTCTGCCAAAAACAAGTGAGCCAAATCGGGCTCCTTCGGACACTGCGGATGCTCCGTCGCCCACGTCATCAGTGGGTTCAGATTTAGTACTCCCTGATCCCCCTGTTCCGGCCTCAGGGACTGGTGGTAGTCATAGGAAACCACAAGAAAGCCGAAAATCTCTAGGCATGGATCTCGATTCTAGGATCACTTCCTTCTTGGCGGGAGGTTCACAAGGTCTTACTGTAAGTAGCACACTTTCGTGATGATTTTTTTCTTTTATTGGAACGGAACTTACTTGTTAAACTTTAAAAAGGGCTCGTTTTTGGCAAGTCCCGTCAAAGCAGACTCTCCTGTCATGCAACAAAGCAAGCCTGTATTGCCGGCTTCGGATCCCTTTCCCTTTTATCCTGGAGTTAACAGCTCTTTCAGCAACCTAGCATCACTGCTGGTTGCTCCACCACCACCTCCTCCACCACCTCCCTTGATGCCGCCTCCTGTATTTCAGGATCTACCAAAACCAGAGCCACCTCCTCCGCCACCTGTATCTCTACTCGGCCAAGAACCTTGGTTAAGCAGTAACCCGGTCCACCACCCGCTACCCTCTCGAATACCTTCATGGGGCATGGATGACTCCCTAAGCGATAATGGAATCAACAACATTACTATTCATCACGCATCAGCTTTCTTCCCATCTCACGACGTTGATCTCAGGTTACACTAATACCTTTCGCAAAAGATGCTTTATGAATGTTGTCTTTTGTTTTAATTTTGTTTACTTGTTTGTACGACTGCGTTTACAATTGGTTTGTTTTTGTGTGAAATTTAGAAGTGGCCAGCGGCCTATTGATCATCGCAATCTGATTTCTCTAACAAGTGGCCCAGATAAGTATTCGCCGCCGCCGCCAATTTCCGATACTCATGACCACGTCGAACCTTCCATCGGTGAAGAAGAAATTTCCAGCTGGCTGAAAGACGTCTTGAAGGCCCAAGAAGCGAGGGAACGCAAACCTGACGATCTGAATGAGCAAGTTTTAAATCTTTTGGATTCTTTCGATCGTGACAAAAGTAACAGCTTGACATCGCGGGATGGACCAATGGCCGAAGGGGCGCCATCAGGAGCGAAAAAGATCATGAGTCTCGTTGATTCTCATCATCTCTATTCCAGTCACAACAGCCGGACACCAGCATCAAAAGCGTCTTTTGTCTGTGTTGAACAACCCCGTAAGGAAATCCCTGTCGTTAAGGCCGAGCCTCCGTCAAAAGTACCTAGCTTAATGGCCACCGTGCTATATCCGGATCCATCATCTTTTACCACAGCCGCATCGGATGGTAGCGCAAATCGACATCAGCCATTTGATCAACAATCGCCACGCACCCACAATCATAGTAGCGCTACAACATCATCGTCCTCAAACCCTTCGAGCCGCGGATTCACCCCATCGCGTTTTTCCCGTCCACCGTATCCTCGTGGATCTCGGTGGTAGCGGTCGTCTTTGTTGACCACGACAGTGTTGTCTATAACGCTTGCTGGTTATCATGACTCGTGAATTTTTTTTTATTAAAAAAAAAAAAACAAGCACATCATAAGGAATGGCCCGTCGGTGAATTTCGGATCTCTTCCCGACATAGCAATGTTAAATTCTTTCTTTTTCTTTGATTTTTTTCCCCCTCGAATTGTTTATGTGTCATTTATCTTAAACAAGTTGAAATTGCTTCTGGCGTCATAAGAAGGGTTCTTACTGTATGGCGGCACACATCGTCATCCGCTTGCCTATTGTGTGTGTATATGTGTCTATGGCAGAGCTAATCCTATCGTTAAGTAATCAAGGACATAAGTCTGATTCTTTCCTGTAGAAAAGACAATGGAAGTATCCAACTGGTACGTGTCAGGTCAAATGTAAGCAGGTTGTTTCCGATGCCAGGATAGAGAGTAAGTTCCTTTGGGGTGGTAGCACGGTTAAAATTACACCGCAAGGTTGATAAAACATCCGTGTTTGGTCATTGTTCGTGAGCGCCTCAGCATTTTTTTCCTTATTATCGTTATTGTTCTTCCACGTTAAAGCGGGCTTTAAGGTACCTTTTTTCCCCCGACGTTTGGGACAACAGATTGCCGTACCAACTCGATGCAAATTTACTGCAAAATGAAAGCGTAGCATTTAGCCGACTTTTTTAAGGATCTTATACGCGCATTTTATTTAATTTTTTTTTTCATCGAAATTTTTTTTCAAAATTCCAATTGAACCAAAAACGCTTTTCTTTTTACTACGCGTTTTCGAATTCAAATTTAAAAAAAAAAACTTCGCCGCGAAGTCGTAAAAAGTACAACGCAAAATGGGGGGTTTGACAATATACAGATTTTGCGGTCGTCTCGTTCACCGCAAATACAACGCGCTGCGGCCATATTTCAAAGAATTTCACGCTCACTTTTGATTCACCTTTTGACTCTTTATTTTTCAAGAGCGTTATGTTACCTTTTCTTTTATTCTATATTATTTTTTATTCAAATAAAAAAATGTGCTGGTTGATTTTCAGACTGCCAAATGTTGAACATTCACTACAATTCGCACCAATTCTCTCAATAATTTCTTGCTCGTTGAGATACGTACGTTAAGTCTTGGCAAACGATCGGCGATATCCGTTTCTCAACATTGACGGATAATATCGTTCGCACTTGTTTCACTCCACACCAAATCTTTGATCTCGATGTGTACCCCTCTTGTTTTACTTTCAATCCAGCTGAGGATCGTGTGTACTATAAATAATGTTCAATCATGCGCAAATTGTTGTTGTTGTTGTTTTTCTTTTTAATGTTCTTGGTTTCCCTTTCTTTTTGTGATAAAGTGAACAATAAAGTCCAAACCTTTTTATTACGAGACCTGACATGTATGCTCCAGATCCGTCGCATTTAATTTCCTTTTCTGCGACAAAAAAAAAGCGGACCGAAGTTTTCGAAATTTCTCAGGTGTAAAACATAAATCGGAATGTAATGCCAATCAAAATGAAAGAGCAATAACTGTTTCCTTGTTTTTTTAAATAATATGTATGTGTAATCCAGTTCAGCTAATGGTGCCATGTCTCTGTGATAAGAGGATATTTTGCTGTAATGGTTTTTAATTGTTGCAATAAAGAAATAATGTTTGTTTAAAAGTATTTCTCTTTTCCCTCATTCGCAAGTAAACACTCGGCGGACTGATCCAAGTCAGTAAGCTCCATGAAGTTGAGTTACTTATATGATTACGTAATTGCGACTGTAAACAGATCTGACATTAAGACGACAGCCAATCGCTTTAGCGTGAATAAATAAACTGTGACCTTTTCGGCGGATAAAGGTTTCACACTGCCTGGCTTCCCGCATTTCGCTCGGTGCGTGTCAGTCACTTATGGGCTCGTCCCATTCGCTGTTAGACTTGCTCGCGTTTTTGAACAACGTCAGCGACTTGGAAACCTTTGAATTGGCTTCGATTTATGGAGAAGACCGTCGACTGAGAATCGACGATGCCGACAAAAGTGACGGCAGAGACGGCCATTGCTAGTTTGAAGGCCGCATGTCAAAGTCAAATAGATCTATCGATCCATCGACCCAAAAAAGCTTAAATATTTATGTATTTTGATTTTTTTTTTCCCCTATTCTTCTTTTTATTTTCAATTCCCCCCACGACTGGCTGTAGCCGGTTCCGGTTTCGGAGTCAAATCTTTGGGCTGACATTGTCAAGTAAAGCTTTTGGGATGAGTCACGCAAAACGAAAAATTGTTCCAAACGATTTGTATGTGGCATCTAGAGAGAATCAAATCTGGAACTGGGATAAAAACCCAAAAATGAAATTCTCATAATTTCTTAAATATAACCACAAACGCGAGTACGTGTGTGTTAAAATCTAAGAGTCCTATAAAAAAAATCTAGCTATAGTGTTAACTCAGCCCTACAATTAAAACCATCGTTATATATCTATCTAAACTGAAAGGTAAATTTAGCTATAATCGGCTATAATAAAGATAATTTTTTCTTACGGGCGACAAAATAAGCAAATCAAAAGTCGGGCTTCGACGGTGGTTAAAAACTGTTGCAGCGGCATCTATCGTTGCCACTTAAGCCCCTGGGACTTAGAAAGCGCCATACAACCAAAAGCTATATCGATCTAAATTAATAGGTAAATTGAGCTATAATATTAGATAATTTTTTCTTACGGCGTGTCCTCTCGTAAATGTCATCAGACAAGGATATGCATGTTCGTATAAATATTCATGCATCTACTAAACACTGCATGAGATTCTTTATTCTACCAAATGTGCTGCATAAGGAAAGCGATGCACGTAGATGGTTAATGCACCAACATGTAGATTTATCCAGGAAACACTTTCACCAACATGAGTATACTATAACTTTTCGCGTTTCCAAGGATATTGGAATCCACTATTTTGAGCGGATCAGTATACTTGGCAACCAATAAATCTTGTGCAGTATAGTATAACTACTACTGCGGTTTTAGATGGAGTTAGACATCAGCTTCGGTCCGAAAGTTTATGAGTATACACACGGCAGTATTGTTAAAACTAAGAAAACCCCGGTGCAAGTTGTCATCATGGGGAAAGTGTAGACGCGGGGAGTGCCGTGACACGCAACTCGAAAACCGAAAAATTTAAGGAAACAAACCTAAAAAAAAGGATTTCAACCCAAATTTTGTTGTTTCTCGTGAGTCTTTTTGTTTGGGCTTTTCTTTTCGTTTTATTGCGATTCGGTGATCGCCTGTCAAATAAATTTTGCTTCATGCGCACTACTTACAGTATCATCATCGTCAACTTTATGTTTGCCGATAAACTCGAGTTAAGGCTGACAATAAATCGGAATTATTTGAAGAGAGCCAAGGCTCGGAATTTATTTATAGTACAATTTATCTATTTAAAAAATAACTTAAAAATAAATAATTAAGCAAATGGAAAGGAAAACAATCAAACAGGCAGCTGATTTTGTTGTTCGACGTCACGGTCGAATCGCAGGTTGATGTGTACACTCGCAAAGTCAATACCAGTGCGTGATAGATATACATCTCGGGGTGTATTACGCTCATCTCAAAACACGAATTTGCATTAAAAGAATAAAACTAGATAGAATCACAACAAAAAAATAAATAAATAAAAATACAAAATTCTTCGCCAGAAGATATAATTCATCTTCGTATTCCGTACTACACCGTTGTGTGTATGTATGTGTTCGACCCATTATATAAACAGTTGAATATTATCCTTTGAACACTATAGCACAGAAATAAAGACCAAAAAAAAAAAGACGATCAGAAAAAGATGTAGGTTCTAATTTTGTAAATGCTCTCTTGGTTTTTTGTTGTCGCCCACGAAAGCGACACGGACTCTTGATACACATCCGCATTCCCGTACGATTAAAGATGAAATGTTGTGCAATATATAGGTCGATCATCTTGCCGTGAAGAATTGGATGTTTCCGAGCCAGTGCAGAGTCCAATACGTCAGGCATAATATTGACATGACTTGCACCGTGTTAGGTAAGCAGGAACCACCTCCACCGCTCCGATTGCCGTGTTGCATCGCCGCTGGATGTTCTCCTACGCGTATCGTAATAAATAAAAAAGCAAGTGTCGCTTTAGTTAATCGGCTTTCTTTAAAATTAAAATAATAATTACGTTGCTTAAAATATCGTACGAGTTGCACATATGAGATAGCAAGACATGAGTTTTCAAATCATAGAAATCTTTTGCTGTTTCAGTATCACAAACGGCCATCACTTGGACTATACGGAGAAGGTACTTGCAATCAATAATTTAATTTCCGTCGTCTTTTATTCGAGCTTTTTGGCCTTGCTATCATTCCTTGCATTTTATGATGTCTTCACAAGCGCTTATTCTGAATGCTGAAAGATTGCGAAAGTCCTTGGCAGCGCTGAATTCCAGCGCACTCTCTGATCGATTTTCTTTATACGCATAGATAAGTGAACCACGTCGTTCTCTTTATATAGTGAACATCGCAAACTGACACACAAAAGCGGCCAGAAAACGGAGTAAAAACCAGTAAAATAAAAGAGTGCCGAATCGTTAAAATGATTGTTAAGATTTGTTCGACGTCCCCGAAGAGGCAGTGACATAAACAAAAATGGCCTTCGTTCCTACACTGTTGGTATAGCAGAAAATGCTGAATGTGTTAGTTAAATGCTCCCAAACACACGAGTTAGCATCATTGCAAACAGCTAAGGGAATTTGAATGTTTTTTTTTTACTGGATGAATGCCTCTTACTATCACGCGTTTGACAGGCGAACTCAACGCCTTGAAATCCATTGAACTTTATTAACGTACGCACTAAGTTATAGCCCAACGCCCACCGTGTGTCAGGTTGATATGGAATAATGACGACCGTACGACTACAGTAATTACATTACGTCATTTGGTGTCCCCATACAATATGCATATGACATCTGGAAAGATATACACACTTTACATGCAGAACTCTTGATGCTTCGTTAACGTGAATCGATAAAATGTTAAACGAAAGAGCTGCGATGTAGAGAGCACAACTATGGTAGATTCATTTTTGTGTAATGAGCAACAAAGAGAAAGTTAAGCTTCATGTAGGGCTTTGTTCATGTGTTCATGTTTCATACCGTATTTTTGCTGATCAAAATAACGAAGTAACATTTCATTTTGGCCATCACCGCATTTAATATTTTAAAGTAGCCACATTGCGTTGCACGCGAAGATCTCGATATAACTCACCACTTAGAACATGGACGAGAACTGAGACGGGCAAAGCTTCTGACGGCCGGCAAGTGTAATTGCCGCCGTCGGAAGCCGAGGCGCGAGGCAAAAGAAATCGAGATGAAATGAATTGATCACTCCGCTCAGTGGCCAACGACAGCGAACCACGCGCCGTTTCTAGCGACACTAGTTGGTCATCGTGATACCAAGTTAGGTTTGAGTCGGGTCCATTGATGGCTCCGCGTAACGTGCACGTCAGCGATAATGTGCTACCTTGAATGTAAATAACGAAAATCTGTATTTTTATTTTGCGCTGTGTTAGACTAATATTATAATTACCTTGCCGGACATGTACCTCGGGTGGCCCGGCTATTTGTGCCTGTCCAGCTATGCGAATGCGAAAGATTTAGAAAAATGAGAGACTCATTTAAGATTATACAAGAAAAAGCAACGAGATAAATGCAACAACAAAAAATTGTTAACTAGACTAGCATAGTACGTGTTACAGTGTAATTGGTAGGATCGTTGCACTTAATTTACTTCAGTCCTGGTTAAAACAATTTTTTTAACAACTTACTGTGGACTTGGAGATGAATAGGCCAGTTGATTTTGGGCTCTGTGTTGACTTGACACTCATCTGAGGAGAAATAAATAAGGTATTGCAATCAGACACGTAAAATCCGAAAACCATAACATCGAAATGAAGAAAATTGCTTACAGAAACCAGCATCGCGGGCTTGAACGGTCGAAATTCGTAGTTCCCAGTCATCGCTAGTTGACTGGTGATGAACACTGAAGCGGCCGTCACTCGTATAGCTCACCAACGCTGACGTCAGAACGTGAAGATCTCTCTGGCGGATCCAAGACAACTGTACAGAAACAAGAAGCAGAGCAATTCGCATGTTAATGCCGCACTGTATATTGCTTTGGATTCTAAAAGGAACTTAATTGCGTCCGTGTCTATATTGATTTACGTCAGAGGCTAGTGAGCTATTCAAGAAACGCAATAGATGGGCCAGGATGAATTGTATGCATAAAAAGAGAAAAGAGAGACACTAATCAACACCGGATGTATATAATTCCCCCCTTCCGTATGGCACGTCTTTAATAAAGGGCATACAGAATTCGGTTCACCGCATCCATTTTTGCCACCCCATTTTACCTTCACATCGTCGATATCAACATTGGTGAAGACGTCATTCTAAATTTTGAATGGAAGGGAAAGAAGAGGAGTTGCGCTAATTGAATTTTCCAATCAAACGGCTGCTCATTTCTGGGCAATCATTCAGTTATAGAGTTCCAAAATGTCCGATATTCCTCTTTCTCTTCGAGTTCTTTTTAGTCTTTTTACTGTTGAAATCTGGCATTTGTAGCTTCGATTCGATTGTCTGTGTAACTTTATGTACCGTCCGGTGACTGAGTCCCCACCATGTATAAAGGTCCTGATATTGGCAGAGAGAGGAAAATGGGAAATCGGAAGAGATAAGAAACAAGAATTTCAATATACTGCGCTGCGACCTCTTAAACAACTGCCGGTTTCAATCAATATATTTCCTTTTTCTTTTTCTTCGTTCGGTATATATTCCCTCACTTGTGCCCTATGCCCTATATACGTTTATTAAAAGAAAGACAGCAGAAACCTTATTTGCCCGGTATCAACAAACTTCCGGACAACGGATATGGGCGTTTCCTCATATGCCGCCATTTGCACCGATCGTATGGGAATAAAAGACTCACTTTCCATTCCTTCCTTTTCTTTTTTTTTTTTTTTGAAAATATAGCCACTTCTGTTTAGGTTGCTATACCGTTTATTAGGTGATGTGTATCAGTACCGCTAATGATGTTTCATGGGGGACTTTGATTGCGTCAAAATGTCAAAGCAGTCACGAAGGTTTATAAAGGTTAAAACTATAAATGGATGCTGTATGTTCCTAAAAATGAGAAACACAATTAAATTATGTAATATAGAGAAACCTGAACGACGTGTTTCTTTTTGCGAGAATAAACATATCGTACTTTTTAATGAAAAAAAAAGTTCCCATACACCACTCGGTTTTCTAATGTTATAAGAACTCTAAATTCACGCCCTTTCCTACATTATTAGATAACGTTCTTGTTGCAAAATAAAACAGAATTTTTTTTTTTTTTTTTCCCCAAAGAACTGCTGGTGGGAGCCAACAGTTATGGTTGCGCTTGGCGACATGCCAGATTTGCATCTGTGGCCTTCGAAGAATATTAGAAAATTTTTTTTTTTTGTGAAGAACACCGCCACTGTATATATAACAATTACTTCAATAACGACCCCGGATATAATTGTTGTAACAGTTTACGTGGTACGTCGAACGCTTTCCGTAACTATGGCAATGGCAACGCAGATATTCGTGAAGTCTATATAAAGCTAGTATTGATTCGTGATCCGAAGGTGATGGTTGCAGTACCCACGCAACAATAAAAAGGAATACACAGCACGCATACATGCATTTGCATTTTGCCACATCATGAATATTTGCACTTGTGCATTAAAACAAATAATCCTTGCTGCGCTTATTGACGTGGTACGCATTTCTAATTGTCTAAACATAGAAACAGGATTTGAAAAAAAAAAAATTGTATACCATTCGATCGCCGAGGAGCCTCGTCCGGCACTTAAGAACGGCCGGTTGTCCGAGGATGACTGATACGTTGGTCGGCCAAGTAGCTTCAAAGTACGGCTTGCTGGCGGCCAGCGTCACTGACGGAAGAATTTCGCCACCGAATTCAACTCCGGAGACCTCCGCCGCGACCTTATCGGCTTGAAGATTTATGATTTTCGCATCGCGGCTGCCGCGTTTCATCCGTTTGACAGTGTGCGGCGCATCAGCGTTCCATTCGTTCGGTAAGATGGTCTCGCGTGTTGTTGTCGGCAACTGCATTACATTTAGCGATGACCATGGCTGGATGCTGGCTGGCGAGCTGCCGCCGGGATTCAATCCATCATCACTCCGCCAGACCCTGGTCGTGGGATCTACAGAAAAGAAAATGTACGCAGATCAATACGAAAATAAGGAAGACATCAACGGGGGGAAAAAAAATAAGCCAATCGTCTATTGCTGAAAGCCTTCCCTCCCACCAACCCTCTCTACAAAGGTTATTCAACTGTTCAATGAAAACACAACCGCTCAGCACGCTGTCTGTCAAATACAAACGAGTACAGGAAACTCAGCAAATAACGCGCGTTGCTACGGATCAATCTTGCTCGTTCATCCGTTGCTTAATAAACAAGTGCAGAGAGCTTATGTATTTAGTTTAGACTACTGGCAAAGACATATACTAGCAAAAGCCGCGATAAGTTGGCCCCGTGAACTTTATAATCACCTTCATTAAGCACCCCTCTTTCTGCGAAAGCTATTAAGCTAAACAGTTCTTGTTCACGATGGGCGAGGGGGGATGATGTAAGTATCTAGTATATGATGTTGTGTCAAGAAACTTTTAGTTTCCAGATTATACGACGATGTGCATGGAAATGAGCATGAAAGGCGTTTAAGCGAAAACAGTGATAAAGAAATCAGAATAACACGTTTTCGTAATAGCCATGCGAAATGGTTTGTTTAACGAGAAGTCGCAAAATTTATAGCCTTTCAGTTGAAATTTCCTTTTATTTGTGTGTGTGTCCTGGCTTTTGTGAATTATTTATAATAAAAAACTATTAAGCGTTATTGATCTGTGTGCCAAGGGGCATATTATTCCGATTTGCCATTAAACGCAATTTTTTTTTGTTCGGATAATCTTCACGAAATGTCTTTATGCGCAGTGAAATTTGCTGTAAGTCCGTCGTTTTTATGGCGCTATGCTTTGCAGCCATTTCTTTTTGCAAATATAACGAGCGCGACGTTCAAATCAAAGAAGGCGTTCAGCTGTTAGTGTGGGCGAAAAATGGAATCTACCAACGAATGTAATTGAAAATTGACATTTCAGGCGGTTGAAGGCGTCCGGTTCTTTGATCAGAATCGTGTACTGCATTCAAACAGTTAGGCAAAATTGCACGCGTGATTCGTCTATATAAGGTGTGCAAATGGTTTGTCTTTTGTTAGCAAACAGAATGACGTACGAGCGTTTGGCCGCAACGCCATCAAAAGTATAACATTTAAAGTCCCGTTTATGCATAACCATAAAACCATAAAATTTAACCGACTTCCACCACTTGATAAGTAGATGTTTTTGCTATATGCCGTTCGTGCCGTTTTTTGGGTTCCGCATTCTATCGTCGTTATCGATAAACAAACGGAAACAAAGACGATAATACAATTTGGGACTATACTGTACGTGTTGGATTTGCTATTCGAACGCCGGCCTGATGGTGCTGGGCCTAGATTAATCAATCAAATGAAACGAGCTGCTCTCGAAACATTCACTAGAGTCAGCGAACGTGCGCGTCCTATTGAAACGTGCTCGGATTTTTTTTGCTTTATATAGCAGAGAGAAGCAGCAGTCACTTAGCGTGGCTTATATCCGTTACGAAACCCATACGATACGTTATATGGGGGTCCCTGCGGCAGCGAATTTAGGCCTATATGCAAAGAAAATTCTTACGATGATGCAACGTTTATCATTTCTCGCAGCTAAAAGGTTTCTTCATGACGAGCATACTAGTATAACACTGCTCTTCTAGACGTGGTTTTTAACAAACGCTAAATGCATTCAGAGTTTTGCTTCAGGCATTACTTAAAACTGAAGTGATGTATAAAAGAATTTTTCAAGGGTTACCCTACAACAATTATTTATAAGAGTGCTTTTGTGCCCACACGTGAGACAGGTATAACTCAAGATGCAATCAGCTTAGCCAACGTACGTCCTCGTTCGTCTCATATATCTTTGGATTGCGATTGCGGTATAGCGGTTCATAAATGATCTTCAACTTTCATCTATCTAGTTGGAATCGATGGCTCTATAGTCTATACGTTGCAATTCTGCATTTTCAGTCACAACAAGATAACGATTTCAGTTCACGTAGACTAATAAATAATTCTTCCCTTTCTGGTTGAATTATTTCCAGGACATTTCTTATTTCATGGGTATTTTTAGCAATAACTTCGGACACCCAGCTTGCAACACTCATTCATTAAAACACACTGGTTAAGTTTTATGCCATAAAATGAAAGGTATAAAACCAGGCCTATCATAACTATAGAACCCTCGACAGCATGGCTATTCTCAAGTATATGACTATGGAACACATATCAACAATCATCGATTATACTTTTGGACGATGCTTGACATGTTGTAACTGAAGCAGCGCACAATCTAATGGGACAGCTCTCAAAAACATGGACTTTTGGCATAAAGAAGAACCCATAGCGTATAGAAAGCCACGGTATGCAGGATCACTATGTAATGATGGATACATTTCTATATATCTATGATTGTCGAAGCGAAATACCACAACAACAACAACAAAAATGTTTGGAATTGCTTACGTCACACGAGAAAAGAGAGAAAATCAAATCAGTCTTCTTTTCAAGCACAGGACTGGATATAAATAGTTCAGTTGAAAAATGGTAGTCAAGGAATTTAATCACGTCAAACGGAATTGGATGTATAGATTTGGCTGTCTCCCCCTGCAATTTTAACCCTTTATTTTTAATTTGGATTTTTTTTGTTGCTTAGTGCCACGTTGGGACACAATCAAGGATGATTTAGTTATACCTTTAACTAGGAATGCTAACTAGATACGTTCGTCACATGAGACATCTCTTCGAAGTTTTATTCTGGTATACCACTAAGACATATAGCTTTGTTCACCATCATCATAACGCTGGATTTTATAAGCATAACTGAAATTGCACAAAACCCTTAAAGAACCCTTACAGTTATACAACACGTAAGGTTAAATGGTGGAACTCCCTCACGTACTTCAAGCGAACACCATTCGAGCTGCTCTTTCTATCATAGAAAAAAAAATGGATTCTGGTAGGCTAGTTATATCAGACAGAGATCATTGTTAAATAGCCGCTAGAGTGCCATATATAGTGGCTCAAGATGGATGTCGGCAGGTCTCCAAGCTTAACATCTTCTACATGTTGAGTCGTATATACTATACACTTCAGACCCGTGTCTCATCTCCGGAATCGATCCGTCTCCGACTGCGCTGTTGATCGTTGCTTTATATCATTTTCCGTTTTCAACCGCATCCATCGTGAATTGACAATTTCTTTAGAGAGATCGGCAGGCGAAATTCGGCAGAACTTTTACCCACAAATTGCAGCTTAACGTTTAGTTTATATATTCAAAAATTGCATCTTGAATCGAATTTCAGACGGAAATCAAAATGTGGGAGTAAGCCCAGCAAAAAGTCCCCAACTACCTTTTGCTGGTGGGCGACATGTACATCTATGTTGCAAAGCTGATTCACTATGGCAATTTAATTTTTGCAGCGGGGGGGTTTAACGCATCGTGCTCAATTTGAGAAAGACGATGAAGCGCAACGGCCGCGTGATTAAATTTCTTTTTTTTTTTGCGCACTTTGTATCGTGTCTTTTTGGCTTTACCACGTCACACACACGCAGATCCCCCCCTCCCCCCTTACATACACAGAAATGGTTGACGTGTTTGATGGATCACCGATTCGTCGTCTATATGTCGCGATGAATCTTCTTTAAAAGGCTGACGATGAATATTGATGCGGCTTTCACTCATCTTCCAGTACAGACTCTCTCTCTCTCTCTCTCTATAGAGACGTTGCTCTTTTCTGGTATCGTATCCTGATTACTTCTCGCACGGGAAAAAAAAGCAAAAGAAAAAAAAATGGGGGGAGTAGATATATAAAACGATCCATACATTCACCGAATAGGAGGACAAGGTTTGTTGGTGGAAAAGAATAAGACCAAATGACGCTGAAAATATCCTCGTCGATATTAGGGGTGCCAGTTTTCTGCGCCACGGAGGACAAGAGGAGGAGCTGGGACCTTGTGTGGGCATCTATCATCGTCAGGAATAAACTCGGCCAAAAGGGAGGTTAAAAGAAAAGGAATAGATTGATTGTCTAACCTAGAACTGTTGAAGGAAAATATACAGCTGGTTTCTCCGTGCTGCATGCTATACTACACACAAATCTAACTATACTATATATATAAACAATTCAGATATATATTATTCAATTGGCAGATAAAATATCAGCAGTGGGAGAGTATATATATAAACATCCAGAGGTTTTTTTTTTGCAACCTTATAGAAAGAAGAAGAAAGAAAGCAAAGACAGAGAGCGAACGTTTACATGGCCAAGACGATAACCTGGTTAGTGAACGACATTGAACATAAATTAATCGGCCCGAACGGTCGACAGTTGAAATATTCTCGGTCGTCGCTTCTTAGATCTAAAGAGTCATAAATTGTCACCAATGAATGCGAGGAACCCAGTGCGTGAAAAATGTATAGGACTCCGGCCTTAGCAGGTAGTGCGCAATAAAATATATACGCACATGCGGAATGGAAGCGATTCAGTGACAAGCCTGCGTATCTATACCTCGATTGCGTTCTTGCGAACAAAAGAAAGGGGAATAAAAAGAAAAATAAATAAAATAAAAAGTCTTTTTTGTTTGAGGGTATATGTAACTTTGTTGCGATGGCCCCGCCCTAATTTTATCAGGGAATTACAGGGCGGAAACGCAAACGACAAATGGTCGATGCTATCCTCTGAGCTGTTGATTGATTATACGATACAGACATTTTTCACCGAGGGGCATCTGATATTACATTAAATTGTATATCTTGAAGACGTTAATCCTTGATTGATGGCATTGCCTGAAATTACTATAACATTATGCCAAGAATTTTGACGTTAACCGCCTACGATATGTATTAAGTTAATATATATAGTAAGAGCTTGCCAAAAATGAAAATCGTCTTTAGGGGGTTTAATCTCAGTTGGGATGCGTAGTGATAGGTATACAGTCGCAATTCAACCGCAAGTTCTATTTTTATTTTTTTAAAGATGCTGCTTGTAAACCTCTTTAGGCGATGAGACGCATTGGTTATACTAACAGTGCTTATATATATACCGTGCACTTGAAATTTCAAATTCCCCATGTTGTAACGGGATTGTGGAACGTGGATAGCCCTTCTGAAAGTACAGTGTATCGAACCCTAAATTTGAGATTCTGGAGCGCTTTTCGAAGAAATTTAAACTTGGATTATACTTGGGTTGTTATAAATGTATTTGCATTCGTGCAACTATACGCATTTAAATTCAGCAATAGAAGAATTACCGTGGACGGGGTATACGTTCAATAAAGCTTATAAATTTGGAATGATGTGGATCTCAGTTTACCTGCTTCAGCCAAACAAAAGAACTAAATAATTGAGTAATGTAATGCTGTTTAAATTTAAGATCATTCCCAGTAGTTTCATACAATAACAATTTTCGTGACACCAGCCTCCGAATAAACTTTTGTAAGTATCCTTTATTCCCCGAAAAACATTTCAAAGTCTTCTTAAAGGGGTACTCAGTACTCTTCCCAAACGCGCTGTTGGCATTTGCTTTGCGCAACTGGATCTTCATCCAACCTTCCCCGTTTAATTAAAAAGGCCTAAGGAAAAAAAAAGAACTATACACCAGCAAAATATTCATTTGGGAAAAGATAAGCTCTGATATATAAGTTCCCTGTTATATAACTCACGATTCTTATATTCACGAGGAGGTGTATAAGCGTATGAGAGAGAGCAAAATAGCCTGTCGGAGTAGTATCTTGCACCCCACATTTTGTGAGCTAGAAAGAAAAAAAAATAAGTAAAACAAAACTTCAAAGCAAAACAGAAGGGCTTTTTAGGTGGGGGGGGGGAACTTTTTATGATAAAATAATAATTATCTATAGCCCTATAGCGTTCTATCTATCTGTATATATACAACACAAGGCTAGAAATCCCGTGTTTCGTGCCCGTCGAAAGTATAAGACTGTCTTGGTTCTGTTAGCGATATACATGGGTGCTGCGTATAGCGCCATCGTGCTATATCTTCTGATTGGTGTGGTATGGATGATGCGACTCTATACAGCGATGGCCGTAGGGTTCACGCGTATTGTTTGGCTTCTCTTCCTATGTGTGGGTTTTTTTTTTCGTTCTTTATCCATATCGTTCGCTAAGGCGGCTTTATCACGGCCGCAGAACAAGAAAGGCTTTTTCACCATAACATTAACTTTTTGTTTTGTGTTAATACGCTCTAATGGCGATATAGTTCAAGTCCGCAGAGATTGCTATATATACTCGCATGGAACAAGCCAAAAAGAAAATTACCAGAGCATGAGAGGATAAACTAGTTTTCTTAATTGTATCGAATCACTTTCGAAATGTTACGTAACAAGGAAAAATCAACTAACAAATACAAAGGGTATCCCATTCTATAGATTTCCAAGTTGTTCCTGACGTATATAAATGTAAGAAAAAGCCCAGCAATAAAAGGCAATCCACTGCGTATATGTAGCGTCCGCAAATATAGTTGCCTTGTTATTATGCTGGACAAGTCCATATGTATATAGCTGAAGAAGAGCATGTCCTCCCGCGACAGCTTCGCAGCCCACGCGATATATAAGATTGCGAGCAAATCTCAAAGCTCTGAGGCCAAAGTAAAGATGGCGGTGACCGATATCGCTGTTGTCTTTCCAATTGGATCACGGACGCTACGCCAATTTCTAAATAGGGGGGCACTTTGATATTTGAGACGTGTACTCGGTAACCTGTCGCCTTGTCAATTGATCCCAGCCTATAGCCTGAATTCATTCTTCGTTGCGCAATAAAAGATGGTTCTTCAGCACGTAACATTCACGGTATGTATATAACACAGCTTATTTTTGGTAGGATTGGACTAAGATTGCTGTTCAAAAAGTGTATTCAATTTCATCAATGATCCTTGCACCTGTCGATAAGCGTGCCGATTGTGGTTGGTGAATTCTATTATAATAGCTTATTTTCTTTCGCATTTAATCCTATTCAAGGTTTACGTGGATAGTTATTACGTCTTCGAATAAACGCATCCACAGGTGTAGCGATGGGTCCACCAACGTTCGTACATGGGAGCTTTCATTTATAGTCCATTTTCAACGCGTATCGCAATCTCGGGACGGATTGTGTAATCCTCGTCATCGATAACAATTGAGGAAGCTTATAATCAAGCTATTCAGTATGCATTTGGCCGGCGTAGAAAATTAAGAGCAATCATTGTCCGCACGTCCAGAGAGACAATTCATAACCCCCAGTAACAATGACTGAATTACCTTCAGATGTATGCAAATAGTTTCCAACGAGTAAAAGGCCTGTATTGACGTAAGATAAACAACCGATTGTTGAATTCTTTATGTAGTATCTACAGAGTTGCATTGTTCCATAATCAAAATCCCTGGCCGAGAGAATGTCGTGCATAACTGATTGATACTTCTCGAACAAGTTCGAAACAGTACAAAAGCTTTGTTTTGCAAAAATTTTTGTTCCGATGAAAGGGGCAGGTTCAAAGAGTTCGACGTTAATTGATTTTTCTTATATGCCCCAGCGTGATTTTCCACTTTTGTTGTCAAGGGAATTTTTTTTTTTTCTTTCGACGAACATTCCATATGTGATCGGCTTGTGTGTTGCAAGCTGCGCAAAACAAATCCGGCCCGTCCCCAAAAACTCTGTCTGTTGCCAAGTGTGTTGCCAATCTGTCCAACTGATTCAATTTGGACTTGTTTTTTCTTAGCAAACATGACCATCTGTTCTTTTTGTTATTATGATCGTATCAAACGACATCACATTACTTTTTCTTCCCACCCCCTCCCGTAAAGTATCGATACTACACCATTATTGAATCTTATGTTACCACTATTATAAGGCAGAGCTATCCGATTTTTTTTTTATAGACAAAACATATCGAATTGTATATATATACATCTCGATAATATGTACGTGAATGTAGTAGTTCAGGGTTTATAACAATTGCTGGGTAGAACGTCACATTTGTTGTTTTTTTTCAACGTGCCATCTTGATATTGTGCAACCGTGGCACACACAATTCGTGAACACGGAGACGGAGATTGTATAGAGTCGTCTACTTGTCGGCGTCCACGAAAAATAACAAGTCCTCCTCCTCCTTTTTCCCTTCCCTTCTTATATTCTTCAAAGGTCCTTATACTTCGCTATACTGCTCGTCGTGTTTTCAAAACACGTTCTTCTGTCTCCCAGTTTTCTTTATGCACGCGGAACGAAGGAGGGGGGGGGGGGGGTGTTGTGTGGACTTTTGCCAGCGAGAAATGTCTCTCGCTGTACGATTGGTCAAACACTTATCGTCACGTAGGCTTCAACTTTTGCCGTGTCATCGAATTCACATCAGCATTTTTATTTTTGTTGTTCAAAATTTAAGACCAATCCCGCCATAGAATTTCGAATAAGCAGAACACGAACCCCAGTGACATGAAATTTCTTTGACAAATAACGCCGTTCGCAATTTTCAATCAGATTTTTTATTGTTGTTGTTGTTGTAATAATCAATGGTGACGTACAGGAGGACGCGGAATAATTTACAGTCCCACAATCACGCTCGTTACTGTCTTATTTGAATATTTCGCAGATGCAAATAATGCAAATCGACGATGTGTAGTGACAACGCGGATATTTCTTTGATAAATGAACTGAAAAAAAAAAAACTTGTATTATCAGTATAGAAGGGATGCGGCCAGTGAATAAAGTATATAACCAACGCCTGACGTTTGTTGAATAATAACGCTCTCGTAAATTCAGATTAACTCATGAAAAAAAGAAAATGGTGACGTTCTCGAGGCCAGCCATTGAAGAGTCTGTTTTTAATCCAACCCCACACAGCGTATAAATATATATGAGGTCAACTGGTATATGTTTATATGATAGTCTATATGAAGAATGTGTCCATTCTATATGCCCAGACTTAAAAAAGAAAAAACGCGTAAGATCAATTGCTTTCACGGTTTATGCGTTTATCCAGAGCTTTGTGTTACGGAGGTCTCGGTGAAAAGCATTTTGCAAAAGATAACGTAGTTATTGGGAATATAAGGTTATACAACGCACACTCGTTTCGTAATAGGCTACATATAGAAAACCTTATAAGAAAAATCGATGGGAAAATTCATTTGCGAAAGGAAAGCTTTCACTTTTGTAAATGGTACAATGTCAATAATGATGTCAACGATCGCTGAGGTTCTTTCCTATTTTATCAGAGGCAAACATGAACGAAGCGAAAATGAAGTGAACGAAGACATTTTTAGCCGAGAGCTGAGTTTGATATGTATGCACGCTGTCGAGTCGATTGACGTATACGCTCGTACGCGTAGCCTAGAGATATGATACTTACGAGCAGCCAACATTAATTTTTCTCGTCTGCGGTCGATTAAATGCTAAAGCACACACAAAATAAAGCGACTGCACAGCTCTCCATTCTGTTTGAATAAACGCGCCAATTCTTCACGATTCAAACATTAAAGAAAATATTTTCTAAAATAACGAAATTCGTGTACGAATACACGTGTAGGAGTTATACGCACATCACGAATTAAGCGTGGGAATGATATGCAGACATTGAACTTGCAAAGCCGCAAAGTCCAACGAATTCCATTTTTGAAAGGGATATATACAAACATCTAGTGGTTTGAGTGGTTTACCTGTGACTGTGGAAGAAGGCTTTCCTTGCGCCATGCAGAAGGTAATCCAGGTGAAAGCAAATGTTACCACCAGCGTAACATTCACGAGCCTCGCCTCCGATGGTAGCGCACTTTGACTCGCTTTAAACATATTTTTCCCTTTTTTTTTAACGTTGGTTCAAGTTTCTTTCTTTATTCCACCTTTTTTTCTTCTTCTTCTTCTTCTCTTTTAGGAAAAGGTTAAATTTATTTTTTATACACTGTACATGTCACTAGATTTTGTGTGCGTGCGCGTGTGTGTGTCCGTCTAGTCAATAAACAAGACGTCGGCCTTCGTCGTATTCGTTCAATTTCCTCTTTCTCACTTTGGACGTGTAGTGGACGCGTAGAACGTTTACAGCGTCCGTCAGGGCCGCCGTGCAGGTACTGCTACGTGAAACGGCCAATTTGCTCGCCTTTTGCTGGCCCGTCACATGTTGAGCGCGATGGATTTGCTCGCGACAAGCAGTCAGCAGCGGCTGCGGCAGACACGGGATTGCCAGGGTTAAGGCCGTTTGATCACTTGCCACTTTCCCGCACAGCTGTTGCCACTGTCAGAGAACGACCGTAATCGATGTTCTTCTATAATCCTATCATTCATCCATCGACCACAGAAATAAATAAAGAAAATAAAAAAAATAAAATAAAAAAATTCAATCCTTCATCCCAATATTCCAATATTGTTAGTTTTCAATTGAAATATCTTTCCACTGAAATTCCATCAAAGTTCGGAAGGATCATGTATAAATACACTTCGAACGGTGGTCCAATCTTACAATCGGATTTTTTTTTTTTTTTCAAAAGCAATGGCACACATGAACGAGTTCACTTTGGCGTGAACGCGTGATAGCGTCTCGCTGTAAAGAGGCCAGTAGCACAATCAGAACTGAGTTAGACGAGCCGACTGCTTCCACTGCGAAGCTGTAGCGCATAAGAAAAGAAGGCGAGCGCAAGCGCTCTCAATGTCTCATTTTTTTGTGTGTGTCCTCTGTTTTCTTTTTTTTTTAAAGGGCCAACTAAAGCTGCAAAATATACGTTTCTTGAGCCTACGTGGAAGATGACTTCGTTATGTAATTGACATGTAAGTTTATGTGCAGCAAAGAAATAAGGGAGAGCTGGCGGCACTCTGTGTGTATATAATAGAGCTGAGCCAGAAAAGGCATCACATCAGCTGATGTTGCTGATATTGAAGCCCAGAAAACGATGAGCTTTATTTTTCGTGAAAGCTAATACACACACACACACAACACATGGAGAGAAAATAGGTTCGGACATTGCGAATATAGCCGGGCAAAAAAAGACCTGGGCGTCAGTTCAAGCTGGCTCTGGCATTTCATATAAGAAATCTTGATGAAGTTCAAGAGGCAGCACGAACTATATCAAAGCAAAAAGCAATTCCATCGTGTCTAAGTGGCCCTGCTTGATGTTCAAGCACAAAGGTGGACCCTCCCTTGACAATTTCTCATTTCCTTTATTCTTTTTCCTTTTTTAGGAGGGGGGGGGGGGGGACTTAGGATCTATAAGATATTCGATTGCTGTTGCTGAATGAGTAATGTATACTGATCGCAGAGCATCTCAGGTTCTATATTTATATATATACTGTGACAATTTTAACACGCAGGTAATCACGGACTTGTCTGTCTCTTCTTATTAGTATTTGACTAACACGAACCCTGAATGATTGCGTAGGAGCTCTTATAGTCTTCGCACCTTCTTCGCAAACTTCGTACTATGCACTGTACGGCTGTGTTGCTATAAGTACGCATTTATATTCAGTTGTTTAATATGCAAGCAATTGAGTTTAGTACTCCCTTTCAGCTCTGTGCCAAACAAAAACTTGATAACGCTAAATACAAACGTGTATATTATAGACGACGGACAGAATATCAAATTAAATTATTTAGCGCGTATTCGCTATAAACAGACCATCAGCATTCATGAGCTATTATTCAGTTCGCTCGCACTGTGTGCGGGATGTCGTTAACGGGACACGTTTACGTGCCATTTCGTGCGTCCTGGACATGCCATTTAAAGCAGCGACAGGTCGTTTCTAGCTGACCACCAGCCCACCAGCTGACACCTATTTAAATTATACGAATATACATATTCATAATTAAAATTTTTAGGGTGGGGGGGCAAATTAACAGACTAAAACCGACTCAACTCAGGGGAATGTTCTTGTTAGTCTGATGTTAGACGATTCTCGGGGCTTGCTCTGCAACCGCGCTGGCAATATATGATAACCCGAGTGGGTTCTCCAAAGTCAATCAATCAAAATAGCCATGCCCACATATATATAGCTGCGCACACACGTACCGACGAAGTCAACATCAACGCGGCAGTGAGTGCAGCAGCAGGCGGAGACAGTGTAGATGCGGCGCAAGGCCGCGGCTTTAATCTCGTCTTGCAGCCACTTGATCTCTCAACGTCACCGTGTACAAAACTAATAGGATAGAACGGCTAATTATTAATTATGTTTTTCGGCTGGAATGAGATCCATTTGAACGTAATTCGTCAGAACTCAAATATCGCTCTTATATGGAAATAATAAACGTGAAACTATACAGGGCGACCCCTTCGACGTATAATCGATTGGGTACGAGACGTGTTATTGAATTGCTTTTTAATTAAAACGTTACGTAATAAATCATATCGTTTTTATCGACATCTAAACTAACCTTTTTTTCATTTTTCAGAAATTAACATTATGGAGATGCGCAGTGCAAATGCTTGTTAGTTAAGCGTGTATGTTAGAACTCAATTGTTTTCCCCTTTTGCCTATAGGCTGTTTCACCGTGCCAACGCAATCTGCAAGCTCGTCGGAAAAAGCAAACACAGACAATAAGTCAATATAGCCGACTTTTGCGCACTTGTTCAGCTGATGCCCTGATGCATTCATTTTGTGCTGTAGCGCCTCTTCCGTGCCCCCATATAATAAACCGGCAATTATACAGATGTTTATTCCCATTTCTCGTCATTCAAGCACGACAAAAGCATAATTATTTTACATCCTCGGCACGTTGTGCACTTTCAGCGTTTTCCGTCAAGTGAGTAGATACACAATATGCATCCAATGGCACGTAATTGTTCAAATAAAAAAACAGCATCAACTCGAGTTAATAGGAAGCAAACGGTTGAATTCGACGGTTATCATTCATCTAAGTTTTATTTTCACGTAGAATCACGTTAATTAATATTTGAAATAAATTTACGAGGTAGACCCTTTTTTATGTTTTTCGTTCGCACCCCCGCAGTCCCCAATTAGCATTTGAAATGAGGCTTCCATGTGAAAAGGTCACCGTTGGCTTTATTATTATTTCTTTGTTTCTAAGAAACGTCTGATTACTTATATGCATTTGCGAAAGGGCTACTTATTCTCTATATGTTGATATGGCGCTACGTATGCGTATTGCATAAGACGTTTGTGCGGTGCGCCCCAGCGATGAGCCAAACATCCGCTGGAAGGTTTTTGCCATTTGTCCAATTGCTTTGCGTTCCGTGTGTTACTTCCAATATCCTATTTTATATATATTAGGCCGGCAATAAGAAGCATCGAGTGGTCCAAAGATAAGCACTATCATTTGCCAGAGGGCATGCGACATATACCAATGGCAAACATATATAATAGGTGAACGGGATACACTGTATATCTATCGTGACCACGAGAAATAACAAGAGCGGGACATTAAAATGAAAAGTCCCATCCCTTATCTTTCCCTACTTGGAATAAGGATCAGTTCCTTTTGGCTTTTGTACAAGACGCCATTATATACAAACACTAAGCCTTTACCATCACAATGCGGAAAAAAGAAAGATGTATAAAGCAAAAGCAAACTGTTATAAGCAATAGCAAAGGATGTGCTGAGTTTTAGCTACGTGCGTGATGCTATATACGAGTTAAGCCGAACACGCACATTGTTTATCGACTCTATATTATACCTCGCGAATGAAATAGATCAATGGAAACAGAGCTAACTTGGCCTTCTGTGCTGTATACAGGTTGTTTTACGTATAATATTCGGACTCGCGGATTTGAAAGGCTGACACAACAGACATTGTGATGCAATAGAATTGTTGACGCATCTTTTGACGTACGTCACATTTTCCTTTTCACCGCGTATACTACTGCATTTTTTTAAATCATTCTTGCCCTTTCTCTTTTCAAATTGAACCCAATTCTCGAACAATGTACACTCGCATCATAGACAATGCTAAGCAAAACGGCAGGAAACGGCCGTGTATAGACTTGGCATTCGGATCTGTATAACAAGTTCGAGGTCTACCAAAGTCTGGTTGTCATGGTAACAGTCGTCTATGTAGAAATCAGCATACTACATTTTCATGGTGTGTGTATAGATATACCTTGTATAAAGGTAGCCATGGTAGCGTCATATCGTACATATAAGCAGACGGACTTGCGCTCTTTTGTTTTATTTTATTCTTATTTTTACATACCGTCGACATTGATCTCATCAGCTTGTATAACCTACAGCTCTTTTATCTCAAAGTCAGTTTTTCTTTCGTTTTTTTTTTTCGGTTGGGAAGTAGCTGTATGGGAATTGGCCCTGTGAAACCGACCGTCTCCTGGGTGTAGTACCTTCTGAGCTGCGACGGTTGAAGCTTCTTTCGTTCATTTTAAACACACACAGACAGAGGGAAAAAAGGAAAGCGGAAAACAAACAAAAACAGCAGAGGCAAACAGAAAAGAAACGAAGAAGATGACTGAATTTGTTCAATATGCAAGGAATGAGCCCTGGCTTCTCTCTCGATGGCTTGATGGCAGATGCAAATTTGCTTGATTTGCACACAGCTGCAGGGTCTCCCCTTTCTCTTGCCATCATCGCGCATATACAATGTTATTTCGCTGTGCTCCATCATAAAATAAATAAAATGAAAAAAAAAAATAATAATAATAAAGATGCATCCCTCCCCCCCAATCAGCCAAAGTCGGGCTCTCATCCACCGGGGGAGTCTTAAAGAGCTATGGCAAGTGTTTTACAAGAAAATGGGCGACGTACAAATGATTTCTCAACTGATGCCAGTATATAGGAGGCAGTTGCGTTTGATGCACCAAGGGCGCAGAAAGGTCGCTTCGTATATATTACACACACACACACTGAAATAAGTTCGTATATATAAGTCTCTACAATATGTTGCACGCCATTCACGCACCCTCCTACTTTTTTTTATCGTTTTTTTTTTTCTCTTTGCCATCGTGAATGTTATACACGGCCGAACCTGGTGTATATATGTATAGGACTATGAATTCGGTTAAGAAACCCAGGCACAGGGGCGGGCCTCAGGTATATATTTATTTTAAAAGCCTATAGCTGCTGCGGGCAATATATCCTATAAGTCAACAGTCACTATACGTGAGCTTAAAAGTGTATTGTCTTTGTGGTCCGTTTTTTTTCTTTTCTTTTTTTATTTTCTTAGGGATTGCAGGGCATTATTGCGAGAGCAGTATATATAGTACATCGAGATGTAACCGGAGATGTTGGCTGGGATTCTGCTGATGTGCGTTTAGAGCGTATATAGTGTTGGACTTGAGGCTGGAATTATGTGTGTATAGAATATACGAAGCCGGTGTGTAGTTGGTTTGGCATTATAGCTTGAATATCTCATGTTTCATCAAGAAAATAGACAAGTTTCTGTTGAGGCTTGGGCTATACGGAGAAATGTATAAGGTAAGATGGTGGGTAGGTGGGGGGGGGCGCACTCTATCTGATTTGAAGAATTCGCGTTAAAAGCCCTCTGTCTCGGCCGTGGGCAACGGTAGGATGTCACGGCACGCAGAGATCGTTCTGCATTTCAATTTGCCAATTCAGCGATTTTTATCGATTTCAAAGTTCAAATCCAAGTAGCATTTAATTGGATGCTATTGTTTCTCTGTAAAAAATGTATTTTTTTTAACAGCTAGGATTGATGATAACTCGTTTTTGATTCTACTATATACGTTAGAAATCGATGATTGGTGACTAATTACACGGCTGAAAAATAGAAGGACCTCGTCGTCATTCCAGGTGCTGCGCACGCTATACAAATGTATATAATATACGGATAGAGATAAATATAGTAACCTGTATATATAACAAAAGAAGGAATTTCTAATCAAAAATTGATGACGAAAACACGCACGTTTCCCATTCGGCTCTATATATTTCTTATCATATCATATTCAGATCCCGCAAAAAAAAAGTTTTCCACCTTTTCATTTGAAAGCAACTCATCGGACGGGATTTTGCCGTTCGTGATTTCGTTTTTTTTATGAAAAAAAAAATGCTGGAATATGCAAAGGTCATTCATTCCCGTAGGTGTTTATATATATACATATTTCACGCTCCTTTGCCATCACATGACGCATCTTCCTCCGCACGTACTCGGATTAAATCGAGGAAATGTATTGAATCAAATGTATTGTATAAGGAAGAATTTGAAGGGAAAAAAAAATTAATCAAACAACGTGTGACGTCATAACGACGTCACTCTAAACAGACGGTCATATATTCAATCATTGGAGAGGACTGACGCGCGTGAAGTAAGGCAGGATATCCAATGGCGCTGGATAAGAGTAGAGCCACATAGGTCCGGTGTACACCGGATGCGATGGATCAGCTTCGTCACGCCACACGCCTACGTATATTTAGTTGAGCAATTTATTTTTTTTCAATCGAATTTTTTTTTTGTGTTTAATTTCTGTTACCTTTGGGTAGGTAGATGTCCTTGGTTACAGCCCCGGTTTGCAGCACAGGCGCTACGAGCACATCGTCTCCCAAAAGGTACTCTGCAAAAACAATAAATCCAATTGGTTAATGGAGTTTAAAAAAAAAAACAGATAAAATTACATAAAGACGCTTGGTGAAAATGCTAACCACGCAAAGTATACTTTGCACTCTAAAAGTGCGAATTGCTTCATGCCTATATCTTACGGGGAAAAGAAACTTTAAAATTAAAAGTAATTTGTCTCATTTTTTTCAAGACATTAGTGAAAGAAAGAGAGCTACTTCATCGAGAACAAAATGGAAACATAAGTGCTTACGACATGTGTCGCAAAGCGTGTGGTGTGCCATCATACTACACGTCAGGAGTTGAACTGAAACTAACGCAATAGAATTGCAGCCAAAAAAAAATTATGGTTAAATGAAATCGTCCTCAGTGTCACTGGCCGAGGGGGGGGGGGGGATTATTTAAAAAATATATAGCTATATACATGTTAAGATGCTCATTTCGGTATATATACGTTTTGGACGTTTCCTGTCTTCTTTCCATTTTTTTTATTTAGTTATTTAAGTACGAGAGCAACG
This sequence comes from Daphnia sinensis, assembly GCA_013167095.2. NCBI lineage: Eukaryota > Metazoa > Arthropoda > Branchiopoda > Diplostraca > Daphniidae > Daphnia > Daphnia sinensis. The sequence goes on from CM023190.1 coordinate 1,806,558, forward strand.
CGGCGTCGGAGCTGAAGTGATTGACTGCGTGAGCGGGAGTGGATGAGGAGCGAGGCGAAAAATAAAAGGGAAAAGGGAAGGAAAACCCCTCACCAGAAAATGACGGCTGCATAAGTGAATTGACGATCATCTGTTGACGGCGAATGGAGGGGCAAAGGGAAAAGATAAAAGAAAAAAAAAAAGCCAACGGCAGTTGTAGCGTCGGTCTGTACATAACACCATTTAGTTCCAGTCATCTGCAACTAAAAGCACAGGCCTTTTTTTCTCTCTTCTTCTTCGTCTATTACTGAATCGAAAACCCTCTTCTATACTTTCCGCTGCCGGATATTGCTTGATATATACTGAAGAAAAAAAAAATATATAAAAGAGCACTGACAGATAGATAGACAGCATATATACAGGAAACGAGTGGAAAAGAACTATAACACAATTGATATAATGGAAGACAGTGAGACGGAAGCACATCTTTTCCTTTCAGACGATTATACAACTCAAATATGCACAGTGTAGACTTTTCATTCTAAAAACCAGCTAAATAATCTAAGCAATGAAATTTAAACGCTACACCTGGAGCCAATCATCAAAGCCTTATTTCATTAGAAAATCCACCCCGGTGTCTATAGATCTACGCAGATTATGTATTCATTTTTGAAAATGCTGCAAGACCGGGGGTGAGACATGGGGAGAGAGCTAACAAATCAAAATTATGTTGCAGGTTTGTAAGACACATGCATTGCGTTTCTGTATATTTATAGCGTATGCTTATAGACCTACGGGCCTTTGTGGCTATAAACATTTGCTCCGGCCGAGCAATAAGTTTTGCTTCCGAGATTATAGGGCTATCGATCGTTTCGTTGTTGTCCACCATTTTAACAAACAGATCCAAATGTTGCGCGTCGAAACGAGCAACGTGGGAGAGCTCGTTCAATTTCAAAATAACGTCAGAGCTTTGGGTCCTCCCCCCTTATATTTTTAGCGTGCCTCCACACTAGCGCACGACCACTATATACAATGGTTATATGTAGCCTATACTCTACATATATTACTATTTTCTAACGTGAGAATTTTAAAAAGAAAAAGAAAGAGAGGCTCTACCTGAATCGATGGTCTGGGCCACGGGGTCGGTCGGATCGATCCACCACAGCGGTCGGTTGATGGGATAGCCGTTGGTCATGGCTTGACCAGCCAATGTTAGGATTAATCCTGAATATTGGTAATGCAAACTCGTCATCTTGAGTGCGATATCGACCACCTGAATAGCAGAGAAAAAAAAAGAAAGAATGAGCAGTCAGGTAGACTTATACATATATAGAAATAGTGCATGTAAACTCTTTTGAAAAAGTTTGGATGTTACATACGGATGGCCACACAAGTTCTTTGACAACTTGTGTAACGTATACAAGCTGAAAATATACATAACTTAGCAACCTTTCAACTTTTTTTCGTCAAAGAGTTCAACTTTTGCTTTGATGGCGTTTGACAAAGTGAGGGGACGTAACATATATATAGACGTCCCCGGAAACTGTACCTCAATTCTTGCCTTATTGCCAATTCAGAAAAAGACACATAGATCGGCGGGGAGGAGGGCACTGTGTATACACGGTTTCAAGCGCTTTTGTTACGAGGTATTTACGGACCTTGCACACACTTTATGTAGATCAGTATATATAGCGATATAGTCCAAAAGCGGTTTGTTTCAGAAAGTGTTTGAGTTCCTCTGCAGAATAATAAAATTGTACGCCAAAAATAAAGGGCCTTCCATCGTTGCTCCTTGGAAATCGCAAAAAAAACCAGTAAACATTTCACGTTCTTTTCTTTTTTTTTTCTGAAACAAAAAAAACTTTGAAAGCTATACTGCTAGGCTAGTCGTGTTCTTCTCTGATCAAAGTCAAGTGCATTTGCCGGTGAATTCAGCAAAGACTATATAACGGTGGCACATTAAAAGTCAAATGGCAGCACTCAAGTGTACACAGAAAAAGGTTATCCTTTTATTTTTGGCTCTGCTGGTTCGAATTGAACGTATAAACTGCTTTTCCTTCTGTGGGCAGTTCTATTTTTATTTTAATTTATTTTTTTTTTTCGTTGACCAGTTTCCTTTAAGTAGATTTTTCAGTTCGCAGAACTTTCTTTTTTGTCCCCCATTTTTCTTATAGTGGAGGCCATTGGGAATCCAATAGAGCAACAAGTCTAAGGGCCAGACGTTGTGGCAGATTAAATATATAGGGCCTTCTACAATGCGGCTATTGGAAGTTTAAAGCTATCTCTTTTGCTTGCAATTAGAGCATCGTTTGAAGTTCACGAGATCAGTTCCAGCATGCAGAGACGAACTGACGAAGGCTTTATATATAACGAGGTTGATGTATATGTATAGCTCAATCTTTGACTACTCTCCATCATTCTACGACAGTGTTTTCTTGCTTCAACTGGCCTTTTCGCATTCTTTTGCTTCTCAATTTTAGTCCTTTTTTTTTCGTATAGGCATTTGCCCTGTATACGAGGTTCTATATAAAAGATTAAACGGGGGGGTACTATACGTAATATAAGAAATAAAAAGCGTGGAAAAATGTATAAGAAGGACGAGCTCGCTTTTAAAGCCCATCAGCTCTGGCGATGCGCCGTCCTCTCATTTTTTTTTTTTTGCACGGCGTTTGTTCGTCGCAAAGTGAAACGATGTGTATGTGGAAGAAGAAGAAGGGCGTCTTCTTGTCGTCATGCCGCAGCATCCGAGTCTAATCGCATCGTGTTACCGATTATATGCTGTATTATAGTATGCCGGCAGAAGAGTCTCTCTCTCTCTCTTCATACATTCGCTGTATGATGTGGTCTTTCGCTTCTATTTTGGCGCATATCTACGTACACACTTGAACTCTTTCTGGCAGTTTTTCGCTTCCAGTTTTTTTTTTTTTTTTATGTTCTCGAATAACCAGAGGTGTAGGCTACATTACATTTCCAACGGTTCGCTTCATGAAACATGCATTTTTTTTTTAAAGTTTTGTTATCGAGTTTTCGCTTTTTTTTTTTCTTTTAAGTTAGCTAGATGCGCAATAATCTAGCATGTCGGCGTTTTCATGTCTTGGGCTCGGCGCTAATTTGACTATATTGAAAGAAAGAATTCAAATGAAATTACAAGTTAAGTAGACTAACATAATTTGTGTGTGTGTGTGTGCAGATGGTATATATGTAGAGTACATCTTCATTAGTTGTGCTGACTAATGGGAAGTCGTATACACCTTTGATGCTCAGTTCTGCAATTCAGTGACCAGTTTCGCGATGATGCTCATAACACAAAAGGATGAAAAGAGTGACGTAACGAATTCTCGAGTTGATGAAGTAACAATGCGCTTTGTTTTAAGGCACTTGTGAAATTACACGTGCGGCATTTGATTTAACGAGGTCGGCTTCTAACGTAGTCTACATATATCTAACCCATCCAACACGTATAGGGCTGACGATCGACATTCAAAAAGTCCGAAATGAAGATGCCATAAAAGAGAAGCTTTAATTAGCCCGATGGGGGACGCCAAAAAAATTCAATGAAAAAAAAGCCAGTGGCTCGTTGATGTCGAGGTTCTCGTTAACATCATTGTATATTGCTCCGCGTATAATAGTCTAGTGAAGTCTCTTAGCACTTGGGCATATACCGTCTTCTCATCACAGCAGTGTATATAACGTATATCACTTGGGGGGCTACGTCCAACGCAATACGTCTCCACGTCATCTGTTTTTTTTTTTTTCTCTAAAGATTACACACGAATCGACATGAAAAACTTCACCAATGTCATTATACATAGGCTATTCAATAGTCTATATAACGAGTGATGATGTTGAAGGGCAAAGGTATTATCGTATAGCAAACTGACGTTTCTAAAAATGGGGTAATCGATTTGGCCTCTCTTTTTTATAGTCCCACGTACAAATCAGTGGCATCCAATTAGGATTATAGTAGTCTATAGGCCTATACGTATCGAAAAAAAAAGGAAGGCCTACATAATGTGTGTTACAAGAGGCAGCAGGGACTCTTAATAGAGAGCCTACCATCAGCAGAACACACGAAATATCAGTAAATAATGAAAACCGCGTGCACTTACTAAGGTAAGTGAAGCGAAGCAAAACAAGTGGGAACAACAACAAGAAAACTGGGAGCTTTGTATCTAATAGGCCAAATAATAAAAAGCTATATAGAAGAAAAGAATAAAAACTAACTTTTTTTCTTATACGATTCCTTTTGTGGGGGGGGGGGCTTGATACTTTGATCCGCAATTCATAGCGACATGAGATCCCCGCCGCAGACTGAGACGAACAAACAGCCACTTTCCTCTCTATATAGTATATACCCAACGCCCTACCGAAAAACGTGGCTTTCATGACCAAAAGTATATATTTCGGTTACCCTGTGCGTTCAGCCAAAACGAATCCTCACTTTGCGTTTGGCTCTTTGTAAAAAAAAAAGATGAGCGTCAGCAAACGAGTTGCCATCTGTTCTTCTATCAATCGCCTGTAGATTTCTATGGGATGGATGTGTAGAAAAAAAAAAGGATCGGTATCGATATTTCTATGGAACGAACAAGAAAAAAAGCGAGTCCTCGACATATTGGCTGGAACGATATCAAAGATCGACGAAGGAAATATTTCTGTGAAAGACATCGATGAATAACAAGGCTCAAAATGCTTATTCTATGTACTTCAAGTTCCAGAGTATATCCTGAAAATCCTAGTGAGGTGCTGGGTCATTCATACAAAGAGGCTATATCTAACTATATATCATTTGGAGCCACACGAGGAAACGAACATCAACAGTCTTCTACGACAGCACGATATCCTTGGGGCCAACCCGTTTTTGGATATCAAACTGACCGACAAAGCCGGAAGGGTTTCTTTTTGGGCTCTCGTATTTACAGACAACTCGTTCTATTATTGTATGTACTGTCCCAATGGTTTGACGGCATATCCGATGGTATATGACATATAAGACAATAGTGTCAGCTGTGTGTCAACAGCTCAAAAAAAAAAAAGAGAAACGGGTTGTCACTTGTCGCCTCTATAGCACAATAAGCTATAGGGTATATATGAAAGAGTTTCTTTCTTTTACCGGAGCTATATTCGTATAGTCTGGTAATGAAACGGTTCGTTTGTACTTAATGTATGAGACAAACAAAAAGGCGGACTAACACATCTATAGGAGGACCAAGTCTAAGATTGTAAAAAAGCGTGAGTATAAGAAAAGGTTACCTCTAGATCGTAGTCCCACGGGGTGTAACTGAATTGCATCGTCGGCATAAAAACATTGGCCTGCATCCAGCGGATGAAGAGCTCTCGCTCGGGCAAAACGGTGTTATATCCATTACCACCGATCATGTCGGGAAGAACAAATGGATAGCCTTCGATACCGAACTGGAAGAGGGTCGGAATGAGCGTGGCCTATATTGTTATCATTTAAAGACAGATTCATTATAACGTTAGAACCCACTTCATTTTTAATTGTATTAAAATATGAATTTTGAAGTAGATTTATACCAGTCCATTAGCTTTGCCCCAGGCTGTGCTTTTGTCCAGCATCCCTTGCAATTCATTTCGTATTTTATTATTTTTCTGCTATATTGAATGAATATGTACTATATACTTACGGGTGAAAATGGGCACGTCTTGGGCGGCCCAACCAGTTCGCACTTCGGTCATTCCGCCGAAGCGTTCCATTGTCTTTACGTAAGCCGTTGAATAACCGTTGGGCGTAGCGTTGGTTGGCAGCCGGTCCGAGAAATCGAAGCCGCTAGGCAACCAGTTGGTCTCGCCAGCGTCGATCTTGAAACCATCGAAACCAAAGTCCGTCTTCAGTTTGAAAATGCGCGCCGACCACCAATCTCCGGAGCTTGGCCGCGTGTAATCGAAATAACCGGCCAAGTTTCCTTGCCACCAGCTGGTCAACGCCGGAAGTCCTTCAATAGTAACAGGGAGATGGGGAAGAATATAAGTTTAATTTATTTTCATTTCACATTTGATCGTAAAGATTGTGATGCTTATGTTACCGTTAGCGTCGCTCACAACGTGCGCGCTAGCCTCCGAAAACGAAGCGCATTCCACGTTGATGAAAGGATGGATCCACAATGTAACTCTGAAGCCCTGGTGGCGCAAATTGTGTATACATTAATTTTAAATATATACAGTTTGGTAGGATTATTAAACAAAACAAAAAATGTGAAAGCGGATCGATATGTTGGTTGATGAAATCAAGCGTTCGTATAGCGACATATTACGAGCCAAACTTTCTTAGATAGACAGAGTCTATCCAATATATGATGGATGTACATGTTCTGGATCCGAACAGACATTGTGGGTAGTATTGACGCATCAGCTGTTAATAAGGAAAGAGATGAATATGTTCAAAAGAAAACCACTCGTAAGGGGAAAATGAAATAGAAGAAGTACGATATAAGAAGTATAGAGTAATATAGAAAATCAGTGACTTTGTGTAGAGCAGAGACTTGAAGCAAAAAAGTTTTTTTTTTACAAACTATTTGCGCGTGCTGGTATAGATTAGACGCGTAACGAGCGCAGATTTCGGGAGAAGGAAACTCTGTGATAACGTCAGCCGCCTGTCCGATTCTATTGCTGTTACCATCGACTCTCAACATCGCAGTGTTTTTTCCTAATTTTTTTTTTTGGCCTTAGTTGTTATCTCATTACGCTGCCAAGCGCATTGTAAAAGGGATTCAGTGAGTAGCCTTTTCGGCTCAACTTCAACTTATATAGAACACAGAGGCTTGGACTTTTCGCACGAGAAAAATTACAAACAAGTTGGGTCGGAATTGATGGATTACCAGCGAGCAAATGAGAGCAGAGCGTGTGACACAGAGAGGGGAGAAAAATAAAAGAAGAGGATAAAACAGAAGAAGAAGGAACGTTTGTCTTTGCAGGAACACAAACATTAAAAGGGAAACTTGGTATAGCCTACGTAATACTGTGCCAATGCAATTGCACTTCACAGTCAAGTACCTACTACTATGTAAAATAACGAATTCAATATTCCTCATTCAATTTAGATCGTCTTTTGCTGCTATCCGGTATAAAGGCTTTATCTATGATGGTGTTGCGTTTTACCTTAGATTTTAAACCGATATAGTTTATTCTAAAAATTAAATTTTTTTATTTCATCTCAATCACCCCAAGCTATGGATATAGTCTTTATTCCTCTGAATGGCTTGTGTTATCGTGATAGCTATTGTTCAGTTTTGAAAAAAAAAAACGAGAGAGAAAGAGGGTTCATTTGTTTCGCTCCCTGGACCCTGAAAACTTCCGGACGGGCCTATACAAACCGTCGTCAAGCAACACTTCGTACCCGACAACCAACCAATCCACCATTGTGAGATGGTATATACGTTGGTGTGCCTTCAAGAGCTCATTTTCTCCACTGAATCACAGGAAAGGTACACAACCAAACTAATGAAAAAAATTGAATAGTGAACGTTGGTCAACTGATTAGCCAATACGTCATTTTGCGAAGAACTTTTTTTTTTGGCTATATACCATCAGGCAGTATAAAGATGGTAAATAACTTATTTTGCGCTTTTCTTATGAGCTATATAGAAGTTTGTGGTTCAACTATGTAAAGGCAGAGAAGCAAAGGCCGCAGGGAATATATATCGATTCTTACTTGACTGTGTAGCTGATTGACCATAGCGGCCGGATCGGGAAACTTTTCCGCATCGAACTGGTGCTCACCATAGCTGAATAATAAAACAATCGTATTACGAATATAGCCATAACATAATCCAGTTTTTTTTTTTGGGGGGGGGGGGCATATACTGTATATCTTTTAATTTCTAACTCACCAAGATTCCCAGCGGTCATCGATTTCCAGTTGGCTGTCGTTGAATCCGTATTGGCGGATCTGTTCGGCGAAAGAGAGAACGCGGGCTTGATTGACCAATGTCTTGTATCTCGCCCAAGTCGACCTAATATAATACCAATCATCAAATTATGTTACACATAAACACAGCAATTAAAAAAGAAAAATCGTATACCAGATGGGATGCTCAAACACTCGTTGGTCAGGTGTGTCACGCGGTTTGTTCCAGAAGCCTTGCGATAAAGCCAGCAGGTGCATTGATTTGACGTCGCTGGTCGAGCAGACGAAATAACGAAGACCAAGTTCTTGACCGACGCTTGGCCTCGGGTACGGGAATTCGTAACGAGACTTGAGACACAGCTGATGATCTCCCGAGCTGTTCCAGCTGACAAACAATGGATTTTCACGCAGGGCGTAGAAACCGAAACCGTCCGTGTTGATCCAGTAAGGTTCGAGGACGCCAGCGAAATCATTGTGAAAGAAATCGCCCGTCACGTATGGAACATCGGGCCGACCACCGTCTCCCATCAATGCCGTATCTCCATCAATGGGCCAGCTCTGATCGAAAACCTCGCCTCCGCCGTACCAGTGAGCTTGGCCCATATCAAAACAGTCCTATTTATTTACAAATTCGATCAATTTGAATTAGTTTAAAAAATTAAAAAAAAACAGTTTCCATGACACGTTTCGTATTCCGTGCGTCTAAATGGATTCACGGTAGAAAGGAAATGCCGGGCAACTGGACAGATACGGACGACGTGTATATATAGCTTTCAGTAGAAAGCCCATCCGTCACGGCACGTTTTACTCGTCCGGATGAAAAGTAGTTTTAAGAAAAGGGCAAGCAATCATAGGGATAGCCCATTAACATGGCTGTAATCATGAGGACTTTCCATATGCTAATCGATTGTTAAAGGATTTCTTTTTTTTTTTCTTGGTATATTACGGAGTGAGGAACGAGCTGCGGATGCATTTTGATAAGAAACTAAGCAGAAACATTACCGCCAGGGAGTCAAATTGGCTCTTCCATTCGACGAAATGGCACTGTCCATCGAGGGTTGGAGTCAGCGATAGCGAAGCCATACTTCCGAAGGACCAGCATAAACCATCTTGGTCGCACGGTTCCGGCGGAGGCAAATCAGTAGGAATGGATCCGGCCCCGAGCACCCCCACTAGCTGCAAGCCTGTGCGAATAATTGTTATAAACACAAACCTATAGATGTGTGTGTGTGTGTGTACATATTGGAGCCGAATGGCATTATGAAAAATACTTGAAGAAAGCTATACAGCATCTCGATAAAAACGCCCAAACTATATACACATAGCGTATATAGGCCTACATTCCGGCGTGATGGCCAAACATAATCCCGCAGTCGTATAGAGAGACGTCCTATATAGTTCGTATACTCCATATACAAACCGTCATGCCCAGCAGGCAACGTAAAAAAAAAACGAGAGAGAAAGGCTTTCAAAGCGGAAGTATGAAAATATAAACGGATATAAGAGGGCACAGCAGCAAAAAAAAAAAAGGATTCGATTTTTTTCTTAGCTTTCTTGTCCCGCCAACACATTTCCTACACACCGAGGGGTTAGTTCTCTCTTTTCTATCGTGATCCGATCTCTCAATCCTGCTAGCTTCATGGCAGACTAGTCTATATATGACTCCAAGAGAAATATGTCATAAATAAAGAAAAAAATAAATAGGCTAAAAGGGCTACCCACCGAACACTCGGAGCTGGCTCAATGCTGAGCCAGAGAGAAAAGCATCATCAAAAGAAAAGATTGTAATAGTTCCGGGGGGTTTGGGGATATTAGCCGACAGCATACACACACACACTAACCACAAACCCTAGTCAGTTTCTGTCTTTGACTATAGCTTCTGTTTTGCCATAGAGGCCCCTCCACACATTTTGACGAATGGTTCTTCTCGCTCTCTTGAATGATGGCCTGTCTTCGTGTAAATGTTAGCATCTCTCAAAATAGCTATAGCGGGTAGCTATATATTCGTTGTACATAAATCTAAACTTTTTTTGTTTGTTTGTTTCCTCTTTCGCGGTGGTCACAAAACTATAGTCATCGTTGTATGCAAGCACATCACTCTCGTCTCGTGTCTCATTCGCAAACCTTCCTCCCCCATTTCAATTTCTTCGTTTGATAAGGGATACGCCTTTTGGCCTTGTCCGCAGTATCATTTCAATGTGTGCTTTGCAATCTGCACATTTTACAGATTGCCAAAGAGACTGTCGTCTGACCGATGATGAAACGTATATGCACACAGAATATCAGACGTACTCCAGTTTCATTCGATCAATAATTTTGATGAGTCGCCCAGTTTGACTATAATCCCTCCAGTTGACATGAACATGTACGTATGATTGCTTGTTAAATGAGAAAGGCTCAAGTCTATACAAGGAGGCGATTTCCGTGAATGTCAGGGATGTATATATGCGCAATAGTTGCTTTTTTTTAATCATTTTTTTTTTTAAAGGAGACACAATCATTTCGATTTCTTCTATTGTTTGTACTTTGTCTTATATCCGTTTGAGGCCAAATCGGAAGTCCACCTCGTTGTTGCAATTCTAATGTTGATTTTTGTTTTATAGACATTGGACTATGCAGAATATGGCGTTCTTGATGTCTTCATTTGAAACCATCCAAAATGAAAATGGGGGGGAACGTAAACAGGATAGCGAAAAAGAAAAGAACCGGTGAGCAACTCACAAAAGACTTCCGGCTGCGCGGCTGCAATACGGACACCGTACAAACTATGTAATATAGGCATCGACAAACAACGCTGGAGAGACTATACTACGTACTTCTTTAATGCGCTTATACATCCTATAGGCTTTTTTTTTTTGGTTTGTCGATTGGCGTTGTTTGCGTTTTCCCTTCTAACTTTGCTTTATTCCGCACACGACTATTCTTCTCTCTGCCTGATGTATGTAGCTGTTTAGGCATGGCTGTTGTTTCCCCTTCCTATTTTTTTTTTCACTTCATTTCTTCTTCTTTCCTCCTATTTGATAATAAACTTGATAAGTTTCAACGTGCTGAACTATTTCATTTTTTCTTTTTGTTCACTACAATTCACTTTTGTATTACATAGTGGACTGGAATATGTGTACGGCGTGAGCTGAATAATGGGAGAAACTAGGAGGCACAAACCGCAATGAATAAAGCCCTTTTCGTTCAGATGGTATGAAGTTGCACAATAGGCATTAACGAGCTTATCAGCATAGATAGGCCGCTATGCAGTCTACTTCCACTGTCTCCTTGACTCCGATATATTCCCCTCCCTTTAAGCTTTTGAGGCGTTTTCTTGTCTGGGTTTATAGGTCTCTATTCCAGGTTTTATGGGAGGTATATCTGTTTTTTTTTTAACAAGAACTTTTCAATCCACTATATCGAGTCCCCGATATCGCTAAACTTAAACTCCTCTTTTCTTCTACCTTTTTTTTAAAAAAAATTCTATTCAATGTCTATCAAAATCAATCAAAATGAGCTGGGGGATTCTTGAGATGACGCCAAAAAAAAAACTCAAGCTCTATGACATTTTTGTTGTTTTCTCTGTCGTTTTTTCTTGCTTTGTGCTGCCGTTCGGCGTGGCATCCCGACCTGTATTAACGCACTGCGCACAACTATATATATACCTTTTGCGTATATATAATTCCAGGAACAGTTTGCCCTTTTTTCTCGATTTTGTTTGCTATGCTGCATCTTTGCATTTCTACTCCTTCAAGAAATTGAGTTCTCTGCAAACTCTATGGCGAAGTTATAGACGAGGGGGCGATGGAGAACGGACAATTTCCCGTATAGGTACATATAGGCTTATAAGCCTATATGTACCTATACGGGACCTATATGTACCTATACGTATATATATATACTCCGTATATATATATACGGAGAATGTTTCCTATAGATATACAATAGACGGGGCACGCCTTGTTTGCTGGTGGTCTACGACGAAAGTTCAAAACGTGTGGGCGTCACAATGTATAGTCTACTTTATACGAACGTATCGACGCTTTTTTTCTATTTTTAGATGTTAAAATTTTTGCCATTTTGGGTCATCGTTTTTATTTTCCGCTTTTGCGCTTTTGAGTTTCGAGAAAAAAAATGGTGCATGTTGAGGTCGTTACAATGGAAGGCACCTTCAACCATTTTTTTTTTCGTGACAGATGTAGCTATTGTGCACGTTCGAAACATTGTCGACGGGGTCTGAAGGGTTTCCACGTGGAGGAATTTATGATTCAACTTGCGGTGCGCCGGAAACGAGAATTTACTTGCGTTCCGTGATAATACATATATTTATAGTTTTTTTTTCACGTATGGTTTTCACTCCTTCCGAAAAAAAAAATGGAATTTATTACGCAATATCTTTTTATTGGTTTTGATTTAATTGTATCTTACGGCGCAATATTTTTAATCTAAAGTTCTACGGCCAATATGGTTTCATCAGTTCCGTGTCAAAAAAAAAAGCAAAATGTATGCGAGTTTATAGGCTGTACTCAACGCAAATTGAATAGCGGGATGCAACTTCGTGCAAAAATCGAATAATCTAGTTGAGGGTTTACTGTATATAATGACATGAGACTTGGTTATACACCAGCGTGACGTGCGAATGTCCTGCCGAGTTTTCCTGTCGGCTGCGGATTGCATAAATCGACTTTGTGGGGCTCCTCATGCATTTAAAATTAGGCGTAACTAGCAAAGGTTTCATATCATATGGTAATTGACTCTATAGACCTAGCGATTATATGGGTCTGCCGTACTCGCTGCACGGGCAATTACATTACAGCTTAGCGCACTGTGATATTCAAATGTCATCCATTAAAAGGCATTCGTTTACGTTGCAGCTCTTACGCAGAAGTATACGAATTAAGTTGTTCTCGTTATTTCTAACATGGTTTTAAACAGTTACTTGCATAAACCATGAGACCGGGGAAATCGTATAAAAAATTCTTCTGTTCTTTGCTGTGCGTTAATGTACACGTTGTAAACTTAAACGCATGTAACAATCCGAGACTTAACAGATGAAATTTAAATGCTTATCCCTTTAAATTACAAAAATACTATCAGACGGTAATGGCCGTAATTAGAATACGTGAACCACGAATTAGTTTAAAAAAGAAAGACGTAAGTTCAGTTAGAATTGTCATGTTGAAGTATACCACGCCAACGGTACAATGCTTATAACGTGTAAGGCAGTTATCTTGCAAATAGTTGTTGTGGCAATGGAAAACTTTACAAACCATATTCCCAACATGAACGTTAACACAATACTGCTGTCACTAAGCGTTTCTCGCAAAAGCGATGAATAGGTGTATCCTAGCAAGTCTTACGACAGCAAGAAAAAAACGAACCCCCCCACACACAAAAAAAAAAGCTGAAAAAAAAAGACTCTTCTGTTGGTGGGCGTATAATGTCGGGTTGTTCTTAATTAACATTTATTGCAGCAACTCGCATTGAAAGGCATGGAAACATCACCAACAGGTATACTACTTAACAGAGAAAACGTTTTGAACTATAACAAGCGTTAAGCCCCCTGTTGTTGTTGGGGAACCCTTTGCAATATTCATGCCAATTCATTGGAGCAAACATCGAGTATTAACTAGCTGTTAGCTTCCTTGGCTGCCATGACTCTTTTCCAGTGCTTAAGAATTCATTCCAGTATACCTTCTATATAGTTTATGTTAGCGGCTGTCTTGACTCGCTTTTAATTCCCTTCATTATAAGCGGAGGGTTTAACAGCGCGCTAACAATTTCCCTGAATTCCAATCCTAGAGGGCATAATAAATGCGAATGTATTTTGATATCTAGACTGTGCGTTTGGATTTTTTGAACGAAACTCATTTTGTTTTCGCGTTCAACAAAATAAAACAGCTGTGTTGTTTACGACTTGATTATGCATCGGCTGTCAAGACGGCGACACCGTATACTTTTCCCCTGTTGGGAACAGGGAGATTAGCAATAAAGTCAGGTATAATAAAGAGCGTGTCTGCGTATATGCATGTCAAACGCCGTGTTTGTTTGATTGCGTGGACAGCTATACAGCCAACATAACGTGACCGTATATAACGTACCAATTTACAAATAGCTACACGGGATTAGTTCTATTTTCGACAAAGACAAACAGAAGCGATATGACCGATCGTTTTAGTTCGTTTATCCTATAAGCAATGTTTGATCGTTGTTACCTTGTTCCGATTGGTAAACAAAATCGAAGGCGTTCCCGTTCCAGACGACCATCAACGAAGACTGCTTGGCTCCGCTGCCGATGGCGACATTTGATCGTAGAATATCCGTTTGAGCGAAAGAGGACGCAAGCAGGATGACGACCCATAAACCTGATGCATACACAAAGCGTCGCATTGTTAACTTTATTTCTAGGCTATTAAATATGCAGTTATATATAGTTACGTAACACCAACTTACCGCATCGGGTGATCATTGTCGTATAGGCTACAGGGTTCGATCGAAACGATTTACCAGAATCAAGCGATGCGTGAGAACGAATCGCTGTAACGGAACAGATATATATAACGCGGAGCTGAAAGGAGAGTAGATCCAGACAGCCAAGTAATAGAAAAGAGAATGAAAAAAAAAATTTAAATTTTGCGATGCGCACAAAAAAAAAAAGGAAAAAGAATTTCAAAGTCGCACCCAAAGAAACTAGCCGGCGCTTTCGTATCAACAGAATGAGATAAGCGCTTGAAAAGCCGGACACAAGCCGGACAGACGTTGGCGAGATAGCGTCCCTTGTGTCAATAGTGAAACTTATTTTTTTTTTTCAAAAACTGCCGTTACACACGTCTGCTGAAAATCTAGGACCGAGAGTCATTTTCAAATTAAACTGCATCGCATGTTATGCATATACTAGCAAAAATGAAGAGGGGGGAGGTCCACTGATTTGCCGTTGATAATTGCAAAGACAACTTCATCTAAAGGATCCGAAAATGAAATACGTAACAGAGTCTGTAATTTCGTTTGGGAAAAAAAAAGCGAATCTTTTGGCTCCCCACTTGTAACGAGTTTGCTCATTAGGTGTCAGAGGGTGGACATATTCAAAGGTCTCGAGATGCTATCTAGTCAGTCCCAACCTGAACATCGTCACAGACGCTTCATCTTTAGACAAACTTCATTACGCGATGTATATGTAAAGGCTGTACTGTATAGCATGTCCGTATAAGTTGGCGTGACTTGTTACGTCTTATGAACCCCAACGTCTCACTTGACGCGTACACGTAAAGTATATACACATAAGGCTGTGTGGGCTCTTGTATACAACGTGTCCCAATTCAAGTTTGCGGCCAAAACAAGCCAACGGTAATCCACAATTATGAGACGTGTGGAGAGATCTACTGATGGCTCTATCCAATGTACGCAACGCACCTGGTTTGGAGAGCCAGAACAGGAGTCGTTATCGTTGCGTGCAAAACCATGAGGGAGAGGATAAAAAAGGACAACTACGTATATAACCAAAGAAATAAGACGGTGCACGCGTTCTGTTGAATATGCCATTAACGCATGTCATTAACATTGCCAGAGAGTAACAGCGAAATGTAATTCGCTTGCGCTTAAGAATGTAATAAAGAACAATTTGAGTGCTGCTTTCAGCGGATTTTAAGATTGTCGGTTTTCTCTTGAAACAAGGATTATATTTGCTTGCTTTGCCTCGTATTATTGTAGGGCTGTATAGAAGTCATGAGTGACCCATTTTTATGGGTCTCTGCTGTTCATCGTTCTCCTACGCATAGAACTAGAAAATCAATGAATTTTTTAAATCGCTATATACTACCGTCCTATAATAATGATTAAAAATCCTTTAAAAAAAACAGAACTCGGAGTACTTTTAAATATAAGTAAAATGTATGGAATTTTGTTTTCCATTAACAACTCCATCGATTATGATCACAATTATGCGTGCAGGTGCAGTTGAACGCTTGGGCTTTCAATAAAACGTGAAGATTGCTGTAACAACATATGTTTGTGTTTACACGGTGTCAGACATAAAGTAACATTAAAGAAGGGCTATTTGATAACTAGTGGCATGTACCCCTGGCTGTCTAACTTTTGTTCCAGCTGCCTATTTGCTTTTTCGTTCTTGTCTTTGTTTTGTTTTAAAAAGGGGGAATCAGATAACTAGCCTATACCTGCTCACAATGGGGGGGAGCGTGTTGAAGTTTCTAAGGAAGCCGGCAAACGATATTGGGTGAATACACTTCTTTTTAAGGTTGCACTATACTGTGAACGTCGGTCAATATGAGTATAAGAAGGGAAAAAATTGAAAAATAACGCGAATAAAAAAATATAAATAAGATGACCAAAGTGCGTGATACATGCTATAAGTTGGATGAAACCAATGCATTGGTATACCTTTGCAGTTATGGTAAGCTCTTTTAGACGTCCACCTTGTTCGTTTTTTTTCCCCAACTTATTACAGAACTTTCGGCGGTGGGCGTATATTCACGCAAACGGGGTTTATTTACGTTTATTATCGTATGGTACAGTAAGTTGGGTACGGCCGCTTTTCAGCGCTTAAAGCGATTCAGTTGCCGTCTGGTGGCCGTCCTAACAATGCAACAAAACGTTAGATTTAGCACGCTTCGCATAAGAATGTAGTCAGAATGTTTAAATATAGTCTAATCTAAGAGAAGGAGGGCGGATAGAGACGGTAACGAAAGGAAGCGACAGAGCCCTTAACATGTTCCCATCGTGTAACAAGCGAGACAAGGAGAATCCCAGGCGACGATATCTTTAAGCAGCCTGGTCCTATTTTTTTTCTTTTCACTATGTATGGTGTATCACGCTCACGCTGTACGTGCGTATAGCTACAGCTATGATTAGCGCGAAGCGTGAAACAACAATAAAACCCCATCGTTGGTCTCTCTTGTGCGACTGACGTCAGTTGACACACGGAAGCTTTACATTCTCGATATGGTTTCGGCAATCCTGCTGCATTCTCATTTTCTTATCTTTCTATCAATGAGAAGATTTCCTTCGGCCTAGCTCGACTGGAACGTAATGATATAGCATATATAGACGACACCCACTCGCAGAATTGGTCGTGTGGTTCAACGTTTCTCGCGCTTTTCATCCGCCGTTGCTGATGAGTTTTCGTCAACGTCTTTTGGCATCGCTGGGTACGAACGCAGTGAAATGAGGTACAAGATGAAGATATAGTCAAAGACAAAGAGATCCGACTAGAGAGAGAGAGAGAGGTAACGACCCAATCTCATTCCGGCCCTTCTTCTTTCTCGTTGAGACTGAATACTAGTTGCGGCCGTAAGCGAATCAGAGCTCACGTCATTCGTCGTTTCTGTCCCCGCATTCAAGAACGAGTCCCTGGACGTCTGTTGAAAAATTCGTCGTCGCAAATGTCGTTGGAAAAAATAAATAAATAAATAAACGAAAAGTGAGGATATGCGGGTATGCCTCTTAACCGTTGGGCTCCTGCTTCACATGCGCTAAATATACAAAAAGATTTATTTATGCATGAGAAAGTGCACAGCATATTGTATGCTGGCCTGTTAACTTATACATGTACACGTGCAGATGCACATTTGCACAAGCTAAATGGTCTTCTACTAGATGTATTGCGTATTAAAGTGAAGGGACCGGCGCCGGCTAGTGCAGTAAAGTAGGGTAAGTAGTGTGCAATAAGTAGGGAATAAATGGTAAATCAGCGGAAAAATTTATATCTTTAACAGAAATTGAAATTCAATTAGTTTGAATTAATAGACAGGTGTTTTGACCCACAAGCCTCCGATTCCGGCTCTTTAAAAATGATAATCAAAAAAATAATCATTAAAAAAAATAGCAAGACAGGCAAGAGAACGCGGTTGAAATATTGGTCGCTAGATGGCTTCTGTCGCTTCAAGCTCCTTTCTCATCTCACGTTTGCCGAAACCCGAAAGCCGTTGCCAACTTTCCACCCAGCTATGGTTGCCGAAACAACTATTCTGCGTTTCCCATAATCGATATTAGATGATCAGTAACGACGACGTGATAACCACTAATAATTGTTAAATCACGAACTAATACTGCTTTACTTTCTTTTGTTGCTGATTTCCTAAATAAATAATATTTTCATAACAATTTTTCAGGATATATTATTTAAGGATATATATAGGAAGAAACGAAAGAATGTTTTTGTTTTTGTGGCTGTGCTCCAGAAGAAAACAAAAACATAAAAAATAACGCAAAAAAAAACAAACAAACAGTTGTGCCTCGTGCATTTTGTGTTTGAATGGTTTAAATCTAATTTTGAATGTTAAAACTTACTGTGGACTCCAGTACTTAACGTTACTACGGTTAAAAATGCATAACATTTGCTTCTGACAAGCACGAGAAGAAGCAAAGTAGCTGAGCCTTTGCAGCATTATCGATCGGGAATTCGGGA
This sequence comes from Daphnia sinensis, assembly GCA_013167095.2. Taxonomy (NCBI): domain Eukaryota; kingdom Metazoa; phylum Arthropoda; class Branchiopoda; order Diplostraca; family Daphniidae; genus Daphnia; species Daphnia sinensis. Next base: position 1,824,803 of record CM023190.1, read on the forward strand.
TTCGGGAAAACGAAAATCCTTCTTCAATACTCCCAATTTCGATATTATTACAGTTTGGCAACGTGGGACTGCAACAAAACTCCGCCCACCCACCCACTCCCCCTGGCCGTCATCCTAGGAAGCAGTTGCAGCGGCCGACGTCGATAGTCTCGGATGCCGAAGTAGTGCCGCTTGTGGTCTTCGACATTCGATTAGAATTAGTGAAATTTAGTGTTATCAATCGTCAATTTAAGCCTCAATACTCAACCTATCAACACAAACCAACAAGTAAGTGTGACGCCTCTGCTGCATGCACTCATAAATGATGACTAGTCACAATGACTAGAAATTTCGTTGTGTGGTTGTTCGCTCGTTAAGCTGTGTGTGTGTTGTCTTGACGATGAGAAGCAGACAATTTGCAGGTGGGTCAAGACTTTAAGGTCACCATCTGTTTCCGTTCCAGTAAATCTCGTCTCCTTTTCGTAGTGAGATTAGGCTCTGCCCCTACTATAAACGACTCGGTGAGTCGAAGCTGGGCTACGACAAAAGCTTATCGTAATCAAGATAATATTGATTAGTCATATCTTACCAGAGAATGTGCAAGTACGTGCACTAAGTGTTGATGACGCGCGTCCCACGCGCAGATGAGAGATGGCTCTCGTAACAGTTCAAAAGGCTTTTCCTCCGGAGGGGACTTGTCCAGCATCAAGCTCCACATTGACTTTCTTTTCTTATTTTCTGAAAGCCTTTTATGGGTATCATACCGTAGTCGTAACAGTTTGTTTCGTGCCACTTCATTCCGCACAGGCCAAGACTGCTTCTCCCCTAAAAACCCAAGAAATGTAGAAGAAGGTCGCTATTTGTTATCGAAAGGCCGTTCTAATCCCATATTTGGAATGCAGAAATTTTTGTTGTTTCTAAATCTGCCTCCCTTTTTTGATAGAAAGTGAGAAGGTAGAAAACCCAAAATGGGAAAGTGGAACGCCCTGTGTAATTCTACATTTGGTTTCCCTTTTATTTGTTCATTCCTTCTCCTTCGTCTGGTTTGCTTTTCATGTGATCTTGACCATGCGAATCACGTCTCGAGATAATAGGAATAAGATAATAGGGGCTTGAATCGGGTTGGCGCGTGCGCCTCGATCATCTTCCTTTCCAATTGTCGTTTTTTGGCAACGGTTTCGTCCGGTCTTGTTGGTTTGTCCGGTATTTAGCATCCGTTACGTCGAGTGGCCTGTTCATTTCCTAGCGGTACTATTCAGTTCGTATTCATATCTTTCATGTTTTAACTAGAGTTACGTTCCGTGCCAATGAAACGACAGAGAAAAAATAAAAATAAAGGGAATAACCAGCTGCGTCAATATGTCGATCATGTTCGCATTTAGTGGGCAGACACTGCGGAACCGAGTACTTTTCGTTGGGGTATGGAGGCAGTGGGGGGTAGGAGGGGGGAGGTCTGGTATCAATCAATACTGCTGTACTTGTGGTGTATAGACCTCTGCTCTGCAAGACGGTAGTAATTTCTTTTGCCTGTCGAAAACTAGAAAATTCGTTTACCAGATGGTATAAACGATAATCGAGTTTAAAGATCGATTTTCTTTAGCGCGATCAAAAATCAATACTATTGACACTTGCTATACATAGGATTTCACGGCTGACGAGGACAACCAATCTTAATATTATTTTTGATTTTGTTCATTTCATTTACAGACGAAGAAGTGGATGCCAAATAGTTAAAACACGACAGATTGCTTTCTGTTGCTGTCTGAAAGGAGGAACCCAGAAAGGCCAATCCGAAGGAGAGCATCATGGCGTTCGCCGGTCTCAAGAAACAGATCAATAAAGCCAACCAAGTATGTCCTATGCTATGCTGTGAGCCTCTCTTGTGAGCTACACTATTGATTTTACACACCCCCGCGCTCTTCCGTGTCCTTTCTCTTCATTGATCCTCGGCTTCCCTTATCTCGATCGTCTTCCTGTGATCTTGTGCCCCCGCCCGTCGAATTTTCCGTTCGTCGGCCAACTTAGAGATTCGGGTCTGAAAGATGGTGGAAACTGGATGTTACCGTGAAATTTCTAAATCCGCCAAGAAAGTATCAACTCGGTGCAGTTGTTCCAAATCTGAGCGCTTGAGCTGATTGCAGGCATATCGATTGAATCGATGCCAGAAAAGCCAAGGAAAAATATAAAATGCAAGAATAGTATTTTCATGATTTGAGTACTCCGCCTACTCCCATTACTCCCCGACATGAGATAGCATGTCACACACGTTTGCGTGCATATCTTCTTTCCCGTTGTCGTTTATACCGCACCCCATTTTCATCACATTTTTCTTTATTTACAGTATGTGACGGAGAAGATGGGTGCCGCGGAAGGCACGAAAATGGACGATGACTTCGTCGAGATGGAAAGGGTATAACCATAATAATTGAGATCGTTTTTCCTTAAAGTTTGTGCTATAAAACCCCGTTGTTTCTATACATACAGAAAACGGATGTTACCTATGAGCTTGTGGAGGAACTCCAGATGAAAACTAAGGAGTTCTTGCAACCCAATCCCACAGCTCGAGCCAAAATGGCTGCAGTCAAAGGTAAATTCTTTTGTCTTTAAAAACGATACACCTCTTCGTACTAAGGCTAAAAATCGTCGACTAGCAGGAATTAGCAAACTAAGCGGACAAGCCAAAGCAGCAACCTACCCGCAGCCGGAAGGAACTCTAGGGGAGACGATGTTGGCCTATGGACGCAAGCTGGGCGAGGAATCTGTTTTCGGTGAACTGATTTTTTTTTTTTTTCTTCTTCTTCTTTCTTTTTCATTCAATAGTGAATCGGATGTTATCGATTGACTGTGGTGCTAAAAAGGAAGCCGATCGATAAGTCTCGGGGTTTTCCGCTGGCCTTGGCTCCTCCTCAAGTTTTTCCATGAAATTTACGTATTTTTTTTTTCTTTCTATCCAATATTTATCGTTGATCACCGGATGGGGGTGGATTTCGACCGATGATAGGCGCTGCGCTCATCGAGTCCGGTGAAACGATGAAACAGTTGGCCGATGTCAAATACGCCTTGGATGATAACGTCAAGCAGAATTTCCTGGAGCCGTTGCATCATTTGCAAAGCAAGGACTTGAAAGAAGTTTTGGTAAGTTAACAATTTACAAAACACAATAACAACATGGAGTGCAATAATTTTTTTTCCTTATTTAGCATCACCGCAAGAAGCTACATGGCCGTCGTTTGGATTTCGATTGCAAAAAACGCAAGCAGACGAAAGGAGGTAGTAGTAGCGTTGTAACGACCCGCCCATTCTTATTGGTTACGAGGTCGATCAATTCATGCCATTTCGGCTATCCCTCATACGGATCTGAAACACAACTAACATCTCATTTCTTTATTCTAACAACTGACTAATAGCATTTAATGGGAGATAGTATAGACCGTACTGCCATTAGCTGATAAAATGAGATTCGAGCTAGATATAGATGTTTCATTTGTCTTTTTTTTTTCTTTCTCTTTTTCGCTTTACGCTGGGTATGCTGCTCTCCTTGACGTCATCTCCTTTCAGCTGGTAAGAGAACATTTGCATTACCTTGGTTTCCGAGCATGAATTGTTGTTTGGTCGTTACAACTAATGATACCATACTAACCAATGTGTTTTTTCCAATGGTGGCACGGTTTCTTAGTTTGCAGAAATACTCCCGCTTTCGGTGTATTTTTATTTTTGATGTCACATTTCTTTCAAAATTGAATGCATCTGAACTGATTTCTCGCAATGTGACCCTACTGATTTCTCTTTAAAACAAAAACCTTATTCAAATCTCAAGGCGGTAACCTTCAATCCAGCAGTCCTTATGGGAGCCCTGCACGTTCTCCCTCACCCTACCGGGGCACTGGTATTCACTAATTAATCAGCTACACTTCTTCTTAGATGGCTTTTCTTTTTCCTCCTATTTATTTATTTTCCTTTTTTTCTATATGAACTCTCTTGCTGTTAATGCTTAGCGTGCGTGTTCATATCACAACACAAAGCTTCTCGTTTGCATATCTAACGTTTTTGGCTTTCTGTAAAGGCTCGTCTGTGACTGAGGATGAGATTCGTCAAGCGGAGGAGAAATTTGCCGAATCGCTTCATCTGGCCCAGATGGGAATGCATAACATTCTGGATAACGATGTGAGTTGTCAAAAACGTCGTTCTTTTCCCCCGAATTAGGCCTTCTGAAATGTCTTGTCTAACACACATGTCTTTCGAATGTGTCACGCCAATTTGATTTTTCCGTTTGGCAGGTGGAGCAAATTGCGCAATTGGCTTTCTTTGCGGAAGGACTGCTCGAGTACCACAAACAGTGTACTGATATTCTGAAAGTGCTAACAGAAACGCTTCACGACAAGTAATTCTCACCACAAATGTTGTAGAGCAATGATGACTTTACACATTTTTTCGTTGCTTATTTTATTTTTAGACGGAACGAAGCAGCTAGCAAGCCCCGCAAGGAATTTATCCCCAAGACGTTGGCTGATTTGCCAATGTCGATGGGTGGGGAAATGATGTCTTCAACTGGTCGTACTACACCGTCGAGTCTAACGGAAGGATTGAATGGTATGTTAATTCGTACGAGAGTTCCAAGCGAATGTAAAAACATGTTTCTCTTTTTTTTTTAAGGAATGAATAATGCCAAAACACCCAGCGCAGTGTCTCCGGGTTCAGCACCTGGCTGGGATCCGTTCGGTCAGAATGCGCCCGTGCCGCAAGGTATGCCAAAAATGAATAATATAGAACAAGATTTTGTGTTAACGTTGATTTCTTAACGATTTGTGTAGGTCGTACCAACTCTAGGCCTCAGCCTAGTGCTACAGCTGTTTACGATTTTGATCCCGAAAACCCTGGTGAATTGGGTTTCAAGGTACGCATTTTGTTTTGAAAAATCTAACATTCTTGGAATTTGCTTGGTAACAAGTTAACCACTTTAGGAAGGAGATTGCATCACTCTCACCAGCCGTATTGACGAGAACTGGTTCGAAGGTAGTCTCAATGGCAAGACGGGTTTCTTTCCCGTCAATTATGTGCAGGTGACGGTGCCGCTTCCCTAATGATACAATAAAGAAAAAGTTGGTGGTAAAGAATACGGAGTGCTGAGCCGATTATGCCGAAAGTGAGATTTACGGTTTCATCAGAAAGGACTTGTGCTAATATTTACTACTTCAGTTGAAGGAAACCAGACAACAACAACAAAAAAAAACAAGAAAACACATAGCAACCGGGTTGTATTACTTTTATGTTTGCCCTTTTGTTATAAAACAAGATCAGCAGTTGTGTTCTTGCTTCGTTAAACTTAGCATCCGGTCGTATCAATTTTACATCACGTGTTAAATAAAAAATTACTAAATTCTGAGTGTTATTCAGGTTCGGAATGTTGGATTATCCGATTTCTGATTACTGACTAAATGTTTTACTCTTTGTCTTTTCTCCCTGTCTTTACGTTCTTCCCTCTTCTTACTTATCCTCTTGCTCGGGGAATATATAATTCTAACCAGTTCACTGCAGTCTAATTCAAATTTAGTTTGGAGCTAATAGTTTATCATTATCTCCTTTTTCTTGTTTGGCAAAACATTCTCTATCCGTCGTTTACAAGCATAATATGGTAACTGTATTCTCTTCTCATAATCAGCCACACAACGCTGTAATGCCGTTGTATAATTTAAGAACCACCACCATCTTCTGTATTTTGAATCTTATTTCTCTATATTTCTTGTACTTAGTAAGAAAAAGAATGTTGTCGTGTGATTAAAAGGCCGTTGTTTAAAAGGTTTTCCTTCGTCTTTCTGCTTTTGTGATCTTTAATGTCAAACATTGTTTACCAACTTTGCTTTCGTTGACATCTCGGTTATACGCAGCTCCCTCGTAGGTAAACATTCATTCCAACAACTTTTTGGTTCTATTATTTATTTATTTATTTATTTTTGTATAAACCAACAGAAACAAGCTTGACAAAAAGTTAGAAGAACTAGTATTTTGGAGGCAAGATGAAGTACAAAACTGACGTGCTGCTGGACAGGTTCGAGATGTTTTAGTATGACATCTGCTGCCTGGTTGATCAGCAGTTGAAAATCGTGATTTGATTCGTTGAGGAAAGTCAAGAAAACGCGTACGAACAGTTACGGACAAATGTAAAAGTTCGTTACAAAAGAGGAAAAAACAAAATCGTTCGTTGGTAGCAACAAGATACTAAGATCTCATGTGCTCTGTTCAGAAGTAACCTTAGAAGTAAAACTGTGACGTCACCCCTACAGTAGGCAGTCGGTAATCCGCTGCGTCCGGGCCAAACAAGACGGAAAACCTTCAAGTAATTTCAGTAGCTTAAGCATCAAATGGCCTATTTTTAAAAAATACCATAAACAAGGACAAAGGCTTAACATGTCATAATTTAATAAATTTACAATATCATTGTTTCGTCTTTACTTTGTAAGAAGGGACGTGCTTTTGGTTGTGGATGCTTTGTGTACATTCGTTAATCAAAGAGAGCGAGATATTTCCTACCTAAGTGTGGCCATGGCTGCTTAACTAGTAAAGAATCGAAGATTGAAGAAAAAAACGTCGTCAAGTGGACGGAGGAGGACAGAAAAAGCCTTACGATCGCCAGGTATAATCCATATACTTGTTTTCTGTTAGCGGACTATATTGTCTCTCGTTTCATTTTTGAATTGCTATTGCATTTCTAGGAGGTATGTTGCCATGTTTTGAGCCTATTATGTCGTAATATTTTGTGAGATATCAGTTGTTTCTCATGCGCGGCAAATATATGTTTTGAACATTGCCAGCGTCCACCAATAGAAGCGTCCCATTCAATCTTATTTTGTTTTTAGGGGAAAGCAAAGCAGACGACACAAGAAAATCTTTATCCACGGGCGAAGACGTATTTAGTAGTCATTCCGCTTTTTGTCTTCACTAACCTAACATGGAAACAGATATGTCACTTGAATATCTTTCATTTCGAAGCAATATTCCCTGTCGCAAAATAGTCTTAGACGATTCTGAAAAGGTATGTCACATTACTATTTATAACGGGAACTTAATCTATATCTTTTATTTGTTTTGGTTTCTGTTTATGCTAGGTGTGGACTATTTATGATGGAGGACCAAAAACTATTAGAAGTCCGCTCATTTGTCTGCCCCCAGTAAGCGGAACAGCCGATACTTTTTTCCAGCAAGTTTTGGGTTTGAGCGCCAAAGGATACAGAGTCATTTCACTTAGCTGGCCTGTGTATTGGAGTGTCAATGAATGGTGTGAAGGTTTCCGTAAACTGTTGGACTTTCTTCAGCTAGATCAAGTTCATCTGTTTGGAGCATCCTTGGGTATATAATAATTACAATTGCTCAGGAGAAACGTTTTAATCATGTGTTTATAAACAGGAGGATTCTTAGCTCAAAAATTTGCTGAATATACACACCGTTGTCCAAGGTGTGTATTGTCATCCTTATTATTGAACATTTTTGTTATTCAGTTTTTTCTTTCATTTGCAATTTCAGGGTACTGTCACTTATCCTCTGCAATTCTTTTACTGACACATCTGTATTTCAGTATAGTGATTCAGCCCCATTGTAAGTTGGAAAATTATCATTAATGGGAGACATTGATGATTTGTTGTTCACATCATTCAGCTTGTGGATGTTACCCTCCATGGTTCTGAAAAAAATGGTCATGGGCAATTTTGGTGGCGAAAAGATGATGGAATCCGTTGTGGCAGACTCAGTTGATTTTATGGTGGAAAGGGTATATAATTCGTATTATATTATTCCTGTATTCTAAACTTGATGTACAAGTTAATATTATTGCAGTTGGAAAGTTTGTCGCAGGCGGAGTTGGCTTCTAGACTAACGCTTAACTGCGGAAGTAGTTACGTCCACGTTGATAAGCTACAGCAGTATTGTATTACCATAATTGACGTTTTTGATGACTGTGCAATCGCCTCACCTGTCTCTGAAGATATGTACAGGAGTTATCCCCATGCTAGCATGGCTCATCTTAAGAATGGAGGTATGATTTTGTTATTCTGTCAGTTGTGGTTATGGTTAAGAAACCGTGTTAATTCCCGAATAAGGCAACTTTCCATACCTAAGTCGATGTGACGAAGTAAACCTTCACCTGCAAGTTCATTTGCTTCGATTTGAGAGAACACGTTGCAAAGCTGGAGGCAGTAATTTCTCTGATTGAAAAAAAAAACGATATTTCTTCAGCAGATCTTCATCAGAGTACATTCTGCCTTTGTAGATTCAGCTATATACATACCTCAAAGGAGCTGGAAGTTTTGAACCATCGTGATTGCATTCCCATTTTCTTCTAAATATTTGCCTGGATTTTTATCGAAAAACCTTTGTTATCTGATATTTCCCAATGTCGCGTCTCCAATCCCCATAACCATAATTACACGTGCCTTCTGACTCAATTACGAATCTCCGGAATCTGTTAAAACTCGTGGTTCTCAGCACGATGTTTCTGAGGATCGCAATAGCTAAAAGTTTTGTAAACGACAATGTCGTGCGGAGCCATGTCTATATGATGTGGTAAGCAGCTGGTAAGTGTAAACTGTCTTAATTTTTTTTTGATATGTGGTGATTCCCGTACACATCATAATTCGAAAGCAACTAAACTGTATGTATAAATAACTGTTTGTATACGTCCCACGCATAGTAACCATACTAACCACGGATGACAGCCATGAGAGAAACAGTTAGTATTATACATGTAAAACATGTTTTTATCAAAATTTGTCAGTGACACGGTATGTTGAAACCGAAAAGGTGACTAAATCGAAAAGGTAATATTCTAAAGGCAATTTTTATTGGCTCGTAAAAGTATATGCTAACCTGAATGATGCAATACAAGGATCACAGTTCTGTGGTAGAGTGTTGGCTTTCGGTTCCATAGGTCTCGGGTTCAAACCCCGATGTTGGTTCACAAACAGTTGTATATACAGTGGACATGTCAACAGGAAATTTTCTTGAATCATGCTAACCAAATTATTCTAAGTCCAATTTAATTGAACTCAAATGACACGAAATATAGACACCTGCAACATATGACTCATGGCTCAGTGGTAGAGTATCGGCAAAGGACGCCAAAGGTTAACGGTTCAAACCCTTTAAGAGTCGAGTGTGTTTCTATAAATAATAAACGTTTCACTTAATTGTTTCTACGTCGCATACACGATGATACAAAAATGTTTAAAGTTCGTTGCAAATGTTTAAGTGAAATATTACGCACTATGACTACAAAACCACCCTTTGTAAAAAAATATTATAGTATGTAACATTATTCTTTGCCAAAATATCCATCCGTTACTTCGTAACGGGGAAGTTTCTCGACTCGACTGGCTGACGTGGAAGGTAGACACCTGGGAAGGTTGGAAGCCCAGGACATCGGGAATCGAACCAGGAACCTTTGGGTTGGTAGGCAAGTGCGATACCTACCTGGCAACCCCCCCTATTATCCCCCCCAATGATGTTTGGTAGTCTATTGACTAATTTGCGCAGCTACCTTAATGTGTTGAAGATATAGTATTCCTCGTAGTAACTGTGATAGCTCAGTGGTAGAGCGTGAGTCTACAATACTGTACACCTTGGGTTCGAACCCCGAGTCGGCAAATTCAAAAGTTGATAATAATTACACAAGAGAAAAAATGTAAAAAACAAATTTTATTTTCCCACCAACCACCCACAATTCCACCGCTGTTTCACATTACACGTAATTCAATACATCACATGCATGCAATATGTACAATATACAATACCTACAAACACTTAAATTAACCCGTTGGCTGCCAAGCCATTACAACCCGTAGGTTGTTCTCTACAGTCGCTAAAGGGGGACTTGTCCGAAGACAAGTCCGGGCTGACGTGACGGTGGAGCCCTTTGCGGGGAACGCACACCCCAGGTACTCCACCGTCGCATCGAAAAGGGAAAGTCCCTGAGGGTGCGTTGCCTAATGCCCGAAGGCGAATCTTGGGCAGAGGCGACTGCCCCACCCCATGGCAGTGACCATGAGGCAGGACAGCGCGGCCCGTCCCTACAACTAAAAAAAAAAAGGGGGAGCAAAATGGGTGGCAGCCAACGGGTTAACTTTATACAAAACATACACATATAACGATACAAAACAAAACAATACCAAAGACGCGAGATACCACGGTGACGGCGATGAGGCGAAGATGCTGAGCTCGATGACAGTGAGGTAAAAACTATCAGCTTGAAGACAGCGAGGCGAAGACGAGGAAGACGGCGAGGCGAAGACGGCGAGGCGAAGACGGCGAGGCGAAGACGGCGAGGACGGCGAGGCGAAGACGGCGAGGACGGCGAGGCGAAGACGGCGAGGACGGCGAGGCGAAGACGGCGAGGACGGCGAGGCGAAGACGGCGAGGACGGCGAGGACGGCGAGGCGAAGACGGCGAGGACGGCGAGGCGAAGACGGCGAGGACGGCGAGGCGAGGACGGCGAGGCGAAGACGGCGAGGACGGCGAGGCGAAGAAGGCAATGACGGCGAAGCGAGGACGATCAGCTTATAAAGATGGGGCAAAAACGAGGCGAAGAACAGGGCTCATTTCTTTTTCATTTCCAATCTGTATAAGAAAAAAAAGAAAAGAAATCAGACGAAAGAACAATAGCATAATCATTGGCCACTCACTGAGAAAAATCTTGCAAAAAAGAAAAATAATAAATTTGGCTAGAAATAAGAAACAAAAATTCACTACATGGAAATTGGTCAGTTTCCCATTTGGCAATCTACCTGTAACACTAACGAACCATCGAGTTATTAAACTTTTTTAACCAAAAAAAGAAGAAGATAGTCTGAAATGATAAAGATTCTGAAAGTCTAGAAGGAAAGTCTACGACAGATTAGTCATACAGGGTATTAAAAAGTGAAAAATATTACTAATTCTAATAGTCCTTCTCCACATAAATGTGGTACTATCAAATGTCATAAATAATTAGAGAACACAGAGTGAGCTTGGGTTTGCAAGCAGCCCACCAAACCATCTCGAGTCAAGTGACAATCTGTTGCAAGGGACTCATTTGAAAGAAATATCTCCCATAAGAAGCTTAATTGTAATTTATATATTGTAATTTATATATTTGTGTTTCATGCTCTGGAGAGGAATTAAGAGACGTTTGAAATCAAACTGAAATTAGATGTTAAATTTCACAAGAACATGAGTACTTTTTCGTGATTTCAATTGCAATCTAAGCCCAACTTTACTATGTTGTTAACAAGCTGCAATCTAACATTTGATAATTATTAAGCAAAAAACTGTACATACAATCATAGTCTTTTTAAACTTACTTGGGGCTGGAAATGCACAAAAACCACGACAAAACGCACAAAATTAACGAAGCAAAGGCTGTTGTAACATTTAGTGTTAGTCCACCATTGCAGACATAGCAGACGAAGGTGTTGTTTAGTTCGATCCTACAGGACACAATCGTGACCGCTAGATGGCGTTTTGATTGTTTATAATTTTTGGGGGAAAAAAATAATGGCCTTAAGCCTTATCCTTATCCGAAAAAGCGGGTAGAGTTATTTGGCGTTCCATAAATTCCGAGATTTTTTTCCCAATTTTGAATCGAAACAATGTCTTTTAAACAAACTTAAAATTTTGCCAAAAATGGAAAAGTGGAACGCCAAATGACACGCACTTAGTAAACGGCTGAATTATTGATGGGAACCCAAAAAGTATCGAAAAACACAAACTAATGGACCATATGAACTCACACACAGTAACAGCTTACAACTAAAACTTGAACTTGATGATCGACAGCTGATTACATACGAGATCATAAGCAGACAAAAAAACTGTGGGTGACGGTAGGTACAAATTGCCGTTTGGTCCCTTAATTTGGTACCTATACTATTAAATTGAAAATAGGAGTACTTACGGGTTGGGTTATTGATTGGTACGGTTGTTTTGCCTTCCGGGCTAAGCGGGTTAAAAATTGTCGACCTGATGCCATGGTCCGTCCGATCATGGCTGATCTCAGCCAAACACTACCCAAAACAAAGAAACACAGTTTATGAAATCGAAACATAGGAAGAACTATTAGTTCCCAATCAACTGTAATGTACAGCACACGCAAGATGTGAAAACTGATATATTTTGAGGATTACAGCAGTACAGATATACATGGGAGACGATCAACTCTAGAACGTAAAAGAATCAGGTTATAATGAAGGTAAAATAATTCAAGAATGTGAAAAAAAACTCCGTAAGATCGGCTGGGAGTTATAACTGTAAATGCCGGTTTGTTTTGTAAGAAGAAAAAAAAAATGCCTTTTTTTGACACGAAATCGTCGTAACAGCGTTACTTTAAAGCGTTAAAATGACAAGCACACAGTAAGAGAAAGTTGGGTGTTATATTATATTATCTAGGCGGGATTGAATAGACCTCAACATCAGCACACGGTAAACTACTGCCAAGGAAGAATGAAACAAAATACAGTTCTATTGACAATGTAGTCAATAGGATCAAAGCCTTGTTGTCTTAGCGACATGTGTATGTGGACTAATTGCTACAAGACAGTGGAAATCTCAAATGTCTTTTAGTTTGTTTTTGTCTTTAAAGAGAAATGTCAAAATACAGGGAATTAACTTGTAATGTTGTGTGGGCGGGAAGAAGTTTTTCCTTAGCGATTCTAGTACCGGTCAGTGACAGACGTTCTCTTTCAATGGCAGTGTTGACATTCGAGGAACAGTTTGGCTTCCCTTGGTTTACGATGCGTCCAGACAGGGTAGAAGACACAGATTTCAAAAGCGGTCATAATCCAAGAGAAAAGAGAAAAAGATGAGAGAGAGAAGCCCGCCACCCATGTAAGCCTGTACGTTGCGAAGCGTATTCTTTCCAGGCAAATTTTCCCTTCATCCGTTCTATCCTTCATTCAACTCGACAATCGAACCACTAATTCTGTGTACGAACAGAAAAAAAGCGTAGAGCACCTGGCGTGGCATAATAAGAGGGCAAAAAAAAAGGACCGTCTGCCTCAGTAAGAAACAAAATAGAAAGTTGGTGGTAAAATCGATCTACTACATCTTCCCATATATAGAAAGCGAGAGGGAGAAAACGATTGGATGGGAAAGAGGACTTTCCCTCTCAATTTCTTTTTTCATCGTTTTTTTTTTTTGTTTTTTTGAAATATCTTTTTTTTTTGTTTTTCTGTTTTTTGTTTTGACATAAACTTGGGGTATAATTGCTGGATGGTTCTTGATTATTTCTTCTTTAATGTGAAGAAACTTCGTTTCTTGGGTTCATCTTTCGTTGCCTGGGCTGGCATCGTCTGAGCTCGCGAGGATCCGGCGCTCGCGCTTTCGACCGCGGCATTGGTGGAAGCCTGTAGCTTAGTAACCCATCCGTTCATTTCTTCGTCATCCTTTGCCTGGAATAGATATTCACCCCCGTTTGCTAACCTGCAATAAATTAGCACCCGTTAGAAGGTGATCTCGCATTTTTGAAAAACGAAATTGTTCTTTTTCTTACTTGAGACGGAAGACGTGTCTCTTCTTAGTGTAGTCAGCAGCCACTTCAGCCACAGCCGTACGAATGTCCAACGGACTTTCATTGCGATAGTAAACTTCGGGAGTCGCTCTAGCGCATTTTTGATCCTGAATGAAAGAAAGTCAAACGGATTAAGGTTCAGTCTACCGAATGTTAACTAGAGCACCATTACTTTGTAAACAGCTAATTCGCCTTGGCGCAAAGTCAAATAAACTTTGTCCCAAGATCGGCTGGAAGCTTTTTTGGTGGTGGACTCCCATTCGTGTTTGCGGTTGACCGTGCCCTCGTAGACGTCGTCTCCGCCAGCTACCGAACTGCGGCGCTCTATTCGAATCGCAATAAATCGATGATTAAAATTTGTTTGGCTCCACTGCCAACGACGACATCAAAGCAAAAAGACAAAGAAAAGGGAAGAGAGAAACGGAGAAGGTGTTAAAGACTATTGGAAAATTTGTGCGTTTCATCTTCCGTGAGCGGACGGATCGAGCGTCTTAAAATGCGAGTGTTACGATAGGAAATCGTGAAAAGTCGAAAGATTGCTTTTTTTAGATGATTGGCCGCAAATACAACCTTCTTCATCATCACAAGCTGCTTCGTCGTCTGAAACGCTTCCCACGCCAGACGGAAGTTGGCTTTTCGATGATTTTTTCCAGCGGAAGGAGCGGAAGGGGGACTTGGAACGGGATCGAGATCCTTTGCCTTTTGGCGGAGTGGTGGTGGTGGTGGTGGGCGTACGTGGAGACGTTGACGGCCTAGCCGAACGGCCGGTTGGCGATGCGGCTACAGGCGTACGGCACACAAATAGCAAACGGACAAGACATGAATCATCTTACCTTTCCACAGCAAATGACTTGATTGGATTTCACATTTAAATCATATTCTACTGGCAACACACATTCATTCGATTTTCAACTAAAGGCTACTACTACTAAAGTAAATCGAATCAAAAGAAACCAATTTCATCATTCACCCATCGACGACTAACCAGGAAAAAAAAAAATTCAATCTCATGCATAACTCGATAATGCCAGACAAGTAACTAAATTAAAAACCGAAAGAATCTTGCAATCATTACTTGTCGATGTATCTCCCGGGCTACTAGGCGACACTGGTACAGTCTGTCCAGGAGCGGAATAGGAAGGCGAAGAGGTTGTTTCAACCTTGGCATGCACTGGAATATCACCAGGAATTCCATCAAAAATGAAAATCAATTTTATAATACGATGATTTACTTGTGCAGGTAAACCATTGAAAGCTAAAACCAAAAAGACTGCAAGAGCTACATGACAGACACGCAACACACTGAGCCCACCATAAAGCTAAATTCACCACCAGGTGTGTTAAATTGTGTTTAGCGAAAGACGTAAAATAGCGAGGTTAGACATGCACGTTACATCCCACCACCACTTACCGGATTAACAAAGAAGTGTAGACGTTAGTTCCTCTCAAGGAATTAATTGAAAATCAAAGCCATTTCTTGTTCAAATATTGCCGCCACCGTGTGCTCCACCACCAACCACCATGGGTCATGTAGAGGACAGAATCTCAAAAGCTTATGCGTAAAGCTACACACATCCTGCGGATGGATTTGACGCCGAGGTATACAAAAACAGGGGCGGGGAAAAAAAATTCTGAACTGGATTTGTTTTTTAGCGTGACCAATGCCCGACGAATTGGACAGTTTTGGAGAGGAATAAGCGACTTTGTTTAGTTCGGCTCTTACCTGGGGCCGGCTTAGCTAGTTCAGCTTTAGGTGAAGCCCTTCCTTTGAGATGTCAAAGGTTTTTGCGCGGCAAAAAATTTAGAAAAAGAGAAAGAAAAAATCGCAAATCGGATTTGTGAAAAAAGCTTGTCACAACCACTGACCATACGAGCCTGAGAATAACAAATAAGAAATGTGTTACCTTCGGTGGCTTCTGTCGTGGGATCCTTATCGGTACTGCCGGATATAGGTTCAGATGGCGATGTGTCTCCGTCCGTTCTGGACATTAAAAACGAAATTTAGATTAAGCGGGCGGAAGGATATGCTTAGAAAGTTTGGCATACTGGTCTTGATTTGTTCCTTCGGGCGGAGAATGAATTGCAGCCAGAGCAGCTTGCTGAGCAGCCAACTCTTCGGCCCGTTGCCGCTCATCATCTTCTTGGCGTCGTTTCAATTCTTTCAACTCGTACTGCAATACGGACAAGGAAATCAGTTAAAACGAAATCAGTTAAGTGAAAAAAATGGAGCGCAAATGGCCACAACCCCCACACGAGTGATTCACTGATAAATCAAGACTACAAACGGGCTGATTACGTAAATTAAATGAAACGGAAAAAAAGACCATCACTTTGACAACAACATACCTTCGGACTAGTAGTGTTAGTTTGTGCGTTACATGCAGTTAGACTACCAGAAGCAGAGGAAGGTGCTACAGAACAATTGGTTATGGAGGGATTGGAATGGATAGACTGTGTTTCGGATGGTCCGCCTTCAGAAATGGAGGGCAAGGTCGAGATCCGGCCAACGGCTGGATTAATTTCGACAGAGATTGGTTCTTGAATTTTCTTCTTCGGCTTGGGAGCAATACGCAATAAATTCTGCCACATGTTCAACCAACTCGTATTCTTTTTCGGCCTCTTCTTAACGTCACTATCAAGGCTGTTTCTCCTGACTGGCAGTTCATCGGAAAATCCACTTTGTTCCGCTTCGCTCAGACCGGCAAAAGTAAGTCGTTTGTTTACTTCCGGCTGATTGGATGTACTATAGATCCATTCTTCACAATACACGGCACTGGGCGATTCCGCCTTGCCAGAACATCCATCTTGTGAGTTTTTAAGGGAGAGCCCCATATTTTGTCGTTTAATGCTTCTTTTTTTCCTGTATTTACGGCGCTTCTTCAACTTGTCGCCCGAAGCCGACGCGTTGGATGAGGAGGCGGAGGTGTCCGAAACACAGGAGGAATGAGAAAGGCGGGATAAATGGAGGGAGGAGGAGGCGGAAGTATTGTTAGAGATTAGGAAAGGATCGTCTTCATCGTGGAACGTCGATTCCTCGAACAGTTCCTTAATGCAAGCCGGACTAGGTGTTTGATCGCTAATGGAGCGGAGTAAACTCCTGAATGGAGGGCCCACTACAGGATGAAAGTAACCAGGATGCCAACTAGGATGGCTGTCGGCCAAGCAACCCGAACGATCACCATCACCATGCAAAATCCATTCCATCTAAATTTGAAGTGAACATGACACAACGAAGGAATAACACGACACCACTAAAAACCCGAGAAACACTTGCAAGTAGAGCGGAAAAGCATGCTGGCGGGCAAATAAAACCAAAAAAAAAGAAAGCCGGTGAAAAGGTGGAAAAAGCTACCGTGTCTTCGGGCCGATTGTACCCATCGAAATGTTGGCCGTAGACTTCGCCGTCTTCACCCAAGAGCTTCTCTTGTTCCCTAAGCTCCAGCTTTTGTGTGTAACAGAACCAAGATTGACAAAGCGATAACAGAAATGACAAAATAGAGAAAAAGAGCACCGAAAAAGAAAAAAGATTTCGTAATGAAACAAGTGGATGACAGAAAGAAATCTACCGGACAGTCTAAATAAAATTCTTGTAGAGACAGAATGAAACCAAAAGCCACAGGCCGTCAAGCAATATCTAACTACTTTTTTTATAAAACAAATAATGTAGACTAAATTGTTCTTCATTTGAATCCAATAAACGTCAAAATATTGAAATGAGTTCACTCTTACCGTTGTCAATCTCTCGAGGGCAGCGAAGCGTTCTTCTTGGGCGGCAGCAGATTTCTCAAACGCCTCGTGTTTCTTGATCAAATTTTCCACCTCATCAATGGTGTGCTGTGATTAGAAAAGATTCCAAATGATTAACATCAATCCCAATCAATGACTCATGAAGACGTTATTTTTTCTTACTCCTAATTCGTGACTCATCAGGTAAGATTCTTGCGCCATCAGCCATCCTTCAGCAACGGCGGCGTCGCGAGCAAATTGGTAGACTTCCAAAACTAGAATAACAATAGCGCACAATAAGTTTTGTACATCAATCTGCAATATCATGTTCAAACATACTGAGTTGGAGGTGTTCCCAACGTTCCTCCCATCGGTGTAGCATGGAATTGCGTTGGTTGGTGAGGGTTACTAGTTTCTCTTTGATCTGAAGTAATCACATATATAACCTTTAACAGAAATTTCATAAACATTAAAGCGTGACAGCCACGAACCTCGTTAGTGGCGTAGTGTCCTCTAGACAAGAGTTCCTTGCCTAGAGCAATACATGCTGAAAAATTGTCTCCTCTAGCGTCGATTTCAGCCTTCAGACTCTGGTGATTGTTCATTAAGAGCTCCACGCCACTCACATCGCTAAATAGAGACGTAAGCATTAGAACAATTGCTATTTAGATTTTATAAATATGGCTATACCGTGGTTTTTCAGTTGTGTTCATTTGCCGGATGAGGTCATCAATCCAGAGGACGAGCGTGCGTACCATGGAGAAGAATCGGAAAAGATCACCTGTGTCGGCCAATTTCTGACGTCTGCCCTCGCACAAGGCTTGCAACTGAAGCCAGGCATTGACAACCTCTCCCTCGCGGCCAGTAATCTCACGAGCTTTGTCTCCAGCGTAAGCCGCCTGGAGCCGCTGAGAATCTTCCTGGACACCCTGGACCTGGCTCTGTAACGTTTGAAGATCCTGCAAAACAAAAGATAGTTGTTTATCCTGAATTATTTATCGATTTAGTATATGTTACCTGGATGAAATTTTGATGTTTTCGTTGGAGAGCAGATACGGAACCCGCATCTCTTCCCAACTCGTCGGACAGGGTGTTTTGTTTCTCAACGATGCGACCCAAGACGTCCTTACAATCGTGGAAGAACTTGTGCAGTTCGCGTGAGGCGGCCAACATTTGTGTTCTTGTATCGATCAACTCGAGGAGATCAGCCCAAGCTTCGTTCAGATCGTCTTTCCATTCGGCGATGGTGGCGGCATCAGAATGACGGGCACCCATCAACTGATCAGCGATTTCGTTGACAGCAGCCACACGTTCAGTGCCGATCGTTTCGGTATCCCGAGCAAATTCCTAAAAAGCGGGAAATGATTCATTTAAAACAGACCGGCTTCATAAATAGAATATGAATTACCTTAAAGCGTTCCCAAAGGAGCGTAACATGATCGTAATCTTGACCGAGCTCGTGCGACCCGGCAACGACTTCACGGTCAGCAATCCATTGGCGGAGGTCGTCGACTTCGCGGCTAAGCATGAAAAGTTGAAGGGCTTCTTCCAGTTTAGCACGTCGTTCCTGCGCTAAATCACGAAGACCAGCGTACAACTTGTCGACCTGAGCTTGCCGGACAGCAATTTGGTCGCTGTCGGGATGGCCTTCGGCAATAAGCTGGGTGGAAGTCTCCCCTAGAGAGCGGATGGTTTCGGCATAATCTTCGACGGCCAGTTCCAAAGTCTGATGTTTCTTCATCAAGTTCTGTGCTGAAATTTCATCCTTGCCACGGTCTTCCACCATCATGTACAGTTCTTGTTCGCTCATCCACGACTCGGCCTCACTGGCATCGAAAAAGTATTGCTGGGCGCGTTCGGAAGCCAAAAGGTTGGCCCGTCGATTATCCATAGCGTCTTTCAGGACCTAGAAACGAGGTTAAAACAATGTAGACAAACAAAAATTGGTGATAAAGTTGGAGTTATCACAGTACCTGCCACGTGTCCAGCAATTCCTCGATGAGGTTGGAGAATTCTTGCGAATCGGCGTGATCTTCATCGATCAATTTCTGTCCATTGTTGCATACCAAGTGGATTCGCTGTTCGTGGTTATCGATTTCTGTTCTCAGCGATTGATTTTTCTTTTTCAAGACATTGACGTTGAAGAGAGAGTTACCGTAGTCACTGGCAGTGGCTAACGGCATTTTGTCTGAGATCCAGAGTTTCTCGTCTTCGACATCGCGTCGGAATTGGTATGCTTCCTTCTTCTTTTCCAAATCACGCTGTCTTTTGATGAGAGGTGCCTTCAGCTCATCGAATCTCCTCTCGACGGCCTCTTTCTTTTGTTGAATGTCTTCCACCTTCTCGGGCGTCATGCGTTCCAAATATTCAGCCTGTGCGCCCAGTTCGGACACTTGTTGGGCCTTGATTGCCATCTGTGTTTCAATCATTTGTTGTTTCTGCATCAAGATGTTGACGGAGGCCAAGTCTTCGCCAGTACCGCCAGTCACCATCTGTTTCTCGAGGTCGGACATCCAAGTATCGATGTCATCACAAGTTTGCTCGTAAAGGACTTGCCTATTGGCGTCGAATAGGCGTTCACCCTTTTCGCGTGTGGTCCTTTCTAAGTCGTCAAACTGGTGACTCAATTCCTAAAATTAGAGCCACAATTAGCAACCAATGGATAGCAATGTCATTAACGTCCTATCGAAAACAAACCTGGATACGAGGATCAATAATAGAGACGATTTCTGGCTTTTCCTTGATCAACTGCTCTCCGGCCTGCTGGATGTGATAGAGCCTATCTTTATTCGAAGCGATTTCAGCTTCAAAAGCCTGGTGGCGAGTCCACTTGGAGTGAACTGTTTTGGCGCTACGGTAGGTCTCGTCCTGGGCGATAATGTTCTTTTCTTGAATCCATTCGGACAATTCCTCGCAGTCTTGCAAGAACTGTTGAAGTTGTAGAGCGTCGCGAAGTTTCTCCATAAGCTGGACGGCTCTCTGGCGGTTGGCCTCGCGGCGTTCGCTAATGTTCTCGGCCTTTTTCTGGGCCTTGTCAGCAGCAAAGTGGCCCTCATCTTCCAAGCGCTGGGCAAACTGGATTACGTTATTGACCTTGTCGTCGTTAGCGTCCATTGTTGTGAGGAATGCTTCATGGCGTTTAATGGCATTCTCTGCTTGTTCCAAATTAGCTGGCATTTCATCCTAGATGATAACAATCAGCAGAGCATGAGAAATAAAACGTCAAGTTATCGTAATCAATCTTTATACCTTGGAAAGGACGTGCTCTTGGTGGGCAAGAAGGACTTCGGCCTGCTTGGCATCTCGCAAGAACATTTGCAAGTTGAGGGATTGAGAGAGCAATTGCTGGCGGTTTTCCCACATTTGGTGCAATTCTTCCCAGCCGTCACGAAGAGCCTTAAGTCGCTCTCGCAAGAACATGTACTGTGGATCGTCTGACGTCGTCTCTTCGGCTGTGATACGCTCACCATAGTCCATCATACGTGAGTAATCATCGGTGTAGTTGTCAATTTCCTCGCGGATACCCTGGTGTTGGCTCAAGAGCTTTTCGGCTTCTGCTAGAGAAGCAGGGATGTCCTCAGAGGCAACATCCGTCTGTGTCTTGGTCAACCAGGTCTGGAAGTGATCCAAGTCGCGCAAGAAACGATGCAAATCACCGGCTTCTTCCAACTTGGCATCGCGCTCCTTCAGCATCTGAGTTAAATTCTCCCAGACTGAGCGGATCTGTCCCAGGCGCTCGCGGATAACCTCTTCTTCTTCGGGATGTTCCACACCGATTTTCTCGGCTTCTTTGTCCAGAGAATCCAGTTTGGCCTGGATGGCAGCGAGATCGCGTTCCATGCCGGACAAACGACGTTGCAACGTCATGATGCCAGTAAGATCCATTTCCAAACTATCGGTGGACTGCAGGATGCGGATTTTGTCTTCGATCCAGAGAATGGTTTCACGACATTCAATGTGGAAAGTCTGAACACCATGGGCAGATTGAAGTTCATCGCGTTTGGCTTCTGCTCGATCGCGTAATTCAGCCCAGCGAGCGTTGAGCTGGTTCTGGCGGGCGACGATATCGTCTGAATTGGGATGCTCGACGTGAAGCAACTGACGAGCAAGTTGGTTTACAACAGCCACACGCGAGGCATTTGCATTCATCTCGCGATCAAATCCATCGTAGCGGTGACGCATGACTTCGACATCTTCAATGTCCTTGGCTGGTACCATCGTCTCCAACATGCGTTCCTTTTCACCGATCCACTGTTCGACTCCATCAGCTTCAGAGAACAGCTTGTAAAGCGAAAGGGCATCCAGCAAGCGCTGTTTGCGCAGCTTAGCCAATTCCATTAGCTCCCTATAGCGACGTTCAATACTGGCCAAGCGTTCCACGACTTCGGGGGAAGTACGATCCTGTTCGCCCAGTTCTTCGGACTGCTCCTTAAGGGCATCGATAGTGGATGCATAGTTCTTAAGCTCTTCGGTAACATCCTTGTGTTTTTTAAGTAGAGATTGGACGTTTGCTTCATCACGGCCGACATCTTCGCTGGAAACCAGACGCAAAACATCGAGCATCCAGGTGTCAACATCGTCGGCATCGGTGAAAAATTGATGATAGCTAACAGCTTCTTCCAAACGCTTTCGTCTGTAAGCTGCTGTTTCACACAAGTGATTCCACATATCTACCATCTCTGTGATACGTTCTTGGATCTTTTCCGAGCCTGATTGTGTTGAATACAACAAATTATAAGAAATTCCAATAGAAATGATGTCTACAATAACATCTTAACAGCCTTGCATACCAAAGTGTTCCTGCTGGATAAGCTCTTCACCAACGTTGACCACAGAGTAGAGAGCCGGTTCATGGCTGGCAATATCTTCTTCGAGTGCCTTATGTTTGGAGATGAGTAGATGAATGGTAGTCAAATCATGACCAATATCTCCAGTCGACAAAATGTGTTCTTTTTCCTTGATCCAGTTTTCTTCATCGGCCATATCCCAGTAGAATTGCCAAAGTTTGCGGCTTTCTTCTAGGCGAGCACGGCGTTCCACGGCCAGTTTGACAAGTTCAGCATAAGCGTCCTGATCAGCAAACGCCACATTAGAAAAGCAGATAAATCGAAAAATGTTATTCGTATATCACCTCGAGTTGTTGGACGCGATCGACAATAATGGCGGGATCGCATGGGCCGAATCCACCAGTAGCTTCAGTTTCCAAGAAACGTTGGGAGTGTTGGACTACCATTTTGACTCGTTCTCCCAAAACGTTGATATCGGCTTCTACAAGGGCATGCTTTTGCAGCAGATCTTCGACGCCCATCAAATGTTTACCGTAGTCTTCCGACAATAGACGGACCTTCAGCTCTTCCATCGAATCCAGAATGTACAGCATTTCCTGTCATAACACGATAAAATGATTAAGCAATTGAGGGAATCGTAGGGTGTAATAATAATCAAACCTGGAAGTTTTGCTGCAATTGGAGGGAAAGTTCTAAACGCATACGCCTAGCTCTGAGCAGTTCCAGGAGATACTGCCACAGACGAAGAACGTTGTCTTTGCGAGCGTTGATGCGATCGATGTCGTGATAATTTTCGGCCTCCAATTCCTGGGCCACAGCCACAACAGCCTGGACACGTTCCTCATACGCGAGAATGTCCGTCTCGATCGCTTCATGCTTCTTGGCGGCGGCTTCGACGGCGGCCAAATCGAATCCAAAGTTATCCTGAGGGAGACGAGTAAAGTTCAAAGTTCATAAATTATTCTGAAACACAACGTGTTGCTAATTACCTGTGAAACAAGACGTTGATTTTCGCTGAGCCAAGTCTCTCTCATGCCGGCCTTGCGATCGAAGCGGGCAGCCAACTGCTCTAGCTTCTCTTGACGAATGAGCTCTTCGCGAAGGGTAAGCTCACGTTCGTGCTCTGATTTTTCCAGACGCTCCCATGCTTTGTTGATGTCAGAGATCATCTTGCCTTCTTTAGGGAAATAGGGTTTCTGATTGTTGGCCCTCATTTTTGACTGCAGAGTGAAGAGCAATACTTCGAGGTTGCCCTTTTCCACAAACTTAGGTGGCTTTTCTAGCGTGCGGTAATTGTTGAATTGCAACAACTGTTGCTGAACGCCTGCCAATGAGTTGGCAAAATCACGTTCGCTTAAAGATCGGATGGTTGATTCGATCCAGCGTAGCAAATCGCTAGTCAATGTCTCGTATTCGGTGACCATACGATCGTTCTCCATGGCGAGACCTACCACTTTTCCGATACGTTTTCCTTGGACAGTTTCTTGCTTTAATTTCGAGAAGTAATGATAGTATGTAACGACATATGTGATGATTGATTTTTCGTCGGGCTGATCTACGTAAATATCTTCGGCATCGAGCAATTTGGTCAAGCCAAGTTTTTGCTCAGCCACGTTAAAAGCGTTGTTCAAATTAAACATGGCGTTGGATTTGGACAGTTTGTCGTACTGGACAAGCTCTGGGCAGTGTTTGTGAATAATGGCGTTAAAAGCCAAACCATCACGCCAAGATGTCGTGAAATTTCGAATGTTGACGTTCTGATAACCGGCTGTCTTCATCTGGCACCACAGTAAGAGGGCATCCTTGGCCGAACGTGTTTCGTTATTATCTGTCTCTTCGATAGTAATGTCTTGAATCTGGTATTTTAAAAAAGGGAAAAAATATTCCGGTTTTAACGTGATTGCAATTGCAATGAGAGATTATGTGTACCTGGAAACGAAGAATAATGGTCCAGATAAGACCGAGAGTTAAACGGGAACTGCCATCAACGATATCGTGAGAGCCCATGTTTTCCAAATGGACACGTTGATCTCGAAGGAACTGCAGCGCCTTGTCTACGTTTTCCAAGCAATGAATACGCATTTTGCCTTTGGTCGGACGTGGCTAAAACAAAACAAAATTTAAGTAAGAATTTAAGCAAGAAAAGAAATTCAGGACATACCAAACGTTCACCGGAGAGAACTTCCAATAGTTTTAAAAGCATTTTTCCATCGCGGAGATCTGTATAAAGATCACCTATGCGGTTTCCGACTCGCACGAGATGGGAATTGACCCATTTTTGGAACGTCTTCTTTTGTACACTCTCACGTTCATCTGTTTAAAATACAATCCACACATTAGCATTCGAAATATGGTTAAAAAGGATACATCGGTAGGGGGGAGATTATTGAATAAGGGTAAGCGAGAAAGAAAACCGCAGGGTGTGGCACCTCGCAATTCTTTGACAACGACATCTATATAGTTGTCACACATAGTAGAGGTGAGTCGCTTGTTATGATTGAGCACTTGGACATCAGGTGGTTCCGTCGTGGACATCACAATTGGAACAATAAAAACGGGTTGCACAAGTTCGTTCGGAGTGTCGTCATCGTCGGAACTACTGTCTTCACGTTGCACTCCCGGTGTTGATGAATAATTAGCTACAATGGAGTCCATTTCTTTAGCGACCGGACGGTCAGCCCACGACGCGATAGAGAAACTAGCTCTCGGCTGCGCTACCTGGTCGCTTTTACCGTCACTATCGGACGTTGTGGCCCAACCAGAGCCTTGTTGATAAGACAAGCTGCAATCATCGTTGGGGTGCCAACTGAACCTTGGTTGTCTGGCAGGACTTTGTTCGGCAAGGGAGCGCTGAATATCGGCAGCGACGCGAGCAACGTGCCAGCTACGGCGTTTGTTTGCCGTTGTGCCGGCACGTACTCGAACCACATCTGGCGTTACGTCGCCGTCCATTTGTTTTTCTTGCGCAGAACTATTGAAAATACGACACCGGCCAGCCGAACAGGTGACCCGTCACTGTGTCGATGATGTTTAAGCTTTACTGGTTTCACGGGGTCTGACACGAAAAACCTACCGCACTTCCGCACGCGGGCATGCATGATTATTTCACACTCTCTCATTCTCCATCATCCTGAACGGAGGGGAATAGGGCGATTGTATGCCGGAATCCGACGCCCTCCGATAAAAACATCCCGTGACAAACGTAAACCACCGACCGAATTTTTCATTTTAACGTGTGTAAAAAAAAAACTTGGTGGTAGCAGTGTTGGTTATTGTTATCAACATTATGTTATCTGGGGTTTGGTCGCTTTTGGAAAACTACAAAAAAAAAGTTCACTGTTGAACGAGCTGAACGATCGGCTGCGCGTCCCAAACGACTCTCTCCCACTGATTTGCAGGTATCGTGCCATTTTTGTAATTTAATATTCATAGGCGATCGTTCATAAGGTACAGGGGATCGCATAGTCACGGCTAGGAAACTTGTCGGTGCATAATGTAAAAGACATTTTTACACCCTTTTGCTTCTCCGTGAATGTGAGCGGGTCGGTAGCGGTTTCGTCCGGTTTGTTGCGGATTTATTGATAGGGTCACAAAGTGGGTCACGTGATTCAAAAAAGAAACTGTGGGGGAAAGAAAAATTTTTACCTGCAAGAGCTTTGATGCGAGATCGCTCAAAGAGCCTCGATGACGAGTTGCCTCCATCGTAGTCGTAGTCGTCAATGATTTCCTGCTGCGTCGCCGGGTCCCACCGGACGCTGACGCTAATATCCGTCGTCATTTTCCGCTTTTCTTCGTCTTCAGCTTCGTCTTTTTATGGGGGGGATGGTCAGGGGATTCTAAGTTTGACTTCAAACAGCCACTTCCCTAAGAAAATTGACAGTCTAGCCGTACTAAAACCAACTGCAATTCCAAAAACAAAAATAAGAAAATTAATTTTTTAAGAAGAGATAGACACACAATAAGGGTGCAATAGTGAATCAATTCAAAACACGCTAAGGGAGAGGGAAATAGAAAATCTTCATTCATTTCCCACAGACGAGTGAGCGTAATAATAACGTGCATGTTTGGCATCGAGTCCGTTACGCCCACCAGCCAGTGAAAAATCGGGAAAAAATGTGGAATAAAAAGAAAAATCCCAAATGTTTGTTTCCCCACAGTGGTGAGTGCTGCCATCTGAGTGCCGTCGGATCCCAGACAGCCGCACCCAGACGCCATCTCTGCCATGCAAATAGAGAAAGTCGACGGTTTTTTGTTGTGTCGGCCAAATGCCCAGAAGGTGGAAGATATACTCGGGTGATGACCGCATCGCCGTTTCCAGACGATGTCTTGGCTCAACAACTCACATTCTCTATCGATCGTAGTGAGAAAAACTCGGGGCATTTGAACTTGTCAAGGGAATAGTCCAAGATTGTAATGAGCTTCTTCCGGCCGGACGAAATCACAGACGGGAAACTGGCAAAATGCGGCTGATTTTTTTTTCAATTCTTCTTTCATTTTTAATGTTACACAGTTGCCAACGAATTTTCCCCGATAAAAGTACAATTTTTAAATGTTGCATTTAAACCGAAATTCGTCGAAAAAGAAACCTTACACAAAAGGGAATCCTTATCAGAGAGCAAATACGGTGAAAATCCATTGATTATCGTGATAAGCAACACAAAAAAGCTGATCCTCAAACGTCGTTAAACTTGATTGTGATTAGGTTATCAAAGAACATGGACGTTGTTTTCTCACTGGGGAGATGTCAGATATAAAACTACATCTCGACGAGTACTCAATCGACTGTGGTAAGGGCAAAGAAAGCCAGGCGTCAATGTCATCGTAAATCGAATGATGACCACGATTCGTAAACTAGCTCGTAACCGGAAAGGAAACAAATCTTTATCTTCAAAAAACTTGCCATAAAGAGGTCTCTTTCTTGTTTTTCACAACGGTGTCCCTTCGTATGCAGCGATTTACGTTTGTTAAGCAGCCTCAACGACATGGCCTCATATCAACACGTGCAACTGAAGCAAACAAACATGTCAAAAAAAGACGCTCGCCAGTAGACGGAAGGGGAACATTGTCACAGGGTATTCGGATGGTAGGGCGTCGGAGGAAATGGGTGTAGGGGGAGACCGTCTATTGATCGTGTTCCACTCCCTTCTCCTCCATTCCACGTTGCCAGTTTTTGTAGGCGACGCCCGAGAGCATTCACTAAAGGCCCCGTTACGCCGTTCGTCAACACAAGGTTCTTTCGCGTTACTATCTCTTTTATACTCTTGAAGATGACGTGACGTCATCACGTTTTACTTTTACAAAAACAAAGGGCTGGGAAGCGAAATCGATATAATCTCCGACTGGTTTCTTTTCATAATCCAATTAGATAACGAACTCTTGACAAAAATAACTGTTTTTTTTTTAGGGGTCACCTGCTTAGTTCACCCTCCCCTCTCACGACCTTAATGACGATCAAGTTACCTCGGCAACGGGAATTTCATTCAGAATGGAGTTCTCATATTGATCAAACATGGGATGAGAAGCAGGTTTTTTGGGTTTCTAGCTAGAGATGACGGGCGCACGCCATCAGCCATTCGACCCGAAAGCGGCGAGCTTCTACGAAAACCACACACGGGAAGAGTTTTCATTTGTATGTCGGATGTGGTAAAGCATTATTTGGCGCGGTCAGCCCGACGTCGCCCTAGCGTCCTAGCCCTCGGCAGCGGCTGTTTTGTCGGTTAGGGCAACAACGTCTGGTGTGACAAGAAGGGCAGCAAGCAGAAACGAGCAGAAGAGATGCGAGCCAACATTTCGGGGCCCAATACAGTGAATATATCCCGCCAGTTACTAAAATAGACAGGGCTCTCTGAATGGTATGTGTCCGCACGGCTGCCCCTCTTTTACACTGGCTTTTAGACGAAAAGAAAAAAAGAACACGAAAATGTAAAATGCCAGCTGGTCAGCAGCCTATGAACTACACCAAGTCTAAAAGCCTCGTTTTCTTGTGTTTGGCGATTCCTGACAGATCACCGATCTGCCTAAAACGGGTTTGCTTCCACCTTCTTTTTTTTCGATTGTACCGACATTTCTCTATTGTTGTAACCAACAGCCAAGCCCAGCCCCTCCTACCACAACTTTCAGCTGATCAACTTGGATCGTTGCAACTCCCGAGATAGCACCAAGATGACACGAACATAAAAATTAACGAATTTCCATATGCCATCAGCTTCTAGAGCACGAAAATGATTGCAGTTAGAGAGCCGTCGAAGCGGCACCGGCTTTCCAACTTTGGGTTTTCTGGTGTCTTGCACCAGACAACGGCGTCCCCGTGCACGCAGACGTGTAACACACCCAACACAAAACAAGACATGATCTCACTACATAACAATCCAACTTGGTTCACTCACCTGATAGAATTGACACGTATCCTTGTTTCCTGTTCAAAGATGATTTAGAATTGGTCGATATTTGCTCATTGAGATACAGGATATTGTGGTGGAAAGGGCTCCCGATAGCGACAGAGCAGCCACAACACACTCACAAGCTCCGTCACCAACACTCAGTTTTCCAAAGCCTCTCAGCAAATCCAAAGCCTCGCCCAAAGACTAATGCCCTGGCCAGCTACAGTAGCTCTAATAGCAATAATTTGGGGGCTGCCATTACTCAAAATTGTTAAACAAATTCAAAACAAATGAAAAGGAACCCTTACTTAGAGCATGAAATGCGTAGTGTCGAACTTGTTATTATTATTCCTTCGGTTTTTCCTTTTATTACCGTTTTCATACAAATGTCATCCGCCCCGCTTATCAGTAAACAGCAACTCACCTTATCAGACTTCAAATAGTTATTGGCGACCTAAACTCAACAAATATTTTACTTAGGGTTTTTCATTAAGCTTTACTGAAATCTATCTTTATGTACTATCGAGAGTTTCATCTGTATCTTCTACAGTAATAATTTCGTTATTTATGAAATGTTTTGGTCTTACCAATTCTCGATTGTTCCTGATTCGTTTTCGTTTAAATCTTTTAAAATGATGTGTCAACTTGTTTTGTTCTTATTTTCCTATTCAGGGTTTTTCAAGATGAGGTACACCAACTTTTCTCAAAACGAGATTTCCCTGTGATGGTGTTTTTCTCCGGCGTCCGCCAATAGTCCGCCTATGAGTCATGAGTCACCTAAAAAAGAAACCGGTTTGAATTTTACGGTTCACAAAACAACGGATAGAGGGCGAAAGGTGCCGGCATGACACTCGAATCTGCTCGAGTTGTCATGTTTATTTAGGTGAGTGGAATAGAAATGTGGTAAACATGGAACCGGCTAATCATGCTGTACCTGTAGATTCTAATAAAATTCTATAAAATTGAGCTTGTTCTTTCTTTCCAAACAATTACAATAATATATCATAAATAAACGAGCAAACAAACAAGATTATTCGTGTAGTATTCTTACCATTTTGTGTTAATGCTTCGATATGGAATCCAAGGGCCTTGAGGAAACAGTAAGAAGTTAACGTGCGATTTAGGTGTTATTCGTTTTTACTTTGGATCTTTGGATGAAAATAATAATTTCGGGAAACGGAGTCACTTACTTCAGATGTAAAATTACTCTAAACTTTCGGACCAGCTCCGAGGTTTCAGAAAAAAAAATTGAGCTATGGGGAGGAGAAATCGTTTGAAAATTGCATAATTCTCATTAAATTACGCCAGGATGAAACTGAAGTGAAAAAGAAAAAAAGAAGTCAAAAGTGAAATTTTAAACTGCACAACAGTTTACATGCATGATTTTCCAATAAGTATATATTCCTAATATTCATTGAAGAAGAATAAGCTAACCTTGTTGGCACGTGGAACTACTGATGATGCAAATAACTGACGAATGACGTAACGAAAGCGTCAATTCATTGGGAAATAGCGATCTCTCATTCTCTATGGCAATTCCGCTGAAAATAGGTTTGTGGTATGAGTGTGACTGATCAGTTGTTTCTGCACAACAGAACAAAAATCTTACCCCACAAACAATAACTACGGAACGCCAGATTTTAAGATTTCTGCACTAGCATCAAGGCCATTCCGTTGTTCGTGGAAACCGATAAGAAGGGAGAAAGGTAACCTATTTGGCTGCATAGGCTGTCAACATTCTAGAAGGAAAAGAAGATAAACGATAAAACTACCCGTTAAAATACTTACATACACTTTTAGCTAAGAAGTGTATACATAATACTAGTGAAACATGAAAAATGCAAATGAATGAATTTATGTTGCTGCATCCCATAATATAAGTCAAAAGCGTATCCTATGGTATGAATACGTTTCCATATTCTAGGAACTTAATGCAAATCGTTATTGACATTCAGAAATTGACGGTGGCAAACAAAAAAAAACATCTGGTTGTGTTAAACCATTGCACAGCCTACAGGGAGGTTGAAACAAGTAGGCTAACTTGTAATCTGCATTGCTGCATCATTAATCATCTACTCAAAATAGCAACTATAAAACAGTAACATCTTGTTGGTTTACCTTGTTCTACTTGCTAGTCTCCTGTCACAAGAAGGTTTAAGAGGCGAAGTTACACACTGTATAACGTATTATACACAAATATGGAAAAACCACCCGTAAATGTAGTGGAGAAAGTAAGTTGGCATTTTTATTTTAAAATAAAAATGCGATATCTTGAACAATTGTAGTCTAACTTTTTGTTGAGAATCCGTCATTTTCTAGCTGAAAAGTACAGAAGAATTATCGAAGTTAATAAGCAAAAATTTTGCTCAAGTTATTCGTTTCTCGAGTAACCAAGATCTGAAAGAATCATGCCTCAGTTTACTAGGTGTAAACAATGCTTATGAAGCTGAAAAAGTCATTTACCAGCAACTCAGCGAATGGAAGAAGAAACCTTCTACAGAAAAAAGAAGTTCTGTATTTCAGATACCTGCACAAAAATTCGAAGTATTATTGCCTATAAGTCTTTGATTTCCGCAATATTCTATTTTTGATTTTACAGGTTGATAGTCGATTGACCAAAATGATACGCAATGATTTGGAAGACTGGGAATAACAACTAATATTCAATTGACTGACACATACAGAAGAGAAATCTAAAAATTTTAATTTTATTCTTTCTTATCTTCTTGTTCAATAAGGGCCGACTGGATTCCTACTTTTTGTAATTCTTCTATCAGTTCACCGTTCTTGTGCATCTGTAATAAAATATCACAACCACCAACAAATTCTCCACCAATAAAAATTTGAGGAATTGTGGGCCAGTTTGAAAACTCCTTGATACCTTTTAAAACAGCACATTGAGGCTTTTATTACACAATCATTTTTACAAGATGTTATGTAAGGAATTACCTTGTCTCATGCTCTCATCCTCCAGCACATTGTGAGCATCATAGTTTGTAACTCCATGCATTCTAAAAATTTGAACAACTGCATTGCTGAAGCCGCACATTGGTTGCTCGGGTACTCCTTTCATGAAGACAACTACTTTGTTTTTCTTTATCATCTGTTCAAACTGCTCTTTGGGTATTACAGTAGAATAGCGAGAAACTGAAAAGTGTTTTTTCAGAATTGCTGATTGAAAAAAAGCCTTGGAACACCTCTGAATTGCAGTCGTCATCTTATTCCAAGTGAACTAAACTGACTTCAGTTTAAAATAGATGTTCAAGTAGCAGTGTCTAACTCGACCAGACGAAAATGTTAACAACATTAACAGAACGGCAAGAATTTGTAGTGTATCATAGCGTGATTGCCAGGTATCTTCATAGGAGTTCACTTTAATTGTTCTTTCAGAGATCCCATCAGACGTCAGAGCACAGATAAAGACCAGATAAAAACTTTTATCTGTGTTCAGAGTTTCAGACAGACTTTCACTCTTTCAAAGTCATAGAACTCCAGTTTATTGTAAAAAAAAAGATTAATAAAGTTTTTTTTTACCAATGCCTTACGCAAACGTCAGCATTTCTAACGTAAAACTTGTGCAACAAAGCTACCAAACTACCCGAGAATTCGAGAACCCGATAAGAAATTACGTAACGTATAAAGCGCAACTATTTAAATCTTTGCATCATGCCTATTTTCGCCCAACAGAACAAGGTGTCACAATGTTTGTCAACATTTTTAAAGTGTATTGGACAAATGTATTTTCAATAATGGAATCTTCTTTGCAATTTTGATTAAGAAACTACGGTCGTTAATTATCTGTTTCTTTAACTAATCTGTTAGCGAATGAATGGGTTTCACTCACGCTATCCCGACGTGCTTTATACTAGAAGATTTGAACTGCTTGCCTCAGTAACAGAAATCCACAGTAGATTGCGCAAGTCTCAAATTTTCTAAACAATAACAAGATGCACACGCACGAAAAGGTTCTGACGCAGCCGTCAGTAGACAAGAGACTTCGAAAATGCACTATTGGTTCTTCACGTCTCCAGTTTTAAAGAGTTTGCCAGGTAATGCCTTAGTTGGCAATTTGCGCAATTTGCACTATTTTAAACCTTTGTTACAGTCTACCAAAAATCGTCCATCGGTAATTAATGGTTTTTTCAGATAAAAATTATCTATGAGGCAAAGGAGACAATATAACTGAGTTGTCTAAATGTGTGAACCCTGCACAGGTGGAAACAATAACAACACTCAAACAAGATTTGATAAAAAATTTGGGACGGGACAGTGTTTCGGACACAGAAGCGATACGCAAACAGCACAGTCGAGACGAAGGTGTTGAAAGGCATAACCATCTTGCTGATTTGGTTGTTTGGCCTAAAAGTACAGAAGAATGCTCAATCATTGCCTCTTTGTGCTCCGAAAAAAAAGTTCCGATGATCCCTTTTGGCACGGGAACTGGCCTGGAATCGGGAGTCTGTGCCCCTTACGTATGATTTAAAAACAAACGACTCGTCGTTTTAGCCTTAATTACTTTTTACTCCTTGTTTTTAAATCTATAAAAGGGAGGTATAAGCGTCGACATGAGTAAAATGGATCAGATTGTTGATTTTAATCCAGAAGACTTTGACGTTACCGTTCAACCTGGAGTTACAAGAAAAGGACTAAACCATTTCCTTAAAGACCATGGACTTTGGTTCCCTGTTGGTAATGTTTGCCATCACATTATTCCAACGCAACAGTTAACCGTATACACTTCATAGATCCTGGCGCTGATGCATCGTTGTGCGGCATGACTGCTACGAGTGCATCAGGCACAAACGCTGTCCGTTACGGCACTATGCGGGAAAACGTACTAAATGTTGAGGTTTGTTTGTTTGTCTCTTCGTTCCACCATTTCTGTTAAGTAAGCTGCACCATCAATACAGTAAAAACAATTTTTTCAAAGGTTGTTTTAGCCGATGGTCGAGTCCTTCACACTGCAGGAGAGAACCGCCGATCTAAGTTGGCCAAATTGTTCAACAATATGACAGACAATTTCAAGCATTTATGTCTTGTTTAGAAAATCTTCTGCCGGATTCAATTTGACGAACTTGTTTGTTGGATCAGAAGGCAGCCTTGGATTGATCACAAAAGCCACGCTGAAGATTTACGGCATACCAGAAATGATGCTTTCAGCCGTATGTGCGTTTACCACCATTAAGGCTGCCGTGGATACCTGTGTCCAAATATTGCAATCCAATATTCCTATTGCACGCATAGGTAACACATAAATCCATTCGCTGTTCTGTCAGACATAAATTGTTTTCCATTCTAAACTAAATCGGAATAGAACTTATGGACGACGTAGCGATGGACATGTGCAATAGCCATAACAAGTTGGACTACAAGGTGGCACCGACACTGTAAGACTTCCCCTTTTATGACTCTCTGATCACATTTTAGTGCAGGGAAAAGATTTGATACAAATACGTATTATCTAAACAACCCGATATTTTGTGTAACGCAGATTTCTGGAATTCCATGGTTCGGAAGATTCTGTCAAATCTCAAGCAAAGTTTGCAGGTAAAAATCACGTTATACGGATAATTTTCTTGCTGCTTACCCCAAATGTGTCGACATATCCAGGTGAAATTGCTGCTTACAATGGAGGTTCAGAATTTTGCTGGGCATATGAATCCGAGGAGCGTAATCGACTGTGGAAAGCACGGCACGATATCTATTGGACGACTCTTCAGTCCAATCCCGGATGTCGTGCCATTATTACTGATGTTTGCGTTCCGATTACTCGATTACCAGACCTCATCGCACAGACGAAAGCTGATATTCAGGAATCGGGAATTATAGGTACAATAAACTGACAATTGCATTTACCTTGCACAATACTTTCCTTGTTGCTCAGGGCCATGTCTTGGGCATGTTGGGGACGGTAACTTCCATACTTTCCTGGTGTTTAATCCAAACAAACCAGAGGAGTTTAAAAAGGCTGAGACGCTAGCTGAGCGTATGACAAGGTAAACATCTGGTGTGTTCTTCTTCACAATCCAATCCTAAAATTAATTTGGTTGTTCAGGAGGGCCTTAGACTTGAACGGCACATGCACTGGAGAACACGGTTAGTAGTGAGACTTTGCAATGTTTTGTTCTACAAAGCTCAACTAATTGAGTTTTTAAAAAATCAGGAATTGGAATTGGAAAAATGAACTATCTAGAAAAGGAAATGGGACCAGTAGGAATAGAAATGATGAAATCAATTAAAAAGACTCTTGATCCGCATTGGCTCATGAACCCCGGCAAGATTTTCCTTTCGGATTATTGAACTGCATTGAAAGAAATATGTTAGTTTCGTTAATTCTGTATCGTGTTAGATGGAGGAATCGCATTTGATCTGAGTATCGCCTTCGAAAATAAAATTGTGATTAAGCTCGTTACCTGAAACAGCATCGTTTGTGTGGCAGCAGATTTCTTTCGCATAAGAATAAAACACGGGAATTCTTTGATGACTCACTCCGACTCCTCTTTACAACGGCTTTGTTTGTCCCAGTAAGATGAAGGTTTCGTTCGTTTCTTTTTTCAACCTGCCATGCATTAATATTCGCAGTTGCCTAGAATTTGGGAAGCTCCTTTAACACCTATGGTTAACGGGGACGTTAGAAATGATTATTTGCTGTCGCGTTGTGTATTACAATAAAGACATGACGAAACGAAAAACTTCTTTTCGTGAATGTTGCGGCAATTTACAAATGTGTGAACACTACAGGCCCGATCAAATAGATATTCACAGACAGAAGGAAAGTAGGATTACCACAATTCGGTTTTGCATAACATTGCTAATCCGGTGTCATTTTGTTCAATTAGGAATATCTACCTAAATCTATTTGACTGGTTACCGCTGCACGTATTTGTCAACGAGGGAAATAAACTGAATTGATTTCGTGACAAATGACGAAGCTAGAATGAATAGATCGATTAGGATAAATAGTAAATGCACGTTCAAGTGCTAAGGTGAACTGAAAATAGGATGGACCACCGGGAGGAGAATCTGGTAGGTTGATCCTGAGGCGATCATAATTATTCCGTTTAACGTGATCGCTTGAACAAGCGAGGTATAAGGCGGATATGAAGCAAAAATACATGTACAAATTCGAACCAAAAATCATTGGAGCAATAAAAGTTTTGCAAATCGGAATTTAAGAGATCAGCAAATTGAAAACGGCATTTGTGAACTTACCAAGGTCAATCTGTTGCTGTCTAATTGTTCAACAAACGGCCAAAACCGTTTTTTCCTTTGGTAGGACATGCGTTCCATTTTGGTAAGAATTCTGATTCAACCCAAATCGAAATGATCATGGCTTTCAGTGCACCTTGCCTACCTAAGGTAGCTAATTTCTCGTTCGTTTCTAAAACAAACTTAAAGCCTCCGAAGAAAATTGGCTGAATAGGTAGTAAAACATGGTTCAAAATTACGAGGATTTCCAACTTGAAATAGACTGGAACAAGTTGGTAACCCATAACACCCGTTAACTTATTCTACGGAATTATTTAAACCGTTCGCTACAGAGTAACTAGCGAAAGCTAAATCTTTCCTAAATTCATTTCTAACTACAAGAGTATATATAGGGAATAAACAAAAAAAAAAGAAAGCACTAACTATTTAGGCTAGTTGGCAGTATCCATTTCCGAGCTAGCACTGGGTTCCGGTTTGCTTGGCGTTGCCCCGGCCCTTCCAGTATCTCCGATTTCATTTATCGCCCTGTTGAGCATTAGGGCAAGCGAATTCTCTCGGCGACTTGAGTCACCTTTCGGTATAACTGTCTTGTAGACTTCGTTATCAGTGGTATCAAGAGGGCTATCCAGGCTGGAAGTACTGCTCCCAATGGGTGAGGCGAGACTCAGCTGAGACGTGGTCGTATTCGCAACGCCACCGACTTCCGTTTGTTGAACGTAGTTCCCGAGGAGGCTTGAATTGGCGCTCAGAGGACGAGATTCCTTGATTGCAAGAACTGCCGCTTTTGGAAGGACGCGTCGAACATGATGTACGTATTCTTTGGTTGCCATGAGCGGAGCATCTTCTCCTTCTTCGTCAGTGTCGTCAGAGCTTTTACCAGTTGGATGACGACTTGTAGACAATCCCGGCGAAGGTACAACGTGAGTACGAGACTGATGATGGCCCGAACGTCTCACTCGTTGTTTCGATGGTGACCGTAAAGCCGATTTCGATGACGATGTCTTATCTGGCTGTAGCTTACCAGCAATCTGTGAGTTATTATAATTAATTCATCTTCATTCGTAATTATTTGTTTTTAAATCAGATCAAAATGTGAAAAGGTCTTACCTGATCTGGCAACAATTCAACGTTAGTTGTCGAAAAACGTTTGTGAACAATAACTGGCGAATTCGAGGAAGCAGTTGGTGTTCTGTCTCCACTTGTGCATTTCAAGCGGTTCTCGCCAGTGGGGCTCTCTGGAGTATCCCGAACAGGCTTTACTAGCCAGTCGTGAGTTGGGTTGACGGTCTCGTTAAACACAAGGGAAGCCGGACGGCGCGGTGATCCTTGTTCGCTGCGCCATCCACCTGCCACTGACGGGCTGAACCCAGAACTCACTGGACAGCTAGATTCAGCGATGTTTGATGGATCCACGGAAACGAATATGGGCTTGGTAGAGCCCACATCTGAAATGGAACGTTGGGAATCACGCCGCGATAACGCGTAGCTAGCATCCGATGCGATGATGCTTTTTTGAGATCCTGCCCGGAAGAGACTAGTGCTAGAGCTAAGCCGTGACCGAAGACCACTGTTGAGGGCTGAGGCTATTTGTTCAGGCCAAACAACTTCGGTTATGGTACGTTGGCGAGCTGGAGTCACCGTCCCTCGTTCGGCGAGGCTTACCAAGGAACTACCGAGACTGACTGAATCTTCATTACCTAAATAAAATGAAAAATACGTTGAATAAAATGATGTTGCATTACTTTCAAGGTAAATTACCAATGAGGCCACGTGAACCGAGAACGCTATTAGCATGTCTTAAGGCTGGGAAATGTAAATCTGGAACAACTGAAGTCTGCAGATAGAGGACATCCGTTTCGGTTGGATCGCTACAGGTAGATAAGTTGCTCGAGTTGTAGCCGTACACATTAGGCATTAAATCATTTCCAGGCAGGTATTCGGCTTCCCGTTCGTCCAACACGTCTTCCATGGCCTCCTCATTGAGAGTCTGCAACGCTCCGCAAATCGCTTGGTCTTCCAATGTCACTTGTTTCTCGATGTTCGTCTGACGTTTGGTGTTGATCTTCGGCGCTGAAATCATCGCGTCAACTTCACTGACGACTTCGCCTGCATATACAATTAGAAGTTTGTTAGTGAAACATTAGTTGATTAAATGCTGTAAAAAACCATAACAAATGCATAGGCGTTAACAACTAAACTGAAACTGAAATGAAGGAATCTTTATTAAATAAGTAATTAATTTTTTTCAAAAACAAATGGAACAAGACCTTCGATCAGTACATAAGGCTAGCAGGCTCCGACACATAACTGTGGAGGAAACGGCTTTATAATATCAAACTAAACGAGGCAATCGTAGACAACCTGGTGCGGCGCCCGCGAACGTGTTACTGCGGAGACTGCTACTTCTGGACAAGCGTCCATCGAAGTCGACATCCAAAAAATTATAGTTTCCAGACTGATGTTGGTTGGCACTGGTTTGACCAGCAGTTGCTTGTTGTGGGTTAGGGCTATTTGCCACACGAGGCTGGAATTCGCGCTCCCTCAACGCACACACAGCTACACGGAAGATCTCCCAATCGCCAAAAGACATTCCGCTCAAAGCTTTTAGCTCATCCAAGTTGCAACTGAGCAAAACGCGCCCACTTATATTATTGTCAATGAATGTTCGAGTATATTGGTCAGCCTGTTGATTTAATCAGTCCAATTGATTAATTTATTTACGAAGAAGAAAGATCTTTAACAAACGTTACCTGTGCTGTTCTGAATCCATCCAAGTGCCGCAACAGTTCGCTGACTTCTTCAGCAGTGAGGGAGCTGAGTGGTCTGTCTTGAAGACGACTGGGTAAAGTAGACTTCACGCACAACTGATTGACTGCTGGTCCATAGGTAGTAGCTGGCATAACTCCATAATTGCAATGAGTAATCGTAGGCACCATGGACGGATATTTTGGATACATCGTCGGCTTATTTTGATCAGGCGTTGGCAGCGTCACCGTGGTCCACGGCTGTCCATTAACTGCCCACGGAACGTGCATTCCGACGGCAGGATTGGGCTGCTCGTGAATTATATTTCCATTTACTTTCACGTCCGCCGTCGCTGTGTGAGGCACAGGTGCTCCTGATTGCATAGCCATAAACGAGGAACGTTCCTCTTTGATCACTTTACGTAAGTAGGGGTCCAAATGAATAGTGAACGGCATAAACATCTTTAAATGAAGAACCTGGAAAAGTAAGGGATGTTAGATGATTAAATGTGTTGAGTAACAAAATAAGCTGCAGACCTGTAACGTATTGCGATGGAAGCTGAGAAACGTTTGAAACTTCTTTTCGTCGCGGTCAATTTCCAAATGAGGTTCAATTTCTTTAGATACAGGTATGAAAGGTTTGGCGCGTTCGTAGACGACTTTGAGCGTAGTAAAGTCGTCGAGCTTGTCCTCATTAACCTCGCAATACAGAATGATCCAAGAGGTGCGATACGGCCATTGTTCGGTAATGTTGACCCAAGACGCCAGGTGATACCAATTGAATTCGATTTGAAAGGCTTTAAGTAGTCGACCCGTAACGTATATGACGTTCATTAAACGACGCATGCTTCTTGGGTTTACGTCACTGAAGTAGTCATCGGTTAACAAAACTTTGGTAAGATCTTGAGCAGCCATGACGCGGTTATTATTGCCCATGGCTAGTCCACTCTCCATGCTCTCACTAGGGCGAAGTTTTCGATGTCCCATGGCAGGCGGAAGTGCAGAACTCAGCTTATGAGTCCGATGCAATCCTTTGCCCTGTGGGGCAGACGATTCAACCGACATTCGTCGAGGTGACATCTGAAAAATAGGGTGGATTATGTACAGTGTCGAAAATAGAAAATGTTTAAAATTCACGAGTCTAACCGCAACTTTATCCCCAGCCTGTTGATTGTTGCCAGTGTCTTCTGATTCTAGCCAGTTAAGTACCGCAGCATGATTACTGTTTGATGTTACCATTGTGCGTACTCCACCAGGATTTTTTGACATAAGGGCCGCTTGTTGAGCTGCTTTCACTTTCCGCAGACCAGCATTTTGGAGAAAGAAAGGGACGTGTACTAAGTTGCGAAGATAGTCGTGGCCCCCGATGTTGGATTCGTTGAACATCCGATGCAAGTTGAGCTCGATAGCCTTATTAAAAATGGCCATTTAAAAAAATCAATTAGAATGAAAAATCGACACAATTTGTTTGCTAAGAAGAAAGAGCATGCTAAAGAAATCCTCAACAGGACTTCTTATCACGACAGCACAATTAAGTGTGGAACCAACCTGTGCGCTGAAAAACTGTCGGAAGTAGAATAGCAGCAATGAATTAATAAGAAGCCAAAAAATAGTTTAGTCATGTCAAACGGAAACGCGTGCGTACTACCGTGTGTCATTCGTTGTGTTTTATGTTTGTTACATTGCAAAAAATTCTACTCATTCAATCACGCGCGTGCGAAATTCATTAGTAATATTGGTTGAAATCAAACTCGGAAACTAAAATCAGTTAGTAAAGTGCTACCCTGGACTAGTGAAGTACCTTGATAATTATGTGCGGATCGATGGCGAGAAGAGTAATGAATGGTGACGACTGTTCGGTGAAAAGCAAGTGCACAGCGTCTAGAACGTAGAGAACCTGATCTTGCTCGCAACTGTCTAAACCATCA
Organism: Daphnia sinensis; assembly: GCA_013167095.2. Classification (NCBI taxonomy): domain Eukaryota; kingdom Metazoa; phylum Arthropoda; class Branchiopoda; order Diplostraca; family Daphniidae; genus Daphnia; species Daphnia sinensis. The sequence continues at coordinate 1,865,084 of CM023190.1, forward strand.
ACTACCATCACCAAACGCGTCTGCTGACCGCTGTAGGCGTCAAGACAACGCACCATCTCAACCATGATGGCCACTTCCCTCTTCAATGCCTGTAAGGATTAGAAATATAAAGAATGGCAAACAATTTAGCATATGAATATCAAAGAAGTACCTGCAAATAGCCTTCGGCTCTGACAGATTGGAGACGGCCGATAATCCGCAGCAGTTTTCTGCGTTGCGAGAACAGTAATGATTTTACGATTCGACTCCAGGTATATCCATTGGCGATAACAACAACACCCAGGAACACACCGATAGCTATCAGTGTATATTGGACGTGATTTGAATTTCTAAAAAGAGCGATAAGAAAATTTATGCCATAGTTTTCGAATCTTTGTTATAAATTTTAAAAATTCTTAGAAGACTTACACTATTCGGTCTTCTATTTCAGTCTTCTGATAAATGGCTAGAAAGACCAGGCCAGCCAAAAGAATATCGATGCAGATCAGGAAGATAGCTGCGTAAGGGATGCAGCAAAAACGGCGAAATTTCCAGGGCGACGTTGATTTGACTACTCAGTTTAAGAAAGTGAAAGATGTAAGCTGTCGATGATGTTGCGAATTTGTGAGCAACTTACGTGGTTTCGGCCTGAACGCACGATAAAGACGAGTTGCCACTACACCATAATCTCCTTCTATTGAATCCAACAAAGAACCAATCATCTGAACTACCGAATTCTCCCCTCTCGTCGAACGTGATACTTTTGTTTGGTCCGTAAAATAAAATCTGACGTTTAAATAAGAGACAAAGAAAACCATTAGCCTAAAATATAAAAAAAACCTTAAAAATGTCGAGTGACATACCTGATCGGTTGGATTCGGATGCTATCACCTCCCCACTGCGGCCCCGGTGGGGTGCAAAAAGTAACTTGCAACACCAACTTTAGGGCTTCTAGTTTTCTCGCTAACACGAGTCCGAAACTATGTGCCCAATTCCAGCTAAATCTGCATGCAAAATACTTTTAAGTGATCTCAATGTGTGCAAAATATAGCAAGTAAAGATAACAACCTTTCAGAACCCCAATATACTATGTATAGAAATGTCACTATAAGGAAGAAGCAGCCTCCACCAGTTGCTAGACCAGCTATCCACGAATCAAGCGAAACGCCCATTATTACGCCTAAGAGAGTGGCAATATGCAGTACAATGATGGAAAGAACTGCGGAAAATTGCAACTGAGGCTCGATCCATTGGCGGGCAAATCCCTTCATTTCGTCTGTTAACAGCGTAAGCAAAGCGTCAGACGGCTACACTGATGAATAAAACAATAACAGAAGAAAAACCAACCTCGTAATTTGCTAAGAAGGAAAGATTTGCCAGAACCCCACTTTGCGTAGAGCCCTACAGTGATCGGCATGGAAAGTGACGGCTCGCTCAGCATGTCTGCCAGTGCACTACTGTAAAGCTCATAGCCCAACATGTTTTCGTTATCTTCATTGGTGTTTAAACGTCCTAAATGAAATGACAAAAATCTAAATTATGTGAACACTTTACAAACAATAGAAATGCGGCCATTACGTGCTCCAAAAATTTGTCCTAATATAGTTTTTTGTTGACTTATATCGATATTGTACGGCGTTTCACCGCTTCGATTTGGCCGGTATAACAGCTGGCTATGCTTGGGATTCCGGAGGAGAACTTCTACTATTGCCTGTAGATATTACAAACGCAATCATATGATATACTACAAATCGAGAGAGAGATAAACTTACTTTTGATCGGGCTCTCATGGCGATGTGAAGCACTGTATCACCTTCTTTGTCGGCTGCTGTAACACGCGCTTTTTTGTCCAGCAACAATTGTACTATCTCTATGCTCCGGTTGCGCACGGCTCTCAATAACGGAGTGTCTCCTTCCTATTGAACCAATAAGAAATCTGCATTTAAAACAATGTTTCACAGTAGTCAAGCCATTTCTTTTTTTTGCACCTTAGTAGAAATTTCTAAATTTGGATCAGAATTTAACAGTGATTTGACTACTGAAACGTGATTTTTTTCAACCGCCCAATAAAGAGCTGTTTTTCTTTCCTGTGTTTAAAGAACAGTTAAAAGATGAACTCGATTTTGTTTATTTTAGGGTTTTTATCGACGATTAAAATACCTTGCCGGTCATGTCAACATCAGCGTATTTCTTCAATAATGCTTCAACTATTGATTTGTGACCAGCTTTAGCTGCGTGAATCAAGTTGGTGTCCCCGCTTCGATCCTGTAACGCAAAATCCGTCAAGATTCAGATAGAAAAAGAAAGATTAGCTCATCCAATATTGCTTACTTGCAAATTGACGTAGGCACCGGCATTTAGTAAGGCCATACAAATGTCGTAATAGCCTTCCTTGCAGGCTATAGTAAGAGCCGCGCAGCCATCTTTGTCCGTAGCGTTAACATTAGGTTTCCTATCGAGTAATTTATTGACAATTTCTGCAGCATTCTCTTTGGTAGAAAGTAGTAAAGGTGTCCAACAATGCTGCGATTTAGACGCAGAAAAGTTAGATACACTAATCAAATTTCTAGAACAAAAGAGCTTCATTATTCATACCATTCCAGATACTTCTACATTAGCTCCTGCTTGAAGTAGCATGTCTACAATCTCACCGTGTGATTTCCTGCATGCCCAGATCAGGGCCGTGGTTCCATACTGTGAAAAGATAAGTTTTGCTAGGCTATTAGAATCATTAAGCATGTTATCCGCGGAAATCCAAACCTTATCCCCAGCATTCACTTTGGCTCCGTTTTCCAACAGAAGGCGGACTATGGCTACATGACCTCGGCCAGCAGCCCACATGAGAGGCGTAATATGAAATTGGCCATGAACGTTCACCTCGGCGCGCTGCTCGATCAACAGACGTGCCGTCTCCAAATAGCCTTTGTAGCACGCCCATAACAGTGCGGTCCATCCTCCCTAATTAAGATAGGGAGATATATTGGGAATGAAAAATTTGGTTGGGATTTCAATATAGATGGATACCATATCACGATGTTCAATGTCGGCGCCATGATTGAGCAGCTCGACGCAAATGGAGGTGAAATTCTCCTTTGCAGCACAGAGCAAAGGCGTCCAGTTATCCTGTAAATTTAGCCAAAATGAGTCAAGTATCCTGTCAGACATCAATGGCATCAAATAAAAATAAAATACGGAATCTTCAGCATTTGGGTCAGCTCCATGGGCGAGTAACTCCTTGACGAAGGCACCTTTTCCTTTGATCGATGCCAACACCAAGGCAGTAGCTCCGTTCTATAAATAAAGGCAAAAAATCCATAAAGTGATAACACGGAAACGTCAGTCTACCAGTCATCGTAAAGGAGCTGGTTTTACCTCGTCTCTATCGTCGACGACGACATGGCGGTTTTCGAGAAAGACACGGAGGCCAACCAAATTGTCTTCAACTATATAGTTGGCAAATGTGCGGTAGCTTAATGACACCATGGGCTCCGATGGATTCTGCAAAAAAGTAATTGGATAGCAACAGTTAATAAGTGTGGGCCATTTTTTTTCTACTCTATTCTTGTACTTCAATTGGCATATTTATAAACTGGCGAAAGAATGGGCGTGAAATATCAACTTCATGCCAAAAAATGAACATGGATTTGGTGAGAACGAATACATCAGATGTAAGATAGTTATCAAGCGGGATGAGTAGGCATTCGCAGCGGCCAAGATCAGAGAACTGCGGTTTCAGGTTTAGGATGGCGCACGAGCATGCATGCGTTTTCTCTATTCTTTTGTTTGCATTTTGATCCGTTTGGGCTATCATGCCTTGCCAGAGTGAAAGGCACCCTTTGATCGGGGAGGACCGACATGGAGAGCGGATCATGTTAAGACTACCGGCGATGCTGGCCTAGATCCAAATCCCCTTCTCCGCTTTCCCGTTGCGTGTCCATTTTTTCGCTTCAGTAAACGATTGTTTTTCCTTTCCGAATACGAAACCATCGTGCACCCGTTAGGCAAAACAGATTTACCGAATCTAATCATTCGGCAGCAATGAATGGTGCATTTTATTGACTAAACGGAATTGGGAGTGCCAAAAATAGCCCGTTTCAGTGCAAGAAAATCAGTTTGTTGGTTCAATCCAAACAAAAGCGATCGGGATATGAACGATGTAGCTAACATAAAAAATTGGGGTTGTTAGTTGTTTAGTGGACTGCAAAACTAGTCATCCGATTGCAATGCATGATCAATCTTGTTCCAACGGGGCGTAGTCTGTTTCCAACTATAAATACAAAGGGCAGAGGAAAAGAGTAGAAAACGGCCCATGCGATGATTTTTTTTTTGCCCTGTCGGACAACAGACTGACCGACCAAGACCCACGTCGCATGGAGTGGGGTATACTGAAAGAGAAATTCCGGGCGGCGGCAGCAGCAGAGAGAAGAGATGAGATTGAGGGTGTGGATGATAGTGGTGATGTGCTCAATGATGATTGATTGGTGAAGATATGCGGGATGGACAATCTTGGTCTATGCTTGGCCGTTGGTTTCTTCTCGTGGATCCTTTTGGTCGCATTGCTTATAGGTAACCCAGGGTGATTCAAGCTCGGCTCGCTTTCTGATCCGCCCGCTTCGGTTTCTTCTTCCACTGAGGGGGTAATACGTACCGAAGGCAATGGTAGGACGGTCGTTAAACTGTGTGATCGGCCTTTGATTGACCCTGTTTTGGGTGATGGCTGGCTTTTGGCATTGGCCTCCATCAAACACAGCCGATTGGTTTCCATCGAGTCGTTACGGTTTATGCTATCGATCACGATTGCTGAAATGGCTAGTCAAACAGAGTCGGACTGCTTAGACAGCATTCAGGCGAAACCACTCAGAAATTGACAGATCAGTAAAATTCTGCTGACAAATGAGTTGCAAACAAAAGAAGAAATATCCAATGCAAAGGAGGGATTCTTCACACAAACGTGTCCAGTACATATTATTACTAATTCATTTGCAATAAGTCCAGAAAGGTAAGAATCCATATTGCCACCAATACCTGATCGATTCAGCACTCTTTATATTTACGGTGTCAAGTAAATGTTGATAAGAGTAAGTCTCTACAGAAGATGGTTTCAATCAGGCACACATTCAAAGAGACTTTTGTTTCACGAAAGTCTTTATTATCCACACATGGGACATGGGTTAGGGAAGACTTTAATAAACGGTGTTGATTTGAAATCCTTCAGATGAAATAAAGAACAGAAAAGAAGGAGTTTACTTTATCGCTTTTGCTGCTTAAAATAATATCAGTAAATGATATTTTGATAAATGCAAGTGTGTTTATAGGTATGAACCTGTGACTGCAATGGAAAGTACAATTTTCCACCAAAATGAATGCGTGAAACCGATAAGATTTAGTCTGTAAATGGTAACGTAACATCTCCCAAGTAGAGGCAAAAAAGCAAGAAACAAAAGAAACAAAAGCTAGACCATGATGGCGAACGCTTTGACAGTGACCTGGCTTCTAGCGTTTAGCTATCATTATTACCTTACACGTTTGTGTTCAAAAGTTTCATATCACTCCCCCAAAACTAGCGTACAATCGCTACACAAACAGTGGAAGTCTTGATGCACTTGGACTATATCAGCTGATGTACTGAAACACATATTTTCCCGTCAGACGGCTATGGTCGTGACTGTTATTGTGTAATACTGACTTGACTACTGCTTCGTTTCTAAGGCTGCGCTACAACCAAAATATATTTTAACTGAGATGTGTATTTGAGTGAAAAATGAGTGCATCGTTTGCAAACATAGGGCTACCACAATTTGCAAAAAAAAAAAAAAACAAAATATAGAAATAACAACGTACAATATACATGACGAACGTGAGGGCGATTATGGAGTTTCTCATCGTCGGACCGTTTGCATAACCCAATCAGAAATTGAAGAAACGCCGAGGTAAACTCGATCGAGCTGTCTGTCGTCAAAACTCCGATCGCAATGACGATTCTCGTTAGATACTCCGACCAATGACCAAGACCTACCGTCATTCAATTGGCAAAGCAGCGGACTTCCGGCGAATTCATCATTCTACATTTAGTTATGGACCTTCTGTTATCCAAAAATTAATAAACGGATCTAATGTTTCCTTACGTACCCGGCATGTATCTAAGGGCGAAAGAACATCCGCGCATAGAGTAGTGACGTTGTCACATTTTTGATTTTGCACGACCTTGGCAGTCACTTCGTGCAGATTGTCTCCTTAATAAACGATGACAAATGAGTTGTTATGACGGATGATTAACGAAGTAAAGTAGAAAGGAGAACTGACGGTCTTTGCCCCATCCGAGGAAGAGACAACGAGATGTAGGGCTGGATATCCAAGCTTCATGGTCACGGGCCAGACATACGGGTCGTACAAAATCTGAATATATGACGGGTGATTCCATTTTTATCAGAACCAATTGGTTGCCCTTCATGGGAGATTTAACCATGCCGATGATACGCCGCTCCTGCTCCCAAGGTGCTAAGATAAGGCAATCCAACAATAAAAAAAAATATGCATGATTAGCACCAGTGGTTTCCCGACAACAAAAATCAATACAATCTTTGATGTTCTATATTAAGTAGGTTATCGCCGGAAAAAATAGTGATATAATTAAAGAGTTTTTATACCGTCGGAAGTCAGGCGAACAGCAGCGAACCTAGCAACCCAGTGCGCTCGACTTTGCCTAATAGTCGGATAATATAAAAGATGAGTTTCAGCTTTTTTTTTCCACAAGCAACGTATCGCATAATTAAATTAAATGTTTTAAATAAGCTACCCGTCGAAACACGATGAGGCTGTGAGAAGCCACTGATCGGCTACAAGAGTGGCATCGCATGCATGGATGCCATCTCTGATTAGAGCTGCAAACCAGGGCCAGTCTCCGTGAGCAGACGGGAGAAGTGTTAAATCGGTACCGGGACGGTCAGGATGCATATGAACCGGCCGATTTCCGCATTCTGAATAAAAATTAATGCATACATTATTTAGTTTCATCATGTGCAGTTTCCAATCAGAAACAAATTCCGTGAAAAATGAATTCTTACCAAGTCCCGAACACGAAAGATAGAGCACTTGGCGTTTACGACACGGAGCACGAAGAAATGTGGCTCTCCATCGTATCGGTTCGGTTAAATGGGCATAGTCCGCGGAACGTTCGTTATCGACGCGAATTTCAATGCGTTCCATGATCCGGTACGACATGGAACGGCAGGCAGATTCACCAAAGATCTCCAGGAAGCTTTGCTGTCGGGCTGTTGACATGAGCGACGACGAATTGAGCGAATCGACACATATCTTGCCTGTGTTATTGCCCTCGGTGAAAACGATGTAGCCCTCATGGAAGTACTGATGAACGAAATTAGCAGCCGCCATATCAGGCGCAACCGTAACTATTCATGAGAAAAAAAAGTAAACCAAAATGCGGGCATGGTGAATTGTTGGTCAACCCAGAAATGAGTGAAACTTTCAATCGTACAACGAATCAAAACGCCAACATTGGTTGCTGGCATCTCTCGCTGTTCATCTTGCTGACGGCTTGTCACAGTTTCAAATCAAACAATCATTACGTGACCCCCTTGTCAGCAGACCTCAAGGAAAACATAGCCACTATGTTGTATATGTGTACAAGACCGTAAGAAAGTGGAGCGCGTTTTTTTTTTCTCTCATGAAAGGAGAGTATAAAGAAAATAACAAAAGAAGACTATAACTCACGGCAGCCTCTTTCATCGCTCCCGTTGGGACAATCAGGAATACCGTCGCATCGTTTGTTGACGTCAATGCATGAGGCCCCAACTCCGCAATGGACTTGGCCTTCCGGGCAGTAGTTACACGCCACTTCGTCACTAAAATCATGGCAGTCCATCAGCCCGTCACAAATACGGCCTGCCTGTCCATTGGCCGTCATGAAACGGACGCATTCACTAGGATCGGCTTCCATGACGTAGTTCATAGCTTTTCACATCCGCGTTGTTAAAGCCACAAATGATGCAAGGAATAATAAAAAACGGGCTATCATTAGTCTCACTCTTAAGAAATCTAAGCTCTTAACACTTGAAATAAGCAAGTAAAATAGTTAGCATACATGGTTTAGTTGTGCAAGAATCCATGCCGTCATCGATGGGAAAGAGTTCGCAGCGGAGCAGATCTTTCAAGCCGGCTGCAACTTCATTGCTCAGGAGTTTGTTACCAGCAACATCCTGCCTGCGGGAAATCTGCTGGCTTAATCCTAACCGGGCTTTACACCTACCATTTCAAAGAATCAAACCGATCAATCAAAACAATCAAATCATCAATCAAAACGGATCGAGATCAGCATACGACGTCATGACGGCCATGCAGAGACTCCGACAGGGTGGAAGATGGTTTGGTATACGGGCAAAAGGCATCAGCGGTAGTGGATACGGAGGCACGAATCCATTTGAAGTTGGAGCATCCGGGTCGCAGGGAGGTTGGAGTATATGGCACAGCACATGCTGGATGTAGGGCGAGCATTCCGATTCTACTAGTAACCTGAAAAATCATGACAAAAGTTAATGGCTTTACTACTTCCCAGCATTCAGGGTTCACAATCAGCTGCCAACTGTTACTGGGCTTTCCATTGTAACGCTCACTTTAGAAAAGCCTAACTGTACGAATCAATTAACACCAATTCATAGCATATGGGGGACATAACGTAACCGATACACGACAGTTCCCGAAAAGCAAGGCAAACCCAATGAGTTCATTGCAACGCATCATTTGCCTCACCTTTCGCAAGCGGATGAACAGTTAAGAAAATTGTGGAAGCAAAACAAAGACAAGTCTCCCAGTTAACACAGCCGTTGCGATAAGAAAGTGACTTACTTTGCGGCTTCGTTAAGTCGGTCAACTTCGCGAGGCCCTCGATGTCCGAGCAGATCGGGGAAAGAGGTGAAGTTGTAAGCCAAATGGCGACAAAAACTCAACGAAATAGGCACACAACCCGAACGTTCTTGATGATCCTGGGAAAACTTGCTGATTGGAATGAGTGGGCCCGGTGATGTCGCCGTTGGTCGAATCGTTGAGGATGTCAATAGCGGTCGTGACTGCTGTCCTTTTTTAATACCCGGACTAGCTGTTGAGTCGATGCCATGAGATGGGGGTTGCGTTGGATAAGGAGGAATGAAATTGGACAGATCACTCTCTAGTGGACGTGTACCTTCCGAAGCCGAGTCAATGTCCGTGCGTCTATCGACCAAATCGGAACTTTCGTTTGGTGAATTCGTAACCGCCCTAGCTGAATATTCAGTGAGTTTTTAATTAATTTTTTTTTACACGGGAGTTATCGTGTACAGTTATAGAAACCAAGAGAACCATGTAAAAATAATTTGTAAATCTTACCTTTAACTTCCACGCTTGATGGATCGATGTGAACGTTCACTGGGAATTTCCCAGCCAATTCTTCTCTCAAAATGGACTCCATTTCCAACGCATCGTTTGCAGTTTTCTTTGTGATGCAATACAAGTTGAAGAACACAGAAAGATCGTAGTCTTCATTCCTGGTATCGGATTACGGATTTAAGTTTGTTTTGATTAAAAAGATGTATTCGAAAGGTTATTTACCCCTGGAATGTGAGAATCTCTGAATGGTGATAAATGTCTCTGACGGTACTGTTTTTGAATAAGTCGTCCAACTTTGCTTCGAAATCGCGAGCTTTTGCACTAAAAGCAGCACCTTTAACATCAGCTAGATTGGGCTCGAACCAATCACCCTCCGCAATCCGGAAGCTTCCCCGGTAGACGAATTCAACGAGCTTCTCTTGTTTGTTGCTAATCACTATATTCGAAGGGATTGTTACATAAATCTGTCACACGAGTATAAATGTCGGGAATGTCTAGAGAGGGTAATAAAAAATCCAGTTATTTACGTCCATAATAGATGCCGAAGGCGAGCCCCGTGCCTAGTAAAAACAGGGTCCCCAGTAGACAAAAGCAATGGTTACTCGGCCACCGCCTTCCATTTTTGCTGGCATCTCGTACTATATCGTCATAGGAGCTCAAACTGTAAGAGCTTGTCGAAGGTGCCCGTTCGCCCTGTAAATACAAACAGTCGACCAAACAAATAACATTCGCGGAATTCTCCTTTTTTTTTTCACAATACAAGGCGAACAAGTTTCCTCATTCGTAGCGAATAAATCACCCCACTCCAAATTTTGCCACCATTGTCAATGTTGTCCTCCTTTATTGGTCTCTTCTTCAACTGGAACTGTGTAACGAGCATGCAACGAACGGCTGGAATGAGGAACAGTACGAGGAATTGTTCGCGTACCTCAAGTCTCACGGTATTATATGCCTAGACAAGGAACTCGAAGACGAAATTCTCACACATATTTCCTGCAGGGCTTTCCATATACGTTCCACTCAAACTGTGACAAAGTGATTGAGGCCTAACACCTTGTGAGTGTCGGTGGGGATCACGCACAACCTAAAACCGTTTGTTTTTCGCTCTGGTTTCTAAAAGTAATAGCACGAAACTTTTCTGTTTCTTTTCTTTAAGCCGGCCTTGATAAAAAAAAAAAAAGTCCCCAAAACGGTGAAAAAAGAAAAATTCGCTGTGGTTGAATTGGATATTTACACGGTACGTTCACCTTAGCGGGAACACTAAAGGATAACTAAAAATGGACAAACTCTCTTAGTTTTGATATGGCAAGTCAAGCATCGTGCCTATAACAGTTCAAAGCCTCTGCATTTGGCTAATAAAAATAAATGTTTTCAAAAACAAGTCGACTCTGACGAAGTGACCAAAGACTTTCGAAATGATGACGGCCTTTTTTTTTTTTGCTGTTCGTGTCAAACGCCGCCGCTTCCCCTGAACCGTTACATCCTGAGGGATAAGCGGCGGTGTTGCGCGACGAAAGATGATGAACGAAATTTTAAAGAGCTTGTTGTTATTGTTCTTTCTCTTTTTCTAAGAGCTCATGCTGTGACATCTCTCATTGTTGTGTTGATGGTGAAAAAAAAAATGCTACATCTTCGCGAAAAGGAACTCATGTATAAGAACAACGTACCGAACGAATCCTCTGTGTTGTGTTGAAAGGTGAAATGGAGGCGCCGCGGATACTTGTCGTGCCATCGTCCATGGCGTGAAGCAAACCACTGCTCTGCTGTTGAAGACCTGATGATGACGAAAGCACCAGGGGGTTGCGCAGTTTAAAAGTCCTCTCCGGTCCGAGGACAACCATAGAATCTTTGACGAAATCCTTCTTGAATGAAAAATTGGTTGAACGGCTGGCTCCTATCGTCCCGTGTAATTGCGCTGAAGTCGTCTAAACAGGTCGAACGAATGGACGAATTAATTGTTTGTTAAAAAAGTATTTTCATTGCACGTTTCATACATGAAATGGACACTAATAATAGAATTCCATTTCGGGAGAAATGTGGGTTTACGCGCTCAGCTTAAGTGTTTTCGACGTGACGACCGCGATAATTCGGGACATACCCGATGGCTTTTATTTTCTCTCGTCGACGTCATCGAAATAAAATGTTGCAGAAACAAACAAAAAAAAACGTACGGTTATTTAGGTTTTTTATTTCATTTTTGCGCTCGTGAATTCACGGGGGGAATACGGAAGTGTTTTGGTCCGAAAAGTAATAGTCGTAACAGTCTTAACGGAATGGTCCGTCTTCAGGAAGACTGCGCAGTTCACATGCGTTTTTAACTGAAAAGATCATATGGTCCAATCACATATAGCTGATTGTTAGCGCATTATCTTTTCGTACAGAATTTTACCGCAAGATAAAAACCAACAGGAAACAAGCATGGCGTTAGAGCGGAGGCGTGAAAATTGACGCACGTAGCCAACGCGCTTCGCCACGTTTTACAAATGAGACAGCTCACGAAAATTAGTGTGAGCTTAGCTGCAGCAAATTACATGATTCTCCTGCATACGAATCACGTTGCACGAGATTATTTCGCTACCTGTCGAGAATTTGGCCATTACGAAATTTTTCGTTGTGTCATTTGAATAAAACAGTTGCTGGCAGAGGCGGAATTACACAGTTTGACAGTGGCTAACGGAAGTTTCCGCCTTCCACCTGGCGCGGGCCATTACATGGAAGCACACTGCAACTTACGGTTTTTTCCAAAGATTTTTTTTTCTTTCCTGCATTCCCTTTACCTGGTCTGTCTGTCTGTAAAGAAGAATAGGAAACCGTCCCGACAGAAAGTAAAAGATGATGAACGAAAAGCTTTTGAATCAAAGTCTTGGTGAGCAGTCAAGAGAGTCAAGTAACAACTAGAGCAGTTGTAGGGAAAATCAGATTTGCTTTCCTTCGCTATTGACTTGTGTCAAGGCTGACAAGTTAAAGAGGCCGCGCATTAGCATAAAGTCGGTCATTTTCTGAGCTTGTGACGAAAGAAAGATTTTTAGAAACGCTCTCCACCCCTAAATGCCTGCAATTAACTGCAAAAAAGGGGCGTTTTTGGACTTAACGGCATGTTTTTTTTCTTGCGTGGAAAAAATCAACAAAATAACTTGAAAAGCCCCTGATTTATGAATTTACGAAATATAAAGGAACCGTTGGCGCTATGCTGTACCATCTGTTGTCCATTCGCAAGGTCTAGACGCGCCCTGCAAACCAGTTTCACGAGCAGCGAAACTCATACTCTGTGTGAGTAAAAATGGACCGAACACACACACACACACACACACACACAAGCACCAAGACAATTATGCGATGTGAGTTCGCTGTTTTGTGACCAACCTGAAACACTCCGTCATCTTCATGTGACGTCCGGCTGGAAAGCTTCTTCCTTGATGGCTTCTTTGGCGAAGACATGATGATCTTTTGTTGGAACTTTGAAAACGAATGCAATCACTCTCGCAGCATCTACACTTAACGAACAGTAATCCGTGCAGGTAAAACCAAGAATGACTTGAAAACGATGGTTCGTCTAGAGCGAGACAGGGAGAGCGATGAAAAAGATGGTCCGGTCTGGATCGAAGCAGCGGACAAACTGGCAACAGACGGCCGCTCAGCCAACGACCATATCCCGTTTATTCAGTCTTACCAATACGGTCCACCAGCAGAGCTTCCAACTGCTTTCCCTTCGCCAATGATGTACCGTTACTTCCTGGATGGCTCGAAAGCAAATTCACTGTTATATTACTCGTCATTTCAATGAAATCATTCTCTTCAAGGACCCTTTCCCACTTTTTTGTTATTTTTGTTTGGCTTTTTCTTTGCCTTTTTACCGATAATCGAGGGAAATGAAAGATATTTCCTACTTTGGACGAAAAGAATTGCATAGGTACGTTTCACCTATTTAGTAGCTATTTTTCAAATGTGTCTTTTGTATTAAACGATGTTAATAAAAGACTTTCTCGATGAAGATAAAATTTTGTTGTTGTTTTATTTGTAGGACAGAAAGGTGGGAGCGGAGTACCTTCTGCGCTAGTCTATTAACACTTCTTGAGAGATTAAAAGAAAGGTGGTCCAAATCCCATGTAAAAAAGAAATTTATGTCAAAATAAAGAATGGCGAAAGCTCCATAAATATATACTAGAAGCTGTAATAAACAAAGAAAGCAAACTGACAGCCCGCAAGATTTTCAAAAATAATTGGCGGAGGAATCAGAAACAGATTGACATGGATCATCTTGATTCTATAGCAATGCAGTGCATATGATTTCTAAATAATGATCGAAAGGAAAAGCTATCTTGTATGCACGTACGCGCGTTGGTGAGATTTGCGCGTGTGAAAGTCGAGGTATATTCAGCATTGAGAGAAATTCGATTCATTTCGTTTGGTTGATGTATTAGTCTTAATTCTGCAACGATTCGGGACGAATAAGATGTCCTAGCCGCGTGTGAATCGGACGAAACCAGCACCCTAGATATAGGAAGACAAAAAAAAGCAGGCGTTTGCAACAGATGTTGTCGTTATATTTAAGGTTGCTTGCCAGTCTCTTCCGGCCCACATCATCTCCCAGCAGCTCTTACAACCGCAGTAGATCATCACATCCATGTCGAGATTAGTATAGCCTATATAATCATTACACTGGCACATTAACAGAAAGTCTTTTTATCTTTCTTGCTTCTCATTTTCCGTACCGGCATACAATCAACAACGTGATCTACTTGCCCGGTTGTTCTTCATTTTCACTGGCGAACGACCCGATTTTGAGAGACGCTTGTTTTTATTATTCATCATTGCGCTGCTTGGGCGCGTATGCTTATGGTTGGATGCATTAGCTTTTCTTCTTGCCATCACAACGTTAGAGAGAGAGCGTACCCTTTTTTGGCGCACCAACAATTACATTACAAAAACCTATCTGTTTGAGGTTGATTGAACGTTCAACCACTTGAACATCTGCTGATTGAGTAGACTTTGTTAAGGATTCATCGCCAATGAGCGGATAGATTTCGCCGTAATACGAAAGCAATTGTACGTCTGATTGCTTAACCAGTTATGTGATCTCGAGGAATCCATGCAGTGTAAAATGCGTTGACTTTTACGAAGGTGACGGCGAAAGCCACGACAACGGTAATTATACGGCGGCTAACGAGCGCCAGCTTGTTTCGTGACGTGGCGTTCTGGTACCACGAAACGGGATGCATAAATGCAGATGATTCAGCTGAAAATGCTGTTGGTTATCTTCAGTGGACTGGATAATGATTCTGTGTGAGGCATTTCCACTGATTTTCAATGGGTCACCAGGCAAAGCCATCTGCCATAGAATCGATGAGTTCGTGACACCAATTTCTAATCATTTCGTATTAATTGAAAATGAGAAGAGATAATGCCTTAAGCCGATTCGACTTTATTTCTTTACAAAGCTTTCGTGAAAAGTGCAATAAATACACGAAATCTGGTTTCTAGTCCAGTTACATGTAGATCAACGAAAAGAGAGTGAGGCAGCTTTTTTATCATTGAATAAACACAGAAATGACGAATGTCACAATGCAATCGGAACGTATTGATGTTTCATAGAAATTGCAAAACAAAACTATGAGATAAACAATTGAGTATAGAACAAAAATGCGAACGGCTTTGACAAAATATACAAGAATGCGGGTGGTGACTTTTGTGTCAGTTCTGGGTTAGCCAGAACATTTTTCATGACTCTTCATCATTTAGATCGCAGAAGAGCAATGGCAATTGGTCGACCTCGTTCTGCTCATCGACTGTCGCCGTTATTGTCGTGATGGTGACAACAGTTTCCAACTACAACACCATAAATTGAAATGAATAATTGAATGGGACTTTAGCCTCTTTGAAAAAAAAATTCGACCGACATTCGAACTTGGAATCTAGGTAATTACCTCAATTGTATCGCAGCAACTGAGATCCGTGATCGACTTAGCATCGATAGAAGATGAACACTCCAACGTGACGGGGCTCAATGGTGGCAGTGGTGCACGTCGTTTCTTCCTTCGCAATGTCGATTCACTGGTGCGGCACTTGGACTCTACATGGAAACAATATCAATTTGAAAAAAAAAGATGTTTTGATGGCTTAGAAAGTACACAACTTGTATAGGAAAATGCCAAATTTTTTTAACGCAAATATTCTTGATTTTTCCTATCGTTTTCTTAAGGCAAAAAGCTTTCTCTTGCTATGTTCAAATGCGGAATTGAAAGCGCGCGTTTGAAGAGCCACGACAATTAATTGATGTCGTGATCCACAACCCTATTCGTTTCTATTATTACCCTACAATCAATAGTAGGTTAGTGTTGACAGATCAACTGTGACATCCAGCTCTCTCTTTGGCTTTTGAATTCATCAATTTATAGTTTGTGTAAAAGTGTATCAACGTTATTCACGCTACTTCGTGCCGATTTGTATTTACCAATGGGTGTTGTGTCCCGAGACATCTTACGGTGAACGCTGTGACTTGGCGGTACTCGCTCATCCGTAGGCGGGATTGACTCCCGCTCGACGTCATCGTTTATGCTAATAGAACCATACAATTTTTTATTAGTTGAATAACAGCTGTTAATAATCTGAATTAACTGCATAGTTAAATATTTACGTTATTTGCGCAGTGGCGTATGACGATGTGCGCTTATGGCGAGAGAGAAACATTTTGCGAGGGTTCCAGCTTCCTCGATTGTCTTTTTTCGATTTTTCGTTTTCGACAAAAGGATTGAGTTGTTCTGGATAACTTTTACTGGACATTTGCGACAACTTCAAGTACCTTTACCAGCTAAAAATTTCGTGAATTTCAATGAGACCTGATCAATTGAAACTGAAAACTGCGTAGAAGCGCACTGGTTATATAGTGCCAAACCCTCTGACGGATGGATTACCACAAAGGAAGGATATTAATGGCTAGTTGTTTTTTTTTTTTTTTGCGCACCGCAATGACGCACGACCAAGGTTGAGTTTAAATAAAGTTCTGCATCAGGCGTCATTTTGGTGACAGGGCATATCCGATTCGGTTATACATAGACGGGAAATGAAAACTAAAGTTTAGTCACTGATAGTCATTCAAGGAATTTCCAAATTCCGCGCATTTAGTACGACAAATATGGCCGAAAAACAGATTTGGTTCCCCTCCTTAAAATGGGTAAATGGAACAAAGTTCTAATGAAACTTACGAGTCTCTCAATTTGACATTTAAATAGTTCCTTCTACAATAAATTAACGAGATTTATTTAATAAACAATTGTACTAGAATTTCCGGTAATATGGTCTCTTTCCGCAAACTAATGGGGTGAACAACGTAAGAAACTAAGAACCCAACTTCTTATTCAAAAACGTAATCCTATCAGATTCCGTCAACCTGTTCCAAGTTGCAAGATCGACATCAATCGGACAATATCCCATTTTTTGCAGAGTCCGCAATTCCATTTGATCGACAGCCCTCAATTTACTGTCGGCAGTGTATGCCTGCGGCCGGAAAATTTTCCATAAAATCCTGCAAACAACATAATCAATTATTCAACATCAAAATATTAAAAATGTTTTAAACCATAAATTACATTCGACTTCCATCAGAAACTTCAATGTCTTCTACGAAACGCGTTTGATTGCTCACGTCCCACACTTGATTTATTGGGACAGGTTTACCCTGCCGATCCAACATGGTAGCCAGATCTACAAGACAAAAATTAATTGACAGAGATCGTTAATTTAAACTTAATCCTTATATCTAAACAGCTTACCGATGTAGTGGCCTTTCTTGGTGAACAAACAACTTCGAACGTAAACTGGTCCGCCTAGTATAGCCTGCAGTGTCGATTCGATTTCTTGTGCCGTTTGTTGGTCAGCACCGTACTCGTCTGGAACATACACTTCGTCACGGATCTCGATGTGTCGCGAAAAAATCACTTTCCTTCTGGACTGATTACTGGGAGATTGTCCTGAAATCATCCTAGTCTCTAAATAGGGAAGGCTTTCGTTTCTCGTAGTGTCTTGAATCCAACGATCGGTTCCGTTCGATTCCAGCAGTGAGATGACTGACAGCGAATGCAAAATCCCTCTAGTAAGAGAACTCGTCAAAACAGATTCTCCAGATTTCAAAATGTCCTTCAGTTTCTCGCAGAGTTTGCGATCAGATAGCGTTTCGCAGTTTGCATCGTTGATGCACACAAGGCTCCGTGAGATACACTCGGAATTCGGATGGCAGTGGAAAAAACCACGGGCACAACGGCTACTACAACGAAATGGTGCGATGGATATCACACTTTCATCACCTGGGCAGAAACAAGAGAAGCTCGAAACATTCTTCAATACACACAAGCCATTGCCGCATGGAGAAGATGCGCACGGATTCGGATATTCTGGTTCCAGGATTGAATGGGTAGTAAACAAGTGTTCCACAGCTTTAGTTTCCGGCAATTGTAGAGACTTTTCCATGGGTTCTCCAGCCACCTGTCGACTGTAGATGATGTCTTGATGCAACACGGTCCAAGAAATGCGATTCTCGAAGAAGGTAACTGATAAAGGTTTTCCATTAGTGCTGACATGCTTACGTTGATCTTGTCCGTTATACGTGCAGCTTAATATGGATTGTTGTTTACTATCTGCCCAGTAGATACGTGACTTGATGGGATCCACCGCAAGAGCAACTGGGGAAATAAAAACCTGGGTATCGCACAGTTCATGAGTCGATTTGCCATTAAGAGCTGAACTAACAATCCGGCCAGCAGATGATCCATATTCATCCGACCAAAACAGGATGCCACGGACACTGTCGATGGCAATCGCTGTAATCTTCGTTTGCGTATGAACGATGTTGACATCCGATTCCAGCGAATGAGACACGACTTTGATAATGGAACGTTCTTGCTGGACCTCTCCATTTAGTTCTAACACAGCGCTGACGTAGAGATTCCCCGTGGTGGATTCTAGAGCTAGTCCAGTGGGTTTCAGGCTGGTAAACTTGTAGACGAGAGACTGACCCAAATTGTTGCTTCGTATGACACCTGCGTTAGTGATCCAGTAGAGTGTGGATGTCTTGTCGTGAAACGCAACGCCTTTGATGGGTTCGTGCCACTCGAATTGACGTTGGCTGGAAATCACATTGTCATCAATCAACATTGTGATATGATGCGCACTTGCTGCTACCATTAGTGGACGGCCGTTAATCGTTTTACAGGTGTGTTTGTCCTGATCCAGGGAGTATCCTGGTATGCATAGACAATCATAGTGACCTTCCGTGTTGTTGCAGAGTTGTGAACAGGAAAAGTGGGCTTTGCATTCGTCGATATCAATGCAATTCCGGCCATCGTTTAACGAATCGTAGCCCGGCTCGCACTGGCAAATGGGCTCTTTAGGTCCTGATAAGCAGTTGTGCGGGCAATGGCTGTTATCCTCACATGAAGTACCTCAAAAAAAAGAATAAAATCAGAATATTTCTATTTCAAACGAAAGAAATGTGCTTACCACAATTGCCCCCTTCATCCGTGCCATCTGAGCAGTGAACGACATCGTCGCACACAAAATCCAGCGGAATGCACTCGCCATCGTCGCACTGAAACTCTTCTTCCGAGCAAATTGAACAGCCAGATTTGCAATCACACCTACAAAGAAATACATTCAGGAAAAAATAAGTAAACACCTGATTTATTATTTAAAACTTACTTGGGGTCGTTTGGCGAACAGGCGATAGCTAAACTGTTGCAATCCAACTCGTCCTCACCAAGGGAACAATGGCTGACACCATCACACCGATATTTCACAGGAATGCAGCCACTTTGGCATGGAAACCATTGGTCTCCGACGCATTGTACAGAGTCGCAAGCAGATCCATCTTCTGATAACACGTTTCCAACTGAACACAAACACTTGGCTTCTCTCGGTGTAGGTACGCAGATACCATTGCAACTAGCAGTTTGATTAAGGCAGACGTGATTCCGACTCAAGACGAACTCGTTGATGACGGTCATCAGACGATACGGGTCGAAATTATCGTGAGAAACATCGTCCAGGAGAAAACTGTGTGCGTTTGTTGGATCCTCTTTGTCCACCCAACTGAGACGGGCAGAAAGGTCAGATAGCCAGAAAACAGAGTCCGAACTGCAAGCCATTGCAATTGGTTTTTCAGATGGAGAGAAAAACGTTGTTGGATTCGCTCCGTCAACGTCGATTCGCTCGATGGTTCCACGTTGAGAATCGCTAAAATACAAATGCTCGTCATGACTATCATACGCCATCGCAGATATGGCTCCGTCAACGACCACCAAATTCCGTAGCCAGATACCGTCCATTTGCCAGAGACTGATGATGTGACTCGTGCTCCCTTCGACGACGAACATCAAACCGAATTCTGATGCGACGGCGATCCCCTTTGGATTTTTCAGGTTCCATGCCAAGACTAGCCGCTCGTATTTCCCTCCGTTTTCGTGACCAATCACGATTTTTCCTTGGACTCTTTCTGTCCAGTAAATAGTTTCCGTGTAAGGATCCACAGCCAAACCTTCAACCATATCGACGTTTTCAAAGAGGATCTCGTGGTGATTGCTGCTCAGATCCATCGAGTAAATGATACTGTTTTGAGTGTCACTGTAGATAATCGATCGACTTGTCGGGTTAAAAGCCAAGGCACCGATGGCTTTCAAACCAGGGGTATTAGATAATTGCATTATTGAATCTTCTCCCACTTGATTGTGATTCAAGTGGTACATTTCATTTAGTGTAGCGATAACAATGGATGGCGATGGAGAAGATAGTTGCTCGCAAATATTCTCATCCTTGTTCAGCGTCATTCCAATCGGACAAGCGCATCTGTAGCCTTTCGCAGAAGGTGAAAGAAGACAAAGATGGCTGCAAATGGCTTCCATGCAAGGATTGGAGAGACGAGCTTGTCTTGAACGATGGTGGACGTGAATGGCAGTTGCGTTTAGCGAATCCTCTTGGAGAATGACCTTAATAGAAATTTAAGATTAAATTAACATTCAAGCAGTCTTAAAAATCTGCACTTACCTTGTAATCATCACCGGTGAGTTTGTCGGCAGAAAGGATTTTGTGTTCGGCAACGTCACTCCAGAAAATGAAGTCAGCAAAAACGTCGAGGGCGTAGGGATGTGTGACTTCAACTGGAACGATTGTACGATCAGAACCATCAAAATTTGAGCTTTCAATGCGACTGAGTTTGGCATCGCTCCAGAAAATGCGTTGTGCCGTTTCATCCACGGCTAGTGTAATAGGCAGAGCAACATCAGTGGTAATTATGCTTTGTCGATGAGATCCATCCATTCCAGCTGAGCCAATGTGCGGATGAGTGCCACAATCAGACCAGAAGAGCAGAGCATCTTTCAGGTAGAGAGCCACACCGTGAGGTTTGTCCAGTTCGTCACTGACGACAACGCTGCAGAGTGAGCCTTGGAGATCACAGACAACGATATGCTTCCGGCCGGAATCCGTAAAATAGATGTGAAGTCCAACCGAATCAATGGCTAAATCTTGGACAGTTTCAACTCCAATAGAAACTACGTGCTCTACTTCACTGTTTTGCATTGATTTGTAAATGCCTCCTTTGTCAATGCTCTTCTCACTCCAATAAACGGAATTGTCCGTGTAATCAACTGCAATGCCGTTTGCTTGTGAAAGACCCGTTTGAATGAATCTGTTTTCATTTGAAAGCAGCGACATGTTTCGAACATCTTGATCAGTGGTGATCAGCAGGGTAAGCTCAGTTTCTAAAATAAAGAAGAATTAAATGGAGTAGTTATTTCCCATCATCCATGTAAGTCTAAATTTGAGTTGAGCAAATGACCAACATTCATAATCATGTCTTACAAGAACGTTTATCTAATGTGACTTTAAATATATTTAAAAGAATTGAAACTTACCACAATCCAATTCGTCAGATCCATCCTCGCAGTCCTTCACATAGTCACAGCGCTGCTGAGATTCGACACATCTTTCACCAGTTTCACAACGAAATTCATTTTCAGTGCACCCTTCAAAATAATCCTTTAATGTAAAATCATAGCCAAAAACTTAAATAGCAAACATACCTGTCGTCAAAAACTCTGACAACTGCACGAATAATAAGAGCCAGAAACAAAGTAACTTCATTTCACAATCCTCTCCGGATTGGCATTAAAAAACGACTCAGATTTTTACTACGTTAAAGTTGAAACAGCTTAAATGTTTCCTTAAAAATAACAAGAGAAACCAGCAAGGATCTATTCTCAATTACGTCGTACTGCGCTTTACTTTGAACACCAACAAGAAAATTCTATGATGAACAAAAATTTCAAAGTTCTTCTAATACGAAATTTAGGTATTGATTGTCGGTCGACTCGGGCACAACTAAACTAGCTTTTCGTTTTGCATTCCCACATCACCTCTTACCGTTTCAAGCCCAACCTCTAATTTGCCAAGAGCACAAATAAGTTCAGCGCTGCGTGGAGAAAAAAGGTCAACGAACTTTCTAAATCAAGATCTTTTTAAATTTTCCTTCAGGCTCAACGAGTCCGCACATGGAAACAATGATTTTCATTAGAATGACTTGCCTAACGTTGAATCATAGCAAAATAAACACATTCATACTTCGTCTAGTCTCGAAATTTGATGTTTGAAACTCAGAAAATGAAGGAAAATTCAAAGGACCAAACGTAAAACTGCAATAATAAATTACGTCACGTAGAGGGGAAATCAGGGTTTTCTGCTTGAAGTCATATTTTTGGAAAAAAAAGGTAAAAGAAAAAGAAAAAAAAAGGAGGGGGTGTTTTCTACACTTTGTTACGTGTTTTCTTACCTTTCCTTTTCTCCGTTTCTAAATGCGACCTTTAACGCCTCAGGTGATTGGCTTTTGAGATATCGCTCTCTCTAAAATTGAAATCATTTAACCTACATTTCAATTTAATTGATTTATGGAAAACCTGAAAATGGTCACCGGGATTTTATTTTCTACGGTTGCCCCGATCAACGAAACGATTTAGAAATAATCCTCTGCGAATATCTTTTGCTGCTTTCAAAAATATAAGCATGTCAATTCATTGTCAGTAAATAAATGCTATTTTCTTAATAAGCAAATAAACTTTTTAGATTTAGCGTTCAGAAAAACCGAGTGGATATCGTTGGGTGTGAAACGATCTGTCAGACCGGAGCCTTATGATCCAATATTCCGCGACAAAGAGACCACAGATCCTTTATAAAGATATCATGTGATCGTCAATCGAAGCCAGCCCTCCCCCTCCCTCCCCCCTCTTATTGCACCCATGCGTCCCATATATAAACATATGAATGTTCATTCGGCTCCACTTTGTGTTTGTCCACCGCCTTCATCAGAACGCATCCGAACATCATTCTCGATTAAGAGGGTAAGTCACTGCAATTTATTTAAAAACTTGATCAAGAACAGTACTTTATTCAAATTTGTCTAGTGATGCCTATATTAAATCTTCTTTCCCGTTTTGAATCGTTCACCTATTAATGTTAACGTAGTGGGTAAAACATTACGAGTAATGGTTAATTTTTCATAGTAAGCTAGTGTAGATAATTTTGAAATCTGTTACTGATTGTAGAAGTATAGGCCATAAACTATGTGGAAGTATAACGCGGTTTTACC
Source organism: Daphnia sinensis (assembly GCA_013167095.2). Lineage (NCBI taxonomy): Eukaryota > Metazoa > Arthropoda > Branchiopoda > Diplostraca > Daphniidae > Daphnia > Daphnia sinensis. Next base: position 1,888,068 of record CM023190.1, read on the forward strand.
AATATTAAGAAATGTAATTTAACAAGCCTAAGTTAAATAGAACAATGTGATTTCAATTTCACCGCCAAAGCGCATCAACATTCTTTTGAAGCATATAGACCGTGAATAAAGAGCCTATAAGCGTAAATGGACAAAGGTTAATGATTAGGTTAGCCGACACACACACACACGAAATACAGGGTAAACAAAGACAGGTGGACTATTCTCATGAACTCGACTTAGGTTGCCATAGCGACACACGTTGTCTATTATAGGCAGGCCAACTTTTATTTTTCCTATTTATTTTGTGTAAAAGCCTTATCTCTCATCCGTGAGTCTTGCTGATCGTCGCCACCATCAGGGCGTCAGAAAGCTGGCGAACACTTGCCACTTTCCCAGACGGTGTTGACTCTAGCAATCCAGCGGATGCCTGCGCAACGAGCTTTTTAACTCGATGGATAATATGACGACAGTCTCTCCTTTTTTTTAGACGTTATGTTTTTTATTCCTGTTCAGGCGGTCTATGCTCTAATTATAGCGTAATTCTCAACATGTGTATAGAGCACATCACGTTGTATATACGGAGCACGATTAATGATAGGCAGATTGACTGATGGCCTATATAAAATAAATAATAGATTCACCGTTGTCTACTGTGCAATACGGCCTGATGAGCTTGAGAACAGACCACATGTCGAAGTCGGTATTCCGACATCTAGCGCGTCAATAGACGTCTGTTTTTATATGAGCTCCACTTCTAAGCTAAATACATAAAAACGCGATGGGGTTGGATTTTCTTTTTGAAGAATGTGAATCTTGAATTCAATTTTGCTGACGTATAAGATGATCTGTTGACATCTGCACGGGGTTACACAAACATCAGTCTACATGAACCATCAATTAAATTCGTACGAAATAAAAAGAAAACTTTATGTGAAAGGGCCATAGAGTGAAAAATTATTTTCAGAATTATGTATAGTAAAAAAAAAACATTGACACTATTGAAGTAGTTGATGGTAGGGAAGGTTAGATGAAAGCTATTGAGTCTGAACTGTATAAGGGTTGGGAAAAAAAAGAGCAGGGCAAAGCCGCTGGAAAAGAGAGGGGTGAACAGGGGGACTGTTGCTGACAGAACCCCTTTTTGTGTGTTCGAGGGCCGTCAAGAATATCAAGCCAAGCGCTTCGTAATAAACAAATAAGAGGTCATCGAATATATGGGATAGAGAAACACGCTGTGACACTATACATACGCATTACGTCAGTCATCATTTCTCGTGTGTGTTCGATGTAATGGATTTGACTAGTAGCAGTGTGATGAGAAGCACGAATTCAAATGAATGTGATCATACGTCAGCTTTGTTGCCTCACGCAGATTGTGTGTTGTAATGGCTGTAAAAACGTGAGGCGCATCGATAAGAACTGACGTTGTCATTGTGCCTCGTAACAGCTGAATTACGACAAAGTGTGTGTATGTTACACGTAAACTGAAATGTTGGCCAGAAACCACGTTTTAATGCCTCAATCAACGCCAAAACTTGCAAACTCAGGATTTCAATTTTGATAGAATTAAGTTTTGTTTGGCCGCTAAAACAATACAATTTTTGGGGGAGGGGAAAGACAACTTAATGATGGCGACTATATCCATTGATATTACAAGTACTGGACCACTCCGTCGGGTTATTCATTAACAATTCAACGGGTTGCCCTTATCCTTGCCATTTGTTTGTTGCGTTCGACTCAACAGAGGCGTTTTCCTTTTACCGATCACAAGCACCTCGATAATTAATAACATGTCCACGGTGTCGGCATATATAAGATACTTACCTTGCCCCACCATAATATCAAAAAGGTAACGAATAAAATAGAACGCAAAATTGTTGGTTAAATTTCCTGAAATGATGTTCCAAAATGTCCACGAACGTGTGGGCGTTTAAAATTGACTTTACCTTTTTTATGGCACAATGAATTGTTTAATGCATGCATTAATTCATTCTTTTAACACAGTGGGGAATGGATCGGATGATGGGCCCTCGCAATAAAATGGAAGCTCTCTGTCTGGTGTGTGGGGATAAAGCATCCGGACGACATTACGGCGTGTCTTCGTGTGACGGATGCAGAGGCTTCTTCAAGCGAAGCATTCGCAGGTAATTCGCATCATTTCCTAAATTGTCCAGTTGAGAAATTGAATTTCAATTGGGTCTATATAATTAGTCATTGATTCTCCATTACATTGTTTTGAACGAAAAGGAATTTGGACTACCTCTGCAAAGAATCCAATCAATGTGTCGTTGATGTTAGCCGTCGCAATCAGTGCCAGGCGTGTCGCTTTCGCCGCTGCCTCGAAGTAAAAATGAAACGAGATGGTAAGCCATTTATTTCTATGCAATCAAGGAGTACATCATAAAGATTTCTTTTTATATGTCTCTATGTGAGCAAAAAAGGCTTCATAATTATAGGCCCCGTAACATTTAAAATTTACATGTGCATATGAGCGCGTGTATAACTGATTTAATTGGTGCAAGTATTCGAATGTAAAGGAAGAAAACAAAGTAATAGATTCAGTTTGCTGATATGAAAATCGGGAATGAGAGAAAAAGCGGTGGGAGGAGTTACGGAGTGAACCAATGGTGCGATTCGCACGTTTCGGGAATAATAAAACAGTTCTTTGGCGTGCATAGCAAGACCGCGCACGGGAAACCCTGTCCTGGCGCACCACACCCCAAAGATCCTTTCTCACTATCAAGAGATTTCATTGGCTGCCCCGTGTGAATCACGTGACCTCCTACTCTATTGCGTGATCGCACGCCATTGCGGATATTATTCAAATTTAGCGATTCATTTTTTGCTATCAATTTGCAGTTACGCAAATGTAGTACTAGACTGACAAATCGTTATAGCTTATGTAATTTAAAGACGTTGAAAACATAAATAGAAACCGAATCCTAGACCTGTATTAAAAATTTACATAAACGTGTATTTACGAATCAGCCGAATTTGATCGTATTTTCTTCAGCTAAATTTTAGCTAATTTTTGTGTGGCTTTATTCAGCTAGTATTCCTATTCTCTTTGCCTCGCGCGAATGTCGTCACAAAACATAATCCACGGAAGTCTTTGGTCTTTATAACAAGAATAGATTCGATGGAGTTTCACGCCGTACACAATTTTTCTATGGTGCATATTTTCTCAACGGATCGCTTTTGAGTATACGCTGAATCAATATCGTTTTCTTTTTTTGTTATTGACGGTTAGCTTTGCGAGCAAACACGAGTGAGTGAAATATGAAAGGCAAGTGCCAAAACCAGCACAAGAATCGCTTGATGCTTGTGACAATATTGGAAGTAGGTGACTCCATTAACGCATCCACCCGCCCTAATGTAAGTGATCCCTTAAGAGTTTGAAAGGTTTTTTTTATTCCTCGTCAAGAGTTGGTGCGCGGTCACCTGTCAGTTTTCACGCACGTGAAGAGTGGCTTGCTGTCACCATCAACCGATATCAGACCAAATGTTCATCTGTTGGCCAACTCGTTGATTGTTTTCTTTACAAACATTTACAGCCGTCCAACACGAACGAGCTCCCCGAGGCGCCCTCAAAAGATCTTTTCAGCCAGAGGCCGATACGATACAAACGACGCCGATGATGACGTTAAATCATCCGCCACCGTTAACGTCTCTAAACGCTGGCTATCCATTCTACTCTGGAAATTTTGCATTTCCTTGGCGTCCGGCTCTGGGCTTGCATCACGTCCCTAGACATTTCGCACTGAACTTCCTGGCGCCTCCGCCACTACCCCTGGTGTCCGATGATCAGCCACCTGCCAATCGAGTCAAAGAAGATGAAGTCAGCAGTTCGGCGGTCGAAGAACAACCGGCCTATAAAAGGAGCGATTTGCGTAAGAATTTTTGTTTAAATGATAAAATACAAATGTAGCGCGAAATTTGAAATGTTCAATTTGAATTGTTAGCGGCTGCTGGTTTTAAGACGTCTATCGCTACAAGTACGTCACCAGTTGCAGTGCCAGCAGATCCAGTCAATCAACTGAGCACGTCACAGTATTATCTGACGAATAGAGATGCTAATAACGATGATGTTAATGAAGCCGCTGCCCGTCTACTCTTCCTGGCAGTTCGATGGGCACGAACCATCCCTTCATTTTCTCACGTAATGTTCGATTTTTTTTAATGTAGCATAACCTTTGAGCACATGAATTTTAAGAGAAACGTTATTATGTTTTATTTTTTTAACAATTTTTAATGAGATGCAAAATTTGATAAATAGCTTTCTTACCGGGACCAATGTCTTCTGTTGGAGGAAGCCTGGTGCGAGCTGTTTATTTTAACGGTAGCTCAATGGGGACTCGACCTGGAAGAAGGTAATAAACTGTCGTCAAGCAATTAGACATTTAAAACCATGTCTCCTTGAGGAAAACGTGATCAGAAAACGAGTCGTTAGTTGACATATGGTTTCCCCAACGGAAGAATTTTACTTGTGTTCTTTTACGACGAAATTGCCGTCCAGTTACAAAGAGGGAGAAATAATTGCAAGGTTGTTATAGTGCACAAACGGGTTAGGCAATTTGCATACCGTACATGATGTTATGATATACTTTAACTGCTTATAGTAGACTATATCGAACAAAGAATAACGGGAAGATGGCCAACTTACTTTGTATTGCATTTCCATTTTATTATTTCAGCAGTAAATGCGGTGAGGAGTTGTCCGGAAATGACGAGCGAACGTCACGAGCTCCTACTTGAAGATCTGCGACATTTGCACCAAGTGATTGGACGCGTTCATCTGTTACGGCTGGATCACACTGAATTCGCATGCCTAAAGGCCTTGGTTCTTTTTAAACCTGGTATTATTTTATTATTAAATTAAAGAATTAAATCATTCAATTTTAAATCTTATCTTCGCTCTTTATCAGAAACTGTAGGACTTCGCGATAGTTTAACGATCGAGATTTTACAAGATCAAACGCAAGTCATGCTGCACGAATACTGTTCGTCATCGAGCGTTCAGCATTCGCACGAAGTGTCCAACATGGTGCGAAATCATCGCTCTTCTCCCGCCGGTCGTTTCGGCAAATTACTGTTGGTTCTACCAGCTCTGAAGGCCGTCCAAAGCGCCAACGTTGTCGATCTCTTCTTTCGTAAATTAATCGGTGAAACACCCATTTCTCGCCTACTAGCAGATTGCACTCTGTAATACGCTTTTCCCATCTACGTGTGTTTTTTGTTGTTATTTCAATTAAAGTAGTAGCTCCAGTACATACCAGTTGTTCACCAACTTGATGTAAAAAACAAATGTATCTTAGATTGCTCTAGTCACACCAACTTTATATTCCGGATTGCAGAAACGTCTAGCGTCAACATGTCAACATTAGTTAACGTAGTCGTTCATTAACCAACACGAATTGTATTAATTGGATTTTCTTTATTATCTATACGTGCAGTTCTTGCAATAGAAACGTGAACGGTTAGAAGCTGTGTTGTGTTCTTCATTTGTTTCTCTGCCAATTGATGAAATGCTCGTTATTATTACATCATGTAAGACTCAAATCGTTTAACGTTCCGAATTGAATGAAACAAAAATAGGCAGTATTTTTATTAGAATAATTTAATCTCATGGTAGATAGGAGAATGACAACGCACACACACATAGACCACATGAATTCATCAAACTGATGGAGAAGACGCACACAAACAAAATGACGTAATATTTGTAATAATTTCTTTCTTTCTTATCTTCCATTTTTTCCTTTTTTTTTTGTTTGGGAGAAGAGCAAATTGGCATTTAAGATATTTTTGTTTTGCTCTTCTTCGTCCAATTTTGTTTCTCAAAAACGCCCTTATTTTTTTTTCGAAAACCATCCAAAAAAATAAAGGACGCACTGAAGAAATCATTTGGGGGGAGGGGCGGGGCCGGGAGGGGCGCGTGTAGCGAAAGGGCTTGTGTCTTCATATTTTGTAAATATACAACACGATAGCGGGAGGCCACCCATAGGGGGCACACGCGACACACACACACCACACGCGGAGAGAAGGAGAAAAGAAAAAAAATATTTCCAACACACACGTCATCAGCAAAAAAACAAAAATAAAAACAAAGAAAATACACATGTCCATGATAATCAAAGAAAAAAAAAAGAAAAAAAAATGCCACTCACGCTGGGGCGGAGCACCTGGAACGCCGCCGCTGACCGCTAAAACGCTCCTCAAAAAACTCCAAACGTGAAACAGGAATTTTTAAATTTTGTTTTTTTCTTTAAATTTTCATTTCCATAAAATTTTTTAAGTTTTTCTTGTTTTGTTTTCTTTTTGCTTTTCTTTTTGAATTTTTTTGTTTCTCTTTCTGTTTTGTGTTTATTCTGTTTGATGGGGGGGAGCGCGGGAGCTTTGGGTCTCTGAACCAAACGTCCAGGTCTTTCTGTTTTGTTTGTTGTGAGGAAGGAAGATTGAGAGGATGGGGCGGGAATATTCTTCGACTGCTACCACAGACTTTTCTTTTTTTTATTTCATTTTGTTTTAATGGGTTTTGTTTTTAAAAAGGTAAAAAAAAATGTTTTTAAAGGGAGACGAACAAAAGAAAAAAAATGAGGAGCTATAGGTGGGAGAAATTGAGGGACAAATGTCAAATCCAGTTAACATAAAAATCAAAATGAGGAAGGAAATGTGTAAGAAATTAAAACAGAAAAGACGAGAAAAGATATAAAACCAAACAGGGGGATTTAAGTTTAGCGTGTCCAGTGTACCAATTAAAAGTGAATTTTTTTTCTCTTTGTTACGCGAATTGCTATGGTGAGGTGAGGGGGAAAAAAAGAACCAATCATGCGTGATTTGCATCATGAAATAATTTTTTTCATTTGTCGCTTTTACTGTACACCGTCAAAATGTTTTGTGATGTTTCAAAACAAAAAAAAAAACGTTGTATGATTTATTATTATTACATTTTTTTTTGCTGATTTTCTTCCTTTTTCTTTCGGTTTTACAGTTTTTTTTTCATGTGTTTGTTTTTGTTTTTTTAAACGTGGAACATTTAGCAGAGAAAAAAGTTTTTTTTTTGCGGATAGAGAGAGAAATGCGGTCAGGAATTTCGGTGATTGTGTTCGGGTGAGGGTGGGGCCGGAATGATGAGAGAAGAAGGGCGTTAGCGCTAACATTTCAACGTCAGGTACATCGGACGTGTGTCTTCATATTCACTCTTCTCCTCATTAAAAAAAATAATAATAATAAAAACAATAAACTACGCTTACCCATTCTACCACGAAATTTTTTTAAATGCGCTAACGCCTTCCACTGTGATCAATTCCGGTATGGATTGAGTTTTAATTTGTTGTTTCTACACGGAAGAAAAAACAAAAAAGGATCGGTTAAAAATGTTTGCATTGACGGCAGTTCATCCGAAGTTTTTTTTTTTTTTATTTATTCTTTTTTTTCATGGAGTTACGGAGGGGAGGAGTTGAGGTTGCGGAGGGATTGCGGGAGGAATTGATGGAACGTTGAGGTAGTTCTGTTTTGAAATCGAGGAGGTCTTTTGTTTTGAAAAACGTTGATTGGATAGAGTAGTATATGTGAGGCTGATTCCGATGAACGACGGGGAGCGCATCCGACGTTTCATTTTCGGAATTTTTCTGTTGTTTTCTCTCTTTGCTAATTAACAAAAAAAAAGGGTTACCATGACGACGCATTGCACACAACATTTGGACGTAAAAAAAAAATTAAAAGGGATATTGAGGGACGATGAAAGATGGCAGGTGCCCTAACACGCGGAGGATTCTCTTTGCTATTGTTTTTTTTTTGCTGCCAATTCGATCTGAGGACGAGACGGAACGTGAGGCGGACAAAGCGGGTCTAGTAAACAACAACAAAAAATGCTAATTTTTTTTTTACGGTGCTATTACCAAGGAAATAAAAAAAAGGGGGAAACTAAATAGAAGTGTTTGTTTTTCATGAAGCGACAAAGGGCGAGTTAGATAAGGGGGGGCAGGTAAATGAACCAATTATTCAAGGAGAGACGAATGAAAACAAAAAGGGAGTTAACCAACCAATTTCGATTAATTTGAAACTAATTTTTTTTTAAGGGGGAAATTTTTTTAAAATGTCGTTCTCTGCAACAGAAACAACAAAGCGAAACAAATTCGATATTTGTTTTTTCGATCTTTGTAGGACAAAAACGGAAATTGAACCAATTTTTTTTAAGGATTTTGCAGATAAAGGGGGTGGGGTAACTATAAAAAAAAAGGTATTCGAAATAGTTAATCGAAATAAATACACTACCAAAAACAAAATGAATAAACTACGGGTTTGCGGTTTTTCGCTGTTTGTCGGTCGGTTCCAGGTTTCTATAAATTTCAGCGATTATTAACTTCTCGGATAATTTTTTCAAATTTTTTTTTCATATTTTTTTTTTGTAATCCGGTCAAGATGATTGGAAAGCAAACTAGAAAAAAAATAAACTAAACGCCCATTTGCTTATGTGCGATCATTGGGAGAAAATTGGAACGAAATTCCAACGATTTCAGGGCGCGATTTTTGAATTTTTGTTTTCCCAATTGTTTGTCTATCGATTTCTATATACTTGTTTTTTTCTCTTTAAAACAACGCAACCCTTTTTCCATTTTTTGCAGTTCGGGATCGGATTTTTTCTTTCGGGAGTCACGAATGTCATTTTACTTTCGCCAGTTTTCAATGAAATGCTTTTCAAATTTCGACATTGGGAATCATCAGCAGTGCTTGAATTTTCTGTGAGTTAAAAAAAACACTATCTCGTTGTCGTCGGGACTTGGAGGGCAGGGAAGGAGGTGTGGAGCTTTATAAAGTGTAGGAGGTCGGCATAGTCACTGGGATCCTGACCTTTTTTCATCGTTGGTAAAAAGTCTAGACTTTATCGGCGGGTGTAGGAGAGAGTTTGGATGGGGTAGTTAAGGACAAGCGTAGAGGATAATTCAAAAAAAAATCCAGTAAACAAAATCAAAAATGCGATGAAAGAGAAGAAAAAAGGGAAGGGCTCGGGGAGAGACAGAAAGAGGAGCTTCAATACAAATACAATTCAACAATTATCCGTAGGTCAGCCACCGACAGTTGCTGAAATGAGGTAGTTGACGTCATCTTCCTTATTCATTGTCAAAATTTTTCTTCTTTTCTTCGTCGACAGAAGCTTTGCGCACACCTCCAACGGCAAGAGGGGGGAGGGGAGAGCCGGGCAGATCGATCTGTCATTCATTTCAAATATATGTCTTGTGTGTTTTTAAGCTTTTCTTCTTGAAACAAAGAGCGGAACATTGGTTGTTTAATTGTGTGTGGCAAACATTTTTTCTTGATTTGCCCACCAATATTTTCATGATAGTTTTCAACTGATTGCGGTGCATCCGTTGAGTTTTTATTTCGGGAGATGTTGCGGATAGGGAATCGAAAATCCCGCGGCGGCAAGAGGCAGGCGGATGGTCAAAATTGTACATGTTGAATCAATTTCTCGATGTTGAAGTGCCACGCATCGGATCAAATAAAGCGAGGGAAATTCAATTTCAAATGATTACAAAGGGAAATAAGAGCCAGTTGAACATTTGTTTGTTTATAGGGAGCGGGGGGAGGGTTGAATTTCCAAAGGAACACGAAGATCAGAAGAATTTGGGAAACATATGATCCCTTTCCTCCTAATCTTAAGTGGTGCTGTATATCCGCAAAAAAAGCATATGGACAAAGGTAGTAATAAAAGAGAGAGAGAGAACAAAAGAACAGCGAACTGGTCCCCCCAAAATGAATGGCCCGGTCTCTTCAATGGTGCAAATAAAAACATTCTTCTCTTTGCGCAAAATACCGTTGAACATTTCCATATCAAAAATAGTTCTTTGATAACTCTTCGACAGAAAAAAAAGAACGAGAGATACAAGGTGGAGGTGGCGTAATTGGCGCAGCGCGACACACACACACACACACGCACGCATTAAATGAATTAAAAAACATTTGTTGAAAAAAAGAAGGGGGGCGGGAAAAATCAAATGTTTTACATTTCACATTTCAGAAGATTGAACTATGAAATATTTTAAAGAAGAAAAAGGCCATGGGAAAATGAACCAAACATTTTAGAAAAGTACAACAAACTAAAAAAGGGGGGAGCAAAAAAAAAAAAAAAGATTTGAAGATTTAAAAAAATGAAGAAAAAAAAATTAAAATAGAGACATCCCTGAGACGCAGACGCTGTTGAGCGATAACCCGATTTTCGAACGGGGCTCGTCCGGAAGTGCACGCGTAACTAGGGCCCGTCTCAATTTTCAAAGAAAAACAAGACAGGAGGGGAGGGAAAGAAATAGAGAAACGCACACAAAGTGTGCCCATTTTGTACTGAAAAAAGCGCCTCCTCTCCCCCCTCACACACACACACACACACACACACGAAAGTAGAAGAAAAAAAAATTAAACTAGAAAAAACTAAAAGACACAGAAGAAATTCCACCAGCCTAACAAAACACGAACGCATCATCAACAAACAAGAACAACACGTAATGTCTAGACACACTCGTATATGTATAATAGTCAAACAAAAGACCCTACAGTCTTTTCAGGGCAGGCAGACGCTGACACACGCACTCGCACACACAAGCCAAACATGATTGGCGCACACGCAATCGTTTCGATGCAGGCCATTTTTCTTAGACTTAATAAAAAATAAAATTAAGAATCCTAGCACAGAGAGGGCCCCCCCCCAATATTTGAAGATTGTTATTTTCTTTCCTTCTCGCTATAATATAATAGAAAATCCCTGAAACAAATTGTTGACAGATGCTGGTTCGTTACGGGCCATTCACGAACCCCAAGTCCTGCCCCCAAATAAAAGACTTCACTGGTGCTTCTTTTTCTAATTCATTTCCGATGTTTTAACGTACGAAGTCCGCACATGTGTGTGTGTGTGTGTAAAGAAATCAAAATAAAAGCCCAAAAGATGAATTTAAAAAAAAATTTTTAAAAAGAACGGCCCAGCAAATTGCGAAGCTTTTCTATGGCTTCATCAGTCTCTCTCTTTCACGTTCCGCGCAAAGTATAGGGGGACACTGACGCAAGGCAAAACGTGACTAGGGGGGTTGGGGGGAGGTTTGATGTAGTTGGTGCCAAGGCAAAGACAAAAAATCATCCAACGTCGGTATGCAAATCCAAATTCTTCCATGTTTTTTTTCTTCTTCTTCTTTTCATTTCACCCCCTCTTCGATGGCTGACGCACTTCGACGTCCTACACACACATTTCACACTTGTTTTTTTCTTCCTGTTCGAGAGGGTCTCTATGTTGATGGTAATGAGCGACACAATAGCACGCAGAGGAAGCGAAATCGAAGGGGGGAGGGTCGAGAAAAAAAGGCACACGGATAGAAGCACAGGTGGAGCTTTTGCCGTTGTTCTTTTCCCCATTTTTCAAATTGAGAGAGAGAGAGAATGAAAAAAAGAATGAAGGGGGAAGTCACAGTCTATTGCTCTCTGCCGCGGCTTTGGCCGCCACTGACCCCACCACTGCCCGCTCCACCTGATGTCCTCATTCTGCCGCCGGAAGCGGCCATGGTCATGGGAGCGCCTTGCTGTTGGAGCGGCTGTTGCTGCTGGCTCATCATGGCCCGAATGCGCCGCTGAGCCGATTGAACGGCAAAGAAATTGCCGATGATGTGGACGGTCGTCTCCTCGCCGGTAGAGGCGCCCTGTTCGGGCAGTTTGATGACCGACGACGTCGTCCGCTGCATTTCGCGCACGTTCTGGCCGCCCTTGCCGATGATCCGACCCACCTGGCTGGACGGGACGAGCAATTCGACGGTTAACCGGACGTCCTCGCCGGCCGGCATGAAACCCTCCTCGCGCATTTTCTCGAAAATGAGGTACTGCGCCTTCCATTGAGCTTCCGGCGTGCCGACAATGGTCACTTTCCTCTCGGCTTGCGGTTCGGCCGTTGCTCCTTCGGGCAGCGAAGTGATTTTCACCGAGGCACCAGAAAAGCGAATAATGTTCCTAATGTGTGAGCCACGTGTTCCGATAATAGCACCCACTGCGCTATTCGGGATGTACAGGAAACTCGTCTCCTATTTAAGCAGAAAAAAACATTATTTTTTTGTTAAATAAAAGCGGAAGCGAAGAGAAAAAGAAATAAATCAATTTGTTTTGTTGAAGTGTATATCTCTCTTTTTTTACCTGTTGAGAACCAGTAGGCGGTGCCATGCCCGGCGGGTAGACACCTCCTGCTCCGACGCCTACACCGGCTGGCCCCGCTGGGGCGTAGGGAGCCGCACCAGGTGAGTGATACATACCGGGAGCGGCGGCGGGTGGTGTGCCCCTCACTGATGGAGAGAATCCCATTCCCACCGTAGACATCATGGCCATCGGATGAAGGCCGGGAAACATCATACTTTGGGGCTAATAAAAAAAAGGCCCCGATAATTGCGATTGGATTATGTTAAATATCAGGATGAAAGTTAAAAAATGATCTTACAGCCATGGCTTGGAGATCGCTCTCGTAGCTCTGACGTAGCTTGGCGCTAATCATTCCTTCGGCTCTCGACATGTTTTCAATCGTCCCTTTAATGGTAATGACGCGTTCCATATTAAAACTGCTCACATCGTTCAAACTGTTTATATCAAAATTTCATTAAGTATTTGTATCGTAAAAACAAGAGATGTTTATAACCTAGAGACGGTGATTTTGGTTTCCGTTTCGAGCATGACCCGTTTGATTGTGCTGCCCCCTTTGCCGATGATCCGTCCGATAAGATTATTGTGCGCCAGAATTTTCAACGAGACTTCCCTGTTTTAGCACGAAACGACAGGTGAAAATTAGAATGAAATAAAACAAATGAATTTCTATCGTTCGTCCCTACCCTTTGTTAGTGTTATCAGCTTCCTGTTGCATCACTTCTAGGACGCGGCGGCACGCGTTCGTGCAGTTCTCCGGATTGCCGTAAATGGTAATGGCTTTCTCCAACGAGCCGACGTTCTCTTTCCGATGAACATCCACCCTACACATGAATGAATGTAAACCGCATGAGTAATGAACAAGGAAAAGATACAAATTTATTTTTAAAAAAATTGTGAATAAACATATCCTACCGAGCTCTGGTTTGTTGCGTAATCTGTCGAATAGTTCCACCCTGACGACCGATAATGGCTCCCACCATTTCGCTGGCCACCAGAACTCTACATTAGAAAACATTTTCTTTTTATTTTAAAAGTCCGTCTAATTGAGCGCGTTAATTAATAAGAAAAATGAAGATGTATACCTGAGGGGGAAATCAGGTTGTCTTTGAGGTCCTTGATTGCCTCCGCCACCAAAGGACATGGTCTGCGATCCAGGTCCGGAGCGTGATCGTCCTGATCCACTACCCCCAGCTCCTCCTCCGCCACCTCCTCCTCCGCCAGCTCCTCCCCGCGAGCTCCCGCGTCTCGACTCCATGGCCGATTCGACTTGCAACAGCGATCCTTCGATTTCGACTTCGCTCAACTCCTTTAATGCGCTGCAAATATTACAAACAGAAAAAATTCATGTTTAAATCTTTGAAAACATCTTTTGTCTCTAGTGGCAGGATCGTGTATCAGTTTGGGGTGAAATTTAAAATTAAAAAAACTGGAGGGGTGTGGCCCACCCACGCAAACGGGTACTCAGTTTGGGGGGGGGGATCCAGTTACATAATTTTGCTTTGGTTCACCAATGAAAAATGACCCATTTTCTTTCTCTCTTATTTTACAACTTGCGTTTCGTAATAGTTGTAATGAATAATGCGAGATGTTTTTACAAAAAAGCTATACTGCGTCTCAGCCCAAATAATTAACGGAATAACGGTGACATTGGATATGTGACGATGGCGGATGTCACTCGAAGTGAAATGGCAATTTTTTAAAAAAATCTTTTTGACTCGTCATTTTGTAAAACATGAGAGAGGTTTTATATACATATATACGTTTCCTGTTAGTAGTACTCCTTTGACAAACCGTGAGAAAACACTCAGAGACACCCTCCGGAAGAGTGGTGTTACATTAGACATATTTCATTTGTCGGATGGTATTTTTTTTTTTCATGTGTGTGTGCAGGGAAATTACATTTCTTTTTGGAAAATAGAAAGGAATTAGGAAACTGAGGGGAAAAGTTGAAGATAATGTGAGTATTTGTATGGGGATTGAAATGTAGGGGAGGGTTAACCTATAGTGATGTAACGTTTCGACTGGCAGCAACGTGGCGTCGTCCTTGGAATCTCGCACAAAAACGTAAACCAAACCGACGGTGGAATGAGGGCTGTTGTTTTCACACAACACGGCAATTACATCTGACCTGCTTTCGATTCAACGGGATCCAGTCGGCCAGCCAGAGATAGAATCGACATTCACCAGCGCGGCCGTCGTTTTTGTCTTACGTGTGACGCACATTGGGGGCTCCGTGCAATTTTGATATTAAATTTTTTCGTTTCGTTTGTTCGAGGCTCAGTTTTTTTTGCATTCGTAAACAACTAGACAAATGTCGTCTTGGCTTTCAATGTTTTCGCTTCACAGGAAATAAGAGAATGAAACCAAAGATACACACACACACACACGTTGATTTTCACTAAAAGAAAAAAAAACGAGCCAAGTGCGCCTGACGACTGGCATGAGATTGCGTCACACAATCTAAAGAACCTCCCGAAAAGTGTAGTTGTGACCGACGCAGTTAGTCTTGGCACAGGCAGTCGCAGATAGAAGGGAATTGAAAAATAAAAAACACACACACAGCCCAAACGCAAACAGGGCACGCACCACTGGGGACGTAAAGTGTCGGAGTGATTTTCGGGTGAAGATGAAAACAAAACAACAAAGACCAACAAACCGAAGCACGGCTGCGTGTGGGTGTTTTTAAGTCACACGTCGCAGTAGCAGACTACACTTTGTACGTGCTGCCATCTAGCGCTTGTTCTAACAAGCGATCGCACCTTCTCCCAATCTCCGCGTGTCCGCCATTCTGTCGTCTGCTAGTTCACGAGTTTTTTGTGTTTAACCAAACCATTTTCGATCAAATTGGGACGAAAGACAAAGTAAAACAACGTCAAAAAAAGAGAAAGAAAAAGGTAAAGGCTTACTTTTCTGCTTCTTCGGGCGTTTCAAAGACAACCTCAATGGTTTGATAGCCGCCTGCTTGAGGTGACGGGGCGTCTCCGCTTCCTCCGCTTGCACCTCCGCTGATCTTTTCACACTTGAGCACCGTTCCTAGCGGCGTCAGGAGCCGCTCCAGTTCTTCGTAACGCACATGGGCTGGCACGTTGCTCAGGTACAGTGTCCGTGAGAGTACACTAGATGTACAAATAGACGAAACAAAAGTTTTTAAAACACCAATTCAAGAGCTAACTCATCACACTGCCAAAACAACACATGCAGACGAACACGAGACAACTGGGCAAAAAAAAGGCCGGACGTGACCGTACACAGGTGGTGGTGTAAATAGTTTGAAAGATGCCTTTTTAAAACACATGACAACTGGCCATTTCCTTCCTTTCACCACGTATTGTTTCCGATTCCAATGACGAGGAAAGTGGTTGTCAACCAACATCAGTCATGTCGACCTGTATCACATGCGTTACACATGTTTTTTCTACGAAATCTTTTAGAGTACTCTTCTAAATGGGTTTTTTCCCCCTGTCGCAATGAGATTGTGTGGGTTCCCCCCCTCAATGCATTCAACTGAAATGAAAACAAAAACAGAACATAAAAAGCTTTCAGTGATCAAATGTCCGGTTAGGGAGGGCGTGATTGCGGACAGTTGCATGCCCAGGACATTAGACAACCACGCGCCCCGGTGACGCACGGGAAATGATGCAACGAAGCGCGATCGTCAAAAGGCCGGAAGAATCCACACACACACATAGAAGGAAAAGAAAGAGGGAGAAAGAGACAGACGGATTCCCGCAAAGATGAAGGACGTCTACAATATACCGTATGGAATTTTTTAGTTGAAAGTAATCCTTTGAGTGGCACACACACACATCTACACACACACACACACACAACAACAACGCGATGCACAAGTGAGGACGTCGAGGCCACTACTGAAAGCCGGACAGTCAGGGCTTCCCAACTTATTATTCTTGTGTGTGTGTGTGTATCTGCGTCCAGATGTGTGTTGCGACTTAATGGAGCAACTGGCTGAACGAACGAACGAACGAAGAAAGCAGAAAAAATGGGGATAAAAGGAGAATGGAGAAAAAAGAAGTGATCATTCGTCAAGCCAACACTAAAGCTCAGATTTTGAAAATGCAATGGAGATTTTCTAAGGAGATCAATTGCGTGTTTCACATTCTTTCCCGAACGTTGATGAAATGATAAACAAAACAAAAAAAATGAAATAATAATTTCGAATTTTGTAACAATGGCGTTGAAATCCATCAAAGTGATGAGTGAATGTTTTTATCGCCATAAGGCTTTTTTTTTTCTTATTTACTGATTTAGTTTGACGTCAGTCAGGTGATGTCACCACCGGGATCGACGCGATTGGTCGGCCCGTCGTTCAGGGCAGCCATTGGTTGGAACGGTGGGGAATCGATTCAGTTAAGGAAATGTATTGGGAAAAAAAAGAGGAAAAGATGGACCAAGTCAAAACGGAGCAATCCCGCACCGCCCGCCGGTCAACAAAAAAAATAAAAGACGGGAATACCAGTAGACTCCTCCTCTTTCGGCGCCAAAAGTTTCACTAAGTCTCAAATTCCATAGAATTTCTTTCTCTTTTTTTCGTGTGTTAAAATCTCTTTAAAAGAAAAAAAAGGTCTTTTTTTGGCTATGCAGGTTGTCCCGTTGCTTTCAACTATGTCCAGATCGGATGTCTGGTAAATGGCCAATTTTATTCGATTTTTTCTTAAATTTTTTTTTCCAGGCAAAAAAGAAGATGGAAGTTCACGTGGGATTCTAAATCAAGAAGAGTTGAACAACCAATTTTTTTTTTCTTAATTGCCTTCATCGTACAGAGGGGCATTCCAGCTGGAAGAAGCTACCCGCTTTTTATGGGACAAAAACAGCTTGATAAGTGTATATGCTAATAAACCCCCTCCCACTTTTTTTTTCTCTCTTCCTCTCCTAGGGTATATATACCGTTCCAACGAGATGAATTTAGTTTTGATAGCGGCTCCTTCTTTGCGCTTTGGGTTCCCGTGGTGATGGCAGCAGCCCTTTTGATTTTGTTTTTCCCTTTTATTTATATATATATATAAATATATTTTTTTGATTCCTAGACTATCTCTCGCTAAAGATACCATTGTGAGTGTGTGTGTTAAGAGAGGGAATCAACCAGACTTGAAAGAGCTCAACCTTGCCGATCTCTCCCATACATCTGTCTGGCTTGGATTGTTGGTAGACGGCCAAATCGAACCGCGTCTCTTCGATGCTCTTGGTTCATGTCGCCCAATCGAGCAACAACAACAACAACAGGGAAAAAAAATCCAATATGTGGATTATAAGAAATAAAAAAAAAAAAATGGATTATTATCATGTCCTTTTTGCGCTGGTTTCAAACGGTTAGTTCCACTCTTCGTACTGTGATTGTTACGTTCGTGTGTGTGTGTTCCTCTGATTGAGTATGTCGACTGATTGGTATAGACGATCTCGGATGTCCATTTCTCTTCAGGGCTGTGCAGATTCAAAGCGAGCAAAAGAGATTGGGTTTCATCCTTTCGGATACGGTATCGAATGTATGGCAGTTAAAGCCATACCCAAACTGATTATGAAAAATGGCTGCAATCTTAATGAAAAGCAAAACATGGGACTCGAATAGCGAATTGCTGGCGCCGGCCATCCACCGCTTCATCCGTGATCTTTTGGGTGGTGATGGTGACGTCCACTTTCCCGAAACCCCGTTGATTCCATTTTACCCGGGGTCAAAGCTGATAAGCGTTACATGGTACTATTTGCTAAAAAGTTCTCAAGTATTTGTTAAGCAACAGTAGTGATGACTAATGCTCAACACGAAATTCAATATTTCGATTTTTTTTCCTTTTGGTTTTTTTTGCTGCGGTTAAAAAAAAAACCAAAACAAGAAAAACAATCGTGTCGAAACGCACGCAAAGCGTAGTTGCTAATTTGGTCGCTAGATGGCCACGTTGGCTGTCACACACCGCCATTGGCTTAACAGCCTCGGCCAACGACAAAATGGCGGTTGGCTTTTTTACCCCCTCAATCGGAAATTCCATCCATTGCTCGAGCCCAAGTAAACAATTCGATGGCCTTTAAACTGGTTTTTTTTATTTACTCTTTCAATCGAGGTATGACATGAAAATACGATGAAAAAGAGAGAGAGAGCTGTAGGGGTAATAGAGAGAACAGCGTATGTGTTGTGCCCTAACAGGGAAAACAAGAGAGAGATCCTCTTCGGACCGGCTGCCGCTTGCTGACACGAGAAAGGGAGATCAATGACCTCCCAGTTATTTGTAACTGTTTCAAACTAGTAGTGAGAAAACAAAAAAAAAAAAAAGGAAAAGGTGCACAGATCGGAATTTCTATAGCCGAGGAGAAAATAACAACAAAACAAAACTTGAAAAAAGAAAAAAAAGCATCTTCTTCTCCTAACACAACCTTGTCCGAGGCCCCGGCCTTGGATACACGGCCTTCTTCTTCCCCTTCTGCTTTAAAAATTGGGCCTATTTCAGCCTTGCGGCCATCTTTGGAAGTATGCCCTATCTACTACAACATCTTCTCGGGCCTTCTCTTGAAAACATCAGCGCGCGCGCCGACCAGCATCCGGCCAACACTTTCTGCATTCCATGCTTTTATTTAAAGAAAAAGAAAATGGAATTTTCTTTTTTTTTTACGTAAAAGGGGAAGAAGAAAAAAGACATTCTTTTTTTTTTGTAGAGAGAAATGTGACAAGAAGAGCGGCCATTTTTGGAAATCGAGATTTTTCAAACACAATCACCTGGTGTTATTATTGTTGCGTAATTTTATTACGCGCGATCGGTGAATGCCAAAATGAAAATGACAAGTGAAGTCATCGCAAAAGTAATTATTGGGATAAACTAAAAAAAAAAAAATGTCAACTCATTTCCCTCCTCCGTGTTTTCCTTGTGATCCGTGTGACACACAAAAAGATTGCCGGGATAAAAGAATTCGAAAAATCAATATTGACACAGTGTGTTTTTTCAAGTCGAAGAAGATCTCTTTCTGAATACGAAATTAATTCTTTTTTTAAATATTCCACTGCATAATATCATAAGTTTTTTAAAAATATTCAGTTTAAACCTGATGACATAAGATGAACGTCCCTTATGGGTACCCGAGTTAAAATAGATGGGGCTTCATTAACTCGGTAGGAATTCTGTTTTTTTGCCCCAACGAGATGGGTACGGGTTTAAATATAACTCGTGCCCCGGTGTGTGTGGAGGGGTGGCTTTTTTAACCGTATACGTGTTGCCGTATCTGTTAATGTAAATATAGAACACCGTAGGGCGGAAGAAGAATGGCACTCTACATGTTTTGGAACATTTTTCTTTTTTTAAAAAACGGAATTTCCTCTTTGCTTCTGGTGGAAAGGAAATGACATTAGAAAAAAGGAAACTCGAAAATAGATTTTCTAGGGAGAACATGTCACTTATTGTGGGCAGCTGTTCCAGCCCTAGAAAATATTTCTCAATGAATGGAGCAGGTTTGTCTTCTTTTTTCGGAATGTGCTATTTCGATTGTTTTGATTATCTTCGATCTCTATTAACTGCCGTAAGGGTTATTTTTTTTTCTACGAAGAATTAAAACAAACTTAAAAAAAAATGATGCCTACACCCCAAACGGAAGTTTTTCATTCATGAAACTGGATCTTCAGTTGATCACGTGATCAGATTCTTATCTTGAAGCAACTGCTTTTTGGGGTCAATATCTTCCCATTCACACACACACAAACAGAAGAGACGCGCGTCCGTTACTAGGCCGAACGAATGCTACTGTTGCCACCGCTGCGTGAGCTCTGTGCGGGGATCTTAACAACACACAAAAAATCAGGAAATAGAAGGAAGATAGATAACCAGGAGAGAGGGGGATGTTGATAACAGAAAAAGAGAGAAAACTTTGAACTTGTGGGGCTATTTTCAATTTCTCTTTGTAAACATTTTTTTTAAAACGGGAGCAGAACCGGAAACGCTTTGCCACTACCAAAGAACAATCTTAACTAATAAAAATAAATGGGTTGTTCACTTACTTTCGTCGTCCACCGGCAACCGAAGGCTCAACGACCAGTGTAGAACCCATAAAAATTTGTCCTATTTCAAAATAAAAAAAAAAAATGAATTAATTGATATTCACGATAGTCCAAATTTGCATATTTCGAAAAATCACGAAATAATCACAAATATGTCTATAATATTTTAAAAACGAAAAAAAATTAATCTTTTTAGAGTGTTTGTACCCGATGGCAGCCAGCTAGCACTAGCAACAGCCTAATTTGAATAAGCCTACGCTCGATATCTCAGAAGCTGTTTTCGTCGTGAAATCACAACAGGCCAGGGGGACGACATTCCACTGGCCGCATACCTGCATGTGATTATGAAAACTAGCTCACAGGCAACAACTCATGATTTTTTTTTGTCCACGGCTGCTGCTGCTGGATCAATAGCCCAGCTACCGGTTTCAGAGCCGTTTGACTTTTGAGGCCGTTCCCGAAGTGGCGACACTAGCGCATCGACGGATTTCTTTTTCTTCTGGCGACAGTTGGACAAAAACGTGTCAAATACTTTTTATTTTTCCCTCTTTATGATATTTATGTTAAACTGGCCAATCAACAGCTGATTGGCTAGTTTTTTTAAATTCGTGATTAATGCAAATTTGAATGAAAATAAATTGGTGTTTGAAAGAAGAATGCATTTCCCAATTTCTAAAAAAAAAAAACGAATTTTCTTATGGAACTCTATAGACATTTTCATAAGCGGGGCTTTAAGTTACGATCCCGAGACAGCCCCGAGACTGTGGAATGCGTGCCGTATAATAACTGGCAGCTATTCCTCGAGGTGTGTTCCAGATCCGAAAGCTACCGGCGTGCTACGTGCTGGCTGCACACACGGGACTTTGGGGCAACAAGAATAAAATACCTCAGCATAACCTCACATGACTATATAGACAGCCATGTTGCCTACAATAGATAATTACCTAACCGCATTGGATATACATTTTTATATCTAATTTTTTTTTAAAGATAAGAATAGAAGAAAAAAAAAGTGAAATATGTCGATTATTTCATGTAGGGTGATTGTACGGTCGCTATAAAAACATGGAATATTATCGATTCCGTCCGTCGCATGGCGCTACTGTCGCCTACCCCGCACGACCAAATCGATAATCTCTCACTTCTTTTTCCTTAAACTTTCTGCCATTTGTTGACAAGTTTCCCTTTTAAATTTTTAAATCTCTGCGGAAGCATTTGTTTCAAATAATGAAATCGCCATTAATTAAAAGATTTTCTTCTAAATCAATAAAAAAAAAACAAAAAAAAACTTACCGTTGAGTTTTTCAATAGCTCGATCGACGGTGCTCTGTTCTGGGCAATCGATAAAGGCATAGCCGCCTCGTTTGACCAGGACGGAGCTGACGTTTCCGACGCCGCTCTCTTGAAGCAGTTGCCGCAACGCCGCCTCGTTTGCTTCCGCCGCTAAATTTCCGATATACAATTTGCTCATCTTCCGTTTTTGTTGTTTTTCTCTCTCCTCTCTTTCTCTCAACAATCCGCGACACCCACTTTTTCGGTGGAAACTTCAATCCGGCCGTTTGGGATTCCGCACCACAGATGGAAAACAATTCGTGATGGCCACACACACGCACACACACGAAAAAAAAAAAATTTCAACTGCGACGATGACGCGGCCAACTGCGTGTTGGAAAAAAAAAAAAACAATTGAAAAAAAAATCAAATGAAATCGATCAGTTGATTAGATATTATGAGATTTTCAGCCATGTAGGCAGAGAGAGAGAGAGAGACAGAGATGACATAAACACACTCACACACTCACACACACTGTTATCCACCGAGCCAGTCGGGCCAGGGTTTGTTCCTTTTTCGTGATGATTGCTCTGTGTGTGTGTGTGTGTGCGCCTCCCTTCTCTGTCTATGGCGGCCTGATGGAGGCGCACTGGGCTCACGCAACCCCACCCCGCCCTATGCTTCCCAACGAAGAGGGGGAGAGAGAAGCCTACGGTATCGACCGAGCCATCCAACAATTTCCAATAAATTCTATTTCCTACACGCGAATTGAACGGAACATGAATTTCGTGTTAACGTAATTAATTTTAAATTAATTTTTTAACGCGAAAATTATTTTTAAGTTTTGTGCGGAATTTCGATGTCGTCAGAAGGCCGTTAACGGTAATTCCCGATAACGGTGAGTCACACACCTCAAGATGGCCAATTTAGAAAAAAAAAACGGCCATTATTTGGTAACTTGTGTGTGTGTGCGATGACGAAACATTGGCGAAAATGGGGTGGAGACCCAACGGGCAAATAAGCTGCGGTCGTGCGTGCATTTCGTGAAGCGCTCACTGATTGGTCGGACCACCGATAGGGGAGTTCACGTGACGCGAAAATTCTTGCCCGCCTCCCGGCTCATCCGATTGGTCGGAACCAAAAAAAAACCCATAGCCCCTATATATATACACGCCGCTGGTTTTTTAAACCCTACTTTTGTTTCTTTTTTAACAAAGAAAAAATTCCAATGTCGATACATCGGTGCTCTGTTTAAACACGACCCGTTTTTATTTTTATCGTTTCTTCTATACTAATAAGAACAAGCGCTAGGTATTTACGGTGACGTCATAGGCTAATCAATACCGTCTCCCCCCTTCCATCGCGACAATTCACGAGACTTACGTGGGAAATCGATCAGATTGTGACAAAAAAAAAGTTGTTGATAACGACACCTCAAGTTTTTTTATGGAGGTATTCCCCTTTGTGTGTCTTTACACGCAACCCCTATACATGAAGATTACACGTATTTTTTTAAATGTTTGTTCTTGATAATAATGATTCATTAAAGATTCATTGTTTGATTGTTATCCATTGAAATATGTGTAAAACTTGAAAACACGGATTTACATGAAACAAAAAAAAACGTACGGGATCAAAGAAAAAACTAAGGCACGCGCCTAACCTGTTTTTAAATAATTTGCCTTTGATGATGCCAACGGGTTGCATTTCTAAAGCAAAAAAAAAGGGGGGGGGGATTCATTTGAAACTTTAACGTGATATTCGGGGTGTACGTTAGTTTTGGAACAATGATCCTTAGTACCACCCAGATCGACCCTCCCTTTTTTGCTTGTTTCTATTTTGAATAGCAAAGAAGAAAAAATAGAAAGCCTTTCGGGCTGATTTGTTTTCTAACCCTTCTGCAAATCATTATTCCTCCTTTTAACGCAGATCCTTTACAATTGAAAACAAAAAAAAGGGTATGACGTAATCCCGATTAGCTAATGTGGCGTATCTAAATTTGGTCGAGCCTGAACGGCTCTTGTTTGATTCAAATAGTATTGGCCTCTTTTCATAATAATCTCGTGTGTGAAAACGCAACGTGCTTTTCGATTGTGACACAAACACATCTGGCCATAGCCAAACGACAGTTACATTTCCTTTAGAGTTTTTGATTTAACGTCTTTAACGCGGATGTTTCAAAAAGGAAAACCGAAATCTTTTGTGGGGGTTGTCTGACAAATCAGCGATTCGCACGCAACACGCTGAGGAATTTCGAAAGTTTGAGTCATCAACGGAAGTCGGAAACATTCCGATTTGCCTACGACAAAATGGCGTCAAAATTCTAAAGCGATGAGTCGACAACGATGAAGCAAAAAAAACAAATGAAACATTACGCCATTAAAATTAAGGACTTGAAAGAACGTGTAACAACGGGTAGGGGGGAAATTAGAAAAGAGGTGGGAGAAAGTGACATCTTGGAACAATCTCTTCATCGTGGAGAGATATAGTCGAAAGAATTCTACTGGGCGGTGTTTTGACCAAATATGGTCACGAACGGCAGCAGCCCAAAAAATCTTCAGCGGGGCTGACCCCAAAGAGGAATGTTCCATCCACATACGGCTCTTTAACGAGATTCCATTGCCCATTTTCTTTTTTCTTTTTGAAACTAGAGCTTCTTCTTTCTTTCTCTTTACAAAATGATTTTTGTTTGTTTTTTTTTTCGAAAAAAAAAATCGAATTTCTCGAGTGATTCTTTTGGTAGATAAGGAGAGCGTGAGAACTCGCGTGCACCACGCACTACGAAAACAAAATGGCGGACGGTTCGATACATTTTTTTGAGGTTCGTATTTAGCCAATCAACTGAATACTATTTTATTACCTGTTTGATATGATTAACAATGACTTTCTGCGTGTCTATCATTAAAATGCCGATCGTAAAAAATGATTACGCAATACGAATAAATTTTTTTCGGTACAGATAGGCGAAATGTCAACGCTGCGATGTACAATGGCACAAGAAAACGGGAGTGATACTAATCAGAATTTTGCCGCTCAATCGAAATTGAAAACCTACACACACACACACACACAAAAACGTGTGTGTCTTATCTAGTGAAATAATGTGGCGTGCGTGGAACATGGAAATGCTTTTATCAAATAGTTTTCTTCTTTTCTCGAAGCCTACATGAACCGGCTCTACCACACACAAGGATTTTTCTAAATGGTCATGTAATCAATGACGTTGGAGAAAATTGACGTCATTGATCTGTCGACGCGTTAAACTGTAAAATTCTATCGTATACTAAATATTTCGCATTTGAATGAAGGAGGGAAAAAAACTAATCCAACTAGAAATGGCTTTTTTGAAAAAAAAAAGATGCTACGAAGGGAGCCATTTTCTTTCTCCCTAGATTTCCACCCTAAAGACTCGAAAAAAAATGCTTGAGGCTATAACGGCCATCTACCTCCACCGCTTCCTCCTCGCCCCCACTTCCAAAAAAAGAGTCAAAAAAATGTTGTTTTCTTTTTTTTTAACCCTGAGAAAAAGAGAGAAAACACACAGAAATCTAATTCCCGCCATTGGCCTTGAATATTCTGTGGCGTTTTCGTTGGGTGGGGGGGAAAAACCGAAAATGATAAAAGAAAATTCCCATTCAAACATGAAACGAAACTCAAATGAAAAATACTCACGTTTAAACAGGGTTCTAATCCACAAATTCCGGTTGGGAAATCATCACTGATTGGAAGTAATAACTGTCTGAAAAAAAACAAAAAAATTCGTGTTGATGCAATCCGAAGAACTTCACGATGGCGCGCTCACTACACGACGAAATGCGCGGAACTTATCCGACAGTCGGGGGTACACTGCCGGTTGGCTAGGGCTATGATAGATTCTATAGGCCATGCAACTCGGGCCTACACTAGGCCTACAAACAGGATGGATCCCTGCTGCATGGGGGAGAGCTTCCATTTTTTCCCATTGGGGCGGTCTTGTACTGGAAAAAAAAGAATATATATTTATATTTAGAGAGAGAAAAAGAGGGGGAGAGAAAAGGGGAGGGCATTCTTTCCACAGCTGCTGGGGTGCATAGGCCTGAGTCCCCTAAAAAAAAGGCCTAAGGGGCTCATCCTCTTCCCCTCGCCCTTGGATTCATCGAATTCTCTTCTTTTTGGCCTATTTTCATCAAGAATTTCCCCCTCTTCTCGTTGTTCGTCAGTTTTTGAGTTGTTCTCACTTCATTCATGGAACTTGCCTCCTCTTGTCGGACCCAGGATCGAATTCTATGGTTCTGTTTCTTCATTCATCCTCCATGTTGTTTCGTTTGTGGACCACAGATACGTAGAAAAGCCAAGCGTTCCGAATCGTGATATTCGATACGAAACGGAACACAACCCACTTATCACTCTGTTAACAATCTTGTTTTGAATAAACATACTCTTACGTTCTAGCTGTTTAAACATCGCGCCGTCATTCTACTACTCTGCTACACATTTTATCTCGCTAGCTTCTCTTTGACTCGACAGAGCTCGTTTGCTGAGGCTGGCTGACCTTTATCGGTTTTCCACAACCAACACACCAAAAAGTGGCATATGAGATTATGGCTAACCACCAACGGAGCAGCTTATTCATTTCACTCAAAATGAATATTGTTGCTGACTTCTGCTAAATGTTTATACGAATGAGAGCGTGCACGTAACTTGCTCAGAATGGTCACCATTTTCTCCATTCGCATTATTTCTTATTTGCCGACAGATCGCAGCACAAGCAAGGTTTCAAAAGTTTCTAAGCTAGATGGCGTTAGCAGTTGTCAACACAAACACGATTATTTTATGCTAATCTGACTTTCCAAAAGATTTTATTTAATTATGGCTGATCAAGAGGTAAGTTTAGCTCGTTTTCATTATTTCACAACGAAATCTCTTTTCACATTCGTCATTTCATGACTGGCCTGTTACAGCAAAATTAGTTTCCCCTTGACACGTGTACGTTCGCTTCAACTCTACGAATTCAAATGTTTTTTTCAATGAAACAAGAAAATAATTTGAGTATGAAATTTTAGGCTGTTTGTACGAGAACTGGGTACTATTAATATTTTATTGCACCATTCAGAAATATGTTTCTAGCATTTCATCTGGTTAGAAACTGACCTTGAAATGAATATTCCACCATGTTCATTGAACATTTTTTTAACAAACTCCAAATTAATTTATTTAGGATGAGGAAGTCTTCGAGATTGTTGATTTCACATCTGCATCCGAATGGGAAGTGTTCATTTCAAGGCTGGAAGAAATTCTACTATCATGGCAACTTTCTTTGAAAGACAAAGAGGAAGTTGTCACCTCTTTTGTAGATCTGAATGGAGATTGGAAATCCTCATCTGAAGACATCAGCTTTGCTGGTATAAACAGATTACACTTTCCAAATTCTTTCTTTGTTTTAATAATTTACATGCATTCTAGGACATCCTTTCATATTAACACACCACTGGGTAGAACAGTCCACCGTGACCAATGAAGTGAACAAAGTTGAATTAGTCACAGATAAGAAAGGCTGCCAAGTGTTTGCATCTTTAATGGATAACCGTCATGATTTTCCTTTCAACTGCCTTCCACTTGCCAAGTATTATGGCCTTAGTGATTTTGTAGTTATTACACCGGCTGGCAATGAAATGTTGACTTCAGAGGATCGAATCAACCTTCTTCTAAGTTCCATTACAATTGCAGTTGGCAACATTCAAAGGTACTATTAATTAAACATGAGAAAATTTTTATCAATTTAAAAAACATTTTTTGTCCTCTGACCTTAACCAAAAAGCCGGGCACCCGTGTTTGTTCAGATACATTCCAAATCACAGCAGCTGTATCAAGGAACATTTGAATGTAAAAATCTACGTACGGATTTTCAAATGGTACATCTCAAACGTATCCCACCAACTTGTAAATGCCTTTCAGGTAAGAACATTTCCCTCTATTTATTCTTTTTATTTTATAATCATTATATTTTACATTAATGCTACTGTAGGATTGATTGAATTATTCAAAGACAAAATCGGAAGTACTCCACTCGAACCAGTAGACTTATCAATCTGTTGGACTTATAGTTTATCTGATGTCCGGAATGGTGGATGGGAAAAGTGGCCGCAGCCACCACCAGATTTTGAATCAATGGGAGGAGTAGTAGGGAATGCTGCTCTTGGCCAGCTAGGATTTGGTGCTATTAGGGATCCCATAAAGTATGTTCGTTGGCAGCTATCATAAACCATTGATTGCCAACCTTTAATGTTCTAGAGAAATCCGGGTGTCTGCAGTGTGGACCGGTTTGAACGAAGATGTGGTGGTTGACAGCGAAGTGTACAGTGACCTAGATCCTGTCCAGGCCCCACTGTGGATAGCTCGTCTTGTGTTGAACGAACAAGTACCGTCCCTGCTAATTAAGAGTCTTTGTTCTTTCTTGGATTTGTGCCGCTCGTCTGAGTCTATTGAGCAACTACTCGGCAAAAACTACACGGTTCTTCAAAGTCCAGGCAAGTTACACTGTCAAAGCAACATCATTTCAGCTTACTCATTTATCCTGTTCTTTGTACAGATAGTCCCGAATACGAACGCGCTCTTGGAGCCCTTACAAAGGAAAGAAAAGGTTATGGGCTACTGTCGTCCAACAGGTTGCCATTTGGTAGCAAAAAAGCTCAAACTGGCGGACCCATTCCTGAAGCTATGATGGTGAATCTTCTCAATTACTTGTTTCCAGACGCTGAAGGAGATTTAGAGGTATGTGGTTTGAGGCTACCAATTATTGTCGAAACAATTTTTAACGTTTTTTTATTTTATTTTTCAAAAAATCAAAACAAACAAACAAAAAATGCAACAGAGTCAAACACATCCTTATCCTGAACAGTTTCAGACCGATTGTTCCGCATCAATAGACAGTACGTGGAAGGTATGAGAAATTAAACGAACTTGGATGGAAGATGGGACCTGATTAGTCAAATGATTGAACGATTAAAGGAATTTTTCTCGGCCTTCAAGACATCGCCGGTGGACAGCTTAGTGTGGCGGCTGGCCACTGCAGCCGTCTACACTATGACACACCTCAACGGAATCGAGGGCGTAGCCCACTTGTGGCACGAGATCGTGCTGGAACTGCGCTTCCGCTGGGAAC
Organism: Daphnia sinensis; assembly: GCA_013167095.2. NCBI lineage: Eukaryota > Metazoa > Arthropoda > Branchiopoda > Diplostraca > Daphniidae > Daphnia > Daphnia sinensis. The sequence goes on from CM023190.1 coordinate 1,916,615, forward strand.
ATGGCTACACCATTCCAGGGTAAGTCCACATTTGATGATAAAATAACATACAAAACGGGTCGCGTATCGATAAAGATGATCAAAGAAACAAAAAAAAAGAAACGAAACAAATGAAAATTAAGGCATGTTGAAGCGCTCGACTTAGTTCTTCGCCTTCTACCTGTGTGAAAAACGTGCGCCGTGGACAAACAGCGGTTAATGAGCAAAGGGAAAACCACATTTCATTTTCAGAGACGAACCAAGTCGTTGCGCATAGTATTGTGAGCCATGTAGATATCCATATCGTGGTCGGTCCAGTTTTCGTTATCGCCGGAGCGTACAGAAGAACCAGGTCGCAATCTATGTTGGCTGTTGTGTCTTTGTTGTTGAGAATTCATGCCCGCCATGGGCTGGTGTGGTCGCCGGCCGGCCAACAATCCACTCGTACTGTTGCTACCTCCCGGTTCGCGGTCTGTCTCCCAACTACTTTCGTCCCCAGTTGTCTGTTGTTGATGTTGTTGCTGATCGGACGAATCCTGTCCATTCTGTTGAAGATGCGCCGCCCGCCGTCGTAGTTGTTCCGAACGCCTACTCGAGTATTGGCTTCCCGCTCTGGTTGATGCGCGGCTAGCGCGCGATGCCCGTCCATTATTAACAGCTGCCGCCGCCGCCAGCTCGCTCATCCGTAAATCCGCCAAGGAATGGTGTGACGCGCGGAGATCTAATTTGTTGATTAGCGTATTGTTATGTAAATATTTTAAATCTATCTATCTATTTCGCGTTTTAAAAGTCTAATGTCCGTCGCGTTTGGTCACGAAGCCGTCAAGGGGGATAACAAAAAAAAGAATTGCAAGTGGTTTGTATGTTAACACCCTGTCATATGTACACCCATCGAGTCCAAGTGGTTTGGTTGGTAAATTAAGCGTTAGAGAGATTAAGGAGATGATAGGAAAAGTATTTAAGCTTGAGTTGACGAAAGGGTTTCCGTGGAAGAGGCGGGCAAAGATTCGGATGGTATAAGGGTCGTAGTGCTAGTTGTTAGGATTTCGTTTGTTGCATCCGTTTGGCTGGTCGGAAGTGTGGCATTGCCAGATTTCCCGTTCGGGTTTTTGCCCTTGCTGTGGTGTCGTTTGTTTTGTCCGTTTTGGTTCGTCGTCTTGGAACTTTTGCCACTACATCCTGTTCCGTTTCTACCTGCTCTCGAGAGTCCCATTCCGGATAGGGTGGGTAGTCCAGCCATGGCGTTCATACTGCCACCCATGCCGGCCATGCCGAGAGGGCCCAATCCCATTCCGTGAAGTCCGCTCAGATGGTGACCCATCGCACCGCCCATCCCGTGATGGAGTCCCGGTGGAAGGTACGAAGGACCCCGACCGGATAAGGCCGAAACACTTCGCTGCGTTGGGCCGTCGATCAGCGATCTCGAACGAAGCAAATTCACTCCGCCGTTACCTGCTTTGTTCACCGAGTAACCAGAAACGTGCGAACGTGCGTCATCGGCGATAAACCCACCGTTAACCGAGCCCATCACTGATCCTAGAGTGAAATTAGCTAAGAGTTAGGTTATAAAGGGGGATGCTTAATGTTTGATGGAGGTCCATTACCGGGTCGGTCGCTGTGGTACATCCTGGCTCTAGGTATACTTCGTGAACTGTACATGGACAGTTGGTCCCAGTCTTTGCCATTTCCGCCCAATTGCCCCATGCCCATCGAGCCCATGCTGGCCAGGGGAGATTGAACTTGCGAGCCGGCCAGAGATGTAGCCGTGGTGCTGATTCCATTGTGATGCGCACCGTTGGCGCCGGCCGCCAAGACGTTGTTGAGTCTTAGTTTCTCACTTTTGAGCGATCGCTTGCGATTGCAACAGATGAAAATGACGACAGCCACGACGACTGTTCCGCAAATGGCAGCGCTGGCCGCGATGATGATTTTGTCCATGTGCGAAGCTGCTTGCGGTTCAGTCCGGATCTCGCGGCATTGAGGAAACGGTACAGTTTCCGGTGTTACGTTGCTTTCTTCCAGCGAAACGACGCAAACCACCAAACTCTCCTGCGTCATACATTTTTTTGTTTAAGTTTTTTGGAGTACAATTAAATATTTTTTTGTTAATAATACCTGGGCGGGAACGTTTTTGATTTTGAATTCGCGTTCGGATGGATCGAGAGGTGGTCCAGGCTGGAAGTTGGCGTCGCCAAAGAGACGGTAAACAACTCGGAAGCCGAGGATGTTTTGCGTTTCAGAATCCCATTGGATTACGACGGAAGTATCTTGACGATAAGCGTCTTTCACGATCACTTCGCGATCCGAAGAGACTGACGAAGCGATACCGTCCAGGTGATTGCCTGGAGCGTGCACGTCACCCGCGTAATTGTTGCTGTTTCCAGTGATCAAATTAGGCCTTCCGCCCGGACCGTACGGTCTGGTCCGCGATGCCCCGACTCCGCCTCGCACGAGTTTGTTTGGGTTCGTAGAAGAAGTCGCTGGCCTCGTGTGAGAATTCCTATACATCCCAATCAGAATGGTTTAGTTTTGGCTTCGTTTTCATTGGGCCCATATAATTGTATGGGGGTCTTACCTGTGAGACGGAGACGGTGAGGTGAGCCGTGCGGGGGGTCCACCTTCGGTAGTTGGGCGGGAGAGCGATGACTGCGGTTGCATCTGTTGCCGAAGACGAGGAGGCGCTTGCGTTGGCAGCGGGGGCGGCGATGCAAGAACTTTATCCTCGTCTTCTTGGCCTGCTTCATCGGCGACACGATTTGTGGTGGTTCGATCAGTGCTACTACTGCGAACACCGACAGTTGCGACAATGGTGGTCGATGGAGGTACCATCGGTGTGAAAATATCCTGTTTGGTCACATCCTCCGTACATGTCAGTTCTTTTAGAGACAACATATTTTTTCTTATTAACACAATGTTTTCATTGAATTATTCAAAAAAAGGTTTTGATTTTCTGCGTACCGTCGGGTCCGAGTTGATAGAAACTACGGGAGCGGAAATCGGGAGGACTTCCGCAAAATTGCGGACTGCGTTCACGGCTCGTAACTTGCAAATCAGTGTCGCGAATCCACTCGGCTACCCAGCGGAGTCGACAATCGCATTCGAGGAATCTTCCGCCAAGACTCAAACCGCGCAACGTCCCATTCAAATGAGCAAACGCTTGACGTGGTAGCGTAGCTAATGGGTTGCCGTCAAGTGCCAGTAGCGTGAGCAGCGAAGACGGAGAGAAAGCGTCGTCTGGTAGAACGTTCATCAAGTTAAATCCCACGTCAAGCACCTGTTAGCGATGCAAAAAAAAGCAGAACGCGAAAGAAAAAAAAAACAATAAATTCAATGACATAGCTGTTAATAAGATTTGGTGCTGTTGAAGAGATAACTCTGAACCTACAGCCATTTTTGTTTTGAATGCGCCAACCATCTTTCTTTCCATCTGTCGCGGGCTATTCTTTCGATTTTTTTTCTTCTATTTGCTTTTCCTGTTCACGCTTAGATACGCTCTTTGCTATGTTACGTTTCGAGTTTTTTAAAAAATATTTTTACGAACAATTTAGCCAAGATTCCAGCTCACGCGCTCATCGACCGTCGCGCATAACCATCCGTAACGATTCTTTTTCCTGCTGCCAGCAGCAGAAGCCAGAAACTACTATCATAAATCAAACATGAACCGATGCCTCTAGCCCTATCGTTTGCAATAGAACAATTACGGGATGTTATGGAGAAATCGGGGACAGAAAACGGAGGGAAAGAAATTGTCCTTTTGAATTTTGAAACGGTGACCTCAAATGTTGGATGGTCGAATTCGAAAAGAAAATTGGGAAAACCCTCCCGCTGTTTTTTTTTTTAACGTCGAGTCTGACTTTGGGGCATTATTGCCGTTGGTAAAATTGATACGCTTTTAATGTAATAAAGGATATTGTTTTTGTTTTCGCCAATGCGACGTTTAAAAAAAAGGAGGTCGTTCGCCAGCGGTGGCAGGAGCTTTTGATAAATCGCAACTTGAAATTAGTAGTTTTAGCTAACCCTTTATCTAATTCTGCTTTTATCCGGGCAAATTAAATTGCAGGCATGTTGTTTTGACTTAATTTTTGTTTGATTTCTTAAAGAAAACCTGATTTGTAGTCGTTTTGCTTACCCGGAGTTGCGTGAGAGGAGCCAGTCCTTGCGATGGGAACTCGGTGATGAGATTGTTCAATAGCTAAGAGAACTCAGGGTATCGTTGACGCCCAGGAAAGCATCAGCTTCGATGGTAGACAGAGAATTGCGTTCCATATTGAGGGCCGTTAACGAGTCCAGATGTCGAAAAAGACCGCCACTCAGACTGCGGATGCCGTTCTGAGCTAAATCAAGGAAAGCTAAAGCGCTCAGAGGACGAACGGCTTCAGCGGGCACTTCACGTTGTCGTGTCCCTTTCAGATTCAGATTTTTGAGTGTCCTCTCCAGTCCCCGGAACGAGTGCGCCGATAGAGTCATATTTCCGTTGTCGGCCAGTTTCAGCGTGTTCAATTTAAGCGAACCGAAGGCGTCATCGGGCAAATGGCTGATCCGGTTGCCGGACAGGTCGAGCAAAGCCAAAGCTTTGAGAGGTCGAAGGGCGTCGGTTGGCACGGCGGTGAGAAGGTTGTCTTGCAAATTGAGGTTTTTCAGCGTCGTTTCCTGGCCGATGAATGCGCGTGGCTGGATGTTGCGAATTTGGCAGCGGGACATTTGAACGTTGTGAACGGTTAGTAGGCTGAGGAAGTTGTCACGCAGCTCAGTCACGGTGCTGTTGTGCACGTAGAACAGGTCGATGATTTGACTTTGAGCGTGATCGTTTAACGCGTCCATTAGCAACGTGAAATTGACTTGGCCGCACTGCAGCGTGAGTTCTTGCGCCAAATTGTAGGAACAAGCGCACGAACCGTGGAGCCCTGGGACGTTGCGCGACCACGGGCATTGAGCCGTCACGCCGCCGGCCGCAATCCAGCATCCGATGGACAAGACGAGCAGCCACGATTCCATCCTTTTTTCCATTCCGACTTGCCTAAACTAAATAGAAGGGGACGTTTAATTTTTTTTTTTAGTATTTAGGATTTCGAAATATCTAAAACTCGTTTCGGGCCATTGAGTCTAATCTATTCCATTGCTAGGAGCTCTGGGAATGGTAGAGCGGTCAGTGACTTTGTGATCCCCTCCAGCCGATACATCGCCGTACGTCTTTTTAAGGGATTTTTTTTTTCCTCCTCTTTTCTTTCTTTGGGAAATGAAATAACTTTATACCAGATCAACCGACTCGAGGCGATCTGACGAATAGTAACTAGTGATTTCTATAGAGTTCCGCCCATCTCACGTTTCTTCTTGAAGGATTGATGAAGGTTTTTTTTTCCCTTATTTTTTTGTTGTTATGTTAGATGTACGTCGTTAGGTACATCCAAACATTTCAATGCGTCGCAAGAATTCGAGAATCACAACTGATCTATAGGCCGACATCGAGTGCTATCGACGGCTATTGAAATATCTATACAATTTCGGACAAGAAACAGGTTGCGCCAAAACGTTAAATCGTGAAGTCTTTGTTGAACAGCGTGACTCGTTCGTCCATAAATTCTCTGATGCAGAACTACAATCGTATACGTTTGGCCGAGAAAAAGAAATAAAAGAAACGCTTGGGATATAGTAGTAGGCACCATATGTCGTATTGAAAACCTTCTGTTGTTGTACTAGCGCACGAGTCATCGGAGACTAAAGGGTTAAAAGAGTAAAAAAAAAAACAAACATGACATCAATTTACAGAGAGGTAAATGAAGAAACAACCCCTTGAGAAGGTCGATGCACTGGCCAACTATTGCATCCATTTAGATTTCCTTTTGCGATTAAAAGGCAGTTATGAAACAACGCCGGAAGAGAAGCCAGCAATCTTGACAATTTCAGATCGTATCTTACACTATATGACGAGTGCACGCAGTATGTTTACTTAGTGTGCGCGTACGTTGAATCAATGGCAGACGGACTTTCACGGTACGTCCGCACGTCACGCAGAATATCGTCGCAACGGCTATAACGAAGCGAACGTGACCGCGCTTTCGATCAGCGATGCGTGCGACCCCGTTGGTCATCGCAGCGCATCTATCTTTTTTTCTTTTGCCAGCTCGCTTGTTATTTTATCATTAATTACTCGTAACCTTATTTTTTTTTGCTGCGCACTCGCGACGTCCTGACGATGTGTTTTTTTTCTTCTGTTTGGGAAAACCTTTTCCCATACAAATTAATCGCTTCATTTCATCCGGTGTGAAGGAATGCGGCCATCCATTGAAAAAAATCTCATGCGTGACTATTGTGGGTTTGATTTGAGTACAATAGAGTGAATGGATTCTTTATATCTAACGCGCGCTGCACTTTGAAATTAATGGCAAGGATCAGTGTGTAAGAAAATGAGAAAAAAGTAAAAATAATCAGCCGAAATCTTTTGCCTTTTAATGGTGTGAAAGTCATTTGGATACAATCCACCGAATTGCCGTGCGATCCGTATTGAAAAGAGGCGTCATGAGCCTTTTGAGAATTTACACAAAATTTAGAATGACCATATGGCGTGTGTTTTTATGCAATCTGTGTAGTCCGGGCATTTTTTTTTATCCGGTTGGACGCCGGAATTTGATAAAAATAAAGAAAGTGGGCTCGAGGGCGAAAGATGTTTGTCTTCCGTTCAATGCCCTTCTTTTCCTCCGCCTTCATAAAACGTATATATCCCACGGGAAGGATGAAGGGTGGTGAAACATCTCCGTTTGGTTGCACGCACGCTGCCCGAACGAAAATGAACTGTCGGTTTACGTCTCAAGAGCGAATGACCTCTACCCATTACTCAAACTATTATTTTTTTCTTCTCCGACAACCGGCTACTATTACGCTCTGATTTTTCAGTTATTCCGCCACGGATGCTTTAACCCCGGCGGAAGCTGTTTCAAGGGCCGTCGCCCAGCTTCCGCGTCTATTCTTTTCGTTTTTTTTCTTCGCTTACCATTTGTTAATGATTTTTTAAAAATACGAATAGAGATGAAAAATTGTTTCAATTTACGCTAGCAGAAGCCAAATTTTGAATTAGCATATCATTACGGCTAATGTTACGACGGAATAATTCAAACAAAAATAGGCAAATTTGTTTTTTTGAAAAATGGTTGTTCTACCTGTTCACGATGTGGTGCTCCGTTTGCCTCAAAGTATGCGACGTGAGGAGGGAGGGGGAGAAAAAAACAAAATCTCACTCAATAATGTGGTAGCACTGTGCCGTGTTTTCTTGTCTGGGACTTGCGGGAGAATTGAAAATGTGCATGCGCACTTGTCGAAAGTTGGCTAGCAACTGGTTGATGTTGTTGCTCTTCTTTGCTGCCGGTCGTACACCTTCTTTTTCTTTGATTCTCATTCCCGCCTCCTTGTGTCCTTGATAGTGACCAGCCGTCCGCATCCTCGTCCGGCTTGCCCGCTTCCAGCCGCTCGGAGGGAACCTACAGACCAACAACCCTCTTTTCTTCCTTTCCTACATTCACAGCCATTATGATGAACAACCATTATCTCGATTCTCACGCGCGTTTATACTACCCGTCAGCCGCACAGTCTCTTGTTGGGAAGGTGGAGAAACAAAAAGCGATCGCACTGCCCTGTATGGCTTTCTCGCTGCATCGAACTTGTTCATCTTTAAAAGAAAAAAGAAAAGCGAAAAGGATGTTTCTGAATCTCGATAGATTGATGTTCTTTTCGGGCTAAAAAGACAAGTCTCACGCTCTGTTTACTTACTTGTATAAATCGTCCATCTTTGTTTGGTGACACATGACTTGAATGCAGTTGCATCGTTTTGCTTGATATCATTTCGTTTATGGCGAGTGATGACAGTCCATGATAGATCCACAGATTTAGTATTTCAACTTTACCGGTCCGCGTTTTTTTTTTTTTTGCGCAGTAGCCGTGGGAGGTGAAATCTCCCACGTCCAATTTAAATTGTTCTTTTCTTTAATACTTGTCTTTTTTTGTTTCTCTCCTTTTTTTTATTGCCTGAATCGTATCGGGCAGGTTATTATGTCCCGGGCGTTAAAAAGAAAAAAATCGCGGACCCTTTTGCGCGTTCCACAGCCGCCAGCATCTTCCATCTTCCTCATGTTGACAAAGTGAGCATGTCTCGTATAAAGTGCCCACCAGGAATTGAACAGTTTCCGTTCTTTCGGCCTAGAAAAGCGCACCAGTTAACTCGATGAGGAGTTAGCGCTTTAGGCTCTTCATTATTTTTTTTTCGTCCTTTTGAGAAGCGTATAGTGCGTACTTTATAGTCCACCGAGGGATTCGGTGTTGCGTCTGAATGTCAGATCATCGCTACCCTTAGGTTCTTTTAAGCTACCTCTTTCTGTCGAAGCCACCATCCATCAGCACGAAAGCCAAGCAAAGCTATTTGGAATGGGATGTTTCGTTTTTTTTTTCTTTCGTTTGACCTGCTTCAAAGCGTTTGACGTGACTAGCGAAGCCCACCTCAATCGAGTTTAAAAAGCTCTGAACGGGCCGTTGGCGATGCGATGTGATCCTTTTTTTTCTCATCCACTGACCTATACCCTAGATCCTGGTATCACATAAACTACTTATACCGGCAACTGAGTAATGATGAAGAGCTTTCTAAATGCCTAAACAGGTCTTGTAGGTGTTACCGTAGGCCGAAAGATGTAAATTTCCGTCGATAAAGCACTTCAATTTTTTTACAGCTTATCCAAGGGGGAAAAAATGGGTTAATTTGGCGATGTTGGATTCTTCATAAGGAGTTGGCAATTCTCTTTTGGAATTCAATTGTAATAAAAAGTAAAAAGTCAATCGGCAGCGACGGAGCGAGAGAAAAGATGTCAGTAGTCGGACGAAACGAGTAAATTATACGTGAAAATTGGAGTGTTGGACAAACTTTTTCCGACGAATCTCCCACGGTGAAAACCCCGAAAAAAGAAAAAAGAAGAAATGACCGCAAAAACTATTAAAAGATGCGTAGAAAACATTTCCGTTTTCATACGAATTTGATTCCCAAAGGCTTGCATATATAATTAACAGAGACGATACAACAAATGGCCCTCCTTTTGCGAAGGAGTGAAAGCACCATCTGGACGTTGGGATGCTATTCGAAATGTAAATTGAAATTGCCCGGCCCTTAATTTCATTTTTAGGCATATCTGCTGGATAGCCCGTAGAAAAATCCATCCTCCAATATTTAGCGTCAAGTCTTTTGTTCCTCGTGAGGTAATAAAAATGAGATCCGTAACTGTCAGATTGGGTGATGCTTCAATAATGGTGAAACGAGAACGCCAATTTGGATGCCAGATGCTTTAAGCTACCGGAGAAGATCAAAAGGACGTTCGCCCCTTTACGTGTGTGTGGTGGAAGACCTGTGGACGCACCACACACAGGTGCGTTCACCCACACAGTCGACTAAGCCCCAACGATCCGCCTCAGGTCTAAGAAGTCAGTGCCAGCAAAAATCCAATGCTTTTTTTTTTTGGTTGTTGTTGTTTTGCCTTTTGCCAAGTTGAATTGGTTTTTTTTTCCTCCTCGTGTACGATGCTCATGATAAGGAAACCAACCACCTGTGCCATCAAGTTCGAACGTCCTGTAAATGGCCACCGTGTGAGGAAATAAAAAACAGGGGGGCTTTAAACATCGCGACGAACCTGCTGCAGAACATGATCGTTAGACCAGACATGCTGGGCTCTTTTTTTTTTAACAATCGGCTGTTAATTGAGTCTAATTTGGCCGTCAGATTTTTTTTTTTGGGAGGGAGCCGTTTCCTTTTTTTGAACCGCTTGTTTATTCCGATGATGGAAATTGCTTTTTTTTACTCTTCGCTAAGATGACGTTTACGTGCGGTACCATTTGTTTTTTTTTTCCCTTATTTTCGGTCAAAAGATAATCGTCCTATTGTTTTTGTTTGGCTTGAAATAGACACGAAAATAAGACGTTCCATCCCTTTATACTTAAAGGCAATCAAACGAATGATTGTCGAAACATATGGACTAACGTGGTTATCCTATGGTATTTATCTCAAGAGAGCAAAACCTCTAATGTATTTGAGTTGCTCTAGACTCAAAAAGTCTGTTGCACAAATTATTTTGAAAAATTCAATGGTCCATATAGAGAAAACAGGAGGGGGGGGGAGAAAACAAAAAAGAAAGTACCACATGGGTTGGAAAAAATAGAGTCAAATGACGGGAGCGAGAATGCATATCGACACGCTTATCACAACATGTCATCAGTTTCTTTTGAAAGTTTTTTTCGAAAACATCTCTCGTGAAAGTGTGAGAAAAATGTAGACAAGTAACAAGGTCCAATAAGTCTACATCGTATATTATTTTTTTTATTGCTGTTATGACTTGTTACCCGATAGTCGTCAAATTGCCCGTTAGAAAACTGGACGAACGATGATGATGGTGATCACGTACTACGTCACTCAAAATTGCATTTCCACCGTGTGTATGGGAGCCGGGGCAGCGGACCAGTAAAAACGTTCGCGATTGCGTCGGGCGCGACACGATGTGGTCATCGAGAAGACTGGAACGCTGACAGTCGGTTGGGATGGTGATAGCGGATGCTGGAACGATCCGCTATTGGCAAGGAAATCCGGATAGCTGGTCCAGTTGCTCAGTAGGGGCCGATGTCGAAGCTTTTTGGACGGCCTCCAAGTGCAGTATTTGTATTGATCGCCCAGCGGGCCGGGATGGGACTGGCCAGGATGGAACTCGGTCAGTCCGTAACTAGAATTAAAATAATGCACGCTGTTGCCGTTGGGAAACCTCCTCTGTTCAGCCAAAGGATTCAGTTGACCGTCTGCTATCGGTGTGAGGTAGATGGGCAGCTGGGCCGTCATGGAATGCCGACGGGGCTGGACAATCTCTAAGAGCTGGCCGTCGTTTTTTCGATTACCTAAGCCTCTTAATGGATCGAGTGCTCTCTCTCGTAAATAGTTGCACGTCGCCTGGAACACTTGGTGACTCTGATCGTCGATAGAGGGCCGATGTTGCGGCCGTCCAGGTCCGCGGAAAGTGGAGAATTGGCCCTGCTGGACCGGTTCTCCGTTGGTCCAAATGGCCGTCGGTTCCGAATCGGTGCCCGCCGATGGCGCGAATGTTATGACTTTGTTTTTTTGGTCAATTTCATCCTTACTGCTGCCATCTAGCGTGCTGTTTTTATCCTTCTTGTTCTTTTTACCGCATTTGATACTCGGACAGCAGCAGCAAACCAGAATGACGATGACCAACGTGGTAGATGTTGAAACGGATGCGGCAACTGCCATTTCAGTCACCGGATACGATGTCATCTTTTCGGCCAGCGTAATGACTTCTAAGCATCGTTGCTGATGTTTGGGACGTCCGTCCAAGTGGACGCATACTTGGTAGCCAGTAGAAGACGCCAGGTTGACTAGAGTCTGTGTTTTATTTCTTGAAAACATCCCTCCAACGGGTAGCTCTTCCGTTTTTCCACTTCCGAATTGCCTGTAAGTGATGGTCCAATTCAAAGCTGTCGAAGTGTTGGCTGTTATTCGTATCGTCACGTTGATTTGGTCCGAGTACGGGACGGCGCTGATTGAGACGGTCCGCATGATGTTTTCTGTGTCGTCCTCTTTGCTTGTTGAGTTAGATGTTTCGTTGCCCTTGCAAAAGTCACGTGGCAGCTCTGCTAAGTGACGACCTTTCCAGCGTTCAGGATGGACGCAGTGATCCATTTCGAGTTCGCCTCCGTCCGTCAAATTCTTGCGCGTTTCACTCCACTGCCAGAGCCACACAGCCCCACAATCGCATCGCACTGGGTTTCCTGTAAAAATTAAAATAGGTTTTGGTTGTAACAGATTGCCTAACCGTTTCATCTAACGGTTTTAATCATACCCCTGATCGAGATGGTCTTCAATGACAAAGGCAATTGAAGCACGGGCACTTGGTCAAGCTTATTGTTGTCCAATTTTAGCCAGCCGAGTTGCGGCATTTTTGAAAAGGATTCGAGCGGGATACCTTTATAAAAAATGAAAAAAAAAAAAATGTAATCGTCTTACTTTTTGTGTGTGTTCTTATTATATAAAAAGAAACGGGGCGTAGATAATTTATACTCTGAAAGTTATTGTGTGACAGGTCGAGTTGACGTAAGCGTCCGAAAGGCCGTGAAAATTGGTCTGGAAATGCCGTCAGATTGTTGGAACGTAACTGGATGGTTTCGATGTGGTCCCTGAGCGGTTCTAAATTGAAAATAGCCAGTGGCAATGTTTGGCCGATGGCCACTCCCGATGGATAGCGAACATTGTCCAAGTATCCCAGTCGGTTGTAGTTCAAATTGAGATGCCGCAGCTTGAGCAAGTGGAAGAAGACAGCGCCCTGCGGCAGCGAGCGGATGCGATTCCTGCTGAGATCCATCCGAACCAGGGCCGTTAAATTTCGGATGGCTGCCGGGATTTCCTCTAGAACATTTCCGCTCAGATCGAGCTCCTCCAGAACGTTTTCTTGGCCGGCCAAACTGTCGATGGTTAAACTTTTGAGGCCACTCTGCTGGATGCTCAAGCGTCGCAAACGGATGCGGGCCAGCGAATCTGGCCCGGATAGCGACGGGAGCGCACAGTCGCTGATTTCGAGTTCTAATAAAGCGTCACCCGCCACCTGGGGCTTGATCTGTTCGAGAAAACTTTTGATGAAAGCCGTGTCGGCATTTTGGCATCGAACGGCATCCAACACTTTTTCTAAAGATCCTCCGGTCGCGTTCATCCGTATGCCGTATACGGACTGGCATAACGGTGGCTTCGTGGGCTGCGTATCGATAGACCGGAGAACCAGTAGCATCACCGCAAAACACGGCCAAGGCGACATGGTTTGTCATAAGTGTCCGTTTTTTGTGTGTCAGCCTAGTTCGGTCAGCCCCATACTGTTAAACAAAGAAAACATAACTGGATTAACTTCAGTTGATGAATATTTTTTTTTTTTTGAAATTGCCATGGGCGATGTAGTGAATTAGAATGTAAATTTTGATGCCACACTTGACGGACGCTAACACGATTGCATGATGACGCTCGAAAATTGCGTTTTTGATCGAATTTAAAATTTAAACAATTATGTCTAGATGAAAACATCTAGAGAAAATTGCGCAGTTGCCATTAATAAGTTACCGCTTCCATCATGTGAGAATGTAACACAAAATTCCTTGATAAAAAAAAGTACATCCGCAGGGCAGCCTCTCATTGAAAATGCTCTTTTTTAAAATGTTTTTATAATCAAGGTTAATCCCGCTGGCTTTGGCAAAGTCTTAAAAGAAAAATTATGTCGATTGAATAGCTGAATACTCAAAAGAAAAAAACGAAAGATCCTTTTTCTTTTCCAGCAATTAAAAACTCGTGTTTATGATTCTCATTCGAATCCTTCGCATTCATTCGCTCGGAGCAAACGATTAAACGTCAGACTGTTTCTTTGTATGCCTTTTGGGCATCCGCATGGCACGTGATAATGTTTGAAATAGATGTCCAGCTGGAAGCGATACTGCACGGGAAAAAAAAAATTAAATTCCAGCCATTCGCACTTGAAATGGTAACACGAAACCATAACGAAAAGTCACGATCTTGTTTGGTATGTGTTTTTTTAAAAGAAACTTAGCGCTGGACGTGTTTTTATCGATTTTTATCCCATTTTTGGAGTGGGTATAAGACATCCGTATCACTTTGATGGCTGCTACCACTAGATGGTTTGGGCAAAAAGAGTACCCATATAGGGCCGTCGCCCTTGACGGAGAATTGATCCTAAGGCCGTCATGGCCGCGCCGTACTTCTATCCAAGTGACAATTTTTATTGAGAAAAAAGGAAGAGCCAGAAAGGCGACGTGACGTGGCTGACAGGTGTCTTACAATCAGCCGATTGTCGTCTCACCTGAAAAAAGAAGCCGTGCTGTTTAGTCAAGCAAACTGCATATTTGTATAATGCATCCATGTGTGTATGCCCTTGAACTCTCTCTTTCTCCCTTCGCCCTTTTTTAATTCTGTCGGCCAATTTGGAGATGACTTTGTCTAGCATTCTATCGCCGGTTTATTCTTTCACACGTATACGCACTGCTGTGCTTCGTTCCTTTCCTTTTTCCCTGACTTGCCCGTCAAACAATATCGAAAACAACGCATGCAGTCGAGCGCTAAAATCGTATAAATTTAATTTAAAAATGCTAAAGAGATGGCTAAAGATAGTCGCTATACGTCACCGGGTATCTGCACAGTTGATAGCGATCAAATTATGCAAAATGACCCGTTGCGTTCTCGACCAGGAGTTGTCGCTGTAACACAACATTTCTTTTTTTTTTTCTTTTGCCGCTGCTGCTGGCGACGACCTCTTCGACACTGATTTCACTTTCAAATGAAGCGCACTATCGCAACCCAAACTGAAAACAGCCGCACATTGGTCGACACACGCACACACACGCGTACACAATGCCGCGTCTCGCAGCACGGAGGTTTTTTTTTTTTAATTCTGTTTGTTAAAGATGAGATCTCGTCATCATCATTCACGCCGGTTTAAAACGCACAGGTGTTCAGCGCTTCATATTTCTCGCTGCGTGTATGTATATTTTTTTTACCTCCGTCGTTTCACACGTCCCAGACCTACTGTAAAAACATACAAGAAGCGCTTAGTAGATGGAGAAAACATACCTGCATTAAATTCCAGACTGGATTATATGGCTCGCGTTGTTCGGAAAAGGTTCGGCTTGCGATCACGACGATAGGGCAGACAGCGACTGGAATAATGTCGGTATCCCACCAAGCGGTTTCACGTTAGATCGCGAGCGGTTTTATGTGTCTGACTGGAGAGAGAAGGAGAGACGGTACCGATGCGCGTTGACTCAAGCCACCGACTCGTCTCTCGGATGGTCTGTACCGTGTTATTTTAGGACGAAAAAAATATAAAAGGGAAGGAGGAGGAGGCTAAAAAAAGAGGAGGTAACTGCAGGCTACGTATCGTTGGCATCTTCAGCCTGAAAGATGAGATGAATCTGAAGAAGAAAAGAGTAAGAAAAAACATGTGGATTCGTGACGGTGATCTCATGCTTCTATGCTCCATCCCATCATAGCTGCAAGGCTTTTTTTTGTTTAATACCTATCTTTTAGTTGTATTATGCATTTTGTCTCCTATTTAATTTTTTTTTCTTCCCTCTTTCCGTTATTGAGTGGCTAGGAAATGTATTCCTAATTAGGTGAACTGTTTATACGACGCCGTGGCATAGAACAGACAAACAAAACAAAAGGTATATAGTCGTAATTCTTAAAATTATGAGCTCGAGTCCGTCAATGCAGATGCTTATACCTGCGCTACGCCTCGTAACGGATCTTTTCGTTTGACTAATGCATTCGATAGAAGAAGAGTCTCGAGTTCATGATCTCTCATTTAAAAGTCATTCCATTTTTGGAGGGGAGGATGGTGAATTGCTCTGCGGAGTTGGTTTGTCTGTAGCGCCGATCAAGACGTCGTGGCGGACATTTAGGAAGCGGATGCCGACAGTCCCAAACTAATAAACCATTGACTGGAGAGATATATTGCGGTTGAAGGAGGATGATGTTGATGGCTCGCTTTTTCTTGACGTTGTGTGGAATCTAGCTCACTGCGCACAAGGAGTGGCCTCCAATCGTCATCTGGATCTTACGCGAATGACGCTGGAACTCGTTAGTCGGTACCCGACAGACATCGTCACAGTCCAGCGACAAAGTCGACCAAACGGGAAACCTCAAAATGAGCATCGTAAGAGAAAGAAGAAAATAGGGAGACAAGTCCGCTTGTACATCTTGAAACGGAATGTTAGATGGTTATTACACCGCAAGCGTCTTTGATGAATCCATAAGGAAAAATGCCGATCGAATTATCTTTGAAATTACAAAAACAGTTCCTTAACGGTCATTCAAAAAATAAGAATTTTTCCAACATTTGGTTAATCGAGAACAGCTCAACTTTTGAAATTGTTTGGGTTTTGCCTCGTGAAAAGGCGGGTCTGCCACTATCAAACGGAGGTCTCGCGTCTTATTGACTCTCTCCGCTTCTGCCTAGATGATACCAGCAACCCTCTTACGTACACGAAACAATAAAATGACGGTCAAGTCAAACCTTTTAGGGTTTTTTTTTCTTTCTTTTCGCCTTTTATCTTTACGCTAACATAGCCGGAGGGTTTTTTTTCGGCCGTCTCTCCGTGTTCGTATACCCATGTGCCCTATTCCGTCGTCTTCGCAAAGTCTACCATGTTTTTCTTTCGTTTTTTTTCTTTTTTTTATTACGTTGCATCATGCTAACATGGTCGTTTATTTCCCTCTTGGTCCAAGGTTGGAGACTGGTGGTGTGCCCGACTTGAACTACTGCCGCCTCTATCAGAAATTACAGGTGAGTCACACACACGGTGATTCAATTTGTTTTTTGTTTTTCTTTTTTGGGTGGGATTAGTGCATTGTGCTTTGGTTCTTCTCTTAGATGTTGAACTGCTGCATAAATCACAAAAAAGCGGGAAATTCAGCGCCTCCTGTTGAAGCGACGGATGAAGACGAGTTCTACGACGCCGAGGAGACGTTGGAATCGATGGAAGCGACTCCGCAAAAAGAGCGCCATTCCGTCTGGAACCAGCCGCAGGGCCGCAAAGAGCGGACCAAAATGAAGTTACTTCGTTCGGGCGAGACCCTTTATGAACCTGTGACTCAAGCCCTCCTACCCATGACGGAAGACATGGTGGAAGAACAGTCTGAAATGATGGAACAACTCGGTGATAACGCGGAAGGCTCAGAACTGCGGGCGAGGATCCTCTCAGCTTCTCTGCTCTCCGATATGGAAGCTTTCAAAGTACAGTTGTTTTTAATTGATCTAAATCGATTTGAAATATTTATCTAGTTTTGAAAATCGTGTTTGCCGTTTAACACTGCGCAGGGCGTTTGGATTGTACACTAAATGGATTTGTTTAGTTTCAACTAAGTTTTTCGCGAACGGTGATTGAAACATTTCAATTGCCATTTTTGGCATGGCCCGTCTCTTTTTTAGTTTGGTGGGAAGACACTTTATCTTCATTAGCGAATTTCTCCAGACAAATTGAAAGAAAGAAAGAAAATGACTCAATCTCCGCAACACACCAAAATGAACGTGGCGTCATCCAACCGTTTTTTATATATATTTTTTGTTTTTCCTTGTTTGGTTTGGTTTTCTTTATTTTGCTTCTTTATTATTGTTTATTTATTTAGTTTTTGCACTGATCAGAATTTTTCAAGCGTAGTTTCCTTCTTTTTTTTGTTTCCTTATCACGGAGTAGATTGAGTTGTTTCTAATTTTATCTTGCTCTCTGACTTAAAGAGGCATCAATCGCAACCGGATCTATAATAGGAGTTGATTTTCTTTTATTTACACAAATGATTTGGCATCTTACTTCTTTAATTGCTTGAATTCCTTCTAGGCGGCCAATCCTGGAGCCGAGATGGAGGACTTTGTGCGCTGGCATTCGCCACGGGACTGGATCGAGGAGGAAGTGATGACATCCGATGGCTGCAAAATGGAAGGTTAGTCAGTATTGATTTCACCCAAACCGAAAAATTATACGGTGAAGCAATTAATCTAAACGCAATTCTGAAAGCGAGAGAAAGGTCGTTCATTTTTTTCTTTCATCGCTGCTCTTGGTGGTCTTTTATGATAGAAGATTAGGTTTCTTGTTCCTCTTGGCTTGTTACAAGAGTAACGATTCCCTCCTCCCAACGATGCATAATCGCCTACGGTATCACTCGTATTTTTCCCTTTCCTTTTTCTGTGGGAAATAGCCCTCTCATGTTTAAACGGAACGTTCGGTCAGTTTTTTGTTCCCCGCTATCAGGTATCAATTCACCAAAAACGAAATGCCAGGTGAAATCGAGCTATTTGTATGACTAGGATGGCTTCACCATTCGTCGGATGCCGTAAGCTACCTGTAAACTAGCTGGACAGTTGCAACTCGCTTTCAGATCAAACTCTGTGGCCCAAGGAAATGTTATTTAAATGTAAATGCGCTTGGGCGTATAGGGTTACAGGCTCTTGCTACTAGTACGATAGCCACGTTGCAGTTGAATGAAGAAGATCGTTTTCTTGCTCACGCTCATTTTTCCCTTTAGGTCGTTTGAGCGGGAGAATGCAAGCGCCGGGCAATCTTTGGCAAGAAATGTGGCGGGCCGCTAAACCGATCGTCGCTTGGAGGCAAAAGCGTCTCTTCGACGATACTAAAGAAGCCGAAAAAATTCTTCATACCTTCTCAGCCCTGAGACCCGCTCAAATTGCGACGCTGCTTCTACCGACCGTTATGCACGCATCCATTCATCGGTTGCTGGAAGAATTGCGTCCCAACATCCAACTGCCCGATGCTGTTTCCAATTGCCGGGCTGCTATAGCTAAGATCGTTCAAATCGCGCGCCACTCACCTCTTGATTTACAGCAATATGAGGTAAAGTAACGACACTGTGTCTCGTTTTTGTTATTGTTTATTTAATAGATTATTCTATCGTGATAGGATTTGCTTCCAGTGCTTCAGAAGATTGAAGTTCGTTTATCACAATTCAATTCTTTACGACGCAGAATAATCGACTACGGGGACTGGGAAGGCATTGATGAGTTTGTTACTCGTCTCTTGATTGATGGAAATGTCTCCCTAACAGGCGGATCACATTCTCCGGCCGGAAAGGCCTTACTCAAAGCCATGGGAAGCCTGAATGTAACACATCGTTTTCTCTTTTATATAGCTATTTATTCATATTTATTTTTAAATTCTAAAATTACGTAACTATCTTATCGAATAGAAGAAGGATACATCGTCTGGACTACCTTCTCCGGTGAAAAAAGAATTCGTTCTCAGGGCAATGGCACATCGTCCAGGCAACGGTTCGACTTGCAGCTGTCAGAAATTGTTCTGTAGCGTCGACGAGGACTCTGTTCGCTTAGCGGGAGCTTGGACACAAGACACTCTGTTTTATTGAAACACGTTGGTAAGAATAACCGAACGAAATAAGCGGCTCGTTCTTTTCTTTTTTTAAACGGTTTATTTGCCTTGCATTGTTAGCGGTCGTGTAAAAACGTACGCGCCTCAAATGTTTTCTAAATTTCAAAATTCACTAGAAAAATATAAACGTTCTTGGTGGAAACAGGCCTGAAATGCCTCCCGTTGTTTTGGAGACGACACGTTTTTCAAATGTTTCGCGAACTAGTGCCAGCTGGTTCAAGCCATGCTTGTAGCGCGACGGAGTTCTGCAAAGCTCGAATGTCAGACAGAAGAGCGATCAGTTTCGCGATTAGAAAGGGCCGTGTTGACCAGCGTTGTTGGACAAAGCAGTGAAACGCCAGCAAAACCTTATCGACGATATCGCGTAGCATGTTTACGTGACTGGGAAGAAACCCACTGCCGAGTGTATCTGGCGAGAGCAGAGCTAACGTTGACAGAAAAGCCAATTCATCAGTACCGATGCCCAAGCGGAGTATCAGACGACCTGTTGATGAAAATAACCGAAGATGAGGACGTTGAAAATGACGGGAAAAAAAGAAATGATTGATTACCTAAATTGGCAAGACGACTGGTTGTTACGCTGCCCAGGAGAGTAGAAGACAGGCAAGACAGTGTTACTTCAGCGCCAGGTGGGAACAGAAAAGACTCACGTTCGGGACAAAAGCGGAAAGTGACCCGCAAAATCTACGGGAATGAAGGGTAACGTGAGATTATTTATGCGCAATCCTGTTTAACTTAACGTTCTTACCATCGCGTCCAAGGCGTTTGTTTCTAACAAATGCGTACGTAATTCAGGGGGTAAGATAGCGACGAAAGGTAGAGAATGAGCAAAATGTTGGATTGCCTGAAATCCACGCTTGCTGAGATCCCCACCTGGTGGCCACAGTTGGTCTGGGCCTAACGACAAAACGGCAGCGTACTTTAAGAAAATTCCATGTTATTACAGGTACAATTTGACTTTACAATCAGTTCTTTACCCTGGAAGTGAAAATTTCCGAAACGGTGGTAAAGGTAGCTGATTGAGCTGCTGCAATAAACCCCATCCATTCCAATACGTCTGTCGGTGGAATTGACGGCGGGCGATGCATTGACGTCGAAGGCGTTTGCAGCAGTTGGCGGTTTCGGCGACGCTTTTTGTAAGACTCGTAGGCTAAATTTTAAAAAGAAATATTTATCTATTACACCCGTAAAAGTGTAAGGAATAAGTTTGTTTTACCATCACCGTACACCATCCCAACTTCATAGCATCGACGTAGGCGACAAGCTCGGCATTTGTTTCGAGTCAAGCGGTTAACGACACAGTTCGAATTGTTAAAGCATGTGAACACAGCATCCTCTGGATTCCGCAAATTAGCTCGCCGGAAGAAGCCCTACCCAAATGAAGTGTCATGTATCCATATTTGTTTGTCAATTTTGGTCTAATGTTATTACCTTGCAACCTTCGCAAGCGACGACTCCGTAATGGATACCGCAGCTAACGTCCCCACAAACACTACATGGTGGCATTTCTAAAGTGTTGTAAGTGTCTTCATCTGTACTTGCATCGCCTTCATCAGAATTTTTCCTGTAAGGGAATGTTAAATTCAGATTCTAAAACATTAAGAAGCGATTTTTACGTTGCGTACCTTTTAACGGCTTTCGATTCGTCTGATTGCTGTGATTGACATAGCTGCGTTTGGTACGAAAGCGATTGATGCAGCTGTGATTGGTATGGCTGGAATCCGACGGAACTGGTGGAGCAATTATTGCTGTTGCTGTTATTGTAGTAGGCTGGTTGAGGCACAGTTGCACAGGGCGTAAACGACGAAGAAGTAGAAGAGACGCCCATCGCTGGACAAGGTTCCGATGTTGTTACACCCACTGCTTGATGGTAACCGGTAGGGTATGCCACTGAACCCTCAGTTAGCTGGACATTAGGACATTGCTGCTGCTGAAAAGCGTTACAAGGATGATGATCTATAAAATGCATGACACGCATTCCGTTTGTAATCAAATTGTCGTAATGATTCTCCACGCCAGCACCGCTGGTCGGCTGTGAAAACGGGCGCTCCTGTAGCAGACAACAAATTGTTCTAGTCAGATCAAGTAACTTCATTAATGTATAACGTAATGGTGTTACCAGAGAGGGCAGAGAATAATGAGGCTTGAAAACCGCTGATTGATGTTCGGCGGAAGGTCGATAAAATGCAGTATGATTTGCATCGAGTCTAGGATGAAGTTGATAACTTGCCGCTAGAGTTGACGATGCAGACGACAAAGACGAAGACGGTCGGGGAGAAGAAGTGTTCACGTTGTCTTGTGAAGTTGTCTGAGTGAGGTCAATGGAAGCATGCATTGCTTCTGCAATGAATTCCATAGTGTTTTATTTTTCAATGTGTTTCCTATTGCGTTGTGTCCTGCTGTTGTTAAAAATCGATTAACAGTGTACGACGGCACGCTATTCTTTGATGGTGGACGTTTGCTTGGTCATGGTCGCATGCCAAATGACCTGCCCGCTCTCAGGTCGGTTGCCACAATGCGCTAAAGAATGGGAGGTGAGTTCTGTGAAAACAAAGAAAAACAAAAAGAAAGAAAAAGAAATGGGATGGGGCAGAATTGAGTGGCTTTGACAAAAAGCAAAACAAAAAATATGCTAATTTTACGCTCCCACCCCCTCTCAACCTACGAAAGCAAAACCCCGGAAAAATTTGTTTTTCTTCTTTTTAGTTTTTTTTTTTCGTAAATCGGACACCAAAGTACCAAACCAGAGCCTACGTTCAAAACGTGAAAGAGTGTGCATTCTTATCAGTGTACAATTGTTGTACGCTTGAGCAGAGCAAAACAAAATCGAAGTGCTTTCGAACTCGACGTGCCTAGGAACACACACCACCTCTGGCGTAAGAGTTTTGTTAACCATTTTGTCTCCCTTCCTTTTGAAATGGCTCGACGTTGGCCATTTCCTAGAGGGCTAACAACATACCGACATCGCTTATGGATTTATCTTATTTAATCAACGGTAAAAGGCTCCTAGATAAACCTGCCATGTTGATAGAGACATATGAAATTCTTTATGTTTTTATAGCTAGAGGAATAAAGAAAACAAGTGACGGGAGATTCTCTGAAAATATTATGGCAAGAAGGGCAGTACAATCACAAGGCTGGACCAAAGCGTGTGCCAACAAAACACGACCAAGGCTACGATGACGTCCTCGACTGGACCAACGATATACGAAAGGTGACTATTTTTTCAAGAGATTCAGTTTTCTTGCTGGAATAAGCGTCATTTTTATTACGTTTGGTTAAATGCTAGAAAAAAGGTGGCAGAAGGCGAATCCATACTATGTATTTTACTATCAGTTACAAACAAGAAGAATTTTAATTTATCATGCTGGAACCATGGGACATTATACTTGGTGAATGATGGTTGGACAGCCTGCAAAACACGTAAAATGAAGTAATAATTGTTTGTCTTTCCTAAAATTTCTAATTTGCTGTGTAGATTAGAACTTACGACAGATTTCACATTGCTTTTCGTCTGTATTATCACCACATCCGTCCTGGCCTGTGCATAAGACCTGTATGTAGGAAAATTGTATTACGTTAACATTCAAAACATGCTTTATAGTTTTCTTTTTTTTTAGTTACAGCTGCACTTCTGCATCTTCCATTGCCGCATTTGACGGGGCAATACTCGCCGGACTTCTTCTTCCGATATTCCCGTTTGCATGCTTGTTCTGGCTCATCGCTACCATCACTACAGTCAACAATCGAATTGCAAAAAGCGTGTTCCGGTACGCACGTTCCATCGTTACATTTGAAACTGTTTCCTGGGCATTCTGGAGTTTGTAAAACGGTAAGTAACACGTATCAGTTTTACCGGTTTCGAGAGATACTATCTAATTCCTCTTTACCTTCGCCATCTTCCACCTGACATCGATCTTCGTCTGATCCGTCGGCACAATGTTGGATTCCATCGCAAATAAACATTCCCGATATGCAATGAGCTCCACAGGGAAAAGAGCCGGTTGGACAGGGACGTCGACGACAATCGATTTCATCAGAGGCATCCTCGCAATCGGCATGCCCGTTACAAGTTAGTGAACGGCTGATGCAACGTCCAGAAGACCTACACTGTTTAATTAAAGCGGCCAACGTTAATTATCTTTTTATTCTCGAACGAATCGGGATGGTGATATTCGTGGAACGAACCTGGAAGGTGAGGGGATGACAACCAGTATTGTTTCTACCGCATTGCATTTCACCGGCGATACATTGGCAATAGCCATCAATACAGCCGGAATGGAAATCAGCAGCTTGACATTGGGCCCATGATGTACACGGCTGGCCGATACTCGCTTTCTGATTGAAACTGAGTTGGTTCTCGTTCAAACCTATTGATTAACATGTGTGAAAACATCCAAAATCGTGGCAAAGCTTTTGAAAAAAACCTTTTAGAGTGGCAACGCATCGATTGTCGGTCCAACCGATAGTGAATCCGTAGTCGCAAACACAGGTAGAGTCGTGGCACAATGAATTTTTTATGTGAGCTTTACATTCGGCAGAAGAGGAACACCGTGAACCGATAACTAGGAGAAAAACAACGTGTTAATGTTTGAATACTATCGTGTACGATAAACCAACAGTACCCAGTCGGGGCTTGATGCAACTTTGGCCAAAGTGCTCAGCTGATTCGTCACAATAACAACGACCATACACGTTTGGAATGATGAACTTGCAATAGGAATGTTTGTCAGACAAACGACATTGATCGTCACCGAAGCATTTGTGTCCCAAACGTGCCGCTGTATTCAGGTAAAAAAAAATTTCAATTGACTTCTAACCACGAATTAATTTTAATTTTTTTACGCACGTGGAAGGCAAAGATGACGACGATAAGGAGTATAGCCCCTGCTACATTGACATGTCCCATCTATGCACCCTGAATTGGGTACGCGTAAACTGCACTGAGAATGAGCAAAGCATTCAAATCCGAGTAAAGCAGCTACAACCAGAGCAAATCGGTTAACGGTGTGAGACAATTATGTTCTTTCACGATTTATTTTTTAATTTCAAAGCCTACTTGGAAGACAGGTTGTGGCATTTTGAGCCATGTGAAATGGGAGACATGTGCAGACGCCATGATGGCAAACGCTGTCACGATTTCCACGCCGGCAAGCGCCACTTGAAACACAAGCTTCTCCCAAGTAACGTGTACTGCTGATGTCGTTGTGTTCGAGTGTGTACCTTTCTGCTCTATTTGTTTGTCGTTCCATTAATTTCCCTTTGGACAGACCTACCTACAGGTAACGAATTTTTCTTACTTGTCCCATCATTTGAACCATGAACACGGAGTTTACATAGTGAAAAATTATTATTTTGAACTTGAATTTAAAAAAAAATTAATTAATCAATTTAGTGCTAATGAAGTTTAAGAATAGTTGAACATTTTTCATATCTTGAAGTGCTTAAATTTCATTGTGTTACTTGCGTTTAGTTCTATTGTTAACCACTAGAGGAAACTTGTAGTAAATAGTAAGCTTTTTTTCCCTCCCATTTCAAACGTCGTCTGCACATCCACAAACCACAATCCTTCTTTTGCAAAGCAACGGCTTTGAAGCGTGTAAAAACTAAAAACTACTTACATTTTCACAGTGTTCCCATTAAATTTTTAAAATCTAATTCTCCACAATCAGGTAAGCAATTACTTAATTCGACTTCTAACGAATGGGTAATTAGATATAACCAGAATGAGATTGTTTCCTTGTTCTCTCAAGGACGCATATTGGTACAGAGCAAGACATGAAATTTGTAAAAAAAAAAGACTGGAAGGTCATTTGCATGTTTCAAGAAGTTCATTAAACCTCAGAGAGCTTTTTGCTTGTTCGTGTGTAACCATGCTATTAAGGCTTAGATTTTTGAATTCCAACGAGCCGTGGCGAGCTAAGCTACAAAAGAACGCACTTCTGCAATGACTTGGAACTTTCTAGTGACAGCTCCCCTCGTTGCCTAGAGAGAAGAATAGCAAGGGCGTCGTTTTCTGTTTATCTAAGTCTCGTTTTTAACAAAAAAGACAAATCCATTGTCCTTGGATTATGCTAGAAATCTAATCGAATTTTAAATTTATTTTTCTTGTCAGGTGAAGCTACGAGGAAAAGATAGCCCTTTAGTTCAGCTTCAAAATTCACGTTGTGCTCGGTAAGTTTTCTTTCGATCACCTTCATAAGTAATGAAAATGGAGCAGATGAAGTCGGGTGCCTACAGAATGTCTGGTCTAGTTTCTAGTTTATGAAAAAATTAAGTTTAGTCTGTACCACTTAAAGAATTAATTTTCCATGTTATGGATTCTAATGAGAAACCAAGCTGGGAACATGTTATGCAAATCACCGCAGTTGTGTAACCCAGTTAATTACAGTAATTTTAAAAATTGGGGGGCATGTATTACTTCACTGTTGCGTATCCCAGATTTAAAAAATCAACGGTAACGCGCAACAGTGGTGAACGCGTTGTAGTGAAGTGCATCGCAACTGGTTAAATGCTTTTGGCAATGACTTGCAACTTTAAAATGTAATTTTTTAGCGTTATGTCTAATTTTTCGCTGTCTCGTTGTGATTCAAATCTGTAAAGAATCCTACCATTTAGCGCTAGGTGATCATTGACGTAAGGAAGGTATCTTTGTCTTGGAACCTCGAGTGGCATCATCAAATACCTTACAGATTAAAGTACATTAATCCGCATCTGTTCAGAATTGCTTAAAGGCTACCTAATCCCGAGCGTTAAGCATTTCCGAACATAAAGTAAAGAACGTACTACTGAATCCACACGTAGTCTTTTAATGTTACTTTTGAGGACCCATTTCTCTACCATTAAATCTTAAACGAAATTTTGGAAAAAGCGTAATTGATTTTAAAACTTACCGTCATCCATGTCAATAAGAAGAATATTTGTCCATTCATTTTCTGGAAATGTCCTGTAACATGAAAAATGAAATCTCGTTTAATTTTGAAGGTAGGCTGCTTTGCATTTGCTACATTGCAACATTATTTTCTCATTGAGCATCAAGTCATTTTGAATAAGTGGGTAAGGCAACGTCCCATAAGATTTGTCTTCGTCAAACAGCATAAGTTCCGTTAAATCTAAAGTTTCGAATAGCGTTTCGGCAATGAAAAACACTGCCTTATACGTCAAGATGTGCTTGAAAAGGTTCACGCGTTTTCAGTATGTTAGGGCGGAGGTAAATGTTAACGGGTTGACAAGTCTGTAAGCGCCCTTCAACAAAAACAAACGGGCAAACGGTTTACACAGATCAAAACGTTAAAAAAATCTTTCTTTGACAAAGCTCCCTTGTTTGCCAACAATTGTAAAATTCATGCCTGTAAACTAAAATAAAGAACAGCATAGTTCCCTCTTTGCGGCGGACATTTTACGTTAAAAAACAGTGCCTAGCGTAACGGTTAAACGATAAATTCACACAAATGTTTGACAGATTGGCACGACGTGATTAATTTATCGTGCAACGCCGTTACGAAGAAATCACGACACTTAAACAGCTGTTTAACAAGGGCTTGCTCAAAATTAGGGAAATTTTCTAGGCTTAAGAGTCTTAAGCCTAGAAAATTCTACCAGTTTTAAGTTAAGACGTTAGTTTACTGTTAGTTTTTTAATTTCAGAACCCCTCAAAGTTACTGGTCCCAAAGAAAAACAAAAAAACAAGATTAACTGCTGCTTCAATTACTGGTTATGCACCTGTATAGTAAACAATTAGGCTACCTTAAATGCTAGATGCACTTTAAAGTTCCCGGAATGCAAAACTCACAAGTTTAGATTGCTGATGAAAGAATCACATCTATATACTCACAATGTTTGTTAGAAGGAAACAATGCAGCAACCAAACGAAGTTCACTTGAAAATGTTTTGCTGAGCCGTTCCCTGCAATCCACTGGTTTGGTTGAATAGCAATATCTCAGTGAGGGCCCTAAGCTGCTCCGCGCTTTACCTTTATCTGAGAACTGACTGAACGATATTGAAGAATCGCGTACAGAAAAACCATTACAAGCATCCTGTTTTTCCAACCTTTGAGAATCACACTGCTTGTAGTTTGCTTCATTTGCCTTTCTGCCCTACCTTCACGCTCTGTTGTAGCGTTAAAAAAAGAGGAAAAGCACACAGAGTGGAAAACGTGACGGATCACGGCGCAATATCAACAAAGGCCATGCCACGCTACTTGACTAGAAACCGTTCCAGCAGCCACTTGAAAGCGCTTGATTCATGAGCAATCTTCAGCGACAAAGCAGAAATATTTTGTTGTGCGCAATAGGCTTATGCGTTCCTATAGATCATGGCGTTAAGTCGCATAAAAAAATCGCATTGAAATCGCTTTTAGATTATACCTGGAAGTAGGAAACGATGTCGCGTTAATTGGCAGTATTCAATCGAAAGAGTTTATTTTTAAAAATATGGATGTAATTCCCGTGACTGAATAAAAAAATTAAGGCATCAAGTACGTTTGCTGATGCATGCCGCTAAATACAAATGGCAAAACCGAAAAGAAAAGAAAAGAAAAAGAGTTTTTAAATATAGTAATCTTGATTCAGCAATTTACGTCATCGAACCAGTGTTTCGTCGAGAAGGTGTTGAACAGACTCAGTTGACGTAGAGGACGATATTATTCGTTTCCGTTTATGGTTAGTATTGTTGTAGTTCATCTAGTTGTTTGGCTTGCTGAAGTGGAATAGCACACGATTTTTTTTGTTGATTGTGGCACATTTAATACTTCGATTGTTTTAAATAATTATTTCAAATGATGTGTAAATAGTAGTGCCTATGTACTATTGACGAATTATGCACGGGGAATCAGATTCAGATTTTCTTAGTGATAAAACTATATAAGGAGCAATTGCAGCGGTGTAGTGTAGGGGGTGTAGGATTTTTTTTTCTCCTTTATCTTATCTGGCCCTCTATTTGGCAACGTATTTGGCCTTTGAAATACCTATTCTTCTGAACTGCTTCAGCCATTGTGGGTGTAGGATTTGTCAAGCAATACCCATACATTTTTTCCGATTTTTTTACCATTTGAGCGTGCCCGTTTGTGACTTCTTGGCACCATTCCAATTATTGCTTTAATTAAAACCACCTCCTTGCCATTGGCAATACTTTTGTCAGAGTGCTTTTAACGAGTTTTACTTTCTTGTACATTTCTTGCCTACAAAGCACGTTCCCCAATCTGCACAAATGGCTTAGTCTTCTTTGGTACTGATGTTGTGCATTACCCGATGTTGAGTGGCGTTCTTTTAATTTTTCAACCGTAATATCGATTTCACAAATCAGCAAGTACTTTTGTGTGAGTAAATATCTTCACTTGAAGTTTCAAATATTGCATTCAAACATTATGTTAGAACATTAATTAATTTTAACGCAAACAGCAATCTCATTGTTGATTGCAATGGCTTACTTTGAAATGTATTATCTGGTATCTCATAATTTTTTAAACAATAGGCTGTTTCAAAGTTGAATCGTATAGAGCAATTCTCATGTATTTGTTTCTATTTTTTAGGTGTTAACAAAAGTAATGGCCTGGAGATGAAACATCAAGTCCTACTTTATGATACCGGAGGAGATACATTTCAGAATAAAAATGTAAACAGTACTCGAAGAATGGCCTACAAGTGCTGCGCCACCACGATCAAGACACGGTAAAAGAAAAAATTTTCAAGCGCCATTTATCAATAATGAATGAATTTCCTCATTCTTAGAGTTATTTAAGAAAATGTAAATAGATACTTAGCTGTAGTAAAGCCTCGATCAAAGAGTAAGATTTTCCAAGCCCTTAGTAGTCTAACACCATTTGTAAAAGCCCAGGATGCCAGCTGTTCATTTAGAAACCGAATTGGAATCCAATTTTATTTTAACTCGCAAGTCACGCATAATGTGCTATATTTTGATTTAAAAAAAAAGAAACTGAATACAATTCAATTCGAAGCGCCAGTTAGGTTTATAAATAAGCCCGATTTTTAGGCCCGACGTATAAGACCTACGTTTTTGTCGGACTTATTTTGACAACCCGAAGTTAAAATTAAAATGTATGCTTCGTGGCTTAATGGTAGAGCATCGGCGTGGCACGCCGAAGACTTAGGGTTCGATTCCCGAAAGAATTAAGATACATTCCAATGTATAAGTATATATCAACAGGAAAATAAAACGTTCACAGAATTTCAATATCTTTGGCAATAATTCTGTTCTATGATAAAAAAAAATCTCGAACACCTATTCTACTGAGGTACTATTGGTTATACTGCGATATTACAACTCAGATGATGAACGTTTGAGGAAAAACAGACTAACATGTTTCACCCAACATTATTATTAATGTGTTAATTTAAAAAAATATTACAACAATTTTCATTACCTTACAGCTTTCTTAACACTACATCCATCATTATCTATGATTTCCACATCTATTACCTGAATGCGACTCGAACCCAAGGTATACAGTATTGCATACTCACGCTCTACCACTGAGCTATCACAGTTACAGCAAAGAATACTATGTCTTCAACACATTAAGGTAGCTGCGCAGAGTAGTCAATAGACTACCAAATATCATTGGGGGGGATAATAGGGGGGGTTGCCAGGAAGGTATCGCACTCGCCTACAAACTCAAAGGTTCCTGGTTCGATTCCCAGTCACGGAGGTTTACGATGTCCTGGGCTTCCTACCTTCCACGTGTGCCAGTCGAGTCGAGAAACTTCCCCGTTACGAAGTAACGGGATGGATATTTTGACACAAATTACCATAGTAAAGCACATTAATAACAAAGAAATTTGTTGCTTAAACACTTCTCAACGGACTTTAACCATAGGTATCCGAAATTCAAGAACTTTAAATTCTAGTACAAAGTACATATTCAATCATTAAACTGTTGCTACTTTACACGTAGATCATTTCGAGTCTTCCGGGGTTTGAACTCTATCCTTCGGCGTACCGGGCCGATGCTCTACGATTGAGCCATGAGTCATATATTTTTTTGTCTATATTTTCGAGTCATTTGATTTCAATAAACTTGGACCTTTTTTGTTAGCACGACTCGAAGCGCAATTAAGAAATACAAATCGGGGTTTGAACCCGAGAACTTTGAGTCCGAAAGCCAACATTCTACCACATAGCTGTAATCATTGTGTCTATGTTATTCAGGTTAGCATACAGTTTTCGAACCAAAAGAAATTGCCTTTAGAATATAATATTTTCGATTTAGTGAAAATTATAACGTTATTCATGGCTCAATGGTTGAGCATCGGCAATCCATGTCGAAAGTTCATGGTTCGATACCAATATGAGTTAAAATAGAAATGTATGTAATTATACCTAATCTTCAAATTAACTGGTACATACAAAGAATGTATGCAATTACTCTCATAAGTACACAAGTCACTTATCTTATGAGTCCAATCCATAAAGAAAGAAATGCAAAGTTTCGAAAGCTATAGTGTTTACCCAAAGAAGACATGAGGCAAATTTTTCAAAGTTATTGTAAAACAAATTTTATTTTTGACTGAATTGAATTCTCCACAATTCTTCACCGATATTACCAATTCTTTTTGTTTCCTCTTAAAAAAAAACAACCCGTCACAAACGGAAATGAAACTGAAAACACTAAAAACTTCATTATTTCGTTTTCATAATCAGCATTCTTTCCTGCGATAGTTACCACATTTTTGAAATAGACTTGTAGGGGTGCTGATCAATGCACAGCAATCCATCTCAGCAAAAAATTTAACACTGCATCAGTCATTGTGATGCTTTAGATCTTCAAGGTAACTTCAGCAGCTCATATTCGCAAGTCTTAACATTGTAGAAATAGGCCAAATAGCTGTCTCAGACGAGTCCGTGTAAATCGTTACTTGGAACGTGGAACGGTACGGCGTGGAAGTTGCGTGGAAATGGGAGGTGCCAAAGATGGCTTTTCCACGGCTACCATGTTGGTCGCGCGCAATTAGTGAACTAGGATCGGCCTACCAGTAACAACTTGAGCTCTGAAACGATAAAGATGAGAAGTTAAAAATCATGGAGAG
This sequence comes from Daphnia sinensis, assembly GCA_013167095.2. NCBI lineage: Eukaryota > Metazoa > Arthropoda > Branchiopoda > Diplostraca > Daphniidae > Daphnia > Daphnia sinensis. The sequence goes on from CM023190.1 coordinate 1,947,613, forward strand.
TATTCAACAAAGAAATGGAGTGCCTAGATGATATTATAGCAAGGTTGTTTCCGGAGGGATTGTTTTCCAAGGGCTGGCCAAGCAATAATGTCCATGTCGGATGGACAAGCTGTCAAAATAAGGAAATTCTGTTACATTGAGATACTCAGTCAGGTTACATCCATCATGGACGTGGGCCATGATGGAAGCCCATCAGGACATGGGCTTCAATTTTATATGAATTTTCAAAAGTGACGTGCTGAATATCCATCGGTCCAGTGATGGATTGGACATCACTCGTGCCAGCCATCTGAACATCTTCAATAACTTCAGTAGCTCATATCCAGAGTTTTCTTTCTTAAATCTTGCGGTGCACAACCGTAAAATTTACTTAGCCGAGCATTGTTTTTTCTATATTCCAGGCAATCATCGATTGGGAACTAAGTAGAGGTAACAGGTGTACTGGTGGTCTTGAATGTGTTAACGGTTTCCTTTATCCTGAAATTTGATGAGAAACAAAATAATTTATCTCAGTATCAATATTGAAGAAAATTCTTTTCGTACATAGTAGCTCCCTGTATGATGCTTATTGGTTCCATACCTCGAAAAAGATAAATCGACCGATAGAATGAACCGATAGAAGTTTATGTAATAGAGCTTGAATACCGTAGGTTTTTAAAAAGGTCATGTACAAAATGTAATTTTACGATTGCCAATTTTTTTTTGCAGTTACTAGACGCCAACCTATTTAAATAAAAGTATATGAATACGTTTTAATAGCAACTAATATGTGCTACTTACACTTACATACCCCTTTTTCGGCAATTTTGGTCTTCAACTAAATGTCCCCTTTCTGACAAACCTTTGCTAGTTGTTTGACATCTATGAGTGTGATTGATTGTTGTATACTCTTTTATAATTTTGCTTCGTTACAATTGCTTCCATCAAGAACAGTCAATTAGTTTACAAGCGAAACATGCTTTCGTCGTTTCTTCGTTTCCATTAGAAGCCTACAGCTGAGGGAAAATTTTACATTGATTGGTATTTGATTTAAATTACAGGTAACTAACCTGTTTGCTCGCCAAAAATTTGAAATAAGTTTCCATTATGAACTGGTTTTGCATGATGAGGATGTTTAGGGTGGTTGTACACAACACCTGGACAGTGGACACACTTTGAATTTGTGAATGTAAAGTAGAAATAATTCAAATTCTTTTGCAGAGTGCATGGTTTAGTTGCTTGATCATGATCTGACACTCTTTCAGACAGTACAAAAACAGAAATTATTTGTTGTTCAAAATCAACATTGACATTCTTTTGAATGACTTGCTACAGTCTATACCTCAGATGGTTGTTCTTCAAATGAGACAGGCTCAGAATCAACAGCCACAGTACCATCCATTTCCATTAGTTGCACATGCAACGAATGTTTTTTCTTGCTTTGTTTGTAGTGTGTAGTGTAGGTTTTTTAATTCACAAGCGGTAAAGAACTTTATGTTGCTTTCTTGTTGGCTGTTTGTTTCTTAACAACTTGATTGGTGTTCCTGCTGAAAATAAAGCAACTTAAATGTTGAACCATTTACAGCATTACACTAATATTACCTGTAAAGATTGTTGGAAAAACCCTTGGTTTCAGCTTCCAATTTTTTCTTGCCAATTTAACTTGTTGCCCATTGATGATTAGCATATCATCTTTAACCACGTCAGTCTCATTAAAATGTTCATCACACACCCCTGGAATGCTTGGTCACCACAATTCCTTTCTGTGGAAGATTTTCTTTCCACACTTTAAGCAACTCTGGATCTCTCAGAATTGCCAAAAATCTTATTTTCTTCTCATGACTGACGGAAATAGGCACAACATCTAATCCAACGTGTAATTTCCTCCCATTTCTGCAGCCAACTACAAAACATTGCAGCATTTTCTCAAAATGAATATCAGATAAATTTAGTCATCATACATTTAATACCTATTAATAACTTACAATAACGCTTTTCCACTTTTAAACACATCAACAGCAAAACCAAATTGGACGGCTGACCCTTCGTTGCCTAAATGCCTAAACACCACAACCAACCTTAACCACGCCTACACACCCACTTACCAGTTACCACCCCCATACCCAAATTGCTAGTGGGACGATGTAGTAAAATTAAAAACGGTTATGCCTCAAATGGTCAATTTCAAAACGACAAATTCTAAATGTCGCAAATCTTCAACTTTATCTCAAACCTCCCTATACATCTTTACTATTGAGAAGCTAGAAATCGTACACTGCAGTCACTATGCAATAATGATCGCAGTTTTCTCTAGACAGTAAGTCGTAGTTTAACAGATGGGGATAGCTAATGCTTTTACATTAGTTACTGGGAAAAAAAAATAGTTTTTAAGGAGACCCAGGAATTCCTAGACTAAAAACGCTTGGGAGTGGCACAATAGGTGGTGAAAAAAACGTGGAATACCTAACCTAACGGCCTCACCTGTGTCATGCCTCTCGAGGAAATGGCAGCAATGGCGGCATTGGCGGGAAAAAATTGTGTTTAATCTATTGCACGGTAGATGGCGCTTTCAAGTGACATCTTTCGGTGAAATAAGAAACTCTACGTCTATACCACGATAGTCGATAGTTTTTCGCATCCGTCGCAGAGCAAAGTTTAAGCACAGTTTAAGAGAAAAAATAAGAAGGTATTTAAAATTTGATTGAAAAAGCTGGTTGATCCTGCTTCCCAATAAATGTTTCCTTAACTAAAATCTTTTCAATCTTTACCAAAAGTTGTCAGCAGTAAAATTCCGTTTTGTTTCCTTGTTTATTAATTGCGCACGCGCATCAACCGCTTGCATTGCACAGCCATAATAGCCACGCTCCAAATACAACTGTGTAGATAAAGGTGGATGTTTTGGTTTTGCACTTGCTTTCAATACGTGATGACGAGCGTAAAATTCAAGGGTGAAAAGCAGAAACATGAGCTTTGGAAGAAAACCCTTCATAATTCTTTTGCCAACAAAGAAGGGAAATGACGAATTATTGCTATATCAGCCACCAACATATAAGTAAGCCTTTGTTGTTCTTGTAACGCTACGAAACTTCACCTTTCCCATGGGAACGTGATTTTGCCTTGTGCCCAAACCCGTAGCGATAATCTCATTGTTCTGATTAATTACAGAAAATTCTAGGACGAATTAGTAATCTGATCCAAAAGTGCATTTTCGCTCTTGCTGAGTACAAGAGCATGGACAACTGTGGCATTGCAAAGCGCCTGGCCATAACTCTGCCAGACGTGCATATATTCGTTAATCCAACGAACGAGGCCAATAATACTCAAATTGGCGCAATCATCCGTTTCGATCAACGAGTGAACATTGACGGCAGTGCAGGCCATTAGGTCACGATAGCGATCAAACAACTCACGACGGACAGTTGAATTAGTTGTTGACGATTCCAACTGATCCAAGATGCCATGGACAACTTTCAGGCAATTGCGTAAAAAAAGCTGTTCAGATTGAACAAACTCTGACCAATGTGTCCAACAACGGCAGCTCTGATTGCACAGCAAACAACAGCTAAGAGGACCGGTTGCCCATAGGCTACTCGAGGTAAAAGCAATGAGGACTGCCATAGGTAAAAGCAATGAGGATTATTCGTAGCAGTTACAAGCGGAACATATTAGTGGACGCATTAATACCCACTGTTGTCAATAAATTATTTCTCTTTAATGTGTTCCTTGTTTCCTAGAAACGGACGTACATTAATGCTGTCATTGTGTACCTGCACTTGGTGATGCAGTGAGTTACCTGGAAAAGGATGTACGTACATATATATAAACATGTTCAACTATAGGCTTACCCACTTCTAAAGTAGCCTACTATTTGATGATATTGAAGTGAATATCTGATAAAAGGCCGCAGGAATTCCATGAAATTCTTAGCCATATGACATAACCGTTGTACGTGGTATTTGTGAATTATGAAAAGAGAGGGAACTTAGCGTCAGATGGTAGACACAACATCTTATGGAAAAAGAGGATTAAATGTCATCCTTCGGACTTGGCAACCGATGACCACCGTTACGAGAAAAAATAACACGACCATTCTTTTTGTATAGAATCCGGATTTGGTTTTTTTCATTTTTTTTATTGCTATATCGTAAGTTGATAGATACACATGGCAAGATAAGTGTGCATCCAATGGTTACCTTTCTCTTTGATCCCTATAGCTAGTGCGCACTCTGGCTCTGAAAATTTTCAGTATTTGCAAAGTGAGTCAGCACGAAAGCATTCATCACTAAAGTAGTTTCTTTTTTTTTTCGGGTTGCCTGTTAAGTCGTTTTACACCCCCGCTGCCAGACGTCGTCAATTCTCTAGCTGAACAGATGGTTCGGCTTTGGTGGTTAAGCTCCCGCTGGGGGCCAACACTCTTCGATGTATATCTGACGCAATCGATAAATCGTTGTCATCACGCGGGAGCCATTGGTGTCACGACTACACCTACCCATGTGCACAGACAGAACAAGTGTAGTATGGTAAAATAGTCTACTGTATGTAATTCACGTTTCCGGTGAACGGAGCGAAGGGGGGACACAAAGAGGGCAAGTGTTTTGTTTCAAGGAACGGTTGGTCACGCAACGAATAATACGATTCTTTAAGTATTATATATAAATAGGGGTTACGGACATAATAAAAGTCGACCATATAACGACGAAAACCACTTGGTACTATTACAAGAGGCAAACGTTTCCCATTCGTGTTTTTGTTATGACCTCATACACAAAGAGGCCCAAGTGGTGAGTTTACGGCTTAGCTATCCATCTGCGAGTTGTCCTTTCACCCTATAGCAGATACGTAATGGGGTCAAAATTAATTGTGTTTTTATTGTATTATTTATTGTTTGTTTAACGTATTGGACGAAGCGGTTTGATGTTGTCAGTTGATGTTTGTGAGCGAGGCGCGAGTAATCGTGTAGCCTAGAGTTAACTGCATACAAACCAGCCTATATAAGTTCGCAAAATCAAAATTAATCGGGGTATTGACATTCGTAACGTTGGCTTCATTGAAAGAGATCAGTTTGTTTTACTAGGCACAAACAAATCATCAAGCAAAAAGCAGCCGTTGAAATTTGAAAGCTAACGAATCATGATCTTGAAAGCTTCAGCCTCATTAGCACAGGTTCGTTGACATTACACAATCAATGTTTCAAGAGTACAAAAAAGCACGCCAGTTGACTAATTAGTTTTCTTGCGCAAAAAGTTGCATGTTGTTCCTCCGTCCTCGGAACAAACATTCATCAGTGAAGAAAAAAATTGCTGCATAAACGTTTTACGCAATAAGCATCTTTAAAAGCGTTAAACTATAATGTTTATCAAACATGCCAGTGAATCACGCTAATTCTAATGCATCCAATCAAAAATAAATCACGACTATAAGTGGATATTTTGTTCGTCTCACGATAAGTCGAACGATAAGTCCGAAAGAAATCAAATCGTGCAAGTACCAGATTAAAAGACTTGTTATAAATGAATGTCCGATGATAAGGGATTTATTTTGCTTTTTGGATCTTTATTTAGATACATAGGCCGTGTACTCAGTGGACCTGGAGCAAAGCGGATGTACACCGCCTTGGATGTAGGTCTACTCACGAAGATGGTCATCATCAAGCTCTTTTGTGCTTGCCAGATAAGAAGAAGTTAGTAATTCACTACGTAGGCAATTTTCAGTTTTCTGTAAAGCTTTTAAAATACCAACCGGTGGAATATGGGAATATGTGATGGTTGCCTTATATGTTACACATTTTCAGCGTTCTAAACTAAACATTGCCGCAAACACAACATAAAATATTTGCGAGGTAAATACAAAGAAAATCTACATTTTTGGAGAAAAGCTAAGATAAAGAGTAAATAGCAAAGGTTATAACAGCTATATAGGGTTCAGGGCAATTGCCGCTCGAGCTCATTGATGTAATTACTGATTATTCGTGCCTCCCAGTGCCTATAAAATGAAAGTGCACCACGTTCGTAGTCTGGTACGTTGTTATAAACAACGATAATGTCAGTCGAACATGTTACAATTACGTAAAATGGAAAACACGGTTGTAAAAATGCTACCGAAGGATTGTTTTGGCCGCGTATTTGTGTATTGTAGAATTTAGATCAATAAGATGCGCTGCTTTTACATTCCACATCAATCGCTTTTAAACAAAATGATGCAAGTAGAGTGGAATAGACGAACGGGAATACCGGATGTTTTTCACGTCGACAAATGATAACAGCATAATGAATATGTCATGGGGGATAATCAAGCAAAGGGAGGCAAATGCTGGAGCGGAAGGCCTTGTTTTTCTTTCAATTGGACTCCACGTTGCGGATCAACAACGTTGAAATTTAATGAGTTATAGTTGTGGTTATGGTATTGAATGTTATATTTATCATTTGTTCAAGCCATTACAAAACGCCCGGTTGGTTTTGTTAGTTCGTTATATCATTTCTTACGTTCATTTTGAGGAGGGTAACGAGTACGCGGGTATGGAACTAGCGGTAACACCCTTGATTGACTGCCTTAATAGTGCATTCAACATTTCTGGATCATTGCCAAGTTCCCGATATTGCGGAGGGGAAGAGGAACTGTATGAAAGCCTATAAGTTATAGTATTGAAGATTGCATATGAAATACGTCAGAACCCGTTAAACACAAAGTGCGTCATCGCGATCATTTGCATTCAGTCTATGGTTGTAAATGAGTGATGGTTTCAAAACTGCCAAATAAAACAAAAAATGCACAAAAAAAAGGACCAACAGAATTTTCACAATGCTAAATTATCATAACCACTTACTTTAAAGCCGGTATAAATGATGAGATGAAAATAAAAAACGTCTCAATGCGCACTGGTATCCTATCGCAACCAAATCCTATCAGATCTTTCCACCTTTCACACTTAATTTATCCAACGTTGCACTTTTCCAACAACCCAAAACATCAATATTCGGCTCACCCACTTCCTTCGCTTAAATATGTGTCTCGGAGCAAGTAAACAAAGCGAAGCAAAGTCAGAAATAGATGCGCACAGAATTCCGTAAAACGTGGTAAACCTATCCTTAAATGTTTAACTGCTGATTCTGGAAAATGCTCGCAGGCGTATATAGTAGATCGCCATAAATAAACAGTTTTTTCACCGGAAGCGTTTTCCTTTTTGGGGGCATTTCGTTTTTATCTTTTTCCGCCGTGATTATTAGGTCTTATCGAGATTTTCGCCGTGTTAAACCGGAGGAGCTTAATGCGGATCACGCATCCGATGCTCCTCAAGGAATTCACAAGTTTATTTCCGCCTCCGTCCTATATATGGCCTTCAATATATATGGTTCCATTACGTATGGAACGTCCCCAAAAGTTTGGCGGGGGGCTTAGATGATAAAATTTCGTAACTTTTACGTAACCTGTAGACTGAAACCATCAGTAAAATAGCTGCATATCCGCATCGTGCTTTATCGTTTCACTGTACGGCATATTTTATACAGCGCTAGATTTCATTTCCAGTCGCTCGCAGACAAGTTGATTCGTATCAGAATTTTAAACTACAGTTGGTGCGCTGGACGCTAATGGTTATACGCCTAAAAGATTCAGCAAAAGCGGGACAAACGTTTAAAATTAATCAATAGGCAATCAAGTGAAAAACTGTATAAAAATTCATTTGAATTCAGCAGCGAATTTTTCAGACAAGAAGCAATAGCGACGGGGAAATGTATTGATCGTTTTTTTTTTACCCGTCGGACTAGAAGAAAGACACAGATAGGAAGTGCATGGATGGAAAGATACTGAAGCCCCCAAAAATGTTTAAAAGGCTTTTCTGTCTTCGTCCAGACGACATTGACGAATCGGAAATGGGCGACGTATTTTTTTACGTCTTCCCGGTTTTCTTCAGAATTGATTAATCAAAATGATAGCTAATGCGTGTTCTGTCCGTTGACAGTGGAAAATTGGTCCTATTTTTTACGGGAACGTAGATTTACATTGTTCGGGCTCGAATCCAAATTTCCCACCCACGCCAACGATTTCAATCGTTTTAGAATAAATTGTTCTTCATCAGAATAAACCGCAATACCAGACGCTGGTGTAAGTCGCTTTTACTGGAAGGATGATGTCGTTATTACTGATATTCGTTGTTAGTTATATCATACAGAGAAGAAGACTTCTTCGTGAAGGTGCGTATTTTAATTAGCTGTTGCCACTAAATATTCGATGATGTAAAGCTTTAAAAGCTGAAGCAAAGTGCATACGCTTTGCTAATCCTGCGAAGCGTCGACTAGAAAACACGGGAAGGTCATAAGATGCTGCCGGATTGCCACTAAGCGATTTATAACTAAAACAAATATTTAAGGGGGATTTATTGCTTTCGGTCCAAAGTTTGCTGCTTATGCTATACCATGGCAGCAAAATGCCCATATCCAATAAACATAATATCATCAACTATGGAAAGATAAGTCACATAGACTACAGCTAGTTTCGTCAAAGAACATCGCACGGCAGAATGGCTAACAGTAATTCGACAATCAGTCCGTATTAATTCCCTTACGTAATACACCTGTCTTTTTCAATCTGCAAGTTATGAAATTAAAGCACAGTGGCTGAATTTAACCCAGTTTTTCGCAACCTCCCAAACATCAAAATTCTTTTGTAATCGCGGTTACATTTAATTGCATAGTATGTGTGTACTCGTAGGCAGCACTGCAGAAGATCAATGTCAGGCGTGTTAAACCGAAGTGCATTCTTGCTGCCGATTCTTTCATCAGGTAAACAATCGAACGGCTTTCTTGCTATGCGGGTCAAGTCTAAATATCAACATTAGAACGAGCTACGCGTCCTGCGGAAAGGAACTCACTGTGCTGTATTTGACATACCTCAAATCACTAGCGTTTATTTATTGATTATTGCATCGTCTTCCGTCTAGAAGCCGACGCAAAAGGAATAATGGCTGTTCCGGGCTGTCCTAGTTTAAGTGAATGAACGTAGGAGCCTGTTGAAAAATGCTGTGCACTATGTAGTTTCACCAATCACTCTAATTTGGATGCATATCTTTATTGTTTTTAAAACAGGGAAATGCAATTAGTGTGAAACGGAAGAGAGCCTCTAAAGAACCTGAGATTATTGGCCCCTTGTAGTTGTAACTTAAAACATTAAAACACCTGACTATGCGACATTTTTGCCCAACACATACACAAGATACAACACAAGTACCTTCAAGGGGCTTAAGTGTTTCATTGTGTTATGTAGAAATTATCTGAAAAAGAAAATGATTCACTGAAAGAGAGAAAACTCATTCTACTGCCCAATTTACATCAATTCCCTTAACAAAAGTAATCGACCCACTCCGGTCTAGAAAAACGAAAGGCTTGAGCGTAAAAGGTTTTCTATTCTTTCGCGTCCATTCGAGCCCAAACGATTAGATGAATGCACACGAAAAAAGGGGATTTTTGCCACCACGTCGTGATTGCACTATTACAATAACACACGCACTTTGCGTTGACGTTGGTGGAGCACCAATTCAGCTTTATAGCTCAAAGCCAGTTGCACACGTCGCAGAGTAGGTGGGCTATCAGGAAAAGGTGCGATTGTAATAGCAACAATCTTTTATTGGGATTCTGGGTATGCCCGAGTTCACCGATGACGCAAATCCTGGTCCGAAATCAATTCGATATATCGTTCACGAAACACACGTGATAGTGGCAGATTGCCAACTCTCAAGAAATGCCCTCTGTTTACAAAGAATCGACACAGAGGGAAAATGAAAACGCATCGAGCTTCTACTTCCTGAGGGATACGAGAACACGAGATTTATCTGCGCAATGAAGAGCGAAAATGGCCCACATCGATAAGGGACAAAACGCGAGAGAGCAAAAGAAACGACACGTGTCAGTGCACTTGCAGATTGTTTTTCATTTTGTATTTGTGTTTACCGAACGTCGATATCGTATTACACAGAAATTACTAACAAAACAAAAGTGAAAATGGAAGGAGAAAAAACAAGAAAAACTGTGAAAGACAGACCCAACAGACACAGCATGCTTCCAGTCTGCTTTCCATGAGAGTTTCTGCTGTAGAACACAAAAAATATGTTGGTTAAAGAAGATTAGTAGACACCAGCCATGGTATGCCAACGAATGTAAGACGTGACATTGCAATGGTTTTCAACGTGAAAAAGACATGTGGGCTGCCTTGTTTGGTTTTGTTGTTATTGCACGTCGCGAACATTATAAGAAAAACATAGCGAAAAACGGATGAGATCTCTGCGTCAGAGCAGCAGTCACAACCATAAATAAACACACACATTGAAAAATTAGGACGCGTTCCAAAAAAGCCAACACTGAAAGGTATTTCGTGTTTTCCGTTGGAAGTGGGCAAAACGTCCAAGCAGCATGGACTGCGTCATTTTTGTTTTTCTTCTCTTATTTGCACGACTCAGAGGGGTTCACAGGGAAAAGCTGTCCCTCTTTCAGCCAACTCTTTTCACGTGTTAATGGTTTTGTTGAAACTGTAGTTTTTTGGTGTTACCTAATTGAGTTACAATATCTGCACGAGTGCATTTGGTGGCCAGCACTGCTGGAAGCTGCCCATCAGCCGGTATGAGCTGCTGTTCAGCCAATGCTTGACGGTGCTGGCCACGAGTTTGGGTACGTCTCGGTCCTCGGCCAAACCGATGGTTCGTGTCGGCAGGTTGACCCCCAGCTGGGCCTGCTGCTCCTCGACGATCGTCTTCACCAATGCTGTCCTTGTCCTGTCCACGGAGCCAGCGTAAACCCAGACATACCTTTTTGAAATATATCAAAAGAATTTGCTATTTTTTTCTTCGTCTCTGTCAAGTTCAACTTGTTGACTTTTGTGAATCACTAGAACACTATTTTGCAAAGGATGGTTTAACAGAAAAAAAATGTGGCCATTCGAGTGAAAGTGAAAGTTTTTAACATAATGCTTAGCTACTAGTTTACGTACCCTCATTTGATTGAGAAGACTGCCACTGAATGCAAGGTAAATCCATGGGTTGGAACAGGAGTTTAATGAAGCTAGCAGAAGAATAATAACAGCGACTGGACTTACGTCTGCTTCTGCAATGAACGAATAAACGTCGTCAGTTTAGTACACATATTTCAGAATTTCAAGCTGATCTTCGTATATGGCGTCAATCCTTAACTTGCTGATGTCAGACTCAACAGCCTTGCTACATCAGCGACCTTGCTGCGAAAACGAATCCTTCAATGAGTTCGGTCTATTCTTGGAAATGAAAGAATTAATGGGTATTTCTTTGCCAGCTAATTATTCTGATGTGTAGACTCTAGAGACATATATTTGTTCTAAAAATAAGATATCTTTTCTCAGATGACTACCGAGATAATGACAAACACGTACTGTGTTTTCCTGGTTTTTTTTTGCGTTTTTTCCCGCATATTTCCACGTCTGTAACCTCCAGCAAACTAGCCAATCAGCACACTTCTAACGATGAGGAGGGGGTAGGGAAAATGGTACGATAAGACAAGGAACAATAAAAATGGGAAGTCTGTGACCTTGTATTGACCTTATCTACAATGCCCTAGATGATTCTAGAATTTTTCTGAGAAGCCGCATGAAAATAAGCAATAATAAGGTCCTATGGCGGGCTTTCGTAGTCAGTTGTGAGCTAACTTCTGATTGAGTGACCGGTCCGTAAAGTTGTTCCTACTTTATTTTTCCAGTTTTAAACTGTCTGCGTTTTGTCTGTGGTGCAATTGATATTGCATTTTGTACTTATGATATTTTCATCTTCTACCTTGCAGTAGACAGTGGCAAGAGTTCCCAAGGCGCATTAAAGGTTTACAACACTATCCTCTGGGCACAGAAAACCGTTTGGAGAACATAGGACGCCATTATATCCTTCGTTCCACGTGTGAGCTGCGTGAACTGTCTGCATCTGTACCGATAGATACTGCATTTTGCAAATCCAGATCGAGTTAGAAGTTCCGGATTGCAAACACATTCTCGTACTGCCGGGGATAAGTGCAAGGTAATACATATTTCATCGACAGTTGAGTGGGCCTTGCTTATCTATTTTATGCTTCGCATTGCAGACGTTCGTTCTAGTCACGCCGTACGAGCCGCAAAGAAGAAATAAAAATGCTGGGATTCGGATACATGCTGTTGGTCATGCTCATTGTGGCGACCATCAGCATTGCAGAGAACTCTCGTACCCACGAAGGTCTTGTGCCAAGCTCAGCACGCCATCGTGTCGCAATTGGACAAGAGGCCCTTGATTTGATCGCAGACTCTTGAGTATTTTACATGAAATGTTTTCTTTTATTATTAATGGACACTTGCCCTCATGTTTCCCCATTTCCCTATTATATACCCGTGCCAAAAGTTTTCCTTGTTTGCTTTTAATATCGATCTGCTATTTTAATTTGACTTGAAATTATATCTACAATTCAGAAACACCTTTATATAAGAAAACAGATACTCAAAGTGATTGAGTCTCATTACGCTGTGAAAATTTGACCTGCCTCATGTGTTCCAATTATCATTAGTCGATCAATACAGTTTTTAATATTCAAGTAAGTTGTGTAACGTTAATGTGTACATTCATTTTGAAAGATTAAAACGAATAAAATGGTTAATTTAACTCGTTGTAAGAAGACAAATCGCATTTCCGTGATTAAAGGTTTCTTCATCGTCTGATGGTGAATAACTGCTTGCGTTACATTTTGACGTTTGTTGTGGATTCTCACAAGTCTTGGTCAAGCTACCGGCAAGCTGTGTCACGATTTTACCAGACGGTCTACAGTTATGTGTACTCAAAGGTAAGAGTTCCAGCATCAGAGTTGGTAGAACGAATTGTAGAATAAGATTAGGGACGTCTAAGTTTGGTGTATAGAACAACCCGTCACAGTCGTGCAACTCCCATTTCATCCATTAGTCATCATTTTCAATGGATGTTCAAGCAGATGTAACTGTTGAATAAATTTTGTTCCTATTTTAAAATATGCTAAACCAACAAAGGCAAATAAAATTCCTTTGATCTCACTGCAGTTTGTGTCTCAGCCCAATGTCGTTCCAAAAGACAAGAACACACATTTTCTCTTCTCCCATACATTTAACACCTCATCTCTTGCGGTTATGCCAACAACTTGACGTAAGTCATCTAAATGTGAAAATTATCCCGTCAGTCTTATTGGAAGGTGATGGAGGTCTTTTCGTGGATATCTTTTCATTGATCCGAAAATGCCAAAGGCAACACACTCAAATCAATTCCTTAACTTTTCCAAAAACCTTAATATAGCTATTAATACACAATATAACGAAAATAGTCTTGATTTTTTTGTGGAACTTAAAGTTTTTCAACACTCCACAAAACATGATTTTCCTTCATGGTGTGTAAGTGTAATGAGGACATTGAATTATCTTAAGTTTTTAATTTCTATGAAATGGTGGACTGTGAAGTGAAAAAACATGCACAAAACCACAAGCAGGCGGTAAAGCGTAAAAACATGACAACAGCAGGTGAAAAACGTGAAAGAAAAAAAAACACCTGCTGCGATCTCTACGAACCTCCTCAAAAACCTTGGAAGTCTAGAAGGCTGACCACCCAATTTTAAATACCTTGAATTAACAGCTATTTAAGTTAATGCGCCGGTATTTGTAGTAATGCTCAAGCAATTTGCAGTTGGAAACAAATTGAAGTGATAAGATAGTTCCCATAGAAACAGATGGAATAGGTGATCAAGATACCACACAAGGTTTCCCTGAAATCGATTAGAATATTTGTCCTTTGTATTTCAAAGTGACGTCGTCATCGACTGTGCACACATTCTTTTCTCAAACATCTCGCCAAAGAATGTTATTGCGTCGATGACGCTAACAAATATGTGAACTGCATCATCTGATCAAACAGATGAAGAGGAGACCAAACGCACATTTGAAGCCTTCAGTAACACTTTCTTTCAATTTCCAATTTTTTCTTTTGTTACAAGAAACCAAAACGAGGAAGAAATGTAACGGTGTTTTTGTTTGCAAATTGGCAGGAAATAGCCCGATAAAACTCGGTTGTGTAGCCGCTTTTCTGCGTGAAACTTGTGTATTCTTATGAGAAAGACGTAAAATACCCTTCAATTCTGAAATATAACATATGCTAGCTAAAGGTTAATACATAAACTGTGCTCATCTCCGTTCTCAATCCGCCGTGATCTCGTCCTATTTTCAGGGATAGGTAGGATCGAGTTCAAGTAATATCCGCATTTTTCCCGTGATTGGATATTGATTACCATTAACATAGTTTTTATGACTAAACGAACCGCAACGCTTGTGTGGTTAGCCGATGGGAATGTATGCGTGTCTCTTTGTTATTAGTGAAAGTGAGGTAATATATTTGAGTATTTCTCACGTCTATGCTGCGTACGGTACTTCATTGAACAGGTATTGGGTAATTTGACGCACCAGTATGGTAAGCAATGAAGAAATCATTTAGACGGGGGACAGTGTTACGTAAGGTGTGGGAAGACCACGATGTCTCTATAGTGCGAATTAATCACGCTTGGATTCACATCTAGTACAACTACCATGAAAGAGAACACCTTTTTTTTTAACATAACCTGTCGGTTGTATTTTAAGCTGGCGATAAAATAAAAATTGGTTAAAAATTGAATCCACACATTGCTAAACCAGCCATTAAGAACAATGCTGATTACAAAGCTTTTTCTTTTGATTAAACAATAGGAAAATAATACAAGTGTTGGGCTTGACTAGTTTCTGTTTTAATCCAGTCACTATAGTAAGAAAATTGGTGTTGTCAGGTGCTGTCAGTAGTATTGGCTTTCTTTTGAAGCACTTAAAACAAAAAAATCTTATCGTCGTTTCTTCAATTCCCCATAGCCCTTCAGTCCCGCAGGAAACAACTGTTTGACACTGATTTTTGTACAAAAGATCCTAGTGAATAAGCCGAATGATTGTATTCGTTCGCATAGTATTCCCATACCATATTGCCAGAGCTAATTCCTCGCACATTTTCAATAGTCTATTTTTAGAAGTTTTTTTGTTCGTCTAGACCATTGTTACGTTATTTTAAAAAATTCTTTTTCTTTTGTTATCTCTCCTTATTCTAACACGGATTACTAGAAGCAATTATTTCCCATGTATCGCTTATGGAAGTCATTCAAAAGATCTGACTAAGCAGCACTTGGCTGGCCGTATCTAGCTTCCATCACCTTGAGACATTTTTTTCAGTTCAAGTTACGGGATGACTGGTTTTTTATAGAGAATATTACGACAGAGTTGGCTGAGACGAAAAATCCGGTATTGTTCCCTTTCTTACTTTCCATGAAATGCAATTTCTACTTGAGGCTGAGACAGGCACGAAATACAAAAAATTTTGTTTTCCTACAATAGACGTTTGAAAAAAAAAAAACTGGGGAGTGTTGTTCCCTATCACCAAGGTTCACTAATCTTGGAAGCTTCAGCTCTCTCGTCCTTCACTGAAACTTCAAAATCAAATGGGTGTTCGGCTTTTCAATGGCCGTATCCGGGGGGTTTGTTTAGGTTGGGTTTTTGTTCTAATCCCAAAGTGACTATCCTTTTTTAAAATTTCGTTTAATTCTATAATCTCAATCATGGGATCGTTTAGTAGTCTGTTTAAAAAGAAAAATTACCGAAAGTAGCACTTTCCAGTGTATAGTACCCCCCCAATCCTCCACTGCCTTGATAAAATGGAAAACATTGACATAAAGCCAAAGGGGCGTGCAATCGTGCGGGAAGCAAAAGAACTGTCAGTATGCCACATCAGCTAGACAAACGAACGCAAATCACAGAGCCAGCTGTCATAGCTCGATGAATAATCATTGAAAGTGTAGTGTCATTTGATGTAGAGGGTACTCACGACTGGTAGGCGGACAGTAGACCATGATAAGTTGAGTTATACAGAAAGGTGCCCAGCAAGCCACGAAGCACAAGACGACGGCCAATGTCAACTTGATTGTTTTCATTTTGGCTTTTGTGATGCGGTTCTGGTTGCTGTTGGAACGTCGCAGGGACATCTGTTGGCAGCGCTGAGGTGCAGCCGGTGGAGGCTGCGGAAGCATCCGGCTGATCTTATTCTCCGTGCAAGGCGGATTGCTCGCTTGCTGAGTGCCTAAACTCCGCATGGGAATGGTGTCTGACAATTGAGAAGCCATCGCCGAATTATTTTTAACGCCATTACTCGAAGTCCGTGATTTTTGCCAGCGCATGCCAGCTCTTAGGAACCAACGCCTCATGACGGATAACGTGGATCCGGTTTCGGTAATGGACGAATGCGATGGAACTGCGGAATTGTCTGATGGCAAAAGTGAAGGTTGAGCACTTTGGCTATAAATCCAAATTTGTCGGCAGATGACGCCATAACACACAGCGACGACCAGAAGTGGAGCCCCAAAAATGGAAACAACGAACCAGGTGACATAGGCCTTGGCGCCCCACGGTTCGGCAAATTGGACCCAACAGTCAGTCACGCCGACACTGATTTCTTCTTCGTGAAAGATGACGGCCTGCGGAATGGCGAACAGCATGGACATCACCCACGACGCGACCACGAAACACTTTGCCACTTTGAGCGAGTTCCAGTGTAGGTTTCGGCAGCACACGGCCCGATAACGATCAACGGCCATAAACATCAGGATGTACGTGCTGAGGTAGAGCGTCATGATCTGCGTGTATTTGACGAATCTGCAGAGCACATCACCCCCGTGAAATCGATAGGTTATGTCCCATGCCAATTGTGGCAAAATGTTGAAAAGCGCCACCAATAAATCTGCCAGGCTTAAGTGCATCATGAAAAAATACATGCGAGATAGCGGACGATTGCGACGCTGACGCCATATCGCGATTAACATTGTCAAATTGCTGGTGACGGCCAACAGTAGGATGAAGGAGAGCGTCCCGATTTCGATAGAAGCAAGTTTTTCATCGCGAGACGAACTGGGTAACTCTGTCGTAATATTTGTCATGTTAAACAATAAAGAACTGCCTTCCATGATGATTGGTTCCGATATTACACGACCGTCAATGCGAGGAGTGAATTAAAAAAAAAAAACCAAAATGTCAAGTCACCATTGCAATTTCGGTAAACATCCTACACCCAAACAAATGAGACGGTGGGGGGGGGGGGGGAATGAATTAAATTTTTGTTTAGCGTCTCGAGTTTTCACAGTTCACTTTGTTTGCTTTAAACACCTGAAAATGTCTTCTGTTGACGACGCTGGAACATTAAACGACAAGTGTGTTTCGGTGATTATGCCGCACGCTCTCACAACCGTCTACGCTTGCCACTGCCTGTAGCCTGTTTGCGCGGCTGCGGTGCATTCACGCACAGAGAAAGATCGCCAGAGACAAAAGGTAAGTCACGCCCCCTCGAGCGTCGCTTCGCCGCTTTGGATTCTGCACGAATCTCGAATGTAAGGGACAGTTGCAGGGAGACGGCCAAAACCAGTCATTCGGATTACAGTAGCACATTTCGTTAAAATTTGTTAGAATTCGTAATGTAATATTCAGTTTTTTCTAGTTAATGAACTTGGCGATCTGCTTCAAAGCGCTACTAGTTCATTTTAATCTACAACTGGAGATTTCCAGATACATAATAGTGCCTTTTTGTTTACACTTTAAAGAATGAATTACGGCTTTTTGAGATACGACGGTATTCGTGATCTCCACGCTGGAGGCAAGCTGTGCAATAAAGTAATTGTCGCTAAGCTTTTTGAACCCGATGGTTGCTACCTAACGTTTACCGCTTGATAACCTGGCATAAGATCCGGGTACACGAAACAAAATACTGTACCCGATCCAAACTATTTAGTACATGCGTAATTGGGAAAAGTATCAAATAAATCCGCACGGATCGAACACGAACTTGTTTGATGTCGTAGGAAAATAGATTGCTCGAAATTGAATTGGGAAAAACTAGTGGTAAAAACTTGGATGGACGATGAAGCCGGGTTTAAAAAACGGCGTTCAAAAGCAATATTTTCGCATAAAGCCCTATTATCGCCATTTTCCCTTCTTCGCTTGTGATCCCCAATCTTGTTTTGGTGAAAATGTTGTAAGCAAATTCTCAAGGCGAAAAGAAAAAAATACGTGATCCGTTATATCTTCTAACGGAAGCCGCGCTCTTCTGTTTTATAGTTTGATCGTGACCTTTTGGTATCGGGATTTCCTCAACAAAAAAAAAAGAACTTTGATGCTGAGTCGACAGTTAGTTGTTAACTGTTCTACTACGTATTGCGGCATGGGTTATGTAGCATACCTATGATTGTATGCGTGGAATATTCGATATACGACAGAGATATTCGTAAATCCTTATCCTTTACTAATGAAGGGATTTAAAAAAAAAAGCAAATCATAAGGCGAGTTGGTACTCGTTTTGAGAAGGGAAAAGGCCCAAAAGGGAGCTTACGTATGAGTTTTCCTTTTAGAACAATTATCACATTACCGCGCTATTTTCTGTAAACAGTGTGCAGTAAAGATAATATTCAGTAATGCCGAAAGTTACCTTTCCTCATTAGGTGCGGAAGCTGATCGTTCTGCATTAATCTCATTATCTGATGTCTCCAAGTATGTGAATGAGCAGACGTGATGCAATCATTCACATAAGAGTACCCATGAAGCACAGATTTTTCACGCCAGAACTACTTACTAGAATGCTAGATTAAAACTAAGATTATTCTACAATTTCTTAATAAAAAGAAAACCTTACTGTCCATGCTCTCTCTGCTGCTTTAGGGTGTTAAACTGAACAAATTAGGTTAAGCTTACATTGTAACACATCCTTCTATGTCTGCACCTGTGAAAATAGTAACAAATCATGTGAATAGTATAAAAATTGTAACTGTATTTAAAAAAAAGAAGGTCCACTATACATAGTGTAAATAACACAAAGTTTTAGTTGTAAAACGGGTTATATGTAACCCAATGTCCTTTAGTTTGATTGACAGCCTTTGCATGAGTGGTGAATAGAGACTTGTACACATCACTGGCTTCAGGGTCCTTAGCAACACTATAACTGGCTTTAGTTTTGGCCATGGATGGATCTTCCAATTTCATGAGCTTCTGTGCAATGTTTGTTGAATTGTTTTGGACTGATTTAAGTTTTTTGCCCTTTTCTGTTTTCTTTTCCAACACTCCAGCATCTCGTTTCACACCCTTGTTTTTAGCTTTTGCTGCTAAGCGTCTGGCCTCCATATTACTTGTCATAGTAACTAGTTCTTCTTTTGAAGGATTTATCACTATGACATCTTCATTGGCAAAAGGTTTCTGGCACTGCATATCAGATTATGATAATAATTATATGTTTTTTACAGTTGGCAATTTAACTATTTTACCTTATGGCATGAAGTTGTTTTAATTTCTTTGAGAGATCTTTCCGACATCACACACCCACAAGTCCAGATGAAGCAGAATTTGAATTTCCCGTTCATTTCAATTCCAAGAACAGGGCAGATGTACTCAGCTGACTGGATGTCATCATACCCATCTCCCATGTTGGCATGCTTTTTAAAGGCAGGGTTAATCGTCAAAACTAGTTCCTTGACATCCTTCAAGGACCTGAGGTGCTTCCCACATTCGGGGGCTTTAGCTTTATCAAGTAGAATTTCAAGCACCGATTCCTTATTAAACATCCTGCCAAGCTCACACGCCACTATCGGAGAACGCAACTCTTCTTGCGACGATGCACACAATCGCCATTTGCAATGATTTTCGGCATCTTTGTCTTTCTACAATAGGAAAACGACAACAATAGTTTAGCAACAGCAATACAAAAGACATGTTTTGTCTAATAAGAGTCACAGAGGTGCTTGAAGTAATTATAATACCTGTTCAGGTTTCTTCCTTGTCTTAACCAATTCATCTCTCTTCGGGATAGTTCCTCCGTCACAACCCATGTTGATAATGCTAAGATTTTGACAAAAATATAGTAGGATTCACGAAAAATGTTATTCTTCAACTGAAGTCAATCGTTGACGGTCAATGACTAACAGAAGCCATACGACCGAGAGTTTTGTTTGCAAACACCGTTGCCATTTTTGCTAATTTCATCTTCGTCAAAAATTCCCAATTCCACTTTCCACGATTTAGTTTTGATCACGTTGCCAAATTTCTTTTATTATTTTCTGTAAATTTTTTTTTTTGAAATTAATATTTTACAATTGTAACATTTATTCCATAGACATCTAATCCCGACCCCGAGTTCTTGATGATTGATACCCTACTCACGAGTCACAGAACTTTTGTTTCATCTTCTAAGTTTGTGTGGAGCAACGGTGCTTAGATCTGTCGGTTCGCTGGTATCTGTATACTGTAGGGCGGCTAGGGCCCTAGTTTTCAATAAGTAAAAAGGAATATACTACGTATCTTGTGTAATTATAACTTATGTTGCCTTTTATCAAAAGATAGTAGAAACCCAAAATATTAAACTATTGGCTTGGCTATCCTGTACGATATGCCTATATTATGCCGACATTATGCACCCGATGGCAAGCCTTTTATTCAGAACACTTCTAGTATTACGATAGTATTACGTTTGTGGTTCTCTTGGAGTTTTATTCCTAGATGGCGTGACGGTTTAACCGCTAACTTTTAAGAGAACTTTGGACGATGACGAAATGACGAATTGGTAATGGGACACTCATAGAGTTCCATGTTGTTGTGTTTCACGTTATTAAGAGTGGGCGAGGTGGGGTAGGGAAAAGGACAAGTAGAGGGAAAATGTTGCTTCAAAAACGAGGAAATGCGATCGGTCCGTTATACACCACCTCACCCGCCCCGACCTGAACCGCGTGAACACAAGCCACAGCTCGCGTGACAGGCTTCGGTCATGAAAAATAATACGTCGCATGCATCTTAAGTTGTTCATTTCTCCCCTCGATCCTCCCCCCTCCCCCGAATGCATGATAATAATTCATTTATATTCATCTCCTACGTTCTGTCTATATACGCACACGGATCGCATGTATTTATAAGCTTCCTTATATAACTTGCAGCTTATCGGGTAAAGTTTGATGATTTAACAGGTTGGTCTATTCGCGGGCTTCCCTCAATCAGCTTTCCAGCAAGGGTACATTTAAATGACTGATGAGCTGGTCTGATGACAGCTCACTTGAACTTTTATTTCACTCGTCGCTCGTTCCGCTTATATTTAAACTAAACGAAAAGGAGAGATTCAAAATGAATGTTATAAAATCCCAACGAATTGTTGAATAGTATAGCACGTTCCGAACCCAGGGCAGTGGAATAAAAAATAAAAGGGCAGACGGCTACATTTCCTGCATAGCTGTCACCGATTAATCAAGCCCGTCTCTACTTGCCAAAGAATCTTTGTTTCATTGCGGCTCGGAGCGCTATAAAATATTTTTCAGCGACGGCCATCAGCTGACGTCACACTCCATATATACCCGTGCCAGCCGAATTAGGCCGAGAAAAAAAAAATGAATGAATATACAGTATTCCTATATTTCTTTTCGACTTTCGTTCTTCACGTGTTTTGTAAAATACATAATGGAACGAAGCCAAAAATATGTAAGAAACGGGCGGCTTTGATTCGACACACACAACCATATACTGTATAGATAGCTGAGCTGACGGGCAGCCCTTCAGTCGATGTTATACGAACGAATGTTCTTCCCTTCCATTCCAGTGGCATTTCATGAAGATCTATTACCCATCTCAATTTGGGATAGATCGTGTAGGCATGAACCGCAGTCATTTCGAAGCTTCTATATATCCGGCGGCCGTTTGCTATTTGGTACGATCATTAAACGGAGGAAACTTTCTAATTTTTTCGTTTTAACGTTGCCATCCTTGTGTGTATGTGTGTGTGTGTGATTACTTACTTTTTCATTGCCAATTCAGTTGACCTTGTATGGAGAGAACTCGAAGAAGAAACTTAGGCTCTGTGTACCAGATGTAAACAATGTCTTACCGATCTATTTCGAGGAAGAGGACCGTGGACGTTCCAAAAATAGGAAAAACTACCTCCAACGTTCTAGATATACACAAGTGGCGAATCTTCTCCATCTCTTTAACCAATCGTTTTTATACTTTGAGAATTTCTTTTATAGAAACAGTGGGTGTGCCGTATATTTCAAATGTTTATAGAAGCATACTAAAGTCACTGCTGCAGCTGAGTCGTTTTGTTTATAATTACATTCATCCCTTCCACCAGCGAAATCGTAAAACTTACTCTCCAGGCAAAACAGAAGGTCTCTAACGAAAATTCATGGAACTCCAACAACTGAAGCGAAATAAAAAAGATTTAAAAAAAAAAGACGAAAGAGAGTAATTGTCGTCCCACCTGATATGGCTTAGTATCTAGTCTAAACTGAGCTGGAGCTGAACAAAACAAATATATACCAGTTCCCCCCCCCCCCCTCCTCACTTCTGCAACGGATTGATGCTGAGCCATTGCTATGTGTGTGTGTGTAACGAAGCCGAATGTTTTTGGCTCTTATACTTGCAGCGCATTGCTCGCCTCTGAATCATTCGCTACTCTGGAATACTTAAAAAGCATGCCAGTTGCTGGCGAAACGTCAATAAATTAAAACCTCCATGCTGATGCTGACACGGTAGACGAATTGTTAAAACTTGTTACTACTATACATAACCATTGAAATCGGTCCGCGGGCTGTTTCGTGTATATACTATACCGGGGCGTTTCGCTATTTCGCCAAAAATGCATATAAACAAAACGAACACAATGAGGACTCCTGAAAATAGCGACCTCCCCTCAAAAAAAAGAAAAAAAAAGGAGAAAAAGGGGACGATTGTAACAAGAAAATGCCCTTCATTCACGCTGAACCAGTTTCTCATGCCGTCCAGACACGCGCCAGCAGGAAGTAGACTAGCCGGGACACGACATGCGGAGAATGGAAAGAACATCAGCCCAGCGTTTTTTTTTTATTTCCAAAACAAAGGCGGTTGATTTTTTTTTTTCATTTCTATAAAAGAACTGTAAATGTGCTGATTACGAAGACACGCAGAGAGCGAGAAACGCTAAACATTGTTCAAGTCCGTGATTTTAGTCCCCACTGATTTCGTGTCCACCATTCGCCTGGAACGGGGGGCTATAGAAGAAAGTCTTGAAACGATGTGGCACGCGCGACAGTGACAGATCTATAAGTTGATATACATTTATATACGTTTGTACAATGGCTATAATAAGAAAGAGCGTGAAGACGATCGTGATTGCGTCAGATTCTTCACTGCACGTCATGCGAAACAAAGAAAGGGTTAAGAATTTAGCGAGATACGCTATACGTTTTAGCTTAACGTGCCAATGCGGTTTTCGGGCGGGACTGAAATTAGTCAGCACGGTCGGAGAAAGTAACCGCGGGTCCCGACCCACCCAAGTTTTGTATCGCATTTTTTCCAACACGCAATGGGTTGGCTGGGGCTTTTGGTTTAGAACAATGCGATCGTCAATGCGTTCAGTTTGTGCCGCGTGTAACGTGATATTCCACTTGTCCAGCATGAGACTGTGAACAAAGAGTGAAAGCAAAAGACATAATGGCCAAGAAAAATCATTTGATTGATGTTAGGTCTTGAAAAGGTGTGACACACTATGCTCCTGGACACACGCTTTAAAATTTTTTTTTTTAAATTAAAGGAGACCGAGATAATGAGTCTCCTTCCGGATACGTATATGTAATAAGTTTGTAGCCTATTATTACAAGCCCATTTTGTTTTGTCAATGGACGAATCAGGCAGGGCGGCCAAACGAGACTTTGACCGGGACAAAGCGAAACCTGTTTGAAATGGAAATCAGCGTGCTATGTACACGACATCGTACTTATACTTTCTGAAACGTTATAATGCGAATTCCAGATCGGGCCACCGGGACGTCGAAATTAAAAGCAACCGCTCCCCTATTATCGTTATATCCTTTTTTAAAATTTATTACAGTATATAGGTTACTTGTTTTTCTCTGGACTCTGGACTTGAATTGCATCGGCTTTAACGAGAGTCGAATATTCCGGTTCAAGAAAAGAATTATACACAACAACCGGATTGGCAATCAACTAATAGGTGCCCATTCATTTTCTATTCGTTTTGGAGTTTGAAAAAAAAAAAACTATAAAGCTTTATGAAAAGAGATCCATGATGACTCATATAACGACTCGTTGAAGGTTTGCTTTTTTCTCTCCTTATTTTGGACTGTTCTCCGTCTTTCCCGTTTCTGCACGTATGAGCCAATGTTGCGGATGAGTCAATAATAGTGGGAAGACGGCGATATATAAGGCGTTGGCTCTCCATTCATTTCAAAAAAAAAAAAAAAATTTTTTTAAATCAACTATTTGTTTCCGCCAGCCCTTTTTTTTTCGTTTTTCACTGCGGGGTCCGTGTGGGTCCGTGTGGGTTAAATCGCATGATGTAATGACGGAAGTGGTCTGGCATCACGTTCTGCACCCAGCAATCCCACTTCCCTTTCTCTATTTTATTATTATTTTTTTTCGTATGTGCAGTAGTCAAACATAAAAACTATATGCCGATCTCATCGTATGGTCACGGACAAACCCCACGCAATGCACATTTAATTTTTTTCAATTATTTTTGTTTTGTCTTTTTATTGTTCCTTTTTTTGAATGAAAAAAGAAGGAAGAAGTTGGAGCTAGCTGTGGGTTAGGGGTATAGCTAGCATGCTATTATCCCGTCCAACTATTAGCTTGTATTTCATTTTTTGATGGCCGACATTCACGCGCTCCATTTCCAGTTGAACAGAAAGAGAAGGGCCATTCATTTTTTGCGCGTTCAGCTCTGCCATTTTGCTTGTAGTTGAAAAATATGGGGGGTTCCTTTTACATAGACGGAAACAAAATAACATAATAGCAAGGCACAAACACGCGAAATAATATCATTGAAATTCAGCTCTCAAATTGCGCTAATCAAATGGCAATCCAATAATCAATTATTGCACTAACCCTGGAGGGGCTCCAAGTCTCGCTGTTCAAATTTCTCTCCACGCATTGCCTTTATTTAATAAAAGAATTTGACTTTTCATGTTGAGTGCTTTATATTGAATTCTTTCGTGCATATTTATTTCGAAACTCCAGCCCCCTCTTATTCAAAAATGAGCGCATAGAATCGTGACACGTATTTGACCGAGGTGTTATGTATACACCTTGAAACTGGGGGTCCATTGAACCAGAGAAAAGCAATGGAATTCAATTTCACATCAGATCGTATATAGACTCTCTCGGCAATTGAGCCGAGAGTTGTGTGTAGCATTAAAACCCAAACGCATAGCATTTCGTCAGGTTTCTTGTTCAACCCTTTCCAACCGGTTCACATCCGCCCATCGATAAGGCAGCGTGCAATATCACACCGAGACCTGAGCCCAACTATATGGTCAGAGCAAAAGGCGCGATACGGCTGGAAATAAAAGAAAAAGGATGAACGGGTCGGGAGTTGCCTCCGTTAAGTTCATTCCACTTTCAACAAATAAAAAATTATTTATAAAATACAAAACAGAACTGAAAGAATTAGAGAGTATGGTGCAATCGAATGTATGCCGGAGTTGGCATCAGATCACAATTGGGTGGCATCTCATCTGCCTTTTTTTCAAGTCTCTTTTATTGGCACATTGTTCTTGTGCAATTCTCCAGATCTCATTCTTTCTTTTATATCTATTTCGCTTCGTGTTTAGTCTGTCTATACACACCGTCCTCGAATGAGAATTGCGCAACTTTCTCTTGGCTGAAAAAGATACGCGGCTGGAGGCTGTTTTGATTTGCGCCGAAAAACTTGGCCGCGTTCAAAGGTTTTTTTTCTTAGCTAAATACCTTCACCGACCTTTTGCAAGGGGTAGAGAACGTGCGTGCTCAATACATTGGAGACGAAAACACACAAACGACGAAGCAATATAACACAGATTGCCGTGAGTTGCCGCCCGTGATCGTTAAAAAAAAAAACGGGCATAGTTTAAAAAAGAAGGAATTTCAACACCCAAAAACATCAAAGAACCCCTTTCAAAAATGAATTCTTTATTTTTTTTACAAGGCTATTACATCACGTGTTTGGTGCCGTATTTGATTTCATTTTCTTTTTCATTCACATGAAACATCCCGCTGTGTTAGAGGTCATTTTATATTCCTATATAGCAAAAAAAATGGTGTTCCCTTCTCTTTTTTCGTTTCATCTCTAGATATTCAATTTGACTTCAGTACATGTTCTTCCTTCCTTTTTTTGTGCCAAAAAAGACTGACATTGTTGTTGCTTAGAAGTCGGCTGAGTGACGAGCCACTCTCACTTTTTGCTGGCGCCCATCGGTTTATATTATTTGGCCTTCTTTGCGCTGTCTGAATTTGTAGTAGTTTCACATCGTGGGCGGTTTGAAAAAAAAAAAAGAAAAATTCTGCTTAACATCAACAAGGCAGCCGTGTAAAAACGGTTGTAAGCCAAGGTTGTATCTTTTTTTTTTCCGAGGAACTAAACAAGTTGCAACTGAGAATGACGTCATGCTGACGGTCTGTGTGTCTAGGCCATCCCCGAATAAGTGATTGAATTATACAAACAAAAGGAGCCTCTATCTCTACAAGTAAAAGTTGAAACCATTTAACCTGTCCTTTTTTTCTCACTCCGTTGATAATTATTGTGGTTTATTTATTTGTCCACATAGTGGAACAAAGATGATGGGCCATCACTGACAGAAAATGCGCGCATAAATGAAGTCAATAGAATGAATCGTCCGCACTTCATTGAGTCACGCCACTCCTTCACGAACGCCCACCATCACTGCCCCTTTTTTTTTCATACATTTCTATTTCACGTCCTGTTTATGAATTTTTCAGTTCATCTCTATTCGGGCTGTCAGCTCTCTGATTTGTCTATATGATAATTTGTGGTTTATTTTTAAAATGTTTTAAGCTAAGGTAAAAGCGTTGATGTTGTACAGAGTGACATCATCATCGCGGGCCTCGACGTGTCTGCGTGTTTATGACGCATATAGCGCTCTAGCGCATCAAGTAAATGCGAAGCAGGTGATTTCTACTAACCGATTTGAAGATTTTATTTTTTTCTCGAAAAGTCCTTTTTTATCTCCCAGCTGAATCCATCCCCCCAAAAAATAAAGAGCAGCTGGAAGAATGCGTCTATTTTTGAGCGGCACAACATCGGCGTCCCGATAAAAAAAAAAAACCCACCTCCAACGCACACACCCAACCACAAAAAAAAAAAAAGAAGCCGGTTATAAAAGAGAGAGAAGCCGTATATATATATTTATATACCCGTAGCCGCAGATAGAATATAGAAAACAAGAGGTATAATAGATGATGTCTACGGTATTTCCTCTCTCTTTCCTCACCGTGATCCTTCTTTGAAAATTCAAAGCGTATATATATGCCTCTTATACATACACACGTCGAAGGTATTTCTTCCCCCTACAATCTCTCGAGTCAAGTTGATGATGCTCTCCCCCCCTTCTAAAACAAATCATAAAAAAATCCACTAGTATTCTCGCTTTTCTTTTTTTTTTTAAGTACCTGACGTCATTTGTTCGGCCATATAATGCGAATAGTGGCTTATATTATATACTCCACTGTCTACAATTTAAACGTCGGGCTTTTTTTTCTATTGGGCCTGGTATATGTTTTGTTTTTTTCTATATGTGTCCCTATATATATACGTACAATAACATTCTATATATGTCGTGTATGCAAAGGAGATTGTGTCGGTCCAACGGTTGAAGTCGATTGGCTCCGTGTTCGTCGGGATTATATGGGAACGATGCGTGCGTTGAATGGACCCCGCAGGCTCGTGCGTGCCACCATAGAATGTCCGCTAGACCAGCGCGCACGCTAAAGAAAATGTATTAAAGGAAAGAAGACATTTAAGTTTGAAAGAACCGTAAATAGTTTCAAGCATCTCGCGACACAGACTTTAGGTGAATTGTTTATCGATTGGAAAACAATGCGAACGTCCGCAGGGACTCGATCTTTCATTTGATTGCGTTTAATTTATTCTTTTAAAGTGACAGTCTGATGTTGCACTTTAAAAACGAAAACAATAATATGACGTGAAGAAAATAGATCGAATTTCAAAATGAAAAATGCAAACAAACAAGAATTTTTCAAAGAACCTGAAGGTCTTTTTGTGTTTGGCGGAAAACTCTTCGTATATCAAAGAGGATGGAGGACATGATGGATAGGTGTCGACCGAGTATTTCTCTTAAAACCCATCGCTCCTGTTTTTCTCTATTCGGTCCTCTAAATATTATTCGTCGTGGTTTTACCCTTGGCTTTTGTCTTGTATCCCCCCCCCCCCCCATATCATTCTCGAAATTTTGAATTTTTTTTTTCGTCGTCTATACCTGACCATCTTTGGCAGGCCTTAAACGGCTATACGTGGACGCTTATACGGTGATGTCAAAAGCCGGTAGCCCGTCACTTGTGTATACGTCCTACTGATGATCCTTGATTTGAAGGATATCCATCAAACATATATATGCATGTACATATTTGTTTTATCTGTCTGAGTCTATGGCATAGGCCTATAAGACATTGTTGTACCCTCCTCTGCATGAGATGCCCTTTTAAAGGAAGGGGGGGGGGAACATTTATCAAAAGGAAAACATTTTTGGCATATTGTTTTTGAACGATAGAGATAATATAAGGAAGGACATTTTTCCTATTCGTGTTGGGCCTTTGTCATGGAATAGGAAAGATGATGGATCCCTTTCGCCATCGGAATCTATTTCCTATATCTCTTTTGATATTTACGATTGAAACTACTTAACAAGATTTCTTTTGGGATTCACTTTTTTAGTTTTTTTGCATGATCCATTTCCTTGATATGGTCCTGATGTTGGAAAACATTTGTCGTATGTCGATAGTTCCCCCTTTTCTTTTATTGTTTTATTCGTTTCCATTTGCCTTTTGGAATCTCCGAAAGAGGCTGACGTCAGCATAATGTTGAGGGAAATCAAAATGTCTGCCAAAATGCTGATGAAAGGCAGCATCTCCATTGCGTCGTGAAAGCCTATCACAAAGAAAATAGAGGCACAGAAAATTAATAAGTAATGGCCTCACTTCCCTTTTTTTTTTACGGTTATCATCTACTAAAGAAAACTGCGGGTCACGAAGCAGCCTCTTTCCTCCCGTATTTTCATAAATAACTGCACGATGCATCCAATCATTCTTAACATGCCGAGCGCAGTCCATAGAGTCAACCAATCTTTACAAAGCACTATTCTACATCTGTATATGAATACATGAAAGATGTGGAAATGCAACTCCCTATAGAACAGATGAATGCCGTGTTCAACGTGAGTTATCTGAGCATCACGAAAAACGTTGCAACGCGCTGAGGCCTCGTTTCAACTGTTATTGTTATTGGTTAGCCTAAAATCACGACCAATTGTACAGAGTGAACGGTAGAAATAACGATGAACATTATCGTATATTGCTACTTTAATGTATATGGTTATTGGAAATCGACAGTTCGTGTCCAATATATACCAACCCACTGACCGACATTGAGTTTCATCTATATATACCCGTTATACGTGTATACATTTCCCCCCCTCTATACCACATTGTCTTACACACTCAATCGTCTATAAATTATTACGTATAACGGCTTCATTCATTCACGAGCTTTTGTTGTTTATTTGTATAAACGCACCTGGCAACTCTATTCCAGCCGTTCCATCACTTGGGACTTCATCATCACGCAATCGACCATTTATTAAGAAGCCTATTACCAGTATAGAATATCTATATATATTTTAGCCTATCGTCGATAATCATCCGGAACTGGCACTCGTAATTATTTCAGTCCATCATCCTTCTCTTTGAAAACGTGTTTTTTCTATTTCTTTTCCTCCATTTCCTCTTTGTCTTTCTCTCCCCCCCAGCACTCCAAAGTCAAGTTGTTATTGATTCTTCTCTCGTGTTTCCGTTGATGGAGTCGCTTTAAAACACGTCCTTTTTCTTTTCCCCCTTTTAAATGTAATAACAAAAACAAAACAAAAAAATGCCGAGCTTTATTCTCTCGCAAACTCGTCGAGCAGCTACGGACACCGCACAAACCCGCGCTGATGCCGCCAGACGTGGAGGTACATTTTCTATTTTTTTTATTTTTCAAAAATAAACAGAACGGAAAAGAAAATAACCGTGAAGGTCGTCGTGACTGCTTACAAAAGGAGGGAGAAGAAAAGAAAAACGAGACGAATATTTTCACCTACCCAGAGGGGACTATGTATAAATGAGTGTATTTGTATTACGCGAAGACGCTGGCCCCACATCTGCGTCTTTGCATAAACAAAAGACACAGCCAATTGTGAAATAGAATCCGATTGAGAAACAAATGAACGAGCGAATTAAACGCACTTTATTAGCCAATCATCTTTTTTTTGTCGGAGGTTTTTTTGGAACTCTTAACCCTCAGCGTCTGAACGGTGTTGAGCTAATTGATGAAACGATATCGCCCAACAACAATCAGGAAATGGAGTGTGAATGACATGCGTAGCTACTCCTCCCTTTTTGCCAATGTTCATATTTTGTTATTATATTATTATGTATAGACTCTGTTCGCTATATGTCGATATTATTTGCTTTTTCCTCTTCCGCAGCAATATATACATCCCCCCCCCCAACCGGAAGCCGACCCTTTACCTGATGGTTGTTTTCATTTTATGATGATTTTTTTTATAGATATAAGGGGTTTGCGCGTTGCATTAGACTTCCCCATAACGTTATAGCACGTTTGCCATATATGTGATATTAATGGTTCCATTTTTTTTTCTCTTTCTTTTTTTCAGATTGGACGAGCTTTTTGGAATAGTGCCGACCTGCTGGCAGAACCGTAAAGGGGGGAGCTGACAGAGGGACTGCAGTTGCAATCCTGCATATTATTGGGTGTATAATGCGAAGGTCGGCACCCATCTGCAAATGCCACCCAAAAACAAAACAAACCAAAAAGGAAATGCGCACTCACACATCCAGTATCGAATTATAATTGAGAACTAAAACGCGGATAAGGCAAACCGGTGGTGCATCATCAACCCTTATGACGCTATGTGTGTATAAATAAAGGCCCGCGTAAGGTGCACGGATGTTGTTCGATGTGCCAACTCCCCCGAAATGCCTTTTGGCGATTTGTATTTTTTGGGTGTGGTCCGACAAGTCACATAATATATGACGAGTAATGAACGGGATCTTTTTCATTTCGTTTTTTTGAATGTTGCGCAATTAGAAGGGGTCGGTTTTCAATCGATTTCTCTTTTATTGGTGTCACTCTCTACGAGGTGTTTAATAACGCATTTTGTTAACGATCTGAATCTTTGAGTTTTTAAGTTTTTTGAAAATATGTTTATTTTCGTTGGCTGGCGGTGGTTTGCGTTGATGAATGACCTGCTCTCCATTTAGTACGCACGAGTGAATATTATGGCAATTAGCGAGTTCTAAGAACCAATTAATTTCCGTGATTCGTTCACGCATGCCAATCATCACGATTCCATTTATACAAAATGCACTTACTCGTTTTTCCAGTTTTTCCCTATTTATTCTTTTTTTTTTTTTAACATCGTGTCACATTTTAATTGTTTGGAACATCTGCCCACGTCAGATGTCCATGCGACTTTAATTGCCCTTTTCTCTACTGCACTTAGTCAACAAATCCTACATGTATACTCGTCCCGCACGTCTGTCAGCTGTCCGTTAGCCAGTTGTTGAATTAGACCGTGGTTGGCTAATCATGCCGTCATCATCCTCCCTTTCTCAACAAAAAAAAAATCGTCATAACCCTGTCAATCGTTTGAGGTAATGCGTTGGCAAGACGCGTCATCGACCCCCTCCCCACAATTTATCGTTTCTTCTCCGGTTTCGTATTTCCCGCTATTCATCATCATCCCAAAGATTGCAGTTTCCCTTTTTCTTTTTCTTTCCCGTGAGTTGCTGTAACCATTTCGTAATCACACGAGCGTGATCGAGCGGATGACTCAACGAACCCCCCCCCCCCAAAAAAAAAAAAATTGCGTGTTCTCGTATACATATCTCGTGTGTATAACATCCAAGATGATCGTGTGTAAGGCTCTCACTCGATCCTCTTTAAGGACATTGACAAAATAAATAAAGAAAATAGTACTTGTGTACAGCACACACACATAGAGCTACTGCAGCATTCCGTGTTTGATTTGGCGGAAGTTAAAAATGCAGAAATAGCGACCGCGGCACTGTCTGGAAGTGGGATGGAAATGGGGTGGGTCTCCCATTCCCGCCGACAGCCGCCGCAAGAGGGACGGAAAACTGGAAAAAGAATAAGAGAGAAGGAGAGAATGGCTCGGCTAGTCTTCCTTCGCTAGTCGAACCGTTCACACGCTTGATTATACGGCTCTGTTCTTCATCGTTAGTGAACGGAGAAAGAAGAATTTAAAAAATAATATTTAAAATTCCTCGGCTATCGATCGGCGTTGTGTTGGTGTGTGTGTATCACGGAGCCAATCACGGTGGACTCGAGAGAGCCAACAGTGTGTGTGTGTGTGTTAAACTAGATCGAACCGTTGGTCTATATCAGTGATAAGCCAAAGGAAAAAAAAAAGAAATTTAGACACACCTCATTTGATCGTCACACCTGTCGAGGTAAGTGTCAACTCCCAACAGTTCACATTCAAAAGCGATCAGTATTACTTTGTTTTTTTTTTTTATTTTACTCTAACATGTATTGGTTAAAGAATAACATACTAGAACAAAACGAGTTCTGCATGCTTGAAAACCTAAAAGCCGGTTTATATATTTTAGCCACTAGACATGTAATGTTAATTTTAATTTTATATTTTTTTGTTTGTGTTTTTCAAGAAGAAAAACAAAATCCTTGTCGAATGAGAGTCCCATTTTAACAAACATCGGTGTTAAAGAGTTGCGGGGTCCGCCCGTATCAGTTGTAGCCATCATTGAATAATTGGCTCGCTAATGTGTTTTTCGCTATATCTTCGGGGCGTTGGCGCCGATACATTTTTCTATAGTCTTTATCTTTTGAAACGTGCAACTTCACCGCCTTACCGGTTCTCGCCCACACGTTCACGTGGGTAACACCGGCAAAGGCGGTGACCATATTTTGCGTCTATCTTGACCAAAAAAAAAAACCATTTCCGATTGGAATAAATTCCATTAAAAAAGATACACACTTAAATGGAGAACGGAAGGAGGCACCCGCGTTGCTTTTAGTGTTCCAGCGTTATAGATATACGCAGATATCATAGTATTTTTATTATTTAAAAAAAAAAACTGTGGGCAAGTGATCGCTAAAATATGTTTGAAAGAGAGAAAGGAGGGGAAATGGTGTGTGAATTTTTAAGTTATGTTCAGCTGCTCGGGGCTGTGATAGCCCCGTGCTTGCGGGGCCTTTTGCGTGGGCGATTGTCTTTTGTTACCATAGCGGCATTTTGTTGGATCATTAGCGATTCCATTGAACTCACAAACTTCCTCCTTTTTTTTTTTTTTTAAATCGTACACTGATTTAAAAAAAAAACAGGAAGGTCCAGAAACTCGGAAATAAAATTTAAAAAATCCAACATTGATGGAACTGAAAATTTCCCCATTGCGGATGTGCGGAATATTTTCCGCAAGCTGTCGTAAAAAAAAGAAAAAAAATGGCGAAAGCGGGGCGAGTTCCGCTCTCTATCGATCCGTTCTGCACAAGCGAGTAGAAACTTACTCTTGTTTATTTATGATGGCCGTCATGCCATTTCTTTCTTTTCTTTTTTTTTTTTTTCGCAACGCTATACACGCACCATTATTTGTTTCCCCGCTGTCCTGCTTTTCTTGTTTTTTTACAACGACCATCTATTCAGCTGGTTGTGTGTAAGCAGCCAAAAGTTCATTTATATCATTGTGTGTCACGTTTTGTTAGAGCCGTTGGTTACACCACGAACAAGAACAGAACGGACGGGGATGTTAAAAAGAGAAGAAAGAGAATAAAGAAACGTTATCATTCTGCAACGTTTTTTTATTTTCTTTCTGAGATGACATCGAAATGTGCCCCGACCCAACGAACCGGTTCGTTTTGTCGAGACTTTGTTGACGTTTCCAATTCATTTCGTGCGCGTTTTTTTTTTTTTTCATTTCCCGCACAGTTGACACTAATCGCCGTGATTGCGATCGCTCTGCAATCTTAAAAAAAAATTTATGGCATTGAGAAACTCATTTCACAGCCACAGCGATCGCTTATTTATTCTTTTAAAGTCAGGTGTTTTATTGTGGTTTGTGCTCCGGTTGACAGTTGTTCGTCATTTCCTCTTGTTTTGACTCGAGTTTTGAAGAGCATAGATAGGACGAGTGACGGGCCGTTAAAACTGAGATTGACACATCTCCCCCCCCTTTTTTTTTTCTCCTTAAAAATAGAAACCATGAAAAAGAGAAGCAATTAAATGTGGCGGTCGTTCGTTCAATCTCGATCTCTCCAAACGGATAACGACGGAAGGAGTTGGGCAGTTTTCCAAAGAAACGACCCCTGTCATTCCTCTTTTGTACGGGCCTTTGTACACGAACTGATTGCCATCATCCGACCCTTAAAATATAGTATACCAAACAACCGGTTTTTATCATGTGATCTTTGGTCTAATGTCCGTTAATAGATTATCAGTGTCGAGAGTCCCATCGAATCGAATTCCTGACGAAATTTGCGGAATAACCATTTCGAAAAATTATGCTTATTCGCTCAGTTTATTTTAATACAGACACGGACGTTGCCGTATGTACAATTTTTGACGCAGTTGTTCAGCATTAGAAACTTGATCCATTGGCTGACATTGCGTGTTTCCTTTTTAAATAAAATATCAAACACCCCCCAGGCTTTGCGCTGCCTTCGATTCCCGAAGAGGTTAGACCGTGTGTGTGTGCGTGTTACACTTACATATACGTGGAATAGAAGCATGTGGTCTGAACCGGGTCCCCACTTTCTTTCTACACTTGATGATGATCATAACATCTGAAGATATGAGCTATTGTTTCACCATGCGTTCATGTGTTCTCTTGACAAAGATGGTCTTATCCGCAGACAGACCAGAGCGTAAGATGGCCCACAGCAGGGGCTGATTGGGACTGCCACCCAGAACAAACGTCGTTTGCGGTCGCGCTTCGAGAGTTAAAAAAAAAAAACGGGAACACATCAGGCATCTCTTTTTTTTTACATAGCCATGGAGGATCCCTTCTGGCAACAACAACATCGGTTTTCCCCATTTTTTTTTTTTAGCAATGATTGCGTTGAACTTTGAACTTTATTCTTGGGAAAGTTTGTGGAGTGCCTTATTAGTATTTGTGTAATGCGAGAGCGTGTATATGGCGAGTTGACAGGAACATCATTTTCGAAAACTAACAAAAGTTAAGAAATTATTTTTTGAAATGTTAATTTAATAGGATTTTAATCGGGTTCGTTGATGTGACGCATTAACCGCATCGTTGCGGTTTTGGGGCATTCCAATTTAAAAGTCATATTATAGGCTCAAG
The DNA here is from genome assembly GCA_013167095.2 of Daphnia sinensis. Taxonomy (NCBI): domain Eukaryota; kingdom Metazoa; phylum Arthropoda; class Branchiopoda; order Diplostraca; family Daphniidae; genus Daphnia; species Daphnia sinensis. The sequence goes on from CM023190.1 coordinate 1,983,054, forward strand.
AAATAATTTGTTGGAAATTGATAATCGCTAGCGCGCATCGCATTCCCGTTGTTTCCATCGTGTCTTTGTATATAGCTATATATAGTATCGTAATTGAGAAATTATACGGTGTGATACCATTTCGTGATTATCGCTCGGCTAGCTTAATTGTAAACCGTTACCTTCCAAACTAAAGCCTTTTAAAAGCGTGAAATTGCTTCAAATTCCAAGCGTTTCAAATTCGTTTGAAAAAAAAGGCTCCTATTTTTAAAATATGACGTATGTAACGATTATTATACTCTTCTTCTTTCATCTCCAATTTTTTAATTAACTAAACGTGTAGAGATATGGGCGAAAGAGAAAATATGAAAATAAACAATAAAAAATATAAAAGGTCAATGGACCGCCCCAAAGCGCCAGTCATCGTTGAGATGTGTGGCGTTCATTTATTTATTGTGTAGAAAAAAAGAAAATCCTTTTCTTCATAATCCTAGACAAGCATGCAAATGGGGAGGAGCGAGAAACTATCGAGCCCTGAGAGAGTCATTTAAATAGAAGAAAGAAAAAAAGTATTTTATATACGGTCGTTTCGAATAGGGCAGTCCCGATAATGGTGATTGTTTTCTGATGTGCTACGCTCTACGTTATACCTAACCACTGAGTGCCTCTAAAAAAAAATTTTTTTAAAGACGAGAAACAACAACAAACAGGAATCTTTGTGGCCAAACTTTTTGGAAAAAATGTGTTACTCAGCTTATTGCCCTGTAGGGACCGTATGTCCAACTGTGGCGTTCATATATGAAAATGGAAAGGACTCACGGCCGACAGTAGGGAAAAAGAACAAACTTTCGGGACTGCGTGCTAGCGTGCTGTGTAGTTCCCAAGAGTAGCCTAAGCAGTGTATCTCATGATTATATTTGGTTATTATATCTGTATGCAGTTTGCATGGCCATTTCTTCTTTTTTGGCGGAGGGGGGAGAGTTTTTACATCTCGACCTAGTTAGATATATGTGTTTTCCCTTTTCGTTTTTTTTTTTTTCTGTTTGCCTTGGCCAAATATAAAAGGGGACACGTCTTGTATATGGCCCGTGATTTACCGGCTAAAGAAACACATTAACGACCGTGAAAAATAAAAGAGAACGCGCAAAATATAGTTCCAGCGCGCGTGTAATAAACACGTTCCGGAAATGGCACATACAGAAAGCGAACAAAAGAACGTCGCAAATATAAAAATAAATCCATCATAAATAAGAAAAAAAAAAAGTCCAGCTGTTCGATTTGACTTAGATGCTAATCCTCTTCGGATGGGTCCGTTTGAATGGGGAGCAGGGCCACGTCAGCTGCCGCTTTAAAAAGGGCGTAACAAAAGCGGCTTTCTTCTTGATTGCTGGGTGCGAAGGTTATAAGTTGCATCCGAAAGGTGATGCTTTGACACGGTTCATTCACAATCCTTGCCCCGAAGGGGAGCCGCATGTAAGAAGTAAATAGATGTGCCACGTCAAGAGATTTTCAAAGCGCGTGTCACGCACAGTTGTGCAATGTATATACGACTGCTGTTCTTGTTTAGGAACGGCCTCGTCCTGCCTCCTTTATTTTTTATACTTTATTTCTCACTCAAGAAAGAAAAAAAAAATTTAAAAAGATGTCGTCAGTCTGCTAGACTTGCCAACTCGTTTTGAGGTTCAAATGTTTTTTTTTTTTTTGGTTTTTGGCTTTTGAGTTTCTCCTTTTATCGGGACCTTAATGGTCCCCAACGGTACGTCTGCCGTGGGACTCGATGGTCCATTATCATTGGTGAAGAATGACCGCCAAACAAGAAAGATCCAAAGAGATGAAGTGTTGCAGACAGATGGAAAAATAAGAGAAGAAAAACAAGAAATTTTTTCTTTAGCCTTTTAAAAAATATACTTAAGCATTTGTGAAGCACGAGTTAACCGAGAGTTCAAACACCCGAATTTAGGAAAAAAGGAAAAAAAAGGATAGATTTATTTATACTTTTTTTTTAATTTTATGCTCTACTTTGAGTTACAAGGAAAAAAAACGAGACTTGGCTAACTAACTGGCGCCGTCTTGGCACCTTGCGACTTTGTTTTTTAACACGTCGACAGGAAGCCAAACTGGCAAAACCTAAAATAAAAATTACATAATCATGATGGATTTCGAGAAACTAAGATACATATATATAAATCGTGCCGAGACATAGTTGTTGTGTATGCAATTTGTGGCGTCCAAACTGACAGAGCGACATAGAAAATGAGTTTCGCGGTTTTTGTGAATTACAATATAAAGAGTTTTAAAGCCATTCACGAAATTTTCAAAATTGTTCGGTGTCGTGATCGTTTAAGAAAAGGCCCGGAACAAAGGGCACACTGATTCGTGTCACATTCACGTGTTTGATAGTGATTTGTATATAATACTTGTATATATACCTCGTGTCACGATGGATAAAAAGAAAAAAAAACAGAGCTATATACAAGCGACGTTCGATCATCGCTGCGAGATTTCGATCTGCTTTTGTTCTTGTATAGACCAGTGTTTCTTCTGAAAGGTATAACGATGGAAACAAGGCAATCATAACGGAACAAAAAACCTGTCTTGAAAGTTAATAACGTCTGTCAATCGTCGAGCCGTTCGATAAAAAAAACCCAACGTTCCCTGATTTTTTTTTTCCTTGTAAAAGACAATCACAGTTGCTGTATAGCGTGACACGACAAGTTGAAGGTTGCGTATACAGTCAAATCGTGACTGTGCTGGACGAAACAAACGAACTTCGATAACGAAGAAGAGGCGACGACATAGCGGGTTCTCTGGCATTTCCTCTTTTTTTTTTCAGGGAATGAAACTTAAGAATTAATGGAAAGACGGCCAAACGGCACGACCGTTATGTACTAGACGTATGTTGAAAGATAAAAAAGGTTGGATGTCTGTGTAACAATGGCGTAGATAAAAAAGATCGTTCGAAATATGTTGAGGGATATTCGTCTGTATAAGACAAGCTTTGCATGTTAGCAAAATAAAAGAGGACTCTGGAAAAATAGATAAAAGAGAAGTGGCACTCGGAAGATGAAGAGCTTAAGACATTTCAAACCCGAGCAACGCCCATGTAAGAGGAGAGTAGACACAAGAAAAACGAAAATTCATGTCACAAAATATGATTCCGTCTAGTTGGAGGTTTATTGTATCATCCACAAAAGAAGAGGTTTATCTATTTTGTGCTGCGATGCGCTTTCGGATGGAACTACATCTCTCTCTACATTTTATGTAGTCCGAGTCGGTTTCGTTTTTTGCATAACTTAAACGCGCCTATCCGAAACTGTTTAAACAATGGATGTATGACGTATGTGCTGGGCCAACAGGCCATGAACAATTGAACATCGCAGCTGTGACGGTGGAACAATTTTGTTTATTATATCTCGTTTTCATATTCCTCGCAGAGGAGGCATAGCCGTCTCACCTGTGTAATTTTTACATCCACCGTTGCGTATGTATAATGTTACAAGCTCATTTCCAATTTACCTAATTGGGGAATATCAGTTGAGCTCCAAGTTAGGCACGCACTGAAAAGAAAAACAAAGATTTATGGCAAACCCACACACGAAAATAACATTAAAAAATAAATTATAAATCACAACATCCCTGTGTAAAAAAAACAAAACAGAGTGACAGTTAAAATTGCAGAGACATCATCAGGTGACTGCATTTCGAATATATATTTCAATCTTCTATAGCGGTAAAAAAAAGGCCTGTAGGCTTTTTACTAACGTGCTTGTCATGTAAATAACACACACACACTAGTCGATCAACATGTTATAATCCTACATCATAAATATTTCATAAGGTGTTGTTGTTTTTTTTTTAAGAAATACAAACGTGATGTTTCCCCATTCAGGAAGGCGAAACGAACCTTGCCAAAGGACAAACATCATGACACCGGTTAACTATGAACGAAGGTGCGCTGGTGATGGTGGACGTCGATTTTTTCTGGTTCTCCTCTGGATCGTTCTGGTGACAGTCACGCGCGATTGCGAGGCAGGTGCCCAGCGGGATGCGGACAGAAAGCAGGGCCGGCTCAAGGATCAACAAATATCACGCAGCGGGACGAGCCAAGAGGACGAGGACAGCGCGTTGGCAGAGTCGAAACTGGAGAATATCTGCGACATTCAATCGTCGCTTTCGGCTTATTGCATATGCGACAGCCTGACGCTGCACGACGCCAACGAGGCCAAGTGCTCCGTCTTCAACGTCAGCGATCAGAACGATTCGATTTGGGAATCGTTCAAAACGCAGGCCGGCCTGCAAGAGCTGCAGCTCAACGTGCACGAAGATGGCAGATTGAATTTCCTGCCGGCCGTCGCTCTGCGCAATCTGCCCGATCTGACGTCGCTGCAGGTGCGTGACGCCACCATCGACACGCTGGCGTCACAAACGTTTGTCGACGTGACGCAATTGCACGAGCTCCGACTCAACCGCAACAAGGTAAAAAACAACATGTTTTAAACAAACATGTCTGTCAAGTTAATAAAACGGTTAGAATGTTTCAAAGTGAAAACAATCGATATGTTTCATATTTAGATTCGTCACATTCGGCCATTGGCTTTCCAAGGTTTGTCCAGGACAGTCGAACTGGAACTCAGTGATAACGAATTGAGCAGTTTGGAGAGGGGCGTCTTTAGCGGATTGGATAATTTGCGAAAGCTGTTTCTCGATGGAAACAACATCTCCCTGGTGGAGGACTCCGTGTTCCAGAATTTACGCAAGCTGGAAGAGCTCGACCTGTCCGGCAATAGCATCGCCGTGTTGACGGGCGAGACGTTGATGGGCCTCCAGCAGCTCAAGAAGCTCATCCTACGAGGCAATCAGTTAGCTATTGTGGGAGATCACACGTTCGCTCACGTTAGCAATCTGCGTCGGCTCGATCTCAGTTCCAATCAATTGCAAGTCATCCGCCAACAAGCGCTGGCCGGCCTCCGACATTTAAACAATCTCGATTTGTCCCGCAATCAATTAAAAGGCCTTGACAAATCAGCCATGTTGCCCATTTGGTCTAACTTAGTGAACAGTTCCATGACGTTCTCCATAGAAGGTGAGGGTCTATTTGAAATTTAGAAAACACACATCGAATGATTGAAAAAATTTGAAACGTGAATGTGTTCCAGGCAATCCGTTGCTATGCGACTGCCGATCATTGTGGATTCTCAGGGATCTCAGGATGTCCAGCACGAGCGTCAGCGTGAACGCGGGCATCGACCGGCTGAATTGCACCGGCCTGGCCAGCGGAAATTCTTCGACGAATCTCATCACTTCGCTCTCAGTTCTCGATTGCCGGCCGCCTGCCGGATCGACGGCCACGACCCGAAGGCCGTCCAGAGGATCGACCAGCACGTCCTCCACTCACGCCGAAGAGCAACCGAAATTGCCGGTGATGGTTAACGCCAGTAGCGCTTCGTTACAGTTGTCTAGCCCCGTGGAAAGCAAAGAAGTCCGGCCGCAAGATCCGGTCTCTTCCGCCGCCACCAATACGGCTCTTCCGGAGCAGGCCTCTTCGGCGCCGATTGCTGGTGCACCCATCGCCACCATTTGTTTTTCGCTCGTTTTCGCATCGACCGCGTTATTGTGAACTATAAAGCATTTTAATTTTAATGATTAATTTTGAAAGGAGATATATTACTTTGATTGACAACATGCGTTTACCATAAACCCCACTGCCAAAAACGCACGGCCAATTGTTTTTTTTTTTCTTTTCTCAAATAGAACATTATCTTTTTTTTTTTTAAATTGACAACAAAAAATTATGGAGCCCAGGGTAAAGAAAACGAAAGAAGAAAAAAAGATAAATGGGGTATAGAAATCCACCATAATTCCTAATTCCTATGAAAACATTTGGCATTTTCTGAACTTATTCTTCTCAGTTTTTTTTTTTTCGTTTTTCTTTTTGATCTATTTTTTTTTTGTTTTCTTTCAGTATATTATCATTTGTCTTGATTTTGTGGTATCTTTCGTATATCTTCTTCCAATTATCTATAATTTGTTTTTTTCTCGTTTTTCTTTTTGTTTTTTTCATTCGTCGGAAATCGATCTCGATTTTGACGCAATGTGTCTGTGATGTTTCGCTTGCATGACAAAAAATTCTGATGATCAATTATCTGGAAAAAAAAATATGACTTAAATTAATGGCAAGAGAATTAGTAAACAAAAAATAATAATAATTACCCGCAGAAAAATAAGAAGCGCAAAACATGATAACGAGAGCGTGAATAAGACGTATATGGGCCGCATGACGGGACAGAAGAATCTCTCAGATTTGGAAAAAAAAAAGTTAATTAAGTACAACATAAATATAGGCTATTTACAGCAGTATACGTTCGTACACATCTGTTGCTTTGCACCTCATTTTTTTTTTCTAAAAATTCTGTCAGGCCGTCATATAAATCTCAATTTTTGCGTGTGTGTGTGTTAAGGCCAAGCATGATGAGAGTGTCCAGATGGCAGGCACAACACAAACGTCAAACCTCCGGTATAATAAGATGTTCTACTTTTCATTTGCTGGAGCCTCGTTAATGTTCTTCATGTCGCACCCCAAGTGTTCCGTCGCAACCGTATTCGCCTTCTTTTTTTCTTTTTTTTTAGGACTTTGCATATTTAAAAAAAAACATACTTCATCGATAAATGTATGGCTGGTTAAGGGAAAAGAAAAACGAAAACAAACAAAAAAGAACTTACCAATGCGCCAGGAGCGAGTAGAACAGGGACAAGTCAATTGAAATAAATTTTTTTTAATGCCTTAAGTTCTCCTCCATGAAACATATATGTAGGTTTAATAACCAAGCTAAAATAAATTTGAATTCGATGTAAATATTTGTCGCAACATTATGTATTTTCTTTTAAATTTTTTGCTTGTTTTTATCAGCTTCTCATTCTTTTTTTTTTTAATTTTTTTTCCTTCTTCCATTTCGTAGAAAATATAATCATCAACGTTACGAAAGTCGTAATTTTATTCATTTCGCCGTGGCATAGAGGGGGGAGGGGGATCCGGTTTGACGCGGAGACCAACACGCACGTGATTTATCGATTAGAAAATGCGATACGCGGACTGGAATTGGTGTGGATGGAAATGAATTTAGAAAGTCACAGTCAATGACTGGTCGAACGGCCAATTCTATATCTTTCTCTCTCCAGATGGGATGTAGACACACAAAAAAAAATGCAACTCAAATTTCGAAATATTGAATTTCCATACGAAATGGGACTCGCTTTCTACAGTCCACTCAGCGTCGAACATTGTCAGAAATTGTTGCATTTCTCAAGGAGCCGCCCAAGTTGCACGGGATTTTTGTTTTGTTTTTTGCACGCTAACCAAAAAAGGGGGGAGATGTTACGGATGCAAAACAGTGACGCAATCAGGGTGGAGTTGTACAGTTTCAGGGGGGGATATAGAATCGCGCTTCAACATGAGCCAAAGTTGTGTCATGTTTTGCGCCTGTGGCTGCGTGATCAAATCAAAATAACAGTCGCGTCATGTTATAATACAGTCTGACAGCTGGTTTTCCATATTCATAAGCGCCCTTAAGCAGCTTTTTGGGAGGTATAACATGGCAGCTTGTACAACAAAAAAAAAACAAGGCTTCAGCCATTTTGATAATACCGAGAAATTAATTGACAATCCACGTCCCCATTAAAAAAAAAGAAATTCTTTTATCTTTTATTTTGTGTCGAGATTTAAAAAAAAAATTTTTAAATCTGACGTTATTGAACGGAGTGCATCTGTCCGCCCATTTTACAAGTTCAACCGCCCACCTTGCGATTTGCATATTATCTGTCCATCATTTAAAAAATGTTATCAAAAATTTTTTTGTTTTCTGCTCTTCTATACCCGTTTATTAATAAAGCTCGGCGCTATCGTTTAAAAAAACCGCCTCTGTGTGTCATCGACTTTCTATAGATTGTGCGATAGAAAAATATAGCCGGCCATCAAAGGGAACATGGCAAACTGTGGGCAGCCTTTGAAAGATGGATTGTTCTCCACTGCGATTCTCAGATAGCAAAAACATTTTGCCATTTCTAGATTGCTTTAGATTCATTAGGTTTTTCTCTCAAAGGCGTTCCCTGGTTGGCACGAGCGTCATTGGAATAATCAAACGTATATAAGCTTATACCAATTTCTATAGAACAAAACAACAACAAAACTGGAAAAGAAAAAAAAAATGATGAATTTCGATTCGAATTATCGATAGACTTTGAGCTGCGGAAAAGAAAACGAGTTCGTTTTGACAGACGTGATGGAACGGGGTGAAGAACAACGGCCGGTTGTATCGAAGAGGTATTTACAATCAGTTGTTGGATCATCACATCAGAGGCAGCCACAACAAGGTAGACAGATAAAAACGACTGTTTTGTTTTTATTTTCCACAAACACACTCGTAAACAGCCATGTCTTATGTCGTAGCGTAGGGAAATTTATAGATGAGCGATAAGGGCGTGCCCTAAACATTTTCTGATTTCACCCTTCAATTTGGACAATAGGCCAGACATTTCCGGGGGTTGATGTGGTAGGGGGAATGTCTTTTATAATTTCAATGGTCAGACAAGCATTAGAACAAAGACATCCCCTCGCTTTTTCTTAAAAAAACATTTAAAAAATTTGAAATCGAAAGAAAACCGTGGGCGTGTAAAGGGGATGAAGAGGTGATCAATCCACTGTGCACATCGGAGTGTATATGTAAAAGAAAGAGAAACCAAATCGAAATAAAACTTGGGGTCTCACCAAAACTCGTGTCCACCTTTTTGTCGTCATCGAAGTTGTACACACAAGCTCGATGATGGAAACGCGATGCTTTTATGGGGGGCGACAGCCTTGTTGCAAAGGTTGTTCCACCAGTTCCAAACACCTCGAAATCTTACACCTTTTCGAGCGTAACGCGTGTAAAAGAACGAGCTGTGCTGTATACATATAAGAACAGCCACACTTTCTGAGTCTTGTCACATTTTTTTTTTCTCTATCATTTATACCGCAGGCTATACAAGGGGGGGGGGGTTTGTTCTATGTATTCACGTTTTTTTCTAACTCGACTATATACGGGTTCATTCGTGTTATCACGCCCGATTCTCCTGTTTCCGGAGTTCTTTTTGGCGTGATATGCGCGGCTCTCGAAATCAAAAACGATGAATGAAACGGGATATATCAATGTCATGTCGCACATTTTTATTTTATTATTTTTTTGGAAAACAATGGGCCGGGACGGTTCGTTCGTAAATCAACAATGACTTGTAATTTTAGCTGTGCACAGTTTAAAGTGTGGTCACGTTAAACAAATACAAGTGCGTCCCACTCACTCGCTATTTACTTAACTCAATATTTTCAGAAATCATTACAATTCGTGGCGGTGTGGTCAGTGTAATGTGTGACTCAAAAGTATAAGCGCATGATCCCCATACATGGGAATGATGTCTTTGTTGATTTTGTAGAGATCCTCTCTATTGGTCATCTCTAAAGTTGGTTTACAGTAAGATCAACTTCAAAAGACATTGAACAAACAAAAGATCATTTCAAACTCTCTGTGTGCGAGCTTCAAGAATATAACATTTTCTCATCTCATGGATATAATAGCAGCTGCACCTATACAGGAAGGAGGGGGGTCATCGTTAAACAAGTCCAAGAACAAAAAGAATTAAACATCTAGAAGGGACCACAAGTTTTGGTATACAAAAGTGACCACTGCGATGACTTTGAAGATATCGGATCTATATGCCTGCACGGTGTTCCATGACGAAGCTTTTTTTCAAGTTAAAAAATATAAAGGATTGGTCAGTGAAGCGCAAGGGCGTAAGAATGTAGAAAAATTGTGTGACAGATTGGGAAGGGTTTGGACTTTCAATAGTCCAACGTTTATGGCTTTTTTTTTTTCGTAAGAAAAATCAGCAGACAATACGACAGAGGTGATTGCGCTCAGCTTGGGAGTTTACTACCCGTATTTTTATTTTTGGGTCTTTGAAATCTGATTTTTTTTTAGTGTGTTATTCTTTTCAGTTTCGTTGGGTATCTTCTTTTTTTTTTTGGTATAGATCATTGACGCTGCTTTTGTGTCTATTTCTGTGGATGAAAAGAACGCCGCGGAGAATGCAGCGGATTGCTATAAAAAAACAAGCATTTTTTTTTCTTTCTTGTGATTGAAAGAAACAAAAATAAAATAGAGAAGGACTCCGATGCGTAAGGGAACCCTTCTCTGTTGCATATACCCTCCCATATACATATTTAAAAAAAAACTGAATAAATGCGAGCTGGGGGACACGTTACACCGAAATCGGAATCCCACAGTAAATTTCACCCTATTGAGTGCGCGGTCGTAAATTGCCACCGAGTACGTGAAATGCTATATATTTTCTTGGTAAACGCCCATCATTCATGGCAGAAGTATATATGCCATTCAGCACTGGCTAACTATGCAAACAATTAGGCGTATATATATGTATAGTTAACGTTTCGTGTTTCAAAAAGGGAGCAAACAAAACAAAAAAAAAATGCTTATATCCTATGATTATAGCACTCGAGACGATCTCTTTTCAAGCGAAGCCAAACTGCTGGAAGTGTTTTCAACAGTTGTGTTTTACGGTTCGTTATATATATGGTTATCCTCCGTTATTATGATTTATGATACTTTTATTCTTTGAACGTTGATAATGATGAGCAAGCAATTAACATCTTGGGGTTTCAAAATCAACTCCCATTTCTCTGGGTCAGCCAGTTTCAGACGGCAGGACAGTTAATGTTTATTTCGTGTCGATTTTTGCCTTCATTGTTTTCGAATCGATTACTTGTAATAAACAAAGGACTTAATAAATAAAACACTTGCATCTTGGTCCCATCCACGTTATGAGCGTTGTATAAGCAACTCGCACAGCTTTAAGTATATAGACGTGACTTACACTTCAGAAAAAGGATTAAAAATTATCAAACACAACAAAGCAGGTATAACACAGTCAGTCAACCACATATTTCAGAGGGTCATCAAACCGCTCTGGATATTTAAGCCGTTACAGGTTTGTAAGGTTGATGACCTTCCCTGATTGTTGCTATGGGTTCTGCCTTAGCTGTTTGCGGTTCGATTTGAGTGCCGACTTCATGTTTCCACAAAAGCCTGTGCATCTACCAGCTTTAGGGAGGGGTTGAAATCATCGTCCAACCAAGTCCTCTTTCTTGATGTTTCAGCTGGACGGGTTCGCTGGGAAATACGAGTGTGTCATATATCCGCAAGGTATAAACGCGGCCGGTCAGACGAAACGCTGCGTGACAGTTGAAAAAACCGCGAGACCGTGAGTGGGCGGTTGTTGCTAAGGATTGCATAATAGATGGCGTTTGCATGCTCCACTGCCAACATATTCGTGCTGGCCAAAATTGCGTAACATCAGCCGTATGCTTCCGCAACCAGCAGTTACGGTATATATTATGTATTAATAGGTTATTCTCGCCGCAGAGTGTAAATTATCATTGAAATATTTTAAGTTCTATCATGCGTGATTTATTTTAACGATATATGCCATTGAAAAAGTCGGGCTTATTTTTTTAGCTGTTTTTCCCTACCTTAACAAGTTGGCCTCAAAATGTGGACTTGAATGCGATTAAATCTAACCTATTATAAACCCTAAACTGGACAATGACTACTAATAATAGTTTTCCATCCATTAAGCGATGACTGCGATGACTGGAATAAAACGGAATTTTAAAAAAGCGAGCTTCTCGCTTTATTACAGTGTAATAGCTCACCATAAAACTAACCACAACACAGCAGCAAGTAATTCCTAACGGATAAAAGCCATTTAACAAGTGCGATAAAAACAAACATCGAAAATGCGGTGTATTCAAAACCTTTTTCTTTTACACGATTGAAAAATAACCGATAAACTGGTGGCCACTTAAGTAAACCAACTCGAGCTGTCAAGGCTGTTACAACGTTCTTTGTACACTAAATCACACACGTCACAAGTTCTCTTTTCAGACGACAACGTTTTCGTAATCGAGCACCGTGATCTGGCATTCGATACGCAGCTGATCGTTGACAAAGAGTTTCTGTTTCATCTCCATCAGTTTGTTCCAGCTGAAAAGGATGGTGGGACTCTGTCGGGGCACATCCACTTCGAAGTTCATCTGGCCGTGGTCTTCGTATTCGAAGTTGCCGTCCACGTTGACGATGCCGAAACGATAGGCAACGCAAGCCCGGTTAAACACGGACGATATCAACTGTAGGGACAGCGATGAGCTGCAAACATCCCTCAGATTCATCACGAGCTGCCACTGGTACCCGCCCCGTTTCAGGCCGAACACGGGCGACTCGAACGTCAGGCCCTTAACGCGCGATTCGAAACGCTCCACGTTCTCCAAAATCCATTCGCTTGACAAAGACTTTTCCACGAGACGAGACACCATCCGAACGCTCTCGACGAACCGATAGGGTTCCTCTGACATGGTTGAGGAAGATTATACAAGTAATACAACTCAGCTACTTGGTACACACAATCACTGACGCACAAGCAGCAAGGGGACTATAGCTATCGACTTACAATGACTAACTAACAAAGACCCAAGAGTAGCGTGTCGTACACTGTGTGATGCATGAAGAATGTTGGCCTTTTGTGCCTTTCGATTACCTTCCGTTGGCCTCTTTTCCCAGCTGCACTGAGGGAGATTAGCATTCCTGGAAGTGCAAAAGAAGGAGACGTGCTTGTAGTACAGGATGTTTCGAGTGCAAGGCTCAATACGTCAACGGTACGCATTGCGTAAGTCGATAAATCGAACATCCAATGTGAATGATTTGATTTCCTATTCATTGTCTCTATCGTGGGGTTGGTAATGTCGATCAACGGTTGATCGACGAGATGTGGGGACACGCAAGAGATCAAGTACTTCCGTTGCGCCCCCTTTCAAGATTGATTGCTACACTACGAATTGGAGGATGATCCAGGAAATGCTGGAAACGTTTACTCCTTTTTTGCGGGACATTAGAGGGAGGGCTTTGTACGTACCATCTACGTTTATACTGTGCATACTATGATCTGACCTGTATAAAAAATTCCCCTTTGATTGATGAAGTACAACTTCCTCATCAAGTTTGATCCCCGCCCATACGGAGCTACGATTTCCTCGGGGTGTAAACAAATGTTCTGCATTAGGGGGAGATAGCAATTGAATATAGTCAGCGAGGGATTTGAGTTACTGGGAATTCGATCAAAGGGCGAACGTTGTAACCCGTAAGAAAAATCTAGCTATAACATATGTATGTACTGGTTTTCTTCGGCTGGACGTCAGTGGAACACTTCTACATGGAAGATGGAATATCATTGTTCTTGGTGTCCACGGAGATGAAGCAGATCACGAAGAATATCTTTTTACTGCTTCCATTGCCGATTGGATGAAAAGCACGAATAGCGGACATTTTGTAAAGCATGAAGTGCCAGCACTTAAGACACACAAAAAATGACAAGCGTTGTTTAAAAATGCAAGCCTAAGCTATCCCGAAAATTGCGCTTCATCGTTCTGCATCTTTTGTTATACAAAGACGTTCATTTATAGTAATGAATGTACGAGACAAATGACCAAAATGTGTGGGGCCGTTCAACATCAGACACTCATGTCTATTGTTCTATGATTTATTCAAGTCTGAATGGACGTCCCCCATTACGAATGAATGCCGGACGAGCTGTGCTTTTCATCAGACGGGATGCGTCGAAGCTCTTACTCTTTTATTCTCACCACGTTTTTAAAAAAATTAAGACTAGCGAAAAGGCGATGATGTCTTTGTTTCGTCAGGGACATCAAACAACGTCGACGGAATAAGCCCAGACCGCAGCTCAATTTTGAAAGTCAGCGAGAACCATATAGTACCGCCATCTGCTTTTATCCGGTGCAACTCGTTCTTCTACGGACGAACACGGATGCAAAACGATAAACAATAGTTCGGGGGAAAAAAAAGAAAATGCTACGGTAAATCACGTAGCTCATATTTCAGAGTTCTCATGTCGCCTGAAATGCTCGTAAAACGGTCTGTTGCATGAACGTTTGTTTTTATGAATTTGTAACTCTTTTTTCGGACGACAACACAAGGTAAACTAAGCAAATGGCAATAGTATTTGTCAACGTTTGCATGCTATGACAATAACAAAGTACAGGAAACTACGGAAATTCTTTGTATATAAGGTCACGCGCGCTATCCGGATTTTGCGTTTCGCTGCAAAAGCTTTTTTACGTTGGACCATATGGTTTTCGATTCCGGCAGATTGTGGTGAATGTCGCCGATTTGGAAGCCAACCCCTAACTCGTCTATTTACTACTGAAGTACGTAGAACTAAGGTAGAAAAAAAAGAGAATGGATCTGGAAGCCTTGCAAGTGGTTTAAGTCAGACCTTTGACGCCAGGTCTTTTTCTTTCGACGTAAAAACAAAAGTGCGTTATTGCTGGGGCTTTATTGGGCAACGGGAATACCAAGAAAATGAGTTGGGACATTTTGACGAACAGCGTTGACAAGTACGTATGTTAATTCGAGTCTCTTATTCCTGCCGTTCGGAAATTGCGTAGCTACACTAGCGAAAATAAAAGAGCGACGTTCGAGTTCGTGACCAGTCATAGCCTGCATTGCAGTTGAATGCCTTTTGAAATAAAAACAAAAACAACATCAACCTGGAACATGGCCAAGTCTGAAGTCTTTGGCGGGTACACAGTTCCAGTTGTAACTGTATATATATATACAAACGTTGCTGATTTCGTTTTCCCATTGTTGGTGGATTATAATAGCACGACTTTAACGAATGGCATAACCAATAAATGAACAAAACGCAGAACAATGAAGCCATGTCTTGTGTTTCGCCATTGCCATATTCTTATTTCACCAATGTTGAAAAAAATAAAAAGAATCTGCGCTGGCCCGTCAGCGCAGATGAATAGGAAGCCCCATAACGTTGTTGTATGACGGTAAGTAGCACCTGATATCGATTCAGGCAGCCTTTAAGTGCAACAGGGCAAACACATAACGCAAAAAGCAGGCCCAAGCTTGTTTGAAAACTTGTTCAAATGTAAATCGCTATCGCCTTTCGTCAGTTGCATCGCTAGAATACGCAGACTCGGTACGTTTTGTCCGAACATCACGAAGTGCAAACCCCCCCTCAATCCAATCCAAGTGCTGCATACAAATTGTTCACTGTGAAACTGTCGTTGGGTTACCGAACAATGCGCTATAGATTTCTGTCAACTAATTAATTGGGAAATTTTCCAACAATTTACCATTGCAATCTGAGTGATGGACACAGGTGACAAGCGAGTAGATATCGACGCTCTATTGCGTCTGTTCACGTGCCCAGGCTGCGGGAATCCTGCCAACAAGCCGCCGCTATTCCAGTGCGTCAAAGGTTGGTGTACATATTTCTTGACTAACTACATCGTTATCATAAACTATAGATGCATTTCTGTATTTAAATATAAAAGTGTAGGCATTAGAAAGAAATCATTGAGTGCGAAACTGGTTATTGGAAATTCAAATCTTTTCATTTTAACGTTTGGAACGAAGGTCACGTAGCCTGTTCCAGCTGTTCCGTCAATTGTCGGGGCTCTTGTCCAACTTGCCGTCAACGAATGACAACTGAGCGCAATTTCTGGATGGAAGAGGCTTCTACTTGCATCATATTTCCTCTTCGAACAGCAGGTAAAAAAAAAACGTTTGTACGTGGCTCGATTATATTCTTTAGTTCGTTCGAACGTTGTTGCAGTTCATTAGGCTTCGTTAAGTCTACATCGTCTGAGTTTTTACAATCAGTTTTAATGCGTGTCTCCCTGAGAAAATGAAGCGATAGCAGAAGCAGTACAGCGTCATAATCGCATTACGTATGTCGTAGCTCGTCGTTGCGCTGTGTCTAGCGAGACGGTTAGACTGAACAGCAATTACTGGGAAATGGAAAGTGAGGCAAGAATAAAAATAACGCCCGTAACCAGGTAAACAGCGGTGAACTTTGAAATCTTTGAAAGCGTACAGTAGCAAGGCCCGAGATTCATAGCAAGTCAAAATTTACGTCCTCTATGAACGATCAAACGGAACATGTTCCATTTTTAGATTTGAAAAAATCGAATCTTTTAAAAGAGAATTCGAAGAAACCAAATTTTGCGATGGAAATTCATAATTTGTTTTTGTTTTTTCCCCCTCACTCGACTATTGCTTTCGTCCGGAGAGCATTTTCGTGGTGTTGGAAATTGAACAAATAGCCAAAACGATGGCGTCCTTCCAACTGTCTAAAAAAATGTTCTTGACGAAAAATAAAAAAAAAAAAGAAAAATAAATAGAAAAACAGACACCCCAAACCCTAAAGAGCAAAAATTAGTTTGGCCGACTGCCTAGAACATAAAATCCACTATCAGGACGCGATTTAGCGCCCAAAGAGTCAGCTACTGTTGCCTGGGTGGTTCATTTCCCCCTTTCAATAGCGAAATGACGTGGAAAGATTCAGCCACATCGTCTTGGACATTATATCATACTAAATAAGGTGTTTCCTTCAAAAGTCAAATGAAGCTCACCGCCATCCACATCAAATGTTTTCCAATCGGCCAAACAATCCCACACAATCGGTGATGTTTTTAAGATCATAAACACAATCTGATCGGATTCAACGAAAATATTTGCACGAACCGTCTTCTTTTAATGCGTTTGAATGATGATGTTTGTTAAAAAATAATCATTTCTTTTGTTAAAACAGCAACAGCGGCTGATAGAAATGGAGTGAAACACTGAACATTGGCAATTTCCAACTCGAACGACTCTTTTTTTTCCATCCGTATTGTAGCCTACGCCAACTATTTCCATATTTTCGACGTCGACCAGACCCAGTGCAGTCGTCAGTGGTTTGCCCAGCAGGCTGGCCGCCAGCTCAGCCAGCTCCCGTTCTAGATCTCTGTCTTAACTATATATGCGGACCTAATTGCAAAAAAAGAAAAATTGCTGTTTTGCATAGTGAGTGCCTCTTGGAATTACTTGAAAAAGATCATATACAGTGATTGCGGGAAAAAAAAAACAACCGGAGTACATAAAAATTCAAAAGGACAACAAAAACAAACGTACCCTTTAGTGTGAGATGGCCAGTCATTCGATGCCCAACGGGCGCAGTTTAGGCGAAACCAAGTCTCCAACTGTGGCTCTGGCCCGACAGAGCAGCATCCGTAAATCATCCGCTGGGGACTTGGGTTCCAGCGCGCTTCCATCGTTGGGAACGGCCGGCCGCCTTGTTGATTACGAGGCGTTGATTCGGCATTTTGACTGTCCGGTGTGTCACGACTGGGTCACGCCGCCAATCGTCCAGTGCCGCAAAGGCCACATCGTCTGCGGGCCGTGTAAATCAAAAGGTTTGAAAGCATGTCCAGTCTGCAAGCAGCGCTTCAGTGACGTCACCAACTGGATGATGGAACAGGTAAAGGATATAATATTTAATATCTTGTTTTATTCTACCACTTTAATTGTGCTTTTCATTTGTTTTGAAGGTGTCGCTTGTCATTGCCTTTCCATGCAAGTTCCAGGGCAATGGTTGCAGAATTTACAGCGAGCTGATACACAAGACGGCTCACGAAGCTCTCTGCTCTTTCCGGCCCGTCTCCTGCCAGTATGGCATCCGTGGATGCACGCAAATATTGCTCTACCATCTGATGGAAAAGCACGTCCTCGAGTGTCGCTTTAAACCTCCCAATCTCCACTCTCAGTTGAGTTCGTCATCGCACGGCAGCTCCAACAACTGATCTGAACTGTAAAACGGTATGGCCTTTTGACAATCAACCGACGCCAGGGCCAAATTAGAACGTTACTCCACGTTACATTAACACAACACACACACACACACATATACACAGACACACAGATGAAATATCACACTATTTAAGAAATGTTACAACTCTATACGTGTTACTCAACTACGTTTGTATTGCATTATATTTCACTCCTTTGAAAATATACTGTACATCCCCGTCACCGGATTTAATGGATATCTTATTTCTTTCATCGCAGTGGCGAGAATGGCCCGTATCAATTCTAAACAATCGCATTGGCCATAGCCTTGATTCCGTTCCAGGCTTCGGTCGCTACGGGAGCGATCAACGTGGTCGGCGTGACGAAGCCGTCAGGCGTGTTCCGCAGTTCCAAAGTGTAGCCGTGGACGATGCCCAGAGTGCCATAAACATAATCCTTCGTCGTTCCTGACGTGAAGTCTATACGTCAATGATAAACAGTTATACGTGGGTCTTGTTTTTTAAAAAGGCCAACATAAGTATAACACATACAAAGAACTTCAGAGCCTGGACCGAAAGGATACGTAGTGCCGTACGTTGCTTCAATGGCCGCTGCACCCGCGGTCATAATTCTTTCCTGGAATAACGATTGCGAAATTATGGGTTCGTTAGAATGTCTTAAATGGATGATACCATTTCAGGGTAGTCGACAGGACGTTCGGTCGTGTAACCGTAAGGCGAAATCCACACTTGCGCGTTATTGTGGATGGAGACGGAGGCCTTTACACGGCCTTGCAGGCTTAATAATATGTCCCTCATTGCTCGTGACTCAGCTTCTGAGAAGGCTGAAGGTCCACCGTACGTATCTGAACACGGACTGTCAGAGCTCCCGACGCCCCCAAAGTTGGCATCGAAGTTTCGATTGGTGTCCACACCTGTACATTGTTCCGTTGTACTTTTTTTTTTTTCCTTTAGCTGTTTTGATACATTTTAAACATTCCTTCGATCGATGTGCTTACCAATGCAGATAGATGAGGGATTTATTTTTCGATTCTTTCGCCAAAGCCGGTCCTGTTTTTATATAAGAGTAAAAAAAGGTATAAGAGAAAAATTAAGGACATTGTGGGAAAAAACAACAAGGAAGAAAGTGTACGTAAACAAGGAAGACACTGTTGCACAATCCCGCTAACGTAGCAATAAAATGTCAAAAGGAAATGACCTACTATGGTTGGGATTCATTAATCGAATTAATAATCCGATCAAATACCAAAGGAAAAGCCATACAGTTGGCATGGTATAGCCTCGGACGCATACAAACTACGTATATCTTGATTTTTATAAATAATACATAAACCAATGCGCTGATGACGAATCTGGCCCGAAATTTGAGATCAGCGTTGAAATTGAATTAAAATCGGTAAGTTGCATCAAATTCTGAGACATGTCCAAATTTCCCGTTTTTTGAAAAACAGCAAATAGCCTTCCCACTTTCGCGATTTTTGGTCAAATCGGACCTTATGCCAAAAACCCTTGACTCCCATTCCAAATTGAACGAGGATTACGACAATCTGGTTTGTTTTGACGTAAGGCTTGCAATTTTTTTGTGACAATAGGCAATCGAGTAAAATCGACTCATTCGAGAAACCTTCGTATTTGAAAATACTGCCAAAATCTAATTTGCTAACGCCCAATCAGCCCCAATCTGCCCTGAAATTCGAGACCAACATTAAACTTTAATCAAATGTGCTTAGTTTTTAACGAATTCTGAGAGACAACACAAATTAGCATGTTTTGAAAAAGAGCAAATAGCTTCCCACTCTTGCAAATTTTGATCAAATTCCATTTTACCCTAATAACGCTCGAATTCCACACAAAATCTAACTAGGATATGTTCCAAAGCATATACATACATTCAGCCACGAATGGACGTATCCATCGGGGTTCGAGACGGGCGTGATGAACCAGTCGAAGCGGTCCAGCAAACCGGTGATCTCCGGAACTTGGCCGTACAGCGTAGAGAGCTAAAATAAATTGATTTCACATAATCTCTATCGTTAATCGAATTGCATAAAACGCAGCACAAAATATCTAAGCACTGACTGTGCCCCGACTGTTTGTCTTATATAGCAAAACCAGGTCTCAAACCTCATCAATAATCCAGATGCAGGTGGAGTGGGCAATCCATTCTCTGGCGTGCATTCCGCATTCCAAGTAAATGGCAGGTTTGGTGTCGCCTCCTCCGCTGGAAATACGCGCCGTCACAATGTCACGAGACTCGTCCGTGACGCCAATTCTGCTGACGCTCACTAGCGGATTACTGTTGGCCAGTTGATTTAAGTAGTCGATAATCTGCGAGTACGACGCCGGCCGTTTTAGTGTTTAACTCTTGTAGAGAGATTAGCAGTGATTAAACAATTTTAAACCTCTTCGTAGGTGTGGTAAGTCTCAGTGAATCTACTTCCCGCAGCAATGCTATTGGCGTTCTCTGCTTGCCTTTGGTCGATGAAACTAAACGAGCAAGCGAAATCCCGCAAAAGCGCGTGAATAAACTATTAAGAATCTATAAAAGAGCTGCTTATCATCGTGACTTCCAATTCACCTTTGAACGTCATCCATAAGCGTCGAAGGTTGCATGCCTTTCGATAGGAGTTCTTGTTCCAGCAATGCACCATTATCTGTAAAGATGTCCACAGATTCGGCCAACGTGGTAGGATCGCGCCAGAAATCTATCGTTTTGACATCGGAAGGCCATCCTTTCGTGTCCGGCGATAGACTCAGATTGACCAAATAGGCTAGCTGCTCCGTCGTTCGGGGAGTCACGCGCAGCAATTTATACCTGTCCGTTGTAACACCACATTCGGGATCAGCAAAAAAACGATTGACTTGGATAAGATAACATGTGGCGTGTTCACGTCATGTTGTTCCTCAGTCACGATCGCATATAATTTATTGTCTAGACTGTTACAGGCTATTGCTAACAACGTCTTTTCCCCATATAATCTTCAGCCAAAAATATGAAAAAGGAAAAACGCAAAGACGAGCCAGCCAGTTCCGTTTAACTAATATAATTTCTTTTTAAAAGAATAACGTTACCCTTTGTAGTTGGCTTTCTGAGCCCAGGCTAGGGCCACCATAAAGACCGAAAAGATTACCAAGCGCTTCATGTCGTAGGGCTTTATTGCTTCCTTTTTTTGTGTGTGTCGTGTGGCACTCGATGACCTGCTCTATTCGAGTCTCCAAACTACACTGAACGACGCAAAAGAAAAACAATTTCGTTTGTTTAGTTTATTTTGACAAGAATTTGTCGTTATCCGCTCGGGATATATATACGATAGGCCAAATAGCGTGAGATTAGATTTGTAGTGTTTAAGTTCAAAATATATAATACTACGTTGATGGTTATCGCAACTTATTTCTGTTTGATCGTGGCATCGTAGATGTTTTTGGTTTGCGACAAGAATAGGAATTACCCACATTTTTGCAGCATTTACCTTGAACATGAAAAAGATGATCATCTGATCATTCTATATTTACACGCATAACGTCTCCAATGCAAATTCGCCACGCGTAGTTGTTTGGGGACGTCCAAGGCAGCTGCAAGTCACATCGACTTTCGTTTGTTATTATTAATAATTTTTTGTTTAGATTTTTGTTGTGGTTAACGTTCGACGTTTGTTCTCGTCTCTAACATCGTGTAGGAAATAGAGTGCCAAGTGCGTGAATATAAATAAAACAAGACACGCAAGTTGGCGATTTTAATTGACGGTTCTATTATTACTTGGACAGTGCCTGATGCCATCAAACCGTTGCGCGTGCGCGTCTGGATTCAAATGCACTCTTGGGAACTTTAAAGCATAGGTGGCCAACAAACAAAAACAAATGCTTCTACTCAGAAAGGAGAAACGATCCCTACATCGCAGAGGGAGCTGCTGATGCGAGAAGAGTCAAACGGACGAATATAGCCGTGCAGAGCTATACCCGCTGCCAACCATTCGCTTTTTTGTGTGGTTGACGATAGCCATCGACTCTATTAATTAAAAATTGGGTTTGCTCATGCAACGCCATTTGACCCACTTTCTTTATTGATGGCCCCTTGCTAACTGTATTTATTTCAGTGATTTTAAAGAAATCCTGCACCACCATGTATGGTGACGGTCCACCTCTCAAGTATAATGAAGACGCCATTCACATGGGATTGCCATTACAGATTGCGATGCAGGTTGTCTAAAAATTACTCACATTATTGTTTAATTACACAACGGGATTTTCCTGGTCAAATGATGTTCCGTAGGCTATGTGTCTTATTCTTTTCTTTTTTCAAAGCGCCCCGTATTTGGAGTTCATTTAATCTCAGACGTTCGTGCATTCTGAAGATGTTTCTAACGAACATTTGCCATCAAATGACGGAGAGCACTTTGGGGTCGTATAGTAAGGAAGAAGAATGATTGTATTAACTTGAGCATATCATGATGACGATGTTTGCCGCTACCTGTTGCATCGTTGACTTTGTAATGTGCTACTTTGCGTGTGAGCACTTTTTTGTTATCAACAGAAAATGGACAGAGCCCAATCTTTTTTGCCATCAAAAGTCGAAAAACATTTTTTATGGATCATATTAAACCAGAACAATAGAGAAAGAGAACAAAGGGTAGATTAAAACAAAAGTATCACTATGTTTGTGAAGCGCTTGAGTACGGCTGCGTATCGTTACGTGTCTTTCGTGGTATTTTCCGTTCCTTGCCAGTGACCAAACTGGCCGGTAGTGAGATGGACAGACACATATCTGATATGTGTGACACCTTAAACTAATTCTTTTTAATACATTTTGTGTTTGTGTGTGGAATTGCAGACAATCTAAGTTGCAACTACAACTGATCACACACATTGTCATTCGATACAAGAAAACTTAATACACCATACAGGTAAGGATCACTGGTGAGACAAGCCGAGCAATCCTTCCTTCACCGCAAAGTCCCCCTGGCCAGGCATGTGGCTTAAAAATATCTAATATGACCATCTTATGAATCTTCCTCATCTGTTAGACGCGATTCCAAGAAATTTGACAGCGCGTGAACTGGAATAATTGGTAAAAATCTTAATTGAATTTTACATACTTCACTAAGGAGCATTGCTGTTGGACTGGCGTCAACATCTACCCGAGCTATGGATTTTGAATTACAAAAAAACACAGAAGCAAAACTTATGCTATGAAACCACGAGATCGCTATCAAACACATAAATGAGTAGGGCAACACAATTTACACGTGGACTGTACTTTGTATTCAAAGGTCACGGTCGATTTCTCATCGTCCTTCAATTACGAACACCCGTCTACATAAACGATCTTTTAAGACGAAATGGTCACCCACTGAAGGACGGAGGGACACCACAAATTATTTAAAAAGCAAAAACGAGGACGACGAGAGAAAAGTGGCAAAAAAATATAATACAAAAGGGCGGGTCATCAGAATGGCAACCTAAACAGTTAATACTTTCGAATTTCTTACACAAATTGAAATAGAAAATGAAGAAGCAAACAAAAACATGTCATGTCATGTCCCATGGGCAAGAAAATAATTAGAAACATAAATCGTGATAATACACCCGATGAGTGGACTAGTCTCAACCCACCAGTGTAGCGATTTTTTTTTCAATAGTCTCATCTGACACGGCATATTAGCGCTCTAATCGTATAAACAAGAAACAGTTCTGACAATCACACTGGAAAAGATCTCCCCTCTACGCTCAAAATACACCCACATTCATACACTCGCCCACTTTCAATTTTTTTTTTTCAAAACAAAGACCAGAGATATAATAGACCAATAGAAAGAAATCAGAACCAAACAGAGAAGAAATGTCTTTACAATTGATTTTTAAATGGCGGAGCTCCCTGTTTTTCTGCTTTCGTCTGGTCTGCTCTTGAGGAAACGCGATGGCAAGTTTAAGGTGAGAGACCAACGGTTTGTATATTATTGTCCTTTATTTTTCCATATTTATATCTCTAGTTCATTTGCTTGTTGTTTTTTTTTTGTCCGTGAGCGATTTATTTGTTTTTCTTTCCGAGTTTTTTTTTTTTGGCTGAGGCGACGAAGAATCTAGTTTCATTCACACACACTGGTGGGGTCGATAGGATCGAGTGGCAACCACTTTGCTCGCGTTACACAGATATCTCATAGTTCACTTCGTAGACACTGGATGTCGGAGCCTGGCTACGAGGCTGCTTGGCCGATGGTGGACCCCCCAAGTCTTGCTGGCCGTTTTCCATCATCCTATACGCCGTGTTCATCGGTATAGGACGATTGTTAACGTGTGCTGTCGGAGAATAGACCCCTGGTCGAGCTGGTGAGGAATACAGGGCTTCGTGGTACGTGTCTGGTGAACGACGTTCTTTACCGAAAAGGAAAATACACGTCAGCTTCTTTCGCAACTCTGAAATGGTTAACCATAACTGTGCCAGTATTGACCGAACCTGTCATAGGCATAGAGTAGTTCATGACACCATCGTCGCCTCGGTGATAAGATGACAACAGCTCGCCTTCTGAATTGACTCGTCTTTGAGCTCCAGGCTGCTGAGGCCGCGTATTGTAGCCCGACGAGCTGTAGTCATAGGTTGGTGATCCACCACCGACACCCGGATCGACCCGGTAGTCATTATTTCCATGTTCCGGGACGTAGCCTGCTGCCGTTGCAGACCTCTGTCGGCTAAAAGGGGGAATAATTCAAAAGATAGGATTCAGTGATGAGATTCACGACATAGATGGGAGTTATGTTGTTTCTTCCCACCTGTAATCGGCGTAGACGCCGCGAGGCGGGACAGCGAACGGAGTAGGGACGCCGCCAATGGCGCGCAAGCGCTGTTGCAAGTTTGCCCTGCAATTGATCAAAAAAACAAGAAAAGACAATTTATTGGATAGTCGAAGCGAATGTAAGGCTTCGCAGATATTCGAGATGTAACGAAGTCAGACATAATCAAATATCTCTGCATAGCAACTCATATGAGAAAAG
This sequence comes from Daphnia sinensis, assembly GCA_013167095.2. NCBI lineage: Eukaryota > Metazoa > Arthropoda > Branchiopoda > Diplostraca > Daphniidae > Daphnia > Daphnia sinensis. The sequence goes on from CM023190.1 coordinate 2,007,781, forward strand.
GAAGGTAAAGCTCCTACCCAGCATTGGTAGGATTCTGAACGTCGTGAATCGATTGAGGACGGGCAAAGTTCATCCCCATGGCAGCGGCATCGGCATTCAACAGATCATCTGGTGTGTGAGATCTTGATCGCTGGCCGTCGCCACCTCGGTTAGCTCTGAAAGGATGTGGCGAGCCGCGAACGTTGGGCCCGCGCAAAGTTTGCACTGTTGTCATCCGGCGTGGAGAGGATGTGTCAGTCATGTCGGACTGGCCGAAATCCCCTCCTGGTCGCATCCCATAGCCTGAATTGGCCGGTACGATAAAGAAATTTGATTTGGAACCTCCTCTCTGAAACAAGACCAGAGCCGGTGATAGTTAAGATTGTTTGAATTCTAAAGAATCAATAATTTACCTGTAGAGATGGAGGTGAAGCTTCGCAATCCACTGATTGGCTGCCAGCGCCATTGTAGAATTCAGTCAACTCCATTTCATCATCCATATCGTCAGCAATTCCGTTTCTCGTTTCCAGCATGCTGATGGCAGCCGGTCTGGAGGGTGACAACTGCAACTACGAGGAGGCGACAAACACAGAATGTGAAACAAATAAAACAAACCAAACCAACAAACAAAGAAGGCAAATAACGCAATGTCATCGTTAGTCTTTAACATCTGGAATGCGGAGCACGACAAGATGAGGAAACGGTTTGCAAATAGAGACACGAAAGCATTCATTATGAACTATCGATCGATCGGCTTCAATCAGTGAATGCACAGGGCGCCTATTATTACACCATTTCTTCTCTAATGCCGCGTTCTAGTCACGGTACTTTTAGGAAGGCTGCTGATTTTTTTAAAGCCTGTTTTTATTTCACTGTCATCGGCCAAAGGACAGGAGCTTTAAGTGCGGATTTAGCTATCGATTCTTCAAGCTCGCTTGATTTTTCATTCCTCTTTTCTCGCTTTCCGCTCTTTCCACGAAAGATGCCATACACGGTTGGTTTATTTCCATCTTTGAGCGAACTCGGTCGGCTTGGCGAAGCCTCTGAAGTTGACTCGAACCTCCCTTTGCTCTTTACATTTATTATTATTCAAGTAGAAGGTGTACGTCCACAATACCCCGATTCTTGAAACGGCTTTTCAATGTGTACATACACATAAGATAATGTGGCTCTACTAAGGGCTGTGAAAACGGTTGCACGGGAGCAGAAAGGGATGAAGCGCTCAGGACATAATGCTGTTTGACGGGACTAGACGGGCGGGTGCAGTCAGCAGACCCTCGACGGTCAACGTCATGCGAGACTGATTTTTCCCTCATTTCTTTTGCATTTCCAAACGAGTGCATCGTAAAGGAACAAACGGGAGCCGAAAAACGGTGAAAGAAGAACCCCCCCTCGGAAAACAAAACAAAGGAGCATGAACGTTAAAAGGTGCATCTCGAAACTCAAGTATTTAAACTCGCACACCATGAATTATGATAGACGTCACATGGTTTTTATTCGGTTGCTGAGAGGGAGGGAAAAGATTATGTAGCCAGTCAACACAGACATTTGCAAGGGAGGTCGTTCGAGAACGTAATCCCTTTTCCCCATGCAGGCAATTGATCGTACGAGTCAAGGAATCGATCCGATGCTTGCAACTAGAATAAGGAAACTCGGACGACCCAAAAAAAAAAGACTATCTACTCAAACTACTACGCTACCCAACGTCGTCGTCCGCAAGACAAGGGACAAGATAATCAAACGCGAATATAAATCAGGAACTAGGGGTGCGAAAAAAAAGGCGCGTTGGCAATATCAATCACGTTGAACAAGGAATTCGACTGAAAGTCTCAATCGAAGGAGGACTTTTAACAAAAACTCATCCGATGGGTTATGAATGTCGGCGTAAGAATGTCGAGGGAATTACAAGAAACACGTGACATCCGAAAAATATTTTCTCGGTAAGAGTATCCGGGTTGTCGGGAAAAAAGAACCCCGTTCAATAACGATAGAAATATTTAAAAAGATAAATAAGTAATAAGTTTCAAAAATGACAATATACTTTGTTGTAGGTGACTCCGGGCCCTGTTCCATTGCCCTTGGTATGTCCTCCAGAGTTGAGATACACTTTAACCTGATCGGGGGACACGTCAGAGTTGTGGATGTTGTTAGTCGCCGAGCTGAACGTGTAGCGGTGTGGCTTTCGGCCCACGTAACGCGACGGTTGAGCCAAGCTATGGATGTTAGTCATAACACAGAAAAGAAAAAAAAAAAAGAAAAACGCGTGTGAACGTGCGAGCCAAAAACAGCATACACAAGGTTCTAGGTTTTCGTTCGTTTTTGTTATGATTCACGTACATACCTGGCAAACTGTGGGCCACACAAAGCGTAGCAGCAGTTGGCGCCACATCCCCGCGAGAAGGGATTGAAGCCGCCGCGGAATTTGCCCGTCACCTGGAGACACAATGGGGGGTTTAGAAAAATTGGCAACTTGAGATCGATGTTACACGAGCCGAATGGCATAGAAATCAATAAAAGATGAACCTGTTCATTGGTCGTTCGTCCTCTGGCAACGAGAACCACGTGAAACCCTGCTAGCCCGAATACGGGCACCGAAAGGATGCCCACCAGCGTGACAAGGCAAAGTGAAACGATGGTGGGAACCTGAGTGAGACGGTCCTTGTGCTGGATCAAGAAGTACGTCGAGAAGCTAAAGACAGCCGCCATGTGCAACGATAATGAAATGAGGAATAGGAAAAAGTAGCGGTAATTCCGACGGCCAATGCAATTGTTGACCCACGGACAGTGATGGTCAAACGTCTAGAATTAATTCCATCTATTAATACTGCTCTTTCAGTAAAGATTGTATATGCTCTCCTTTCTTACCTCGACACACTTATCGCAAACGGAGCAATGAGAGCACCGGGGCGGCCGGTAAAATTGGCAAGTGACGCACCACTTCATCCGCACCGTCACTCCATTGATATCCACATTCTTGTATAGAGGAGCGCGGGAATCGTCATCTTTATCCTCATGTGGGGATGCTGGTATTTGCAATGAATAAATACAAAATTTATCAAGGATTAGGCAATATTCAACCAAATAGGATTTCGTAATAAACTTCAAAGAGTTGTTGCTTCACAAATATCTAGAGCACAAATAATCAACTTAATCATTAGTCAGAGACGACGTGTTAAGTGTATGCCGCGGAATGCGGAGAATCTTGGCGATTTTCTACATGCGAAAAAACTATTACTGCCCATAACCAGCTCACTGGTAGCGAATCTACCTAACTCATGACTCTCCAAACTTTTCCCTCGCCGCAAGATACATTTTTTATCTAAACTTTTTTCACGCTATCTAACCTGATGGATGGACAGTTGGTCTATGACGTGGAAAATGAAATGTAATGATGTACCGCCCTGTTTTACCCAGCCCAGTCTTCTTTCCTGATATTATTGGTATTGATGACTGATTTTTGGATTGACTCTGAATGAGGAATGACTTGCCAGATCTTCCATACTTAAGAGTTCAAACGTTTTCGGGCAATTCAATGGAAATAACAAAAATCGCTGTACAGGTTATGGAGAGATCTGTCAACAGTTAGCAATTGCGTTCCATTACCATACCGTCGATCTTAAACGTGGCAATGACCCAACGAAAATGTAGGGAAACTTTGTGGGGCATGCTTTCACGTATGTCAAGCTCATTTCAACATTCGTCCTGAAAAGAGAATTAGCACATCTTCCTGACTCTAGGAACGCCCACTCGTATTTTGAGGAAACGTTTGCATCACGCCATTTTAACCATTAGCATAACATGGGCCTTTTTTTTCAGTGACAGTTGATTTCTATGCCTAATAACATAAATCAGCCAATGACATGGTACTTAAAGAGTTACCATGCCAAATGTGTTGCTTTCGGTACAAAGCATGAATGTTAAAAGGTATAAAAGAAAAAGTAAATGATGTTCAATGGAAAGAAAAGTCTGGATTAAAATCTGTTTAGCTAGTCGGCAGTTCACAATATGTACTTGTTGGTACAGTGCTACGATATGGAACATCTTCTAATGTCACAGTTTCACTTAAGACTAAACTACACAACAAACATTTTTTGTTACCTTTAGGTATTACTCCAGCATCCATAAATGTTGCCAGGCTGAAGTTGGCTATCACAAAGAGAGTCACCACAGCCTCACACAGGGGTATAAATATTGAAACATTCTCGTAAAACCACATACATCTGTGAAGTGAAGAGAGCAAGCCATGAAACCATAGCCAACATAACACGAGTTAAAATTTTAAGAATATTGTACTCACGGAAAATAAAAGAAAAGAGCTGTTGTGATTAATAAGATTGCCCAGGCGAAGAATGCTGGGAGCACCTTGGTGCCCTTGCATCGAACCATGATACTGATCAAATCCTTCCCATTCAGTAGATTGGACCGGTAAAAACATTCAACGTCTAGTAAAATCTAGCCAACATGTAGCCAAAGTTCCACAAACTTTCAGTTACGAGCATTTCGGACTTCTCAACGTTTTTCACGGGATGTAAACGGCATAAAAGATTTTACTTTAAAGCTTTAGATCTTACTTCTCACCGAAACAGCCGTCACTACTCGCTGCAAGTCTCGACTCGCGTTTGTTATGATTAAAGCACACACAAGCCGCTAGATGACGTCTGCAGTAGGAGTTCTTTTTTTTAGCGGGTGGGGGGTGGGGGGAGGGGAGGGTAGATGTTAGCTTTAAGGATCTGCTGATCAGCTTAGTCTGCAGTTGGATCAGACAAGAATTCAAATTGTAAATGGTTGTCGACAAACATAAGTTTAAATAATTTAGTGTGTTCCTAATTCGGAATACACCTTTAAACATCACAGCTAGCACGTGTTGCCTGTATAACCGGTTTAAATTAAAACAACCGATTAGTATTTTAAATAATATTGCATCCCGAGCGGTGAAATTTATTAAAGACTCACAAATAAAATGACAGATAAGACGAAATGTAACGAAAATTTGCAAATTAATAGCACGCCTAGCACGGTCCTGCAAGGATAGAACGAGGATTTGCTTGAATCAGTCAAAGAGAACAACAGATATTCAAAGTTATAAATACTGCTCTTTTGTTACGTAAGAACCATAAGAAAATGCATGCTATAATAGAATATACTGGTACTATTATGTGTTTACCAATGTCAAACAGTGTCTTAACTCTTCAATCTCTTCGTCTCCTTAAACAAAACACTTGCGTAGGTAAACAAAAACCTTCGCTTCACGGATCGCCATGCTGGTACCATACAGAAACATAATTCGGACTGAAGAAATCTAGAGCGAAATGCGATTTTGGTGAAGTCTGTATTAGTTCTGAAGCTCGGATAAATCTAAACTATTGAATACTGTTGCCGTTGGAATGCATCACAGTCAAAGAAAATGATTCTGTTTACAACCTGTAAAAGAATATCATGACGAACTTGGATCTAAATCGACAGTGGTTTGTGTCTTTTGAAAAGTTACAGAAGACGTGGGGACGATTGACTGACCCAAATGGTGGATCAGCTCGGCACGACGTCGAACAATACGAGATTCACGAGAGCAGGAAGAAAGAAAAGACGGCGAAGAATGAGAATCGTCGGGGAAGTGAGCATGTCGACAGCAATAAAAAAGAATCGGTGAAAGCTTATCGACACGAATTTCGGTCCTTATAATTTACTATGCTTCACTCTTTCTTCTTTGGCTTTTTTGGATTACGCGAGCGTGACTTTGCCTTACACAATGGGCAAATGGGAGCATTACGATGAATTTGCTGATGACACGACATGCACGACTTCATTGGCGGTGGTTGCTGGCGGAAGGCTGGCGATGGTCCGGCTGACCCTGGCGGAGGAGCAAGATTTCGCGCTTCTCCTCTATTGCTGTTACCCATTACAAGTGGAGCTTGGGGAGGCGGTGGAGGCAGAAAACCACTACCTACACTCTGATGTCCTCCAGATCCCACCCCAGTAGCAGTCATAGTTAGACTGGCCAAAGCAGATGGAGTTGAATCTTCCCTTTCTGGCATCCACTCAAGTTTTGGTTTTTCAAAGAACCTAAAACAAGATTTTAAGAAAATGTTTCAAAAGTTTATTGTAGGTTCTACCCAGGAGGAATGTGGTTTCCATCTTCTTCCTGCAAATCTGGAAGAGTGTCTAATCCCAAGCACTCACGGCGAGTCCTGTCAACTTCAGCTTTCATTGGGCGATACTCATTATACAAATGACGAGCCACCTCCACTGCTTTATTACGGGCATCTTCTGCTTGTTTGATCACCGACTCCATCTTTTAAGATAAATGGGGGAATGCAAAAAAGGATTTCAATTATTTAAATAAATAAACTAATTTTTTGAACATAAATTTTAGTGTAACTGCAAGAAATGTGAAAAGAAAAATAATTATAAAATATGAAAAAAATTAATTTACCGCATTAATGTCTGCGTGGATCTGCCGAAGTTCTTCCACATGAGCCATTTTTTCTTGGAGTAAAAGCTCCATTTCTTGGCGAAATTCGCCTAAATTTTTCTCTTCATTTTCTGCAGCCTTCACTTCTTGTAGCAAGCGTTGTTTGAGGCGCTCCAAGCTGAGCGTCTTCTGTCTACATTAGGATGTTACAATACATTTTAAAAATAACAAAATCAGTCCGGTTTAAGAAGAAAGAATATTTGCAAACCTTATTTCCTTAAGTGCTTCTAATTGTGCGAATATAATCCGCTCCTTTCCTTCACTTGACATGAAGGCCGCCATTTGGAAAACAATTGATTTGACGTTTGGAACATGAGCAGCATCTTACGAGTATTTTTAACACCAGGGTTGTTTAAAACAAACACTATACACCATCTACTGGTGGGAAGAGGGTTTCTGTAAGAAACCAACGAAATCATTTATCTGACAACGATTACCCGACAACAAAGATCACAGAATCACGAATTTCATTTCAACAAAGACTATTCGAGTTCTTTAAAACAAGCTGATTACAATATAAAGTATACAACTTATCACTTTTTCTGTTGACCAAAATAGTAATCTTCATTTGCATCTGAAACGTGTTAGTTTCTGTTTGCCGGTCTGGTAACATGATCTTCATTGAGATACAGAAGTTTTTTTTTCTTTTTGCACAGTAATCTTTTTTATTCACTTCCTACTGCGCGTGATCTAAACTTCGCAGTCGTAAATGCCATGTTTGTTATTTCCCAACCGACAGTGGAATAAAAAACATCGGTCTTACAGTCCCACCGGCCTTTGCAGGTTGTAGACGACGTCGGGGCCGTGGTGACACAACAGTTCAGTCTTAGAAGGCTTGACAATATCACAATAAATCCATATCAACCTATGGCATCAACTCATCCACTTAATCGGCCGTTGGACGTCTGTGGAACGCATCGCTTCATGTTCTTCACCAGGTAATGACCACTCAGTATCCGGTAAGTATACAAAACATTTTTGTGGTCAAGCAGGATAAGCTCTAGATGTGATCTGTTTTGCCGGCGCAGCCATTAAAAATCTCCAACCACGCGTAATGCATTAAACATTAAGAAGCTGGATCCGTGCCACTTACTGCATTATTAACCGTTTTGCACACATTTGTTTCACTCTATGCACAACATGCCTCGATACACGCATACCGGGGGTAACCATCAGTTCAACGGGAGTAAACAGGACGAAGAAAGGTCGTCTGTTATTTTCCAGGCGTACCGTTGGACGATCATCGACCATTGTCGGCAATAGCAGAACACAAGCTAACAGCGACACGACAGAATCCAATTCTTCTGCTGTCTTCCTCACAACATCGACTCAAACGGATATGCGAGATTCAGAAATTCAAACCGATCCGTGGTGGCATCGATCGGAAGGTACACGATCAAGTTCAATTCCTTTGTCATCGTACACAATATGTTAGTAGCCCTCGTTCCTTCTGGAAAACGGACACCATAGCGTGACCGGATGCGCGACCTTGTCCAAAAAACTTGAAAGTTTGTCTGACAGCGGACGTCAAAGCTAAAAGACCCTTTCAATCAACGTACCAGTTAGCAGTGTGTAGCCCGCTTGCTGGGACTTAATGGCGTCAACTACATTCACCTTTGGCGGACCCTATTTGAACGTTTCAACTAGGCCAGCAACGTTTCGTTGTTGGATCAATATTATTGTATGGTAGACAAAATGAAGCGCCCTTTTTATTGTTTTTGTTGCTTCACTCGATGGCAGGTGTGCCGCTTCTTTGCTGCCGTGGATCGCACCGGAAGCTTGAAAGGGCGAAATGGAATGCACGGGTTTATCTTGGAGCTTCTGCTCAACAACAACAAGAGGAAGATCAAGATGTTAAACAACAAGGAAGTTTGCCGACAATCCAAGACAGCGACGCTAGTGCGGGCACGCGAACCCCTGACACGACCATCGTTAAACAAGTACGTAAATTACATACAAAACCAATAACGACAGTTGTGCTGCACACGCAAACCTTACCGAAGTTTGCGAATGTTTTGATGTCATGCCAAACCCGTGCCACTTTGTGATTGTCCTCACGTTGTATTACTTGGCTGTCTTAAGCACTTCGTTAGACAAGGTCCATTTATTTTTTAGGAGAAACATCGTAAAACATGAAATGGTAAAGGATCAGTCGTCGTAACATACTTTTAAAAAATAGCGTCGACATTTTGAACGAGCTTGTCGCTTCATGTCGACTGCTTGTAAAATTAGCTACATGTACGCAATTAACTATTAAATTTTAAAAAGGTTTTTCCAATCTCAGGTAGTTAGAGGATTCAAAGTGATCAATCACCTGACAATTGGATGTTGTGCTAAGATTTGTGGCTGTATACTCAGCGAAGAAAGAATCCCATGCAGCCTCGAAACTGGAGATTCTGTGTGCAGTTTTATGAACAGCTATGATCAAAGAAATCCTAAAAGAATTTTTCTCTTCGATTAATTTAGAAAACTGTCAGTTGTGGCCCATCCTACGTCAACAGAGCTTGTTTCCCCGATCCACTTGATCTCTGGGTATCAACATATCAAAAGCTACGCATTGACGACGAAATTGAGGAGGAAAAGGTCGCAAATGCTAGGCACACATAAAGATGTATCTTGCATCTACATGTTAATATTACATTATGTTACTCACGTAGATGTCATTGAAGAAAAATCGCTTACGTGAACGCCAGAATCTTCGAACCATGAAGCAGCACAAGCAGTCGACAACTGAATCATCCGAAACCTCACGAAAACCATCAACGTACCGAATGATCCCGAATCGCGGATGTCGGAAAGCTATAACGAAGTTGCCAATCAGCATTCCCAAGCTTGATAATGCCATTCTAGGCGAAGCATTGGACCATCTCTGTCAGCAAATTCAAGAGCAATGTAAAATAAGGACAACGCTACCAAATAAGATTGATTGGCTTGATGTCAGTTAACATAACAAAAGCATTTCGTTTTCATTTGTCTTTTACATGCCTCCAACAAATGACAAGTTTAACACAGCTGAATGCCATGCCCAACAATCCAGCAATGTAAAAAAAACCGGTTTGTATTCAGAAGACTAGTCTACAATCCGTCAAAACATGTTGTACGGTATGTTTAGCCTCATAAGAACTACTAAACAGCAGTCACCATTACCAGCCCCTATGACACTAACCATATCTCCATTTTCATTTGTTTATGTTTCGACGAACACATAATGCTACGACGGAGTTTCCCAACAGGAATTCTATCAGAATGGTCTTACGTGTACACCACCGATGCCGATTTTCCCGATAAAATTTCTCTAAATAGATTACGTTTTCTGTAATAGGGATTTAACACAGGTTTGAGAGTAGTACAGATATATACCATACGTTTCATCCGGACTAATGTTTTGTAAAGCTGAGAGAACGATTGACTGATTGGTCGTGTTTTTGTGATTTTTGGGTTGTTAGTTACGGAAGAAAAGCAATTAATTCCAATTTAGTCTTTTGTCCGTCGCTATTTATCTATTTTTAAAAGGCTTGATTTTGTTGCTAGGTAGCGTTTGGCTTAAATAAAAACTTGTCTCGCGTAAATAATTAGTAACCATAGTAACCATGAGTGTCAGCTATGAGAAAAACAGTTTGTACATGTAACATGTTTTCTGAAAATTTGTCAAAGATACGGTATGTTGATTGGAAGGGAAAGTTTTTGTAAACATTTCGTCTGTCAACTGAAAAGTCACTAGTATATTTATTTACCCACGGAAGACGGAACGCCAAATAGACCTCCTGCACGGTGCGGATAGCAGGATTCTTGTAGTCCGACAACGCTGTCGGCAGCCATCTTAAGAAAACTCCACCCTTTTAGTACACAGGCTCTTATGGAAGTATTTTTTCAAAGTGCTGGATTACAATTTCGACCAAAGAAAAATAGTGAAAAATACTACATAATTCAGGTAATCGGTAGAATGTAAGTGCTCATTATCTGTGGTGCAGGAGGTCTATTACCCTAAATTTTCAGCAACCCAGGGAGTAGGAATACCTTTTTTTTCCTGCTGGAAATAATTATTAACAAATTGCGTCATCTAACGATAATAAAACGAGAAATTTGAATTACTGTTGAAAGATGAATATTGATTCTGATTTCCCTTTTAAGTTTTTATCGATTTCATGGTTTCCAAATTCCAATGGACAAGCAGACGAATTTGTGACAATATCGACGGGAGATTAGACGTGTTAAGCAGTGATGTTCAGTCCGTTCCGTTTTAAGCGTTTCGTAGCATTCCCGGCTACTCGTTAATAATTGAAATGAACTAATAGTGTAACTAATAGGTAACTTGAAATGTACTAATAATTGAACTGTCTTTGGACATAACACACTGAAATTGGCCAAAACCCATTTCAGCCACTTTTCAGCAATAGAACTTCTACAGCTGTGATACTTCCCTGAACAGCCTGGATCAGTTTGGAATGCTTGTCAGGCAAATGGTACAGTAATATCTCATAAATATCAATCAACTGCCTTATTCACATTTATCGTTTTTGTTTTTTCTAGCAGATTAATGTCAAATTAGAGATTTGCGGAGAAGGCCTGTTAGAATGTTTGGGCTCCTTTGGTTATGTAGATAGGAACATAAGATCTTTTATGTTGGTTACACCAAAGCAGTAATAACTGTGCTGCAAACAACTGCGAAACATGCCTGTCTGTTCATCTCAGTGACGAGATGGCAAAGTTATTGAGTAAAACTAATGAAGCAAAGATTCTTTATCTGACTAAGGAAGCATTGAGGAAGGAAATCTGAGAAGTGCGAAAAAGTAATGTATGCTCCCAGTGAGATGATCATGGTCATCAATCATTTGTTTTCAAAATTTTTGATGAAGCATACAAGGTTGGCCACTCTTTGCAGCAGAAACCCATTCAGAGTGCACCATTCAGATCAATGACTAAAGATTTATGATTTTCGAGGTTTGGAGCCAATAAGCACCACACAGGGAGCTCCTAAATGTATGAAAAGAATTTTCTTCAATATTGATACTGAGATAAATGACTTTGTTTCTCATCAGCTTTCAGGATAAAGGAAACCATTAACATCTTAAAGACCACCAGTACACCTGTTACCTCTACTTGGTTCCTAATCGATCGTTGCCTGGAATATAGGAACCCCGTCATTCATTCAATTCATTCATTGCCCGTCATTCAAGGGACGAAATCATTTTTCGCCATTGAAGTTAAAAATAACGTTACAACCAACACCATCTATGAGATTCGCTAACGTAAAATTTGTATTTAATTTTCCTTGTTTTAACTGACAACGTGTTGCAACGTGATTTTAGGGCATGGTCGGAAAAGATTATTCCACAGAAAAGCGAGAAAGAGCAGCTTTTCACCGGATCGGTGCGGATCGTCGGTCCTGTACAGGTAGTCGAAAGCTCCGCAGTGACTCGATTAACGGAATAAACGTATCCATGCCCCTCGGAGTACCTTTGACAAGAAAGCCCCCCAGATCGTTAAAGGTGTAATGTCAATCATAAATTGTAATCAGTGCAGTCTGGTAACATCTGCTGTTATAGGATTCGTCTATTTCACTGGTCCTTAGCTTGTTGACGATGCTGAAGTGGATTTTCTAACCGATCTCCTTATCAAAAATTTATTGAGTACCTCGGTCCAGTAAACTATCTTAGCGAGTTTTGAAGTCGATGTCCTAGATGTCCAAGGAAACATTGACTGTCCAGATATTAGTGGATGAAATGTGGATGACTTCCTGCACACCGATGAAGGTGATACACACAATGTGCTGGTTCGGGTACGCGTCTCAGACGACTTGGTCATCAATAATTTGTCGTGGAAAATGGAAGTTTCAACAGCGTGGTTATCATTACGTTGTTGGATCCACCATCTTTTCGGATAGACTCGAACACTCACGCAAACGGTGGTTGCCACGCACGCTGCTCATGTCCAGAAGATCAATACGATTGATCTTTCAAATTCCCCCAAAACTATTGGACGAAATCAACAGACTAATCGATCCCTGTTAACGTGCGAATGCCCTTTGAAGTTGAAATGAAAGAAAATATTGCTACATTAGGCAGCTAACCATTCACGGAAACCTGGCTGTAGAGGAGATTTATAGTAATCTGGACATTCCGGAAGACTTTAAACAGATCCCAAACGGTAACAGGCATTCTTGACCAAGCATTTTGAAATTTTCAATGATTTCATTGCAATTTTTTTCAGGCACACTCTTCACATCCAACGTCACCGTTGATGGCGACGTCATCAGTTCAGCGGGTGACATCGTCACGCTGATTAATCTGGCTGGATTATGTTGGATGATTTTTGTTGCAACTGCAGCTACGATAGATGAGGACGCATCCATTAAGGCACACGTACATTTCAAACGACGTTTAGAAGTGAATGATTTGGTCATCGAAAATTCAGTGGACGGCCGTGATGTCAACGATATTGTTTCCAATGGTTTAAAAAGGAAAACTCTGGATTTCATACAATGGCCAGAGATTGCGGTTCACGGTCGCATAACATTTAGGGTATTACTTCTTATTTCATTTTAAAATATCATTCATTGCACGCTAATGTCATCCTAGACAACACGGACTCGTTTGAAACGGATACCAACAGCTACAACGTTGAAGAATATTTAAGTCAAGTGGTGAATATGACTGGCACGAGTGATATGTCCATATTGTCCAATCCATCACCGGACCGATGGATATTCAGGACGTCACTTTTGAAAATTCATACAAAATTGAAACCCATGTCCTGATGGATGCAACCTGACTGAGTATCTCAATGTAACGGAATTTCCTTATTTTGACAGCTTGTCCATCCGAAATGGACATTATTGCTTGGCCAGCCCTTGGAAAATAATCTCTCCGGAAACAATCTTGCTATAATATCATCCAGGCACTCCATTTCTTTGTTGAATACTCTCCATGATTTTTAATTTCTCATCTTTATCGTTTCAGAGCCCAAGTTGTTACCGGTAGGCCGATCCTAGTTCACTAATTGCACGCGACCAACATGGTATGCCGTGGAAAAGCCACCTTTGGCACCTCCCACCTCCACGCAACTTCCACACCGTACCGTTCCACGTTCCAAGTAAACGATTTACACGGATTATTCTGAGACAGCTATTTCTTCTTGTTACGACTTACGAATATGAGCTACTGAAGTTACCTTGAAGATCTAAAAAGCATCACAAGGACTGATGCAGTGTTACATTTTTTGCTGTGATGGTTTGCTGTGCATTGATCAGCACCCCTACAAGTCTATTTCAAAAATGTGGTAATTATCGCATCGAAAGATTGATGATTGTGAAAACAAAGTAATGAAGTTTTTATTGTTTTCAGTTCCTTGCTTCGAACTTTGCTGAGATGTGCACTGATGACAGCATCTTTTATTTGCATAAAATCCTTGTAAGTATGGGGTTATCAAATGTGTAGAACTGAATTGTTAATAATAATCTTCATTCCACCTCATGCGGGTTTCGAACCCTAAACCTTCGGCGTGCATTGCCGATGTTCAACCGTTGAGCTATAAGTAACGTTCACAAGTTTCAGAAGGCATGAATAGGTAATATTATAAAGGCAATTTTTATTGGCTCGTAAAATTATATGCTAACCTGGATTGTTTAGTTGCAAGGGTCATAGCTCTGTGGTAAAGTGTTGGAGTTTGATTTTAAAGTGCTCGGGTTCAAATCCCGACTGGAAATTCTCAATACGATCACTTATACGTTTGTTGTATAGACAGTGGAAATTTTCTTGAATGATGGTAAAGGATTTTTCTAAGTCCAAATTATCTGAACTCGAATGACAAGAAAAGAAAGACGAATTGATGTATGTAATTCATGGCTCAGTGGTAGAGCATCGGCAATGGACGCCGAAGGTTGAGGGTTCAAATCCATCTAGAGTAAAATGAATTTCTATTAATATCAATTGTTGTTCAACTTCAATCTTCTACGTTACATGTTACAATTGGAGCTGTGTAGCCAATGGTTAAGTCCTGAATATATGATGTGAAACATTAGAAGAAAATTATTATTAAAATTTGTTGTTACATGTATGTACCCATGTGTGCCAAAATATCCATCCCGTTACTTCGTAACGGGGAAGTTTCTCGACTCGACTGGCAGACGTGGAACGTAGGAAGTACATCTGGAACCTCCGTGACTAGGAATCGAACCAGGAACCTTCGAGTTGGTAGGCAAGTGCGATACCTTCCTGGCAACCCCTCCTATTGTCCCCCCTAATGATATTTGGTAGTCTATTGACTACTTTGCGCAGCTACCTTAATGTGTTGAAGACATAATATTCCGTAAAGTAACCGTGATAGCTGAGTGGTAGAGCGTGAGTCTGCAATGTTGTATACCTTGAGTTCGAACCCCGAGTCGGCAAATTAAAAAATAGATAAATAATTATACAACAAAAAAATGTAAATCAAACAAATTTTATTTTCCCACCAACCACCCACAATTCCACCGCTATTTTACATTACAAGTTATTCAATTCATCACAAGCATGCAATATATACATTTTACAATATACAATACATACAAACACTTAAATTAACCCGTTGACTGCCAAGCCATTACAACCCGTAGGTTGTTCTCTACAGTCGCTAAAGGGGGACTTGTCCAAAGACAAGTCCGGGCTGACTTGATGGTGGAGACCTTTGCGGGAACGCACACCCCAGGTACTCCACCATCGCATCGAAAAGGGAAAGTCCCTGATGGTGCGTTGCCTAATGCCCGAAGGCGAATCTTGGGCAGTGGCGACTGCTCCACCCCATGGCAGTGACCACGAGGCAGGACAGCGCGGCCCGTCCCTACAACTAAAAAAAAAGGGGGAGCAAAATGGGTGGCAGCCAACGGGTTAACTTTAAACAAAACATACACATACAACGATACAATTACAAAACAAAACAATACCAAAGACGCGAGATACCACGGTGACGGCGATTAGGCGAAGACGCTGGGCTCGATGACAGTGAGGTAAAAACTTGTAAAATCAGCTTGAAGACGGTGAAGGCGGCGAGGCGAAGGCGGCGAAGACGGCGAGGACGGCGAGGCGAAGGCGGCGAAGACGGCGAGGACGGCGAGGCGAAGGCGGCGAAGACGGCGAGGACGGCGAGGCGAAGGCGGCGAGGACGGCGAGGCGAAGGCGGCGAAGACGGCGAGGCGAAGGCGGCGAAGACGGCGAGGACGGCGAGGCGAAGGCGGCGAAGACGATCAGCTTATGAAGATGAGGCAAAAACGAGGCGAAGAACAGGACTCATTTCTTGGCAATTCCAATCTATATAAGAAAAAAAAGAAAAGAAATCAGACAAAAGAACAATAGCATAATCATTGGCCACTCACTGAGAAAATCTTGCAAAAAAGAAAAATAATAAAATTGGCTAAAGATAAGAAACAAAAATTCACTACATGGAAATTGGTCAGTTTTCCATTGGCAATCTACCTGTAACACTAACATTTAATGAACCATCGTGTTATTAAGCTTTTTAACCAAATAAAGATTCTGAAAGTCTAGAAGGAAAGTCTACTACAGATTAGTCATACAGGGAATTAAAAAGTGAAATAAATTACTAATTCTAATAGTCCTTCTGCACATAAATGTGAAACTATCAAATGTCATAAATAATTAGAGAACACCCAGTTAGCTTGGGTTGGCAAGCAGCCCACCAAACCCTTTCGAGTGAATTGACAATCTGTTGCAAGGGACTTGTTTGAAAGAAATATACTCCCATGGGAAGCTTACTTATCATTTAAAGATTTGTCGGATAAAGTCTATTTTACCCGACCAAAGTTACTTAACTAGAGTTACTTAACTTGACTTAACTTAACTTAACTTGACTTAACTTAACTTAACTTACTTAACTGTACTCACTTAAAGTATATGCTACTTATGTAACTGGACAAGGCCCGAGCATAGTGAGGCCAAATAGGGGTTATGGGAGGGTGAAGTTAAGTATAGTAAAGTAAGAAAGAATAGTTAAGTAAAGAAGAAAAATGTAAAAGTTTAGTAAAAGATTTTATAATAGCAAGATATAGAGAAAAATTTTAAGAATTAAGTATAGTTCAGTAACTAATATTACATGACTAATTTAAAATATGAATAAACTTAATAATTGAATACTTAAAATAAATATATTTACTAAAATATAGGTAATCCGAATGAAGATAATTTTTCCGATTGCACTCTACAACACCTAACAACCAACTAAATGTTAAAGCAAAGATAGCGTCTGCTGTTTGCATTGCAGCATTGCCAAATTACAAGAAATGAATACCAATATACCCTGATTTTTATCATGGGTTCATGGGTATGGCTCTGCCCCGGTTCTAATGCGGGTTGTAAATGTTTTTAATAGTTAATCCAAATCAATAGAAAAGGAAGAAACTTAACTAACACACTTTTTTAAGTATTGATTTTTTTATTTTATTGGTGCTTGCTGCCGACAAGGCCGACGTGTCGGGTATTGTATAAAATATCCTGGCGTCATTCCCAATATCACCACCAGGGATACACACATACTTGCACAATATTGACAACACAAATAATGATAGACATATGTATATATTTATAATATATAATTTTTATACTTATAATATTTACTTAAAAACTGAGTAAATGCGTATCTGGAATTTCAACGTCAATTATTGGACTACAATGTGGCTGTATATAATTGTGTTGCTATAAAAGGTCTGTTACATTAATCAAAATCTTGTTTTAGTTCATTTGCTCAGTACTGATGCGATTTAGTCAGCAGTTCCAGAGAATCCCCCATCGTTTTCCAAAGATCAACAATGACTTGAGAGCGCTGACCTTGTGTCTAAACTAGCCAAAATTTGGTACAAAACCCAGAAAAAATCTACAACTCTCATGTACGTGTTGATTTTTTTCATTTCAATTGCTACTTCATGTTTTATTTGGTTATCTATTTAGCTCAACCAACAAACCAAAAACAGAAACTGGACAAGTTAAACAGCTTATAGGACATGAATTGTCTGTCGAACAACAATTGTGATATATACAAGTTACTGAGGCGTGTGTTTGATATGATGAAGCAAGAAGAGCTGTAAGCACTGCAAACCATGTTTTCATGTTCATTTGATTGGTATATAGTATATCTATTATATTGTTTATCCATTAACAGGAAGCTTTCCAAAGTTTGGATTCATATCCTGGGTTACATCAAATGCTATCATGCATTTGTACCTTTATTGCCGAAGGTTTACGAGTTAACGTTGTCCAAAACAATTTTACTCATCTCATCCTCCTGATGCGAATGGTTATAGCATTACTTTAAAAAAATCAAACGCTTTTTCTTGGAAAATACGTGAGTATTTTCTTACATTCATTATTTATTATATTATAATTGATTATTTAGGTTATTTAGTTATATCCCTATTATATTCAATATTTGTTTTGCTTTTGTTCAATGCAGCTACACGAACTTGTTCCTGCTGTTACGTCTTGAATGGTTTGGAAACAACTTGATGCCTTCGTCCGGAAGTGGATAATCTCTGGGTGTTTAGATACTCCTCGTCTCGTATCATTGCACAAATTTGCAAAAATTATCACACTACCACCAACAATTGCCAGACCAGTGCCACGCGTTTGTTCTGTCTAGCATTGGCCAATGATAAAATGCCTTTAGCATCGCTTTACGGAGCCCTTTTTGGTAACGCTGATCTGCAACGATAAATTTCACCAACAACCAAATCTTACAATATCTTTTAATTACAGGACTATCTGTGCTTGGAACGGAATTGATCAAGGCCTCTATTATTCCTAAAATACGTGGGATAGGTGAACGAATCGAACCCTACTTGGATGGAATAGCCCAAGTAAATGCCGACCGGATAGCAGCTTCTCTCACATCAAACGGTTGACGATCATAAGTTCGTTGAGAAGGGAAAACAATTTAATATCTAGTCGCTGTCTAATGCTATTTTTATTATTGCAATAATCAGAAAGTCATGATAAGTTTATTGATAGTCACCCGTCAGCCGCCTGATATCATTGATGACTATATAGTCAAGAATTCCGGTACTTTGGTCCGGCACTTCATGGTGCCGTAAACATAGCGAGATCGCAGACTACAACAAAGACGGTGTCGTCGGGTGTGATTTCATCAGCTTCATGTAAAAGGATACTTTCACGAAGAAAGTTTTACTTGTAATTACAATTTTTTATTTATTTTTTACAGCCGGCAGTCTGGGATTATCTGCTGGACGTGGCACTATCGTGGTGGTTGGAGACTCCGGCTCGGCAACGACTTCGCGGAATTAGAGTAGCGCTGTCGCGAATGCTGCGAGCAATCCTACGAAATACAAGTTTTTAACTTCCAGACCCTCAACGCCAGTTCAGGTAGTGTTACTTAAGCTAAGATCCAGTTAATCAATGATACCTTATTCTATTAATTGGATTAACAAAGGCGACAGCTCCTCAGACCACACAGGTCATCAAGTTAGTTTCTGGCGTTTGCCAGGCAAATAAGCAGACAGTTATGACGACCAATCAACTAAAGTACGTGATGGTCAACAGCAAACAAATTGTTTGGGTAAAGTGACACTTCTTTTGTTAAAAATCATTGGGAATAAACAGTATTTTGGCACGACTTATACTTTGAAGACACCTACTTCTTTGTTTGACAATGGAGATTTCACTTGCAACTGGTTTTCATAGCATGCCATTGTAAAATCACACATTTTTATTCTGGGCAAGGATCGAGAAGAGAATGTTGTATTGAATTGGACAGTTGTGCCGTTTCCTCATTGTTAATGTTAGCCAATTATTTCCATCTAAAACTGCTTATATTTACTTCCATCAAAAGCATAATACATTTTGTATATGATAGCGATGATGACAGTATTGTACAAACTCTTCTAGTTCTGAACAATTGGATGTGTAACTTCCCTTCACTTGCTTGAATAATTTTATTGGTTCAGTAATTGGTAATATGTAAATGATAAAACTACAGCTTTCTTATTTCCTCAGAATTTTTTTCCTTTGTAGGTAAGGTTATTTTCTTACTGCATTTCTAAGTGATTGCAGTGTTGGCCTGGTGAGACTCTCATCTTGTATTAAGTGTGTTAGACACCAAAACCTGAATACTTAAAAAAATACACAAATTTATTGAATTGTAATAACCAAGTCTTGTTACCTCTTATTTTGTCAGTAATATTTGGATGTAAGCTAGTGAGTAATTTGTATATTTATATTAACTAATTTTCGTCTGCAAGTCTTTGAATGTTATTATTTTTCAATCTTCGTTTTCCCCAAGTAGTTTACCACGTTATCCGCTAGAGGAATTCAAGGTGCAGACGACGTATTTTTATCATTGTAAATCTTTCAATTTTGGGTGACAGTTGTGAAATTGTGCACAGGCTTCGGACTTACATTAATGGATACAAAATATTTTTCTGGTAAGGCTATTTTCTTTTAGTTTTGTTTAGTTTTTATAGTTTTTTTGTTATTGGAATCTGTGGTTACAGAATTATGCTATTCAAAATATTTATTTTAGTACATAAACTTACTATTTAACTTTACTTATATAAACTGTATAACTTAACTAACTGAACTTAATGTACTTACCTAACTTAATTTTAGTACTTAAATTAACTATTTAAGTAACTTAATTTAACTTAACTTAACATAACTTAACATAACTTAACTTAACTTAACATAACTTAACTTAACTTAACATAACTTAACTTAACTTAACTTAACTTTATTTACTTTATTACCTTTGTATTTTACCCACCCTAAACCCCTATTATACCTCGCGTTGAGTATAGTAA
This sequence comes from Daphnia sinensis, assembly GCA_013167095.2. Lineage (NCBI taxonomy): Eukaryota > Metazoa > Arthropoda > Branchiopoda > Diplostraca > Daphniidae > Daphnia > Daphnia sinensis. The sequence continues at coordinate 2,028,027 of CM023190.1, forward strand.
AGTGAAGTACTTAACTTAATATAACTTAACTTAACATAACTTAACTTTATTTACTGTAATACCTTTGTATTTTACCCACCCTAAACCCCTATTATTCCTCGCGTTGCTCGGGCTTGGTCCCGTTTAGTTACTTAAGTAAGTATAGTTAAGTTAAGTAAGTTTAGTTAAGTTAAGTAACTCTAGTTAAGTAACTTTGGTCGGGTAAAATAGACTTTTACCGATTTGTCTTTCATGCTCTGAAGAGGAATTAAGAGACGTTTAAAATCAAATTGAAACTAGATGTTAAATTTCACAAGAACATGAGTACTTTTTTGTGGTTTCAATTGCAACCTAAGCCCAACTTTACTACGTTGTTAACAAGTTGCCATCTAACTTTTATTAATTATTAAGCAAAAAATATACATACAGTAATAGTCTTTTTCAACTTACTTGAGGCTGGAAATGCACAAAAACAATGATAAAACGCACAAAATTAACGAAGCAAAGGCTGTTGTTACATTTTGTGTTAGTCTTAGTCCACCATCGCACGCATAGCAGACGAAGGTGTTCTTTTAGTTCGATCCTAGAGGTTTCAATCGTGACCGCTAGATGGCGTTTTTGTTGTTTATTATTTTTAGAGGAAAAAAATTAAGGTCTTATCTTTACGACCGTAACAGTATAACACCGTTAACAAAGGAACAGTATTTGAGAAAGACTCAGCAGTAACGTGTTTACTAATAAAACCTCTTGCCATATAACACATATCTGAAAACCACAACTCAAACCTCTGTTACGTCCCTACTAACGCCATCTGTTGAGAAAAATTTCGTTAAACTCTATATCGAAGATCGTGTACCCATGAGCCAATCTTACCAGAATCCCTATCGGGAAACAGGATAATAGCGCAAGTAAATAGCCGATAGTTTCAGCAAACGGCTTTCGCAAATCTCTAACTTAAACGCATTTGTTTGGGGATTGATTCTATAGTTAGGGTTACAATAGCACGCGGGTGGGAGGACAAAAATTGCACTATAATGACAAAGAATTGCCATCCAGCATGCAAAACCATCTATGGTTCAGTTTTCCCAAACGTTATTATATAACGAAGCCTCAGTTGACATAGCCTCAGTTGACATCTTTCGAATTTGAATGGTTTGCAAACCACAGCTGGTATAAGAGGTAGCCAAGTGTATTGTTTTTCCTCGATCCGCGCAATCAAAATGTCTTGAAAATTGAAAAAGAAACTAGGAGAAACAGGAAATAAAAATGCCAAGTTAATTCATTTAGATTAGAATAAAGACATTGACCGAGCAGGACAGACAGTAAACTGTGGACCGAATCCCCGTTTCCCAAGGTAGAGAAATGAGATTGAAGTTGGCACCCGTCCACTTTCCACTTCGAATGCTGTGTTTCCTTCCGTTCAAATACTTCTTCGAGACCCAGGTTGAGTTCTCGTTGGACAGAACAGACATAACGATAAATTGACAACAGCCATGTTGTTTCATACGATATTATTCTTAACTAATCGGATGTTTTCTATTGCTAACGTTTGGAGCATCACTTCAAAGAAATACACGGCTACGACATTTTCAAATGTATGACAATACCACATTGAAGATCATACGGCGGATTTTTTCCCCCTCTTTACAAATACAAACAAGCGGATGATAACATTACGCGCGCTCTTACATGCCCGTTTGCACAGAGCGTGGGGAATATGTAAAGTAGGGAGCGAGGAAATTTTGCGCAGTTCACTATGGTGAATTGCCACAGAGAGAAACGAGGGAAAAAAAAACAACAAAACAAATGAATTTATTAAAAAATAAGCTTTAGTTTATGCGCCAGTTGAATCTTATGACAAATCTGAAAGTAAATAAATACATTAGTTTCTGATACTAGTTAAAAAGGAATTATATCTTACAAGATGGTGCTGCATTGGCTTCGAAGCGCTTCTGTAGCTGGTCCTGAGTAAACTTAACAAACGCATCATATTGCTCTGCAAGTTTCAGTGTCAATACCCTATCATATTCTTCGCGAATTTCCGTTTCGCGTTCTTTCAACATTCGTTCACAGATGAGGCTCACCTAATAACAAATTAAGATTTAGTGTACACATCATCTGTTTCGAAAATTTAATATGCTATTTCACAACTATTTGTTTGAGGAATTGGAGGACAGAATACCGTACATGACACATCCTGTTACTATGATACTCTTATTTTGATTTATGGCATGTGCTGGAGGAGGCTTAACCAAACAACAGCAGAACGCTGAGTTTAGAAAAGACACATGACACTGGGAATGTCAAGCTCGAAGAAATCCAGCACTACCAAAACATGAATGCAACAACTTTTTTGCAAAAATACCTGCTTGAAAGTAAACAAAGGTTTTTCTTTAGTTGAGCAGCTTTGACCAAAATGGTTGGAAGAAGCCAGAGCCATTAACGGTGAAGGTGATCGAGGGCATGAAGCAGGAGACGCTGGACTCGTAGGGCTCTCGCACATCAAACTGTCTTGATGCTGGCTACTCATGTGATGCGACTGGCTATGACTGAAATTAAGCTGTTTACGACGTTGAAAGCGTTTTACTTCTTCACGAACGTTTGCCAAAATTTGCTCTAATGACGGAAAACACGGTAGAATTTAGATATTTTTCCAGGGACATTACATGAAGTTGTAGGCTTACCTGGTGTTAATTTCGACGTAACGTCGCCAAACGGAGAAGGTTCATGGCACTTGGTTGGTGGGGTAGTAGGAGGCATGCAAATAGGCATGCATCTTCTTCTTTTCGGGGTACGACCACCGGGACTGTGCACGGGGTCGAATTCCAAGCTACGTTTCAATGTAACACAAGCCATTTTCTTTTCGTCCCGGACTTTCTTGAAAGCTTCCCAAACGATCAGGGATAATGCTTAATGGAATTTACACCGAAGTTATCTAGAATGGCTACCAATGTATCTGGATTCCACAAACGGTTACACTGGAAAATACGAGAAACACAAAAACGTCGTAATATAGTGAAACTGCTAGCGGATGAATTCTGATAAAATATCCAATAGGCCTTCCAAGAAATTTCGTTCAGCTTCGTCCATTAGACTCTACTACTAGCTCTCATTGGCTGGTCTAGGCTTGTCTTCCTTCGCCTAAGGGGAAAAAGAGTACGGCGTTGCCAACTTGCACATTTCCGCGAGCTATTCCCCGCGGGATCATTAAAATACAACTAAATAAGCCACGTCGACAGCCAAAAAATTTTTTATTGTCGTTTACCCAGTTAGTTTTTTCTTTTAAACTGAATAGAGGTGAAATTGTTGGTTGAAAAGTAAAAATCGTCAAGGTAATTAGTTACAATTCCAAACAATAGCGGACGAAACCGACGAAACTTTGCATTTCTTCGTTCTTTGCTTCTTTGGCGCCTTTACAAGTTTACATAGCATTTTATTACAGGTATTTGATTAAAACCAAAACTAAAATATACTCTTGTGAGTCTATCAAACAATTTATTTTCTGAGCGTACGTGTATCACTATCAGCTTTTAATAGTGCTATTTTAATTTAACCAGTTACTTGCCAAAAGGTGGCGTCGATGTAAATCGAATATGATGCCAGCAGACCAGACCCGGCAGATAGCTGTCATGTGACAAGTGGTCATCTGTTTTTTAGTTAATTTAGTTAAATTCTATCGATGATGGGCATTCTTCGGCTCCTCTATGTGATCGTGCATTTTTTAATCACACATATTCACAATCTTCATGTGGCGCTAAGTGAGCTGGTTGACCGTATCAAACCAGTTATTAAGGATCGGACTTACCGTTGGCCGGCTGACTGCCATGTCTTGCTAACTGCCACGACTGTAAAATTAGGTGCAAATATAAAAGATGAAAGTCTTCTCCTACAAAAAATTGGAAGTGAACTGAAGCGACTTAACAAACTTCCCATACATGTTGCTTGCCTGCTTACCGAAAAAGATGTAAACATTGATAGAATGATCGTTATTATTGAGTGGTTTGTTAGTATGGGTGTATATTGCATCAGCCTTTATGACCATGAAGGTATTAATTTGGTTTTGTCCATGAAATTTTTTGCTACACAACTTTTCAATTATAGGTTGTATAGCTAGCTGCCAAGATGAAATCAAAATTAAATTAAAGGGGGTTGTTGCAAATTTGCCCAATGGATTAAGATCAAAATCTATTGCAGTACATAAAGGGTTTGTAAAAAAGGAATTCTTCAATTCAGGTACAAAGGCATTAATTTGATAAATTTTTCATTATCGTCAGTAAACATATATACATAATTTTTTAGATTCCATCAATGTTTTCCTAATGAATCACTATGATGGCAAATCCTTGTTTACCCAAGTTACACGGAGAATAGTGGATGAACTAAATTACTCACAAATAGATCAGAGTGTTGTTGAACAAGCCATGAATCAATTTTACCCTAAAGAACCAGAACTAATGGTACAATTTGGCAGCTTACTTTCCAATACTACACTTGGATACTCCCCATGGCATCTTAGATTGACACAGATGATGTAATAAAAAATGTTTGATTGTTTTACTAATCATACTATATTAAGCATGGTTGAATGTTTTTCTGTTTAGGCGTGTACCCAACCATACGAGATTACGAGTTGATCATATAGTTTCAACCATGCTAGAGTATGGATCATGCCAACAACGTTTCGGGAAATAAACGAATGTTAAAGATACCAGACAACATTTTCAAATTGTATTAACTTCCTATTACATAAGGGTATTTAACTGCTCAACGAATATTCATCAGTATATTTATTACTTACGCACGAAACATTCACATTCTTTGGATAACCTTAAGTACTATTTTCTCCTATCTTTCGAGCTTTCCCTGTCATTTCTTTTGTTTCCACTAAACTTTCTATCATTAGAACGCGATCTTCTTCGACTTACAGAACGCCTACGATCACGAGATCTGCGGCGACTGTTGGAACGTTTTCTTTCTCGAGAACGTGATCGACGTTTGCTCTTTGACGAATAGTAGTCTCTTGATCGTCGGCTAGAATACTGATCTTCTCTAGAACGAGAGCGTTTTCTTCTTTCGGGAGTACGTGATCTTTGACGAGAACGACTAGTTCTTGCATTAGATCGATCCTGAGATTTATGTGGCGCACTACTACTACATTCCCTAACCCCAGATATTTTAAAATCAGAAACCTTTTCATTCTTCACAGACGAGTTTTGTGACGTACTCAGCGTTTCCACGTGGTTCTGACCTACAATGATTGCAGACAATTAAATTCGATACAAGTCACTTAAGAATACATAAACTGGCTATAGGCTGAAGCAATCTCCAATCGTCTATGCAAATAGAGATGGGAAGGTACGGAAAAAGATTCACGTGGAAAGGACGGTTTTTTTTCGCTTACCATGTGAAAGTTTATTAGTGATGTCCGTGTCTACCTTTGTGCCACCTTGCAGTATTTTATTTACGTCCATCCCACTGCTCTCATTTTGTTCAAACCCAACTGAGTGTGGAGGCTTTGCAGATTGAATCATTTCAACCTGAGAGACCTCTCCTTCGCGACCTGTCCGGCTATCCCCTGTCCGGCCCTGCTTCTCGTTGTTCTTACCCTAAGAACAAAAAAATATATATTTTATAAAATTTTGAATTTCTGATTACATAAACCCAAGTAGACTTACCCGAAAAGGTTCAACTCCAGGATCCTCAAATCCACCTGTCCGATGCACCTTAGTTATCTCCTGATCGCTGTCATCGGTTCCACTGTCACTGCCATATTGGTCCAAACCTTAAAAGTATAATTATCTAGGCTATCAATCCACATCATCGCTAGGAGAATGCTACAACCAATTCAACAGTTGGCCAAAGAACAATATTGTTTTAATGGTGTCACTTTTTTTTTAGCAACAGCGCATCAACAGTTGACCTTTCAAATGCACATACACATACTCGACCGTTGATAGAAAAAGAAACAAAGAAATCGGTGAAAAAAGAAACTTACCAAGCTTCCGGGTCAATGATTTCGAAGACATGGGGGACTGCACTTGTCGATTCTTGACTGTAGTCGATATATAACCAACTTATACAACGTTTTTACCGACAACCAATTCTACTAATAAACAGTTTTCGCTAGAAAACCATTTTCACTCAAATTAATCAGATTAATTTCTCCAGCAAACAAACACGACTGTTTCTTACTGTGGTAACCGTTGGAGCTTCTCTGATTTAAATATAGAACTAATCAAACTAAAAATGCGAGACTTGCCCTTTGCTTGTTGAGATGCTTCCAAAGCTGCTGATCGAATTTCTTCCGTTGTAACCTCCAGTAATATCTCTGTCATAAGTTTTCGAATCCTCACCATCTAAAAGTAGCTTCATTAGTTGAAATGCAGATTTTCGCATGATTTACCTTACTTACAGTCTCTTCGAGAGTAGCTGCGCTGGATACAACAGCCGGTGGTAATGACTGTTCAGGGGAAGCTTCTGCCTCATCAGCATCATTTTCTTCCTCTTCCGAGTCATCGAAACGACTCCTAACTGTTGCTGAGTCCCCTTGATTTCTAGCTTCGAATTCTTTTTTGCGTTTCAATTCTCTCTCCATGAGAAATTTTTCGCGTTCCTCCTTCTTTTGTTTCTCTTTTTCCATTTTTTCCAAACCTTCTCGGATCCACGCGGGCAAATTCTTACGCTTCGATGCATCCAACGCAGGCAAAGAGTTAAACGACGTAGCTCCAAGACTGTCTTCGTCGGAGCTGTTTGGTCTTGCGGAAGGCAGCGGAAGAAGAGGAACACGCGGATTGAAATTCAAGGAAGCTGAAGTCGTTGAAAGGAATGTCTGCAACACAAAATAAAGTCGGTTGTATAGGTCATTTTTTGAAAATAAAGATTTTGATGTTATCAATTGAAACTTAAGTCTCAATAAATCTGTCTGGTTTAATCATACTGTTGCAGGAAAGTCATATTTATTAATAATCATGTGGTAGACAACTAAACATATACACACCTGGGGGGGACCAAGTGTGGTAGGAAAGGTGGTGGTAGGAAGATTTGCAGCTCCTTGAAGGGTGGGAATCTGCTTTAATATGACAAATACTAAAGCTGTAATAATACTTTTTGTCTGTAGTAATCATGGTATTTTCATAAGTGTCTGTGATTCAGACTGAACTACCAAACTTTAGTTAAATAACTTTTGTTATGCTAATTATGCTTACTAAAATTTTTAAAGAAACTTATATTGCTCCAAGATAAAAATTTTTATTACTTGAGGAAATGCATGTCTAGGGACATAAGTTCCTTGCTGTAATGGCCAGTTATGAGCTTGCTGACTTGAAGACTGAGACGGCCAACTCCAATCTACATTGTTTATCCACATTAGAAGGACTAATAAAATTACATGCATCTTCCCCATTACCAGGTGCAGAAGGCATTATTTCATCCTCTTTTTCTACATCCATTGGTGCCTCTCCACTTGTTACATTGGAATCTGAAGGTTGCAATTCCACCCCTGCTAATGTGCGTAATGAATTAAGATTGCTGGGGAAATTATTCTGTGACATTTCAGGAACATTTAGAACAACAGTTTCATGAACTTCTTTCATCCTGATCCACTGTTGAGCCAAAGAAGCCCAGTCCACTAAGGAATAATATGTATATAAGTGAAAAATTCTTGTCAATATTACCAACTCTGATTTACTTTACCAAGCTCATGATTCATGTTTTGATATGTGGCTGCATCCAGAGGTATCTGGTTCCACTGATTACCTTGCGCCCACATTTTTAATATATATATTTTACACTGTAGATCACTCGCACGTACTAGCAATAGGACATTGAAAAATCAATTGGTATTCAACTAGGCTGCAAATCCAATCATATCACTGACATCAATTATGTTACTTGAGAAAGGACCGGTCATACAGGTGATGGAATGTCAAAAACTGTAGAGCAATAAATGATAAATTCTATCATTACGAAAATTTTGTGTAAACAATCAGACTTAGTCGACGAACACTTAACAGACAGTATATCACAAGCACAACGATCCGAAATCCTAAAATAAATTTTAATACGTCAAAAATTTTGTCTGCTTTCGCTACCTCGGAGGTCCAACGATGCCGGATTTTTCTAGCAATCAGGGTTGCATTCGATTTCGATCACAAAATTCACAAAATCCCAATCACAATTCACAGATCCACTCATTCATTATTTGCTATTGCTAACTGTGCATTCAAAGATCACAGTTAGATTTAGTTGCTTAGATCAGGCATTAGAGTTGCTGATTACATTAGATCAGAATTAATGTGATGTCATGTGTGAAGTGTGATCAGGTCCAAAATCCAAGAAGAACCATGGCATGGTTCGGGGCGAAAAAATAAAAGCCCCTTACTCTGAAATGCCTCTCACGAAGTTCCGATCGGCAAAAAATCACCCGAATGGCAGATCTTTAGCCGAAAACTGGAATGTCACCCTGGTAAGCAACGTTGCCTCCTACCACTCGATCTCTCCATTTCAAAATTATTGCATGACCTAAAGACGTTAACATGGTTAGGGTTACTGCTAATCGAAATCTGAATACTCAACATACTCTTATTGTAAATCCTTGTTTTTAAAACTAAATGCTGGACGTGACTAAGGAAGCCTTGAGTATGGTGGGCTGCGCCTAGACTACGTGAGATATCAAATGTCTTATTTTGGTGAAGCTACTTATCTCTTGAAGCAAGAGGATGGGCAGCTGAAGTTACCAGTTTTATCACAGGAGATACGTCCAGCGTACCAGTCACTCTGTAAGCTCTTCTCCTCCAAGTCGTTTAGCCGAAATGAAGTGGGCTCAGTCCATCACCGTTACATTACGTACAATCCGTACGTTATCTACCGTGGTTACGTGCCATGCAAGGCATAGGCGTATGCTCGTTAGGTGAGTAATAAATATCTAAAAAATAAATTAATTGCTGTTATTCACTCCCATTTGGGTAAACAGATTTGCTGGACTCGGATTGGGAGCCGCTACCTTAACGACCGTTGCTGCAGCAAGTGGCAATTCTAATGTGGACGTGCTCACTTCATCTCCTGATGTTTCCTCGTTCATGGCGGAACCAGTTACGCCCCTTTCGACTCTTGTTAAAGATAAAGATGACATGAAAGTTAAAATGGAGATGCTCATCATGAAGATACAGGTATAATCTGATTTTATGTAGTCGAAGGAAAAATAGTAATTTTCTATCAGTACAGGCAGACTTTTGCCGTGCGCTTGAAAATGAGGAAGATCCTTCGAAAAAATTTATTGTTGATCGATGGACGCGTGCGGAAGGAGGAGGTGGAGTTACTTGTGTTATTCAAAATGGCAAGACCTTCGAAAAAGCCGGCGTCAATGTATCAGTAGTGCATGGTATTCTCCCTGTTGATGCTGTGCGCCAGATGAAAGCTCGCGGAAAAGAATTGATTGGTAAAGAGCTGCCATTCTTCGCGGCCGGTATCAGTTCAGTAATTCACCCAAGCAATCCACATGTGCCTACTGTCCACTTCAACTATCGCTATTTTGAGGTCACCCAAGAAAACGGAGAAAAGATGGTATGCTTTCGAAATTCTTACTTTACACAACTAATGATTCAAAGTAGATAACATGCTAACATTATTACATAAGTGGTGGTTCGGTGGTGGTACGGACCTTACCCCCTATTATTTAGTTGAGGAAGACGTAAGGCATTTTCATTCGACGCTTAAAAATGCGTGTGATCAACATGACGCTGGCTATTACCCAAAATTCAAAAAGTGGTGTGACGAGTACTTTCTAGTCAGTCATCGTAATGAGTGTCGAGGAGTGGGTGGTATATTCTTCGACGATTTTGAGATGCATTCGCAGGAAGATTGTTTCAAATTTGTGAAGTCATGCGCCGAATCCGTGATACCGTCATATGTTCCCTTGGGTAAGAGTTCTAAGTTTCTGGAAAAATTTTGGAAAATTTTAGTCTTTTTCGTCCACATTATAGTAAAAAAACATAGAAACGATCCTTACACTAGCGCCGAGCGTGACTGGCAACTTTTGCGGCGAGGACGATATGTAGAATTCAACTTAGTCTACGATCGTAAATATTGCTTCGTCAATTTGAATTGCATCGTTATTTTAAACAAATTTTAACTCCTATAAGGTGGGACAAAGTTTGGACTTTACACTCCCGGCGCTCGTATCGAGAGTATTTTAATGTCTCTTCCGGTATACGCGGTGAGTTCTTTGCAGAGCATCGTACCTTTTGCACACACGGGAAACTATTAAATTTTTTTTTTTTACTTTTTTTCAGAAATGGGAATACATGCATTCTCCCTCTGATGGAACCCCAGAAGCCAAACTGACAGAGATATTGAAAAACCCTAAAGAATGGATCTGAATGCCGGAAAACCAAATTAACTTAGTCACAGATGTGCAACTTTCTGTGTCACTTTCCCAGCACTATTTGCTATAAATTTTAACATAGATTGGAAACAATAAACGGGTCAGAAAGGTCTAGGCTTGTGTCAGAATCTGATTTCTTGTACGAGATTCTTTCACTTCCATTTGGCTGAGAAACTTCTCTATCCTGTCCATGTTTTCGCTTGTTGGCTGTCGTCTTCCATCGCACGAATTCTTCCGGGCCTTCTATGGTGAAAGTGTAACTTGTTACTCATTAATCTGTAATCGTTATGCTTGTCCGTTAATACCTCTAGGACAGGTAAGTTTTTTTGGTAATGGAGAATGCTTCTACAAAGATCCCAAATTGCAAATTCGGGCCATAACACTGGAGTGAAGTATAACGTGCAGCAAGTAGTTTGCCAAAGAAGGAAATCGCTCAACCTTACTTCTCCTGAAGTTCGTATTAAAAGATCAGGTTGGAGCGAATGCCGCGTGTATAGACACTTTTGAATTAAATCTTCGGAGATGTCATCAATTTTCAACAGATCTTCTTGCACACCCCATGCTACTTCTCTGACAGCATGAGTCATTTCATCTCTGGCTGAAAAAGAAAGAGTTCAGATAAAAAAAGGTTGGGCTTGACGGTATGATCAATGCGGCAGTATTTAAAAAAAAATACTTCACACAGTTTAGTATATCTTACATGTGTAGGAAAAAGCTATGTTTAAAACAGCTTCAGTGTTGGATTTAGTTGATTCCATTGATTCAACAACTAACTTTTGTAAATCTGCAGGAAGTAAGCCAATGTTACCAATTACTCTAATACTGATGCCATGCTCATTCAGTTTATCTCTGTTATACAGAAAAAGTTAGTCAATATCATGAAATAAAAGTTTTTACCTACATTACTTTTCTTCCAAAAGTCTTTGGAACTTCTCTCTTGCCAGTGACATAAGTTGATCTACCTCTTCTTCAGAGCGTCTAAAATTTTCAATACTGAAAGCATAAACAGTAACTTCATTTACTCCAAGTAGCAGACACCACTGCAAAACTTCCGCCAACTTATCAAACCTACAGGATTGTTTTGAACAACAGTCAGAAAGGGAAAAATTCATGTTATCTCCTTGACAATCTTACTTACCCTTTCGAATGCCCTTCAATTTTTTTTACTCCACTTTTGTTGGCAAATCTTCTATTGCCATCCATGATGAAAGCCACATGCTTTGGTATAAACCCACATTTCAGTATATTTACAGCTAGTGTTTCATACCATTTCAATTTTGATTCCTGTATCCAAGACATTTCCTAAATAACCAATAGAATAATGTAAACACAGTTAGCCAAATTCAGACTGGGCCATTGTTATACATTATTTTTTTAGTTTTACCAGTTTTACGGTTTTGCAAATAAACGAACAATAACTTTATGCTATTCTGAGTTATAAGAGTAAAAATGATACTAACATCCAACCTACAATTGGTAAGTTTCGGGTTGTCCTGTTTCCTGTGTGTGATTTTATAACTACGTTTTGATTTTGAGTACTATTTTCCTGTGAATGAAAATAACACGAATCAGATGATGATGACGTTTAACGAGGTTTCATGATATCACACGATAGCTGAAGCCCGAAATGCGTACCCCGATCAGCAAAAAACGCCCCGATTGGCTCAAGGGCGATCCATAGCCCGCTCCGCCTACTTGGAAATCGGTTCGGTCGTGCCAGAGTCATAGAGAGGATGGTTCGCTAGCTATGGGAAAATTTCCCATAAGCCGTTGAGGCAACTTTTTGCCTCAGACACTATTGCCACCTTGCGGATAAGGGCGGGGTTTATTGCACACGTGACTCGCACAAACCAATCAGGTTTGATAGCTTTGCGCTATACCCTAAGTCCCAAATACGGTTTCATATGTCCCGTCTGTTAAGCGCTTTTACAAATTAACTAGTTAAATGTTTTCTGTTTTAACTTTGAAATTATTATTATTTTGAAAAGCCTTTATTACACCGTTGTACTCATACAACACTCTCTATTTTTTATTTCTACTTTTTCACTACTTTTGGCTACCATTTGGACGGAAAAACGTAATTTTTTAAAAAGTAGGGTAAAGTAGATCATCTTCCATCTTGCCTACCATTTGAATTGGTAGGCTAGATACCATTAAATAAAACGAAAAAAGGAATAGAAGTAAATGCGATTTGAACTCATGACCAAACACATCTAATGTTGCCAGCCAGGCTCCTTAACCACTCAGCCATTTGTTGATGTCGATTCCATACATTTTTCTGATGTCGATCAGGGTAAAAATTTTCTACGTGCATTTTATTCTTAGGTGGCAGCACTTTTACAGGCAAAAGGGGAGGAGCAAGATAACACGTGACTGCCCCAGCCTCCAACAAAGTCGCCTCAACGGCTTATGGGAAATTTTCCCATAGCTAGCGAACCATCCTCTCTATGACTCTGGTCGTGCGGTGCAGATCGGAGTCTTGGTTGAAATTGTATAAGTAGGCAACGTTGTTGTACATTTGGATCTTTGCTTGTCGTCTCCTGTTCCTGTCCTGACTTCGTGAAGTGTGAAAAGTAAAGAGAACACGTGTTTTTTTTTCCACACTACCAGACATTTCTTAGTAACTTAACCATTGTACATCATTGACAGTTGACGTAAAGTTATTACGATTTTACTATGTTCAACAAAAATGGAGCAGAGATGGATCAAGGTGCACCACCGGAGAAGCGGGCACGGTTAAGTGACGAAGAATACGAGGCTCTGAAAGCAAGGCTGAAAGCCAGAAAAAAAATTCTCCAAGTATATAACTTCTAAATATTTCTTTTCAGTATCACAAAATAAATTTTCCTCATCTAAAATTAGACCTATCCCAGGTTCAAACTGATTATGGCAGGTGTCCTAGCAAGCTTGGCATCACCAAAAGATACACGTGCTCCTCTCACAATAAAAGATGTGCAAGATCTTATCCTTTGTGCAGTTACTGGGGAAGTTCGCCATTTAAATAGGTTTAAATCTATTTTATGAAAATATTATTCGGGATGCTTAATTTCTGTATTTTTTTTTTATAAGATGGTTCTTACTATTCCAAATAGAACGTATATCACAGACAACTGTATTAGTTGTTGAAAATGTTTCACTCTCTGACTTGGAAGAAAATGAAGAATGTTTTTCCAAAACTCTTGAAATTTTTGAAGATGGAGTGGAAATGATGAATCCCAAGAATGATGGAATTAATCTGAGTGTTGCATTGGCCTACTCTCCTATGAGCAACGCCGTAAAGCGTAATATGCGACAAGGTAAAATAAAGTGCTTATTATTCTGTCCATAACAGCCGTACTTATCCAGTTTTTACTTTCCAGTCTATAAATCACTGAAGGAAGCCCTTGATGATGGTACAAATTTTAAATGAATTTAAAATGTCTGGGAAATAACCTTCAAGTGTTATTACAGGCCATGTTTTCAGTGACATGGATTGCACTGAGCAGAGTAACCAAGGAATGGAAAAATCAACTAGCAGTGATGGAAATCAAAAAGAAAATTTGGCCGAAAATAACAAGGGCTGTACCAAAACCCAGTTAATGTTAAGTGCCCTGCAACTAATCACTGGTCGCTACCCATTCCCGGGACAAGGGCGCTCCCTACCATATCGTTTTACTAAGGACAAATATGAGCCAGTTACAGACAATTCGCCCATGTTTGCTGTTGACTGCGAGTGGTGTCAGTGCGTTGATGGTATTATGGATTATATCCTAAATAATATTGAATAACTTAAATAATGAATCATTGAACTTTGCTAGGCAGTATTGGTTTAGCACGCGTTGCCATTGTCAATGAAAATTTGCAGCCTGTTTACCATTCCTATGTTTTACCTGATAGACCAATCAAGAATTATGCAACAAAATGGTCAGGTATTACACCGGATCTTCTGAGGGGCGTGCAAAAAAGGTTGTGTCAAATCCAGGAGGAAATACGCAATCTTTTACCACCCGATGCGATCCTGGTTGGTCACGCGCTTGCCGGAGATTTGAAAGCTTTACAAGTAAGAAGGAAAAAAAATCGCAAAGAGTATAGAAGTGCTGCGGCTAATTTTAATTTAAACATTTTTTTCTTCCCTATAATAGCTGCTTCATCCTTACATTATTGACTCGTCCGTTATATTCAACATGACGGGCTCTCGGTCTATGGCGTCAAAACTGCAGTTCTTGTCTAGATTGTTTTGCAATCGTGATATTCAGACATCTCGTCGTAAGGGTCATGACCCGAACGAGGACGCGCTTTCTACCATGGAACTGGTGTTACTAAAGCTGAAAAATGGGCTGGATTATGGAGATCGCACGCGTAATTCAATGGGTGGTTGGAATGGCCCTTCAAGAGAAAAGATTCTGGCAGTGGTATCCAACGAAATAGTAAGGATTGTTGTTTCTAAAATCAAAAGTGGCTTCTTTTATTATACCTTTCTTTCTCGAAGTTCGGTACTGGTATACGTGATCGGCCGCACGAAAAATTGGATCTTCAAGATGCTATTCTTATGAAATTCTTCACATTTATACAAAATGCCAATAAGAGTGCTCTATTGATCACGGATCCGGCATATGAGAAAATCTATCGACCCAAAACACCCTTACATCCACGATTATTCAGCTGCAGAGGTGCTCCGGTAAAGATTGTCCAACAGCCAGAAATGGAGAAAATTGTAACAACGTTGGAGTCGGAGCCAAACAGAAATTTGGTGTTTGTTCACACTGCCGTTGCTAAAGAAGAGGAGAATAAGGGTCATTTGAAAAAACTAGATCAGCTCATTGTAGACTTGCACGAACGAATGCCCATGCGTGGTGTGATGATTATCATATTTGGTGGTAAAGACAAATCCTTGGAGAATGGCCTGTGTATGGTAAATGTTAAAAAACCTTCTAGAGATAAAATTGTGGTCTAAAGTTGTCCATCACCAATAAAATTTATTTCATTTCAAGATTGGACAATTACTTGAAAGCTGAACCTTGTTTAAATATGAATACTTTCTTTTAGTTTAGCAAGATGTGCAATGCATGGATGTTGACGTTGCAACAGAAGCTCTTTAACATTAGCATATTTCCCATACAGAGTACCTTATATAGGTACTATATACGAAAGTAGGTGGTCGACATATATTAGCGTTTCAAGTTACCTCATTAAATCCGCTGAATTTCGAATAATTTTACGGCTGTATCGTACCAAATAGGAGGGTCGACGTTCCTGGTAAATAACGATATTGAAGTGCAATTCTTTATGGAATATCAATTTGTTCAATTTGCTTACCGTAAATAAATAATGCCCCACATGTAGGTGCGAAACCACATTGACGTTCCGTTGTTTGCTTGGTATTTACGGATTAAGATCGGATGTGGCACAGGCAAAAGTCCGACTAGTGTACCATGCTGTAGAAACTTGAGAATCTCACTTTCGTCAGTCAGACCCCTTCAAACAAGAAGCGTTATCCAGTCGTTTCAAAAATAAGTTCATTTTCATGATGGTACTTACTTGTCGATACAAATCTTTTCCACTTGAGGCACTAACACCTGAAGCAGGCGCATAATAGTTTGAAGAGGCAATTTCTGCTTCCAGCTCAGTACCCAGTCGGGATTTGGCACCCATTGTAAGCCAACCTGCATAGCAAAAAAAAAAAATAAATAAAAAAAAATAAAAAATAAACACGTTTACAAACGCAATCGAACCACCAACCATTACATATGTATGTTGTAAGGTACCTGTGATGAAGAGCTAGGAGGATGGGGAGCGTGTTGTGAACTCTCGGAGAACGACGATTTGTGTGAACTTGTCGGAGAAATTGGTTGCTTCAAATAACATAATTAATCAAAACATTGAACTTAAATGATTAAATTAACGAAAAAGAAAAAGAAAATAACTTTAAGCAACAACATTCCTTATCTACGAACAAAGTTTGTTCTTATCGGCTATTTCTTTTAGATAACACGAGATATGTGTTTCTTTTTTCTTTTCTACTCTCGCTTGGCCGACAACGAGGGGAGGCGCCATCCATTATGCCCTATTCAGTCTTCGGGTAAGGTAGTTCGACTTGACTTGTTCATTACATAGTTCTTTTTAAAGAGTTTGCAACCTGTAGTTTCTGTACAAGAAATCCACCGAGCACGTGACATAGGTAATAAATAGCTTTTCTTCGTACTCCACATTTACTGTAAAAATCTAAGATGGAATTTCTTACTGGAAAAACTAAACTTGTTTGGTTCGTTACGAATACTTCAACTGCAACCATTCGCAGGATTTCCCTTTTCTGTTTATCGTGATTTACACTGTTCTAGACTTCCCCAAAAGAAGGAGAGGGTGAATAGGACCCTCCCTGCAAAAATTTTGTTTCATGTGGACTAATGCAAATTACCTTGATATCCGGTACATCTTGTAAGACGGGTTCATTATGGAAAGCGCCCTGGTCGACGAATTCTTTTTCTGTGTCATCCGAGTTACTGTCTTCATCGACATTCTCACTAGGTGCAAGGGCTGTGGCGCGCTCTTCAATCTCATGACTAACGGTGATGTTCTCCATGCCACCGTTGGCTGCAACAGCAGCGCCAGTCAATTGACTTAGTTGGTGCAATGAAGGATGTGCCGTTTCTTGCTCAGTAATTTTTTCAATCCCTGTCCAAAGACGTTCTCGTTATTTAAATGAAAGGTTGATCTATTTAAACTATGTACGGTACCAGGCATGATGGCGAGTGAGCAAGTGTGTGTTCCCGGTTGGGCTGGCAACGCTGGGTGCGAACCCTGTAAACAAACAACAGATAAATGTGAATTCCATAAACGATAAATATGAACAAGTTCAACTTACCTCCATACTCGGAGCATCCTTAACAGACTCGACAGACGGTTGGCGTCCAAGCTGTTTACGGCCACGGCGCGACAACGACCGATTAATCGTGCCGCAGTCAGTCGGCAAACTGGCCAGTGCGTGAAATACATGTCTTTTTCGGATGATAGTATAGACTAAATTTGCGTTCCCTATCACAATCAAACACACATTTAGTATTGTCCGAACAATAAGGAGAGGACATCGTTCACTTACCATCAAACTGGTATTGTATGATGTTGTTGAATATCTCGAGAAGGAAGAAAACCAAATGATGATTATTCGGGGCTGAAAACAGAAACCACGGTGTGCTGAAAGCCTCCAGCAAATGAAGAAGTTTGGTGCTGGCTACCATAGACAGCGTCTTCAGATAGGGAGATACTGTAGAAGAAAAAACGAGAAACGTTAACACACATTATTTTGAATTTTAAACAGGACACAGAAATGCGGCTTAGATGGATCACTGCTGTTCTGTTGCTAGCATTACTGGCTACCTGTTCGGTGGATGCTCAAAAGCGTCGCAAAGGTGAAAAGAAAAAAGAGCCTGAACCGACGACAGCTGCACCAGTGCCCGAAGCGAGAGGTGGAAGACAGCGTGGAGGTCGTCACACGACCACTACCACTACAACTACGCCGTCTACCACTACCGTAGCTTTGCCTGAGGAAGAGATAGAGGAAGAAGTCCAGATCACCAATGAATCTCGGACCCCCGTAAATGTCTGTCCACCCGAATTGAAACCTCAAGAGGGAAAGGTTCTGCCATGCACCTGTCGTGATGAATTGGACGACAATACTCTGATGGTAGAATGTGTCGCTCTTACAAGTGGGCAGCAGATGCATAAGATTTTCAACGTAATATTTTAACAGCATTTTGCGATTTTTTAAGATTCAACATTAAGAAATTACTTTCTTAAAACAGACTTTGCTTCTCGGTAAGCGGATTGACGGATTAGAAGTTCGCAATTCGACTCTTGGACCACTGGTGGCTCGCCAAACTGCCCAAGCTTATGTTGGAAACATGCTCATGAGAGGCAACCAAATAACGGAACTTGTCCCTGGTACCTTCCAAGGAACTGATCAAGTTGTCAGCCGTTTGGATCTCAGTTCCAATCAGCTTTCTAGGGTCAATTTCTCCATGTTTGACTCGTTCACTCAGCTCCAGGTACCGGAAACACTTTTTAAAAACATTGAAAATTGGTTGCTGATCTCCACGCGCAAAATAGGTCCTGAATTTAGGCGAAAATCAATTGACGAACATCGAAGATGCTGGTCAAGCACCCTCCCTAAGGGTACTCTATCTCTATTCCAACAGGATCGACACTATCGCTCCTAACGCTTTCCGGAAGCTTGAGGGTCTTGAATATCTGGATCTTCGCTGGAATAACTTGCAAGTTTTGGCTCCGGGCGCTTTACATGTCACTTCTGATCGTTGGCAGCTGCGTTTGCGCGCCAATCAGCTAAGCTCACTGGAACAGGCATTCGCGGAAGGTTTGAAAATATCTCATTCTTACGTTAACTGATACCTATCTTTACTTAATCGGAACCATATCTCGCAGATAATATGCCGTATCTTGTTGACCTGAGCCTAAACAATATCGGTTCGCTAACTGATCGCGTCTACGGACCACTAATCGATTCGGCTATACTTGAAGGATCCAAATTTTATGTTGCGGGCAATCCGATTATCTGTGATTGCAGTCTTTCTTGGTTAGTTAAAAATGCAAGACTACTATCTATTGTAGTGGGGGCGAGATGCGATGGCGACGGGACACACATCGCCGATCTTAACTTGGATGATTTCCGCAAATGCCCTGCTCCACGGCCATGGAAATCTCCCGTAGATAAAGCCCTGGAAGAGTTGGGTAAGGAAATTGACACGCTGTAGAACTCACCATTTACGAGAATTGTTAGTAGACAATCGAACAATGGCTGAAGACGTTGGTGTCCAGTAGTAATAATCTTGTGGAATACAACCACCAGCAAATCGGCGTGTGTTCCTACATTCATTGAAATTAAACTGATATTCTACACATGCCAAGTTTTATTGTTACCGGTGAACACTGGAATGTCCATGGGCACAGTCGCTGTATAGGGTTTATTAAGCCGAACTCCAAAATTCCGCTCACCACTCAGCAAAAGTAGGATGAAAACTCCTATGTGCATCAATCCAACTCGGGCTAAAGAGAAGCAAAATTTTTTATCCGTATTTTCTATAGCTGCCGATATTTTTGTAACCAAAACTTACATTGATCAGCCCGAGAATCGTTCAGGTGAAACAGAATGGGGACTAGTACGTCAAGTACATCGCTCGATTTCAAAACGTAATACAGGAATTTCTATCACGAAATGCAAAAAAAATTACAAAATTTAATAAATGAAAAACTGATCCCTGGAGTAGGAGACGTGTGTTGATTACCTTGTTAAAATCGCATACTTTCCAGAAGAAGACGAGCAATTCTTGATGGTTTTGGACTTTTTTATTGGAATTGGGCAGATATGTTTGAATCAACGGATTTTTAAGAAGACGAGTGAATCCATGCAGCATGAAGGCAAAATCTTCTTCGCGGTGAATACGTGATAAGTAATTGATGAACAAATTTTCGTGAATCATTCCGCTTTGCTGTTAAAGTACGTTCGAGTGAGTCATGGTTAAGCACAAGAGGAGCGTAATGCTAAAAGGTTTTACCTCGTCAATCGCATTCAACTGGGAACACTGAGATGATGAGTCCCAATCTAGGGTAACTATTAGAAGCTGTAGAGCTGTTTCCACCAAAGGCTCACGACTATCGGTGAACAGTAGATGATTGTATGGTAAACCCAGTCCAACAGGGTCATATGCACACAAGACATTCAAAAGTGATGTAAATAAGGGCAGTGCATGGCGGTTCTCCGGTGATGTGAAATGCTGAACCCATTTGTTGGGAGCTTCACTTTCGCCTAAGATATAATCCTTAAATGTAATTACATTAGATTTGAGAATGAGAAGTGCTTGCTCACTTCCAGGTGGATGATACATGGCTTGACTAAAACAAGTCAATAAGAGCTTCAGTATCTCATTTCTGTTATTATCTAGACGAGGATCATGTGGAGCTGCATGGGCAAACCCAACACCTGCTTCCCATATAAATTCACAGCTGTCTATTGAATGGAGATCTTCATGTTTGTCCTAAACAGAAAGTACATATAACAACAAACATTAGTGTGGCTACATGGAAAAAGCAATAATCAAAAAACAAAAAACTGAAAGAAACTCTTAAAAAATTTAGATTAAGGTTCCTTACTGGTCCAAATTTCTTGTTGGAATAAACTGTGAAGTCAGGGCAGAAGAGAAGATCACAAAGAGCATTTAGTAGAGATTGGGCAAGTGGAATAGATTCTTCCACTTGACCCTCTGGATTTTCACTGTCATTTTTGAATTGTTGCTTAGAGCTGCTTGGCAAACTAGACCAGAAGAAGCTTCTCCAGTCTGGGTCCTCAAAAATATATGGGAGAAGCCTTGTAAGTATGCGCACACAGTTTATAACTTCAGAAAAAAAGGTTAGTGATGTGTCCATGAATCTGTGACTTTTCTTGCTATGATTTTTTTACCTGTACAATGCTCCTGCTGGGTTGCACATGATGAATCTGCAGCATGAACTAGCCTTTCAACTGCTTTGTAACATAGTGTTGCTAGGTTTGATGGACACTCCTCCCTTAGAACACGTATTTCTGTGGCAGGAATTAAGGTAAAAACATCTTGAATATTTGTGATACTTTCTGACCAAAACTGAGACCAAAATGCATCGTCAGAAGGATCTACAGGCTGTGTTTTGAAAGAATGTCACCAGAAATTAGAGAAGTGTTTTAGAATTTGTTTAACCAAATCTACCTGGGTTTTGGTTGTAAGTTGAACTACAGCTTTCCTGAAATTTAGTTTGGTATCAGCATTACCCATGGTAAACAGTAAATAATATCTTGATTTAGTCTAAGCAGACAAATTTATATTCCAGTTGTACAGCACAGGGGGGAAATTCCAACAGCTGACTATCCAGTGTTTCGACAAATCAATAGATGTGTCATTATGGTGTGTGTGATGTGTGTACTGTGAAAAACTACCTAGATGTGCAACGTGTTCTACTTCTAGCACTAGCTGTCCCGATATCTACAGAGATAATGAGATTGGACACGAAACGAAGCCCCATTGTCATCTTGTTCAACGCCATCTGTGGGCCAACGGTGTATCGTACACAGACACTGTCAGCTACCTGCGTTAGCAAGGTACCCGAAGGGCTATTTTCGGTTTTTTTGTAATCTTTATTTCTATCGGCTTTTAAATGCTAGAATTAGAGCTGTTGTGTTATTTGCTAAAAAAATAGTTAGAAAAATATTTTGTTAAAGAAATAGTTAGAAAAATAGTTGAAGTTGTTTGTAGTGTTTTTTTTGAAATATGGCGACAAAAACGACACGATTTTGGACCAACCCAAAGGAACTCGTATCGATTTACTACAAGAAGGAGAGTGAAGTTTCAATTTAAGTTTATTTATAAGTGAAGAAAGGTTTGTATTGAATTCGAGACGAGAAAGTTGAAGTTGATTCCGAGTTGACAAATTTTTAGGGAAATGACTGTGTTAGAGGAAACTAATTTTTGTATCCATATCAGATATTTTCAAACGACCCATTTCTTTACAGCAAATGAAGGGACTAGCTAATGGCACTAAGAAAAAAAACAATTACACTTAATCACTCTGTAGTGATCCTATACTATTCATCATTCCGAATTAAAATGGCTATTTGACTCTCTTTCAATAATACACCCCCTATCCTTCACGTGAAAACCTATTATTTTTTATTTTCGCTTTACTAAATCATCTAGTGGGGCAATCGTGAACTAAACCCAATCATCTAGTGGGGCAATCGTGAACTAAACCCATCCACACCAGAAAAAAAAACCATACCAGCAAAAAAAAAACGTGGTTAGAAACCCTTCGGGTAATTGCAATTCAATTTTGTATTCGATTCGCAGTTCACCAATTGTCTAAATTAAGCGTTTATTAACGCGTACAAGACAAGCTCCATTTTGCATCGGATTAGTCTTCCCGCCAAAAATTACAATCATCATGCCGTTCAAAGAGATACCAGTATACATATTTGCAATGGCTTTGTCGATGTCTTTCAGCTTCTCCTTGCGGTTGTGCTGTTCGCTTCCTGCGTATGTGTGAACAAGAGTAAAACTGCTATTGAACCGCGAAGCATTCGTCATTGTCACTGCATCCTGGAAATCACTGGCCAATAAAATTTGAACAGGGTCTACCAAGGATTCATCTGCTTTTTTGCATTTAACCACGGCCGTCTTTAGTTTAAGTAATTTAGGGTGGTATGATTTTTGCAGAGACGGAGACGTGGTAATCAATGTTGCACTCCTATTATGACTCTGGATGAACGTAAATAGCTTCATTTGAATATCGTGGTCCATGGCGGAATCGTTGATCTTTTGCATAGCATTCCTGGACAGGATCACATCCCCAAATGCAGTGCCCTTTTGAATTTTCAACAATACAAGTTCCATTGCCGCAATAGCATCTTCAGTCGGGTCATGGCCATCCACAGAATTCTGAATTTGACGGCCACAGAAGGAGGCTGCCAACACCTTAAGTTTGCTTTTGAAGCAACGCGTACCAGTCATATTGAAAATCACGGACGTGTCGATAATGTATGGATGAAACAACTGTAATTATTAAAGTTTTGTTCAATTTACGTTTAACAATTTAACGGCTTTTTAAGCCAAAAAAAAAACGTACTTTCAATGCTTTCAAATCAGACTGAAGAGACTGACCAACTAGGATGGCATCAGGAGGCAAAAGATTTCGCAGATCCTGTTGGACATCGAATGGCCTCTTCTCAACGTCTCTTAGCAATTCTTCAGTTATTCCCGAATATCTGGTAAGGTAATCCGCAATTTCGACATCTGGTTTAACGTAAGTATGATATAGCGTTTTTAGATTTTCATCGACGACGGCTACACGAGCTAAACCAGAGGAACCTGGATGATCAGTAAATGGAAACGTTTCAAATTACAAGTATCCAGAGGGAAAACGTAATGTCATGAAATCAGATTTACCGTCAACACAGATGCACCACTCGCAATCTATCGAAAACATAGGTGAACGATCGGTCACGGGATGGTATATATCTTGAGTGAACTTAAAATTGTCATATTCTTCATGTCCAGGAAGAGGATATAGTTCAGATATAAGCTGAGAGGCATTTAGCAAAAGTGCAAGTCGACTACATCCACTTGTCTCTTCTTGCATCGAAACATCGGCTTCCAAATCGTCGACTGAAGAAGGCATGTTGCTTACACGCACCTCATCTTTGTTCACCGAGTCCACCTCAGTAGATTGCTTTCTTTGTTCATTATGTCTAGCCACATCGACAGATTTTGTTTCAATAATGTTGGATAAGTCACTGGTCTCTCGACTGAGCTTTTCTGTACCTGCTTCGCTATTTGTCTTTAAAAAAAAATGCAACAACGGGTTAATTAGCAATTCATCAATTGTATTTTCAAGTTGTATTACCTTTCCCATCTTCTCCCGAGTCGCTATATCATTTCCATATGGCTGCTGCGACAAAACTTCATGGTTTTTAACAGCATGGCTTTCTGTAGTTGTATTATCATTAACTTTCTGAACTGTAGGATTAGTGACTCCATGAATGTATCCATCCTCACATGCTGCATGTAATGAAGGATATCCTAAAATTTTATAAAACTCAATCTGTAGCTACCGTAATTATCATAATTTCTAAAAAAATTATTTGCAACCCAACTATTGTTACCTTCCATAATCCTATTCTTCATCTGATGACTAATGGGTACATAGGCCAATGCAAGATCAAGACTAAAGCCATCACTTGCTGGATTGCTCATTTCCACACCATCTTCAAATATTTTAAAGGTTTCTGCAAAAATGTCATTGTTTTCTTCAAATTCATCAACTGACACATCTTCCACAATAAATATTAGTGTTTGTGTCAAAGTGTTCCACCTTGCAAGGTCACACCATCTAATAAAAAAAAGAAATATATCTTTGACACTTATCATATTCAAAACTATGCTTTACTCACTTGTATGAGTCATATTTATAAGTATCACCAACAATAGTATACAAAAATAGAGATTGCACATCAGTCACTAAAACCGGAACACGGGAGGGTTTGGGAAGATTTAAACTGGCTGTGAGGCCTAGCTGAATTAGCCTAAATGTTGGACCACACTAAAAAAGTATGTTTAAGAAAACTTTGAGCTGAAGAAACAATTCAGGCACACCTGTATCTGCCTCTTTTTTTCTCTAAGTTTTATCCTAAGTGCATGGTATTCTTCATCACTGAGTTTAGGCTGCTTCTGCAAAGGCTCAACTAGCTGTTCATCTTCTTTTCTACAGGACACATCCTGCAAATAATACCAGAAATGAATATAAAAAGTTATAAACGTTACTGTTATCAACATCGAAAAAAACCTCTTGCTTTTCATCGGCTTTAAAAATTGCTGAAAGTTTGGATTTTCTTCGCTCAAGCCTTGCGGCCCTCTTTTTTGAAATTCCTTCACTCATTTCTTCAAGAAAATTTCAAGCTGAAATTACTGTAACGAAGTCTAAAATATAAACACGTTTAACTTATGATAAGCATATTCCTTCAAAAAAGAAAAAAACCCAGCAACTTCAACTATAGAGCACGCAGCACGCAGCATGCCAGCAACGTGAGTCCCACTCTTTTTCATTCATATTTGCATGTTTATTCGTCTGCTCGCCTGATGAAACGCCACCTAGAAACTAGTATTTACATTACAAAACGTTTTCCGTTTTGTCGAAAACGAAAGCGAAGAAAAAAAAACACGGGAAGGGGCATGGCTTTCCTTTACACTCCTATTCCTCACTCATATATACGCAACTACACATTGCTGTTAAAGGACAATCTGTTTGTGCACTTCGGATGCCACAACTGCAAAACCATATGTCACCAGGTGCGGCCTATAAACGCAAAGACGTTACAACATTCAATTGGATCTAACCTTTAGGTCAAGACCTCGGACCATGTTGGGAAAGAGAAACTGGCTCTATTTTATTATAGTTTGCAAAAAGCAACAATAAAACGAAGTCCCGATTCGAATGGATATGAAATTTCTCGTTCCTTCAGTAAATTCAAATGTAGAAATTGACAAGCCTTTTTTTTCCATCAGTTTCAATTCATCAAATTCCATAACCAACAACTGATTCAATCCAATCATCCATTCATTTTAACTATAGCTATAGCATATGCAGTCTAAGCGAAACAACGATGTTCGTACCATGCTTATGACCGGGTATGGAAGGTTCAGTCATAAATATAATCAAAAATAAATACAGGGAAGCTCTGTATAATTTCGGGTACAATCATTGCCACAATATATTATTGGGAAAGGAGACGTGTTAAAGAACATTTTCCTTGGAATGCTGTTGGAATGTCCAGCGACAACGTCATAACAACAATACATTCGTGCTTTTCGTTTACTTTCATCTTAAAAAAAAACCAAAAAAAAAAACAACACAATTTTGACGCCAAAAAAGAGGCTAATAGCGAATAGGGTTGTGCGTAATTTTACGGAAGTTCAACTGCTTTAGTTTCGTCCCATTCAATTTTTAATTTTAATTTATTTATTTTTGTTTGTTTTTTTGTTTGGACAGTGATGCTGGATTTCGTTGGCTATTCGTTCCCCCGTCCTTGGATATCAGCAGACACCATCTTTTGCGGTCAGGGAAATAGCAACACGGATTCTCTTACATGTGTCGGGTATTGCCGAAATTAAGTCCACTCTGGTTGGCTCCCTTGTTGGATCCGTACTGGAGGGAGATGACAGTGTCTCCGGCCCTCAATTGCTCCTCGGAGAACTGGCGTTCATTCTTCTCAGCTTCCTTGGGTCCAATGGAAGGCTGGCCATACTTGGATGCCTGCGTGACAAATGGCAAAAAGATATAGCATTGTATTATTGAAGAAAAGCTTCGTTTAACGCTTGACACTCTTCCCCTGACAATAAACGTTTTTCGTTTCTATATAAGTATACGTTGTATTGTAGGTGCTGTAATAACAGTACCTTACGACCGAGAGCCTGGAGGCAGATGACGACAGAGTTGAGATTTTGCCTCTCCCACAGGTCGACGGTTTGGAAGAGCTCCTGCGATGGCACGCCGAATGTCTTGGCTGCTTCCAAGAACGAGTTAATGTTTTCCATACACTTGAAGGCCATTTTGCTCTCTTGAACGCGCTTGATGATGCCCGGCTGCATAACATTGGCCAATCTGTTGAGTTTTTTTAAAAATTTAATACGAAAAAAAAAGATATTTAGAAAAAACGTGAATGGAAAGTGATAAGTGAAAGTCTGAAGTTTGAATCTTTGTTTACTTGCAAAGGAGAGTTCCATCACGCAAGTGTTGGTAAATGTTATCGGGATCTCCGGAGGTGTTGTCAGGTTCACCGGTCAGCTCACGGATCCATTCGAGTACTTCTTGAGCGTGCTCCTCGCTGTATTTGCTATTGATCTATGGATGACAAACAAACAAAAAAAAAACGTTGAAATAAGACAAGGTTGTTTGCTAAAGACATTTGACAGTTTGAAATTGACAGTTATGTTTCCCCTTTATCTACGATTATAACCCATCAATGTCTGGATTGGACCTTTAGAATTCTTTGCACTTTTGGAACTTTGATATTTTCCACCATCAAATCGTATTCAGAAAAAGAAAACCCACGTTCCTGGTAGATCTCAGCGACGTAACTATTCTAATCTTAATCAGAGCGAATCGCTTTAATTCTGTTACACGCAAACACACATGTTTACAAATGGAATACCATAAGCTCTTGGAATACACGAGAACAACATTTATCACCATCTCTCTTACTGCATAAATCTACAATTTCGTAAGAGTTTTTTTTGGCTACCAATGAAAAATAAAAGTGTGAGAGTGGACGGGGGGGAATTAGGTTGCATTTCAATACTCGGCGCCAAGCTGCTCTACGTAACCATTTGCATTTACCGAATAAGGCGTCGTGACCGTTATCGGCATGACCAAATACGAATGACGCCGAGAAATTTTTTTTTCAAACTTTTCTTTGGTTCATTTTTATTATTTTCTCTCGTCCAGACTTTTTTAGCACGTTTTTTTTTTTGGTGCGTGTGTGCTTAATGCGGTCATTTCAAAATGTTATTAGACTAACGCCGTCATTGTTTTAAAACACAGTTTTCTTCACGTCCTACCCTTTGCCGCTAGGCTAATGTTTATTATTATGTTGCCTCTTCTTTTTTTAATCTTTCGCAATTCTTTACTTTTTATCTAACTGATTACTGTGCAATTTTTTTTTTGGTCACGACTAGCAGAAATTCGCTAACCCACCGAGGATTCGTTTCATTGCGAAAAATATGCATATCATAAAGGGCTAACATGTTCCGATGTGTGGGGCAGAGAGTGTATAATGTTCAAGAAGCAAATCCCGTGTTTGACGTCGTAGTGCCAGGCTAATAAAACACGATATCTTTGTGTGCAACATCCGGTTGCAATATGGTAGATCGACACACACCGACCATAATTTTTTTTTTGTTTGCGAAGAAAGTTTCATTCTTTTGGAATACACGTTGAAGAAATCCGACCTACATTGTAACCATCCCACCCCTCAAGTTCCTGTGGTCGTTGACACGCAGCACGTTTGATTGGTGATATTGCAGCTTGCGCTATATCCAAAAGCTTTGACAGCACGACACTCACGTTATGTGTAATCCAAGTTAAAGCAGTCAAAATAAAGTACTTTTTTATCGCTCCAAAATAAAGCATTTACGTCATCAAATCACAAGTACATTAGAAGTAGAGCAAGAATACTATCGGATCACATGAGACTAATATTAAGCCTATAGCAAGGAATTCCAACTGTGCAAAGTACGTGTTCTAATCTGCGATCGCTTCCCCACTATAAAGTCAGCTGCTTCAAACAACTGTCTTGATTTTCTTTCAAAAATAATAATCGATTGTTCTTTTTTCTTACCTTGGCCTGGGCTTCGGCAGCAAAACCGGATTTAGTGGCTCGGATGTTGGACATGTTGACAAAAAAATACGCAAAGGTTGGTCGCGAAAAAAAGGTTGGGCAACAACGAACGGAGAAATGTACAGTTCGATCCTGAGCGGCTGACGGCGAACGACTGAGGTCTCGACACGTAGCGCACCCTCCCTTTTAGTATGCCACTTTGCTTTCGTCCCGGCGATAGAGGGGAAAAGGGGGAGGTAACATTTCGTTGCCGTAATATCTGGCAACAAAGATTCAGATTTTTTTTTTCTTTCTAGCATTCCAAACAAATTGAAAAAGAAAAAAAAAATGAAATTTCCGCAGTTGCACGGCTTGTCTCGGTTGCCTGTGTATCCGGTGTCGAACCGCACAGCTGATTGCAGATGATATCATCAAGAAGAATGTCGCCAAGTGAGTTGCTAATGACATCACCCGATTGCAATCTTCAATGCCTTTCGGCAATATCGTCTTGCAAGAGAATACACGGCCGTGCAACAGCTTAGTCAGCGTCATATCTAGTCCTCCCGCGCGTCTCACTATTTCAGCCGCAACCTCTATCCCGTGTAAGGGATGTGCAGTCATAATCGTTACGGCAGCCGCAGTTGCTTAGCGCTTGTCTTGGACAGCCATTTGTCTTCTCTATGTATACTTTTAACCCCCCGTCTTATTTTTTTTAGAAGGGGGGATTTCTTAAACAAGACGCTTGTTGTGTGTGTGTGAACTGAGACGTGATTGAATAACGTAAAACGATCAGCCGTTTTACCTGATTTGGAAATACGACTTGACAGATCCACTTGCTAACCCGCTGCGACGCTGCCTAACAAGGCAAAAGGAAAAATTCGTTTTTTTTTTTCTAAGCAACACCCACACAAAAACAGTTGCGCATCAGCATGTATTTTTGTTGAGGCCTATAGACGTCGATAATGTCGCATGACCCATAGCTCGCATTGATTTGGGCTTCTTGTATATTCTTTCTGAAATTATTTATCCCCCTTCTTCTCTTGTTTATTTTCTTATTCTTCCTTTTTAGGGCGTGTCCTGTGCTGGATGCTGCTTGATGAGATAATCGATAACACGCCAGCAGACCACTAAGAAAAAGAGGGGAGACCTAGAGAAAGTGAAACAAACAAACGGTCATTCCGGCTGAACAAGTTTGCCAGACTCTCCAAACTGAACATTCTTAATGTTTCGGTGATTTCTCGAATGAGTCACCAGTTCATTTCCATATATTTTTTGGAGGTCAATTCACCTTTGGACTAGTTACTCTCCGTCCTTTAAGGACACATGAACGTGGCAAAAAAAAATCAAATAATAAATAAGGATTTGCATACAGCATGAAGAAAAATTGGTGCGAGGACAAGAGCGCGTTCATATAATAGGCAGAAGAAAATATGTAAAAAAGCCACACGATTGGGTCGAGAGGGAAAGACGGGCGACGTTGTTGGCTTTATGGCTTGCGTCAGATGCAGCACACGCATCCTCGAGTCCAGATTGTGGCCATATATGGTCAAGGAATATCCCCCCGCGATCGGGCCCCTTTCTCCTATACACTTGCACGCAGAATCCCGCTCCGCTGTTGCCTTCGTTCACCAATGATCTTGACGCTCTCTTATGGCTCGAAATGGAACCTCGTCCTATATAACCCGTCTCTGCTTTCCATCTTTCTCGGCTGCCCCTTTTTTTATTCCACGACATTCTCTCTCCCTTCTTTTCTCATTGGCGTTTATCCGCCGTTTGTTACATTCACGCAGCGTTGCCACGATTTCGGCCGGCGTGACTCGACCGTTTCGATCTCCTACCTTTAATGCAACGTGTTTCTCTCGCACAGATTTCGATACGAGATTTTTTTAAAAATCATATAAGGTGCACCCCTGTATCGTTTTCTTCTCTGTATGTGTTATCCATTTCCTAGCTCCATCCAGCAGCAGATGACGTGGAATTACAGACCCGCACAATCACCGCTTGTTCGGGAATTAGTCATCAGTTTACAGACAACCACCTTGTGATATTTTGGAGCTAGATGATTAT
This sequence comes from Daphnia sinensis, assembly GCA_013167095.2. Taxonomy (NCBI): domain Eukaryota; kingdom Metazoa; phylum Arthropoda; class Branchiopoda; order Diplostraca; family Daphniidae; genus Daphnia; species Daphnia sinensis. The sequence goes on from CM023190.1 coordinate 2,058,335, forward strand.
CACACACACATGCAAATTGGCGTTATATCATTTCGCCAAAAAATGTGGAAAGAGGAAAACAAAATCTGCCCATTTTCAGTCGATGGCTGATTGCGTATAGCAAACGAAGGAGAGGCTTTACACGTCGAAAGTGTTAACCAACAGATAGAGGAAGAATAAAAGAGAGAGACATCCCGTAAAGAAAAACTTTCACTTCGTGCATATAAAGAAAGTTATACGAACCAAACTACGATGTTTTCTGTTTAGGAACGTTGGCCTGTTTGATGTCCGCACGCAAACGGTTAAAGTTTATCTAAACGGATGGGAGAGACGAAAGCAGAAGATGTTTCATCATTTAGGAGTCTGGGATTCCTCCAGCTGGATGGGATAGATTGTCGAAGAGACGGGAGGGGGTGAAACAGCAAGCGATGCATATGGAGATAAATGCTGATGTATAACGACGAGCAAGGGAAGGTCGTCGCACGGCTTGTCCCATTCCTTGGCGTGCAGCTGGAAAAAAAAAGCGGAGCCGCAGCTGGACGAACAAGGCCAGCCCAGGTGTCGTGGCTGGTTGTTTATGCAAGCCAGCTATATACAGGTAGATACTGTACGTTGTAGAGTTCCTTATATGGCCCTATAGTCGTGCATCTATACTATACAATATATGTGTGTGGTGCTGGTTGAGCGTGAAGCTTTTGCGCCCTTGGGCGGTGCCTTGATCGTTGAACGTTTCGAGGGGAATAAATGTATACACGCGACTCTCTCCCCCTTATTCTTGCTGTTATTCTTTTCTTGCCCGAATAAGTTCCTCCGCTGCTAGTCATCGTCTCGTCTTTTGTCAAGCATTTTCTTTCCTCTTTCTCCGCCTTGTTATCTTCTCCTTCATCTTCTTTTCTGCGTAAAATTTAAGAAGCCAAATCGAGCCTTATTCGCCGTAGTTACCCCTTTGTTATAGACACGTAGGAAATAGATAAACGATTGGTAAATTCTGTTTTGCTAATTTCCTTTGGTGTGGAATGTATAGGCTACATCGCCCACTTTCCACTGATTTTCTCTTTGATGCACAACAGTCCATGTAAATTTATTAGTCGACTATATGTAGTTATGTACGTATCACATAGAGAGAGTGTGGAAACACTGTTGCGAATGAAGTGGATCGTTTCTTCATTTTTGAATGTGTAGACTAACAATTTAACTTGTAAAAAGGAACGAGAAGAAATTTTTGTATAAACAAAACGCTGGAGGAGTGATGAAAGCGAATTAAAACAGGTACAGTATATATAGGAATGTACATAGTGCCATAGGCGAGAAAGAATAAAAGTTGAAATGCTATTATATTATAGAGAGTGGGTGTGAGCAATGACATTGAATAAACGAGTACAGGCGTGTTTATTTCACTCGTGGTTTATGTGTTTACGCATATTGTATAATATGCAAAACTTGTGTTTGTTAGTGACCATCAGCAATGTCGGTTTCTTGACGCACAGGTGACGAATTAGCCCGTCGACAAAAACAACTGGACATGAGTGATTACAAATGTTTGCCACTTTGGAGAATGTTAGTAAGACATCACGACACTCCCACATGCGATTCGCTGCTCAATTTTTTTCAAAATTTGTTTCATTTATACAGAGAATTCAAATTAAAAGCATATCAGTTCCTATCGTTGAGCAGGAAAAAATGCTTAAAGCCAATATGTTACGCTTTTTTTTTACAATCAAATCTACCGTACCTTTTATGTCGAAAGTATTTTTTCGAAAAGAGAAATTTGATTCGAGGTGACACACATGAGGCTAACAAAAAAGGAGAGAGAAATGGATTCAACAGCTGTCATTTGAAACACGTTCTTAGCCGACGGTGATTTCCAAAAATTTTCAATAAAAAAAATCAAAATTCCAGTTGGAATTTGAATATATCGACCAAAGATCATGCACCGGATACACCAAATGGAATCGGAGAGCTGCCAGTCAGACGACCTTTCTCCTATTAGATCACGAAGATGCAGCACAAGCTCATATGGCAGAAGCGGCTTCCACTGATGAATGACTCACGCCGCCCACTGTGCTGCTCCGCACGTACCTGCCGCATTAGAGACAATTACAAGATAAATTTGGGCGTCGTATTACAGTTGTACCCAATCTGCATGCCCTGGATTTTTTTATATTGTTCTATTATTGAAAAGAAAAAAGGCTGGTGGTGTAAAAAGGAAGACCACATATATGGCTCGTCCATTAAAGAGGCCATTGGATAACGATTCAGATTTAGTGTATAGTCATTAAGTAATCTATAGCCTGCAATTATGCCTAATTGTATGCATTGAGAAGCATATCTGCGGGCTCAAAATGAAAAGACGCGTTTCTCAGAATTAGAGAAACTAAGAAATTGGGATTCAACTTGTGTGTGTACATCGCTTAATGGTCGGTTGTCGACAGCCCGATTTAGCCGCCGACAATCATCGATGTGGCAACATTAAGTGAAGAAACGCGTATATTCGTATGTTATCGAGAAAAACATTCCCGAGCGTCCGTTTGATGCTCGACCGGTGCAACTTGTTTGGATTTTAACCTTTCTTCAATTGCCTGTGCATTTCAAATGAACTATTTTTACAAGCAATTTTTGCTGCAAAAGGGCTAACCAGAAAATTGACTGAGAACTGGGTGATTCATGACTCAAACATTGCGGTATACAAGGGCGCATTATAAGAAAGGCCGCGCATTGCAACGTGATTTACTATTCATGCTGCTATGCGATCATATTTTCAAAAAAAAAAAAAGGCACGAAGGATAAATGATTAAAAGGGGGAAAAAATGAAATCAATGACGGTGACAAGGACGCGCTTGTGTAGTTAAAAATATGGCTGGAAGCAAAATCGGGTAATCATACGAATCGACTTGACATACGGCCTTCCATAAAAGACGTTAACATGTGAGTAAATGCCTGTTCTTCCTCACCAGCAGTATACAAGCGCAGCCTTGACACAGATTCTTTGTTTTTATACTGTGTTTTTCAACGAGTCGAGGATTAAAGAGAAAAGATTCTCGTAATGTTTATTTTATACATTTCTGGGGGAAGCCAAATGCTTTTTAACCTAGCGGGGGTTGACGGTGTTTCTGTTCATGATCACAAAAGTTTTTCAACTGAATCACACGCCGTAAAGCGAATTGAACGCGAAATGGAAAAGCTTTGCTGATTATAATTGATCGTATAACTAGGAGAATAATAGCAGTACCTGATTGCCCTGTTCTGAATCCGCCCTGTTGCTGTTGTCCCTCATTTAACATCTTTCGCTACATACACATAACTGACTGCTTTCACGTTTCTATATCGTACACCAACGAGTTCTATTTAGCCCTATTGGGTTCGGGGAAAAGAGAAATTCCCATCAGACATATAAATATATAAGGTTAGGATGATGGTTAAAAATCAACGGAGGGCAAAGGACTGTCACGCAAACGGCCAGTCAGCTCGATAACTTCATCATCGATATCCGTATGCGTCTATAAATCTGATTTGAATCACAGGAATCAGACGGGTGACGAGAACATGTTCTCCCTTAATTCTTCCGAGTTCTTAGAAAATGGGTAGCCACGTAGGCATATAATGTGGTTATTTTGAATATGTTTTTTTCTAATTTTTTAAATTCACACCACCGAACTGGCACAGCACTAATTCAATTTCTTTTCAACCGATCGGCCTTATAATAAATCATTCTTAGCTGTATTTTGGAAATCACGCAATATGCGCTACTGGGCAGACATATCACAGCCTTGACGCTATATACACAACTGATGCAATCAGACATTTGTTTTCGTGCATTCAGGTTTTCTTATTCAAGAAAAGTTCTCTAGCCGAGAACCGGATTGATTCCAATTTTGGATATACTCATGTTAAAAAAAAAAAAAATTTGTTCGCTATGCGTGCGCGATTTGTCATGTACCTGTGAATAGCGGTTTCACAGGTTTCCATTTTCAGAAAAGAATTTTCTACTTACCACCTAGGAAAAATTAATGTGACAAAAATAAAAACCATGGAGAGAAATGAAAAGAAATGCGGGAATCTGTTTTTAATTACTAGCAGGAGTCTGATCAATAATCCACATGTCAGGAACTCTCTTCACTCTGACCCTCCTTTCTTGGTCTTTGTAACCTGACGCTTCTTCCCAAAACGGTAATTATTACGTGTGCTGGACGCGCCCCCCCACTCTAACCGATTTCCGACATTTCTTTCAAATCGTTTATGCACGGTATCATTGTTATTGCTATTGTTCATCTTTTCCATCTTGGCAACACGCGGCTCGTGAGAGACCGTGACTTCGTGAAGGCTCTCCTCTTTCTTTTATTTTTTCTCATCATTAAGTATTTTTTTTTCCCAGCACTATAGCGAACAAGGACGTGAAATCATGATAAGAATAAGACCATTTGTAAAATTACTCGGTTGCTGCTATTTGTTAAACAAAAAAGTCGGCAATGTTGAGGTGCTGACGCATCGAGGTACAATTTCGAGCGAAGGATACGAGTCCATAACAATGTGTGCATATACGATGTGTGTTAGAGAAAACAAAGTTTCCTTTTGTCGTCTGGTTAGTTCTACTTTTTAAGGGATTTCTTTTCCATTTTTAGAATTAATACACCCCGAAAAAAAAAAAAATTCGTGTCAACCGTTTCTCTCAGCTTCTTATACGTGTTTATGGGTTGTTCTTGGGGATCGTTCTTCTTTTTGCAAAAAAAACCTTGACCCGACTGGCGTGTCATGCAACCTTTTACCCATCTTCACGACCGCAATAATACATCATGAATGTATACCACACACATGTAATAAATGTTTATTTCAAAATAGCGTTTATATGAGACGGACTGACGACAACTCCTAACTTTGTACCCGATCCTTTTGGGTTCATCATCGTTTCTCCCGTGGTGTAGGAGGCTATGACTCATGGCCAACGTTGTCTACCATTTAGGCAGCAAGCTACTTTTAAAGAAATCAGAGTTTCAATCAATCAGCCGTTGGTTATGTTCAGTCGGATAAACGAAAATCGAGAAAGGGAGATAGATTTATCGTGCGTACAATTAGAAGACTGATGGAGATGGATACGAAAGTATAGAAAGGTATATGAATAAATCGAAAAAAAGGCAATCGAATTTATGTTAAAATCTTATTAGCAATCGCATTTGGTGCCCAGACTATTTCAGCCGGTCAGACACGCACGGGTTCAGTTTGCCAACACCTGTACGAAATCGTATAACTATACCTCCCACCTATGTCTGCTATAGATCGTCGGCGCTATTGTTATGTCAAGAGCAAAATATGGTCGACCTATAAGCATCCAGTCCCGTTTATTAGTTCCTTTCACCTTCGTAAAAAAAAAAGAAGTCTAAAGAAGGAAGCGAAAAACAAGGGGGGGGGGGGGGTGATCTAACTATAAAATATTCAATCGCATCAGGCTAGTTAACGTCGGCTTATATACTACCATACTTTTTGTTTGTTTCAACACCGCTGTCGCTAGATGGCCATAGCTTGCAGGCCCGCATCATAAAAAAATCGAATGGATGAAAACTCCTAACAAGCTAGAAAAGCCAGGATTGGGATGGTGTTACATTTGAACCCGTGTGAAGTGCTCTAAAATGTCAGTTTCAATTCCTTGACATCTCGGCTTCCATTAAATGTTTAAGCGTACCGTATCACGTTACACTGCGAACAGGTTGCAAAAGGTTCTGTCTAAAAGCTAGAATAGCGAAATGCATGTAATCATATTAAAGTTTTAATATTAGCCGGAGTGTCTGTCATGACTATACGCCAATGGGATGCGAATGCGTCAATTAGTGAATGGTGTAGAAACTAAAAAAGAGCATCATGCGACTGCAACGTGATCTGATGCTTTAAAACAACGTCAGTTTAGGCCATGTGAAAAATATCTTTCCGGCCCTCGCACGATAAAAACATTTTTTACATCCTTGAAAAACAATGTTCAATAATTGGAGTTGGACGATCGACTACGGCACGTTATCAGGGCGGGATTATTATTTCTTAAATAATTAATGTTACATGTCTTCATGACATAACTGTCGTGTACCTCATAGACGGACAGCGAGCTATAAATTGTTGCATATATACGTGGACGACATCGTTCAATCTAATTTACTTTCCACCTCCTACCCACGCGGATAAAGGAAGATCAAGCGGCTGCTCCTTTGTTTTGCACGATAATCTGCCCATATAGTTTCGGACAAGATATATAGTCACGAAACCCAATTTGAATACTACTCAATTACCTGAAAGTGCACGAGAGTCTAACGAGCCTCTAACAGATCAGAGTGATGCAGCCTACACACAACAAGGGCAGCTGACCGAATGATCAACGGGATCAGATTACCTTGTACGTATTTAATCATTTCCGAGAATGATTTAAGCCCTTGCGTTATATAACTGTTGATGTTAATCACATAATGGAACAGGTATACAATAGGGTCTACCGAGCATTATATAAGCCATAAAGCTTTGCATAGGCTACGTCAAATGGAATTTAATTACCTCGTCTATCTCGAAATTTACGTAAATTGTTCTACGCAACGCAGGATTTACCCGGCAAAAAATATTTCTTATTTGAATTCCAGGTATGTAAGCGAAAGAAGCTTTATAGACTGTGCTGATGGAAAAAGAATCGCCCTATCTACCATACCACATGACCGTATCCATGTAGTATTCTTAAATATTCATTAGATTATAGAGCTAGGCTATTTGTAATCAACAGACGTCGGAGACGTTGTACAATATTTAATATTGCAGGATAGCAACATAGATATAGAAAAAAGAAAGCGAAAAATCCCTAATCAGGCTTTCAAGAAAAAAGGAATTAATTAGGCCATCAGAAATGGCTTTTTTCCTTTGTCTTCAATAACACAAACGAAGAAGCCCCTAGAGGCTGCGTCCGTTCAAATGTATATTCGTATAACAACTTACCCCGTATCCTGAAGACGAATTTGGGTAGTTAGACGTGAGTTGTGAGAGGCGTGCGAAAACTTGTACACAGACCGCTGTCTGACGTTCCTGGTTAATTTGCAATCAAGAGAAATTAGCCAATACACGTCAGGGAGAAAATGATGTTATCGAAATGGCATTTTCACGCATCGATAGTCAATGTTAGTTGCTACTATATACTCAAAATGTATGGGGATGGCTCATTAGCTTCGACAAATGACAGCACCTTTGATTACGATGACAGCAACTAGAGCACAAGCAAAAGTAGGGGATGCAACTTTGAGAGCGAAGCCGTAACGCGGCTCTGAAGCCACGACGAAAGTTTTTCGACATGAAACCGTAGACGAATGGGTTGCAGCAACTATTGATGTACGACAGCAAATGGCTGTTTGCGGGCGTCCGGCATTTATCGTGTCACCAATACGCGGAGACGTATACGTGAGAACAAATCAAAAACAAGAAAATGATAAGAAAATTTGATTTTAAAGGAATAAGAGTGGAATATATTTACAAAGCCATTTTCATGTGCTTCATCGGTCCGGTTCTCGTGTTTGGCAGGAAAGCGAAACTGGTCAACACGTTATCGATCAGGTACGGAGACCAACAGACTGCAAACAAGATGACAACTGCCACCAGCATTTTGACAACCTAATTTCAGAATGAATTATTTTTAAAAAAAAACATGGCATTTTTATAATGATCGATTTCTTTCAATTTTGTTGATTGACGGCTGTCGAGTTACAAGGGAATATATACGAACGCACTTGACGGGCCGTCTTGTGATCGGCTTGTGCGCGTTGCGAAGCCGGTGGCAAGCGGTTAGCGCCGCTGCTGTGTCGTTTATTTTTCCTAATCATGCTGCCTTTGACGGAATTGGTCTTGCCCGTTGATGCCTCTTTCTGACTGCCAGCTGTAGTCAGCCGGCCAATTGGCATTCTCTCGGGGACGGCCCTGTATTTTTTTTTCAAATCCAAAAAACACACACACGTCAATCACACATATCCAAACGAAGTTGAAACGTCGTTATCTTCTATTTTTCCTGCCATCCCCAGAAAAGAACAGAAAAGCTGTGGGTTGTTGTTTTTAACTTTAAATGACGTTGCGAAAGTTCGGCGAGTCTATTGAATTTCTTTTCAAAGTTATATTTTGTGCGCAACTTGGAATATTGGCTACGCCTTTGGACTGTATACAATCGATATAGTACACAATAGGTAAATATGTATACCCTAATTTAAAAGTTTGCAGCACTTTAACGAGTGTCACTTGGGCGGCTTAGTTCGTGTGTATACACGAGTGCCTTGAGTGCCATGGGGTAATTGGTTAATCTTTGAAAGGTGGTTTCTTTTTTGTAACATGTACTGAAACATTATTTTCTTACGAGAGTGAGTTTCCAACAAACTTTGGAGGCAAAAGGATATAGAAGTCCGAAAGAAGGATTAAAGTCTCAACGTGCTTCTCCTTTGTTATAATTGCCAATCTAAAATTCACGAGGCTGCATTTGACAAATTATGCACCCAAGTCCTGCAAGATGCGATGAAGGTAAATAGTGTCGAGTTTAACAATCATCTCTTAAAGACGGTGTTATCAGTAGACCTACACGTGAAATGCGTGAATGAATGTTGGTTATCTGAACATTTCCCATCAAAGTAAACGGACAGTGACGTCAGATCTTTGTGATTGTTACCCACACATCAGTTGAGATCGTCACGAAGCAAGTAACGCAAATATTACACCAGCACGCAGACTTGCTATAAAGAAACGCTCATCCTTTTTCGGAGTTGAACGAGTTTAATACCCTTGAAATTCACATCCGCCTTTCCAGGGCAAAAGCTTTTTCGTTCTCCTATTTATATTCGCCGAGCTTTGCATTGCGTACTCTTTTCTTATGGATAATCACGTCTACGTACAATATCTGGGATGCTATTATGTGCGATACGGTTTTCTCTTTTTCCCCTGATCTATTTTCAGCTGGTTTGATTCTATCTCGCTACTGTATAGCCTTATCATTATTGCACACGATTGCGGGTAACAACTTTCTTTGTGTCAGATAAATCTTTCAAATAATGGTTATATAGGCTGCATGTGGCGTGTGAATACATCCCTCGTAATCCCGGAATTGCACTAATAATAACACAGCTATTGAATTTGGACAACATCCTTGGTCCCGAAATAAACCCAGCGCTCTATAATAAATGCAGGAGGATATATCCAAAATGCCAGATGTGGTTTAACTATTCATCTCAATCATTTGATATGTCTATGTCTGACTTTATACATTTTTAATGAGATTGAAAGAAAAATCGTTGAGTTACACACTCACCCGTTTAACTTTGGATTTGTTTCCGGGCCAACAACATCAGGCAAATCCACCAGAATATCGTTGCCAACGGCAGCTGATGAACTTGCAGCAGCTTCTACAACTGCGGGAACAGCTTCGGTGTTCGGATCACTTGACATTCACGATTTCCGGTTAATAAGAAAAAAAAAGTTTGAAACAATTCGAAAAAAAATCAGAATTTACTTGGTCATAGAAGAACGAAGATACGTGACACGCCAGACTTCCCGACCGATGGCACCGTAAGTAACCGCCATGATGGACAGTGGCAAAACAAGTACAAGAGCAAGCATGTACAGCTCGTAAATTTGCCAGCTGATTGGGCTGTCCCAATCACGGACGCACCAAAACGCCGGTTTGCGAACCCCCACCGGTAAATGTACCTGTCATTGAGAATTGGTTTGATTAGTTTATTTTATTCATATTCAAACTTTGATTCGCTTAAATTCCCCATCTCTGTTTGTATATACCGTCCATTCGATTGCTATATGCACATCGAAGGAATTCTCCCGAAGTACAAAAACGAACGAGAATCTTGGGATTTTAATGAATAAATGAGACCGTTGATAAAAACTTTTGCACGAGCAATGGCAACAGAAATGTCAAACTTGAACTTGTCACGTGACGCAAGTTTTGCAGATCAAAGCGTACAGCGTTCGCCCGAGTTGCGATTCAGCAAGTGCGTGAAATCCTTTAAAAAGATTCTCGCAATTGCTGTAGTGGAACAGGACTCACGGCCGTGCAAGTGTTTCAAAGTTTAGCACTAAAACTTTCTACATTAATGCCTATTCACGATCCTAAGTAAAATGGAAAAACGAAATTCACCTTCCCATTTTTTGATTCATTTTACGAACGATCTGCTGTCCCATCTTAATAATTTAATATACTTGCAATTGTCCATATAGGCCTCTGAATGTTACTGATCTCAAACGATAACGGTATACATACCGTTAATTAAATTGTCCTCGTACAATACGACCGCTTGCTTTATATTTGTGGGAATCCTTAAGGCGCCTTAAGGCATATGCGTTCTAATTGATTGCGCAAATATAAGAATTTTTTTTTGAGTCACAACCACCATATAGGGCTTTGTTTGAATCAACTATTGTGGGCCAACGTCCACCACAAGTTGTCATGGAACTACCAGCTGAATAGGGTTAGGCAACCAGCCATCTATACATCAGGCATCACGATCTCATTTGATGTACAGAAATAAAGGAAAGAAGCGACTGGGCATAATTTACGGCCCAATAATTCCATGGTCATTGGGTCAGGTAAACGTATATACTACACACGTATTGAATAACCAACGTTGGGGGCTACCATAAAAAACATGTGATACCAACTATCATTGAGTAACGCGTGTCATCATTAATATCGTCTCTGGGATGCGGCACACGTTCGTTGTTATACCGTTCAATTGATGGTGCAGATATAAAGACACGATCTTTTCCGTTCGTTATAATAACTCTGACAATCGATAGCTCGTTCAAAGGGTACACAACCCAACAAAAGAAATGCTTCAATGGCGTTTTACATAACCTTTAAAGCATTTTGATAGTCTTCGCTATCTATTCGATTTAACACAGTAAACCCTTATAATTATGACGTGATGTTGTATAGGGACAAGCGCCAGTCATTGATATTTGTTATGATCTTAAATGAATTAGCAACAAACTTATGCTAGATGTTTAAAAACTGGAAAGCCAAAATATTGTTTTTTTACTTGAATCCACAGCGTTGGCGTGGCGAGCACGAAACTAGTGATCCACATAGCTGTGATGACTTTACGTGCTTGGCTCAAGGTGCAGAGGTATTGCGCACGCATTGGATGAACGATGGCGTAATACCTAGACACATTTAAATGTTCACCCTCCATTATTATCGAAAATTATGAAAACACCACCATTTGCTGTAGAACACAAATAATACGTTAGAGTCCACAATGAATAGCAAACAATAACACTAATTAACTGGCCAGCTCGATTGGTGGTCTATATAGGCTAATTAGGTTGTACATGAATTGCACACGCACAGCAGGCAATCAAGAACACACCCAGGTTGTGGTTGCTAAACTACACCTCAGTTATCGACGAGAGACAAAGGTCAGTTACAAACAGGGATTTTATATATATTTTCATTCGGATGTAAAGAATGAAGGTCTCACCGCTCAATGCTCATGGCCGTTAATGTCAAGACGGAGCAGATGGCCGATACGTTTTGCATGTAGTGAACAAACTTGCAGAGGAACACGCCAAACGTCCACGCGAAAGAGAAAAGTTTTGCAACCTGGAAGTGCATACGGTTCCGTAAGAAGATTTTATTTTAATGCCCGTTGTGACATTGACATAAAGGTCAGGATTTTTACAAAGGATCGCAAGTAATTTACTTAGGAGCATACTGAATTTGTATAGTTAATAGTCTATTTTATTACTTTAACATAATCCACAAGTTTTTGAGGGTCTCGTGAACATTTTTTGGGTAACGCAATTTAATTGGCATTTTGCTACGGTTAAGAGTTTCCTGGCACAACACCCCCGGACCCTCAAGTGCATCGTAGGTAATAGCACGTCTAATAAAATTTTCAACGAGTGCTCAGCACTTTGTACGCTTTTAGGGTAATGTTTTAAACCCCATTTGTTATAGCTGATAGTGGCACGATTCGCCATCAGTTCCACTAAAATTTTAAAGAACTATACAGGAACTGTCTACCGATTTATTGTTATACCCTAAAACTAACTGTCAAGTCTTGTTTAAATGAGTGAATGCATAGTGAGCTGCCTTTAACCGTAAAACGTTCGGATGGACACACGCTCCTATTACAATTGTTGGATGCAATCTACTAATGACAGTGCCCGTTCGATCGGTTCGAGTTCTGGACAGCATCTACCGTTCTGATTTTTTGTATATAAACAAAATTGGACAAAGGGAATTGAAGTGAATGGACGCACTATGGGACACGTAATTCAATCACGCGTATATAGTAGCATCACGCACGGCAAGCATTTACAGTGTAGCCAAACGTTCTGTTGGTATATAATTTCTTTAAAATGTGCAATCCCACTTACGGATGACAAGTAATTAAATTTTTCTTTAAGACGAGAGCACATTGCCTTATAGAAAAACATCAGGTGCTATGTGGATATTCGCTAAGCTAATAGGGCAGTAGGGCCAATAAGGGCTGGAAATTCACGTCACGCAGACTGGTTATCTCCTGAGGTGAAAGTAACAAAGAAATCGCAAAGCAATTTGGGCTTTCAAACTAATTGATCCAATGCGACCACGGCGCGTTTCTCGGAAATCAAGAAAACTATTTTTACTTCGTCGCTATAAGACTCACGGCCCCTATCCCCCCTGCGTTTTGTGGATTTAGGATGTCGTGAACTATATATACATAGAAAGAAGATGTATAAGCGTTGATGTGTTGCTTCAAGTTTGGTGGGACTTTGAATACGTTTAAATCTATGAGTGGAACAATATTTATTCTAATAAAACATTAAATTTGTGTAAATATATCGGCGTTGTCTTACATTAACTGGGACACAGACGATAACTAGTAGAAGATCAGCTGAAGCTAAACTGGCCAAGAAGATGTTAGTTATGGTTTTGAGCCGCCGATATCGAGCTATGGTGAATATGATCAAACCTGCAAGCAGAAAACAATAAAGTGTTAATTATTTGCTCCTGCCATGTCAATATGTCTTTCAAACGCTATGCATCCTCAGTGATTTCCTTTTTTTTTCTTCAATCATCAAATATAGTTACCGAAACTGATTGGCATAACACCGAGCCCTAGTCGGCCTTTTTTGTCGGGCTTATTTTCCTCATAGATTTTCTGCTAGATTGTGATGCCAGTGACATTACTCATCAAAACAATGGACCAAACAGCGCTCGGATCCGGTGCGAATTTGAATTGACGTTGACCAGCTAACAACGGATGTACTGGAGCGACACAGACATGTTCAGTGTTTGTCACTATCGTTCCAGCACCTTCCGTTATTAAGCTCGTCAAGGTAAACCCTTATTTGCACCGGGGCAGAGACCGTTGTGGATGCACTCTATTTCAAAAATTTCCCTCGGCTTGTGACGCCCAGGGACTGGACGGACCTATTGCATTCAGTAAATAATGCCGCTGCAACGATCTCCTCATTACGATTGCACAATTTAGGAGCTCGGATACGAATATTTTTTTAAACGTTTACACTCAAGTATGTCAAAAACAAAACAAACAATATACTGTTCTCTATTTTACAGATATTCCAGCCAATGCTGTCGAACAGCCATTTAATCCTGAGGCTTTACGTCTGAGTCGTAAAGAAAATGTTATACCATTGCCCGAGATGCCCAGCAAAAGGACGAACGAATAGACGACGACGGCTGGAATCAGCTCTGCCCAGTCGTAATTGTCGAATGAAGAATCGATGTCATAATCGTATTCGTCCTCTGTAATGGTGTTGCCTTCGTCATTCACGCTGCTGGAGTTTGCGAGCAACAAGAAAATCGGATCGTGCCCAGTCAGTCGTTTATCGCCATTGACGGCGCTCATCATCATAACCGCGGAAAACTTCAAATAGTTTTCTTGTCCTTCCTAAATCCAATGGAAAAAAAAAAAAAATTTATCTCAATGGCGGACGTTCAATATTTGAAACTCTTTTCGAGAAGATGTGAAAAAAAAAAGAAAATTTCATCACATTTAAATAAAATTCTTTATTTGATATATGTACTGCAGTCGTATATCATATGGTTGTTTCTTTTTTCGATGTTCTTCCAAGAACAAAGTGATGGAAATATATTTTTTTGTCTCTTTATTCTACAGGGGGAAAAAAACTCGTTGAATACTTCAGGAGAATTTTGAATGCAAAGACTTTTGCGTCAGTCAAATTTCTCTGCAAAAAACTTTGAATATGTTGTATAAATGTTGATCAAAGCTTTCTTTTAAATATGAATTTTTCACGAATCATCAAAGGAGGGCCACGCTGAATAGGAATACTATTTTAAGCACTAACGCAAAATGTTCATTGAAAAAAATGTTTACAGGTAAACTAATTTTGTCTTCATCGAAGTGCAATCCCCTCCTCTTCCCTGAAAAGGGCCATTCGGGTCTCACAACAAAAACTTTTTGTAAGTTAATGGCTGTTTAGCAGCAGAGGCTAAATTCTCTTATAGAATGAGAAAACTGAAGCGATTTGAATAAAAATCTGGTTTCCATGCAGATCGACACGTTAAAAGTCATATAGTTAGACGCGTATATATACATAGACCATTATGTAAATCAGGAACTCTGAATTCTCCAGAACAATCAGAGGCGCCCTTAAGGAACTCACGAGTATTATTTGAAACACGGTTTACTGCTCAAAAAGTCCCACTGCATCTTTAACGTCTCTCAAATTTTTGGATTAGTTGAATGGGTAGAGCTGTATGGGACGTATGAGTTCACATCATAATTTTCGAAAATATCGTACAATAAAATTTAATACAGATCCGGCGCAACTTACGTCTTTTATTTTTTTCACAGTTTAGTTGTTCGATTGTTTAAGAAGAGCTTCTCCATTCACCAATAAAGCACAAGCAGCAAACGAACGTCCGCGTCAGAGCAGAGTCGTAGAGCGACTAAGCAGGTTTCGCCCAACACTGGCCCATAGGTTCTATTTGGTCTTTTGCGCAGCGTCGAATTCAAGCATCAAATATAGCAATCTGTAGCATCGATGTCAATTTTTGATGATCAAAAGTTGGAAAAAAAGAAATTTATACTTTTCATGATTTACTTTTGATGGTTGTTTTTTATAGGGAAACACCCTATCAAATGTTAGAGCAATAAAATATACATAGTCTGTACTGTATACGCTACGAATCTTTCAAAAATGAATAATATAAGCTTTAACGTATTATTTACTTATTTGGTTGCATGTGCCCATTGCGAATGATGACGTAGGGTAAGACTGCCTTCCTTGAATTCTCACTTTCGTTATTGCGATTTTTATAGTGGAAAAGGACAAGCATCATTTCTCGTTAAGCACAGATAACACACTGGCCATCGAAGTGTATTGGCGAATTCATCAGAATTGAAGACTGCTAGGATAGAAATAACCATAGAGACAAGTATAGATATAAACAATTTACAAGTTTCTTCTTTGTAATGTTTATGGCTTGATGGATCGTGAGTGCTTTTGGCAACTGCTTGATTAAACGTCTAAAAAGAGCCCGATTCGATAAATCGCAATAGTCTGCCCGCGTAGGTTGAAGGGGAGTAATAACCGGTTAGCCGAGACAGGGACAAAGTGACAAACCGAAGATATTACACGTCAATTTGTTGAAAAAGAATGCCAACATTCGCGGACCACAAAATGGCATCCCTCGTTAGCGAAATCAGTTTTCGTTCCCACTTATCCGTCATGGTATTTCATAAAAAATTACGTTAACGGAGTAACAAAGGATGTACTTACATAATCCTACCTAAATTATGGGGATTTAAAAAAATCCCATACCTATGACTGTTAGGGCAAGCAAATTAGTACATATAGCCGTACGCCCACGGATGCGCTTATTCTTAAGCGCCGTATCTGCTCATCTATAATCCTTAACGGAGTTCAAAGTGTATAGCGATAACAATTGGTGACTATGACGGTATTCGTGCGTAAGTGAATCAATATGACTCGCTCCGATAGCGAAACTGCGTTTCCAGGTAACAGTAAAATATTAAACATTTTCTACATGCATAATATTGAATAACGCACTCTCATTTTTTTTTGTCGTATCGAATGACACCGCTATCTCGTACGAGGGAAATGATCTTCTTTTATAATTTACATGCCCTTTTTCTTTACAAATATCAGAGAGAAGTCTCTAAAGAAATCAACGTAAAAGCACCAATGAAACAAAAACAAAAGCAAAACAAACCTTGTGTTTGCTTCCAAAGGACATTTGGTCTTAGAAAAAAATACCATTTTCTTTTACCACTGTTTGTCGTGAAAAGAAAAAGTGATGACGGTGCTATAAGGCAAACCTTCTTTTATGCCATTTGTATTGATGCCACCAAACAGTGGGAGATGGGAACTGACGGCAGAAGATTACAATCGTTCTCCGCACTGACGGTTTCGCACAACTTGCAATTCCATCCTAATATACAACAGCGAAAATGTGCGCTGCTTGCAGCGTCAACAAACAAGATCCTTTTCCGCTTAATTTTCTGTGGCTAAAGAGGAAAGTTTTTACAAGAATCGATTTGTGTAAAGCTAAGCCGTATAGCAACAAGTTTTTCAAAAGCACCTCGATGAATAGCAAGGATATTGGGCACAACATCCAATACTTACCTCCTAGGAAACCAAAAAGGTTACCGGGTTAAAAAACGAGGAAAAAGGTAAAACTTACATCCAGCTAACCGAATTTCGTTGTAAGCTTTTACCTAAATTACTACATGAATGCTAAAATGTAGCTGTTATGGTGTTATGGCAATACAACTATAGCGGAAGAAACCCTTAATGAACCGGATGTAACCTTGGTGATATTTCTCACCAATGATGATGTTTGTTTTTTCACTTGACGGATGGATGATAAATTTTGTCGTGCATCGAGGCATACTGATAGGAAAACCTAATTACTCCACCCCCAATAAACGTGTCGCCGGGCGGAGGAAAGTAGTGCGCACAGCGTTATACACGCTCGATTTTGCATTTTGTGTATTGCTCTGCGAAGACGAAACAAGACGAAACTTGTGATGCCCATTCTTCCCTTTCCTGCATATCCCTACATGTTGCGTTTTTACATTATTCAGCATTAGCCGTCATTGCAACGGATTATTCTCAACGCACCTTGTCCCCCTTAAAATATACTACCATATCCATATAAAACGTGTCACACATGTACACGCACACTCGCAGATAAGAAACGTGTTTGAAATTAGAGACTTTTTGTTATCCAGCCAATAATCCAGCAAATAAGAATTGTTACATCACTAGTATTCGAGTATCCAGAACTCTTGCATAGCCATGAGTATGTCAACGTAAGGTTATTAACGTTCCCTATATCCGTACGTGTCCATGCTTGGTATAGAATATGCCTGTCCATCAATTGGCTATCATCAAGGATAACAAATATTATCGAGGTCACACTCGGTTCTATCTAGGGTTTCTTCCGACATATTTCTTACATACTCAGCTACATCAAAGGCTAAATGTGACAGTCAGTTACCAACGACAACGTCGAATATGCTTGAAGAGTCATGCCTCACTATGAGGGCATAGTTAGCTAAATTTACACGCTAGCACTGCCACATCTAATAACAAAACTACACGCATGACACTTACACAACAACTCGACACGTTACAGACACCGCTATCACGATCTCATAGTACCCCGTTCGCTACGCCATAAAGATCAAAACCCACTTACTTGGTAGACGAATCGGTAGGTCCGCGAGCAAGTCTTCCGCTTGACCAAGAGATAATGCGAAGCGCTCTCCCTGCCTAGAGGGTGGATAATCTAATCAACGACGATGACCCAAACCAATATCCGCAATTCTTTTTCTGCATTGTAATGTAA
The DNA here is from genome assembly GCA_013167095.2 of Daphnia sinensis. Classification (NCBI taxonomy): domain Eukaryota; kingdom Metazoa; phylum Arthropoda; class Branchiopoda; order Diplostraca; family Daphniidae; genus Daphnia; species Daphnia sinensis. The sequence continues at coordinate 2,076,162 of CM023190.1, forward strand.
TACAATGTAACATGAAGCTTTACGAACTGCATTTGAAATAGATATAGGGTCGTCCTTTAAAATACCCGGGCTTACCACTAGGCTTAATATGCAGTTGACCTATAAGGTTTTTCTGCCATAACCACAGTCATAACAATGAAAGCTTTCAAGCAAACTTGTTCGCTATTAAATGCATATTGGCGTGAATTGTTTGTACGTAATCAACAAGTTTGGCTAACTAGACATGATGTATGATACTCCGCTATTATACGATAATATAGCCTTCGATGAAAGTCCATCTTTTCAATTTTCCGCAGTAACTGAAATCCATTGTCTTTAGAGCACATACAATATATACGGCACTCTCTCAGCATTATTTTCTTGTTCTATGTTGTTAAGTGGTCAGACAAAACAATAGGAATAAGAACTATTTGTTCTCTTTCCCCTTTGTGAAAGTTGACTACCATCAGCGCTTGTGTATGTTGCCTTCTAATCAATACAGCTCTATTGGATGGCGTTATGGCTTTGCCTTAACCGTGTGAATGATGAGCATTAGAGATGGTGCTGAAAATAAGCCAAATAAAGTGGACGTTGAGTAGAAGAGCCAAAGGTAACGCACATGCCTATAATAGCTTATTACTTTGGTTCTGATCGAAAGACGACAGCTGCGGACTCTCCCTCCCAGGATGAGATGGATTTATACGGCAAGTATATAGCTTTATTTATGTTGCTAGTGACTTGTCTCTTCGGTAATCTTTGTTGCTTTTCATAAAGATTTTCCAAGAAAGCTATGAGAAAATGGCAAAGCTTTAAAGTCAGAAACAAAGCTGTAGAGTTCATTTCAAGAAAAATGAAAACTGAGTAAATCACATTACACGATTCCATTTCGTCGATTACAAAAGAGGTTCAGACATGATTGCTGCTCAGGGTACGTTCTTTCATTGTCCAAATGTTGGGGTTCTTGAGGGTCACATCTGTTGTCCAATACTAAATATTGACTCTAGGCGGAAATGTTCCCTGTCACAGCCAGCAACTGGTTGACGATCTATATGTACATAACTATCTATACAAGAGGATATCAAATCGAGTTCCAACTCGAAAACGTCAGCTTGTTGTCTTCGGTTTTGTTTATTCTGCCAAGCCTCAGAAGGTATCGTTCAACACCCCTCTTTTTGTGTTCCCTTTTCTTTGCTTAGATTGGTGAATGGTAGGAAATATCGATCTTTTTGCGAATCTATAGGTTGTGAGAGATAAACGAAGGAGGATTTTTTCTTCAATGCTGGCTGAAAGCAATATCACTTAGAAGTGCCTCTTCCAAGAAAACCAATTGACGCCTTAACCTGGGTGATGTCCTTATTTTTTCACTGGCGACATGAAGTGAAATAAAAGGAGCACTTTCTCGCCCGATTAGCGAAAATCTGGTAATCCCTTCGTCCTGCGAAGTTCAGCAGGCAAAGCAAAAGAAACTGCTGAGATTCTAAAAAGAAAAATGAGTTCAACTTAACAGCGAAAGTAAACTAAAGAGAAATGTACTCCACGTTCACTTTTTGTGTTAGTTTTCAAAATCAAATTTCTATTTCTGACAAGTTGCTCTGGAACCAAATACAGTGCGCAACGCCGGTGTTAAGTCACACATTGTTTCGGACCGGTTGTCAAACGGAACGGCCTCAAACTTTACGATTGATTCAGTTGGATTAAACAACCAACTAAAACCAAGATTTGCTATGTAGATTCTATGTTCCGTTGAAAACATAAGTAGTCGTTGCAGAAGAAAAGATATGGCTTTTTCTTTCCCGGAAGCAAACAACTTTTTATGGCGTCTGATGTATGTATTCGAATGATGCACCTATTCATGAACAAACTGATGCTTGAGAGAGTTTTAAAGACGCCCACGAGTTCAAATCTTTATGAAGGAGTAACTTGTAAAAATATAAACAGGTGTGTCGTGGGCGAATGCGAAACTAGGCTATTCCAATGAAGTCTTTGTCATCGAAAGGAAGTTTCGATGAATTTCAGAATCCAAGGAGCCAATATTCGGGGATGGAGTGTAAACAATTTTTACATTTGACGAAGGCGAGCTAGGCGTTGCGTCAATTCATCTTGTTCGGTGGAGGCTTGCGTGGACGCTCCAACGGCAACACTGGGAGCCAATGTGCTCGTATTACCCTGCGGTAGTTCCATGTTGAGTTCAATGCTGTTTAAGCAGTAAAATGGAACCCATTTTCATTATTTCACGTAGAGATTAAATCTGTCAATGTAATTATTACCCAGCCTCATCGGCAACTTGCTGCATGAGGAAGTCGACGTCGTTCTGTGGAACACTGGTAGTTGTGGTTTGAGACATGGCAGTATCCATGCATGAGCTTTGAACATCGAGATCTTCAAATTGCTTTTCAAATTTATCCATTAAGGCCGAAATCTTCTCCAGGTTCATAGATCGCATAGCGCTATCCATCGCCTTGACCACGCCAGCCATTGATTGTGTGACCTTTAACATCAGACATTTAGTGAGATGTTGAACATAGCTATACTGTTGCTGCAAGTACCTTTTTAGTTGTAACAGCTGTTTGCACTCTACTGCTTACTGCGTCAATTCGCGCCGCCATTCGAAGAAAATTAAGCGATTGATTTTTTTGGCGGATAGCATTCTCGCCGTGAATCCGCGCCACCTCCATGTTTCCTTTTTGAATGGCTTTCTTCAGTTTTGCTCTTTCTGCTTTCTCTTCTTTGTCACATTTCTTAGAATTCCTCTCAAATTCTTTGACGGTAAACTTCAAACTGAATAGGTGATCTAAACAAAGCTTTGCTTAAGGAAAAACTAAATTTTTCAAGGATTATGTCTAATGGCACTGCTGGAAATTAAGAATTAGGTTCTAAATATAGTTAGTAATCACACCGTGAAATCTAATCAAAATTTGTTGTAATCCCCCAGTAAGAAACTGATATTATAACTCAGGTTACCCATTATAATAATTAATAAAGAACTAAAGAAGAGAGAAACTATGCTATTAAATTGTAAATACAAAACCAAAACACAACTTGAAACTTGAAAGCATTGACTTAAATTGCTAAGATGCCTATGTATAGCTTAATTTGAAAAGGATACTCTCCATTTCGCAAAGTAACGAAATGTTTTGAACTCAATCTCCAAAGCTCGCCAATACACTGGAAACACTTTACAACAAATCACTGCCCAGGTCCAGGTTATACAGCAAAACAATTATGACATCGAATTGTTATGACTCAGGTTTGTGATGAAATTGTTCAGCTGATGGAAGTGAATAGGATTATCAGGTACAGCAATGCCATACTTGATAAGATAATGAAAAACGTTTTATTTTTTTTTACAACAATCAGCTCTGCAGCAGTTAATTTGCGTTTTAATTTTAAATGTTTATAAATGCTCTTATTCGCTTGTATTTTCGAATTTTTCATTTCTTTGGTTAGATTTTGATGTTTTGTGGCAGAGGCAACAGAGCGTCAGCCGTCTGCACAGTAAAGGAGTAAACAAGTTATTAGGAAGGAAACGTGGGTAAAGTTTTGTTTATATAAAATATTAGCAGAATTGTCATTCAGTACTTTCACAGTCCAAAGTCAGTCAATAATTATGGAAAAAAATGGTAAGTGAAATCACTACCAATTAATAATTATACACTGCAATATATGTGGATAATAAAAATTGTTTTCTATCTAGTAAATGTCAAAGCGTCTGAGATGATGTTTTACCAACCACTACCTGCAGAAGTTCGTGTCACTCTGGCACAGCACTCTCTGCTATCAGGTTCAACCCAATCAAATGAAAAGAAATTAGAAGATAGATTTTTAATGAGCTACATCCAACCAAGAACTTCAATCATACCTGAGGAGTTGACAGCTCAGTTTAAGAAAGTAAACAGCCACAATAATTTCTCTATCTGCTACATGGCTTAAGAATATTTCTGTTGCTTGCACAGAATTATCCATTGAGGGTTGGTAGGCCTGCAAAGGAAAATAAAAAGACCAGAACACGAAAGAAGGCCCTGACTTCTATTGAGAAGAGAAAACTTGGTCTACATAAGTTGCCAAAAACAGGAATAAAGTACAAAGCATGTGCCCCCTTACACCAACTATGGGTTGAATATATGGAAAATTTTTTAGAATTGGAAAACAGGTATGCTAACTGTATTAGTAATGAAATTGTTAAAACTTTACATGTTAAATTCTAATTTAAATGTACAGCACTAAGGCAGCCAATAAGGATCTATTGTATCAGCGGATTGCAAAAGCAGATTATCATGGATGTTTGCTTATGGTAACAAGATCAAAGTGCCCATCCTACATTGGTGCAAAGGGCATTATTGTATTAGAAACAAAGAACACTTTTCAAATTATCTGTGAAGATGATCAACTCAGAAGTAAGTTAGCTCATTGTATCACAGTATTTCTAATTATAATTTTTATTCGAATGTAGTTTTACCTAAGCGGGACAGTGTATTCACGTTCAATGTCAGTAGGTGGACTTTTACATTGTTCGGTAACCACATGAACATCAGGCCCAGTGAGAGGGCAGCAAGGAAATTTAAAAGTAAACCCACTATAGATCTTTGAACTTAGTAGGGAATAAATGTTGATACTTTGGAATTTATCTAGCAATTTTTTTCTGAGTGAAGGTATCGCAAACACTTTTTTCAGTTGAGAAATTCTTCGTGATATTTTGTTTCGTTTTAGTAGTGCAATGGTTTACGACGGAACAGATACAACTTTTCGTAACGTACATTTGTAAAAAAAAAAAAACAAAAAAAACTTAGGCTAAACAAGTATCTTAGGAAACACTGCTAGGCAGCTAACCAACAAAGACGATTTACCACAGAACACTGCGAATGAAATGGCTACGACTCGCGTGGCCAGTCATGGAAAAGTTGCAGGTACGCCTCAGAAAGAAAATACAAGAAACAACGCCCCCCAGGACTTAATGTTTCATTCTAGCTACATTTCTAAGACTAGGAAGTTAGTTCACAATCTCATTCACTAATCACCAATAAATGTACATCTCATGTCACTGAGACGAAATGGCTCGTATTAATGCGCCAAAATTTTAAACGCTGCAAGTCTTTCCTTCATCAGTTCTTCCATTATGGTAACATTTCTCTTTGCTCCTGTTGTCAGAAACTTGGTAGTAAACACTTCAATAAGCCAGCTCATTCTTCCAAAATCAATCATTTCAATGACACCTTCTTGTAAACAGGTTCCTGTTAAACGTGGAGAAACAAAAATTGCTATAATTTGTAATAGTTTTGGTGGTAATGCAAAGCATACCAATTTGGGTTTTCAGAAGGTGAAAATGTAGAACTTTCAGTCATCACAGCATAATTCTGGTAGCCCAACGGTTTACTTTTAAGTTGTGCTATTCTCCTGTTTGTATCAATCCAGCATTCTTCCTCATACAAAATGTTATGGACATCACGAATCTAAGCTAAATGTGAAAACCAAATGATAAATCAATGAAGCGTTAAAATGGAAAAATTTTTACCTTCTGAAAAACACTAGGGAACACATTTAAACAGGTGACAATCACCTTTGGATAAATTTGATTGCCTGTCCCTTTTGACAGAAACATTTATTGTGTTGAAATTGAGTGCAAAACTGAGTTTTTACCACCTTTTTTCGATTGCACAACTTCAGGTCCAATGATGTTTTTTCCTCTTCTGTTGGATATTTTGTTAAATGAGTATGTGTTACCAGTTCTCAGCGAAATGGATATAAATGTTAAAATGTGAATTTTCCCATTGTGAAAATCGAAATCTACTTACTTATCGACTAGACGATAATAGAGATTTCTATTACTCTCATACTCTGTCTAGACTGTGGGTTTGGGCGAACTACATCGGCCAACATCGGTGTAAAGAATTAAAGATAGTTCCAGTCGGTCGTCCCGGCGCCGCTAGAGCGATATTTTCAGATCGTTAATTATTCACTTTTGGTGCATTGTACCACTTGATCATTTCATTTATACCTCATCATTTTTAATTATAGTAACATTGTAAATAAACGTTTTTATAATGAGATTTTGATAAGCAATAATTATTACAAGAAAGCATAGCCATCCTATTAAGCCATTCATGAAAGCGCTATCGCTTCTCTCTAGGAACAAATCGTATGAAACCCATGTCCGACTCGACATTGGAATTGTCAAGAAAATTAAGACAAACTAAATTTTTGCATGTTTTTTCACTTGAAATATGCGTGAAATATGTGTCACGAATCGACGTGCAGCAAGAAGCTAAAGTTAACCTAAAGGTAACTTTTGTAAAATAGCATTTTAGAGAAATTAATTGTCTGCTATTGAGTTATCAGCACTTGCAATACTATAAGAAGACGCCTAAATTCATCCAGGAACACAATCAATACATTGATTAACCATCACCAAATAGACATTTCCAAAATGGAATACATCTTCGGATTGACTATGGTAAGTTTCTTTATTTGGATATGCTATTTACACTGGAAGAGGCGCAGCGTATTGATGGACAGTTCGTCCTACTACAGTGAGGCTATTATACCTCAAGAGAATAAAAAACTAACTGGCCCGAAAACACAGGAAAAACGTAGTGAAAAGGGATCATCAATTTATGTTGACAACCCAGAAATCAAAGAAGAAAATTCAGCTTTCTTGTTTAAGAAACCTTCACAGTTCCCAGACAATGAACTAATCCTACCAGATGTTTCGGATATCGAAAGCGAGGAAAACGTGGTTAATCCATTCGACGATCCAGCAATTGAAGATGATTTTTTTGAATCCCAGTCAAATCACTCACATGATCCATATCCACCGGATTTTTCGGTAGTTGTCCACATTCATTTCGCATTCGTGCTTGGACTCCAAGAAATGCCAGCAAATGTGCCCCCAGATCTTGCGATAGTTAATCACATCCATACCGATGAAGCAGAAATCGCAGAGTTTCTTCTAAGACTCCGCAGAGCTTACCGCATCATGTCTGACGACTATGTTGATTACCTAAATCAAATTTTTACCTTAAATCCTATGTTTTCGCATATTCCATCAAAAGGAGGTGTTTCTAAAATAACGGAGGATCCAGACATTCCATGTGAAGTACATTCAGTTACTAAGCCCACTATCGAAGCAAAAAGGAAAAATAAGTTTGGCAAAGTTATTACAAAGTGGAAAAAGTGGGTTGCTACTCATATAAGAAAGATCAGGACTGAAAGAGAACCATGCGAAATTACAAAACCCGTTGATGAACCGAAAAGGAAAACCAAGTTGCGGAAGTTCAGATCAAAATGGGAAAAGTGGACTGCTTATTTTTTGGCTCATTTTCCGTCACAGGATGTGAACGATTGGGGAGATTTCACTGCTCATGTGGATAAAAATTTGCTAGATGTATGTGCTGATGCTGTGAAACAGAAAGAAGAATCAAAACAGTCAGAAGCACGTGACATCCAAGAGACAGTTGACCACATTCATATCCTCTATACCAATAATCCTTACGCGGAGGGGATACTGTGTGAGTACGAACTACATCCAAAAGTTTATCACTTCCATTACGTCGAAATGTCTGAAGAATTTATGTCAGATACTGCTCAAAAAGACCTCAACGAAGATACATTTACGTTTCAGTATTCCCCAGCAACGGAAGACACAGTTCCAGTTATGATGGAAGTACCGAACCTTCCTAATGAGTCACTTACAGCTACTAAACCCAATGTTGGAGAAATTTTTGAAAATGAAGTTGAAGAAATTGTTGAAGAAATCGCCATACCTCCCTCCGAAAGAGATGTGTCAATAAAAGACACGTTGCTGACGGCAAATAAGAAAAACAAGTTTGGGACATTGGGGTCTAAACTGAAAAAGTGGACGGCCGTTCATTTTCCCCGACGAAAAGCAAAGGATACGCTTGAGGTGACTCAAGACCAGGTAGACCAGCTAGCAAATGGTATCCAAGGGGCAGGAGAAAACCAAGAGCAACAAACATTTGTCAAGGACTCAATAAGGAAAAGGAAGTCAAGGAGTCAAGGACTCAAGGAAAGAATATAAACTATTGTGTTGATTATTTTTCGTTGTATGTTCCAGCTTGGAACAAGAAGATGGAATTTTGTGAGTTTTCTGAATGTGTTCAATTGGTGGATTTAAAATAAAATTTTCCTCTGTGGAAGGATTTGAAATGTCTTTTAAGACTTTTCGGCTCTGCTTCTTGTTCTTGCTTTTTTCGGTTTCTTCGAAAATCTCTAATGTCGGTTCGTCGGTCTGGTAAATCTGGGATTGAATAGGGCTTTGACAAATGTCTTCACCTGGTTTTGCAATTTCATGTTCTTGTTTGCCGTCAGTTCCAAAACGAACATTTTTATTCGTGGAGGAAAAACACGAGACGCATTCAGTTTCTTCTGGCTCTCTCGCATGCCTTTTCTTCTTCTTTTTCTTTTTCTCTTTCCTAGCGGAATCGGTATTTCTAATGTCTTCGACCATGGTCGGGTGTTCCAGCAAATTTGCTGTCTTGTCCGTTATTCTGGGATTTCGGTACAGTCTCCAACAGAAAAAGCAAATGAAGATCAGGAAGCTAAACAGTGGAATTCCTAAATGTTCCATTTTAGGATTGGTATTTGCAGGTAGAAATAGTGAGAATATTCGTTGCTGAATTTTGATCTCTACTTGTAGCTCATGCATATGACAAGTGCTAATTGGCTTGAAAAGGTAAACCAATCTTTTCCCGAAAATGGTATTTTGAATCAAATCTTTGCATGATGATGCTTAACAAACGTATTTCAATATATTATATACATATATTTCAAATAAAAAAACCAGGTTAAAATTTTATTTTGTGCTATTTTTTTTTACAATTGCAAAGTCGAATCAGATCTATAGAGCAGTAAAACATGCTGCGTTGCTCATTTTCCACAAATGCGAAAAATCTCATTTGTGTCTAAGTTGTCTGCTGCCGCTGCAGCCCCTTATGGAGAAACCGTCTTCTTCCCGTTAAACAGTAAGTTTCTAACTATTTATTAAGGTTTCCCCCCTTTTCTTCCTAGCAGTGGGTAGCCTATTCATTTTTTTCATTTCCCATATTTTTTTCTAGCCCCAGTTCTACCTAGTTTATTTATTTTTAATTGTTGTTTTAAGTGGCTCGTCTCTTTTAGCCGTAGGATTTGGCTATGAGGCTCTGCCGCAATGAATTTTTGGCAAGATCAGAAGTTCTTGGCAATTTTTTATATTTTAATTATTTATTATATTTATATTACTACACCAACGCGAGGAGTACCAATTTTTAAGACACTGACGCAAGGACGAGATTTGTTTTTATTATTATACTGTATTTATATTATTATTCCGGTGGGAGCGCCTCTTGCGAGAGTATGTTGTTTTACTCCATGCAGAAACTCATTTGTCGACAGATGGCAGTCCTACTGGGCGGAAAAGTACCCTTTCGCTATGGCAATCAACATTGTTATAACAATTGTTATAACAATTATAACAAGTTATAACAACAACATTGTCTCCGCGAGACGTCTCACCCCCTCGGCCCTCGGTTTGTGTAGGGAAACCCCTCTCCGGCATTCTGATTGGCTCTCCCAGATAGATTACAACCGTCACCACCACGGCGCTGAAGAAGGGAAGCAAAAGCAAAACAGGCTCTCGACCTGTCGTCTGCTTTCTCGTGGTTGATTAGCTGGTGGTGAAGTCATTTAGGGATGGGAGATAGTATTATCTATTATGTAAATTAATTAGTATCCTAAAATGAAAAATAAAAAATTTTGTGTTATTGTGTGTTGTTTTATACTCGTATGCTCAATTCAGTCTAATTAGTTAAATAAATTTTTTTATCGAAAGGTGGCCAAAAAAGCAAATGTTGGTGTGTTCAAAGAGAAAGCTAAAGCTAAACCTAAGTCAAAACAGAGTAAACGAATATTTTGTTGCAATAGGTTCTACCCAATCAAATGAAAAGAAATTAGAAGATAGATTTCTGATGAGCTACATCCAACCAAGAACTTCAGTCATACCTGAGGAGTTGACAGCTCAGTTTAAGAAGGTAAACAGCCACATTAATTTCTCTATCTGCTACTTGGCTTAAGAATATTTCTGTTGCTTGCCCAGAATTTTCCATTGAGGGTTGGTAGGCCTGCAAAGGAAAATAAAAAGACCAGAACATGAAAGAAGGCTCTGACTTCTATTGAGAAGAGAAAACTTGGTCAACATAAGTTGCCGAAAACAGGAATAAAGTACTACAAAGCATGTACTCCCCTTCATCAACTATGGGTTGAATATATGGAAAATTTTTTAGAATTGGAAAACAGGTATACTAACTGTATTGGTAATGAAATTATTAAAACTTTACATGTTAAAATCTAATTTAAATGTGCAGCACTAAAGGCCCGTTCACACTAGAGCCTTTTCGGCTAGCCGAAAGACGAAAACCGAAATTTCGTTTTCGTCTTGAATCATTCAGACTACAAATTATTTCGTCTCATTCAGTCGTCTGCTGTCAGAATCACAGCAGATGACGTCATTCTGACAGCAGACGACTGTTCAGTTTTCTGTGCAGTTTGATTGGCTGTTCAGTTTTCGGCTTCGTTTTTCGTCTTTCCGTCGGTTTTCGGCGCCGAAAAGTTTGGAAAGTTTCAACTTTGGAAAGACGATTTTTGTTTTCGTTTCTGCTCACTTTTCTGCTCGTTTTTTCGTCTTTCGGCTATTTTTGAGCCGAAAAGGCTCTAGTGTGAACGGGCCTTAAGGCTGCCAATAAGGATCTATTGCTATTGGATCAGCAGATTGCAAAAGTAGATTATCATGGATGTTTGGTTATGGCATAGTTATGGTAACAAGATCAAAAAGCCCATCCTACATTGGTACAAAGGACATTATTGTATTAGAAACAAAGAACACTTTTCAAATTATCTGTGAAAATGATCAACTCAGAAGTAAGTTAGCTCACTGTATCACAATACTTCCAATTATAATTTTTATTTGAATGCAGTTATACCTAAGCGGGACAGTGTATTCACGTTCAATGTCAGTAGGTGGACTTTTACATTGTTCGGTAACCACATGAACATCAGGCCCAGTGAGAGGGCAGCAAGGAAATTTTAAAGTAAACCTACTATAGATCTTTGAACTTAGTAGGGAATAAATGTTGATACTTTGGAATTTATCTAGCAATTTTTTCTGGGTGAAGGTATCGCAAACACTTTTTTCAGTTGAGAAATTCTTCGTGATATTTTGTTTCGTTTTAGTAGTGCAATGGTTTACGACGGAACAGATACAACTTTTCGTAACGTACATTTGTAAAAAAAAAAAACAAAACTTAGGCTAAACAAGTATCTTAGGAAACACTGCTAGGCAGCTAACCAACAAAGACGATTTACCACAGAACACTGCGAATGAAATGGCTACGACTCGCGTGGCCAGTCATGGAAAAGTTGCAGGTACGCCTCAGAAAGAAAATACAAGAAACAACGCCCCCCAGGACTTAATGTTTCATTCTAGCTACATTTCTAAGACTAGGAAGTTAGTTCACAATCTCATTCACTAATCACCAATAAATGTACTTCTCATGTCACTGAGACGAAATGGCGAGTATTATTGCGCCAAAAGTTTGAACGCTGCAAGTCTTTCCTTCATGAGTTCTTCCATTATGGTAACATTTCTCTTTGCTCCTCTTGTCAGAAATTTGTAGCAAACACTTCAATAAGCCAGCTCATTCTTCCAAAACCAATCATTTCAATGACACCTTCTTGTGTAAACAGAGTCCTGTTAAACATGGAGAAACAAAATTGCTATAACTTGTAATAGTTTTGGTAGAAATGCAAAACATACCAATTTGGGTTTTCAGAAGCTGGTGAAAATGTAGAACTTTCAGTCATCACAGCATAGTTCTGATAGCCTAATGGTTTACTTTTAAGTTGTGCTATTCTCCTGTTTGTATCAATCCAGCATTCTTCCTCATACAAAATGTTAGGGACATCAAGAACCTTGAGCTAAATGAGAAAACAAATGATAAGTCAATGAAGCATTAAAATGGAAAAATGTCTACCTTCCGAAAAACACTAGGGAGCACATTTAAACAGGTGACAATAACCTTTAGATAAATTTGATTGCCTGGCCCTTTTGACAGAAACATTTATTGTGTTGAAATTGAGTTCAAAACTGAGTTTTTAGCACCTTTTTTGGATTCCACAACTTCAGCTCCAACGATGTTTTTTTCCTTTTCTGTTGGATATTTTGTTAAATGAGTATGTGTTACCAGCTCCCAGGGAAATTGATATGTATGTTGAAATGTGAATTTTCCCATTGTGAAAAATGCGTGCGATATTGTGCGCGATTCAGATCTTCAGTTGTCCGTTGACAGATTGGCCGGCTCGAGGCTCTTGACTGACACCCGTGGCACCGGGACGTGCAAATAAGTCGTCTGTTTATATAAATGTACACCATTGCCATTTTTTGTTTTTATTTGTTGCAAATCTCACGATGTGATGTCACGACTCACGAATTCACGATGGATGAGCCAATCGTTCGATCGCCAATGCAATGTGGCAGTATAACTGTTATTTCATTTGAAACTGGATTTTCTTTTTCATTCTACAACCTACATGGCTGTAGGGTAGGTCTGTACCAAAGCAGGCATTTTTTGCATTATAAAAAATAATGAGTTGTAGACTTTTGTCACCATGATAAACAATTATCTTATTCTTTAATCTATCTGCTTCGACAGTCGATAGGTTGCTTATACAAAGTGAGATGAAAAACAAAGATGTTCACTAAATGTATGTTCAGATCGTATAACTTGTACAGTGATAATATATTTAATTTTAAAAAATTATTTCAATTTAGCATAAAAGCTTTTGTCTCAGCGCATATCATACTCGTCCATATGGGCGAGAGTATTAAATCAGTTTATACAGAAACGAGTGAGGCGTGACTAGCAAATTAAATAAGGTCATGTTTTGTCATGGAAGCGGAGGGTAACCCGACCCTCAGAGAGCGTGAATGATGTTACAGTGAAGGTGTGCTACTGTCGAAGATGGTAGTCAATGTCCAGCATCAAGCAGTCAAGCAAACATATTCATCTCCCTTAGTTTGTCCCCTTTTGTTAGAAAATGCGAAAAAAATAAAAGTATTAAATTAAAATCTTTGCCATCGATCAAGGGCGCTGTTTGTTACCAATTGTTTTGATCTTTCGACCAAGAATCTTGGAATTGGGTAAAATCAGCTGAGTGTTGGGCCGGACGATTTGCATCGAATGTTCTAAGATTTTGTGCTCATACAAGGTTTGAACGGCATCATGCCTCAGGCGAGATTCAATGAATAAATTGAACATGGCCGTCTCTGTGAACCATTCAAGAAAATCGCGGACACTCGAATTCGAATGGTTCTGAGTAAATACTGCTCGCTAATTGAATGTGAGAAAACCAAAGTGTTAAGCGTCTGGTTAACCAGAACGAAACAGCACGATAGGAAAAATACCTCAAAGTATTTGTGGCCAGAATCACGGCAGTGAATGTGCTGCTCGTAATGACCGCAGAGGTCAACAAACATCCGTAAAAAACTCTCGCTGTACAGAGCATTGCGGGCAGTCTCGGCTTGTTGGGTAATGTTGACAGTAACCTCCCAGTCGGACATGAGTTTGCGTACACTTCGTCGGGGCAGGATAGTTGACTCATCGCCGACATTATGAAGGACTTTGCCGCTATCCAAATCAACCAACATACCCTTTAAAAAAACGAGACATTAATTTAAAAGAAGGATGGAATACTTTCGATTATGAATACTACCTGATCAGGGTAGATGGACTTCCAATCTTCAACGTTTTTAGAAAGAAGCCCTAGAATGAAAGGTGTGGGAGCCGATGCGATTTCCGTCATAGACTGAGGGAGGACGGGAACGATCGTATGTTGCCACACGAATGGGTAGAGCATTGATTGAACAGCGTCGATACAAAGTGACAGCACACTGAAAATCAATAATTGCCTGTACTTTAGAGCTCTAGTTTAACAAAAACAAAGGAATTTACCTGAGATTTTGACTGACGAAAATTAGCTTCCGTTCAAGTAAGACGGTGCCCAGTACGTGAAGGACAACCGTTTCATTGAGTCGTTCAAAGAGTACCCGTAAATCGATATCCTCTAAACGTCCATCGAGCAATCGTTGGACCTTGTTGACCTTATTCCCGTTGGTGGGACTTTCGGAGGGGAATTCAACGAAACGTCCCGGATTTGGAAATGGTTGTTTGTGCAAACAATCGAGTAAGGCTAAACGTTGGGATACCGAAGCCCCGTGACGCGATACCATGACGTTCAACAGCTGTCGAGAGATTCCAAGAATGGCGATTAAAATTATATTACACGCTAATAAAAAAAAACGAGGAAAAAAGAAATCGATGATTTTCTACCTTGTTGTAAAATCCGGCCGCTCGATGGCGGCTCAATAAGCAATAAGTAATGGGAATGCAGGTTTGTGCTCCTTCGGGAACCACCCGTCGGCAATAGCCGTACATTCGATCGCCTTTGGAATCGGTCAAGATGATGGTGTACGGTTCTCCGGCCGTCTGCAATGGTGGCGGCCAATGCGTCGAATCCGGGAAACAAAAATGTTCCATGCCAGAAGGGACAGCTGACTGAAAGATTGATTTTAAAAATGATGATTATTCATTCGATCGGACGATTGAAATGAGCAGATACCGATTTAGGATAGCTGGATTTGATGTATGGAGTGTGAAGATTCTGATGACGATCGTAAAAGAGAGCCACTTCCAGGAAAGTCTCAAAAAGTCCGGCTCCAGGCTCGACATTGGCGATGGTCAACGGTCTCGATGCTTTCCTCAAGTCGGCGACATTGCTGGAAACTCGACGGACATAAATTTTTCTATCCTCTACCAGCTGACTCTTCCTGTTTTGAGCCAAACAAAAGACGATGTACAAGGAGGATAAACAAAAATGCAATTTTTTGGTGAATTACCTTAAATCTTGTTCAGATTCACAGTCGCTGTCGTCGGTAACTCTCGAGTCGTTGTGCCAACTGTGAATATCGTTGACTTCCATAATGGGAGAACACTGTTTAAGAAATATTGAAAAACCATCATGTCTGTGAGGTATTACTCTGAATTTTTTTGTAGTACATTCAACAACAACAAAAAAGCAACTCTTTTAGTGTCGGTCAAGAACGTAACGGACCACATCGACGGTTGCAGCTGTTTATTCGCTTCGGGTTAACGGTGGTTGCACACACATGTCACACGCAAAATCCATCGTCTAGATGAACGGATTTTTTCTTTGCCCCGCTGAGACATGGCGCTATTTCTGTCATTGCCGTAAGTCATAAATAGAAAAATATTTTCAACCCTTGGTCGTTCTTTTTTCCCATCTGTTTTCTTCGATGTTTTGACACACGAGACGGATCTGAACGGAAGCGGATATGCTGGGTACGTAAGAGATAGACATCAAACGTTTTAAAATTTCCTTATGTACGAAATGCACCGAAAAATCGAATACAAGGAAAACAAAAAAAAAATTATAATTTGATAGGGATAAAAATTCTCACGGTCAGGTTGGGAATGACCAAAAATTAAATAGTAAAAATAAAAGAAATTCACATCGGGAGCTAGTTTTTTTACGACTATGGCGGAAAGCATTATTGAAAAACCATCGGAGTTTGCCAGACCAGAGTGTTTGAAATAGCCATCCGTGAGAAACAACAAAGAGTCAGCTGGATAAGACGACAGCGTTTTCTACCCTCTTATTTTCCCCCGGCGGTCATTCCTCTATACCTATCATCAACATGCCTATTAGGCCAATGTGTTACGGCTAAGACCACCCGCAAAAGGCTCTGACTTTGTTGGGGGAAAAATCTTTTTCGAAAAACGTCAAAGTATGTGCGTTAATTTAAATAGCCAAGAACGAAATAGTGTCGGTCGCAAGCAATAGAAGCCGGACTTTATTTTCCCAACGTGATGGATGAGCTCTGGAACTTTTCCTCCTTCAAAATATATTTTTTTGCAGTTGTTTCGAAAATCTCGTGCTGCATTACTCTTTTGTTTTTTGGCATAACTATACGAATTTGATTGTTGCATGTTTTGGCTCCGTCTTGATGGCCGATCGATTCTATCGCCATGGGGATGGAACAATAGACTTACGGCTTCATGGAAAATAGACGATTCTCTTTCGTTTCTTATACACAAAACAAAACAATATTGAAGAAAAAAGGTCAAGAATGTTCTCTCTCTCACCATGTAATGGAGGCCTCCCTCTAGTGTGGGTTGGTCGTAGACGTGACCAAGCGAGACGGGCGGTTCTTTACGACCGTGAAATCTCAGCAGCCCTGTTGTCGATGACTGCCAGGTCAACTCGGAGCTACTCGGACGGCGCCTACCTGCGTCAAAATCGCAGCTCATCCTCCTTGTTGGTTCTACATGGCGGACGGCCACATTTTTGCCTCCATGACGCGTTCCGTTCCTGCCCTGCAGTAAAGCCGGATCGGCTATGGTCAATAAAGATGTGGAGACTCGCGGACTGGTCTGTTTCTTCAAAGGCGATTTGGTCACGGCCGGAGTCGGTGAGAAACTGTTCCACTGCACAGGGTTCAACCATCGACTCTCTTGGAAGTCGAACTCCACATCGTCTAGAGGCGATCGCCTCAGGTCTTCCACAGCTGGAAGCTCTTCCGATTCGACGGACTTTTTCCGGCCCAATAGAAACGGTTCCGTTTTAGAGCGGCTCATCGTGAAAGGCGATCCGAGAGCGATGCTCGTAGGTCGGGCGGGTTTGGCCGGACTTTGTGGATGTTGTACGGCTTTGTTACGACGCACCGGACGTTGTGGGCTGCTATCCGGTTCTTTGGTGACGTTCGGCTGCTGTTGCTGGATGAATGCATCGTGAACGAATGTTCGAGGTGGTTTTTTTGGAGCTGGACCGGTAGGTAGGGGCGCTTTTAACGCCTCTTCTATCAGCGGATCGTTTTCAATGTTGGTCGTCGGTTCGGGGCTGAGATTCGGTTTGGACGTCCGATCGACTCCGGGCTTCCGTCTGAGACTCGGTTTCTTATGATTCTTGATAATGATAACGTTGGGATCCTTAAGACCATTTCGGATAAGTGAAGGTTTCTTTAAAATGTTGACGGGAATGGCTTCCGCCGGTTTGAGTCCCGTTCGAAACGCCGGACTCCGTTTGATACTGGTGCGATTGCTGTGTTGCTGAAACCCACCACCGGTTGAACTGTGGTCACTTTCGCTAGCGTTACTCGATCCACTATGGTTTGAGTCGACTTCCGACAGAGTTTCCGGTTGTTCGTTACGACTTGGGGGCGGCGTTTGTCGCTGCTGGACTTCAAATCTTTCTCGAATCGATTGCACAGTAATGCGACGAGGTTCGCACACGTTATCCATTTTTTCTGTGAATCTATTTCTCTCCTTCCTTTATGTTTCAGTTCTTTTGGTGGGGGAAGGTATCCTTAGTTAGTCCATGATCGGCTCCTGGCCCATTTGGACAATCCAGACAGTCCTGTCGTAAAAGAGGGGAAAAAAAAAATACTAGACTCATTAGAAAAAGAAGTGACACTGGTAGCCGATGATGGCAACTCACTTCACAAGATCATAAAAAAAAAGGACAAAAGAAAAAGAGATGGGAAAGTCGTTTTCCCAAACCGCAGAAGCCAATCGAGGAGCCCGGTGATTTTTGGTGGTCGACCATAGGTGCGATTCACTCGCGAGAGGATTTCTATTAACGCCTTCTTATGTGTTTTCATGAAAATCTATTCGTTTGGAAATTTTTTTGGAAATATTAAATACCCTTAAACTATTCTCGAAAAAACGAATACCATAAATTCTTAGCCAGTGTTTGACGCTTTCTCGATAAACAAAAAGAGTTCAAACAATTAACCGGCTTTTTTCGTGTTCGCAAAATAGACGCAAAATGAATTTCGATTATTCCGCAGTCTCTTTTTTGTGGTTACGACAGAAAAAAATGGGCGGGTGGAGTGACCTACTTGAACACACAGTAGAATAAAAGAGTGGCAAAGGGCAGGTAAATAAAAAATAATAACATCCAGCATAATGAGTCTCGTTCTTTTTTTGAGTGACAACAGACAAATTACATGTCGTCTTTTTTTACTAGTTTTTAATGGAAGGGAGGATTAAATGTGGAAACGTAGCAGACGACTGTTCTGGCTGGCCTTCAACAGTGTTCGATTCAACAATCTCCATTTTTGGGCAACGGATAAATCCCACAATCGTTGCAGGTAAGAACGAGGAAATGCAAAAGAACTTACGTTATCTTTTAGGGAAATTCCAAATGAATTCTGCACTTTACTGGTATAAAACACACACACACACATACGAACAATTACACACACCCAGCTCGGACCGTAGTTCCAGTGCAACTGGCTCTCCCTTCCTCTCAGTCCCAACTGTCATTTTCCCAACCTTTTCCCCATCGAAGGCGAACGGGTAGTTTAGATTTTCTACCGCAATGGCGCTGGCGGCTGCCAAAACTAATAGCTCCCCTTCGTTTCGGCGTGGTGCAAAACTTGTGCAATTTGAACTCGACTGTGTGATCAAACAAATGCAACACAATAGGTTAACAGTGCAACTTTCACTTTCTGTTTTTCAAAGTGACTTCATTTTCATACGTTTTTGTCTCCAAAACACCCATTTTTATGGTCACGTCACCTTCTCACATTTTTACGTAGACACATACGTTTGGGAGGTCTGTTGAATCTTAATTGTTTGTTAGTTGGAGATCGTGCAGCAGCAATCTCTTTTTGGTCTCTCCACGACTTTTCACTTCTTCCCAACGTGACTTTCTAGTTTTACTTGAAAAAGCGGAACAATAGCGAGAGTATAGTGAATCTCACCCACTTTTTTTAACAAACCGACTTCATGAACGACTCGTTGCAGATGGAAAAACAAACATGCTTGATCAACAGTCTAGTGCAATTATTACTTTCCAGTGATTTCCCATTCGATCTACATTACGACACGAATGCAATCGGAACACGAATCAAGCTTGTCGTTCAAAGGCCTCGTTTTAATTAGTGGCAAAGCAGTTAACATCGGAGTCTAATTTTTTTCGAACTCGACACTGTGGGATGCAAGAGAAATCTACAAACAAAGAAGAAAACTGTTGCAGCAACTAGATATGGCCGCCACGTTTTGAATGGATGCTCGCCGTTTTCTCCAGGTAAAGTGTCGTTCTTTTTTCTATTGTAACGTGATCTCTACGTCTAAACTTTTTGTGCAACGTATATTTTCACTCAATAGTTTAGCGTGATCATTTGTTGTTTGTTGCCAGCTGTCTATAGATCACATGACATGCGGCAGGAAATGCGACAGGTAATACAAAGTAGCCAGAGGTGGGATCAGAGGTTGCAACCTCGATATACACTCAGCAGAGGGCAAACAAAAAGAGTTATCCACCCTCTTTTGTTTTGTTTTCTCCCCTCAGAGGGCATACCTATTAAAGCATTACCTCACATGAGGGTAGGCCTATTTTTTATTATTTTGAAGAAAAGCGTAATTATCGTCGGCATCTTTTTTCAAAGGTGATTTGAACGTTAGATGGAAGCACATAGGTACGGATGATGAATGCGATTGGTGTCAAAGAGTAGAAACAAAATTCAGGGGGGAATAATTCTCTTTAACTTAAATCTGATAAATTATGTCTTTAGACATTGATGGAATGACGCCGCTACATTTTTATACTTTGGTGAACATCTACCACCACAGCGTGACGAACTTGTCTTTTTTTTTCCCCCTCTTCCGGTCCTTCACCGACGACTCTTGAAAAAAAAATTTCATTCTCTTCTGATATTTGTACAAATACCAAGTTTCCTTTTCCTCAACATACTTTTGTGCGTCTCTCCTTATTCAGACTCTCTCTTTTTTCTTCTGATTTTATTATTTAGTTTTCTTTTAAAAAACATTAATAAAATTAGGTGAAATCTAGTGAAAAGGAGGCTCATATTTGCCCAGCAGCGTAGTTTAATCGTAGAGGCCCAACGATTAGTCCAGTCCGTAACGTCCCTTTGCTCGGATAAATTCAAAAATGACCTAATGAGATAACTGCGCGCAAGGAGAAAGGTAGATTTGCGGTTCTACTTTGATATGGGCTTGTTGAAAGACGTTTGATGGATCAAACTTGCATGGACCTTTTTATCCAGGGACTAATCCATCAAGGGCGTCAGGAAGCGAACTGTGTCCTTTCAACGTAGAAGGCCACACAATAAAGTCTTTCAAATGTTTTTTTTTATACGTTTCTTGTTATAAGGAAAAGAAATTCAGATAGAAGGAAGACCTCGAAAAAATAATGAAGAATGAGATATAATAACTGTAGAGAAACGACCGTCGAAACATTTGAACCGTATATACAACACGGCTGGAACGTATAACAACCATAATTGTCCTTCCCCCGTCTGCTTGACTTTCGTGTCACGAGGAATTAGGAAGAAAAAAAAGATTTGCTTATAGTTGTTTGCTACGGTGCGGAAGCGTGACCGTGAAAAAGCTGTCGCGCGACACAATTTTTCTAAAAAGCAACGACGAGATTGAAATTTGACCGAATTAATTGTTTGATGCTTTGTCTTCTATTGCGCTAGATGTACTCTAACAAGATGACACCAAAAGGATTAAAGCGGAACAAAAAATAAAACGAAGAAGGAAAAAATGAAACAAAAGAAGAAAAAAAAATTAAAAGTCCGTTAGCGCGCACAATCTCAAAAGGATATTTACCATATAAAATGCGAATTAAACGCCGTCAAACGGACCGTAAAGAACCGGGTCAACGTTTTTAAATTCCCGGCTATAGATTCCCACCAATTGGTATCGTTTCAAACAGAAATAAAAGAAGAACGTCCTCGGTGGAAGAAAATCGAACAAAATGACGTCCGTATGTGTCGTTACACACATCTGGTCAAACTGTAGTGGTCACGTCAGCAGAAACAAACCGTTCCTACGCGTCATATAGATAATGTCGGATGATTGCAGGTATAGGTTCGCATGTAGACAAAGCGACGTTGTTTTTGGTCACGAAAACAAAGAACCTTCATTGCATGTGTTTTGAATGAAACGAAAGAAAAACACAGAAACCGGTTATAAAAGAAGAAAATGGTGACCACACTGCTGGCTTTCGTCAATATAATATTCTATATATCTAAAAACAGCAAAACGACCTTCGTATATCTACACTAACCTCCGGGCGAAAAAATACCATTGTGGTTAGTTGAGGGAAAAAAACAAACATTTGGCATCCGATTATTGTCGTTTCCTTCAAGGAAACCAAACACAAGAAAAACAAAAAAAAAATTTTTCTACCATGGTCGTTAATCCAATTATTTCTCGTTTATAATTGTCTACGTGGAACTGTATCGCACTGTTGCGCATCTTTTTCCGAGTCCAACTTGAGGTCTATCTTTTGTTTTTTTTTCCTCTTTGCGGTGGGTTCAAAAAAAACGAACCGAATGTCAGTCGGGGAGAACGACCCATCGTGAATGCATCAAAGACAATGAGCAGATGGATATAGGAACACACGAGCCTGGCTTCGTCGGGTACGTAAATCACGACGAGGGAGAGAGATCGGACTCTCACGACGTCACGAGACTCCCTACTGAAGGAAAATCCTGTTATCTCCAACCGAATTATTCTTGGCGGTAGCGTTTGTGGAGAGGACTTTTAAAGAAAGAAGAAAGCTAAAAAGAAAGGAAAACAAAAAATCCCACGTAGTGTTGGCCATGTTTTTCTCGCGTAACTCGTACGCCTATAGTTGCTTAGACGTTGGAAATAATTCTTTTTTGTTTAGCTCTCGGCTACAAGAACCGTGAGCTCACGCCGGGCAGTACCCGCTGCCGTTCTTGGAGATGATGTCGAATTATAATAAGCTGTTAGACCGCTGAGGGGCACACGCTATCTTGCCTTCGTCACATTGGTGGATACGAAATGTGTTTTTTTTTGCACGGATGAACACAGTAGGTGCGGCTTTCGATCTTCTTATTCTTTTTTGTTGTCACGAAATTGTTCACACGAATGTCCGGGAGCGAAGATAAAAAGCCCGAAAGAAGGTCAAAATGACCGTCAGCATCATTAACTTTCGCCGAAACGTGTGCAAGTCTACGTCGTGTAAACAAAAGGTATGCGCATATGTACTCTAGTTCATCCGACGAACCGGAGCAGATGGTACCACTAAGTTAAAACACAATAGATTACGATAAAAACTTGTTTCCCCGTTAGTTGAACGATCCTTTTCTATCAAGCGATTTTGCATACTCATTCCCACTTTCGTTGAGTTTTCTGGCCGATCGATTTACGTGCAACATTGTAAAGATGAGTGAATCGTGTAACATCAAAAATGTTTGTTTGACTTTGCAAAACGTGGTTCTCTTACCTGATGGACTGTTTTGGTTGTGATTTGAAATTGAAGACGTTTGAGCACGAACGAAACACTCGAGCTGTTTGATTCGGATAACAGGAATAAACTGAATGGCCAACCCAATGATTGGGGAAAACTGGTTCCCGTTACCTCCCGTTCAAGTACACAACAGAGAGTCAAGAGCCATGATTGGTGTATTGTGGGTTGGGTCGCTCAAAAATGGAAAATGAAGCGAAACGTCCAAAAACAAAAATAAAATAAGTTTCCGTTTTTTACCGGAAGATGGACTTGAACGTAAATATCGATCAGCTGATTTCAATGTATTTTTTTTTTAGTAGTCTCTCAAACTCTCAATGTCACGGATGTCAGAAACGCATCTTTGTCGCAATAAATTTACAGCTTGACGAGCTTTAGTTTGCCGGTGATCACGTTGACTTTGATTCTTATATCCTCCAAGCTTTATGGTAAGAAATGTTTCCCCCTTTAGTATGTGTTCTTTTTATTAGCGTAATATTTATATTTTATAATAAGATTTGTATCGTTGCTGATTTACAATCGATAGTAATTCAAATTTTTTATTGAAACGAAATCTGCAAAATCTAAATTTTTTATTTTTACTGTCTTTTTCTAAACATTGAAGTTTAAAATAGCAAGGTGTGTGAGATGATAGCAGATGTCATGATACATTTCTGTTGTACATTGTTTACAGGCAGATTTAAAATTTGGAGATTTTCTTGGAGAATTTATTCACCTCTGGGAAACCCAGTTGGAAATAAACTGGGATGGCAACAAAGAATTTTCATGCATGTCTGATGAAGGACCGCACCTCTCCTTACTACCTGATGAATTCCTTCCTTCTCTGGACCGTCAACTCTTTCAGCTAAAGGCACAGATTGAAAATGTATATAGTGTTCAACAGTTTTCTATCTTTAACTTTCAACCAGTAATCTTACTTTTTATCTAAAGGGTGTAAATGGGAAAGATATAGAAACATTCATTAGAGTTGTGAAAGCTCTTGTGATTGTGAGCAGAAATCTGGACAACATTCCGTTTATTGCATCATGCCAACTAATTCCATCATGCATTTCAATTTCGTCCAATGTTTTAACCTGCATGGCAAATGACAGGGAATTAGGAAAGGATGAGGTGACCTCAGTCGTGTTAGTCTGCCTGTTCCTGGAGGCCCTTTATGATCCTTACTTTAGCTATAGAAAATCTATTTTCAACCAAACAGTTGACACATCAAAAATTAAGTATCAACCTGCCCTTCTTCAAGCTGAGCTTATCCCCTTTATTTATGGTAAATGTTTTATTAGTTATCTCTATTTATATGCTAATGGTTTATCTCAATTGCTATCATAGATTGCTTTCAGCATTTGAATGCCACCTCCATTCCAGTAATTGCCTACAGTTTATTGAATCTTTTTGGAGGCATCATCAAAGGAGCCCAGGTGATTTCCAGTGAAAATCTATTTTAAATTTTTGCTTGTGGCTATAATATACTATTGCTTGTTTTATTATCAGCATAATGCAGCCAAGGCCATAGCTCCGGCGACAGTGCAGCTTCTGCAAAAAGCTTTTCTTAATTCAAATGACAATCTTCAATTAGCCAGTGCTGTTTTACACTGTGAAACTACTGTAGTGCATACTTTGATGAACATGCGACCTGATCAGGTAAGGACGTAAAGAACACTGCTATTTTCTTTTGTGGCTAAAATTGACTCGTTATTTATATTTAGTGTCAAATTGAGGTGGGTGAAGTGATGGAAATATACCAGAACACCGTAGCATTGCTAGCCAGTCAAGAACCTGAGTTATTAATCCAAATTTCAACGAACCGGACGCCAATACTTTGTCTCGCCGTGAAGTCAATAGGTTTTATCTTTTTTTTCGACGCCCTTCTTTGCTTTTATTAACATTTGTTTATTTTTTTTAGCTCAATTTTTGCGACATCGACGTCGAGAATCACTTCAAATTTTATTAGTGCGAACAGGAGTGGTCGACTTTTTAATAATGCTCCTTTTTGATGCCAAAGTAAGAACTTGTAGACATCGTTCTGCATTTTCTTGAATTTACCCTTATTCAAAATATGTTTCAGTTATGTCCGGAAGACAAACGAGTGTTGGTCGTTTCGATTGTCAAGGCTTTAACCGCTATTTTACAAGATAACAAGCAAGCCCAGGCGAGTCATCATTAGAAAAATTTCGCTATGAAACATTCTAACTTAATTTTCGTGTGTTATAACAGGAAATGCTACTGAGTAGCGGAGGTTACCAAAAATTTTTTGAAGCGATTAAATCGCTTGGACAGCCTACGCGCTTGATGATGGATAGCTTAATTGCCATGGCGATTGGGCGCGACGACGAAAATGGTGAGGATCATGAATCGATGGTTCGCAACGTGGAGCCTATTGCGTATTTAGTTGATTGGCTTCCAGAAATCGCTGATCATGAACTTCAGTTCGAAACAGCTTTGGCCATCAATAAACTCTGCTCTTCATCACTTCAAAGGTTGTTTTAAAGAATAGTTTAAGAAATCAGTTTACAGTTTATCGCAAGCAGCCCAATTTTTCTTTTAGCAAAGCTATCTGTTGTCAACGTGGACTACTCCGTCATGTGATCTCAGTCCTGGAATTTCATTCGAAACTTAACATTCGCAGCGTCAAACAAATGTTGCGATTAATCCAAAGCCTAGGTTCCCATTCAATCACCGCATCTGAATTGAAATTAATTTTACGGCTTATGAGAGATACGGACGGTGAAGAGGTACGTTTACTTACATCAGTCTACCTCATTCCCATTAAAAACAAATGTTTCGTTTCAGTTTCCATATTCTTCGTACATACTTCACTGCTTGTCATCGATGGCGAAGAAAGATGCTGCTTGTCAAGAATGCCATTATTACTTTGACATTCAGTACGAGACAGGTGATACAAACAAAAATTATTTTTTAATGAATTTTTTCTTAAAATATTCTTTATGTTTACAGAGGGCATCATGGTTACTGATATTGCGCAGTGGCAAAATTCTGGTTACGCGCTTTCCATTTGCACGTGGCTTCGTTTGGATGCACTGGAAAATCCGTCTTCCATTGCCAGCAATTATAGACGGCAGCTCTTTAAGTATGCATCCCATTCATATTTCAGTACGGTTTAATTTGAATATTTTTCTCGCAGCTTGTCTTCGAATAAAGGACACGGTTTCGAAGCTTTTTTCCTTTCGGATGGCACTTTGGTAGTTGGTGTCACATGGAAAAAGGAATATACAACAGCCATGGTTCACAGCGTAATTTTAAATGATCATCAGTGGCATAGCGTTTGCATTTCATTTATTCCGTCCAGGTGAGAAAGTTTTCTATGGTGCTAGTTGAGTCGTTAAAGAAAACCACACTGTTTTCATTTTCAGACGGATTTTCGGTCAAAGTCACCTTTCGGTTTTTGTGGACGGCACGTTGCGGTTAACGGTGAATGTCCGAATCCCTCCAGTTAGCGAGGTAAAGATCTTTTTAGTTTTCTCAACCAACTAATTTTGATAAAGGTCTGTCATAATCTTATACCTTTTCTGTGTTACAGACTTTTTCCTCTTTCACCATTGGTGCCCCTGTCATTTTAGATCAAGACAGTTCCAATAAGCAGGAAAGCAATAGCGTTCACAGTCTTCCAAGGAAAAAGAGGTAAGGATTACCGGGAAGGAATGATTGAAGGGCTTTAACTAAAAGAATTACGTTGGCTTTGACTCATGTTTCCATAGTGACGTCCGCTCGCCGGGATTGTCATCTCATATTCCCAATTATTTTTCTCTGCCTATAGCGCTTTCCTCGCTTAAGTCGCCTGCCAACGAACAACAAACTGGTACTTTTATATATATGATTTTGGTATTGAATGTCATTTCAAAACGGCGTCTTATTTTAGATCCTGAAGTCCGCGTAATTCCCCAAGGAAGCCAAGACTCCATTTGGGGCAAGTCTACGTGTTTGCATGGCCAGATTGGACTCTTTGCCGTATTACAGGATTCCTTGAACCCGCAAAATGTTCGAACTTTCCACGAAGCTGGTACATTTCGATATATAGTTGATGTCATCTTTATTTTATTCCAACTTTCCTTGTTGACCTCAGGAGCCAATAACATGTCAATATGGAGTTCCGAAGACCCTAACCTTGATGTCGCTGAATTCTACTCAAAGGTAGCGATATGTCTTTCAGCTAGAGCTTACCACAACTCGTTTTGCATGGATCTTTCATCCACTCACCAATTTGGTGGTATCACCAAAGCTCCAGTCTGTTCTGCGTGGGATGTTAAGGTAATCCTGCTATTGAAACTTCGCTAAATTGTATCTAATAAGGAATTCACTTTATAAGGAGGTCTTGAGTTGTATTGGCGGTGTTCAAGCTCTTTTCCCGATTCTTGATACCGTCGTACGAAACGAATACGCCAACACGGTTCTTACCGGCCCGTTGTTAAGCCCTGATACAGAAAAGCCGGACGTGGATGGCTGGGAAGTTCTTCCTTCTTCGTCGTATGCAGGTTCGAAAATATTTCTGGTGCGTTAAATGTATGTTATCGTATTAATTGGTGGCTATTCTGTGACATCTAAGATTGGAAGCTGGAACAAAATCCAGTTTCTGGATTTTTGTCATTACTAAGGAATGTCCTGCATCATCACTCAACGAACACGGACCAATTAGTGAGAGGGGCTAACATAGCAATAATTGGAAGCCTGATGCAAAAGGTTGGAAAAGTTTCAACGGTTTTCTAAGTCAGATCGTCAACTTTGATTTCAAAACAGGTTCAACCGTCTTTGATTGACGTCCAAGTTTTAATGGCTGTTCAGCTTCTAGTTGAATTCGCCAGAGATGCCCAAGATCCTTCGTTCCTTCAGAGTCTTTACCAGCATATCTTATTCGATATGAGAATATGGTGCAGATCACAGTTCCATGTCCGTATCGGTCATGTGCAGTACTTATCGAATCTCATTCACGAAGACCGGCTTTCGTTTCGGAAAAAATACGGCCCGCAATACTTGCTTGATGTCATCAAACAGCACTATCAAAACAGCGATCAATCGGATTTGAGCATCGATGACAGGAAGACAATGCGTCAAGCATTGTTGGGCATCTTGAAAATGTACATTAACAAGGAGATCACCGCCAATGACATTTCGGCCATAACCGGATTCTTATGGTCCGTCCGTGACAACGAAATGGTAATATATTTGCGTTTTGAAAATGAAATGCAAATGAGTGTTGTTGACTGATTGTTCTTTTCGTGTGAATCCTGGCAAAGATCACTGAGATGTTGGATGTCCTTCTAACTTACGTTGAAAATAAGAACACGAAGGATCAGTTTTACTTGCTTCTTCTGGAACCCCGTTGTGCGGAAATACTTTATGCTCTACTGCTTGAAAAGATTTTTTCTGTTGAACTTCGGGAGAAAGTACTAAAGGTAAAACGGCCTTTTCCAATGTAATTCATATTCTTTAAAATCATGTTTTCTTCCCTTTCTAGTTGTTGATCAATATCCTGAAGACCGATCGTGCTTATGAGAAGAGTAAGCTACGTCTTTACCTACACGATGTAGGATTCCAAGGATTACTTATGTTAATGCAAGGGCAGCCATCGAGTTTGGAAATGACGCATTTATTGACTGACATTATTCTATCCAGAGGTTATCTTTATCAAACTTATCCCCGTAAAAATAAAACTAACAATTTTCAATCAACAGATCATCCGAATAGCTACACTGGAGCTATGGCACTAGCCTTTTCACTCGCTGAAGAAAACCTGGAAATCAAATTGGAATTTAGTAAAAGGCTTTTGGGCTTTATGCTTTCACGACCCAATGCTCCCTCCGCTTTCGTCAAACAAGTAAAACATTTTTTCTAACTGTTCATCAGAAGTTAGTTGATTCATTTAACTTTTACGTTGTACAGACCAGTTGGCAAGAATGTATTGCTCGGTTGTTAATTCGGAAACCGATCGCGGCTGCTACTAACACAGGAATAAAACCCATGGTACCAGATTTGATTGACCTGGATGTGGAAGCCGCCACGTACCGCTCAATATCGACTCCAGTTACAGCAACCACACCATTGTCGCCGTCAAAAGCGTGGCCAACTACGCCGTCCATGAGAGACTCCAGTGGACTGAACCTTGGTTTAAGTGCTACTTTGGAACAAGATATCAAAGTATGTTTCATTGTGTCCTTCTTATTTTTACTACTTACACTACTATTTAATATTGCTACGCTTCTTGCTTTAGGATGTCGCCGAAAGCGTTAGCAATTTAGTAGCTGGTGCAGTAACTGGAAACCTCAATAACATCGCCATCGCAACTGGAAACCTACAAAATGCTGCTGAAGTACTTACGGACAATCTGCATAATGTGGCGGGCAATTTGCAAACCAACATTCATAGTGCGGTAAACAGCGCTGTCAGTAGCGCATACAGCCTATTTCGTCAGAAAACTCTTCAAGTTCAGGTATGAAGAATTCAAAGTATAGATGGAATTTTCTCGTATGTAAATTTTTGAATCAACAGGGAAGTTTGGAAGAATTGGGTGAAAATACTATACAGCGATTGAAACGACGGAGTCAGTCGGCTCAGGGGGCAATCGAAACAACGGATGCAGCAGATGCAGGAGCTTCAACTAATTCTTCTCCTCGATTAAAACATCCCTATCGATTTTTAGTAGCCCCACTTGAAGTGGCTGTTGATGCACTGAATATCGATCAGAGGTAATCGCAGATGAGCTCACTAAATTTATCAATTTCGACAGTGTTTAAACTGATTCGGTTTTTCTCAGTGATGATGATGTTCCTAGAAGCAAACACAGAGAGTCTTCGTTGAGCATTTCGTCGCGAACATCAGGCCACCAAATGTCAAAGAATTTTAGTGAGTTTGGTCCTCATGAAAGGTAAGGTTTTTGAACATAACCATGAATTATTTGAAAATGTATACCGAATGTTTGAAATCGTTGCAGTTTGGACGTTGAAACATACAGCCTCATTTCAGAAGTTTCTGGTCAATGGTCTGGCTTGGTTCTGGATCCTACATTGGATCCGGAAGAGGACTTGTGCTCGACAGTGCTCAGCATTTATCTCGTGCTACTTTGGCGTGGCATTCCGGGCTGTTCGAAAGAGGATTGGCGTGAAAGAAGCCAGATTCTGAGTTGTATCAATCTTCTCGGCCTCAACAACGAACTATATCGTTCTCATTTGGAAATTAAACGTCGACTAATTGAAATTATCCTGCAAGTTGCCTCCAACGAATTGAAACAGCTGCCGGCTAATGCCGCTTCCAGAAACAATGTTTTGGTTAATTGCCAGTACGCAATACGCTGGGTCTACGACTTAGTTGTACTAGATCCTCACGAGGATGAAGCTAAAAAGATGTCGCTGAAACTGCTGGAACTAACTTTAGCTATTTTCGACATCATGGACGTTTTTCGAGAAGAAGATTTTGCAGCCAAAAAATCAACTGAAATGTACCACATCGCTCTAGGTACTATAGCTGTCCATTCAATTTTTCAAGAATGTGATCAACCGTGTTTTTGTTATGTAGGGCTGCTCCTTCGTTTTGCGTCCAGTTCCAGCTCCGAATTGTGTGCCATCGCCTCTGCTCGACTTCATGCTCTCATTCAATTCAGAAGTCATCCCGAAGCCATTGAAGTTGCGTACCTCATCTTTAACATTAATTCCAGTCTTTTGGCTGTTCAAGGTAATGAAGAATTCGTATTCTGGTATCCAGCTGTCGTTAAAAATACTAACGTTCTTCGTCGAAAACGATGTATAAAATTAAATCTCATCTTTGATTCTGGCATTCAAGGAAGTGAAGACGATGCTGACCGTTACTCCTGCCTAATACCCATCATGAAAGCTGCCCTGGAAAAAGGCGGATCAGAATTGGAATTTGAATCGCCATGTCTAACGCTCTCTGCAAACCTATTCGATGAATTTCGAGTTATCAGCCAAGGAGATGCCTGGAAAACTTGGATCGACGATAAGGTAATGAAGCTCTCTTTTTTCTTTCCATGTATTTATTTAGATTTTGCATAAGGAACAAGCGCCTTAGTTTTATACGATTAGCTGTTTTTATGGTTAACCTCTATTAGATTGTAACAACAATATCGACTGATTGAAATTATGTACACTATCAAATATGAGGGAAAGGACAAACTTAGGGAAAAACTTAGGGCCTGCCTGGAAATGGTACGACAATTTAATCTGGTTAAGGGAATTTAAGTTAACTTTTCAAAACGAATGGGTCACGTGCTTGATAATTGCATGTGATTTGAGCGCGATTTTATCCACTGAAAACATCTTTGAAAAAATCATCGAAATCCGGGAAATCGTTACTGCTAAAGAAGCCGTGATTGCTGGGCTCATGAGATGCTGGGCCACTTGGATACTCGTTACGCTCGGTGTGATCGGCGACGTCGTATTCCGATGGAGGGGAGTATGAAGCGTCAGTCTGGGGTGGTTGAGAGTAAGCTGGTTCTTCAGTATAGGCTGGTACTTCGGTGTAGGTTGGGGGTTCGGTGTAGGCTGGAGGAGCGTACGCCGGTAATCCGTAGCTGGGCTCCTGTGGAGGAGAGTAGGGAGTTTCTGTTTGAGCTGGGGCATCGTAACTAGGAGTAGGGTAAATTGGGGATTCGGTGTAGGCAGGGGGAGGGTATGGCGCCTCGCTTGGGAAATAGCTGGGAGACTCGTACGGTGGTGGATTGTAGGATGGCTGTTCGTACTCTGGTTGTGGTTTCTCGTAGTCCGATCCCTAAATCGATTGCAAATTTTGAATGTGTTAGGATTTTCCTGTGTTTGATTTTTTTGCACAGGAAAGCAGAGATTGCAGCTAAAACTGTTAGTGAAACAAACTGCGACTTTTTCTTTCAAACTTTAAATACGTAAATTGGGATATCGAAACTGGAAGTCTAGGTAAAGAAATGCGTTCGTACCTGTGATACTGGCGGGAAGTTGGGTTCGTAACTTGTAGAATAGCTAGATTCTGGTACTTCAGCTGCTTGTGAAGGACTGTATTCGGGGGCAGGAGAAGGATAAGATGGAGTTGGTGGGCTGTAAGCTGGTGGACTGTAAGATGGTAGGCTGTAAGCTGGCGCTGGTGGACTGTAGGCTGGCGCTGGTGGACTGTAGGCTGGCGCTGGTGGACTGTAGGCTGGTGCTGGAGGACTGTAGGCTGGTGCTGGTGGACTGTAGGCTGGTGCTGGTGGACTGTAGGCTGGTGCTGGAGGACTGTAGGATGGCGGGCTGTACGCTGGGGGACTGTAGGATGGTGGGCTGTATGCTGGAGGACTGTATGCTGGAGGACTGTAGGATGGTGGGCTGTATGCTGGAGGACTGTAGGATGGTGGGCTGTATGACGGTGGACTGTAGGACGGCGGGCTGTATGCTGGAGGACTGTAGGACGGCGGGCTGTATGCTGGAGGGCTGTAAGATGGGGCATCATATGTAGCCTTTGGTGGACTATATTTACCCTTGGAGGGTTTGTGATGACTCTTCGCCGGTTTGGATTCAGCTTTTGGTGGGCCATACTCAGCCTTAGGAGGTCCATATTCAGCCTTTGGTGGACCATACTCAGCCTTTGGTGGACCATACTCAGCCTTTGGTGGACCATACTCTGCCTTTGGTGGACCATACTCTGCCTTTGGTGGACCATACTGAGCCTTCGGTGGACCATACTGAGCTTTCGGTGGGATATGTTGAGCTTTAGGAGGCCTGTAAGCTGAGGCCTCGTAGGATGGCTTTGGTGGACCATGAGCCTTAGGTGTACCATACTGGGATTTAGGCTTTTGATGATGAGCTTTTGGTGGGCCGTATTGAGGCTTCGGGGCCTTATGATGAGCCTTGGGTGGGCCGTATTGAGGCTTCTTTGCCGGGTATTGGGATTTCGGTCGCTTTAACTTCTCTTGCCATTTCGATGGGCGAAATCCGTTACCGTGTTGTGGGTGTCCGTGATGGTGATGGCCGTGGCCATCTCTGGCCTCCGGACCCTGCATATAGTCATCCATTCTGTGCTCGACTGTCATGGCCTTCATTTTCGTTTCTTCCGCTAAGTTGTCATCCAATCCTGCCACCGTTACAGCTAATAGGGCCAGCAATGCTGGAACGAGGAACTACAAAGTAACATAGCGAAATTATTTTGTTAGTTAGGTCAATGTTGTAGTTATCCACTTAAGGCAAATTCGCTTTAAATTTACCTTTTGAATTCCGGAACGTGTCATGGTTGCGTAACCTGTTGATATATCTATATCGTTTGTTCAGCTTGGGATGAGGATTGTTGTGCTAAAACTGAAGAACTTTACTGGTATGATTCTAATTCCAACGAACACCGACTTATATTCAGTCGAAGAAAGCTCCACCCCCACTCCAACTGCCCAATCTATTCCCGAAATCCGTCTGTTGGACGTGAGTCACGTGATTTGGTTTCCCGCTTGCACATGGTCTGCGCTACTGACCGCTCTCCCGTTTGAAATATTTGGCTTCGATTCAGCAGAAGAATTATGGCCTTCTTTTCTGTTGTCATTCGCGTTCATTTCGATCACCGTATTGATGAAAGGTGGACCACAGAAACATGTACCATCTTCGCGCAAAGAATTTGTGACACGATTGTCAAGAGATTGATACGCTTGAATGGTTTCCCGTCACGCTTGTGAGTTTAATTGTGAATTTTTTTTAGAAAGTTTCGATCTAGTGGATATTTTTGAATTTCCAAAACAACTCGCTCGGGGAAAGAAAGGGAACGAAATTGGGAAGCAAACACTATGTCTATCACCAAATAGAAGAGTAGTCTAGTCTTTCTCCGTGACGAAGTGACCAACGGCTATAGGGTACATATTAAAATGTTGGTCCACCTGATTTTGTTACTCTGACTCCAGCAAAACGGTTCTATTATGGAGGAAAAAACCCCACAACATATTGCCGAAAAATTGCGTAGAATTTGGGTTAGTCTTAGTGTCCCCTAAAGCCACAGTTTGCCGTCATCAGGGTGCTTGAAAAAATGATGCATTGGTAGGAAGCCCTTTTTTCCACTGTCTACATCTTCGTAGAGACTTTAGTAGATGACCTAGTTGTATATTTTTCTTTTGTTTAGTAATGTGTTTCATCGACAAAGTATCGTTAGCTCACCGATGATTTAGCGTGGCTCAGCGATTTGCATTTTTTTTCCAGCAACAAATGCTTTCTCCATACCCAATACAATAACGTCGTTTACGCTGAAATTAACCTGAACCCCTCCCCCGAAAAGCTTGTTTGTTTTGGGTAAGGTAATTGTTGTTTGCCACTTATTCGTTGTTGGTAGAATTTATTGCGCACCGCACGAACCTAGCGATACCGTGGGTACTGCCAACGAGATCGTCGAGGAAAATTATCCATGTTGTTTTTGTTTCCTGGTTTACTGAGACGCATATCATAATTTTGTCTTAAAATTAGAGCGCAGCAATTTATTTTCTGCTTCTATTTGCCCAGG
Organism: Daphnia sinensis; assembly: GCA_013167095.2. Classification (NCBI taxonomy): domain Eukaryota; kingdom Metazoa; phylum Arthropoda; class Branchiopoda; order Diplostraca; family Daphniidae; genus Daphnia; species Daphnia sinensis. Next base: position 2,109,948 of record CM023190.1, read on the forward strand.
TTGCAACGATGCTGGTACACGTCATTTTGTCATAATGAACACACGAGATCTATTAGTGTCAGGGGAAAGAGCTGATGTTTTTTTCTACATTCGATGAGCTTCTCCTATTTTCTTTTTTGTTTTCTTTCCTTCTTCTTTTCTCTCGTATGGATGTGGGACAATGTGGTAGCGTTCTCCAGTACGATTTAGGGTAGGAAAAAAAGAGTATGATCGACAGACTGCGTAGCGTATGGTTTTCCTGTAATCAAGAAAATAAAACTATAGTAGATGGATGTCGATCGGTACTGGTTTGGCTTATAACTAGGTCAATTCAGATGTTCCTGCTAGGAGCTGTTGTTTGCGGAGAAGAAAGAGGGAAACATCTTCTTATGTCTTTAGAAAGAAAAACAAGAGAAATCGTTTCATCTCCGGAGATCTAACATCCCTCTTTTTACTACCAACTATCTTCTCGTCTTTGCGAAGTTAGAAAAAATTTAAAGTAACATCAAATGCGTTTCGAATAAGCAATGTTGTTGACGTTGCAACAAATGTAGACGTTTGAGGGTAATGTTGCTAAATGATAACCAACAGATCATCACTAATATCTACTTTTTAACGTACTATCTAAATAGAAATCCACGTTTCTGTGTATGCCATAAGTTTTTCCCCATAAGTAAGACAATGTCTGTATCTAATTATTTTTTGATATGATAGATCCGCCCGAAAAGCGACCTTTTTCGCACGCTTCATCTGCAAGCATTGCCTGAAATCATGAATCGAAGTTGGGCCGAGAGCGACGAGTCTGCCATGTTAGCAGTTCATCGGAGATGTCGTGAAGTCAACGAATCCAAAATCAAATTCCAGGTGAGTACCGATACCCACATTTTATTATTCAATATAGATACAATGGCCGATTTTTTTCGAAACGCATTTATTTCTAATCGTGTTATCCAATACGCGATTACAACACAAGTATATCGTGAAAGTTTTCCCCATTTTGATATTGACTGGCAGCTGTCTTCTCTGACCACAATACTGCACAGTGTGGCCAGCTGTCTTTTTCGTCGTTATTCTATGTTTTAAGATACGGTAAACATTATCTAGCCGCCCAGCGAAAGAAAGAAATTCAATTATATGCTCTATATCATTATAATATTTTTAAAATGAAAAAAGTAGATGACCAAGTTTTCCTTTCGGTGGGTCCTTCGGTCACATTCATTTGGCATGCCGTGCGGTTACGCTGTCTTACTTTTTGTGAAAAAAAATGATTGATTTTGGTTGCTGTTGTGTAATTGAAGTGTCAACGTCATAACTGTAGTGTACATTTTCTGTTTGACCAGATGCAAATTTTGGACGCATTCCGGAGCAAACAGTCGGAAGAGCACGTGCGATTCAATGCACTCTTGAGTCATCAGCGTGGTCACGCTTTAGTTATTCGAAAGAAATGGCGACAATTGAAGCAATTCCTTATCGGTCCACGTGGCTCTTGGGCTCAACGGTAAAAAAAAAACATTTTCCCTAGATATCCTTTTTTTATTCGTTTGTCACATTTTGTTTGACTAACAATAGAGTCGATTCGGAGAAAAGATGGAAGTTGTCGCTGTGTGAAAATCGTTCGCGAATGCGCCTCAAACTTATACCAAACCAACATTTTGATCCTCATATCCAAGCGAGCCGATTAAGGGACAACGCAGGTGAGTTCAAGCGGAAAAATAACGGGCAAACTTTATGCGCATTAAACTAACGAAATGAATTACTCAAAAAGCTTTCAAAAAAGGCCGTCAAAACCCAGGTAGGTATATACTAACACAGCACCCAACAAAAAGATTCGTTTGCATCTTTGATAACTTTCATTTTAATAGCTAGTCAGATGCATGGTCAGTTAACACGTTGTATCTTTTATTACGGCCTGCTTTACTGCATATTTTTAAACTGTGTGTTTGCTGTTTTTTTCCTCCCGTTTCTCGTTCATCTTTTAGGAATTCAGGTGGATGTTCAAAGTCAAGATTCACTCAATTGCTTGTTGCCTAGCAAGGTGGCTAATCAAGTACTGAAACGAGCATTCAACGCTCAAGAGCCGGAGGACAGTTTAACGGAAGAAGATTTGGCTTTAGCTGCTTCTCTAGAGTAATGTTCTAGCTCAGCGTAAACTGGGTCTTTACGAAATTAGTAGTCCAAAAGTGCAGTAAAAATTTAGACTCTTCCATTTATTTTTATTACCTTACTTTCACCAACAGATATCGTGTGGGTGAAAGTAGGAATGTTTTTGAAATTCTTTTGCATTTGATTTTGTGTTAGTTACTTTTCTAGTTTTAAACTCGGCTTGTCGTGCTTCGTTTATAGGAAGGAAGAATTGAACGAAGGAAAGGAGAAAGTGACGACTAGCGAAGACTGCGAACTCGTGACGCTTATGTCCGTTATCAAAGGCCGTTTAGAGATATCGCGTGGTTGGATTTGCTTCTGGGATGCTGGCCTCGGTTGCGAATCAGCGGATAGAGAACGAGTTGATTTCAAGTTTGCTCTTAGCCAACTGCAAGAAGTTCATTTGCGGCGCTATAATCTACGTCGCAGCGCCCTCGAATTCTTTCTCATTGACCACACGACTTACTTTGTCAATTTTAACACTAAGGTACGTATTTTTGATGGATAAGGTTTGATCAAATTTAGTTAATTGAATGAATGTTAAATTTCTTTTTTTTTAAATAGACTCGTAACAGAATTTACAGCCGGATTCTGAGTTTGCGTCCACCGAATTTATTGTATTACAGTAGTCGGTCGCCAGCTGATGTTCTTCGCTCGTCTGGACTCACCCAGCGCTGGGTTCAACGAGAAATTTCCAATTTTGACTACCTGATGCAGGTACCAAAAATAGGTTTCATATTTCACCCGTATCATTTTTTAATAACCGTAATTTAAACCTAGTTAAACACCATCGCCGGTCGGACCTACAACGATCTGTCACAGTATCCTGTTTTCCCTTGGATCTTGGCTGATTATCAATCTGAAACTCTTGACTTAACTAAGCCAACTACTTTTCGGGACCTCTCACGACCCATTGGTGTCGTTAATCCGAAAAATGCCAAAGAAGTTCGTGCCAAATACGATCAGTTTGAAGATCCGTCAGGTCCGTTTCAAATTTTTCATTTCCAGCAAACTGTTTAACTTTCAAACTTCCCCGTACCATAGGAATCATTGCCAAGTTTCATTATGGAACACATTATTCGAATGCGGCCGGCGTACTTCACTACTTAGTTCGAATGGAACCATTTACTTCGCTGCACATTGAGCTGCAGAGTGGCAGGTACGATAAGCGCCTTTTAAGTCTGTGTAACAACCAGACAATAACAATGTCGTTCGACAGGTTTGATGTGGCTGATCGGCAGTTCCATTCTCTCAACTCGACGTGGAGGTTGCTCATGGATAACCCTAACGACGTCAAGGAACTGATTCCTGAATTCTTTTGCCAGCCGGAATTCCTGATTAATATGAACCGGTTAGACCTAGGAATATTGCAAGCGACTAAGCAACCGGTTGATCACGTGGAGCTTCCACCTTGGGCCAAATCGCCGCATGACTTTATCGATCAACACCGAAAAGCACTGGTTAGTTCGTTATGGTTTATCTACACGTTTCAGTCGATGAAATAGAGTACGATGTATTGGCTGGAATGTTTATAGGAATCGGATTATGTTTCTGCGCACTTGCACGAGTGGATCGATCTCATATTCGGTTACAAACAAAGAGGCCCCGCGGCAGTAGAAGCTCTCAATGTTTTTTACTACTGCAGGTAAGATTTTACTTTGCTAAATTCTATGGATAAGCCATTTGAATAATTGTGTTGTTCTATAGCTATGAAGGTGCAGTGGATTTGGATTCGATATCGGACCCTGTGGAAAGGCAAGCGGTGGAGGGTATGATTAATCATTTCGGTCAAACACCCTGTCAGCTGTTTAAAGAGCCTCATCCAATGCGACTCAGTCAGTCTGAAGCTCTAGCCAAATCGAAATATCCTCCTTCGATGGAGCTTTTCTTTGACGGATTGTCGTGCGTTCACATTGCTGATTTGACTGTTGAACCGCGAGATTCCATCGTTTATCTGAGCATACCCAATTCCGATATCGATTCGACTCGTAGTCGAGGTTATGGCTCTCAAGCTGCTACCGTTCCGGACATGTTGGTCAGCGTCAGTCGATCCGGTTGCATTGGTCTTCATGCCTGGGCTTCTCATGACAAGATGCTGCCCTACGGCTTTTCTCTGGAACGCGATCCAACGCTGAGCAATCCCAGGTGAACAAATTTTGCTTGAACCATCTCGTTTAACTTATTACCAATTTTTTAATGATTTAGAAATCGAAGGAGAATCAGTGAATCATTTCATCCAAGCGTGAAGCTCAATAGTCGCTTAATCAGCGTCTCATCCGATTGCAAGGTGTATGTCGGCGGTCAGTTGGATAACAGCATCAAAGTTTACGCCCTTCCACGATTGAGACTGCTCAGTTCAGTCACCCAACACATCGACATCGTAACGTGTTTGGCCCTGGACGAAAGTGGATCTCAATTGATTACAGGTTCACGTGATACCACATGTATCGTTTGGGATCTTTCATCCTCCGTGCTCAAATCCGTCCAGGTCCTTTATGGACATGACAAAACTGTCACCTGTGTTGGCTTGTCCACATCGTTGGACATGGCCGTTAGCGGATCACTGGACGGAACGGTCAACGTGCACACAATTAAAGAGGGTCAATACATCCGCACGCTTCACGCTTCTGGCCGGACCGACATTGAACGGATCATCATTACCCAGCTCTGGCTATCCGACCGAGGTGATGTAGTATTTTCTGCTGAAGAGAAAGATAATTTTTCCATTCAATCGTACTCGATCAATGGCGAAAAATGTGGCCTTTCGTACAGCCCTTACGCATTTACTGCCCTCTCTTCGGCCAGCGATGGCTACGTCGCTTGTGGCGATTCTAATGGTAATGTAACTATAAGACGGATCATAAGTTTGGTTCCCGTTTTTGACATTCCAATGCAAAGCCCGATTGAAGATCTAGTTATGGCTCCTCGCAATACCCAACTTTTAGTAGCTCTACGGGATGGCAAAGTAGTTGTTGTTGCGCCCAACATTCCGCAATAGATCACGGATAGTTTAGATTCTCTGGGTTTGAGTCAGTTGAAAGTCAAGAGTTTCCCCTAGTGATAAAAAAACTTTTGTTTTTTCTCGTTACGAATATGTTGTGGAAACTTCCAACTTGAGGAATGAATCCTTAATGAAGTAATAAGTAAGACGTAATGTAGTCTTATCTTGCGATTGTATAATTTTCAATGTTTTACGTCGACTTATCTGTCCGTTTTTTTCCGTCATTAATGCAGTGATTGTTGTGACGCTATAAGTTCCACAAAACAATCGTAATGAATTTTTATTTGGGTATCGTTTATCCGTTGAATTCGCGAATGATTGTAAGCGAATACAATATATTTTATAATTCATTATTTTTTCTGCCCCGACGTGATTTGCCTTCCAACGTGGTGTCTGCCGCAATCCTTTCTTACAGGTATTTCTTTTCGGTTCTAATGATTTGTGGATCTACTCGAGTTTTCTGTATACATTAGATTTGTTAACCTTTTTCCAACAAAACTGAGTGCCAACTTCAGATTGTACAATTCTTGTGGGCTATTTCGTGATGGAAATACGTCCCCAAATGAATTGTTAAACCATTCACTACACCGAAATTCGATTAAAAAATAATAACTGGAAAGGTGTATCACGTGAAAAGGAAAACGGTTTTCTCATTGGTTATACAACTTAACTGTTTGTGAAACTAATGAATCGAAAGGAAAAACTATTTTGAAATCCATTGAAAGTTATTTTTACTTTTTTTATTTGGCATGAAACGCGTTCAAGGTCCTCTTCATCCCGATCATCTGCGGTGGTAAGAAGAAAAACTTAACATTTATTAGGTAATTTCCGGAAGAAAATGCTCAGCGGATCGAAATGGAGGAAAAAAGTCGTAACAGTTCCACGTAAGTTCTTTTTTAAAATATTTTATTTTTATTTCAGTTTCTTATTTTTTCCTTGTGTTTGTTCCTTCCTTTATTTCGCAACGGATAGTGACTCACTATTAGTACAGTTAATTTCACAATTAAACTGAAATTTTGCATCATCTTTTGTTTTTATTGGCATTAGGAATTCTGTTGGACCCTCCTGCCAACTTACTTGGTCCATGGTTGATGATTCAAATGAAGACAAACATACGCGAACTGGTATCCACTTGATTAAAGCCTCAGCAGTTATTGAATTGATCACTTCCTCGTATCGTGAATCGCCAGCAGGTATTTTAAAACCCCCTTTCAAAAAGCATGTCTTTAGTATGAGTTCAATTTTACTTTGTTGGATATCCGCAAAAACGCTCAATTGTGGTTAAAATAATTGAACTGAGTTTGCGGTTCGCCCCGGGAGTCTTTCCCTGCCTAGAATTACTGAACTATAGTAGCCAAAAAATGAATGTTTTCTTTTTGCAGGATATTGACAACAAAGAGCGTCTAAAGACTTCCGGTTTAAGATTTTGTTTTTTTGTATTCAGCAGAGAGACAACAAAGATCTTTTCATTATGTACATTTTTAGCATTACGGTTATGTTTCTAGTAAATAAGGAATTGGAGAACACGCTTGAACTGGATTGTTTTCCTGTCCTTCTGTCTGTTTGAGATGTGCGGGGAATGATAAATAGTAGATTGGGAATTGTTCGGCACGCGGGTTGATTGACCACCGTTGCGCTGTCGTCACAACAAAAGAGAAATCCATCGCAGATGGATCTTTCTTGAAAGGATGTTGTTTTTTTCAAAGCCATTGATATACAAAATTTAAGATCAGTTTAAACCAGGAAGGACTTCAGACAAGGAGGATTCCTGCAGTCCAATAGGACGGGCGTACTTTGGACGACAGACGCAACCGTTCTCGACGAGGACGTAATCTTGGCCGGTCAACGTTACCGGTCCTAGCGGGATAACCAGAAACAAATAGGGAACGTAGGTTTGGACGCACTCACCGTGCACCACGTCACACTCGGCTGAACTGCATAGGTGAGGATAAAGAACGCATTAATAAAAGCACTCATCCGTATATCGTCTTCAATAAAATGCAAGTGTGTTGTACTCACTCGCAAACCTCAAAGATGACTTGCTGGAGAAGATCCGGGAATTTTTGGACGATAGTGACAGGCTGGCCGGAAGTCAATGAAACACCGTATAACGGTGCTGTAGTATTGTACCGCGTCTTGCAGAGACGACCACCGGGAGTTGAACAGCCGGTAGGGCCGGCACGCTGTTGCGATTGTGGCAGATCAAACACGTTCCTTGCTGTTTACCACCGCAATGGTTATTTCTCCATAAACAAAATAATGATCGTTTAATTTTTAGTTCGATTACCTTGGCGTTGTAGCAGATGACTGGACTCGTGACCGTAGTTGGCAGCCTCGTGAAATTTGAGCAACGTCTTTTGCGTTTCCGCGGGATCGACCAAACGCGATGCTCGGCCTCGTCGGTCTGATTTAAACATGCGTTCAATGGCAAATCTATGGAAATGAATTGATCGGTTAAGTATATTATTACGTCATCTATATATTTAATTATTTTAACGATTCTGCTGTCTGATTTTTAGAATTTTCTACCGGTGAGTTCCAGTCGTCTGAAAATTCCTTGAATTTTAGTCACGAACGCGACAGTCAAGGACATGGCGAATATGTTGAGCTGCGCAGCGTTTGGCTACTGAATGTCAAATTTTCTGAATTCTAAGTGCACTCACGTGGGATAAGGTGTATTTTCCGGTCCAAGACATGAGGTCAATCCCGATAGAGCGTCGCCATTGAGGTATTTTAAGCCAGCACCTTGACACGAGCTTAGCTCGCCGTTGACCAGGCCCGAGAGACAAATTAAGCTGAAAATTGTCAAGTAGACAACCATTGCCATATCTGAAACTGTGAAGAGGAAAAAAAAAAGATTATTACGGATTTGATGTGGTAATCAACGCCCATGCACAGGTAGATAGTAGGGTACAAGGTATGTAGGTAAACGGATAACTAGGTAGTCTCTAATTGGGCAATGAGAGCTTCTTCTAGCAAGTAACGGGCATGTCCAAGGTTAAAATCTGATGCTGCAGAGAAGGGTGATGGTTCATGGAAGTTGGTCAGGTAACGGAACACGCGTCTATGGCATGCAGCAATAAAGCTAAGGGTCATTTTTATGTCGGGCTATTCCACAAAACTGGTTCTTTGTCAAGAAGTTGCTCAAGCGGCTTCCGCCTGATGTCATTTGCTATGACAGATTCGACATTGGGAAAGCACGCATTCCTACCCAACTTACGCTACCAATTAGCGTGTTCATCTAATGTTTAGCCGGTTTAAACTTTTTTTTGTTAAACATCTATAGAAAGGATGTGATACCGTTAAACATTCATCAATTGTTAAAGAATACGATCGTCGTTGAATGGAGAATCAACGGAGTTCGTTGGTTTCCTCCTTCCTGGTTTTAACATTTTTCCCCCCTATTCCGCCAAGATTTAAAAAATTCAGAGAGGGTCAAGAACCAAGAGGTCAATGTCACAGTTTGACACGCGTTCTTTTCTCTCTCTGTGATCTTTGTTCGGTGTTGTTTGCTAGGCCTCTAAAAAACCAGGAAATCAAGTTGGATATCGCCCTCTTCCTACCCATCTTGTAAAATTCGTCTTTAAAAATTTTGGTTCAAGTTGAGTTAATCATAACGCCATGCAGCACACAAGTGAAGAAATGTAGAAATTTTTATTTTACCTTTAAAAATTCTGCTGTCAATAATATTTGGAAGCTGGGCTAGAAGGTGGACCGGTAAACACTTGACTCAAGGCTGAACGATCATCCAGTTTCCAAATATTAAAAAGGTTAACGCTCGTTCAACACGACAAGAGTAGCATATCTGATTTTTTCGGTCAATCAAAATGTCTTGGGAACCGAAAAATTAACGTTTTTGCTTCCTCTTTTAAAAAATACTTTTATTCTGGGAATGTATATAGGTGTTTAGTCGACGCTGCACCGTCAAGAACTGAACTCCAGGTAAGTATCTGCCGCAGGTTTTAACTTCCTTCTTCTTCAGCTCTGGTATTCGTTCTCTCTCTTTGTCTTGGATTCGTAAAAAAAAAAGAGACAGGTTTTCTTATAGTCGGTAGGGAGAGAGGGGAGGTGGGGGGCTGAATGCGGATACTTTGGGCCTTTTTTTTAGACGGATTCACACCACTGCCGAAGTCCTTTTCCTTTTGTTAAAAGCATTCGACGTCGATTTCTATTTTGCCCTTGGGGTCGATTACCTGGCCGATACCCCAAGATTGGCTAAATGTTTCAGCTGTTCTGATAGCTTGTATAACCCAAACTTGCCTAGCAAGGTTGTACGCAGGATTCTTCGAAATCTGAAGTTCATTAGCAACTTTTTAACGATTGTCGCGAAATTCCAACGTTACGACTCGTTTTCGCAGAATCTGGAAGAGACATTGAATTCGTGCTTTGAATGAACCGTCAGGGACCCACGAGACGGAACACCGGATGTTGAGACTACAACTGTATCATCTCCTTGTCTGCTCCGTTATTGTGCACAGTTGTGTTAATGGCAGCTAATAGAATTCGCCCTCAAAAAATAATGCTCACAATTCAGTTGTGTGACTTACATATTTGCGGCGAAAATAGGTTGCAGACATTGTGCTGGCTGTACTATTTTGTCTATTTATCTATCGAAAGCGAAAATTGGTCTAGTGATTCTCATACTCGCTCAGTAATTTGAAATTGGAGAACTGTTTATCCACCAACGTATGCATCTTTCATGATGCTACCCCAGTTTGCTAAGTGCATGTTCTCCGACATGTAGTAGGTTAATAATAATAATTTTAGAAAAAGTTTGCGACATTACGGATCGACGTCATCACTCGAGAACGTTGGGAATTCTTTTATTGCGGCGATCTAAAATGAATCATTGACCTCAACTCGTTTCGTTTCCGCACACAAAACAAGTGCCGTCGTGAATGCCCAATATCCCGGGTATTATACGACCTTGTATTTTGTGGTAAAAACAAGTGAGTTGATTGATACACAAACAGCGCTATGGCATAGTGTGTTTGCCGTCGGCATTTGGGGATGAAGAACATTGACCCCAATGGATATGTACTACATAGTTTTCGATTTCGGATATCGGCTTTTGACCTGGATGACCTTGCATTTTATCGATTCCCTGGCTAGATGACGCGTTAAATGGCAACTAATCAATCTAACTTAGAGGATTCTCTTTTTGCTGATAACGCACGAGAAAAATACAGCTTATCATTTTGTGATCTACATATTTGGGGCGGTTTCTTTTTATTTCACACCTGTTTAAACTTACATCTCATGGATGTTTTGCCGCTTTAACACACTACGCAGTTGATAGTGTAATTTTAGGAGTTTCATCGAACGCCTAAGCAACGGGTAGGTTGATGGTTATAACCTAGATTTTCAGACAAGTATTATTATCTTTGCTATGAACAACGATAATCCAAAGACGAAAACATTATGAAATGTATTTTCACTGACTCAGTTTCATTCTTGCGTCATTGTTGTTGCCCTTACACAGAGTTGCCTTCAAATTTTGTAAGGTTAATTTTTAAAAAATTATCCTTATAAATATGCTAACTAATTCTGTAAGGCTGTTGATTGTAACTGAATTATCTAATACCCTTAGCCTTCAACTATTTTGCCAGATTTTGCGTATTTTGCAAAATCTTTTGTAACCAAAAATATTATTCGATTAAATAATTATAATGGACCCGGCAACCCCGCTGAGTGGTAGTTGTATAAAGAAGTGAAGACAAATCTGATTGTTCATTTACGTCGCAGTTTTCGTCACGACCTGAATTGGAGAAAAACTAATTTGGTTACCCTTTACATATCTGGTAAGTACGAAGGTTTAAAATATTTTCTATCACATAAGTCATTAGTCTTAAAGTTTATGATTGATAGAGTGGGAAAGTCTTCACTCTTCTGGCTATTGTGGTCTATGTATGACAATAATGTGTCATGTATGCTTCTCATTGTTTGTAGCTTATTTTTGTTTTAGTTTTTTTTGTTCAAGTGGTAAAATAAACAGTGGGATAAATTGTAGTAGAATAGGCTTTATACCAAACTTACACATTATTAGAGGAACTGCAATAATGATTTTATTGAATCCTGCTATTTAATTTTTTCCAATTACATAAATAATCTTCTTTTGTTTCCAGACCTGTGATAATATACACAATGAAGCATCTGGCTCTTGCCATTCTCCTGTCCATTTCTCTTGGAATGGTTTCAGCGGTTTCTGTGAATAAGCTTTTTGCTGATGAATGGAATCTGTTTAAGGTGGTTTGGATTTACATTCTTATTAATTATGCATTCTAACTTTAATTTCTTTTATGAACAGAATATTCATTCTAAGTCATACACAGAATTTGAAGAGAAATTTCGCCAAAAAGTGTATATGGAGAATCGTCACAAAATTGCACGCCATAATGCTAGATTTCACAAAGGAGAAGTATCTTTTACCATGGAAATGAACCATTTTGGAGACCTGGTATTATTCTACTAAATTGTCAGTATTCAAAGAATCACATTTTATTTTTCTACTACAGCTTCATCATGAATTTGTTGCAGTCGTAAATGGTTTTAAGGGCAAAAATTTCACAAAATCTGGTGAGGGGGCTTTCTTCATGGAACCAGCCAATGTAGCAATTCCTGAATCTGTTGACTGGCGTACGGAAGGTGCTGTTACCCCTGTTAAAGATCAAGGCCAATGCGGATCTTGTTGGGCATTTTCTTCTGTAATTTCTAATCTTGGCTTTACTGTAATGCTTAATACTGATCCATAACATTTTTATTATTTATTTTAAGACTGGTGCGCTTGAAGCTCAGAATTTCCGAAAAACTGGACAGCTGGTTTCTTTGAGCGAGCAAAATTTGATCGATTGCAGTGGCAAATACGGGAATGAAGGCTGCAATGGTGGACTTATGGATCAAGCTTTCCAATACATCAAGGATAACAAAGGCATCGATACTGAGGATTCATATCCCTACGAAGCCGAGGTACATCGTTTCAATGTTAGACTAAGATAAGTCGTGATTGCAATTTAATTTTCAGGATGATATATGCCGTTACAATCCCAAAAACCGTGGAGCTGTTGACAATGGCTTTGTGGACATCCCCTCCGGCAATGAAGCTAAGCTAATGGCCGCCCTTGCGACTGTTGGTCCGGTGTCGATTGCCATTGACGCTTCCCACGAATCGTTTCAATTTTATTCTGCAGGTAGCATAAGGAGACAACCCTAATCGTGCACTAAAACATGTATAAATGTGTGTATTGAATTCTCATGTAGGTATCTATTACGAGCCTGATTGTTCTAGCGATGATCTGGACCACGGAGTTTTGGTAGTTGGGTATGGAAAAGATAAAGCTGGTAAAGATTATTGGCTCGTAAAGAATTCCTGGAGCGAGAAGTGGGGAGACAAAGGTTACATCAAGATCGCCCGTAATAGAAAGAATCACTGCGGAGTTGCCACCGCTGCCAGCTATCCACTCGTATAAAAAGCTAGCGGAGGACATGCTCAACGAATGTTTTTTCGTATTTTTGTCTTTAACCATTCTGTTCCCCTCGAATCCGTTTTAAACCAAATTTTTAACCCTCCCTCGGCATTCTTGAAATGGAGAAGATGTTGATTATTTTCTGAAGAAAACCTTGAACCTGTATGAATAAATTCCTTAACGGATAATTGTGTGTTGTGCAGTTGTATAATATGGGCATTCATGTTTTTTTTCATCAGCAAGATGTTAGTTCTTGAACGGCAACGATAACATGAACGTTTGAAATGTTTACACCGGTGGTTGGTAGGTAGAAACTAGTAAGGAATCGGCTTGAAATCGGAGTGAGCCGAGGTTCCACACTTTAGTTTATGCTGTGTATATTCGTTTAGGACTATTCGTTTTTCTAGAAACGTTTGCGTTGGGCAACATTGATTCCCACAAACGTAAATATACGAGCATCATGGAGTCACAAAGTATACACAGTACACAGTTTAAAATCTGATTTTAAAAACAGCTTCAAAAAGCCATAGAAAATTCTGAGAACTGGTATAATGGCCAATAGCAATACAATGAAAATGCCTAGATCCCTAGGTATCACATTTCGCAACAGTATTCCTAGAAAAGTTGAAGGATGAACATGAACTTGAAGGCAAGGGTTCTTTTCCTTTAAAAGCTAAGTGTGGCCCCAAAGGAAAACATTATGTTGTCATGTAGCTGGGTAGGTTTGATTCAGAAAATAGGCTCAGCAGAAATGATGACAGAAAGTTCTGCATTATTTCATCATTTTAGAAAGCTTAGAACTGAAAAATACGTTATTCTCTGGGACTCTGGCTCGATCCCCAAATTATCATCCATACTTTATTTTCTTCACAATACAAAGAATCAAAATTTTTATTCAATCAGTTATGCAATTTTTGGTTTACATTATAGCAAACGCATGACACTAAGCAAAAGGGTATACATTTATTGGCATTATCGTTAGATGACAGAAGAAAATTAGAAATTAGTCAAATCAAATTACTCTGCTTCTGTTTGCATAGGGTATACCAAAGCAAAACAGCAGTGGCTGTTACGAAGACAACTTACCGCAGTGGATCAGCCGTTGCAAGTTTAGCAGACAAGAATACAAGATACTACCCATTTTTGACACAGAAGCAGATGCAGATCCGATAGTGACGTGGAAGACGTTCAAGGAACCGGCCTATATTTTGTGTTAATTTAGTTTAAAATGATGGGAATGAAGCGCGATAAAAAAGACGAAGAAGACGGTATGTTATGAACTTTACAATTTCCTCTTACAGTTGTTTTACAGTTGACGTGATCGAATTCCTTATAACTTTTATTAACTTACTAGTCATAAGAACTGGCTGTGTATTTTCTTAGTTTCATAAGATACTGATATCAATTAAAGGATACTTAATATCTTTGTGTTAAACAGCTAGTGGAGGAAATCCATTCCATAATGTGGAGAAAACTGCGGTTCTTCAGGAAGCTAGAATTTTTAACGAAACACCAGTAAAAGCACGAAGATGTACCCATGTTTTGACCAAAATACTTTACCTTATTAATCAGGTAAGAAACAGACAACTTAAATCTATATTACTACTGATATTTTCCCACATGCTTACAGGGTGAAGTACTTGGAACAACTGAGGCAACAGAGGCATTTTTTGCTATGACTAAACTTTTCCAATCTAAAGATGTTGTCTTGCGCCGAATGGTGTATCTTGGCATCAAAGAACTAGCAACAATAGCAGAAGATGTTATTATTGTTACATCAAGCTTAACTAAAGACATGACCGGAAAAGAAGATACTTACCGTGCACCAGCTATTCGTGCTTTAACAGCTATCACCGATGTAAAAACACTCATGTCAATTCATGATGTGTCCCTAGTCAACTTGTATTTTTGTTTTGTTTAGAACACAATGCTTCAAGCAATTGAGCGGTACATGAAACAAGCCATTGTTGACAAATCACCAGCCGTGAGCAGCGCAGCATTGGTTAGCAGTCTTCATCTTTTCAAAACAGCGCCGGAAGTCATCAAGCGCTGGGTAAATGAAGCCCAAGAAGCGCTGAATTCCGACAAGTATGTTGTATGCATGCGTCGCTCCTCAGACATTTTTATTTTTTTTTCTTCTTCACTTTCAGTGTCATGGTTCAATACCATGGGTTGGGTCTTCTCTATCAAATCCGTAAGACCGATCGCTTGGGCGTTACTAAACTAGTGGCCAAGTTAACCAAAATGCCGCTGAAGTCACCGTATGCAGCTTGTCATTTGGTACTTATCATTATAACATTAAGTATTTCAGCAAAGTTAGTTATCTTATTTATCCTCTGACAGATTCGTATGGTTTGCAAACTTATTGAAGAAGAGGAAAGTGCTGGTGGGGAAGTAACAGCTTTGATGGATTACCTCGAATCGTGTCTACGGCACAAATCTGAAATGGTTATCTACGAAGCGGCTCACGCAATTGTAAACCTTCGTCGTACTGGCCCACGCGAATTGGCTCCGGCCATCTCGGTGCTTCAGCTTTTCTGCTCATCGCCCAAGCCGGCGTTGCGTTTTGCTGCCGTACGGACCCTATCAAATGTATGTGTTGATTAATTCTGGTTTGAATTTTTGTTTCTTTTCATTTGTTTTGATTCTTGAATTTAACTTTCGTAGGTCGCAATGACGCATCCTGCTGCTGTCACAGCATGCAACTTAGATTTGGAGAACCTTATCACGGACTCAAATCGTTCAATTGCTACATTGGCCATCACGACTCTATTGAAAACTGGGGGAGAAGCGTCAGTTGACAGGCTGATGAAACAAATTGCCTCGTTTGTCTCCGAAATTTCTGACGAATTTAAGGTTCATTTACTTTTGCTTCCAAACATATACGTTAATTTCAACGGATTTTTTTGTCGAAATAGGTTGTAGTTGTTGAAGCCATAAGATCGCTAGGATTAAAATATCCCCGCAAGCACAGTACGTTGATGAGCTTCCTGTCGGGAATGCTGCGTGATGAGGGCGGACTTGAGTACAAAGCCTCAATTGCCGATACTATTATCGCTATCGTAGAAGACAATCCGGATGCCAAAGAAGCTGGTTTGACCCATTTGTGTGAGTTTATTGAAGACTGTGAGCACACAAGTCTAGCTGTGCGCATCCTCCATTTGCTTGGTCGAGAAGGACCCCGCACTAAACAGCCTTCTAAATATATTCGATTCATCTACAATCGCGTCATCTTGGAGAATGCTGCTGTTCGAGCAGCTGCTGTATCGGCGCTGTCTCATTTTGGTGCAACATGCGAAGACCTGTTGCCGAATATTTTAGTACTGCTTCAGCGCAGCCAAATGGATACTGACGACGAAGTGCGTGATCGGGCTACATACTTTTATTCTGTCCTATCTCGTAAACAAGCAGCTCTGAACAGCCAATATATCTTGGAAGGCCTACAAGTATGTATCTATTCTTAAAGATAATGCACAACAAAAAGATTTTTGTACGAGAATAATTTTCATAATTTTTCTTCAAAGGCTTCTCTTGTGACGCTCGAAAAAGCTTTACTGAATTATGTTCAGCACCCATCGGAGGCACCATTCGACCTCAAATCAGTCCCACTGGCACCAGTAATCGAAGAACGACATGTTGCCCCTACTGGGCAGTTAGATGGTGGAGGTTCACGAGCGACCCCGGCCAGTGTCGCTGCTCCGACGGCAACTCGTCTGCCAGCCACTGCTACTCGCCAAGATGTCTACATTGAGAAGCTTAGCGCCATTCCCCAATTTGATTCGTTTGGACCACTGTTTAAGAGCTCTGCTCCAGCTGAGTTGACGGAATCGGAAACCGAATATGTTGTACGTTGCGTTAAGCATACTTACGCTCAACATATGGTTCTGCAGGTGCAGTAGATATATAATGATGCTATTTTTGGAAATTAGTTTTTCTTAATGTTTTCGTTTTGCCAGTTTGATTGCACGAACACTCTAAGTGACCAGCTGCTGGAGAACGTAAACGTCGCGGTTGAGGCACCGGAAGGCTTTGATATTCTCGTGTCCATTCCGTGTGAAAAATTGGAGTATAGTGTCCTAGGGACTTGCTACGTGGCTTTGTCCCTTCCCGAGTCAGTCCTCTCCAGTACAGGTATGTTTCCTATTCTAGGTTAACGTAACGTGAAACGAACGAACAAACCAAGGCAGAAAAAGAAAAGTGCAATAAAGATCGAAATAGCTAACGACGAGCGAACAATGAACACTAAAAGGATACCATCGTGTACCCACCCATTCATTCAATTATTATTAAACATCCTTGCAGGAACTTGCAGTGCCACATTGAAATTTACAGTTAAAGATTGTGATCCGACTACGGGCCAACCGGATTCGGATGACGGCTACGAGGATGACTACGTTGTAAGAATCGCATTAGATTACTATAATTACTAGATACTATAATTTAAAACGTTTACTAATCTCCGAACTTCGTTTTTAGCTGGAAGATGTTGAGATTGGAGTTTCTGATCATATTCAGCGAGCTGCTAAAGCTTCATTTGGCACGGCGTGGGAAGAAATGGGTTCTACTAATGAATTGCAGGAAACTTTTTCGTTACCTGCCATCCGTACATTGGACGAAGCTGTCCGCAATATTATATCTTTCCTTGGATTGCAGCCTTGCGAATGGACAGACAAAGTGCCTGAAGGGAAGAGCGCCCATACACTTTTACTTTCAGGTAAAACACATAGTTTTGTTGGTGGCAAAATATTGCCATTGTAAATAATAGACTAACGGAGCATTGTTTTTTATAGGAGTGTTTCGTGGTGGATATGAGGTACTAGTAAGATCTAAACTGGCCCTTTCGCCAGAAGGAGGTGTCACCATGCAGTTATCCGTACGGTCTGGAGATGCGGAGGTATCCGAGTTGGTAGCTTCCGCCGTGGGTTAAAAACTCTTCGAGGGCGTTTTATACTTCCCTCTTTTTACTTATGGAATAGATTGGTCAATAAACTGCAGTTAGCGCATTGTTTTCCTTGCCTGTCGATTTGTGTTCCGTAGATTCTCCCAGGGGTTGGGATTGCCATCGATTCTAATTTTCCTTCAAAGTTTTTATCGCTTTCACCGTTCCAATAGATAAGAAAACAAATTTCAATTTGTGATTGAAGAGAAAGACTTAGCGAGAGCTTCGAAGATTCGAAAAGTGTTAAGCGTCATCTCTGATGACGTATGTATAATTGAACACAGACTGTTAAATTCGACTCAATTTATTAGCATGTTAAAAAAAAAACAAACAAAAAAATGTTACTTTGTTTAGGTGGAATACTTGGGAAGTTTTATCTCACTATATCCATCATGGGTAACGATTTCCATTATTGTACCCTGACTGGGATTCGAACCCAAGGTATTCAATATTGCAGACTCACGCTCTACCACTGAGCTACTACAGGTACGATTGTGAAAACTAAGTCTTCAACATATTAACATAACTGATCTCGATTCTACAATAGATTATCATATATCATTGGGGGGGATATAGGGGGGGTTGCCAGGTAGGTACCGCACTCGCCTACCAACTCGAAGGCTCCTGGTTCGATTCCCAGTCACGGAGGTTCCCGATGTCCTGGGCTTCCATTCCAGGCGTCTACCTTCCACGTCTGCCAGTCGAGTCAAGAAACTTACCCGTTACGAAGTAACGGGGTGGATATTTTGGCAAAGAATAATGTTACATATTATAATATAATTTTAATAAATATTTCGTTTTTGATCATAGTGCGTAATGTTTCACTTAAACATTTGCAACGGAGTTTAACCAATGGCTACCCAAATTCAACATTAACGTGTATACAATGTAGAAACAGTCTACATTTGTTATTTATAGAAATATATTCGCCTCTTTAGAGGTTTGAACCGTTAACTTTCGGCGTCCTTTGCCGATGCTCTACCGCTGAGCTATGAGTCATATGTTGGGTGTGTCTATATTGTCATGTCATTTGAGTTCAATTAAATTGGACTTAGATTAATTTGTTTAGCATGATTCAAGAAAATTTCGTGTGGACATGTCCACTGTATATATATTGGATTGACTGTGTTTGTGTATCACCATCAGGGTTTGAACCCAAGACCTTTGAAACCGAAACGCAACACTCTACCACAAAGCTGTGATCCTCGTAATCTATTCAGCTTAGCATATAGTTTTATGAGCGATAAATGTTGCCTTTAGAATATTATCTTTTCGATTTAGTGAAAATTCGCAATGTACGCCGAAAGTTAAGGGTTCGATACCCGAATGAGTGTAAATGAAAATTTGTGAAATTATTCGTAAACATCTGATAAACTGGTACATACAAAGAAAGTACGTACGCAATTGAAAGTCAGTGCACATCTCAGCAATGATAGGATTCCAATCCTTAAAAAGAAAAATAATACTATGGGTAGAAAGCTGCCCCCCAAAAATCTTCATTAATTTTACCTAAAAAATAAGAAAAAGTTTGTCATATTTTAACACGTTTGTAGTTTTAATTTCATTTCCGAAATCAGTCCAAACATGCTAGAAATTTACGCAACAATGTATGTTAAACTTGACCCGATGTCAACTTGCGTTCCATTTTCTTCTACTGCAACAGTTTTATTTTCAAGATTCACGAAGAAGGTATGAGTCTCACTCAGCCTAATCTTGCCCCTTTCCAAATCGTCACATGTAGGAATTTTTCTCGGTCCAAGAACCGGATCTTGGTAGCGCCAGAGGCTAACTCGTTTGGGATCTAAAAAAGAAAACATTCATGTAACAAGCAACGAATGACCTCTTAACATTTAAGGTACCCTTAATTTGTTTATGATGTTTAACTAAACGACTGGCTAACTTGGCCGGCGTGTCTCCTTGCATCACTGAAAGTTTTACTTCAAATAAACCCGAAAGGGGTTGCGGGTTCAGGAAGTTGATGGAAACGCCAGGTTGATAACGGAAGGTGATGTGAGGAACGCCAGGTACACAGTCTTCCTTAATTTTTTCATCGGCAGTAGGATCATCGGAATACAGGACGTTCAATCCTTCCAACTGTGCAAATTAGATAATGACAAGTTTAGTGGACATTCAGAGATGGTTAAAAAGGTAAACTTACATCCAATGTTGCGGTAAGATATTCGATGTTCTTCGTTATTATTTCCGCTTCGTTGAAGTCCATTGTCAAATTGAGGGCACGAATACCATGCTTGGCTACCTTCTCTTTTGCCACTTGAACGAAAGGCATAACTTTTTTCATAGATTTTTTCAGCTCGGGTTTCGAGCTGAGCTCTGAGGAGAGCCACTTGTTATCAGGCATAACCCCATCTTGCTACGATGATTAAGAATAATAATAAATCGATAATATCTAGGAATTCTTTATTTTTTCTTACGTTATATTTTTCTTGAAGAAGGGTCAAGATGATTGACTGCCAAGTGGGATAGCTTTTTGCAATCCAAACAGTGCCATGCGTGGGTTTCTCAGTTGGTACGTTGGCACCTTTTTTGGCGCCTTTCGAGGAAAGCGATGATAAGTACGCTTTCATTCGCAAGCGGAATTCATGCGCAGCCTGGTCCAGATACGCGCCGGCGCTGATCAGAACGCTATCATATTCAGGAACAGACGGCCACTGGCATTTCAATATGCTTTCTTTGTGACCAAGCAACTGCCATACATGTTCCGCAATATGTGGGCAAATGGGTGAGAGTATAACAGCTTGGGTTTCGATGTATTTGAGTATTAACTTCTTATGCATATTGCCCATGCTTATTTCTCTGTAAGTGTCCCGGATCGCCTGATATTCGAAAAATCCCGTACGAAGGGCCTCTAACATAAAAAAATAAATAAATAAATAATACAAGCAAAAAAAAAAAAAAAAAAAAAAACATTACATTAATGGTTCTAGACTTAAGAAAAACTTAAGTACCTTTGAAAAGCATGCGGTCATAATTCTGATTTGTTTCGGTAATTTTCAGGTTCATCTCATTGTCAAACACTTGATCATTGAACGTGTATTCGGAATCTCTCAACTGATCGATCGTTGCAAGAGATTCTTTAACCCAATCGATTAAATTATAAAGCCTGAAAAACAAAACATTATTTATGAATTTATCTGACAATTTAATTTAATGTTACAATAGTAACATAAAAGTTTCTTGGTAGATTTACCTCAATATTCCAGCATCTGCCATTGCCTCAACAAAATTGGCATCTTCTACAGAATCACCCGAATCCGCCAAAGCTAATCTCATGCCATCGGCGCTGAACTTTTCAATGGCTTCAGAAAGTGTCAAAAAATTACCAGTTGATTTTGACATTTTTTCAGAATTAAGAAGCAAGTGGCCATTGGCTCGAATGGCTTGAGGCCATCTAGACTCAAAAATATTTCATAAGAACTATAATTGTGCATTATTTGTTTTGTCAATTACCTGTTTGGTTCATTCGGCCAGATTGCAACATGGTTGTACAGGAAGTAAGTCAAATGGTTGGGAACCAAATCCTTGCCAGAAACACGCAAGTCTACGGGATACCAAAAATTGAACTCTTTCTTCATAACGCGTAGCTTTTCTTCAGGAATGGCAGTGTTAGGAAATGGTGCTTCTTTGAAGAAAATGTAATCCCAAACTTCAGGAGTCATTTGCTTGGCTTTTATACCCAAGGCATTCTCTCCTACGATTGTATGAATATTTTAACTTAAGAAAGTTTGAGACGACTGGCAAAAAAATACTGTACCTGTTCCATCAAAGGTGTTTCCCTGTAACAAATGCGCCACGGTGTAGTAGGCCATGTAAATAGTTGAATCTGAAAGCGATTCGATTAACCATTTTTCATCCCACGGCAATTTTGTGCCAAGCCCATATGTACGTGAACAAGCGTGCTCTTTGAGCCAGTCTAGAGTGGCAGCAAAATTTTTCCGTACTTCATCGTGATAAGTTTCAGTTTTCGCTAAAGCTTCTGTAGTGCGTTCTCTCCATGTCCCTTTGCCGTAATCAAGATACCACTGGTCGCAAAGAGCAACCACGCATTCATCACCAGATCTATAATGTGCAGTGTTTAGTATGAATAACTTTCGAGGTTAAAAAAATCAATTAAATACAACGTACCTCGAAATAATTGTTTTCTCTGGCTCCATGTAAACAACGGCTTGCGCAGCTTGAATCATTTCCTTTTGGATCACTTTCTTGACATCCTGCACTTTCTTTCCCTGATGAGGTCCAACGAGGAGAACGCCGTCATAAAACCCTGTGACAGTTACTTGTTAGCTTACCACCGTCCTTACAATTGCTATGGAACGCTATACCTTTCAAGTAAACAAGTTCTTTCGCCTCCAGAAGTTTATCTTTATCATTTTGACTCTGGATTTTGAAGCGATCGCAAGCGTATACCGCACTTAGATTCCCTAGCTCAGGAACTTCTACAATAGGAACAGGCTCAAACGGTAAAACCATTTCATCTTTGATTCCGTATTTTTCCCTGCGGGTAAAAATGCAAAATATAGTGGAAAAAGACAAACATATACATGTTTCAATAACATATGTGCAAGAAAACGAAGTTGGCAAAAACGTATGCACAGTAAAAGTTTACCTTAAAGCGGCTTTATTTTTCAAGTCTCGAAGAGCTGCGTAATCATCGGGAGAATCAGAAGGAACGCTAGTCACAATACCGGTTCCCTTATCCTCTTTGATTGTTAGCATTGGCAAAGCATAAATTGGACTGTAGCTGGAGAGAGGAGACTGGAGTGCCGCACCTAGAATTTGCTGTAAAATATTAAGAAACATTAAAAAATGTAAAATGAAAATGAAACTATAAACTTACTTCGCCCTTGATTTTAGCCAAAACGGTGACCTTTCCTACTTCTGCAGTCATTTTCTGGAAAGACATGTTCAAAGCTGCTCGGTACGTGCAAACGAAAATTTCCCCAGAATTCGTTTCAAAAACAATATAATCCATGTCCGGACGTAACCAACAGTTGGTTTGACCGTACATGGTTTCTGGGCGAAGCGTGGCAGCTACCAAAAATATTGGCTTCTTTCCAAAAGGCCTGGAAATCAAATCAAATTAATTATCCAACAATTAGGAAATAAAAGTAGAAATTAAAATGGTCTATTACTCCAAGATTTTAGGCACAGGATCTAAGACTTTCATCTTGATCAGAGTATACTCCATTGGACCAACGCCTTCACCGGATGCCCGGTCGTGATCCATACAGGGCTGGTCGTCCTTGGGCGAGAAAATCGTGTAGCGTTCACCAAATTGGATGTGCCCACGGTCTCGTAGGCGTAAAAACTGCCAGCGCACGAAGCTATCGTAGAAGGGATTTGCGTCAGTCGTAATGAAAGATCGTCGCCAATCAACCTTTTGGGTTTGAAAGAAAAACGTTAATGAGACATCCAATCCCAAATTAAAAGCAAACTTACATGTAGGCCTAGTTTCATCAAATCTCTTTTGGCCAATGGTGGGAAAAACTTTAGCCAATAAACAGCATCAGCAAATGGTTTGATTTCTTCATCATTTAAACCAAGGCTTTGCATAATTTGCCATTGGTATTTAGCTGATCCTGATTTTGCCACTAGTTTGCTCTTTTTGCCTATAACAGACCAGTAAAATGACAACAGTTGTTATTGTAATTTAAATGTAGAAATACCCTTTGACTTATCCTTAGGAATGGCAGCTTCCTTAACATCTTCTATGACTTCTTCAACTTGTTCTGGAAAATTGGGTGGAAATCCAAACTGTTCCATTTCTCTTTTGAGTTTGTCAGCACAAGCCTTCAAATAAAAATGATGGTAGTTCCATTTGCTGCATTTTATCTCACACAATAATTTTATTTACCTTAATTGGCATTCCTGTGCAGTGGAATCCAAAAGGATACAAACACTTTTTCCCCTTCAATCGTTGATATCCAACGGCAAGATCACACTTCATTAGGGTAAAAGTATGACCTAAGTGCAGCAGCCCATTCATGTATGGATATGGAAAATTGACAAAAAATTTTTCCATGCTGGCTTCATCTTCAGGTGCATCTTCCTCAAATATCTTGGAATTTTCCCACTTTTCCTGGATAACTCTCTCAAGTTCCAGAAGAAAATCCACCTTGAAGCGGCCTTTTCTTTCAGTCATTCTGATAAAGACCTAATGAAGAACTATTGTTATTTTTTATCATTGAAAAAAACTTCTCCATTTTCATTGCAAGTATTAATATCTTGATTGCAAGTTCTAGGCAAAGTTTGATATAAATGAAAAAGAAACATTACAACGAACGGATCGAGAAATGTGTCAAATCCTTAACCGGCTACAAGAAAATCTTACTTTCAATTATTGGTAAACGAAGAATGTTGAAGAAGATGAATGATCACTGGAGAACGAAGTTGAGTAATCTTGCGGCAAAGAAGCAGACGACAGTGAATATGTGCTATAAAGCTATTTGCTCTTTGGTTTCTCACGAACTGTGTTACACACTTCCACGTGTCATGACGAGTTGACGACTGTATACGAGGCCGGAGACTTCTTTCCGATTAGTAAGACTCAGCCTCAATTGCGTGAGATTATAACCAGAAGGTACTGGCGCGACACACATAAAATGTGTGTTTGTTTTTTTCACTTTTTCCCAGCTTATCGTCAGCATCTTCTGGTAATAAGGTCGGTTTCAGGGTAATCAGGGCCGAAATCACTTTCTTAATTTTCCGAAAAATTTCCTTAAATAAGGTTTCACAGATACATGAATTTAGCGTTAGACCTCATTCCGCATACTCGTCTCATTTTTCACTTTGCTCCACTCTCCATGTTTTAAAGTAGTAGCTAGAGCTAGAGTAAAAACGGTTGTGATGACGGGTGTGGAAGGGTGGTTTTCCGTTGTTGTTGTTTCTAGCGTGCGTCTGAACAAGTTTTCCTCAACAAAAACGAGTTACCTTAGATCGAAATGTCCACGAAGCAAGCGGTGATCGAATTACTTAAAAAAGCTGATGCAGTTTGTTTCGATGTTGATTCTACGGTCTGTATAGGGGAAGGTATTGACGATTTGGCATTTCGTTGTGGGAAAGAAGAGCAAGTGAAAGAACTGTAAATATGTCGCACTTCTGTTTTTTATTCCGATTATTCATAAATTCTGTCTTAAATGTTTTTTTAAACTATAGGACATGTCTAGCTATGTGTGGAAATTTGGATTTCAGAGAATC
Organism: Daphnia sinensis; assembly: GCA_013167095.2. Lineage (NCBI taxonomy): Eukaryota > Metazoa > Arthropoda > Branchiopoda > Diplostraca > Daphniidae > Daphnia > Daphnia sinensis. The sequence goes on from CM023190.1 coordinate 2,134,687, forward strand.
CCTTAAACTGAGGCTTGTATATAAACTCATGCTGTTTTTTTTTTTTTACCTTCTTACACATTCATAATACTACCTTAGAACATTATTCAACCTCATCATCATCATGTAAGAAAGCTAGCAGAGGAACAACCTCTTAAAATAACTCCTCATGTGCAGTATGTTGAAGGGTTCTTTCAACAATTCAATCAAATTTTATAACCATATTTATTCTTGTACTTAGGAATCTGATAAATACCCTCCATTTTCTTAATAAAAAGCCATATTTAATATCTGGTGGATTTGATACTTTAATACTTCCAGTTGCACAGGAACTTGGAATTCCAAAGGAAAATGTTTATGCCAACAGGCTTAAATTTTATTATGATGGAAGTTATGCTGGGTTTGATGAAGATCAACCAACTTCTAGGTCAGGAGGGAAAAACATTGTCATTCAAACAATTAGAGAAAAATTTGACCACTCAATTATCATCATGATTGGTGATGGAATAACAGACATGGAAGCTTGCCCACCAGCTGATGCTTTTATAGGTATGAAAAACAAAAAAATATCTAAGAATAACTTTATTCCCAACACTGTTGTATGTTGCTACTAGGATTTGGAGGTAATGTCGTGCGTGAAGTCGTAAAAGCCAATACATCATGGTTCGTTACAGATTTCCAAGATTTGATAAAAGTCCTCGTGTGATCTATTTCTCAGAAGTTTAATCCGTGAAATAAACGCTAACATTTTCCCAAGGACTAAACTTTCAAAGTATGAGCCTGCAAATGTACTGCAAAACACTTCTCGGTTTTACTTGATACTTTGCTTCGCATTTGGCATGATACCTTACCGGCGATTACCACTATCGATCAAATATCTAAGATCACCAATAAACCACTTATGTGGGTTATGGGCAAATGTATAAAAGACAGTCTTAAATGTCAGTAGTTGTAATTTATCGGACCGGTTACATAAAAAAAAAAGACTACGGCGAATGAAGAAGCTGACGAGATCTTAACGTGGAGGCGCTGGTGCCAATCCCATTCCCGGTCCCCCCATTCCTCCATGATGACCACCTCCCGACATCGCGGCACCAGGTCCCAATAAAATCTTCATGATTTCAATGTTATTAGTCACATGAATCAGTTCTTATGTTTGCTGTAAATCTACCTGCCGCTGTTGTTGTTTTTGCATTTCCTCCATTTGTGCTCTTTCAACTTCAAATATAACTGGTGCAAAGAGAATGGCAGATGTGCTGAACAGAATCCAAGATGCTGAACGGGCAAAGGAGTATAAACCTTGATAATCAAATTTTAAAAAGTTTCACAATGTTTTCTTTGACAGTGAATGATGTAATCTCCTTAATTACCAATAAGAAATGTAGCCCTAACTATATCATTACGAACCTTTCACAGAAGAAAATGTGCCATGAAAAAGTTTTGCGGTTCCCACTTGTACAAAGGTTGGAAACATTTCTGTCAGCCCAATCAATCTTTCAAGCACTGTTTCATCAAAATCCTGAAACAGAATTTTTTTTTTACTGTAATGTACTAACCAATCGTGCTTCGTCCTTTTACCTCATCATCGTCATCTGAATCTTCAGCTAATGCTTTCGATGACGGCACGGCAACGACTGAGGCATCACCCGATTCAGAGTTTCTTCGTTCATCAACACGTGCCGGACTGGGATCATTTTCTTTGGATTCCTCTTCTTCTTCACCATTTATACCATTTATGATTTCTACATCAAGTTCTTCTATAGTGGCCATTATTAGATGAAACTACGTAACTTTCTTACACGGTTACTTTACGTTTAACACTAATGATTACTGTGAAGAAGAAATTGTAGTGGGTTCATGCACAAATTAGCCAATCAAGAGCAACCGAAATCGTCTGCTTTTTGAAAGCCAACCTTACTAGTATCAAATGAAGCAGTATCCCTACACACTGACAAATGAGTAATGAAAAAAAAATAAAAATACGAATGAAATTGTCGTAAAATTGATCGATGCTTTTTTATTTAAAAATTTTTAGTTTGAACAGAAGCTTTTGGATTTTTAAGATTTTATTATTTTATTATTAGAAATTTAGAAACAAAGACGAGCAACGGAGCAAGAAATGGAAACGCTACTTCCAATTATATGACGAAAGTTGTCTGCTGCATCTGTTAACGGAAGCTCTCACACGTGGTGTTTGAAGTCAAATTATTATTGTTAGTGCAGAACTTCAACCTGACGATATTCTTGAGTCACTACGATGAAGGTATGTATTTGGAACTCGAGATTTTTAACTGCATTGGTCTGAGTATATTTTGCAATCTGTAGGAAGTACCAAAGAAGAAACTGAAAAAGAGTGTTAAAAATAAAGACGAAAACAAAGAAGAAAACCACGAAGAAAACCACGAAGAAAATGACGAAGAAAACAACGAAGAAAACAACGAAGAAAACAACGATGAAGACAACGATGAAATCAAGGATGAAATCAAGGATGAAAAAAAGGATGACCAGTTTGAAATAACGCCAGATATGGTCATTTGGAAAGCCATGTTCCTTCCAGATGAAATTGTCAGAGCCGTTTGGGAGCTTGGTTTTAAAAATCCCACTGCCATCCAGGTATGTTGAACAAATTATCATTCTAATAATTTTTGTGTCTTTCATCTTGGTATTTTGCTTTTTATATTAGCTTGCTTGTTTACCAGCAGCAATGAAAGGCAGAAAAGATGTTGTAGGAGCTGCAGAAACAGGATCAGGAAAAACATTGGCCTTTGGTATTCCTATACTTAATGGCATCCTAAAAGATAAACAGTTTGAACTGAAGAAGATGAAACAGAAAGAAGAAGCTGGTGACATGATAGAAAGTGAACAAGAAAGTGAAAATAGTGATGAGGAACAAAATGCTGATAAAAGAGATGTGTCGGGTGATGAAGATTTGGCTGGTAACACTGAAGAAGTAGGAGACATGGAGGATTTTGGAGGAGGAATCGGGCGTGTAAGAGTAATTGATGTAGCAGCGCTGAGCTCTCAAAAACCCAAAGTAGTCAAAGGACAAAGGAAATTACGTGCATTGATCATTACGCCCACACGGGAACTGGCCGTTCAGATTGAGAAGCATTTAAAAGCTGTTGCAAAGTATACTGACATAACAATGTGTCTCGTTATTGGCGGCATGGCAGCTCCTAAACAAGAACGGATTTTAAGCAAAGGACCTGACATTGTGATTGGAACTCCTGGCCGACTATGGGAAATGATTGAAGGGGGCAATTCCCATCTGTCCCAAGTCAATGATATTAGGTTTGTTTATCCATGAATTTTATAGTCAATAAAACCATCATTAATTTCTCTACCGTATTTCCAGGTATCTTGCCTTGGACGAAACAGATCGTCTTTTAGAAAAAGGCCATTTTGCCGAAGTTCTTACTTTACTGGAACACATAAACAAAGACGAAGCAAAGAAACGTTGGAGACAAAATTTTGTTTTTTCCGCGACACTGACTTTAACACATGACTTACCCACTCGACTGGGTAACATCAAATCTAGGAAGAAGAAAGAAGCTGTAAAACTTGATAAGCTGCTTAGTTTGGTTGGCGTACGGCCTAAAGCCAAAGTAGTTGACCTAACGACACAAGTCAGATCGCTTAAGCCCGCGTCTCTGTCAGAAATGAAAGTGTTTTCGGCAACCGTCGAAGACAAAGATTACTATCTTTACTACTTCTTGCGGCACAACCCGGGACGTACGTTGGTATTTTGCAATTCAATTAATAACGTTCGCCGACTCACATCAGTGTTTACCCTGCTTGAAACGAACCCCCTTCCTTTGCACGCGCAAATGCATCAAAAACAAAGACTCAAGCATCTCGAGCGCTTTTCGAGTTTGGACAACGCCCTGTTGATTGCCACGGACGTCGCCGCAAGAGGACTTGACATTCCTAATGTACAACATGTAGTCCACTTTCAAGTAATATTTCAGTTCACATTCACATTGAGAAAAAACAGTAACTCTTAATCACTTTTCGCGTGAATAGGTCCCACGAACATCAGAAAACTATGTTCATCGCAGTGGACGTACTGCTCGAGCTTCTCGCGAAGGGTTAAGTTTGATTCTCATAGAACCTGAAGAAGCCACGTTATATCGCAAGCTTTGCGTCAACTTGAAGAAAGACAAGACGGACCTTCCCGATTACAACGTTGACATGCGATTGTTTTCTGCCATCAAGCAGCGGGTAAATCTTGCAAAGGCTATTGAATCATTGGAACACAGAACCAAACGCGAGCGGTCAGATAAGAGTTGGATGAAGCAAATGGCAGAAGAAGCCGATTTACTACTTTCTGACAGTGATAATGATTCGGACAGTGGCAGTGCTGCCCAAAACCATTCTCAGCTTTTAACCGAGTTAAAGATGAAACGCAAAGAGCTGAGTAAACTTATCGCAAGACCTTTAAAGCGCACAGCCAACTGATTGCTGTACCGTTAATACATGTTGCTACCTTCCACTGTTCGCAATTGACACAAATAATAATAATAATAAAATAATTAAATCTTGTGGATATATATTCAGTAGAATAGCACCCTGTACAAGAAATGCACTGTGCAATGTCAATTATAATTCCGAATTTCTTAGAAGCTGTGCAAGAGGTATGTAATCGGCAGCACTGAAGCTGGGGATGGAAAGCGCTGGAAATCAAACTTAAATTACCTTGGTGATTGTGACTTTTGCACATTTCAATCTGGTTTACAATCTGATGGAATTCGACGCACATTATTCAACAAAAACTTATTAACCTAAGGCAGACAATCATCTCTCATGCAGCGACGGCAACCTCGCTGTAAACGGGGAAATCAACGATGTTGTACTTGTCCACGGCTTTGAAAGAAGGATACAGTCCTGATTGCTTGGTTCGCTCATTGATACCTTTGGAATAGCCGTCCCAGTGGTTACCAGCTATTCCTAATACGTCGCCTATTTCCATGGAAATCTCGCCAGTACGATGTGCCTTGTGCGAGTAAATTGCAGTTTGCTGATGAGGCCCTTGCCCACCGTAGTAATAAATGTCATCTAAAGACTTAAATTTGCTTGACGCATCCGGATGAAGAGTTTGCATTATCTCATAAGCCAGCCGACAAACTTGAGACGAGAATGTGCAAACCAGATGGTCACTATGGGCAAGCATGTGTATGTCCACCAAAATGCCTCGTAGGGACGAATCCGTATAGCGAGTTGCTACCGCCGCACCTTTGGCTATGGACACGTCACCAAGAAATTCGTAATCGGGATATCTATAAAAGAACATAACAATGATTCGAAATCCAATGGTAAAAGAGTTATGAACTGAATTTACTTTTTCTTTGCTTCTGGAAGAACTGATGGATCATCGGAAGCCAAGTACACCCGCCGTACAGCAACTTTCTCTTTCATTTCCAGCTTGTTAAAAAAATCAGCCACGAATAACATGTACTCGTCAATGGAATGAAATGCAGCCTCAGTTCCAACCTTATCAGTTCGCCGGACATGGACCCTGAAAACAAAATACATAAAATTTTTTTTTACTACGTTCCAAACCCAGTGTCTTACCCAACTACAGGCGTCTTAAAGTTCATTTTTTCTTTAGCTTGATCTAGCATCTTTTGGGTCTCCGGTTGATATCTCAAAAGGTACTTCATGAACTGGCCAATCCACCAGACTTGCGGGTCACCATGCAGACGGATCATCCGTTCAGATAAGTCTCGCGGAATTGCCAATGGCAAAAACGGGGGCCGAGGAGACAACATATCCACTATGGGCAATTCAATCACTTGAGTTTCATTTGTTCCTAAAACACCAGGAGACAAATGTCAAATTATTCTTTAAGCAATTATGATCACGAATAAAGCTTTGTCACCTGGCCAATTACTCCTGTCCAAGCCAGAAGGATCTGTGCAAGTGTCACTAAGAGGCAAAAAAACTTTTTCCCATCCGCCACGATGATATCGCCATTTCTTGGAGTTTAATATTAGAGTTCTTTTAGTGGCATATGCCATAATGAAACAATACGCGGCATGGTGGATTTGGCAGCCATATCCACAACTCTATGAAAAAGGTCTTATGTCACCAGAAGAAAACGACCTTAAGAAAGTCATTTGTACACCTTGTTAAGATTACAGACTAATTTTCTAGCCTTGGAACAGTCAACTGGGTTTTGAAGGTAATGCAAGCGTCTCTGGACCAAGTCAGACAAGGCACGTGACTCCGTAGTTCTCCAGGCATCATGGCCTTCCATGCTGCTAAGCTCTTGTAAGTCATTCAAAAGAACTCTGGTGAAAAACAAAAAAAAAAATCTATTAAAAAAACCAGAACAAAACAACGAACAAAAATTATTTTTCCAACATTACATTTCATGTTCTTTTCCTGAGTTCAAAATTTCTTGAATCAAACTTGCTAGTTCAGGTGCACTTTGATCATGCCCCTTCTTTTTCAGCTTCTCCAATTCTTGTTGCACAAAATACCAAATCTCTTGAACACCTCTGTATATTGCTCGACGCTTCACTTCATATTCTTTGCTAGGACCACTGACCAACTTTTTCTCAAGACCCCCAAAACTAATGGGTACCCTGATCTTGTCTTCTAATGTCGACCTCAGTCTTTCCACAACATTTTCATTGATTTTACCTGACTGGGCTTCATGACTAAAGTTTGTCAATATCCACTGAAGTTCTTGATTTCTCACTTTAAGATTTTCAAGTTCACTCACTGCTTTCGAAAGCCGTTGAAGCACATCATTACTAACTTCACTCTGCTGATTATTCAACAATGGCCTCGTCAACAGAATCAAGGCTATAACCCAAAAGAAAAAAAGAATTATGGCAGCTTGGGCCAAAATTTTGTTGGAGCTACGTAAATTCATTGCTATTTTGATATCACTTTGAGTGGCCCGGTGTGATTTGAATTCAGAGCAGTTGAACTGGACGATTTCGCCCTAGAGAAAGTAAAGAACATGATCACATTAATTCTTCATAGGGAGATTCATGTTTTGTTATTCATTAAATATTAATGAACTTTGAATTCTGCAGTCTGCTAAAATGGGACTTTTTTGCTTTTTAAAACTTTTTGAAACAAACAGATTGATAAAGGAAAAAGGGCAATTCAAAATGATGTAATCCCGACATACTTGCATGTTTTGATTTACCTTCGCGTCTCGTAAAGTGATCCATAAATCACCAAACTAAAGAACTTGTCAAAATGAACCATGGGCCACATGAACTTGCCATTGCGCGCAGAAAGCCAATAGCCGGCCAACAGCTCTTATGAAATGGTCCAATCAATGTTGACGAAAAACATAGCCTCAACCAACATGTAAAAAAAAGGAACAAATCGGCAAGTGTAGTCGTGAATTCAACAACAATATCGGCAACAAGCATCAAGAAAATTTCTGGTATTCCGCATACCGTAATTCCCTATAGCAAAACTCCAAATATTAAAAGGCTTAAACAAATGCCACTGGGTGTTCGTCCCATTTCCAGCCCTTTGCCTCAACTGACCAATGACAATATAAGGCCGTTCAGTGTGGCCTGCCACCTATCCGAAAAAAGCTTTTCAGAAGCACTCAATGATTTTAGCTTAAATAATCCAGCTTTTTTTTCACAGTAGAAACAAAACAATAAGGTAAACAAATTTGTGAGTTTCACATAATTTTTTAATATTAAACGTGCGAACTGTGTTGACGTGCCTGAGCTTGTTTTAAGATATTTTGTTTTGATGTAGATGTTTCAAGAAGTTTGTTTTAAGATTTTGCGCCAAATTCTACAGTTTAAAAAATTGTGAATCATTCTATTTTCTCACGCAACCAATACAAATCTTTCATTTTATTTTTTTGTCGTAATAAAAAAACATAAAAAAAATTATTTCCTATCTGTACCGCTTGGGGCAGGTAACACCCGATGACATATCGATCGGAATATATTTTCCGTATGATTATTTTTTTATTTTGTACTTGGGTTACCGTTTACTGTACAGTATCAACTTACCTTGACAACAAACGCTACAGTTGTTGCTGAAGCGCTTTTTCTGTCGCAAGTACAGCCATCTAGGAATCATTGGTTGCCGGAAAAGTGAAAATGTATATAGAAATGTAGATAGCCTATTAGGACTCAGGTAGAACCCTCGTGCAAGACCCAATAAAACTTTACGATGGTTTTCCTGTGGAATTTTCCACCTATGAATTTATTGACTTAGTTTCTCGCTGTCGCGTTGTCCAGTTTGTTGATATTCTACCCAGCCTGTAGGAAGTGGTATCGAAAACGTATGCTCCATGTAGTAAGCCGACGGGCCACGGATAAGACTTAAATTACGATAGCACGCACCAAGTTTACAGGAACAGACATGGCGATTTATTAGTAAATGAATTATTTTTATGAAGATTTAAATGAGGTTGAATGATATCAACCGCAATATAATGTTAAGGATCTTATTTTGAAGTTAGGGGTGAGCTTTCAAAATGACAGCAAACATTCAGGACATGAAAACGTATTCAAAAGCATTCTAATGGGCTAATAGGGCCTTCATACATCTACCATGTATAAAAGGCAAAAAGTTCTGTCCAATTAGGGAAGAAATTTTCCCATCCTTCTCATAGATTCGGTAACAAACCGCGATATTTAATTGCGTCGGAGTTTTCGATCGGGAACTCCTGGTGTGTCCTCGACGTATTCCCTGAAAACAAAGTATTATAGTACATCCATATGGCTAGAATTCATTGATCAGTCATTCAGCCTAAAACTGTTTGGTGAAATTACCAATGTAAACATTTCTGATACTTACAATTCCATAAAATGGACGGTAGAATTAGGGCACAAAGTTTCCACTTTGACGTGGCAAGGTTTATGGCAACGCAAAAGGCAGTCACGACATTCGTAACCCTGTTTGCCTGGACGCCTTGCCAACGGCGTTTCACACACTTGACATGCAGTTCCGCTACGCAAAGCAATAAGCCAATGCGGATGATGAATACACATAACTTTGTAACACAATTAAATTTACCCTGTAAGATGTTTTGCGACAAAGACGTGGTCGCTGAAGATGTGTAATTTTATGCCTTTCTTCTTCCACTTTCGTTTTTCAGCTAGAGCCATTGGGATCAAGTAGTGCCTGTTACAATAAATGATTTGAGATAACTATGCCACGAACAACGATTAATATCAGGACCAAAAAGGAAATACTTTTTAACTCCATTATCTGTTGATTCCAGGACAAGAGTCGATGCTTCGTCAAGGTAAGTTCGTGTTGATGCATTACTTATAGCAGATACTTCGCTCAAACTAGATCGTGCTGAATCAATTTCCCCACCAAGACCAGGAACAGCAAGTAGTTGCCCTAGGAGATGCATGAGATTCAGATATAAAACATTTTTAGGGCAAAACTATAAAGACGTACCGGATCGGCCTCGATCAGCCGAAACTGAACGAATAAGCGGGTCATCTCGGTTAAGAGAGTCATCCCGTCCTGGTGTTCCAGGGTCTACAGATCTCGACCGGTTTTTGGAGCGGCTAAGACGTTCTTTCAGAGTGCGGAAGAAAGAGCGTCTTCGGGAACGACCTCGGTTGCGATCTGTATTTAACAAAATTAACTACGAACACTTCATTTACACGTAAACGAGGAATCATACCTTCATCTTTTGAGCTAAGCGATGAAGCCACGCTTCCCATCATCGGTGCATATTGGTTATCTGAATAGTAGTTGTCCTTAAAAGGTTCCGCACCTTCCGTAAAGGCTGCTTCCTTTTGAGATGTGAAAAATCAAAGGGGCCTAAAACGAATTGATTTAAATTTTTACTCTCGATCCAAGAAGGGGATTCAATCCTCGACGAGGGCTTGGTCGTCGCGCTTCCAGGTGTTTCGATGTAGTTGCCGCCGAGATGGGTTTATCATTGATTTCGTTAAAGACCATCATATCTGATAAGAGGGATATTGTTGTCGTTAAATGTATCATAAAATGCAATTTACTTGGAGAATTTACCCGAATGCCGCTGCGTTGCACGATTATAGGAATCTCTTCGCACTAGACGGCTCTCGGCATCCATAGCTAGATAAAAGCGTCAGATGAAAAAGAATTGATCGATAGTGATTTCACAATTATTATTAGGGAGGTACTACATGAAGTCATTTTGGTGGCTGAAGTGGCAACGGCTGAAGGTAGATTGTTGGGTACATCCATCCCATCAATGAAAAGAAACTTCATTTGGAAACGTTTGTGTTTAGGAATATTATTGCGTCAACGAATTGATGGCTATTACCTCGACTGTTAGTGTTCCAGACACAGAATCATTCTCGTAAGGTCGCGATTGAAGTGGGATGATCTGACGTTGGCTAGGATTCATCAGCAATTCTTCCATGCCAACAATTCCAAGTCCCAAGAAAGTGTTGCGATTTTTGTCACGATCATAAAGCTCAAACATGATTTCTTCCGTATTAGGACCCAGGTCACTAAAGAAAAATCAATTTTACTATGCCTTAAAAAAAAGACATATAACAGCCAGTTTACAATAAGAAGTTTTCGTCCCAGAATGGATTTTCCGTTCCTTGCTTTACTGTCGTTTGGTGACGCTGGGGAGGATCATCCATTTCAATTATGCTGTACAGTTGGTGGACACCTTTAAATGAAAAACAAGCGAAATATAAAGGGATTCTGAAGCAAATCAAGAAAATGTAAATAAGCTACCTTTTTGAGAACCCAGGTTATTAGCTTTAACGATTTTGACCAATAATTTTTTGTCTTTTGAAGAGCGCCGTAGTCTAGTCTCCAACTGTAAAAGGAAAAGATTTTACCGCTCACCGATTTTCTTTTTCGGAAATATGTTTAAAAATGATACCATGCTATCGTAATGGACAGGGAGAATGGGCTCAGATGGATTTATGCTGGGCACGAATCGCGGTGTATCAGGATATCGAGACGAATGCAACTGATTGGTGGCGGCACGCAAAGCGGCTGTCACCATTTCAATAATGATGTCTTGAACGAGCTGCTCGTCGCTGTTGATACTTGTAATAGTTTCGTCCTTAATTATAGATACTCTAACCTGAATTATCAGGAAGTAAAGGAAATCATGGATAAATGTAGGATGAAGGCATTTAATGGAATTTAAAATTTACGTCTGGCCAGCCGTCAAATTTGATTGCAACGGATCCATCGCGGAAATCAGTTGAGGCATTTAAACGACCGCGGAGCCGCTCGACATGAAGACGGTAGTCGGATATGGTTTGATGATCACGTTGTTCACGCTTAGCTCGAACTAGAATATTAAAACGTGCTTCAAAATCACCAGTGATAGTCTGTAAATAAAGGGGGGCAGAGCGTCAAAACATCTTTTAATTAAAGAGAAGAAGGTGAATTGTCAAAAACTTACAGCTCGTTCATTTGGTGTTAGCTCGCAAAATACATTGTTCAATCGTGGGGGAAGGTCATCTAGAAACAAAATTTGTTGAATTTCCACCGAGACTCCAGTCTGTAGGAATTACAGAAGTAATGGAAACAAACAAAGATGGAAGTCAATAATTAATAATTTTAGCATTTAGAAAATTTTAGAAAGTCAGGTTTACTTCGATTTCGGATTGCTTGGTCTGGTTGTTGAGTGATTCCTTCCATGATGTAGTCAAGTCACTTAGAATTTGAGGCTTTGAGTACAAAAAGCTCAGGTAGTTAGTAACCCATTTGACGCAATCCGAGTTAGAACCTGTTACTGAAGGCACATCTGGATGTTGATCGGCTTCTGATTTCGAAACGCTTTTGGCTCTAACAAGTTTTGGAAGAGCAGGGGGAGGATGTGATTTGAGAGTATTGATGAAACGTTCGGTATTGCTAATGTTGGGTTTCTCAACTGGTACTGGAGCTACTGCAGCAGATAATGGGGGAACTGTAGAATTTAATGCATGGGTCTCCTTCGGAGGATCTAATAGCAGTCTGGAATACACGAACTTTCCAACAATTGTCAAAATGGTACCGAATATAATCCAACCAAGTAAGAGTATTGCAAGTGTTTCCATTGCGCTAGCCCCCGGATGGAAAGTGCAAATCAAATCATCCAAGCGATCGGCCATATCTCAGCCCATTGTCATGGACTTGAAACTGGCTTATAAAACCAACACTGATCAGGGAAACGTTGAATGAACTTCTAAGAAGAATCGCGACTGAGGTGCACACAGCCACGATCTCACGTACTTGGAAATCTGCTGGCCAGAGTTGAAAAGCTAAAAATACATGTTAGCCTTGCTGGTTCATCACGGGCTAATAATAGATTCCCTGCACCTATCCTATACATGTGCGATAATCAACTGTACTCGAAAAAAAAATAAGTACTCCAAACCCATACACGATCTCTCTGTAACATATACATTGCTTGAACATTTACCGTGTACGGCAACGCCAAGCGTGAAATGAAGGGACAAAATAATCCAGTCAAGTAAGTCTCTAGAAATTGAACTGAACATGTCGAAGGAAGGTCTTTCAGGATAGCTAAATTCGTCATACTGCTTTGTACAACAATTTGTTTCTTATTAAAAATCGAGATGAAAAAAGGAAATATTTTTAATTTAAAGTAAACTTCGGGTTCTTCTTCTATATACTGTTATTACTTTGCAGAAGAAATAGAAACAGCGGGCAACGGCGGGAAGACAGTGACTTTAACCGCGGTATTCAACTAGAATTCGGAAGAGGAGGCAGACAGTTTTCCCAGATTAGCTATGATGCAATGGATTTGACCTATGTTTTTAATGCTTTATGAACATTTGGCATTTAATGAAAATAATCGATTTTTTTTTTACCTTACAGCAATAGCTTTCAACGGTTTTCAAAGCCTTTGCAAAGAATACTTTTTATAGACAAACAGCTTTTACAACTAGAGCTTGCTACCGTGACAAAAAATACAGTTTTCAATGATTTCGTATTATCATAATTTTTTAAAAATTTTATATCAGTGTCTACCAACGCCAATTGCCAATTGAAATCTCCATAAAAAGACACGAGCTACCTAAAAAATCTAACACTATTTTTATCCAACAACTCAAACAAAGCCAAACAATTTTACTTCTAAATATTTGCCAAACTGAAATCGAACGTAACTGTGTTTTTCATTTAATACCTACAATGTAATAACAAAACAAGACAAGGTGCATATAAATGTTGACGTTGTCGACGTCTTGTTTGAAACAAAGTATACGGTGCTTAAAAAAAGTGCGTGATGTTTTTTCTTTGTTTACTAAGTTAATTAGCATATCCACAGATGCCTTTCTATCGAAAAATTGATTTTCTTGCGTCATTTTTCTACTTATGCTACATTTCTACGTCCAAAAAGGAGACAGATACACATACAACGAGTACGTATTTCATATTAGTAAACATATGCAAATATTTGGCAGGTATTTGTCAGAGAACTTAAACAAGAAAAAAACTTACTTGTAAATGATGTTCTAGAAAATATGATGCTGTAGATATTCTGAAATAACCTTCACCTTCCGTTTGAACAATGATTCATCTGAATGCATTCTTCGATCTGCCTGATGGTCAAAATTTGGCGCGCAAACAACAAAAGCGCCACCGCCACAGATGAACACAATGAAAGCTCAAAATAAAAAGTATTTTCTTTTTTTGGTCAAAAACACTTTGGTAAAAGCAAACGAGCTTAAGTTTTAAGGTTCAAAAATACAATAATTTTTTGTTACAGCCTTTGAAGAACTGTTAATTTGAAAAATAATTATAATTCAGTTCATGCTTTCTGCTGTCTCGGTCGACTCGTCGCCAAGCTGTTGTAGGCGCTAGACTGGGCTAGGTAGATCCCTGTACAGTAGCAAGCCCGTGACTTTGCACCGGGAGTCCCCGTTGGTTTATCAAACATGGCGGTTTTGATGTTGTTGACTTGACGCTAGCGTCCCGCTTTCCTCGACTTTTTGTAAATCGGCGCGATAGTTTCCGAATTTAGTGGATTATATGACACGTTCAGTCTAGTGACGAAGTTTGAGAGTTTTTCGTACTATTTTCTACTTTGTTGAGCTACAAGTGTGGTGTCGGGGCGTGCTTTTTGATAAGCATTGACAACCTACCGACAAAAAGCTGTTGTGTGTTTGAAGATTCGCGTAGCAAAGTCTAAGACTAGACAAAATGACTGATACACGAAGGAGAGTAAAGTTGTATGCGCTGAATGCGGAAAGGCAGTGGGATGACAGAGGCACTGGTCACGTCACATCTTCTTATGTTGAGAGACTAAAAGGGGTTTCACTCCTAGTCAGAGCTGAAGTTGATGGTATGAGTAATTCCATAGGTTCTATGTTTGTGTACATGTGATAACAGTTTGAATATTTAGGTTCTTTGCTTCTTGAATCCAAAATCCAGCCTGATACAGCCTACCAGAAACAGCAAGAAACATTGATAGTATGGTCGGAAGGTGAAAACTTCGATTTGGCACTTAGCTTCCAAGAAAAAGTTGGTTGTGATGAAATATGGGAGAAAATCTGTCAGGTAAGTGTTAATAGGAAAATAGTATCAAACCATGAACATAGGTAACATTGATGTATTTGCCTCAGGTACAAGGCAAAGATCCATCGGTGGACATCACCCAAGACTTTGTTGAGGAATCGGAAGATGAGAGATTTGAAGACATGTCTGACACAGCTCCACCTGTGGAATTGCCACCATGTGAACTCAACAAATTAGAAACTATAAATGAGGTAAAGATTTATTACCCTACATGTAAAAATGTATTATGCTAATAATGGATTTTTTAGTTGATTGCAAGCTGTCTGTCCTCAGCCGTAAGACGAGAGAAATTGTCTACTGCTCTTGAAATGGAAGGCTACATTCGCAAATTGTTGAACCTGTTCCACATCTGTGAAGATTTAGAGAACCTTGAGGGTCTAAATCATTTATTTGAAGTATTCAAGAACATCTTCCTCCTCAACAAGAATGCCCTATTTGAAGTGATGTTTGCAGAAGACACAATTTTTGATGTTGTTGGTTGTCTTGAGTACGACCCCAATGCTAAAATCCGGAAGAAACATCGTGACTATTTGAGGCAGATGGCGAAATTCAAAGAAGTAATCCCAATTACTAACCCAGAGCTATTAGCCAAGATCCATCAGACGTACAGAGTGCAGTATATTCAAGTAAGTTGTTTTGACATTCTTTTTCATTTCAATATGATCAGAGTATGGTTTATCCTAATTATTTATGGATTCGCTGTTTCTTGTGAAATTAGGATGTGGTCTTGCCAACTCCTTCTGTATTCGAAGAAAATATGTTATCGACGCTTTCTAGCTTCATATTTTTTAACAAGGTAGTAAAATGTTCTGTTTTTGATAGTTTGGGTGCATAAGCAGTCAAAATGATTCCCTCTCTTTAGGTTGAAATTGTCAGTCTCATACAAGACGATGAGAAGTTTTTAAACGAGTTGTTCAGTCATTTGACGGACGAGACCATGGAGATCAGCAAGCGTCGGGACTTGGTTCTCTTCCTTAAAGAGTTCTGCACTTTTTCGCAGACGCTACAGCCACAGAGCCGGGAAACCTTTTTCAAAACCCTAGCCAGTCTTGGTATCCTTCCGGCGCTGGAAATCACACTGGGCGTTGACGATTTAGCCACGAAATCGGCTTCCATTGACATTTTATCATACATCGTTGAATTCTCACCTTCGATGGTTCGTGACTACATGCTGCAGCAGGCCAACAGCACTGAAGATGAAAACTTACTCCTTAACATCATCATAGAGCAGATGATGTGTGATTCTGATCCGGAATTGGGTGGCGCTGTTCAACTCAGTGGCATTTTACGATTGCTTATTGACCCAGAAAATATGTTGGCTTCCATCAACAAATCAGAAAAGGCCGATTTTCTTAATTTCTTCTACAAACACAGCATGCATGTGCTAGTAAATCCGCTATTATCGAACACAACTGGTGACCGCCCAACAAAGGAGGATTACCCCACCGTCCAACTGCTGGGACTTATCCTTGAACTGCTATCCTTTTGTGTTGAGCACCACACGTACCACATTAAGAACTATATCCTCAATCGCGATCTCCTTCGACGTATCTTGGTCCTAATGAGGTCGAGGCATACTTTTCTCGTCCTCAGTGCTCTTCGTTTCCTGCGAAAAATTATCTCTCTTAAAGGTAATTCCTCACTAATTAAAGCTTATGAGCTCTTAAACTAACTAGTTGAAAAAACAATATTTGCAGATGAATTCTACAATCGCTATATCGTGAAAAGCAATCTGCTGTCACCGGTCGTAGATGCCTTCCTGCGCAACAACGGCCGATACAATCTTCTTGATTCAGCCATCCTTGAACTATTCGAATTCATTAAGATAGAAGATATTAAATCATTGTGCGTTTATGTGGTTGATACCTTCGGCAAGGCGCTGGATAAGGTCGAGTACGTCCAGACCTTCAAATGTCTTAGGCTACGGTACGATCAACAGCAAGACAGAATAGGTGAAAGAGAACGATCCACGTCAGCGCTTGACAGGTAAATTTATAAAAGCGTAAAATGAATGTGTTGTAACCGACGCCGTTTATCTTCGTTTGAATTTAGCGTGCCGTCCCTGTTAAGAACCACCAGGTTCCGACGCGACCCACGTCAACTAGAGGAAGAGGAAGAAATCTGGTTCAATTCTGAAGAAGACGAAGGTGAAGATGGGGCAGACGCCGTAACACCTTCTCATACGTCACCGGTGTCCCAAGTACAGGCAGCCGGTCTTGTAACGTCTCCCACATCGCCCGTCGCCTTATCTAAGGCTAACTTGATATCACCAAAAGCGAATCATGGCGGTGGCTCAAATAGTCCCATTATCGGTGCGTCCTCTAATGGCGGCAGCTCTTCACCTTCGACGTCGTCCCCTACGACATCTCCTGTTCCTCCGTCAACAGATGTCCAATCACCTTCAACTTTAAAGAAGGTAACGCTGTGTACCTGGGATTCATGTCAAGTCGAGTGTTTTTATCGTTTGTTTTGTTTTTAGGCGTTAGTTGATTACGATGGTGACTCCGAAGAAGAAGAAGAAACAGGTCCGGTTTCTGGGGAAGTGGAAGGAATTGAGTCCAAAAAGGACAATGATACCATTCTCCCTGTTGTTTCTCCTGTTGACGGCGAAGATGACGATGTGGAATCACCGAACAAACGCGCCAAATTGACCTGAGCTACTCGTCCAACTCTTAATTTTAATCCTTTATTAGCTCGACTTTCTTCTCTCTTTCACTTTCCCCTCTCTTTGTCCTGCTAGCCCCTAAAGGTTTATGATTTGCGGGCGTTCCCATTGGGAGTGGCTTGACGAGGCGGTAGTTTCAGTGCATTTGGGGGTTAGACGGGGAAGAAGAGCAGCAAAGAAGTGGTAAAGAGTACATCCTCGAGCTCTCTTTATTATTATTTTTTTTTTCCATTCTTTGTTCGATGAAGAGAGAAAACAGTGTAGCATAGATGCAACATCGACAAAAAGAGATGTATCAATGTGTTTTCGGACCAATATGAACGTGTGCGCATCGCATGGAATGTAGTAGACGAGAATCAAATGATTTAAGAGCAAATGGGGTCATTTGTGGTGTTGCTCAGCGATGTGCTACCGAAAAAAGCTTGCTGCTCTGTACATTTTTTCCTTTACTGTTATTTGATAGACTAGATGGTTGCATCTTGACGTCCGGCGTCCTCTCATCTCTCCCCGCTTAGATCCTTTTTTGTTTTCCATTAGCTTTGCTCGATGACGCCGGCACCTGACGACAGCTCCTCCTTTCAAACATAAACCTACTCTCCCCATATATTATCTATCTTTCACACACACATACACCCCACCTTCCACTATCCCAAAATACCAATTGCTGTATATTGTATGTTAAGCCATACAGTTATAGCCGCACAACCTTTTTAGGGAAACTGCTGCTGCTGCTCTTCTTTCTTCTTTTAATATAAGTTAGACTGGATTTGTTCATGTGACACTGCTGGATTGACGATCATGCGGACTCTCCTAATTGTTTCAACAGTTTACTCGTGTACTCTTCTTGTCTCCTATCCTCTCCCTCAATCGTAACCTCTTCACATTGTTTTCTGATTGTTGTCCTTCCACTTCCCACCAACCTTATAATCTTCATTATTTTCGTGCGTTTCCCTAAAAAGGCAGGATTGTGTGCGGTCCTTCCTCCTGAAAAACTGTACTGTAATCGCGATTGTAAGATGTAATCGTATCGCGCGGTTTTTATAAAGAAACTTCACGGTCTGACTAATTTTCTGCTTTTTTTCATTCGTTCATCACAAGCCATTCCAAGTGAATGCTAGATAACTTAAAAGACAGAATTCATTAATTTTATTTTATTAAAAAATTGATCTTCAGACTTATTAGCTAAACTCAAGTTTCTGAATTTATTACATCAATCAACTAACAAGTAACAATCATTTTGTAGCAATGGGTATTAATGCACACATTGTGATCAAGGTTCAGCTCTTTTCTAGTGGTATTCTTGGAACCTGGAGATCATTTTCAGTTCCTTCCCTGCCTTGTTCTTTCATGGCTGTTTGAAGCATCGTCATGTTGAATTTTTTTTGTGACCATCTGTATCTGCAATAGACCCTAGACACCCAAAAGTTATGCACATCCCTGAAGCATTGTGTAAGCAATAACTGAGGTATTACCAGTATGACAAGGTGATCCCAGCAAATGAAAGGACTGCTGTGTTGCAGGCCTGTCTCACTTTGCTGGTGAACAAAAAGTATGTAAGCCCACTGGCAAGTCCGCCACCAATTCCATTTAGAAATGAACTCCGAAAACAAGGTATACTTCCTAGATCTCTCCCAAGAATGGTTGCCTACACTCAAAATGTGTTAGAAACTGTACAAACATATCTTACAAATACAATAACATGATCATCATAACACTTACTTTAATTTCTTTATCTTCGTTAGATGAGGACATTGCTGTGAAAAAGTGAAGAAGAAGATTACCAATGACATAACTCATGAAGGTTCATACAAAAAAACATGAGTGTAATAATACGAGTGGAGAATTTTAAATTACCAGTAATATTGTCCTTAATGAGACGAGATATCAACTCCAAGTCAAACTGTTCATGCTTGTCGTCTGCAACGCTGTTTATGCGTCTATGGTAGTGTCCATTTTTTTGTATTCATCGATCGGAATACATATTTTATACACCTTATTTATATTTTAAAAGCAAAACCTGAAGTTATAGTAGAATTTTGAAGATAAACACTTTGCACATGACCTCCTCAAGCCAACTACTAATTCTTTTTCGTTTATGCATAAAAGGAGATTTGCTGATCACTGAAACTTTTAGTCAAAAGATTTCTCGACGGATGTATTTAAACAAGTTCAAGACGTTTATTATTGACTGTCTAGGCAGTCAAATTCTGGGATTTTATGACATTCAGAGCACGAATTCCATTTTTATCCAACACTTTAACTTGAAAATTTGGAAGGTTGATAATAAGGCGCTTTTGGATTTCCGCAACGCACTTCTTCAGGATATCGTATGCTTCTTCTTCCGTCAGGTCTGGACGATAATAACGATCCATAATAGCAATGCTAAACATGCCTCCATATCCATGAGTGGCAAAGGGAGTTTTTATCATAGATGCCAGGTAGTCCATCCAATAGAGCTCTGGACCTGTTCTCTCACTGTACCCAGCCAGAAGAAAGTTCACCATATAAGGAGACTAAATGAAAAGAATACAATTAAATGGATATATTGAAAAAGTGTAAACTTGTGAAATTTAATGACTATATCTATACTCTGCTGCGAAGAGAATCAGCCAAGTTTCGACGTGTAAAGTTAGCAGCAGCAGGAGGTGAAAGCTCATAACCATTCCGCATTTTGTAAAGTTGGATATTTTTTTCAATGTATTCAGCAAACTGGGTAGTATCACCTGACTCCCCTGTCACTGCCATCAATAATCTATCCGACAATTTAAACATTTTGTCTTCATCTGCAAAACAAAATACAATAGTTAAAAGGAAATTTTTGTAAAGCTATAGTAAGCAAATCGTCAAAATCTTTCACATAAAAACGACAAAACGAACCTTGTTTGTTGACAAGAATGCTATGAGCATTTGTCATATCTGACGCCAAAATGACAAAGTCATTGCAAGAAATACCTAAAACACACTCCATATTAATGTGACTGTAAAACACTACGATAATACGAAAAACTTCAGTCTGATCAGCGAGTAAATGCTGAAGTTTTTCGGAAAGTGCAATGTCAGTTTTTCATTCCCGGCAGTGTTGCAAAAAAAACAACATTAGAAACAAAATTAAGAATGTTGTTTAACAATTGATCTCGACCAAGCTGGAAGGTTTAGAAAAATCGAGATTTTTCTATGCTATTAAAATTACTGCTTATGTAAAAATTAAATAAAGTGGAGGAAATTTGGCAAACGATTTGTAAAAAGAATTCATTTTTCGTGTAAGCTCACCGGTGAGCGTTGACGGTCTGCCACTCACGCATTACAAGAGTTAACTTATTAGAGTTTGTAGTTGTTGAAGCTTTCAAGTTAGGTACGTAAAACCACGTTAAATAATTTTTTGAAAAACTTATGTTCTCTAAATTTGATGGATTTCAACAGTAGTTTTCATTGTTTAAGAAATAACGGCAAAATTATCTATTGCCTTAGGGTGAAATTTTATCGGATTAGGATCCCTGCCCTGGCTGTGGGGCTGGGCTCAAGCAAAACTACCTTTTATGGTTTCTCACTAGCAGCAAACTCATCATTAAATTTTTGTTCTGTGTTGTCTTTTTCTTGTTTTATATTTTTTTCAGCATAACTATGGCTGTGAATGTGTATTCAACCAGCGTAACAACAGAGAATCTTAGCAGGCATGACATGTTGGCCTGGGTCAATGATTGCCTCATGTCAAATCTAACAAAGATTGAGGAAATGTGCACTGGAGCTGCATACTGTCAATTTATGGATATGCTTTTTCCAGGTAAAATTTATTCCTTCTTTACTGAGCTTGCATTATTCCACAAAAATGTTGAGGCAAAGTATGCCACACCTTTAAAGTAAATTGATATCCACAGTTGACTGATGTTTTGATTCTTTGTTTGTTTGGTCTCTACTGTGCTTACAGGTTCAATGATGGTGAAGAAAGTCAAATATAAAACAAATCTTGAGCATGAATACATCCAGAACTTCAAACTTCTTCAAGGATCCTTTAAAAAAATGAATGTGGACAAGGTATGCGATCTTTTAGTAGTTGCACATTATTTGTTGTCCCGTTAGTCTAGTGCTCCAAGAATAAGTCTGCATTTTAAAGCCAAACAAGTGCCACAAAACCATAAGCAGTTGATAATTCAAGTTGGTACTTCAAACAGTTTCATTCATTAGAAAAGGTATTATCCTATATTAGGAGAGCAGTGTCGGCGTGAATGTTGTTAGTTTGGCCCTAACAATTCTCCTAGGGAAGGCAAACTTAAAACACTTTATAGTTTTTCAAATTGTAGGACACCAATACTTGACACCTAGATCTATGGCACCTTTAGATTTATATGGAAGAATTTCCCACTTCTTTTCCTGTATCATATTTTGATGTTTCTTTTTCATTCGGTCTGTTAATCCTAGTTAGTTAGATGGTTTGCTGAAACATAAAACAAAACAAAAACAACATCCCTGTCTGTCGCTCACAGATTATCCCTGTGGACAAGTTAATCAAGGGTCGCTTCCAGGACAACTTTGAATTTCTGCAATGGTTCAAGAAATTTTTTGACGCCAACTACGATGGTTCACCCTATGATGCCGTTGAAGCTCGAGGTGGCGAAGTTTTGGGTCTTGGGCCAGCAACGCAAGGTGGATCCCAGTCTCATTTGGGAGGATCGGGTCGGCACTCGCCGTCTACGGGGTCTTACGCGCGGCAGGCTTACAACAAGCCTGCCCCTCACAGAACTGGTATAGCACAAGAAATGGTTTTTCATGTCAAAAGATTCCCGTTGGCATCTTTTGTTCTAGTCTGGCTACTATTCTGTATACGTAGAATGGTGTTTGGTATTTAGTATTCGGTTCTTTTTATGCACCACCCTTACCTCTCGCCACTTTAATCTACATCGTCTTGTTGTTTTGTGCTGTATTTCTTCGCACTGAAATTAGTGGTTGTGTCAAGCTTGAAGTCCCCGTAAATCACTGGCGGTCAAAATGCTCAAGACTTCCCCGTCTAATTACATAGTAGAGGAACCGTAGATTGCGCTAATTTCTGGGAGATATGTATTCGAAAACACGTGTACTGCTCCTACAATTTTACAATACTCTTTAAGGGTTAAATATGGTTGTTGTTTTTTTTTCAGTTTTTTTTTTTTTTTTTTTTTTTTTTGCGTATGTGTGCTTTTCCTTTTTTTATGATTTTTTTTTTTTGGTATGACTTTGTCCACTAGTCGTAGCGCTTAGTGGCCGGCCTTACATTCGCCATATTTCTGTCCTCTACCATTCTCTTGTTTATTTTGCGTGTCCAATCAGATCATCCCGATCGACAAGTTGGTGAAAGGTCGATTTCAAGATAATTTCGAGTTCGTCCAGTGGTTTAAGAAATTCTTTGACGCCAATTACCAAGGGCAGGACATGGATGGGTACAACGCCCTAGAGGTTCGCGGAGGCGAGCAATTGGGCTGGGGAACCGGAGCCAACGCTCCGCGTTCAACTCACCCGCCAATTACCCCTGCTACCGCCCCTCGGGCCCCTCCTCAAGCGCTGGCCAGACCACAGGGTACCATTAACCTCATCTTGCTTCCCCCTATTCTTCAACTGCTTCCTCTGCTTTTCATCAGCATTTTGACTGTTGATTTCTGTTTCATGTTGCTTGATGTGTTATGCTGCTCAGAATTGCTTCCTAATAGCGTTCTCTTTCACTTCACTTACGCATCAATATTTTTAAATGTTGGGCTCACTTATCTTTTGACTACCATAAATCCTCTCAGATTGTCTCAGAAATTACCTCCTGCTTACAGAATTCATAGTTGCAAGAGATATTTCGTTGAGGATTTTGGTTGTCGTAGAAAAGTGTTTTCCATATAAAAAACATCTTCTGTTAATTTTAATCCATTTGTGTAACTTTCTTTTTTTTTCTGGCTTGTGGTCAAATAGCTGCACGGCCTGCTCCCCCTAGAAATAATACAACCCCAGCCTCCAACGTGAATAATGCAGGCAGGGGAGGCCTAAGCGCAGGAATGAATGCTGCTGGAAAAATGCACGAAGCTAAAATTGAAGATTTGAACTCCCAAATTATGGAAATGAAGTTGACGCTCGAAGGAATGGAGAAAGAGCGTGATTTCTATTTCGGAAAACTTCGTGATATCGAACTGCTATGCCAAGACGTCACTCAAGAGGATAATCCGATCATTCAGAAGATTTTGGCGAAGCTCTATGCTACTGAAGATGGTTTTGCAGCTCCTGAAGAAGTCGAAGGTGTCCCGCCCCCTGAAGAAGAATATTGATTCAAATTGGTTTTTTTTTTGCTATTCCCCTCTCTCCTCCCTCCTTGTCACTTACCAAGTAATTACTTTTCTTTTGCACCTTTTCGCGACTTAAAGTAAAAATCCCATTCTTTTATCTAAAGGCGATTATTACATTATGGTGATGTTTGAATCGTTTCGTTTTCGTCTCTATCTGCCTACTTGAGATTCACAATAAAACACCTGCTCGCGTTTGCGTTTTCAACATTTGCGTAGCAGGGCAACGGCTAATAGTGTTCTGCATGTATCGAAAAAAATGACATTCTATGGAGGAGTATGGTCAGTAGGGAATAAACCAGTTTCTTTACTTGTTCCATTATTGGGTGTACAAATTATTCACAACCAACTATTTATTGTTAAACGTGGTTAAAAAGTGTAAATGGTAGGAGTCGGTAAGCTTGGTTCACAAATATGGTTGTGTTATTTTCAAACTGGAAATGTGAGACTGTTGGTGGTTATAACCAGTAAAATAACCGTTAGTTGGTTGCGGTAGATAGTTGACAACTATTTCCTACTTTGGTTTTGGTGTTTTTTGAAAGAAAACTGGTAGACGTCACGACAAACATCTGGCGACTACCCAACCGAAATTTTTATTCTACACGAAGCCACCAAGAGGGCTTCACTTATTTTAAAGAATCATAACTTTCGGAGACCGTATAATGAATATTTAACAGATTACAAAGATTAAATGAAAGAATCATAGAAAATCAGCTATTAATTTGTAATTTCAAACAGAAACGAAAACAACTCTGTTCAATTCAAAACCTCTGATTAAAAACTCAAAGGTAAAAAACTGTCAAAACTTCAAAAACTCATGGCTTCACGGGCCACGGACGGGCCCCGTGAGGCAGCGGCCCACTTGGCCACCGCCCACCCCCACGGGGCCACCGGAACCGGGCCACCCCACGGCCCACGGCCCACGGCAGGCCGGCAGCCCACAATACCCAAATCAGAAGAGGCTTCCTTAATCTACTGTCAAACTTTCCCATTCCCAGCAGCAAGGCCTACTTAATGGATAAGGCCTGTAAACTTGTATATTCCTCATGAAGGCGACAGAATTCCCATCCCTGCCCCTGTGAGAGCCAATCAGACGAAAAAAGGAGGCGAAGACTTCGCCATCTGGCGCTCATAATCCTTTAGGGTTATTTATCCCTGGTTAAACCTACGTTCGGTATGAAGTAGCGTGGCCGAGTGGTTTAAGGCGCAGGTTCATGGCACAATTACTTTCGGAGGCATGGGTTCGAATCCCATCACTGCCACTTATTTTCATTTTATGCCTCAACATTTGTATTATTTATGGATTCTGAGCACCAGATGGCGAAGTCTTCGCCTCCTTTTTTCGTCTGATTGGCTCTCACAGGGGCAGGGATGGGAATTCTGTCGCCTTCATGGGGAATATACAAGCTTACAGGCCTTATCCATTAAGTAGGCCTTGCCAGCAGACGCCCCTTCCCCTTTCTTCTCGGTGTTTTACCTGACCACGTGTGCTGTTGAACGTTCGTCATTAGGCAAGCAGCTTAAAATGAAGAAACTTTTACGTATGTTATTGGTTATTTTTGTTTCATATGCCTTCTACCTGTAAATTATTTAACAATGTAATTGCCCATCATTTACCTATTTTTTCGTTTTACTAATTACCATTAGGTGCGAAAAGTCATCGATTGCCTCTCCGGAGGAAATATACCATCCTTAAAAAAATTAAAGAACACAAGAGAAAAGTTAAGCGAGACTTGAGAAGAAATCCAGA
Source organism: Daphnia sinensis (assembly GCA_013167095.2). Lineage (NCBI taxonomy): Eukaryota > Metazoa > Arthropoda > Branchiopoda > Diplostraca > Daphniidae > Daphnia > Daphnia sinensis. The sequence continues at coordinate 2,159,867 of CM023190.1, forward strand.
GAAGAAACGTAAACCTCGTACAGATCGTGGAGTGCCGAATTCATGTCCCTTCAAAGAAGAAATCCTTCTTGATATGGAGAAACTTAAACAGCTTAAGGAAAAGGAGCAAGAAGCTAAAAGGGCAGAAGTACTTGCCAAACGAAAACAACTGAGAGAGGCAAAACTTAATGGAAATAGACCTTTAGGAAACCTTGAAACCTTGGCCAAAGATGCAGAGCAGCGTGATGCTGTGTTTCAAAAGAAAACCAATGAATCTGCAGAAGCTTCAAAGCAAAATAGTGATGCTTTGCATGACAATTCGGCTAAGGCCTTTTACAAAGAATTTCGTAAAGTTATTGAAGCTGCTGACGTCATTCTGGAAGTTTTGGATGCAAGAGATCCTATTGGAACTCGATGTAAAACAGTAGAGCAAGCAGTACTTGACGCAGGAGCCAACAAAAGGCTGGTTCTCCTTTTGAACAAAGCAGGTAAATCTATATACTATATTGGTATAATTTGAGAAACCCATTCATTTTGTTTTCTAACTTCATATTAGATTTGGTTCCTAAAGAAAATTTGACACAGTGGTTAAAATACCTGAGAAATGAGCTCCCTGCAATTGCTTTCAAAGCCAGCACTCAAATGCAATCTACGAAACTTGGGCGTGGCCGCAATAAATTTCTTAAAAGCAGTCAGCCTGAAATCCAAACTTCCAATTGTTTGGGAGCAGACACCCTGATGACACTTTTAGGAAATTACGCTCGTAATAAAGGAATCAAAACAGCCATCCGAGTGGGTGTAGTTGGTAAATTTCGATTGGATTCCATAGCGCGAATATGGCTTGTGTCTTATGTTCTATTTATCGCAATTTAGGTTTACCCAATGTTGGTAAAAGCAGCATTATTAACAGCTTGAAGCGTAGCAAATCATGCAATGTTGGAGCCGTGCCCGGTGTTACCAAGTTAGATGTTAACAGTGATTTTGGATTTGTAGCTTCATTTTTATTCTTTAATTATTAAACTAGGATGATGCAAGAAGTCGCCCTCGACTCCAAAATTATGCTACTAGACAGTCCTGGCATTGTAATGGCCACAGGTGATGCATCAGATACGACAATCGCTCTTCGAAATGCGCTACGTATTGATAGCCTTGAAGATGCCATAGCACCAGTCGAAGTTATCCTGAAACGAACAGGAAAAGAATACGTAATGCTGTACATCTTCTAACGCCTACTCAATTCATTCATATCATATTGAACTTCTTTTGAGCAGATGATGCTTCAGTATAATCTGGGTAATTTTGAAACAACACAAGAATTTCTTTGCATTCTTGCTAAGCGAACCGGTCAGTTGAGAAAGGGAGCCGTTCCAGATGTCTTCGGAGCTGCGAAGAAAATTCTTCACGAGTGGAACACGTATGTTATTTACTTTGTTCCTTTTCTTATAAATCTAATACGATTACCATGTCGTTTGAAGTGGAAAGATCAAGTATTTTACTTGCCCGCCGGAAACATTTTCTCCGACTACCCATATTGCTGCTTCTATTGTTGCTGACATGGCTAAAGAGTTTTCCCTGGATGATGCCGATTTCAATCAAAAAGAGACGCATGATATTGAGCAACTACCGTGTATAAAACCATCGACTACCGTAGCTGTTGAGACAATGGGTTTTTTTGAAGGAAAACCAGAATCACAGGATGATGCGTCGGCGATGGAATGTGACGACAACGAGAAAGCATCGACAAATGGGAAAGACAATGAGGTAAAATTTATCTGGTCACCTGCGCTTTATATTTCAATCATGTTATATAATTTCCATTCAGACAACACAAGTTATAATCGGAAGTTCGAAGCCAGTTGTTGGAACTAAAGATCGTCTGAAGAAAAGTGTCGTTTTTCAGAAAAAAAGCAATCCGGAACTTCTTTTGCCCGGCAACCAAAGATCGAATAAGGCCAAGAGATTGCAAATGAAGAAGGCTAAGAAGGATCAAGCTCGACGAGGTAATTTTAATCCAGGCACTGCATTTTTAGACGGATGTTTGTGGGTAACTATTTAAATTTTTCGTACTTGAATATTTTGTAGAAAAAGTTGGTGAGAAGCTGGCTTCCGATATGGAAGTTGCTTTCAGCGGTCTTGGAGCCATGTAAACGTTTCGCATTTTGTAACAATAAAACTGACATTATGACGAGCTCTGTTATTATTCATAATTCGTATTAACAAGCTTATGGTTGCGGTTCGCATTGTGTGGGCACTGGCAATGAACTAGTTCATATTGCATAATAAGAAGAGTTAAGATGAAATATTATCTGTTGGCTGAGCTCTTTAAGGAAAACATGACACTTCTAATCCCAATTCAGATCTCAGAAAGCAAGGCTAAAGTATGCTCCACTGTAATTGAGCTACAAAACTCTTCTTGGAGTCTACTTTTGCAATGCAGATTTGGAATCAGACACATTTATTGGTTTTGCTGTACACAATCTTTTGCACAAGCAAGCAAAATGGGTTCAAGTAACAAACCAGATTGACTTTTGAAATCAATGCTGATTACATCACTAGATCTTAGGAGGGATTGTTTGCAATTCCCTAGGGGTGTTTTTAGGTCAGATACATGGAAATATTTTAAATCTGCACTGGAGCACTCATATTGTCCAGAAACTGTAATATTCTGATGCATTGTAAAAACAGCATCCTTTCCTGAATGGCAACACACAAGAAGAAGAAAACATTAATAGAAATTTTAAATACAGAACCAAATGGTGGTTACCATTAAATTTTGTTAGAGTACGCAAGAAATGTTCTCTCAACCAGGCCCGGGCTTCTTCATCTGATGACATTCCACTTTTTCACTATTAAGAAAACAAAAAATAAATGAGATAGGGATGCAGTTGGCTATCATAAGTGACTTACCCACAAAAAATTTCCATTAGAATAACTAAAATGATAGAAAAACTGGTCACTGATAAATTATCAGTGATAATACACGTAGAAAATTTACTACAAATGAATGATTGATAAGGTAATGCTTCCCTTCGTAATATTTTTGATATTTAGTACTTATGTTATAAGTTATAAATTCAACGAAATGTAGAATTTTAATCGAACATTTCATTCGTCAACAACCGTATTAGCACACATTAGGTTGCCATACTTAGTTTTTCGTGTTTCAATTTCTCAACAACAATTTTCCTTGCAGTCCATTTTGTCGATTTCATTGAAAATTAAGTTTTAAAATGCGTTTCCCAAATTAATTTATTGAATGCAAGTTTTTAATAAAATGAAAAGTTTACATTCTTTTAGTTGGATTTTTTCCCGGCAAACCCTGCCCATGCCTTCTTTTTGAGGGCAAATGCGGTCAGCTGTTCAGTTCATTTTTTTTTCTGGTGTTTCCCAGTTCTACTTCTGACAGTTCCGTGATGGCTACCGTCCTACACCTATCCTCGTGAACATCTCGTTTATTCTCGCTTTCATTGCCATTTTAACTTTTAGATTTTTTTCCCGTTAAGTACTGATTGAACGCTAGTTTTAATTGATCCCTCAAAATGGAAGCGGGTGCTGGTAATGTCGAAATTTTATCATTGGAGATCGAACGTTTAACAAGAGAGCTAGACCAGACGAATAGCGAAAAAATCCAATCCGCCCAATATGGCATTGTTTTGCTGGAAGAAAAGGAAAATCTTCAACACAGATGCCAAGAACTCGAGAGTTTATTTGAAAACACACAACATGAGCTAGCACTAACTCGTGAGGTAATATGCCTTATTAACATTCAGTGTGTTGCAACAATTGATATGTCATACTGCTAAACCTGTTATTTTTATACATTAGTACCAAAGTGTTTAAATTTTTATTAAAATTGTGATCTTTATTAGTTTATAGCCACAATTAATTTCCAAATATTTATATATTTTATTAGGCTCTTGCCCGCTTCCAGAATAGTCATAAAGTAACAACTAAAAGTGGCATTGAAACTGAAGAATCTCTTTTATATGAATCAGCTGCAAGAGAAACATCACTTAACTCTCAAATTCTTGACCTTGAGGCTGACGCCAAGCACTTACGGCTTGAATTAGAGAGGGTGACAGCTGAAAGAGACCAACTTACACAACAGGTAATATCAAGCAATATGTAAGCCCTATGTGTACTTATATTTAAAATTAACCTAGCTAAATGACACTGGAAAAGAGAGAGAAGTATACATATTTGAACGGAAAACTCTGAAAGCTGAGCTTAAAGAACTCAAGTATAGAGAAACCCGCCTTCTTAGTGATTACTCTGAATTAGAAGAAGAGAATATCAGTCTTCAAAAGCAAGTATCAGTTCTTCGGTCTTCCCAGGTAATATAAAAGACAACTTTGTTGTGAAACTGTTTTTGATTGAAATCATTTTTGTTTCAATAGGTTGAGCTAGAGGGAGATAAACATGAGTTACGACGACTTCAGGAAGAGCTCGAACTGCTCAATCAGCAAAATGCAGAGTTGGCACATTTACGAAAATTGGCTGAAAAACAAATGGAGGAGGCTTTAGATGCCCTTCAAGCCGAAAGAGAAGCAAAATATGCTATCAAAAAAGATCTTGACGCAAGAATTAACAGTGAATCTATGTTCAACTTGAGCAATTTAGCTTACAGCATTAAAGGTACTGGTACCAATAGCTATTGTTTAACCAAATTTTTTTTACCTTGTACTTTGTCTTTTAAAGGCCTCTCCGAAGAACATGTAACAAGCGAAGGCGAAGACGACGGTCCACTTCTACAAAAACTAGAAGCTAGTTTTCTTAAGAACAGTGGCGTCACCAATGATGGAACTGAGGGTGGCGATGGTAACAACAAAGGAGGTGGGGACTTGTTCAGTGAAATTCACTTGAACGAAGTCAAGAAACTGGAAAGGCAGTTAGAACAAGTCGAAGCAGAAAAGGGCTTGTTGTTCCAACGGTTACGAGATGCCCAAGAATCGTCAGATGTTGCCCGTCACGAAGCAGCATCGAGACACGTTCAACTTGCCAAACTTGATGCATATTTGGCTAGCCTACTACATCTACATGAAAGTGTAGAAACTCCTACAAATGCTTCGGTAAAGACTGATTTGTTTAATGTAATTGCATTTGAAAACTTAAATTTATTTAATTGAATGTCTTTTGGTGGCTAGGAGATAGATCGAACATCAACAGAACTATCAGCTAACCTCAACAAGACGACACAACTTCAACAATTGGTTGACAAATTTAAACATCGTACTGCTTTGGCCGTGCGTGAACTTCAGCAAGCACAACAAGAACTGTGGGCTCTTCGAGGAGCATCCAACGGACAGTTGCCGACTGATATGGAACAAGATTTCATTGCGCTCAAGAAGAGGGTAATGATTTTACTTTTTCCGCTCCTCTGGTACATTTGCCTGACATTTGATTCAGTTGCTAGATACGGAGCAAAAGGTGGCAATTCTTCACTCAGAAATTGCGGCTTCGTCAGAGTCAGCCGGTGACAGTCGAGCTACATTGGCTACACTTCAGTCAGAATTGTCTCCGCTCGTAGATGACATTACCGCCCTTACGCTGCATCTTTGTGCGGCGGTTGGCATTCAAACTGGATCAGGGACAAATGCGGGCACTGCACGTAGCTCAACCGGTAAGTTAACCTTAATTCGAAGCATACAGATCTTCACTTATGAAATTCCTGAGTAGATGTTGGCAGTGGACCCAGTAGCTTGACTTCGGATATTGCTGGGCCTACATCTATCGGTTCAGAGTACAACAAGGAAAATATCTCGCCAGAAACCAGTGTCACAGTAACTTCTGTTCACAGTCCCACGCGACTTTTGCACATGCTCCAAGAACAAGTTCGCATGCTACGTCGAGCAGCTGAAATGCTCGTTAAGCAGAGCCACACCAAAGAAACGCCAAGCGAGTTGGTATCGGATAAAGATCGCGATACCTTCGAATCAGATGTCGCCGAACTCCAAGAGCAAATTGTTAAGCTCAAAGGTAAATTATTGTTGGTGAGTATTAATATCAGGAACTAAGGATTTTACTTATTTATTAAATGGTATTGCAGCCTTGTTATCGACCAAGAGAGAACAGATCGCTACGTTGCGTACCGTCGTCAAGGCCAACAAACAAACTGCCGAAGTTGCACTGGCTAATCTTAAATCAAAATACGAAACTGAGAAGTCCATAGTCTCAGAAACAATGAACAAACTTCGGTTGGAGCTTAGAACTCTAAAGGTAAAGGATTTCTGATGTATTAAAGTTTTTTGAAAACTTGTTGCACGTATATTAACCGGTATGTGTGTTTGAACAGGAAGAGGCAGCTACATTTTCTAGTCAGCGAGCATTGTTTGCTGCGCGCTGCGAAGAATACGTTTCAGAAAACGACGAGCTTGGCCGGCAGCTAAGCGCAGCTGAAGATGAAAAGCGAACGCTGAATTCGTTGCTTCGAATGGCTATTCAGCAGAAGCTTTCACTAACGGAGCGCATAGAAGATCTTGAAATGGATCGTGAACGTTCCAACTTACGTCGTCAACCCCAAAGCACGCGTTCCACAGTTCCGGCTGGTGGAGCACGAAATCCGGCACAAGCCCAGGGGCAAGGAGCAGGATCGGGTCACCGTTATCCTGCCAATCGTCTTCCAGCATTCCGAGACTCAAACAGCAATCGAGATTATTAAAATCGAATTTTATCATTGATTAACCGATCCAGCAAAAACAAATCGTTGCTGACAGGTTGTTTGGTAAGTAAATTTAATGTCTTAGACAGCTGATTACGGAGGGTAGGGTCCGTCATGTCAGCATTTGGATCTGAAACATAAGCAATATCGGTGCGGTTTGTCTTTGTATTGTCATTGTTTTCGTCTTGCGGAACATTCTTTTACCCGATGAACGCGATAGGGCTGAATGTACGCGGAAGAACTTTATGATTTCTGGATAAAACCGGTAGCTAAGCTAATTTCTAAAACTCTCATCTTTAACTAAGGGAGATGTGGGAAACGTCCTATTACTGCCGTTCTTAAATGAATTGATTGTGTAATTGTGTTTTTTTTGTCCTAATTTTGAACTATCCTTATTATGAAACAAATTATTAGTTACGTTTCAAAGTCTTCGCAACGCCCTTGCGTTCACCGAGTAAACGTAATATGCCCCTCACAGAAACATCTCGATGCTGACTACTACAATCTAACATTTGATCCATTAAAAAATGGGAGGATCCTTTGTCCTCGGTAACATTTTAAGATATAAATTATTTACAGTTTTTACATAGGGCTCATTGAGAGAATTTTGCATATGCTGTCGTGTGCAAAGTTTTAAAATGATTCAATAAAAACGTTCCAGATATTTGCATTTTGTTTTTACGAATTTTATTAATTTTATTGGATTCTATCAAATTTCCCGATAGGGATTCTATCGAAACAACTTGGGGCACAGTCGTGTCGACCAACTTTTTTCCGGAACCTTACTCCACAGACGGCGCTGGCGGAGCGGAAATCTCGGGGTATCCGCACTAATCTCTCATTTTTTTTTTGTATGCCGATTAAATTGGTCTCATTTTGTAGGCGAGTGAACGGAGTAGTTGGTGGTCGAGTTCCCATTTTTTCGGGTTGAACGAGAAAGGAGTGCGAAGCAGTTAAGTCGGCCAACTATAATTTTCATTAAATCGAAAAGATAATATTCTTAAGGCAATTTTTATTGGCGCGTAAAACTATATGTTAACCTAAATACAATGCACACAAGTATCATAGCTCTGAGGTAGAGTATTGTCGTACGGATTTAATGGTCTTGGGTTCAACCCCAACTATAGTTTTACAGACAGAATCAATCAGTCAAATATGCTATGGACATGTCAAAAGAAAATTTATTATGAAAAATTATTCTAAGTCCAAATTTATTGAACAAAAATGACACGTAAATATAGAAAGGATTACAATATGACTCATGGCTCAATGGTAGAGCATCGGCAATGCACGCCGAAGGATGAGGGTTCAAATCCCTCTAGAGTAAAATGAATTTCTATTAATATCAATTGTTTCAGTCAACTTCAATCTTCTACATTACACGTTACAAATGAAGCTGTGTAGCCAATGCTTAAGTCCAGAATATATGAAATGATACAATATTAGAAAATTATTATTAAAATTTGTTGTTACATGTATGTACATGTGTGCCAAAATATCCATGCCGTTACTTCGTAACGGGGAAGTTTCTCGACTCGACTGGCAGACGTGAAAGGTAGAAAGGACATCTGGAACCTCCGTGACTGGGAATCGAACCATGAACCTTCGAGTTGGTAGGCAAGTGCGATACCTTTCTGGCAACCCCCCCTATTATCCCCCCCAATGATATTTGGTAGTCTATTGACTACTTTGCGCAGCTACCTTAATGTGTTGAAGACATAGTATTCCTTAGAGTAACTGTGATAGCTCATTGGTAGAGCGTGATTCTGCAATACTATTTACCTTGGGTTCGAACCCCGAGTCGGCAAATTAAAGAATAGATAAATAATTACACAAGATAGAAAATGTAAATGAAACAAATTTTATTTTCCCACCAACCACCCACAATTCCACCGCTGTTTTACATTAGATGTTATTCAATACATCACATGCTTGCAATATATACATATACACATTATACAATACATACAAACACTTAAGCTAACCCGTTGGCTGCCAAGCCATTACAACCCGTAGGTTGTTCTCTACAGTCGCTAAAGGGGGACTTGTCCGAAGACAAGTCCGGGCTGACGTGACGATGGAGACCTTTGCGGGGAACGCACACCCCAGGTGGCTCCACCGTCGCATCGAAAAGGGAAAGTCCCTGATGGTGCGTTGCCTAAAGCCCGAAGGCGAATTTTGGGCAGTTGCACTGCCCCACCCCATGGCAGTGACCATGAGGCAGGACAGCGCGGCCCGTCCCTACAACTAAAAAAAAAAGGGGAGCAAAATGGGTTGGCAGCCAACGGGTTAACTTTTAACAAAACATACACATACAACGATACAAAACAAAACAATACCAAAGACGCGAGATACCACGGTGACGGCGATGAGGCGAAGATGCTGAGCTCGATGACAGTGAGGTAAAAACTATCAGCTTGAAGACGGCGAGGCGAAGACGGGCAGGACGGCGAGGCGAAGACGGGCAGGACGGCGAGGCGAAGACGGGCAGGACGGCGAGGCGAAGACGGGCAGGACGGCGAGGCGAAGACGGGCAGGACGGCGAGGCGAAGACGGGCAGGACGGCGAGGCGAAAACAGCCAGGACGGTGAGGCGAAGACGGCCAGGACGGCGAGGACGATCAGCTTATAAAGATGGGGCAAAAACGAGGCGAAGAACAGGACTCATTTCTTTGTCATTTCCAATCTATATAAGAAAACAAAGAAAAGAAATCAGACGAAAGAACAATAGCATAACCATTGGCCACTCACTGAGAAAATCTTGCAAAAAAGAAAAATAATAAAAAATTGGCTAAAGATAAGAAACAAAAATACACTACATGGAAATTGGTCAGTTTCCCATTGGCAATCTACCTGTAACACTAACATTTAATGAACCATCATGTTATTAAGCTTTTTAATCAAATAAAGATTCTGAAAGTCTAGAAGGAAAGTCTACTATACAGATTAGTCATACAGGAAATTAAAAAGTGAAATAAATTACTAATTCTAACAGTCCTTCTGCACATAAACGAAACTATCAAATGTCATAAATAATTAGAGAACAACCAGTTAGCTTGAGTTGGCAAGCAGCCCACCAAACCCTTTCGAGTCAATTGACAATCTGTTGCAAGGTCAACTCATTTGAAAGAAATATACTCCCATGGGAAGCTTACTTATCATTTACAGATTTGTCTTTCATGCTCTGGAGAGGAATTAAGAGACGTTTAAAATCAAACTGAAACTAGATGTTAAATTTCACAAGAACATGAGTACTTATTCGTGGTTTCAATTGCAACCTAAGCCCAACTATACTATGTTGTTAACAAGTTGCCATCTAACTTTTATTAATTATTAAGCAAAAAATAGACATACAGTTATGGTCTTTTTCAACTTACTTGATGCTGGAAATGCACAAAAACAACGATAAAACGCACAAAATTAACGAAGCAAAGGCTGTTGTAACATTTAGTGTTAGTCCACCCACAGACAACGAAGTTAAAGACTGCGATCAGCCCCATAAGACTGTGAGGACGCTCAGGGGCGATGCTCGTGACTGCCACCAGGTTCGCGTCGTATGTTCTAGGCCCGTTTCTTAAGGAATTTTATTATGTCCCTACTGATTAGATGCTTTACACACCCGGGGTTTGTGAGGAAACTATTGCATCCAATTTTTTTATTTTTATTTCTTAATCACCTGTAGCCCTTCGCAAAATCCCTTGAATTATTTTATAATTTATGTACAACTTAGCGGTTAGGAAATAAATTAATTTTTAAGACACCCTTTTCAACAATTTTTTCTTCCATTTATTATAAATCGTGAAGCGCTGTACTTGTATGTCAAATCGGAATAAAGCCTAAATTGGACAATGACGTATGAGTACAGCGCTTCACGATTTATAATAAATGGAAGAAAAAATTGTTGAAAAGGGTGTCTTAAAAATTAATTTATTTCCTAACCGCTAAGTTGTACATAAATTATAAAATAATTCAAGGGATTTTGCGAAGGGCTACAGGTGATTAAGAAATAAAAATAAAAAAATTGGATGCAATAGTTTCCTCACAAACCCCGGGTGTGTGAAGCATGTGATCAGTAGGGACATAATAAAATTCTTTAAGAAACGGGCCTACAACATACGACGCGAACCTGGTGGCAGTCACGAGCATCGCCCTTTGGCCAGTATAGGCGATCGCAGTCTTTAACTTCGTTGTCTGTGGTCCACCATTGCAGGCATAGCAGACGAAGGTGTTCTTTTAGTTCAATCATAGAGGTTTCAATCATGAAACGCTAGATGGCGTTGTTATTGTTTATTATTTTTAGGGGAAAAAAATAAAGGCCTTATAGTTATTTGGAATCCGCGTCTTATTTTGGTTATAGAAGGTTAGACTGATCGAATTTCAAATCAAAATTCAAGATCTTAAGAATGTTCTCAATCGAATATATCTAGCAGTTATTGTAATAAACCCTATACATACATGACAAACGATTTCAGCAAGCATTATTCTATCCTTCCATGTTAAAACTTACAGCTTTCAGCTATGGTCTGTCGGTAGGGCTTTCTCTTTCTAACTTCACTGAAGCAGTATGTAGAAAATCAAATAGAACTTACCAGTATCCTGGGGCTGCGACGCGCTGTTTGTTGCTATCCACTACAGGTACCTTTTTTTTCTATGGCGTTTTTATCGGTTGGAAATCGTATAGCGAATCGAGTTTGTCGTAGGCTACATTTACGTATAACTCGTAACGTTTAGACCATTGGAGTACTCTTTCCATATCAACTTCTACTCTCCGTGCTTTTTCGCAGTTTGACATTCCTTTTTTTGTGTAAGAATTCAATCTCTTCAAAGCCTTCTTATACTGAAGGACACTGCTTATAAGTGTCATTGCCTAAATAGACATTTTTTTTTATTTTGTAGCTCAAGGTCAAGCTACAAAACCTAAAGATTATAACACTTTGATATGAAAAAATAAGAAAAGCTTTTGTTTAACACCAAATAATTCCAACTTCCCTTGTTTCGTTTGGCGCTTACAACTTTTCTAGCTCTTTTATATTTTTTCTTTCAGGTGTGCAAGGTGTAAAGCCCCATTCTTGAAGGTGTTTTCCAAAGTCCAGACCACACTAGTGTAAAAAAAAAATTCCATAATCTTAGTAATTCGATAAATTTACATGGTATTATACAACCTGGTGTTGTCACCAATTTAAACATTATTGGTCACTGCAGGTAAGATAACAAGTTTCAGGCATTTTAAAATTTGTAAGACATCCGAACCTTTCTACAATTCACTAATCATTAGTCACATTGGTCACATGTTGCTGTTAACAGCTAGAAATTGAAGGATAATATATGATACCTCCAAAAAAGAATCTAACAGTGTGCAATTCTGGTGATATTTCTGAGCCATGTGCTATTATGAACTTGATAGTTTCCTAAGAAATATAAAATTGTGTCAAAAATGTCAAGTGATTTTTATTATATTAAACGTTTTTCCTTCTTAGAATACCTTGAAAAGTGAGTAAATCAAACACCAAAAAAATCAAAGTCAAACAGTAACTTGTTTGACTTGCAAAATCAGTGTTTAACTTTGATAATACCGTGTGATTTTGTTTTCTCTTAAAACGTTTAAACCTATCGGGAACTGCGTGAACACCGAGAGCCCTCGAGTTCAATAAGTTATGTCTGATGTCGATATCTTTTATTACCTTTTACGCTTTTCCGATTTCCTATACATCTTTCATTTCCCTTCTTAATATTTCTTCGTTAACCATCCGCAACACCATCTTTGAAGCTTCTCAATAAGTGCATAATCTAATTAAAAACCTGAAAGAGAAAAAATATTAAAAAAATTCTATGTAGATTATAGGAATACTTGGTGCCTGCACACATGGTTAAAACTGTCTGTAACCATACCAAATTCAGTGGTACCTGACGCGCTTCCGCCCGTATTGAAAGGTATCGCTTTCCATGCGATAATTACCACATTTTTGAAATAGACTTGTAGGGGTGCTGATCAAAGCACAGCAATCCATCTCAGCAAAAAATGTAACACTGCATCAGTCATTGTGATGCTTTTTAGATCTTCAAGGTAACTTCAGTAGCTCATATTCGTAAGTCGTAACAAGAAGAAATAGCTGTCTCAGAGGAGCACGAGTCCATGTAAATCGTTTACTTGGAACGGTACGGAGTGGAAGTTCCATGGAAATGGAGGTGCCAAAGATGGCTTTTCCACGGCATACTATGTTGGTCGTGCGCAATTAGTGAACTAGGATCTGCCTACCGGTAACAACTTGGGCTCTGAAACAATAAAGATGATAAATAAAAAATCATGGCGAGTATTCAACAAAGAAATGGAGTACTTGGGTGATATTATAGCAAGGTTGTTTCCGGAGGGATTGTTTTCCAAGGGCTGGTTAAGCAGTAATGTTCATTTCGGATGGACAAGCTGTATAAGGAAATTCCGTTACATTGAGATACTCAGGTTGCATCTATCAGGACATGGGCTTCAATTTTGTATGAATTTTCATAAGTGACGTGCTGAATATCCATCGATCCGGCGATGGATTGGACATCACTAGTGCCACCCATCTGAACAAAATCGGAGAGATTTTGCCCGTCAATAGCTCGCAACTCGATATTTAGGATTTCGGATGATCAAGGGCGCAGTTGCCAGTAATCGCCTGGTTATCAGATCACTCATCGTAGAGAAATTCAGAAGACCGCCATTGAAGAAGTCAAGAGTGACGTTCCTTTTCGACAGCGATAGGATAGAGTGTTTTCTTTGTTCCAGATATTGTTGTGGGATCTGTCATATTCACCACTTGACTTAAATATTCTTCAACGTTGTAGCTGTTGGTATCCGTTTCAAACGAGTCCTGTGTTGTCTAGGATGACATTAATGTGCAATGAATGATATTTTAAAATGAAATAAGAATTAAAACCCTAAATGTTATGCGACCGTGAACCGCAATCTCTGGTCATTGCATGAAATCCAGAGTTTTCCTTCTTAAACCATTGGAAACAATATCGTTGGCATCACGGCCATCCACTGAATTTTCGATGACCAAATCATTCACTTCTAAACGTCGTTTGAAATGTACGTGTGCATTAATGGTTGCGTCCTCATCTATCGTAGCTGCAGCTGCAACAAAATCATCCAACATAAGCCAGCCACCTTAATCAGCGTGACGATGTCACCCGCTGAACTGATGACGTCGCCATCAACGGTGACGTTGGATGTGAAGAGTGTGCCTGTAGAAAAAATAGCAATAAAATCATCGAAAATTTCAAAATGCTTGGTCAAAAATGCCTGTTACCGTGAGTGCTACGTCTTGCAGAATGTTCAGATTATTAAAAGTCTCCTCTACAGCCAGGTTTCTGTGAATGGTTAGGATCCAAAGATGTAGAATTAAGGCCGTTGTTAAAACCAAAAGAACGTTAAACATTGATTAACTAAATAAACCTTTGTGCCAGAGACATGGAAGTCTCATTCCTTCTTGGCAACTTCTTAGTCCAAAGACTTACTCTGTTTCCAACGTTGAATGTCTGGTGGGTTCTCGTCAAGAAGAAATCACGATCTAGGAAGCGTTCCATGAAGGTCCGAGGTGTAATATTTTTTTCCATTTCAACTTCAAAGGGCATTCGCACGTTAACAGGGATAGATTGGTCTGTTGATTTTGTCCAATAGCTATGGGGGAATTTGAAAGATGAAACGTATGGATCTTCTGGACATGAGCAGCGTGCGCGTCCAAATAACCGTTTGCGTGAATGTTCGAGTCTATCCGCAAAGATGGTGGATCCAACAACGTGATGATATCCACGCTGTTAAAGCTTCCATTTTCCATGACCAAATTATTGATGGCCAAGCCGTCTGAGATCCGTACCCGACCCAGCACAATGTGTGTTGTGCTGCACACCTTTATCAGTGTGCAGGAAGTCATCCACATTTCGTCCATTAATCTCTGGACAGTCAATGTTTCCTTGGACATCTAGGACGTCGACTTCAATACTCGCTAAGATAGTTTGCAGGCCCGAGGTGCTCAATAAATTTTTTATAAGGAGATCGGTTAGAGTATCCACTTCAGCATCGTCAACAAGCTAAGGACCAGTGAAATCGACAAATCCTGTAACAACAGATGTTACCAGGCTGCACTGATTACAATTTATGATTGACATTACACCTTTAACGATCTTGTCGGCATTCTTGTCAAAGATGCTCCGGGGAGCATGGATACGTTTATTCCGTTAATCCAATCACTTCGGAAGCTTTCAACTACCTGTACAGGACGGACGCGACGATCCGTACCGATTCGGTGAAATGCTATTCTTTCTCGCTTTCCTGTAGAATCATTTTTTCCGATCATGCCCTAAAATCACGTTGCAACAAAAAAAAAACGTTGTTAGTTTAAACAAAGAAAATTAAATACAAATGTTATGTTAGCGAACCTCGTAGGCGGTGTTGGTTGTAACATTGTTTTTAACTTCGATAGCGGAAAATGATTTTGTCTGTCCCTTGAATGGCAAATCCTGCCCCTAAGTCATCTTCAAAGCCTGCTGTCTCTACTACTCATAAAGATCTTGCTGCTGTAGAACCCAGACGTAATTCCCAAAACGTTGATGACCAACCAGGATAAGAATTTTCGATGAAATCTGTTGTTCTAAATGAAATATTTACATTTGAACTAAACGCATTAATGCTTAACATGCTTGTCTCTTAATTCGCTTCTCTTAGTTCTCACCTTGTAATCCATGCGTTGCAATAAGCCACATAGTACTCTCTCGATGGCTATCAAATTATTAAAGCATTGAATTGTCAACTTACCCGAGCTCTGTCCGGGACTTTAGGGGAGTGAGGGACTTTCTGAACTGTGACGTCATAATCACGAGAGCATGTGATACCCTAAGATGTTGTTAAAAGATATTAAAATCTTTGTGACACTTTTAGGCTATTGTAAGTCGACTACTTTTGTTACTAGGATTTGCTTTTTCACGTGAAAGGCGGTACCCACTTGATGTCTACACGTCGTGTACAAGTCATCAAGTGAATTCCTCCTAAAAAGCAAGTTTAAGAGTTTTTTACGAGACGACAAATCTGATAGATTATTGACTATACTTAAGACCGAAGGGTGCGGAGATCTTTAGCCTAAGCAACGTTCGTAAATCAAATCATTCCCACTCCGTTGTCCCGGGTGGTTTTTGGCCGCCAGGTCATACAAGACCACGGAAATTCCTGGAACAGTTAAGACGGCATTAACTATCTTGTCTACAACCTAACAACGGTGTGCATGTTTTACAACAAGATCAGTTTTAAATATCTACCACTTTTTACGTACCTCTTGGGACAAATGTGCAGGAGGTTCAGTCATAAAATTCTGTGATAGGCATGGTGGAAAAACGTCTGACCGCTGGCATGACGTAATGCGTTGGCTCGAATCGCGATCGGATCAATGGAAATGGAGAGGGATCAAGACGATTGTCATCTGGGTTAGCTTCTAATAACCCCCGGTGGCTAGATCAATCCAGTTTGGTAGCGTCTGATCAGAGCTCAGTGCTACGCAATAGCTATAAGTTCGACAAACTCCCTGCAAGTAAGAGAACGACCTTTATAAAATTCCACCAACAAAATGTTTAATTGAGAAGCTCTCCCTCAAAAATCTAGATACGCGTAAGAAAAAAGGATTTATATTACAGGTTAATTTACCTATCAATTTAGATAACTAAAAGCTACGGTTTGTATATAGGTTTATTTTTTAAAATATAGATCTATCGAACTCAAGCTAATTTGTTGCTATACACCTTTAGAAAAGAACTGTGACATTATTTCAAATGATGGTGATCCAAAATTCTACTTAGACCTCCTTCGGGAAAGCTGCATGGTTTGAAGATCATCATACTGTCTAAAAATACTCTTTCTTCTCTTACAACAGGAAATAGTATGCATTGTCTGAAAACGTCAACATAAAAAATGTTTACGTTTAAATATTTTTTTATGCGACATGTTTACAAATAACAACAGACTTGCCCTTTTATATGGAATTTTCCGAGCAAATTTTTGTTTTAGCTATCATGGGGCTCGTCAACAAGCTGGCTACTCCTATACTTCAACAATTTCGTCACTGATAATTGAATATTTGGTTCTGTAACTTGCTAGATTGTGCCGTTCAAATTCCGTTGGTGTCCTTTGCTGAACAAATGCCAGCAGTCCCAGCACCCAGCAGACGACATCTCTCAAAAAAAGGAACTGCCAAAATCCGTTCTTTCCCCCTTTCATTATCAGAAAAACGCAAAAATCCATCATGTCGTTTCGCCTAACTGCGTGGAAAGGAGAAATAACTGAAAGGCAAAGAAAAGGAGGAGTTAACGACATTTCTGGCCGAATGCACGCACGCACACGATTTTGGAAGCAACTTGACGTATCTCTCAGAGTGGGAAACACAACCGTTATTTAAAAAGATAAAACACGAGGAATACTAACGCAGTGGGCAGTGAATTCTGCACAAAAACCTTGTTTTCGACTGTTTGTTTCTGGATGATATGAATAAGATTTCGACTTACCTCCTCTTTGATAACGAATTCTCGTTGATGAACAGGTGGTTGAACAACGTAAACGATGCACACACAAAATCTAGAGGGAAAAACACGACGTAGACAAAAGTAATCTGTTTGTTATGACAGAGATAACGACGACATGCTATCATGCTTTCAATGGCTGCCATCAGATAAAAGTGATGATATTCACCATCTGGCGGCTGTTTGGCGAAGCGCATGCGTTTCGCCCACACGGTTTACCCATGGGTCTGCCTGCCTATCCGGAGCATTGAAAAAAGTTAAAAGGTTTTTGCGGGTTTCGAATTGGGTCATGGCTCGATGATGAGCTGCCTGCATCCGTGAACCTAGGGGCCACGGGGAGTCTTACGAACAACCTACGAACTACCAACTCTCTGCCAAGTTACGGGTTCGATCTTTATGTGTAGTGAACGGTACACTAGATCGAGCAGCGTCTGTAAGGTGTCAAGTTGTTGTGCTAGTGTCATACGTGTAGTTTTGTTATTGTTGTGTGGTAGTGTCGTGTAGTTATAAATGGGCCTTTTATATAGGCGGCTTCTTTGAAGCATTTAGATGAAGCATATCTTGCGCTGGAACAGTTGAAGCATATCTTGAGCGTTGAGTTGATGATGTCGATGAATCTTCAATGATGACACACATACATGCATTGGGAACAATGGGGGCGGGAGGGGGAGGGCGGGAGGAAGGGCGGGAGGGAGGACGGGAGGGCGGGAGGGAGGACGGGAGGGCGGGAGGTAGGGGAACTTGGAGGTGGCGGGAATCGAACCTGGGGAAACTACCATACAAGGAAGTGGCGATAACCACTGTGCCAGGACCGCACATCCCAACCGAAACTTTCTTCGGCGGTCATCTGGTTAAATACCGAAGATATAGCGTATGTAATACTAATAGCATGGCGCTGTGCTATAGTACGCGACACCCATGCTAGTTTACGAAGGTTCGACTCTTGATAACTGGGAACATTTGAACGGGACTTTTGTTTAATCCAGTTTAAAACAAAATATAAACTTAATATAAATTAATATAATATAAACTTTCACGACGACAGATGACAATAACGTTACAAAAGCTCATTTGTTTTGAAATTGAGGCTTACGCTTCTCGCTAAAACTTTGCAAGCCCTCTTGCGTGTCGCAGAGCCGCAAATTGCTCAGTATTACGCACTCTACTTCCCTACCTTTTTCAAAAAAATTTTTGTGAACCAACACGACTATTTTTTTTTCACCTACTTGTAAGCCTCGTTGATATTTTCCATTTTGACCTGATCAAGTGATCATGCAGAAAAATTGGTAACGGATTACAGGTAAGCTCTTCGATCGAGCGAATACTATCAATTAATTTTTGCGTTTCTCTTTCTACACAACAGGAAAAAAAAAACATGGTGGACAAAGGCGTAGAAACACACGAGGCTAGAAGGAATCGTGACTACCGTTGATTTACATGCTGATGGTTAAGCTATAAGTGATCCACGCTTCTCCTTTGGACAATTTTCAAGGTATGGTACCATACATCTTTTTATCAAATTGTTGGCTCTAATACCTTAAGAATTTCGCATGGGTACGGCTGCGGTACTTGTTAATTACGTGCTTAAAAAATCTAAAAAGTCACGAAATTGGCAAAGAAATTTCTTAATGAGAACGTTCTTTATAGCTACCATTTTTGGATTGACGCTGGGGAAAATATAACAGCTGACATTGCCATGCCATTGCTAACCAGTTGATAACTTTTCTCGTAGATGCCTCCATAATATGGTAGTCCCGATAGAGCTTCTTCATGAGTATGCAAGGAGTAGCAACAACATAGTCTCCAAGTCTCAGGTTTAATCTCGGACCCGATAGTCGACCGTGTCTGGCACTCTGCACTCATACAGGACAACATTTCAAACCGGAATGTACTGGCACCACCATCTCTGAACGTAACACGCGGTAGTTTAATTGGTTTTGCAGCCGTGGCAACTCCTGGGACACTTTATGGCTTCATGAAATACTACTGTAAGATGGTATGAATTGAAACCTAGAAAATAGAAAAATGAAATACATATAATCAAAAGTAGGATGATATTGAATAGACAATTACGTAGCAAGTTCTTATATGCAAGTTGTGCAAATAACAATACCCTTAAGCATTTGGAATTTGGTGTACAAAACCTTATTTTCTCTGTGTAGTACCTTGGGTTGTATTATGGTATTCCACCTTGTGTAGAGATAGTATTCCAGGGCTGGAGTGTAGTACAAGGCTGTAGTGTTGCACTAGGCAGAATTCGTGGTGTAGTATTTTCTATTTTGGTGCCTTAAAATAAGATCTTGTGGCATACATAGTAGTATGGTAAAAGTAAAACAAAGCCTCAGCATAGCGTGTTGCCAAATGGCATCTCAGAACTTCACTGCTACCAATCCTTCATACCATACAATACCTTAGATAAGGTTTTAAAAAAAATGTTGAATTTGTAAAAAATGTTCCAATAAAACCATATGTTACATTAGTTCTCTAAGGTTACAACTTTACAAGGGAATGAGTCAAAACATGGCTGTGTTTGTCAACAAAGTGATGTAATTCAGTTAGCACCTACGAAAAAAAAAGGTGCATTATTTTACAACATTATATGACACTACAAATTAAGATAATTTAATTGGGAACACACAACAACACAATGTACGTACTTACTGGTTATTAATATATTTAAAAGATGGGGAACGGATCTTGCAAACCGAATCCGCTAAAACATACTTAATGGTTATCAAGTGAATACTGCTCCATGCCCATGCTAACAGCTAAAATTCCAATCGAAGAATGTAAAAATGACTGAACAAGTGAGCAACGGCGATGTTTTGCATGTTTCCCCGTTTGATTTAGCTCTGGGCTCCTGGCTAGACCTAGACAACTCAAGTTGGGCTGCACTTGTGCACACGTTTGCGTGACTGCTGCGCCACTTTTTCTCTCGCTGTCAACCCTATACAACTAGCGCTCATGGTGGCGGAAGGGCATAAACTCTTTGCACTTGTGTGAACGGTTGCACTTGTTCGAAATTTTGTTCATTTTGTTATTGTTCTTGTCTACATCAGATCTAGATCAGTTTCTTAAGTGTATTGAAAGACATACTACTTCTATCAAAGTAGAAATTGACGAATTGAATAAAGAGGCTAACTCTCTAGATGTGTTGGAGAATAGAATCCATCATGCAGCTATTAATATAAAAAAATCCGAATTAACACGTCTCAAAGTACTGCACGAAGATGCTGTATGTTACGGTCCTTATTTTAACAATTCAAACCCCATTCCTTGTTCAGACTCCTTGTTTGATGATGATGAAGATAGCGATGTTTCAGATGATTCGGATGAGGAAGAAGAAATTTTTCTCTAGTGAAGGTGTAAATAGTGTGGTTTCAATAAACGAATTTGAAATATGTTGTGTTTGTAAAGTTTTTCTTTATTCATTGTACATTAGAAATTATTAAAATTAGAACACATTCCATAAAGAACAAAGCTATTTTTAAATATTCAGCCCAGAAATGGTGCGAAATGCCCCCCCCCCCCCCGCACCCTGACTAGTATGGCGGCAATGTGTCGCGGAAAAATAAAAATTGAAAGGTTTTCCACATGGGTTTTCAAACACTTAAATATGCAAATTCAGAAATATTTCCAGATTAAAATGATCTCGACTTTACGATTTAGATAGAGCTATGGTTTAAAGGATCGAATGAGAACTAAAACTAATTTTAATAGAATCGAAGAGAGCATACAAAATAGCATTAGAATCCAAATTTTTATTAAAATCGCTTGATTACAGAACCAACAGGATGTTATGGAACAAATTTTCTTCCAGCGCAAATCCGTGCGCTTTCCGTAGAAGCGCTGGTTCGATTATTTTAAGAGAAATCAAACTAATTTTAATAGAATCGAAGAGAGCATACAAAATAGCATTAGAATCCAAAAATTCATAAAAATCGGTTGATTACAGGACCAACAGGAAGTTATGGAACAAATTTTCTTTCACCGTAAAGTCGCCTACTTTCCATACAAGTGCAGGCTTGATTTCGTTTCTCAAAATATTTGCACACAAAAACCAAAATCTTTCGTAAAACGATTTTTTTTTTATTTACATATTTTCTGATCAGAATTTGATTCTGAATTTTTTGGTGTAAAAATCTTTGTCGTAAGATGCATGAAAGTATTTTATTTTTTATATTTAATTATTTCAAATTTAACCGAATTGCATATTTTTGAAAGGAATCATTCGTATGTATCTACATAACGTATGGCATTAATATTTGCATATTTCAATAAACTGTAACGTGCTGCATAAAGTGACCTGTCGACAGAATTATTAACCCCGTAGTTCTGTGTTTAATTCAGTGGGAAAAAAGTAGGCATTTTTGTTTAAAGAAGTTCGGCCGAGGCCATGATATCCCCTTGGGCTACTTGACCAACAATTTTGAGAATTTGCTTGGTTTAGCAACGTCAATTGCTGTTCAAGAAAACAATAAAAAAAGAGTTGCAGAAGTTTATAGAAGTTTTTTGTTTTGTGCTTGTTTTTATTCCGAAATGAAAAGAAAAATGAAGAAACCGTTTCAAAAAAATGGATTTACCAAATATCCCTACTTTATACTACAACAGTTGTTTAGTGAAGATCAAAGTAAAAAGTCGTCAGTTTCATTGTTGGCTTCAATTTGATCTATTACTGGCCCATCAGGTTTTGAACTCTGAAACATTGAAGTTTCAGATAAGGCATTACTGGTTACCGACTCTGAACTAATATAATTGTCATTCTGTTCATCAAAAGGAGATTCGTGACTTATAGAAGATGCCATTTTCAGTTGTTTAAGAGCTAAACTCCAAATGAAGTACCATTAGAATGCAGCTCTAGTTCGTATTCAAATTTCGAACAAGTGCAACCGTTCACACAAGTGCAAATAGTTTATGCCCTTCCGCCACCATGAGCGCTAGTTGTATAGGGTTGACAGCGAGAGAAAAAGTGGCGCAGCAGTCACGCAAACGTGTGCACAAGTGCAGGCCAACTTGAGTTGTATAATACGGCAATCTAAGTACAGACTGACGGCAGCGCCATCTCGTGGTGCAATTTATAACCACAAAATGTTAGTTTGCTGAATTACAATAACTGTCAGCTACCTGCGTTAGCAAGGTACCCGAAGGGCTATTTTCGGTTTTTTTGTAATCTTTATTTCTATCGGCTTTTAAATGCTAGAATTAGAGCTGTTGTGTTATTTGCTAAAAAAATAGTTAGAAAAATATTTTGTTAAAGAAATAGTTAGAAAAATAGTTGAAGTTGTTTGTAGTTTTTTTTTTGAAATATGGCGACAAAAACGACACGATTTTGGACCAACCCAAGGGAACTCGTATCGATTTACTACAAGAAGGAGAGTGAAGTTTCAATTTAAGTTTATTTATAAGTGAAGAAAGGTTTGTATTGAATTCGAGACGAGAAAGTTGAAGTTGATTCCGAGTTGACAAATTTTTAGGGAAATGACTGTGTTAGAGGAAACTAATTTTTGTATCCATATCAGATATTTTCAAACGACCCATTTCTTTACAGCAAATGAAGGGACTAGCTAATGGCGCTAAGAAAAAAAACAATTACACTTAATCACTCTGTAGTGATCCTATACTATTCATCATTCCGAATTAAAATGGCTATTTGACTCTCTTTCAATAATACACCCCCTATCCTTCACGTGAAAACCTATTATTTTTTATTTTCGCTTTACTAAATCATCTAGTGGGGCAATCGTGAACTAAACCCATCCACACCAGAAAAAAAAACCATACCAGCAAAAAAAAAACGTGGTTAGAAACCCTTCGGGTAACAATGAGCTTTCAGTTCCAAGTTCCAGTTCCAGCTTTTGTCTGCGCCCTTGTACTTTAGTGCCAATCCTACGGAAACTTTGTCCAGTAACCATTCCACTAATCCGCTCCAACATTTACCATGCTGATTTCTTCCCATGGTTAGCTAATTCTTCAAATGCATGAAATGCCAACATTGACTTATCTGTTACATCCGGATAACAAACATACTGGTGCTGAGCAAGAAAAATAAAAATAAATATTCATAAGGGAAAAACTGGTGTGAAAAGTAAAATTAATGTGACTTACAGAAAAACGTCAATCGCCAGTCCAACAAAGCCAAATACAGAACAATTTTAGGGCTATTCAAGATGCGTTCCGTTAATCAATGTACAAGGAGCCATTCACTAAGACGTGCATTAGTATTGGTTTACTTATGGACAAATTCAACCAGCAGTAATTGAATTTTTTCATCTGCAAACTAAAAGTAAGATAATTTTCGAGAACAAAATATGTTAACATTATTCATGATCGGCAAATAGATTGTGTACCTTTTTGTGGAAAAATTCCAGGTGACGTTGATGACTGCCACGATTATCCTCCAGTTGGAAGTGCTATGTACGACAAAGGTTGTCTAACAAATGCAAGAATAATGATACGGATGTGGTTGCTGACGCTGCCCAAGTTAGAGATGTGGGCACCACAATCAACCGGGGCAGTCCCAGTAGATTGTCAGCAATCTGAAGATATTCTGCAACAGTTCCCAGTAGCGTATAAGGCAAATGTGAAAAAAGAGTGATACTTTCCCACACTTCAACTCTCAGTAAAGGTATTTGATTACAGTGATAAAATGTAAAGCAAAATAAAAAACAAAAAAAAAGTAACGCCGGCATTTGGAACCCGGTTCGACCGCTGCATAATTGTCCGGCTGTCCTCGACAGTAATCGATCGGGCTGGCCGTCGTGTATCGGACGACGTCGCGAGCTGTTGTCGTCGCCATTGTTGCGGTCGTCGTGATGGATGCGCCGACTTTGGCGCATCCAATTGGGCGAGGCGATGACAGGGTGACCACGAAGCGATGACGGGTTGACCACGAAGAGACGACGGGCGAGGCGAAGACGGGACGACCACGAAGCGACGACGGGCGAGGCGATGACGGGCGAAACAAAGGCGTGTGCTGGCTGTAAAAAGGCTCCAAAAAGTACCACGACATCCGAATGCCCAATGTACATGGACGGCAATTGCATTAGAGTTGTTGGTGTCACAGCAAATACCTTCTTTCCAAGAAAACCTGTAATTTACAAGCTAAAATCCGTGAATACAAATGGAGTGGCGTACTTTTCTACGAAATACTTGCCACAATCGATGGAGCATATAAAAATTTTATAGTCACTATGACACCAACAAAAACTAAGCCTACTACAAAGGATGATGGAGGAGCAACTAGTGACTAACTCATGTTTAATTTACGCTGAGGTTTCCCTTGACATTAGAGTTCACGTAGGACGATACCTTGCCAATGTCTTTCAAATGGACCCACTGAATTGGATAGCTCAGCTGGTAGAACAATGCATTCGTGACACATAGGTCAGCGATGGCAAACATTATGATAATACACAGAGGAAGAAAAAAACAATTACATTCTCACCCAAATTGAAGAAGACAGCAGGCTTTCTTTTGGTGCCACCACTTCTTCACGAAAGGCAAACAGTAAACTGTCTTGAAGTTACGTTCAAATTCCTCGTGACATTTCTGACTTTTGATTGGAGAATTCCAGTGCCAGAATTTAATAAGAACAAAGAATAAATTCATGAAAATAAATTAATAATAAATTAAAATAAATGAATTAATAATTAATAATAATAATAATAATAATACAACTTTTTGTTTAGTTTTTAATTAGAAAGATTGACACTTATACATCCCTCGTCTGTGTCACACAGACGTGTGTAATCAGATTTAGCAAGACTTTTTGTCTTCCCTAAAAAAAGGTATGATTAGTTAGATAGGATACTATGGCCTGGAGCAAAGGACAAACGGAAAAGCCGATGACTTTTAGCTAAGGACACTGGTTTAGCCAAATGACGATGTCGACCGCATCATTGACCATATGATGCAGTCGAGGATTAATGTGGAATGGTTCTGTTGAAGATTCGATCGATTCCTCGTTATATGAATATTGCTAGCCTATCTCATGTAACTGACATGTGTTTTACCTGTAATATAATAAATAATAAACGCATGATTCTTACCAGGATTGTTGCGGTATCCGCCAGCAGCCAGTCTTCTTTGCCAACATCCTTGATAACGAGTGATCGATTGTCATATATCACAAGTCAATGGGAACAGGGCCACCGATTTAACAAGATGCCAGACATACATCCTAAGGCGTTGGTCCTGAGAAGGAGGCTGGAACATCATCGAACTGCTTAAATGGGTGCCCGGAACCAGATAATAACTATCACGTACGTACTCGTAATATTTCCTTACTGCAAAAGATGCAAAAGATGCAAAAGACAACTGAAGAACTTGTAGCTACCCTAGAGCCATGCCCTAGCTACCAATTGTAGCTTCCCTAGACGTACCAACACTAAGTCACTAACCGGTATTAACAATTCCATCCCTAAACACACACAACAGAAAATATCAAATTATCAAAATCTGCTTAACAGACTGTAATACATTAAGTGGATGAACTCAC
This sequence comes from Daphnia sinensis, assembly GCA_013167095.2. Lineage (NCBI taxonomy): Eukaryota > Metazoa > Arthropoda > Branchiopoda > Diplostraca > Daphniidae > Daphnia > Daphnia sinensis. The sequence goes on from CM023190.1 coordinate 2,185,545, forward strand.
CATAGGGTAAGCAATTTCATTCCTGGGCAATTCGTACAATTCAAATATGTTAGCTATGTTAGCTGTGTGATGCCTGTCAACCAGTTCAAGGAAGACAGCCTTCTATCGCTATTGTACAACATCTGGTCACAGCCAGATATGGTATCCATCAATGATCAGAGGTGCTTAAGTTACAGTCAATTTCATTTGACACAGCAACATGTCCACCATCCTAATGACAACTGAAAAAAAGTCAAAAAGTTTGTTGTGAGCAAATCTTTTCCTGAGCTTAATTGTCTGAATGCTGTACAGTGCAGACAGATTCAAAAGTTGTCTGAACAATCAGGTATCGTCTTGAACCATTTGAGAGTGCTGACTCACCTGCCACACAAAAAAGGAAAATACAGCTATTTGTTATTTTTAATCAGAAAGATGGACACTTGTGTACCTCTCAGGCTGTTTGGGTAATGTTTCCATTCCGCTTATTCACTCTCTAGTCTCTGCCATGTCACAGAATCTGTCTGCAATCCACATATGCAAAATTTGCATTGCAAAAAAAACCAGGTGGATAACATAAGAGAGGAATGCACTCCTCGGTCGGTGTTTGGTTATACTTCTCGTCAGCAACCCTCCAATTCTTTTTGAGAACAAGAAATACCTTTGAAAACAAAAGAAAATTTTTCGAAACGAAAAGACAAGTCACGCTTCTCTGCGAAACGGGAATATTTCCTCTGGAGCCGCAGGCAAATTCAAACTGCGTTTTCCTTTAAGGCCCGTTCACACTAGAGCCTTTTCGGCTAGCCGAAAGACGAAAACCGAAATTTCGTTTTCGTCTTGAATCATTCAGACTACAAATTATTTCGTCTCATTCAGTCGTCTGCTGTCAGAATCACAGCAGATGACGTCATTCTGACAGCAGACGACTGTTCAGTTTTCTGTGCAGTTTGATTGGCTGTTCAGTTTTCGGCTTCGTTTTTCGTCTTTCCGTCGGTTTTCGGCGCCGAAAAGTTTGGAAAGTTTCAACTTTGGAAAGACGATTTTTGTTTTCGTTTCTGCTCACTTTTCTGCTCGTTTTTTCGTCTTTCGGCTATTTTTGAGCCGAAAAGGCTCTAGTGTGAACGGGCCTTTAACACCAAACACCACGAGGCACGAGCAAGCTGTAAATGTTGGGCGTCGGGGACGACTGAATTCCTCACCAGAGGGAGAATGGTGAATTCTCTCGAAAAAAGGGCTGTTTTTTTTTTCAACGCGTTGGTGACTTTCAACAAGTGGAATTGTTGTCCATCAAATGCGCTATTTTACTTTAGTTGATTGAAGTTGCAAGGCTTATTCATATGCTAATCTATAAACAGAGATTGTTTCCCTCCCAAGTGACCACGTTCTGTCTGCTGAATAGTCATAGATTACGTCTAATCTTAGACCACGGAAGAGCCACACAATGCTGGGTATGTATTGATATGATAAGTGAATGGGATAAAGAGTTGAGGCGTATGGTAGATGACAACAAGAACTCGCCCTCGCGCACACATACAGGGTTCACGAAAATGAGAAATAAAAAAATGCTTCAAACAAACGGAAAAGAAGAAAAAAGAATAGGGGATGAATGACAGCTATGGGGAAAAAAATTGCATTTAAAAGATTCGTTACAAATAAGTTCTAACTTGCCTTGTAGAGTGCGGAATTCGGCTATGAGGGCAGGTGATGTGGCGTGAGTCGTGCAGAAGAGATCCGTAAAAAAAAACACCAACGGCCTCGACACACTGTCCTATCAAAGCTCGACGATCGGCTGTCGGCACCAGGGCTGCCAAGCCTCCGGTAGAGGAATCAACAAGCCGATTTAACATGTCGGCCAGCACTTTGAGCAAGTGATTGGGTTTGCCTTCAGCTTGCCAAACGACATCCTTTGCGCCGTACAGGCGATTGTAAACAGCAAAAAGACGCTGGAACGATACTCCAGCCGTCAGCATGATGGAAACGACCCAGCCTAGCAATTAAGAATAGAAACATGGATCGAAATGCATTGGAAAGAACACGAAAGTAATTGAAATTTACCTGGTGGTCCATTCCAGCGAACTGAATATGTTTCCAGGGTTTTAACGAGGAAATCCAAAGGGAAAAATTGCTCTGACTGGGCATAAGTTCGACCTAGCGTTTTCATTTTGCTACTCAGGGCGGCCAGTTTCGTTTCAGTGTCAGCATTACCAAGTTTCTTGACTTCAGCATTGATAATATTTTGCCAAATGCTGGTCACTAGGGCCGAGTCGTAATGATTGGCGCAGTGCAAAATAGCCAGTTTGCATTCCCATAGACCCAAGGGGTCAGTGAATTGCTCGTACAGTTGTGTCACGTCGAGCAAGTCGGAATGTAAACGACTGATGGTGTCGGCATCTCGACTGGGCAACCTCGAAACGGCTTCCAGCACTTGAGACTGGACTTTGGCCACGTCCATCTTCTCCTCCATTTCGTAGAGGAACTGGCCCTGAACGGCGTTACCGAACGAGCTCGTCTCAGCCGCTCGCGCGCACACAATGGCCCGCGAAAGGTATTCTATTCTCATTGGAAGACTTATGGCCGTGCTGTGGGCATCAGCTAGACGGGAAAGAACTCGTGCAGCGGCGATAAACTGGCCACTTTTTTCGTAAAATTTCCACAACAGATCGTATTTTGCAACTAAATCTGTTTGCTGCTGTTCACCAACCTACAACAACAACAAAAATAAGGCAGATTCGAATTACTCATTTGGGCCAGAGTTAGGCACATTAATAAATTCAATCGTACCTGACCAACTGTTTGCCTCTTGAGGTAATTCTCCAAGTGGGGCGACTGAATTTCCAACAACTTGTCGTCCCACTTGTTGTCCGTCAACCAATCGAAAATGGCAACATGACATAGTTCGTCATCCGATTGCAAAGCAAGAGAAAGGGTTTCGTCTGCCAACCGCTGCGCTTCTAATGGGCTTAGACCCTCTTCGTATCCCTGTGGAGTCGTTTGTACCATCGGTCCGGGTGATTTGGGCACGCTGGGAGACTGAGGATGGCACGCAGCGGCCGTGTACAGTTTCTGCAAGACAAGGCACATTTGCTGGTAGCAATTCTTACGAGCCAAAAGCGCCTCCACAGCGGCAGGATCTTCCTGTTGGCCGCTGTAGCATTGTTGGGCACGGTGCTGCGGGTCGAGCTTCTCAGCCACGACGCAGCAGAGCTCCACCACGCCTCCAAAGTACTGACAAGCGGACAACTGTTGGCAAACATGCGCCAAATTGATGCGGGCCGGAATTTGCTTACACGTTTCCAGTGTTTGCTGCAGCAGACGCTCCTTGTCCATGCGACTCATGGTGGTCGTTCGAGCCTTGAGAAGTTGCTCGTTGACTTTAGTACACAGAGCATCCTTTCAAATGAAAATTTAATCAACAATTTTGCTTCAGATTCACTGGCAAGTAAACAGTTACCTCATTGCGGTAGAGAGACGGGCAGACCTGCCGCAATTTTTCGCTGATGGCGTCCGTGCTTGCTGCATCATCCAAGTACCGATGGATCAGAGCGTTGATCAGCCCAATGCAGGTGTCAGAACCGGAAAGGATGAGGTCGCGGAACAACGTTGTCTTGAGCGACATCCGCATTTCAGCCGGCAATGACTGGCCGAGCAAATGGAGCTGGTGATCGCACAACACTTTCCAGAGAGCAAGTACTTCGACGGTATGATCCAGCAATTGTTTCATGGCCAACAGAGATTTCCTCTCCTGCATTTGAGCATCCTGCAATTTTTAATTTAAAAATAAGAATTAAATATTAATAATTAAATAAAAAGAATGATAACTAATCAACTGGAAATCTATGAAAAATGTCCAGTATACCTGAAGGCGACCCTTTTCACTAGACTGGTAACTCTGCGGACCGTTTTGATGGATATTAGCATGAACGAATTCTTCAAGAGCATTAAGTTGGCCCATAACAGTTGGCAACTTCTCGCTGTTGACGACACTGTCCAGCAACGTTTGATGTGGCTTTCCTACATCTCTGAGCCAGCTGCATATGCCAAACTGCCAATGCCCACGTCTTTCCGTCCAACCCCAGCGTGTTGTGCGTCTGACAATTGCTGGGCAACCGGAAAAAACTTAATTGGACAATGTCTAGACCACATCGTTCTCCGAGGCTGTGGTGTTGGCTAAAAACGTAGTTCCGTGAGAATACAGGGCCGATTGGACTTGTTGAGGACGCTGAGAAGACGCATTGATCCGCGTAACCAGGCGGTTGACGCACTTGAACCAGCTGAATCGTCACTGAGCGGCTAGAAGGCGTGGTTTCGTTGAATGCAAGTCAGGGCAAAGTGCTAAAGTACAGATGGATACCAGAGGCAGTTTTTTGCGACCAAATGCAATTTGGTTGGTTCGCTTAACTCGATGAGCGCCATACTAACAAATGGTCAGAAACGTGGAACGATCCACCGTCGTGTTGAAGGAAAATTTTCTAAGTCATTTCACTTCTACTGGCAACATTTTTTTCAATACCTGGCAATATTAGCGGTAGACTGGACGATGGTATTGGTATTGATGTCCGCAACCCATGACTCTATCGTAGGCCTGAAATGTTTCTCTTTTCCGACTGAGTGTAGAGAATGTGTTGGGTTTCCTCTTACATCTAGAGCACAATCGGATCCTCTTCATTAGATGCCGCTCTGATAATCGACGGGACCTATAACAATGTGCTTTTAGAGTAGTTCACGTAGGAGAACAAGGTTTACCTTTAAGTAATACCTGATACAAGAATTCGTACATCCAGCTATCTTTGGCTCTCCTGAAGATTCGACCAGCTAGCCTAGATACATATCGAGAAAAATAATTTAAAACAATAATAATAGTTAGTTACACGTGTTACCTTATCGTTACAAAGAAAAATCAATGACAACAATCCGATACAATCATTGAGTTTTATAGGTCCTGAAAATTAAAAAAGTTAACCATCCAGCGTTTATCAGGGGATGTTGGCTTTCACGGTGCAATCGCCATTCTGTGAAGATGTATGCGAAAAAGTAAAATTTGTTGGCGGGGGTAGGGCAATGCACAGCAAATTTTGAAACACGTGGTGAATGAAAATGTAGAGGCAGTCGAGTACGAGAAAAGTATAGTAACGAACCTATATTGGCAACAAGTGCACCAAAAAAATTGCACAGCTGCACACCGTGGAAGTTGGTGACTTGGTGCTCTACTGAGCTGCCAAAGGGAACTGAAAATCGACTTTGGACTGTCTACTTCTCCAAACGCCCAAGGTTATTCTCTGGAAGACGTCCGCGCCAGAACATCGGGCAAACTGAAGGGGATGGGATGGGAATCCATTGTTCAACAGCAATATCGGCCTTCACATTTTACAGTCCCCATATTCTTAAGCTTTTCCAGGAAGACGAAAAAAAAAGGATTATGACGTTGTATGCAAAACAGTTGCCAGAAGTGATGGAATTTAACATAGCAAAGTTGAATAGCATTTTATCTTACCCTTTCCTTTGAAACTTCCTTTAAATAAAAACTGAGTAACCAACTAACCATTGTTTGAACTTTGACTGCATGCATTCTTAATTTCTGGGTAATTCATAAGGGCTCTTTCGATAGATAATATCCAGTGCCTGAAAATGAAATCCAGTTAGATGTAGGCCTCCTGTGGCCTCCATCGGAATATATATTGGCTTCTTGGTTTGTCCTTAAACGTAAACACATGGTTTATTCATTCCTGCAAAATGCAAGCATCACTAAATAACTATGACTTTCATTGCTGTAAATAATACAAGCCATATTGCTAGCTTTGCATTATGAAACGTGGAACTAGCCATTGATAGCCAACTTTAAAATTCAAAATTTTCTTGAATAATATAAGAAAAATAAAAAACTGCAACTACTACAATAGGTTACACTCGAGGTTACATTATGGAATGGTAATTTCCCCGTACATAGGACTATGCAGCAAACCATAGTCTTGACTAAGCCAACACTCTCATTTACGATGTTCCATTGCGGTTGTGAAACATAGCTTTTCACTGCAATGTAATAGCATGACTTTAAGGGATTGCGGAAGTAAAAAAAAATTGCAAGACAATTTTCAAGCCCAAAAAAAAAGCAGAGTCGGTCCCTCACAAAACTTAACATTTCCACCACTCTGGCTGCATTCAACCAAGTGGGACCTTGCAGTTGCAGCAAACTGCACCTTTATTAATGGCACTAATGGTGTATTGCACTGTTTAAGCTACAGCAAAAGAAACCCCAAAGTTAATATGCCTCCTACTTGCCCTTATTTTAAATTGAATACTACACTGTTACAATCAGATATAATGAAGTTCCAAAAAACTGTTTTAGTGAATTATAAATCGATTGAAAGGTCCACAACCAGAGATGACACAACTGTTTACTCTATTCAACTGGATTTATTCAAGTAACATAACTACTATCCTTTTTTTCTCTTTCCTCCTGTTTTTAGTGTTTGTAGTTCTTCATTTTTTTTGTCAAACAGAGGAAGTATGAATTGCATTTTTTAGATATTGGCTTACGTCGTTTGAATAAGAGGGTAATAAATCGAGCGCCGTCCTCCCACTATTGGTCTTTGCATTCACGTCAATGCCGAGTTCGATCAAGAGTTTCATTGCTTCGGTTAATTCTGAAGTGGATTCATTGGCACACAAACAATGGAGAGCATTGCTTCCATCGTTGTCCTTTACGTTCTTGTCAATACCGAATCCAACCAAAAGATTAATTCCGTTAACTAAGGTTAAATTTGAAGCGTATTGACAGAAAATATGGAGCGCATTCCCTCAATGATTAGTCTTTGCATTTACATCGATGCGGAGTTCAATCAAGACTTTAATTGCCTCGACTAAGTGTTGGCATGAATTGTTAGCACACAAAACATGAAGCGCAGTCCATCCATCTTCGTCCTCTGCGTCCTTGTCGATGCCGAGTTAAATCAAGACTTTAATTGCCTCGATTAAGTGTTGGCTTGAATTGTTGGCACACAAAAGATGAAGCGCAGTCCATCCAGCATTCGTCCTTGCGTCCTTGTCGATGCCGAGTTCAATCAAGACTTTAATTGCCTCGATTAAGTGTTGGCTTAAATTTTTAGCACACAAAACATGAAGCGCAGTCAATCCATCATTGTTTTTTGCGTCCTTGTCGATGCCGAGTTCAATCAAGACTTTAATTGCATCGACTAAGTGTTGGCTTGAATTGTTAGCACACAAAACATGAAGCGCAGTCCATCCATCGTCGTCCTCTGCGTCCTTGTCGATGCCGAGTTCAATCAAGACTTTAATTGCATCGACTAAGTGTTGGCTTGAATTGTTGGCACACAAAAGATGAAGCGCAGTCAATCCATCATTGTTTTTTGCGTCCTTGGCGATGCCGAGTTCAATCAAGACTTTAATTGCATCGACTAAGTGTTGGCTTGAATTGTTAGCACACAAAACATGAAGCGCAGTCCATCCATCTTCGTCCTCTGCGTCCTTGTCGATGCCGAGTTCAATCAAGACTTTAATTGCATCGACTAAGTGTTGGCTTGAATTGTTGGCACACAAAAGATGAAGCGCAGTCAATCCATCATTGTTTTTTGCGTCCTTGGCGATGCCGAGTTCAATCAAGACTTTAATTGCATCGACTAAGTGTTGGCTTGAATTGTTAGCACACAAAACATGAAGCGCAGTCAATCCATCTTTGTCCTCTGCGTCCTTTTCGATGCCGAGTTCAATCAAGACTTTAATTGCCTCGATTAAGTGTTGGCTTAAATTTTTAGCACACAAAACATGAAGCGCAGTCAATCCATCATTGTTTTTAGCGTCCTTGTCGATGCCGAGTTCAATCAAGACTTTAATTGCATCGACTAAGTGTTGGCTTGAATTGTTAGCACACAAAACATGAAGCGCAGTCAATCCATCATTGTTTTTTGCGTCCTTGTCGATGCCGAGTTCAATCAAGACTTTAATTGCATCGACTTGGTGTTGGCTTGAATTGTTGGCACACAAAAGATGAAGCGCAGTCAATCCAGCTTTGTCCTTTGCGTTTTTGTCGATGCCGAGTTCCATCAACACTTTAATTGCATCGACTAGGTGTTCGCTTGAATTGTTGGCACACAAAAGATGAAGCGCATTAAATCCATCTTTGTTCTTTGCGTTTTTGTCGATGCCGAGTTCAATCAACACTTTAATTGCATCGACTAGGTGTTGGCTTGAATTGTTAGCACACAAAACATGAAGCGCAGTCCATCCATTTTTGGATTTTGAATCCTTGTCGATGCCGAGTTCAATCAAGACTTTAATTGCATCGACTAAGTGTTGGCTTGAATTGTTAGCACACAAAACATGAAGCGCAGTCCATCCATTTTCGTCCTCTGCGTCCTTGTCGATGCCGAGTTCAATCAAGACTTTAATTGCATCGACTAAGTGTTGGCTTGAATTGTTAGCACACAAAACATGAAGCGCAGTCCATCCATTTTTGGATTTTGAATCCTTGTCGATGCCGAGTTCAATCAAGACTTTAATTGCATCGACTAAGTGTTGGCTTGAATTGTTAGCACACAAAACATGAAGCGCAGTCAATCCATTTTTGGATTTTGAATCCTTGTCGATGCCGAGTTCAATCAAGACTTTAATTGCATCGACTAAGTGTTGGCTTGAATTGTTAGCACACAAAACATGAAGCGCAGTCCATCCATCTTCGTCCTCTGCGTCCTTGTCGATGCCGAGTTCAATCAAGACTTTAATTGCATCGACTAGGTGTCGGCTTGAATTGAATCGACACAAAAGAGGAAGCGCAGTCGATCCGTTTTTGGTTTTTGCGTCCTTGGCGATGCCGAGTTCAATCAAGACTTTAATTGCATCGACTAAGTGTTGGCTTGAATTGTTAGCACACAAAACATGAAGCGCAGTCCATCCATTTTTGGATTTTGAATCCTTGTCGATGCCGAGTTCAATCAAGACTTTAATTGCATCGACTAAGTGTTGGCTTGAATTGTTAGCACACAAAACATGAAGCGCAGTCAATCCATCTTTGTCTTCTGCGTCCTTGTCGATGCCGAGTTCGATGAAGACTTTAATTGCATCGACTTGGTGTTGGCTTGAATTTTTAGCACACAAAAGATGAAGCGCAGTCCATCCAGCATTCGTCCTTGCGTCCTTGTCGATGCCGAGTTCAATCAAGACTTTAATTGCCTCGATTAAGTGTTGGCTTGAATTTTTAGCACACAAAAGATGAAGCGCAGTCCATCCAGCATTCGTCCTTGCGTCCTTGTCGATGCCGAGTTCAATCAAGACTTTAATTGCATCGACTAAGTGTTGGCTTGAATTGTTAGCACACAAAACATGAAGCGCAGTCAATCCATCATTGTTTTTTGCGTCCTTGGCGATGCCGAGTTCAATCAACACTTTAATTGCATCGACTAAGTGTTGGCTTGAATTGTTAGCACACAAAACATGAAGCGCAGTCCATCCATCTTCGTCCTCTGCGTCCTTGTCGATGCCGAGTTCGATGAAGACTTTAATTGCATCGACTTGGTGTTGGCTTGAATTGTTGGCACACAAAAGATGAAGCGCAGTCAATCCAGCTTTGTCCTTTGCGTTTTTGTCGATGCCGAGTTCCATCAACACTTTAATTGCATCGACTAGGTGTTCGCTTGAATTGTATTGACACAAAAGATGAAGCGCATTAAATCCATCTTTGTTCTTTGCGTTTTTGTCGATGCCGAGTTCAATCAACACTTTAATTGCATCGACTAGGTGTTCGCTTGAATTGTATTGACACAAAAGATGAAGCGCATTAAATCCATTTTTGTCCTTAGCATTCAGGTCGATTCCTAAGCGAATCATCTTTTTAATGTTTTCTGTTAAATCTGATTGAGAGTCAGGAGCAGCACATAGGTGACGCAATTCTTGCTCTTTTGCTGCAAGCTAAATTGAATAAATATTTGCATAAATGGGTGCTCGACTGTTGGCATAAAAATGATTAAACCTTATCCTTGATGGATTCCAGCAGTTGAAGAACAACTTCTTTCGATGTCATCCTTTTGCTAGGTTCATCTTCCAACATTTTTAAAAATAGGTCATTCTCATAAATTTCCCGTAATTCACCGTCAATTTCTAGTATAAAACAGTTAACTATTTAGTGGCAGGAAAAAAAGGAAATATGTTGAAAATTACTTTCCATGTTAATCGTTTTTTTTCCTTTTATGTTGTCTTGTATTTCTTTTTCGCTGGAACCGTACAGATGTTCTCCCTTCAAGAAATAATAACCGAAGACAAGGGCAAGAGCAAATACATCGCTCTTAACGTTTCCCCGTTCATCATTATCTGCTTGCAATATTCGTCTCAGTATTTCGGGCGCCAACCATTGTCTGTTTCCTCTGACTTCACTCAACGTGAATGTCCCCCGTTCATTTACTTGTTTGGACAGTCCGAAATCAGCCAATTTGATTGTAACTTCAACACTTGGGCTGGTAGTGGTCTTTGAAATGAGTACGTTATTCGGTCTTATATCTCGATGAATTAATTCCTTTGAATGGATGTGTTCCAGACCTGAAGCCAATTGAACTAATACTTCGAAATGACGCGGCATAGGTCCGTTGTATTTTTTGGGGTCATCCAACTTCAGAAACAGCTGATCTAAAGATGCGTCGCATAATTCCAATGCATACATTCTGTAACGTGCAAAACAAATTGATTAAGTTTTATTTTTGAAAATCAGAGAAAAAAACTTAACCTGACCTGAAGTCGGCGTCACTTTCACAATGAAAAAGTTTCACAACATTTGGATGACTTAGCTTTTTCATAGCCTCTTCTTCTAGTTCGTTGACAAGATGTATTTGAACTCTTTTGACTGCAACTTCACGGCCTGCGTACTTCCCCTTAAACACGGAACCATAGCTTCCCTTTCCTAATAAAACATTGCGGTCAAACCAAATGTTCGATTTCTCTTCACTTTCAGGTAACAAGTAGTAAAACATATTCCATCCATTATCGTCCGTTGCCATCAAATCGATTCCGAATTTTAAAAAAATCCCAATTACATTTTTGAAATTGGATTTTGAATTTGAATTATATCGACTCAAATAATGGAGCGCATTTGATCCATCGTTGGTTTTCGCATTCGCGTCGATTCCAGACTGCAACAAGGTTTCAACTGCGTCAAGTAAGTTTGACGTTGAATTGTGTCGACACAAATAATGTAGGGCATTCAACCCATTGTAATCCTTGGCATTCACGTTGATTCCGCTTCGGATTACAAGTTTCATTGCGTCGGTCAATTTTGGGCTAGAATAATGCCGACACAAAAGGTGTAGCACATTACTTCCATCATGGTCCTTTGCGTTCACATTTATTCCGAAGCCAATAATGGTTTGGATTTTTTCGGTTAAATCCAATCGAGAGTCACCAGCACATAACTGAAGCAATTCTTTTTCTTTTCCAGTAAGCTAAATTGAATAAAAGGGCGGTTGTAAACATGATTGCTTTAATTGCAAATAATTGAACAAACTTTATCGTTGATGGATTTTAGTTGATTGACGACTTCCGTCGACGTCATTCTTTTATTGGGATCGTATTCCAACATTTTCTTGAATATTTTATCCTCGTAACAGTCCTTTAATGTGCGATCCATTTCTGGTATAAAGAAGGAATTTTTCATTAACACAAAGCAACATTATTTAGGATATGAGGAAATTACTTTGCATGTTGATGGGATTTTTTTCGATTATATTGCCGGAAATTTCATTTTCCATGGAACCGTAAAGATGTTCGCCCTTCAAAAGTAGACTACCAAAAACGAGTCCTAGCGCAAAAACATCGCTCTGGACGGTACCTTGATACTTGTTTTCTTGTCCGTTGCTGACCAATTTCAGCAACTCAGGGGCTAACCATACGTTATTTCTTTCGATTTCACTTGTTACTGTTCTTCCGTATTCATGGACTTTTCTGGTCAGTCCAAAGTTTGTCCATTTGAGAGTTATCTTCTCTTGGCCAGTAGGTTCCACAAAAATAAGGACATTTTCTGGTTTTATGTCTCCATGAATTAAATTCTTTGAATGGATGTGTTCGAGACCTGAAGCTAATTGTATCAAAACTTCAATATGATGTGGCATAGGTCCTTTGTATTTTCGGGAGTCATCCGTCTTCAAAAACAGCTGATCTAACGAGGCGACACACGATTTCAACTCGTACCTTTAACATGGTAACACAAATCAAAAATCATTCTTGGAATTATTTTTCTGTTATAAACAAGAAAATGTTAACTTACCTGAAGTCGCTGTTACTTTCAAAATGAAGTTTGACAACATTTGGATGAACTAGTATTGCTTCTTCTTCTTTTAAGTTGTCATTTCGAAGCAAACATTTTTCTTCTATGACTTCTCGGGTGACTTCTATTGTACGGCCAAAGCAACCATCTTCCAGTACACCACAGCCAGTGTTGATTGAAATTTGTTCCATTTTTGGAACCAGACTGTCCTCCATACTTTTTACCCACAAAAAAGCAGGTTAGATGAATAGCTCAAATGCTACAATGTACTATTTTTCAATGGAGGTGTTGTGATGGCGTTCATCAAGTCCTATGTAAATGGCCAACACCCAAGGTTGAAAATGTTTTATCTTGAAGGACTACAAAATGTAATCTAACACATTACATTTTACATTGTGCTATTGCTCTGATCCAGCTAGATACTTGTTATTAGCTGAAATGTGTCTCCTACACAAGCAGATAAGCTATTTTTCAAAAGTTCTTAGTACTTGAATTGGAGAATTGTAAGTCTACAAAAAGAAACATACCTATTGCCGATCCTTGGCTCTGGATTACACCAAAGAAAGTAAATGAATCAGTTTTTCCGCCAAGAAATTATATCAATCTGTCAGAAGGGTGTGGTGTGGGCACGGAGGATGAGAAGAAGGAGGAACATCGCTCCATAAGCCTCATCAGGGAAAAGTGACTGCCCCAGTGTCCCTTTCTGAAAAGTTGCCAGATTTCGGGAACTGGACCTGAGACCCCACGTTGCCAGTTCTAAAAAACGACATTTTGGTGAAAGTCCCGTAAATTTAGGTTTCCATGACAGACATGACGACAGTCGTCTGCTTTGTGATGTTCAAATTCAAAGCATGGTTTGAATGTTCACTACTAAGACTACGGAGTGGCCATAACAGACTAAATTACTGGATCGCGAAGTTAGATGCCAATACCCCTCCAAACTGTATACACGGCTGCCCAGAAAATGAAACGGTGGAACACGTGATTCTCCAATGCCGCCACTACAATGAAGCTAGATCAAAACTGTTAGCAGTGCTCTCTACAAACAACATTCCTGCAGAGATACAATCGGTACTAGGACTAAACGCATCAATCCCTAAACACACACAAGAAAAAATTAAAATGGGTCTGATAGCCTTTGTTATCAGAACAGACCTCATCAAAAGAATTTAATCCCTCCCTTCTCACAAGCAAGAGGAGGCCTCGACTGGAACTGAATTCACTACCTTCATCACAAAAAGATCCACGGTGCGTAAGGGCACCATTTGTGGAGCCCGTCAGTCTGGATCCAGCTGGTGTTGTAAACAACACCGTGGCCAGTGCACCTAAAATTGAAAAAAAAAAAAAAAAAAATGGTTTGAATGTTATTGTCACGCTGTTAAAAGATTTCGAAATGCCCTTTAAGTGTGCCGTTCCAACATGCTCGTCTCCGCCTTCCAACATCACAAAGCAGACGACTGTCGTCATGGAAACCTAAATTTACGGGACTTTCACCAAAATGTCGTTTTTTAGAACTGGCAACGTGGGGTCTCAGGTCCAGTTCCCGAAATCTGGCAACTTTTCAGAAAGGGACACTGGGGCAGTCACTTTTGTAACTAGTCGATGTTCCTCCTTCATCTCTTCCTCCGTGGTGTGGGTGACTCAACTCAAGTTGGGCTGCACTTGTGCACACGTTTGCGTGACTGCTGCGCCACTTTTTCTCTCGCTGTCAACCCTATACAACTAGCGCTCATGGTGGCGGAAGGGCATAAACTCTTTGCACTTGTGTGAACGGTTGCACTTGTTCGAAATTTTGTTCATTTTGTTATTGTTCTTGTCTACATCAGATCTAGATCAGTTTCTTAAGTGTATTGAAAGACATACTACTTCTATCAAAGTAGAAATTGACGAATTGAATAAAGAGGCTAACTCTCTAGATGTGTTGGAGAATAGAATCCATCATGCAGCTATTAATATAAAAAAATCCGAATTAACACGTCTCAAAGTACTGCACGAAGATGCTGTATGTTACGGTCCTTATTTTAACAATTCAAACCCCATTCCTTGTTCAGACTCCTTGTTTGATGATGATGAAGATAGCGATGTTTCAGATGATTCGGATGAGGAAGAAGAAATTTTTCTCTAGTGAAGGTGTAAATAGTGTGGTTTCAATAAACGAATTTGAAATATGTTGTGTTTGTAAAGTTTTTCTTTATTCATTGTACATTAGAAATTATTAAAATTAGAACACATTCCATAAAGAACAAAGCTATTTTTAAATATTCAGCCCAGAAATGGTGCGAAATGCCCCCCCCCCCGCACCCTGACTAGTATGGCGGCAATGTGTCGCGGAAAAATAAAAATTGAAAGGTTTTCCACATGGGTTTTCAAACACTTAAATATGCAAATTCAGAAATATTTCCAGATTAAAATGATCTCGACTTTACGATTTAGATAGAGCTATGGTTTAAAGGATCGAATGAGAACTAAAACTAATTTTAATAGAATCGAAGAGAGCATACAAAATAGCATTAGAATCCAAATTTTTATTAAAATCGCTTGATTACAGAACCAACAGGATGTTATGGAACAAATTTTCTTCCAGCGCAAATCCGTGCGCTTTCCGTAGAAGCGCTGGTTCGATTATTTTAAGAGAAATCAAACTAATTTTAATAGAATCGAAGAGAGCATACAAAATAGCATTAGAATCCAAAAATTCATAAAAATCGGTTGATTACAGGACCAACAGGAAGTTATGGAACAAATTTTCTTTCACCGTAAAGTCGCCTACTTTCCATACAAGTGCAGGCTTGATTTCGTTTCTCAAAATATTTGCACACAAAAACCAAAATCTTTCGTAAAACGATTTTTTTTTATTTACATATTTTCTGATCAGAATTTGATTCTGAATTTTTTGGTGTAAAAATCTTTGTCGTAAGATGCATGAAAGTATTTTATTTTTTATATTTAATTATTTCAAATTTAACCGAATTGCATATTTTTGAAAGGAATCATTCGTATGTATCTACATAACGTATGGCATTAATATTTGCATATTTCAATAAACTGTAACGTGCTGCATAAAGTGACCTGTCGACAGAATTATTAACCCCGTAGTTCTGTGTTTAATTCAGTGGGAAAAAAGTAGGCATTTTTGTTTAAAGAAGTTCGGCCGAGGCCATGATATCCCCTTGGGCTACTTGACCAACAATTTTGAGAATTTGCTTGGTTTGGCAACGTCAATTGCTGTTCAAGAAAACAATAAAAAAAGAGTTGCAGAAGTTTATAGAAGTTTTTTGTTTTGTGCTTGTTTTTATTCCGAAATGAAAAGAAAAATGAAGAAACCGTTTCAAAAAAATGGATTTACCAAATATCCCTACTTTATACTACAACAGTTGTTTAGTGAAGATCAAAGTAAAAAGTCGTCAGTTTCATTGTTGGCTTCAATTTGATCTATTACTGGCCCATCAGGTTTTGAACTCTGAAACATTGAAGTTTCAGATAAGGCATTACTGGTTACCGACTCTGAACTAATATAATTGTCATTCTGTTCATCAAAAGGAGATTCGTGACTTATAGAAGATGCCATTTTCAGTTGTTTAAGAGCTAAACTCCAAATGAAGTACCATTAGAATGCAGCTCTAGTTCGTATTCAAATTTCGAACAAGTGCAACCGTTCACACAAGTGCAAATAGTTTATGCCCTTCCGCCACCATGAGCGCTAGTTGTATAGGGTTGACAGCGAGAGAAAAAGTGGCGCAGCAGTCACGCAAACGTGTGCACAAGTGCAGCCCAACTTGAGTCGACCAACTCTGACCATGCTCGAAATTCGAAAGTCAAAATCCCCAAAACAATGGAGCGCACACGGCCTGTAGAAAAACAAGCCCGTTGCCAGGCGACGATAAAGCTCCGCCTTAAATAACTTCGCTGCCTCTGCCTGACATCTCTCTGAGAAAAGACTCAAGTCGCTCTTAAACTGCTCGGCACTCCTTTATCTGTGCCTTTATCGTTGAACCGGTAATTATGATGTCAAATTAATCAAATCTTTAACAATGTTCCATATTTGCTACAAGTATTATCCTAACGTAAGAAATCGAAATTAAGGATCGGCCGCGATTACTCGAGAACCAGATTTCTACTACCGGAAGTTACTGGTGCTAAGCTAAAAAAAAAAAGTTGAAAAAGGAGATTTAACAAGTATTGTGCCAGTACCAATGCCTAAAACGAAATGTACTGGCACGATAGACGTTTTTTTCGTTATGTGCCAGCACCTTTCGTTATTAAGCTCGTTAAGATCAACCCATTTTTGCACCGGAGCGCAGCCCTACTATGTTTAACGTTGAGTTACGATGCTGGCTAATCTTTGGCATCGTCTGGATGACCTAGGATCCAAGGCTAATGCAGAGTAAAACAAAAACTTTTGAAAATGAAAAGGAAAATGTATATTGTTCAAGTGACTAGAACCGCGAAGGGAAAGGTAGAAAGAAACAATTGCACGCCGGGCAGATGAAAAAAGTCATCGCAATAGATTAGAAAATTAAAAACAATGAACATGAGATTAAGCATCAAGATCAACGAAACATAGCCGTGTTTTCAACAAGGAAAAAGCGTAAGCGCATAACTGCCTTTTATTATTTTTGTTAAATTATTTTCATCTATTTGTTTTTGTTTTTTTGTTTTTGTTCCAGTTTAATTTTTTTGTTTTTTGTTTTTTGTTTTTTTTTACCACGGCAGTTTGGCTAATTGAAAAGGCGACAGATTATCGAGCCACACGCCGAGTTCTTAAACCAATAATTGAAACATAAGACGGCTTCGGGCTTTGATCGTTTTCGGGCCCAACGGTTGTAAAAGTGTAGAAATTTTAACTGAAAACGTGTAAAGAAAAGTAATATCAAACTTGAGTTCCAAGTTTAGACGTAATATCTAGGTGAGTATGTTGACTGTCAATACTGAGACTCAAATCCTCAATCGACGCCAAAACGGCAGACGGTCGAGGTTGTTGCACTTCGCAATAGGATTGACCAGTGTTCCTACATGAAAAAAGTATGATCTTCAGAATCTTATAACATTGGCACAGAAAGTAACTCAATCACCTTAAAGCATCTGGCTGATGTTTTCGTAACGGAGCATTTTTGGAAAGATCGCAATCTGGCGAATCCACAAGAGATGCATCTTCCTCCGCAAAAGGTAGACTGTCTTGGCTGCCCGATGCCGTCATTTCTCCTCTTTCCATCAACCTCCTACCAATTGATAATTGTGCTGGACTAAAGGCAGGTCCACGATCTAGGGCTAAACCTTTGCTTAATTCGAAAAGACCCAACGGTCGAGGACTAGTCGGAGGTGCCTGATTCGAGTCAATCGAGGTCCTCAGCCTCGGATCAGAATCATATCTGGTAATAAAGAACCACGCAAAAGGTGAGGCAACATTTCATTTAGATAAACAAAACTTTTTCGTGCATACCGTATAGGCGTAGGAAGATTCATACGCCAACTACGGAAAGAAGCCGGTTGATAAGTTGGAAACTTCTTGCTTTTTTCGACCACATCTTGACGTTTGTCGCTGGCGACAGCAACAGCAAGCTGTTCGTCACTGCTGGGCAACAATTCAAAATTCTCAACACTGAATTTTCCGTGACTGCCAGACGCAGACGATGCCTCTTCGGCTTTCTCCCCCAAAAGAGCCATTCGTAACGTATCTGCAGCTCGAGCTAGGGTTGAACCTAGGCCTTTAGATTGTACCGCATCAGCGTCCACGTCTCTGGAGGCTGATAAACTTCTACGAAAAAGTAGAGGTCAAAAAGAACAGTTTTGAAAATTCCGGTGAAGCGTCATAAAAAATGGCTTACTGTGTAACGTTTTCTGGATCCAAACCGATGTCGATATCGACAGAAGCGTGCTCCGAGACGAGTGTGCCGACTAACGAAAGCGTGCCGTCCTGGGCGATGGAAACAAGTGTATCGTGCTGTGAAGGACTAGTGCTGGGCGTGTTTGAGAAATCAGCTGCTAAGGAAGGTTGCGACAACGCTAGATCGGATCCCGAGCTTCCCAGCAATGGTTTGTGACTGGCCGGGCTTCTGCTTGCTGCTGCGTCCAATACCATAGGCGGACGCGAAATTGTGTTCCTTTAACGGAGAAGATTTTTGAACAATTGAAAAGGTTTTAGAACACAACAGAAATTTGCAAATGGTGAAAGTAGGTGTAGGTTAAAACTTACTCTTTTCTTCGTGAAAGTGTAACTGAGCCTTCTAAGTAGCGAATGAGCAGGCGGCATGATTCCGATTCTAGCGGAATGGCTCCAACGTCTCGATGTCGATTGTATATCAGTATGCAAATTAGAACCGGATGGGACACCGGTAGCGGTACCAACAGCTCAGAATTCCATCCGGCTCGACTGGGCTCTGAAACAATGACCGACTTTCCCATCCATGAAGCGACCCCTTCGGAAAGGCTAAAAATACCAAATCATTTCCAAAGGATTAGTAATAAAGAATTAAGTTAAAAGTAGATTTAAAATATATTTTTACCGTTTTGAATGACCGTGCATCTGCATCCTTTTTTTCTTCCATGGTGGGCTACTATTAGCAGCATCGCGACCGAGCGGAGTAAAAAGGTAAAAATCAGGTAGGCAAACGGCCGCTGGTTGGAATGCCCGTTGCGGCCATTCAAAAGGTTCGCTGTCAAGATCAGCTTGCGTGAACATGACTCCATAACGACACAAATTGACGTCCTTTGCCTAATAAAAAAGGAAATATAGTTAAGATAAAAATTCATGTAAGTGCTGATAGGTTTTAATGAAAGGCGATTAGGCACCTGGAGCTGAATGCGGGTTTCTTCGTCGCCAAGCGGATTAAGAATGGCCGAGCTGAATATTTCACTCAGAAAGATGGCTGATAAAGCAAGCCAGTCTCCTTCTTCCACGTTATAACGTTCCCATAACTCAGATTCGTTGACACCTAGGCGGACCAGGATTTCAGAAGGGTAGAAAGTGCGCATCATCATAGCTGCTCGCACAAGTACCATCTACATGGTAGAACAAAGAAATTTCGGGTCAAATCAGAGAATCGAAAGATGTAAAATTACAAAGGGAAAAACCTTGAGATCAGCCGATGACATTCGTATCTTTTTGAGGACGTTGGCATTCAACGATAGTCTTAGTTCTTCCAGGCGTCGCTCTACTTTTTCTTCCAGGGACGCCAGCAAAGCTTGTGTCTCGCGCTCCAATTGTACGGCGACGTTCGATGACCTGGTTGAACATTCAATGATATTTTACCAAACTGCAAGCGTTAAGAAAAAAACCGATAAAACTCACTTAAGGTTGGATGCAGTGGCATCAGCCTTTTCGATGGGTTTTTCAGCGACGGGTGTAGGGCACCAAGCAGTGCCTGAGAAGGGAGAAAACACTTGTTGAATGAACAGTCGGAATTCTTCAGCTGGACGTCGGATTAAACGTTCAGTTTGTCGGCGATAGGCAATCAGACGATCCGATTCGAGGCGAGCTTCAAATGCTGCTAAAGCTTGTTCTTTTGATATCTAAATCACGCACATAAAAATAAAACATTTAAATCAGTGCGCGTTTAATTAGACGTAATTGAAGTTGGATATGGAAATCACCTGATAGTGGAATTCGGTATTTAATCCAGGTCCAGCAATTCGCTTAACTAGGAAACCTTCTGACGCCGGAATCCGACCTCTAGGTCGAATGGCGAGGCTGAAGACAAGTGCGTCTCGAGAACGTACGATCATCCATTGCAGCATCCCATCTGTTGATGAAAAAGCAATTGAAAAGGATGGCTTTTCAGTGAAAATTCGGCATAAGCTTCATAGTCTTGACTTACAGACGGCCAATAGAAAGGAAATCAGCGGACAAACAATGAAGGCAGTGACCAAACAGGCGATAGGTTGAAGGAGTCCATCGAGTAATAGGTCACGAACGAGGACACGGATCATGGGAAGGAGAGGGCCACGTTTAGGGTCAGGATTATCCACGTCCCAGACAAGGATTATGCAGACCTGGTAGATCAGGGCGAAAATTGGAGCCCAAACGGGGGCCGTCAGCGCCAGGCAAATGCCACCGGCGCTGCAGAGGATACAAACAACCGGGAAGATGAGGAGAAACAAGAGACTGCAGAGAAGACCTTTAAAGCCGTAATTCCATACTCTATTCAGCTGCCGAGTTAGGCCTTTGCCCATAAAACCTGTGTCCGGTTTCGTTTCGAACTCGGTTCTTGATTTCGAGATGTGACGCCAAAGAGAAGCTAAACGCGAATTAAGGGTCGGTGTGTACGCAGTGCGACGTGGGCAGAGTGTGCCATTCACTTGCGACAATTCAAGATCGGCGTAGAAAGGCTGACTTGCCACGAGAGCTCGCAAACCGATCGGACTGCACCAAGGAACAATATAACCGCAAGCATAAGCGCCGTTGCACGACCAAACCCAGGCTCGCTGTAGGAAATTCGCCCAACGCCAGAACGGCCATTGCGTCGTCGTTGTTCTTCTGCTGCTTCGTTCCAGCGTATAAACAGGCTGTTCTTGACCGTCACTACCACTGCTGCTGCATCTTGGATTCGTAATAGATGTCGGCGTTCCACTCAAGTGGGTCGGAATCACCTAGAAAATATGGAAGGCGGTTCGAAATGGGTGCGTCGTAGGCTTAAGTTGATAAATGAATTTGTACCTCAACACCGCCTTGGAAATGACGACGAACGATCCAAGCACGGGGGTTCCATATCCAAGTGTCCCAATGAAATGTACGCGTTGCCTGCTTGTCTGCCCAGAGCTCTTTGCTCAAGATGGGCGCTCGCTAACATTGCAAACATAAATAAAATCAGCTGACAGACAACAACAAGCTGTTTGTAAGGTAAGCCGCTCATACATCTCTAAGAAAAGCGAGATCCCGCGAAAGGAAATAAACAAACTGATCAAGTGACTTGAGGCGGCATGCGTCAATGGCTTCTTCGTGGCACTTCCATTGGTATTCTTTTGCCAGCTTCACCTGGAGAAAACGTTTAGTTCGATTATATTATACGGCTAGGGTTTTAAAAGAGAATGTGGTCTTACTTTAATGCTGTGAAGTTGTTTTTCCATCCACGGTTTGACGAGAGAAAGCATAGGGTGACGTAGACGTATGTCCAGTTCGGCTTGGATTAGATCAGCGGTAAATCTTTCTCGCACTTTGGCAACGGCTTTTTTCATGGTGATAGTAGCCCGTGCCTGATCAATCAGCAATTGCCCAATGCCGGGTCCTAGTTGTTCCACATCCGGATGATGAAGAATTGATTCCCAAATATGACTGAACGGCTCGTCGGTAATCAAATCTCGAAAATCGTCATCAGGGCCACTATGTCCGGCTTCGTTGCGTTTGCGATCGTCCTTAATTTCTGTTACTTGTTGACGTGACCAGCGAGTTTTGGACTCCTGTTGCAAAATCCTATTGATCACTGGCTTGCTTTTTTCCATGATTTCTCTACAAACCGAAAATAGAAACCCGATTGCATGAAGTTTAAACATTTCTTCTCGCGCATTGCGCAAAGCTTATAGTACCTGGAGAAGAGCCTCAGATCAATCAGCAACCCTTTGGGTGTCTGGAAGATGTAAGGGAGAGGCGGAGGCTTTTGCTGCCGAAGGTCAGATGACCGATCGCTACTGCCAGCCCCTTGATGATGGGCAAGATAGTGGCGAATAAAGCGACACAAGGCAATATATTCTTCTTGGCAATGAACCTAAGACGGCAAAAATGGCATTCGTTACACTTTGATGGTTTCACATGCTTTTGTTTGCGTTGTTTTCTAAGTACCGCGCATAACAACTCTGCCACTAAATAGCGGCTTCTTTCTTCGTGCAGGCGCGACTCAAAGTCCCGAGGCTGTAAACTTGGCATTCCGAAAATTAAATCTACAATAATTTAATAAAGGAGAGTTATAGAAGAAGAACGACCTTAGATTCGGAGTGCAAATCTACCCAAGAAGCGATGGAATCCCATGCGGAGGCTGCGAATTGATTCTTGAATGCTAAAAACATCACCCGTGAATCGCTCGCTAGCTGTCAAATTAATGATTGCGGCTGCCCAGGCCAACGTGTGGAGTAGTGAATCCATTGCTACTTCTGAGCCCTTTTGCAAAAGTGGATTCACACGCCAGGTATGATGTTGGCCGGGAAAATTTACACTGGCGACGGTAAATAACCTACACGGAAGTAAGCAGAAGAAAAAAGACTCACACGTTTAGCTAAACTGAAATATGGACAAAACATGTAAAAAAAAAAAACAATAATAGTAAACACCCTTCACATTGTATCCTAAACACTGTAGAACAGATATGAAGTTCATGCATTTAATAGAACAAAACCCAGATGTGCATGCTAATTCCCAAAACTCCTACCCTGTTTTGCTTATGGAACGTAGCTGGTCGGCTGTTAATGTTCTCCATGTACCATTTTTCACAGTTATACTAATGAACATGACAGGAAAAATGAGAAGAGGAAAAATCATTATTGTAAAGATATAGATTACATGTAAGTTCTTTTAAGATAAGAGATGGCTCGACAAAATGCACTGTGTTGATAACAAAAACATTTCATAATTACCCATGCTGCCTCACTGAAGTTAGCTGCTTATTGCTGAGGTGTTTAGCTTCACCATGTGCATCAACAGATACAACATCCAGGTCATCCCACGATGGAATGTCAAAAAGATTGTCTACAACCAGTGGTTTCCGTCTAGTTGATGCTGAACCTTCACTGAATTCCTGAACTGCTATGGGTTGGGGTAGGTTGAGAGGAAATGTTTTCCAATGGAAGAGGGTACTCTCAGCTGTTCGCTGGATTTCCAAAACGAGATCCACAAGATGAGGAGCTAGCAGAGATGTATCTAGTTGAAATCTTAATGATTCCTTCTACAAAGGGGTAACATAGTATCAATGAAACTATTATTGTATTGGCCTTTGCCTGCCGAACAACAGTACAAACAAGATGACAGACGAGGGGAGGGTCGGAAGAAATAGCCTCTGTATGTGTATTACAATTGGATTTTACAGGCAAAAAAGTACCTGAGGGTGGTTGATGCTATTTTCTTCCTCACTTAACCGAACTTGTTCATCGGAAGCGTGATGGACCGTCTTGAAACGGGCCATCTTCCTTAAAAACTGAGAGGTCTCTTTTTTGTCGCAAGAAACGCTTGACGACACAAAACATTGAGACTAGCGTCTTCTGCTCATGATGGTTTCACTCCCAAATTCAACTACAGATGGCCTTCATATCTAGATCAGTCACCGCGAAGAAATCCAATTTCACAAAGATAAAAATCATTTGAGTTATTCTGCTTAAAAGAAGCCATGTTTTCTCTTCCCAATTGCTTTCAGAATAATAGAAAATAACATTTTCCGGTGATAGCAATAGGAACCCCGAACGATCCGTGCTTGGTTTTAGCACACGCAAAATCAAAGTGAACAACAACAAGCTTTTTACACATAACAGGAGAGATAATGAATTGTCTAGTGATATTGTTTTTGAAAATTGTTTTTAGATCACTGACATAAGACTGTGACGTCGAGAATAAAACCTCAGGATGGCCCATACTGAGCTTGTGACAAATTTTTATTGCCAATGGCATGACTTATTATGTAAGCGTGATAATTTCCATCGTTTAAAACGAGGCTTGGGCTAGCGTGATAAAGTTGTCATTGTTGTTTTCATAGGTTATAAACTACGATCATAAACCTTAATAATCCGCACTTCCTACCATTGAACGCCGGACGTCAAAAGGATGATTACCCGTTAATACAAAAGTCGGACAAAAAGTTGTATACGCAACGTTTGAAGAGTATGGTCTATTGAAAAAGACCATACGTGGCGAATGAGGCAATAGGTACGATTTATCAGCATATACTGTCGAACTTGCCTCGAAATACTTTTTGTTACTTTTTTATTAAGCGCGTCATAGAGTCCAACAAACTGCGTAACGTGTTAAAATAAAAAACTAAAAGCGTTCGGAATTCAAGTCGTGGGTCTATAGGTTCACATTTGTTCTCGATTACACGTTTTATTTGCCATCAAATAGTACAAAGAAAGCTTATGGCCGTGCTGATTTGTTCGGCCGTATATGGTTTGCTGTGCGATAAGCAGACGTGCCTCGAAGAAAATAGACGATGTGCAGTTGGGCAAAGGGTCAGAGCAAATACTACAGCGCATTGATGAACTTGGGAGTTGATGTACGATGTAATGTTCAATAACAGACCGTGAAAACCAAAGGGGAAAAAAATGTTGTCTTTTTCTCCCATTTTCTTTGGTAAATTGTATCATCTTCAGGAAAAAGAGATGTTAAAGAAAATCATCCCGGAGAGTTCGAAAGATGCAAATGAAGAAGGCAAAATATTAGCATCCAGTGGCTCGTTATATATTCTTTCTAGATGAATAAGGTTTACTTTATCTAAAGCTATTCATCTCTTTGAAGTTTTATAGGGTTGCCATGATTTGTTGGGTATCCCTACTTGGTATATCTTGAAGCAGAGATATTGGCGTTGTAAATAAAAATAAAGAAACAACAACATAAATCTATATACGGTTGGCTCTCTGATTAATCAAACTATAAAAAACATTTAGGGTTCCACTTTTATTGATGAGAAAAGTTTACAGCGGTGTAGTCCGATGTTCGTATATGTATGTATAAAATTTTACATAGTTTTGGAGAAAAACAAAATTCATCGCAGCATTTTTGGTGGACAGAGCATTTATAACATAAAAGAAAACAAAATGGTCTTTCAATTTCGGAATGCTCCCACCTTTCATTTTGATAAGGAAATCAGATTTAAAGCAAGTGATCTATTTATCAATGCGTATACACGTCCAACTGTTTATTTTCTACAATTTTTCCAACCAACACCTCAGTAAATTTGTTTTTTTTGGTTTCGTTTGGTGTGTAGTGGTGTACTTATTTGGCGACTCCTCTGGCGCATTTCTGTGTAACTGCTTGATGGGAAATGCGAAATGACAAGAAGATGGTGGGCATCCGTTAGCTGGATCGTACCGGAAACGACTTTTTGCAGACGTTTCAAATGTGAATCGGTTTTTGCTTTCGTAAGAGTCTAATCTTTGACGATCGCACACGCGTATATACGTAGGAAATGAGAGGCTAAAGCCGAAAAGGAAAGATGAGGACGCTTGACATTATAATAACGAAAAAAGGTGGAGAGAAAATGTATGACATAGACGTGTGACTGGGATGATTTGCTCCGTTCCTTTTTTTTGCTGTTTTAGTTCAACATATCAGAAAAAAGAGGGAAAATGGCCACGTTTAACATTTTACATAAAAAAAAGACTCAGACATAAATGAGAAGAAATAACTGGCACAGCATTAACATTCATTTTTAGGGGAAAGTTGAACATAATTGACTGTGAAAACTAAATAAAAATGGCACTGTATAGTTTTTCATGTACAAAGTGTTGTCTGAACTAGATTAACTATATGGCTATAAGATAGTATAGTGTAATTAAAGAAATAAGCAAATAACACAGCAGTTACGCTTCCACTGAAAAGACAATGCAACAGTTCATATATCGTTATGTACGGCATCTTCTTTAAACTGCACGTTGTTCAAACCGAATAGCCTTAAAAAACAAAACAATCACTCCAAGATTTAAAAAAAATGAAAATACAGAAGAAACACGAGAATAACACGTCATCTTTATGATGGAACGTTACAGAGTGGATCTACATCCCGTAAAATATATAAATGAGACCTATATGTACAGTATATCGCACCAAAAGAGTCAAAACGGAGGGGCGTGTGTGGTTTAATGTACAAATGACATTAACACAATATAAGGGTGTGGCTCTTTTTCGTACACGAACGAGCGTCGCATTAGGATGCCACTCGATCGATGACTATATACGCATATAAAACCGGGAATCAAAAAAGGAGGCCAGAAATGAAATAAACAAAAATTCAATCAAAAAAGAAACAAAAATCTAATCAAAGTAGAGTGTCTCCTGTATAAGTGAAAATTCAATTCCGCTTGAAAGGCTTCACCTCTGGTTGAATATGACTGGAAATGCCTCGCACATCCAAAAAAATAAAAATGGGTGTTAGCCAAACGTTTGACACATCAGAGTTATGACGAGCAGGATTGCTGGGCAAAACCTCCAGAATTCCGATTTTTGTGAAATCCCTGCAGAAAATATATAGACAAACAATGCTGCTTACACACGCCTGACCTATCTAACCATATTTTAAAAAGAAAAGTGTAAATCAAATTTACCAGCATTGACTCCGGAGCGGCTGTCTAGCGTCAAAGACCTCTGTCTGGGATAGTCACCGTTAATGGATGCATCGGCGATGCTAATGTTAACAACGGTCCGTCCATCGATGCGCATCCTTCCGACGCTAGCCGTGCATGTAAGCTTCATCTTTCCTTTCCGATCAAAATGTGCATCTCTGAGCTTCAAATGTAAACCGACGACAGAAGCTTCCAGGCCGCCGTCAGTCAGTGTGGATGGATATTGTATGAGTTCCTCTTTCATTACCTATATAATTAAAGTGCAATCCCATATAATTGCTGTGAGGGAAAAAGCATAATGCGAAACATTCGGCCATTTACGGCATTATTGTTTAATGATGAAAAGAGTCAACCAAAGTTGGTTAGCGGCACATATAATGTTTGAGCCACCGGCTTGCACACGTCACGTCCGCATAGTTTTTAAATCATGTTTAATACGAGTTAACATGTTCGTATGTATAGTAATAGCGTGAACAGGTTTGACTCATATCACGTTCCAAGTAGAATACCTTGCATGAATTCATCATATTGAAAAATCTCAAGAGTAAAACCTGAGGATCCGTGTCCACAAAGGGCGCGCGTTATTCCATTCTGAATTGAATTTCAGAGATGGAGTGCGGATGCCATCAGTTCTATGTGGATAGCCGAAAAAGGGCGATGCACAAAAATCTTTTTTATGAATATACAGAGCCCTTAAATTCCATAATAATGGCGTTCAACTTGCGCTGGATAACCAGAGTTACGATACCTATATACGCAGCCTATATACCTGCATATATATCTAAGATCTTCTGAAAATGTTTGATCACCAATAACAACGATCACAAGTCATTAAGCGTTGCCTAGTGCTGACAGCAGCTGTAGCCTACGCTGTACGTAGGTGGTTATCTTTTGCGTTCGTTTCGTTATATTTGTTTCAGGTCTCATAGTAGAACGAATCACTCAAAGAGGGTTGCAACTATCGTTCACGTTGCACACAAAACAATTGATATTACCGGATGTTCGATATAGCGAACCGGACATGTCTCATTTTTGCTGGGCGAATTTTTCATGACGAGGGAATCAAAGCAGTTCTCAGATTACTCATTGCTATTCCTTGCTCGTTTAGTATGAATTGCATCCTCAACGAATCATTGCCATTATCTTAGAGCTCTATATGCTCATAAATAAGTGATCCATCCACGAGAACAACACTGCGGTATTATCTAGAATTTAAGCGAGAGGTTATTGTTTTAAAACTTTACCGGTTTGTCAGCAATCGTCCAGGTGATCGTGGCTGGTGGTCTCGATGGAAACGACGAACAATTAGCCGTGAATTCTTCTCCAATACGATAGACCGTTTTAGGTGAATTAATCACCGGTGAATCTCTTGGTGGAACTGCGAGTCAATTCAACAAAAAATAATAATCATCAGTCTTTAAGCTCATCTTAGCTACAGAGCAGTATAAAGCACATCGTATCAAGGATTTGAAAAAGACAGCATTGTTATCGATTTCTCGCGAATATACGATAGGAAAATATAGCCGCCATTAAATTCCGCTGTTATATACAAGACATCGAACGAATTCCATTGCATCGATGTTATATAGGCGAAAGCATTTCGAAATCGAAACGTCCATTCTAATCTGATGCTCAGTGAACTGGGCGGAACTTGAATAGATGCATCATATCCTTTTGCCTCTGCGTATATACTGTACATATATACGCAATTTCAGATAATGTCTGGACGATAGAACAGAAGAGACGAGTTATTCACAGTCGGTGGAGCTGCTCCCTTTTGCAAGTGACAGTTAAGAGCCCCACCCGATTTTTGTTCCCCACCCCAGCGTTAAGCGTGTTAACGTTGAACCTATATACAGATTGCGTTAGATTTCAATCAGCTAATGGCGTTCTACACTTCTGACTATTCGATCCGAACTCTGATGGCATAGGCTGACGGTTCACTGAACGCCTTGTCTTTGCACAGTCATCAGCACACAGTCAAAAGAGCGTGCAGATTGTCGGCCCAGCATGCGGGGGATGATGTTTCTTTCAAGGTTGACGTTCATTAGAAGCTCTTTGTTTTCACCCTCATAGTTTATAGTATATATATGTAACTCCCGATGAAAAGGACTGCCGGGGCAAACGAGTTCTTCTTTTTTTTTACGTATAGTCGAATTAAAGCTTTGCTTGCATCGCGTAATCAATCTTAATTCAACATCTTTACAAGTGTGCTGTTCAAAGGTTGGTCACTTGATTTTCACTATTGTCAATATGTGCAAAGGCCGTAACGTTATTACACTGCGCCCATAACTATATCGCATTCACATATATATAGGGCCGCAACTCTAATATGCTCATTTAACTTTTACGATTCAGCATTTTCGTGGAAATGTTTAATAATAAATGTGGGGGCTAGGAAAATGGTACCCACCAACGACGCTCATTTCAGCGACGTCGTAAACTGTTTGAAAATTTGGAGATTCTGCTGAGACTTCGCACTTGTAGCGACCCTGTAAAAGACAATCATCAATCATTGTCTGCTGAGATTTGTTTTTATTTAATCAAATAATATGTTATATACCTCGCTCTTGAGATTTAAATTTTCCAGGACGACTTGATTTTGATCAGACGCCGCCAACTGAATGTATATAAGAAAAGACGCAAAAATATAATATTTGGAAATGTAGGGATTAGAGAATGTAAAAGAGACTAAACACAGACTATACGAAAACTGTTGAGATTCATAAACAACGGAAATGCAATGTAGAAGAAGAGAGCGAAAGAATGGGAAAGAAAAGCCATCGATCAATCAGCAGACGGCGATGTTTTTAGAAAGTGGACGCCTTTAAGAGTGAGACGTATAGCTCTCGAAACTGTCATTCTCTGAATGTTACATGGGCGGTTGCTTACGTTAACTTGGACTCCTTCGACGTTGAAGGTCTGAGCTGGAGGATTATCCTTCGGCACGACGCGGAAGAATTCCTTGCCACCTATAGACGAGACGAAGTCAAATGATGTACACATCAATCAACACGCTCCAATAAATAGATTAACTCTATATGTATACACATACAACTGTGGGATAAATTAAATAGTATAATTACAAAAGTTATGCTCCGTTTTTTTTAAATTACCTTTGTACCATTTGACGGAATAAAGGGTGTCGCCTTCCATTTCAAATCGGCATCCCAATACCGCTGAACGGCCCCTTTCAACTTCGGCCGGGACTTGCACTTGTAGCAGCTTCAGACCGTCAACGCCATCATACCAGCCACACCCTGTATTTAAAAAGGTATTTGTTTATAATACATTATGCAATCAAAGCTCGCTATGTGTAGCTCGTTCGCCTGTTAAGCCTCGAAGAGATGACTTGATAACTAGTCTATTGCCCCCCCCCCCCCTCCATTGATGTCACAGTTGTGCAGTAGCTATGTAAATCATACAGAGGTAATCGAAAACGGTGCGGTGGAATGAACAAGATCGGGAAACTACATAAATAAATGTATCACTGCCAAAAATGTATATGACTGTAAACAAATCATCGCTTCGCCATTCTCGGCTGTGTAGATTGCTTTTTCTTTTTTGGATAGAGATGTAACTTTTGAATGGCGGAGTTGCATACAGGATGGCATCAACGGCATCAAAGAAAGTCAAAGAGACCGTCTGAACTTTGTTGCACTGGAGCATATTTCGAATTTGAGACCATATATGTACCACCACATGTGTGATTTCGAGGTTAAACTTGTTTCCTTTTTTTTTTTTCGCTTACTTGTACTTCGAAATTTACATAAGCCATGGTGTATAACAAACATAATGCATTCAACTTTCAGCAAGTTATTCCCATTTCGCATCTGGATTCTTTTCCCGACATGTTTTTCTATTTTTTTTTTTTTACGCGAGCATATAGAGCTGAGCTATTCATCTAATCAGAATTTATCCCTATATAGCTACTATCCGTATGGCTCCTTTTGATCTGTACGATGGCCGAAACAGCTGGGCGAGGGCCCGACTATTTCATTTTAGTTGACATTTTTATAGTCGCATGTAAATCAATGAATTTCATTCAGTTATCTACATCCCTTTTTCTCGGCCCTCTATATGTACGTTGAGAGAGAAGGCGAACATGAGAAGGGAAGCTGGCCATAACACAGATTTACTTATACACGGTTTTAAAATATATTCAACATGGATATGCTATTTTTATGTCTTGTTTTAATACATAAAGCTTTAGTCGCTACATCGGCTTTGGGAAACGTTATAACTATAGCAATGCAAATCAATCTTTTAGTTTCATTGTAATAATTATAGTACATTTAATTGGCTCGGGTTAACGGGTACGGGCCAGTAATTGCTAGTAGTATATAGTTTACGTTCAATTGTTTTGGTATATTAGATATGCACATTTTGGCGGCTCATCATTAAATGATAGGGCCCTTAATTCTAACTGCCTTTTAGTTTAGTGTCCACTTTGTTAAGATATCATCACAAACAAAGCAAATGGCTAATAAACCACGGCCGCATTTGTCGAAAGAAAGCTTTGTTTATATATTTCATACACATATATATAAGCTTTTGGCTGAATGCGAGCAATCTTCAAAAGGGTTGTGACATAACACATATATTCATCAGAGGCTAGCACAAAACACATTTCCGGCCTACAGGAAACGGCACAAGTACCATCCTTGCTTATACTGTATACACGGGCGATCCATCAAACGATAGTGACGTGCACAACAAGCGATTCATCAAGTCAAGTAAGCCGAGAGCTTTCTTAACGGGCAGCAAGCGGCGCTGACCGTGCATTTCCGTGTAAATTCGAGAGACCTGTGAGGCAAATTGGCCTTTTACCTGGCTGGAACAATTTATTCGCCCGTTTCAATGTCGTTCCTATTGGATGGGATGATTAACTATAAGGTGAACACAATTAATCGTGTCGTATGTATACACAATTTGATGCAATAACTTATTGATTCAAACAGGATTTTTCAAAAGGCTCAACACGGTTAACTTAATACTCGATTCAGTTAAAACGTATGTGCAACTTTGAACGACCTTCAAACAGTTCCTGAGTTTAGAACTATTTCATTATGGCGTTATTCTAACCCCTTTTTTTCCCCCCTTTATGGGATGAGCGCATATAAGATCCTGATCTTATGATAACGCTCTACGATGATGGCAGGGGGGGAAATGTCGCAGGCCATGAGGAGACGCTCTTTTGTGTAGCGCCGTCTTTTTTTTCTCTCTCTTTGCCTTTAAACTACAATGGAAGAACATTCGTTAAACCGTCAAGTTGTTCCAGTACTTCAAAGACGACGAAAACGTGCTTTGAGTAATTGAAACAAACATGAAGAAAGAGAAGCTGGAACAACAGAGCAAGAAGAACAAAAGCGAGCACAGCAAGGAAATACATAGGGAAGCCGTAAGCGGATCATTCCACTCATCATCGCAAGTACCTTCTTTTAAAAACACATCATCAAGAAAGTCTGCAAAATCGATGGAAAACATTGTATATGCCAATCGATTTGCCTTTCTATGTATATATATTTTCCCCTCGTGTGCTATAGAACTCGTATTATGAAACAACGTCTTTAATTAGAATTTTATTTGCAACAACTGTGGGCAGGTCCAGGCAAGGGATCGTGATAGGAATTCCATCAATGTCGGCTTGCTTTATACGATTGCAACACATTAGTGTGCTATTAGAGGCTGGCGATGATGCGGACTAGTCGAAAGAAAAACGTATATAATTATACAGATTGAGAATTACTATACAACCGTTGTGGCATTGAAACTGCCACCAGTGATGTCAGAAGCGTTTGCTATACATAGCGTCGTATAAACTCTATAGCTATACACAGACACCGTACATGTAGGGCACATAAAATTAAAAGGGAAGTTGTGCGCCCCATTCCAACTTTTTAATCAATAGACGAGGCTTTTCCCACTTAACGCCATTTAATTGTCGCATTAAGGACATTTATCCGTTTGTATTTCATCGTTATGTATACGCCCAGGCACTCTATTTGATCAAATCTTTTTCTATTGGTCGTTTGGGGACAAAGGATGCATCCCAAACAATATTAGGCTACACTCGAAATGGAAATCGCAATAATCATCACACTATAATACCCCATTTAGTTTGAAACTATTAACAGCTATTTAAAAAATTGTATCAGCACGGCACAAGTGCGGTATAAAGTAATACATTACACTTGCAACATGATTCTTATTCTGCAATCGAGGTCGATGGAAATTTAAACGGTCTAGACGGTCAGCGTTGGTTCATTTATGAATTCAACACCATTGGCTGCGAGATCAAATATTCGGCCTTGGCCGATATATACCTTCTGGAATGACATCATTTTAAGCGGACAAACATTTTTCCCACATTTCTTATTCTTAATAACCTAGATACGAGAATCTGACTATGATATGCATCATATAGATCAATACCCATTTATGATTCAAATGATTGCTTTCGTGATTTTGACTGTTATTTATGTGAAACCATATGAATCCAACGGCTGACTGTTTCATCCGGGCCGTTGAATTGCCACCGTCACGCATAAATCCAACTTTTTTTTTTTAAATTCAACTTTATAAGGTGAGCAGTGCGATGTGGAAGAGGGACAAAAAGGTGAATTCACGTATGTACGGAGATGACGTCTTGCAAAAGCCAGCGCAGTCCAAAGTTATGGTGTAACCACAGAGGCCATTAAAAGTTCCTTTTATCAAAGTCAGCGTAGCGCGATTTTTATCATTTCTCTTTTTTTCTATGCGTCAGGAAAGCTAAAAATCTTTCTCGCACTTATGTGTACAAGAGCAGGAACTTGTTGCAAATGGAAAGCAGGGAAAGTGAATTTTTTTTTTTGAAATTCTGAATAATGAATAAATAACTTCTCCTTTCCAGTTATATAAAGCCTCTCATTTCTCCTTTTCCTTGTAGTCTATCCGACTAATTATCGAGGTATGTCGACATGTTTTTTTCTTTTTCCTATTTCCTGCTAAAGATATATCTTGATCGTGCGTGCTACACGGCAAATGGCGAAACATATATAGAGTCCGTATGTGCATTCATAAAAAGGGGAAAAAAAAATGAAACAAAGAAAAAAGAAAATTCAAGAAACTCTTCCATTTATATTTTTGCATAATCAATACGTCCTCCAAAAGTTGTCGGGTATAAAAGAATGCTGCGACCCGCTAGTTAGAACAACAACACTCGCTCAGTTAGAGAAGTGAAAAAAAAACATAGTCGTGTGATAAACGTTCTCTCCATATTTCGAAAAGACACCATGAAAATCGTGCTGGTAGGTGATTTTCGTGTCATTGCATTCGATTTAGAGGACTATATACGTATATATATGTGTGTAACACTATAAGTGTAAACAACAACTCTGTGCCTCATGCATTTGTGATTGTTTTTCGTGGAAAGCTTGTCGTGTGATGTTCAGTATAAGCCTATATCGATTCATGTATAACACTGTCTAGCAGTTGTTTTCTCTCTCATGCTGGTCTTACAATTTCTACTTGACAAAATGAGGCTACTGTGTTTTAAATATCATTTCATAATTTTATATGCTTGAATTTTTCAATTGAAGAGACGCGAAATGCTTCTGAGCATTGATATGCTATTTGCTATTGGATTGTAATAACACATTTTTTTTTTGCATATCGATTTTGTACGTTAGTTGGCCCTTTGTCTAGTGAGCTTGGCCTTGTTGGCGTCCGTTTACGCGGATGAAAAAGCCGATCAAGCTCCGGCTGATTTCGCTGCCGGAATGGAGGGAATGAATTACAACGGCGATGAAACCAAGTATCGGCCAGTCTTTATTCTACCTCGACCCCCGGTATAGTATTGGAATAACGTTTATAGCATTAGTACCTTTCCTATAGTCTTCTATGACATTGTCTATAAATCTGAATTTTTCCTTGGTACACGCAAACTATGCAGATCTATGGTGGCTACGGCGGATACGGAGGTTTCCATGGGTAATATTTGATTTTCACGATATATACAACTGCATGTTCTTATATGAAAGTAAATATTTGATTTTCTTATGTAGGGGATACGGTGGCTATGGTGGTTACGGCGGTTATGGGTAAATGCGAACATTGCTATAAGGAAATATCGAATTTCTATGACATATTTGTTTATCTTGCGTTTTACAGAGGCTATGGTGGATATGGACATGGCTTCAGACCATATTATGGTTAAAGAAGGTACGTTGCATCATATGTCCGCTATATTTGCATTAATTCATCACAGTGTACGTTGAATAGAAATCATGATCCCGTTCCTCACCGACTTGCTCTTATGACCGTCCAACGCCCTACCGGAAGCCAATCGAGCACAGCATTTGCAAATGATTCCTGATAGTATTGATACATGTCATTTGTCTAATCCACTTCCGTATACATACAGCCTTACTTTTGTATTCCTTGTTTTGTGCTGTTCCCCGGTTAATACCTTCATTTATATACAATAAAAATTGCCACATCGTTGCAGTCAACTGTTCCTTTCGTTTTTCAATCCCACGTATTCCTATCTAATTTGCCTAGACAGTCCACACGACATCCGGGAGTTCCTCTTCGGCCGAGTTCCAACAATTTCAACGATTTTGCTCAACAGTTATCAAGGTGTCATATGCATAGTATAGTCTAGCCTATATATACACACCTGAAGTTTTTAGAACATTTGTTTTATATCTTTCGATCGTGAAAATTTTTTTTTTAACAAACGTGACACGAAGTTTAGCACAAGGTGATGATAGTGCCAATTTTTTTAAAGAATTTAAATGACAGATGAAAGAAAAGGGAGCCTAACGACGTGATTGGATTGCCGAACGTTTTGAACATGTTATTTCATTTCGAGAGAAACGGTGCCAAAATTAAATTGATCTTTTGTTTTCTAGAACACGGCGGCTCACAACTCAAAAGTATGTGAGTTGGCAGTGTCTAACCAATTCGGTGCACAACGTTCGACACATTGTTTGTGTCGTGCTAAATGTGTATACATACAAGACGAAGCGAACACGCAACGGACTGCAGTTAATTAGAAATCTTTTATCACATAATTGGGTTTTCATATTTTGGCAACTGATATCGTGAAATGTCTCGGAGAGAGGGGCGTGTCCTTCAGCGTGCTATAGGGGTGCCTCGGGAATTTCCAAACTAATTTTCTTTTTCCCGTTCTGTTTGAACATTCCATCGGCCGACAGAAATAGCCCCGACAGTGCAACTCAAAATAAAGTCCGTCAAGTATAACTATTGATATGTATAAGCTCAATGCACAATACAACATAACACAGGAGGTTCATATATTACTACATCTTTCATAGTTAATTAGTTAAAACGCTTGTTGCTCAATCCCTGCATATATCACAATGTTCTTCCGTTTTCAATAAAGCATTCGGCCCTGATGTTGAAGATATACATTGTTGGGCTGCTTATTTTCTAAGAAAACAAGCACAGTTTTAAAGTTGAATGTATATATACTAAATCTAGTTATAAAAGTATAGTTCTGTCAAAAAATGTGGAAGTTGTATGAAAGATTGCGCCGAATTTTTCAGTTGCAACACTCTTGAAAAAAGAAAAACTCTTTAATGTAAAAATGGTCTGATATTCGCACTGCCTTTCGCTTGTCTTAAACAGACATCTTGACACAATAGTTTTGAATCAAAAACAATATGAAAGAGTCCATGGTAGGCGGATGAAAGGCTATCTAAACTTTCCTTATCTAAACTTTCTACGTTATACTTTCCACGCAGCTTTATTGGGCTGTTTTCAGAGGTGAATACATCAAGTATACAGCGCCCCTTTGTATTTGCAAATGTGTTGAACACCGTTAACACAAAGTCTTGTTATGTGGGTTTTTTTAAATGTGATGTGTGTCACATTTTTAAATCGTTCTGCAAACATAAGGCGTGTGGTTTCAATCAACCTTGGCCTTAATATTGTACGGTCAAATATTTCTCTGCAAGAAATTAGAAATCAAGTGAAAACGTTCGTCTGTATATATATACGTTGCTCGATTATTAATGAAGCTGTATGTTATATAAGCCTAATGTCATCAAACGCAGTTTGGACGAACATTCCCGTGTTGTTTTTCAAGAGTCTGGGGGGTACCTTCAAACTCACCTGATTTTTCTAGTTTAACTTTCCGTCTAATCATCGGCTCACACATGACAACGGACATAGAATCGTTAAACATAACTCACATTAACATGTTTTAAAGGTCACCGTTCATGACTTTCACTGATCTTGCCATCCTTTATAAACGGAGATCATCGACGTACCCTCAACTCACAACTGATCGACAGGTCCAAAACGAACCTTCTCCATCAAACAGTCAATCTTAAACTTCTTAAAAATGAAATCATTCCTCGTAAGTATAATGGGTATATAGTCCCTTTGTAAAATTCAGTTTTCTGATACAGAAATTGGTGTTTAGATTGCAACTTGGGTCGCTCTGTTCCTCATCGGAACATGCGTGGCGATGGAGGCCGATGCGTCGGCGGACAAACCGACCCATATTTTAACTCCGGACGGGAAAGAACTGGCCATGGAGGGCGCGGATCAAGCTCCCGCCGAGACGAAACATTGGTGGTATGGCCACAAATACGATTGGGATAAGAAAAAACACGGGGACCACGAAGGCGGACACTGGGAGGGCAAACACGGAAAAGCCTGGTGGTGGAAATGGCATTAAATCGTCCTCCTACGCACACATCTAAATTTTCAATTTTAATATACTTGCATACACAATGGTTTTTTGTTTTGTTTCGCCTGTGTGCTGTGTGTGTGATGCAATTTAATCTTAAACGGATTGTGGGTCCAACCGTCTTTTTTCATTACGGACACGTTCCTTTATGTTTTATGCTATCGACACTTTGACAAAGAAAATAATACTGGTAAAGACGAGTTAGGATAAGATTAATTAGATTTGATTTCATTTGGTATGTTTTTTTATAGTCCACTGCTCGACACTAAATGCAAACTATGTGGCTGACATCGTAATACACTAAACTACGACGACCTTGTAAAGTCATTCCATTTGCCCTGTGTATATAATTCGTTGCGAAATGTATTGGTATGAATGGCATCACATTTTAGCGATAGAAACAAAATCGTAATCAAAAAGTAGAATACTGGGGCAATCAACGTGAAATGCCATTTGATATACGCTACACCATATTCAGGACAACTCGAATCCTTGCATAGCATTTGATATGAATTTTCGCAATAATGTCTGAGGGTGTCAAGATAACGTGATTGCATGTGAACAGGGCTATACAAATTTATTGATCAGGCTGACTGATTCAAAAATGTATTGTCCCTGCATATACCCTAATGAGCAACAGATGTTTCTAGTACACAAATATATAACAGGTAGCGAATATGACTCAACACCGCAGGTTTTAATCTGAGCGAGCCGACTTTGAAATTGAAATGTTTGGCCGTGTCCTTTTCTTTGATCTCATTTTCTCTGTATGCCCCACAGCGACCCAATCCGCCGAGGGGTTGTGTTATAAGACCAGCACGCAGCTGATGTAAACTATATCTATGTGGGGTTTCCTGGCTGTCATGTAAGCGTGTGTACATTATGCAGGGTATATAGAACTACAGCATAGCACAAGCTCCCTGTGCAACGTCATAAACAATACGAAGCAGACAGTCATAGTTTTTTCCCTTTTCTTTTTACTTTCAGCTGTACATATATATGCAACCGAAGGGCTTTTCAGGTGGAAAGACTTGTCCAATTGCGTAATAAGGCAGGCTGTAAACTTTGATAGTATATATTGGAAATATATTCATAGTTGTGCTTTCGCTGTGTTTGCCAATCACGTCGCAGCACAATATTTAATAACACAACGAAACAACGTATACTTTTGGTTGAGTGGAGCCCAAACTCCCGATTAATTGCTCGTTTGAAATTAAACTCGCGAAAATCAAATACGCAATCGACAAACCAATGACATCAAGTTTTGATACGACGTCTCGATGCGGAGAAGAAGGCAAAAAAAAAATGATTACGTTCTTGACATTCAACCCTATCTATATACTTGTATTCGTTTAATTCAATATTCCCTGAAGTTGCGCGATGGAATCGGTCGACCGTTACAAATATAAATAACAACATCGATGTATTTGATATATCAAACACACAGTCGCTGTCTATATATGCCGTATATACAAAGTGGATGCGAGGTATATCAGAGATAAGGAGGAAGTAGACGAGACAAGACGCGTACATATAAGAGCTCGCAAAAAAGAAAAACGAATGGTTTATATATCTATTTGATTAAAAAAACATTGGCCTGATGGGCGCACGATGGAGGTTCATATATATACGTACAGCCTAGCAGTTTTTATCGGAGCGTTGATTCGATCGAGCAAAACAAAGAAAAACATATAAAAATATAGTGGGGACGCGGATGAGAGTGAGCTATTTGTCAACTCTTTATATACCACTTAGTTTGATCAAACTAACGGCTATCTATATACTTTTATGTATTTCTGATTTGTATAATGGTTCTCTATGTTTATCCCAATTAAAGAGATTTTATTCACATTTTTTTCTAATGAATTATAGCTTTGAGCGGTGTTTTCATTTTGAGAAAAAGATGCTGCATCCCGCATGTTTTTTTTATATGAACTGTAGTCTACATGAAATAAAACAGATTTAGAGGGGATCGTGTAACGTGAAACTATAGGAAAAACATCGGCCGTCCAAACATCAGATCATAGTTCAAGGTTTCTTGCCACTCCCATAAGCTGTGGCCTACATCTCCCGAACGTTTGAATTTGGCGCTTTTTCATTTAAGAATCGTCCTTCTGACATATCCCTTGAATTTTAATAAAAAAGCCCTCACTAATGGCTAAAAAAAAAAAACGTGTTGACGCACGATTTCGTGGATGTAGATTAAGAATCACGATTACAAGAGAATAAAGAGAAAAAAAAAGACGGAGACAGCAAATAGATTGCTCAACTAGCGCCAGAGTTTTTTTTCCGGATCGATCTTATAGATGAGCGTTAAAAGA
Organism: Daphnia sinensis; assembly: GCA_013167095.2. NCBI lineage: Eukaryota > Metazoa > Arthropoda > Branchiopoda > Diplostraca > Daphniidae > Daphnia > Daphnia sinensis. Next base: position 2,225,050 of record CM023190.1, read on the forward strand.
AAGCGAGAGAGAGCATCAGGATTCCGGCATCCACTCTTCCCCTCCTTCCCCTTTGATCCTACATCGTCCTCGACCCGCTGGAGTATAACATCATTAAATAATAGAATATAAAGCAAACAAACAACAAACAGAAAGAGAAAAAAACAAAACACACAGACCCCCTCCTTGCTGCTCTTAAGTATATATGTCTATATAGCGTATATACGGTGATTACAGACGGCTAAAATAAAAAGCTAAAAGAAGAAATATAAGAAAAAAAACAAAACACGCTCGACACATGTTCTGACGCCTCTGATGATATTGATAGGGCTCGCGGGGGGGTTTGTACAAGGACTTGACATTGTTGTGAAAAGACTTGTGGGGTCTACATAACACAATCCTCGATCGAAAGAAAGAAAAAAATCTGGGTCGACCGACACTTGGTGATGGAGTGGCGGTTCCAAAATGGCCACGGCCCAAGCTTAAGTATATGTAATTAAATTCTTTTCTTTATAAGTTGTTTTGCGTGTGATGCTCGTTTAAAAATAAACAAGTTACAATGGACAATTTGATGAGCGCATTGGTTTCCTCTGTAAATAAATAAATGTGTGTCGCGTGTTCAGTTGGAAGAGCAAGTTCATTAAACATTGAAGCTTGTATATTCCAATAGCTGGATGTCTCACCACATTCGAGTGACATAACTATTGGTTTATGCACACCAGATCCAATAATACGTGATGCAAGTTGACCGGATGTTGGTTTAGGTCTTAGAGGGGAGTTGAATAGGGTGGAGGACTGTCGCCAGTATAAATAGAAAAAAAAAAACGATATCAAATGAAAATCAAGCGCAATCTATATATGTGGCCGTGTAAGAGGACGGCGAACTGCTATAACATCCCACATTTGACATCTATGGGTTTCGTGTGTATAGATGTCTAAGAGAGAGAGGGGGGTGGGCTGTATCTAGTACGGTCATCTCTCGGCTATTCATTCTAGAATTCACTATTTATTAGTCAGCGTAGACAGTATAAATATATAGGGGGAAACCATAGACACACAGAGTCTATATTGCACAGGCGACAGCTGTTGGCCATTCGCGATGTTAGCCTATTGTTTGCTATAGACTTTTGGGCCCCGCAAATGGTACACACTGTTCCAGGTTGTCTCTACAGTCGGATGTGGTATAGTGTGTGTGTGTGTAAAATGGAGAAGAAAAAAAAGAGAATAGATATATACAATTGGGCTATATACGTGGAGATATACTGTGCGCAGTGTTTATCCAACATCGAGGACATAGAGGGGGGTTGGGTCCTTTGCATCAACAATCAAAGCCATCGCCGTCTACGGCGTCTAGTTACAGATAACGCCGTCCATCTAAGACAAACACTTAAGCTTTTTTTTGATACATGTTTTAAAAGAATTGAACAGAACTAGATAGACTATACGCTATGTGGCTTTTGTTGAATCAATGACATCCCTCTGCTGTGTACACACACTAATTGTTATATGTATCGTAAGTGCTTTTCTTTTCGTCCGTTGGCAGCTTTTTGACGTTCATTGTCCAAACTCGGCTTCTCTTCCGTTCTTTTTAACACATGTACGCAGCAGTTCTTTTTTTTTTACACACACAAAGATCTTTTGTTGTTTGTTTTTTTTATACTCGAAACTGTGGCGTATATAATCATATAGCCCGAGAGTGCTGATGTTTTCCGAGATGGCCAAGCTGGAACGTGATGGTCCATTGGCTATCTACCATTAATGTATTGTCATGACTCTTACTCGAATAAAATACTACATAGTTGCATTTTTTTTCTTTTTTAAGGATGGAGAGAGAGGGCTGTGTCACTTGGCTGACTGCCAAACTATTTTTTTATTTTATATTTTATACAAGCGACATTTTTTTGTGATTTTTAAAATTCAACTTGTTTTGGAAAGGGAAAGAAGAAGGACGTGCGTGTTTATGTTGTGGCGCTTTTCGACACGGCGATCGACACAATGAGATTCAGCATAAAGATGGGGGGGGGGGTTTCATCAAAGACCGCGTGATATACTTGAGGCTGGAGAAATAAAATTTCCTATTGGTCTACTATATAGGCTGAGGAAAATATAAATAAATAAACAGCATACACACGAAAAAATGCGGAGCGTTTTAAATACGCTGTTCCAGCTGACTGCTTATTTAGAAAGCTGATGGTTGTGCAATCTCCCAAACTTGCAAAGTGTTTTTTCATGTGTCTCTATATATACATATAGGCGTCGGGATAAAATGAGGCGCTGGAACGTCCTTGTTGGGGATATTTTTCTTTTTTTCAAGAGCCGTTTGCAACAAAATCGGTGGCCCAGTCGGGTCTCTCCCCTCCCTTTTTTTTCATTAGTCTGGGCGCATGTTTTATACACAAATTTTCTAGAAAATATATGGACCATCATTTAAAAGGCCCTTTGTGGGCTGTCGCGTTTCAAACGACGGACCCGAATTTTTTTCCTTTTCTTTTTCCCCAATATAAACGCGTGTTAATACAAGGAAGGAGAGTAAGAGCGTTATATTAACTAAAGCGGGTGAAATATCGTTCATTTGATCAAAATCCATAAAAGAAAATCTGTAAACAACGAAAGAGAAAAAAAATTCAGTGTTTGATTATTTTTTATATAGCCAATGCCCCCCCCCCCCTTGATAAAAGTTTGCGTTTTTTTTTTGTGTTAATATCAAAGTTCCAAAGAGGTTGCATACTTTACTCGAACGCAACACAAATAAAAACGAAGGCTAAAAAGCAAGTCTAAACATGAAACCGCAATCATTGAACTGATGCGCTACGCACAAATAAAATTGGCTAAGTGTAAAGTTTTTCTCTTATAGTCACGACACACAAACGGGACGACAGGCTTTTGTTTTTTTTACGTGTATACAAGTTCTTTTTGTGTGTGTGTGTGTGTGAGGAGACTGTATATACAGTTGCAGAAGACTGACTGATGGAGTGAATAAAAAAAAAAAACTATCAGAACCCACCCCACAGAGAAAAGGAGGATATAAAGAGAGGGGGGGGGAAGCTTCGTGCAATAATGATGATGAGATGGCCCGTGATGATGAATGATTGTATTAAGCCGACCCTCTCTGCCTGATGATGATCAATACATTAGAACCCCTGGTGACTGCATGTGCCTCAGTCTAGCCACGGTTTTCAAATAGGGTTCTGCAACATTATTCTTTATACACAATGATGGTCTTTTCTTTTTATTATGATATTTTTCAACCCTTTTTTTTTTTTTTAGTTCTCTCGTGTGTTGTTGTTGAAGGCGAGTATAGAGAGAAGCTTTCAATATGATCACGAATGACGTGGTATGTATACCCTCTGAAAAGGGCGTGGCGCACGGAAGTAGCTCTATGTGTGTGTATAAAAAAAGCTAGAGCAGGGTGGAGTTCAATCTTGTCGATCTCTCCAGTGTTGACCAGACGTCAACATGGCCAAACCCCGCGCGCCAACAGCAATTATTTCGCTCGGGATGTAATGTATGAGGTGGGGGGAAGGAGGCCACAAAGATTGACACAACGCAACATAATTGGAACCTATTAAAAAGCGTGTGCCATATCAATGACGCTGACCGTAGCAAAAAAAAAAAATAAGGTACCATCAATTAACGTGGGATGTCTTTATTATTTATTCAATTATACATCGCCCATAACAGTCAATATGTAATGAAGCATTTAAACCATCACATTTTGACACACACAAATTGAACGTGTGCGATTGAAAGATATGGGAACGAACACTTACTATATCTCAGCGCGGAGGGGGTGAACAAACAAACAAAAAATGGACGTCTATATTTATACAAGTATCGATTTACTTTGATCCAATAAGCAGAGAAAACCTCCGTCCCCTCACACAGAAGGCAGTATAAAAATTGGCCTCTTTTATAATATAAACCTCTCATCGCCTCCTGTCCCACGATTTCTCAACGTCGTTTTATATAAATAAAACATCCGTTTGGCCCAACGGTCCAGCAAGCGTCCAGTCAACGCAGTCAAGCTTTCAATATAGACACACACACACACACGCACAAAAAGAAATAGAATATAGAAACCTGATTCACGGAAGAGGGTGAAACCTTAGACCGAGAGAGCGCACGGACAGCCGCTGCAGTTTGCTGTTGTTGATGGGGGCTCCCCCCTTTTTTATATATTTTTTATTGTCCCTCCTCCGCCTCCCTTTTTTTTTTGTTACTGGAACGGGCGTTCTCTCTCGTCATCGTGAACAACAAAAATAACAACGACACGCGACCCTTTTGTTATATACGAAAACAGCGGCCGTACGGCACGCGTCGGTCCGCACCCGGCCCGGACCCAGCAATCGGCCCAACTATACATCGGCCAACAATTAGGTTCCCATTGGGGTCCCCATTTGTAAAAGCTCATTAACTCGATGCCATACATGCAGTCACAAACGAGATTAATTAGTATAGCCTTTTTTTTTTCCTATGCTCTTTCACCGCCTATGTTTTGATTGACTGATTCATTCTTTAATAGGAAGTTTAAGAAAACATAGAAAAAGAAAATGAAACTGATTAGTTAAAAAGCTTCTATTTTTGTCAGAGATGTAAATAAGCAGGGAGGGAGATGAAGGCGTTGGAGATTTGAATATTAAATTTGCGCGGCGGCAAACGCTTGAATTTTTAAATAAAAATTAGGATTATAATGTTAGGAAAAAGAGAGAACAGACGTGTAATTTGCTACAATGCGCACGTATTAACTGTCTACGTGATGGCTTATACTGATAGGGCAAAGGCCAAAAAATAAAAATAAAAAATACTGACTAAACGAATGCGATGAGCTAGACAAGAGACAACAAATGGCCGTTCGATTGGATGGATTGAACCAGAGCAAAATAATAATAAAAAATAAGACTCGCTTTTCTCACGGGCTTCATTGCATGACAATAGCAATGGCACAGGAAGAAGGGACGCAATCATTCCGGCTCTTCATCTCTATCTGATGTGCGTGGCTGTACGAAAGAAAAAGGTTATATATACAGTATATATATAGCTATACCATGGTGATGTGCTTTTATTTCTCTTAATGTCATATAAGCAAAGAATCCCCTTTTTCTCGGGTTAACTGTTGGTCGCTGCATGACGTCACCTCGCTGTCAGACCATGGACGAGTGATGTGTTGGACGGGAATAAAAAAAAAAGGGGGGGGGGACTAAAGCAACCGGAAAAAGAAGAGGCTCTCCATCGATAGGGATATTTAAAAAAAAAAAGGATATAAGAAAATTAAATCAAAAAAAAAGCAAAAGGATATCTATCGGCTGCTGTTCCGGTTATGGATGAGACAATCAGCGCAAAGTTCTGCATCGCATGAGATCCTATACCCCCCGCAAAGAGATCGAAGACTCTTTATCTTGTGTTAAACTATTCCCCAACGCGATGTATAGTAGAATCGTTTTGTTAAGAGCTAAAAGAAAATGGACACTCAAAATAAAAAGGATAGACTTATAAGTGATCCATTCGTTTGTCTTCTTCTTATGTATACACGTAATGTGATATAGTTATATTTGTTTCATCAGTGGCTTAAATGTTGGCTGATGTACGTTCCTCCGGACTATTCGTTCACGTCAACATGTCCCGCTGATGGCGTATTATTTATCAACACCATCAGCGATGTTGTCCTCAAGTATATACGTACAAAAATAAAGGGATTAGTTCGTTCGTCCCGCAATTGCCACTGGTTTTGATGGTGTTTTGATTGCGCGTTTCGAAATGGACATATATATAGTTGCAAATTGCCGTGTTACAATCGCCGGTGAATGGGTACGCGGTAGATAACGCAGGGACGTGCTATAATCAAATCAGGCGATTCTGTATATAAAAGACAATGTCTGCATTGACTCGGTCGGCGTGAAGGAAACTATAGATAGAGCACATGTGCCTAGAAGAAAAGGATCGAAATTAGCTCATAAATAAGCATTTGTTTTTGCGGCCAATCAATTTCGGCTGTATTTGCATATTGGGGGCAATTCGGCGCGATTTTTAAATGATTCGGACTATAGATCGTTCAGGTTTTTCGATATACTGTACGTCTGTATTGATTATACCGGATTATACTTGAATTCCATGAAACGGGTGAATAAAACAAAAGGCTCTAATATTCTATTTTAGGATCTTCATATTTGTCATACCAAACCACGATAGAGTTTCCCTTTCCCGAGAAAGAAAGTGCTTCATTTCGAATGAAAAAAAACGTTAATGTCGGCTCTGTTGACGAGAGAGCACGGCGATATGAAGCTCCAATAACACAGCACGGCACGGCTGTGTTGTTTCCACAGAACGCCACCATCTTTAGCTGTTCCATCCGGCCCACTACTAGGCTTATTATTGCCTCTTGTCAAAGCAGGTAATCAGCAACTTGTGTGGCTGATAACAAGACCCGCGGTGAAGCCGAGCGCAAATAAGCCCAGCATCGTTTTCGCTTGTCGGGTCTACATAGTCTACCTTTTTATTTATTTCTTTTTGTTATTTCTTAAATAGATTCTATATACGGAGTAATAGTATATTATAGTGGCCTCCATGTGTCTATACTTATGACGAGACAGAGGGGGGCAGAGAGGAAGTTGTGTCTTAACGAGACGCTTCCTTTCATCTACATCGAGGATTGTATATTCAAAGGTCTCTCGAATTTCCCGCGTCCGGCATTAATAAGTCACTAGCCACAACACCTCATTTTTTAAAAGTATATATTTAAATAAATGTAGTCATTATTTAATGTTTTATGCAGATTGTTGTTCGATTCTGAAAAGAATATACACCATTTTCACAGTTCAAATATGTATATGTACTGCTGGTTGGATTGGCCGATGAGAGCCCGGATCGGCCCAGCTGGCCGGAAGTGGTATACAAGCAGACGGCGTGCATTCATTTATAAGCAGTGAAGCGAGAGGTGGCAATCTAAAGTTCGGTATGCCTTTTGTGAATGTCACAGACTTGTGTGCTTGTCATCTTCGTCTTTCTTTCAACGCCCCCCCCCCCCACTTCACCGCTATCCTCCCTCTTATCTTCACTATTATATAATGCCCCCTTTTTTTCTTTACTCATTTTAGTTTTAATACTTTTTACAAGTTGACATTTCGTAAGGAAAGGAGGGTATGCGTCTTTATATGACGCCCACTGATTTACACTCAATCATAGTGTTGGCGTGAAAGGCGTTGCCGGTCCCTGCCGGACGTGCGGGAGCTACAGAAGGTATAAAGTAGCAACGACCTTTGCCAGCAAAAATCAGATCAAGTTTCTTTATATTCTTCATGTCTCACTTTTGATTGGCTTATCTTATATGATTTTTAAGATGATGTATAAAGAAAATGATACAAATGAATGTTATCAGCCGTGATTCGACTATGTATGTAGATCAATCGAACTGATGCGTTGCATATGGAGAGTATGTGAAATTATATCAGCTGATCTCGTATATGAAATCAAAGTAAAGGACAAATGACATTGCCGAGCTTGGGAATATAAAGCCACTATACGAGTATATATATGGAATTCGGAAAATGCGTTTACTTAACTTTGACGTTGAATAAGAAATTTCAAACGAAAAGGAGGGAGGCCCTGGGACATTTATGCTGGTCATAGTTGGCCATTCTCCTTGGAGGAATGTAACTCGGCTTCGAAAATTATCAGGCAGAATTACAAACGACTTCTTGTGTGTGTCTCTCTTGACGTGAAACTCAATGAAGAGATACACATCATCTTTGTTATACTTGAATATCTATATGCGGCAAAGAGCCAAACTCTGCTATACATCTCTACTATAACTATCGGTTTTGATCCATTTTCCATGGCGAGCTATATATACTTTCGAATCGAATGAGCCCCCCCCCTTCAAATCTAGTACTAGTTTCCCCTCCTTTTCTCCCTTGTGCATCCGCTCTTCATTGAATTTTCGTCTTGAATAATCTATTATACAAGAAGAAGCCGCTCTTCGTATGTTCTGGCTATCTCCCTGTGTTTAAACTTTGTAACATTCAAATTTCTTGTCCTTTTTATGTTATAGGAGAATGTGTGTGTGTAGAATTTTGCATAAGTGTTTGTCTGTTATAACGGATGAAAAGAGATGATGAGCCTGACACATGAAGAGGGGGGGGGAGAGCCAAACTGTCAAATGCTCAAATGTATAAGAAGCTGCTCGTTTGCATTAGCTTCACCCTTTCCACTAAATCGTTTTGCTCTTTCAGAATGTCTTTTCAAATGGTAAGCTTAATGAAGAGTAGAATATGCATCTGTGTATAGTGAATTTCTGCAGCGCGGGCAATCCCGCGGGATCGTGTCATTACGACTGGCTCTTTGTACTTTGTTTTGGCTGACTTAATCGTTTTTCTCACTCTATGTATATAGAGTCTTATGTATGTTTTAAGACTTATTTTAAACCAGTTGCGTTTTTTCTAATATATACTGATGTGTACATAGAAAAAAAGGGGCGTGTGTATTATATAAAAAGAAAAGGAAATTAAAAAAAGAGAGGCTCAACCTGTGGATGAAAGAAATCGAGTGTTGAACTCGATTCGTATATTGCACTCAACAGGAAAGATGAGGGGGAAAAGTCTGACTTCATTAGGCAAATTCCTCTTCTTCATTTGAAAGAATGAATTCCCCAGGTTTTCGTTCAAAAGGTCTCGACATTTATTCAACGGCTAGAGTATATAAAATACTTTGGGTACAAAATGTAACGTTCATCTTTATTCGTACATCAAAAGGTCTTTTCACTAATAGCATCAGATAGACAAATGAACTCTATATATTCTTTGATAAAGAGTTGCCCATTTTTTTAATCAGTTCTCGCATTACACTTTAAAAAAAAGGATAAAGGCATTTTTTTCAAATCTCAAAGTTCTCTTCTTTTCAAGTCTATATTTACGTTACATATCTATATAAAAATGATTTAATCTCATCAAGTTGGATCGGTTCGTCGTCTCGTGGAAGAAAAAAGAGTAATCCTTTCGGATATAGTGGAATATTTTCTAAAATATCACACACGTCACCTTGCGCGTCCCTAATTTATGCAAGCAACGTCGCAATTAGATTGGAGAAAACTTTCAATAGCTTCGTGAATATGAGAGGTCAACGTATCCCATCTTTTCCTGTACATGGTCTATACCCTCTGTTATTAAGGCTTCTCACATAAAGATGATGCCTCGCTCTCGGGCTTAACACGAGATTAGTAGAATCCACTTTTATAAGCTATATACTGATGGTCATCATCATATCCAGGAAGGTATAGGATAGAAAAGGTCTAACGCTATTTGAACTGGAAGCCTTTGATATGCATCTATATAGTACACAACGCGATTATTCCCGATTTGATTCACTTATGTGTTGTACATAACAATCAAAATTGTGCATTGTTTCTTTTCAATATAGTATAGGGCCAGTATTAAAAAAAATAAATGATATTTACATCAGGATTTGCACTCACCGAAGAGAAGAAGGATCGTTGAAAATAGAATACTTGTAGATTCACAAGGCCGGTTGTTGGACCGACACGAGAAACGAAACATCGTGAAACGAGCAAAAAAAAAAAAAAAACAAACGGGAGGAGGTCGATATGCTAAAAAAACTCAAACGGGAAAAATTCTTTTTCCGCGTGACAGACTGCGAAAAGAGAAGCAAAGCAAATCTTTTCTTTTCTTCTAAAGAGAGAGAGAGAGAGGAGAGAGAGAGACTGTGTCTGACTTGTCGGAACGCCACGTGAAACACAACTGACTACAAGAGAGTGGAGGCCCGTTTGCGTATACCATGTCGGCGTTCAAGCCAGCAGTAGCAGCACGCACCCTCCGCCCGCGCGGCCAGCATTCTATTCAGCCCGTTGTTTCTATATACACGCTTCGTTGCTGGTGTCTCTTCTTCTTGCAGCACCACCGCCCTCTCTCTCTCTCTTTGCTATATACTATATAGACTACTCTCCCTTCCATCGCATATTTCAATGATGATAGGGGCGGGGCTTTTTTTCTAGTTTGGAGTTGAGCATTTTTTTTTCGGTGGAGGGGGACAAGCTTCGACGACACGAGCTGAGATCAAGTGTGACAAGCTCACAGACTCGTATAGGAAATAGAAGAGATCTTTTCAACAAGAAAAAAAAAAGAAGAAGAAGAGACTTGTATTTACAGGTCTCTTAAAAAAGAACATGACGGGGGGGGGGGCTTTTTTGCTTTTCGTGGTTCACACACACGAAATAATGTGGCCGTGAATATATAGAGGCCAAAGCTAAACAAGAAGGGCCCTATAGGTCTTGTCTCTCGTGCTGTCACGACTTATAGGTGGACCGGTGGACGGATCAAAACATATGCCCGCCTATTCGTCGTGGCCAAATGTTATATACGAACGGCCAGTGTTTTACCAGCTGGCTCTGTAATCATTCTGATATACCATTCCATTATTATTATTCATGCAATTTTTATTTTTATTTTTGAAAGATTGCCAATCCGCTTTGCATTTCAAATGTATACCTCTGACCTTTTTCATTCCAGTTCGATGTCTCTGTTTGAACAAAAAAAAAAAAAATTTTAAGTGATGGGAGGGTAGGGAGTAAAGTATATGTATAAAGAAAAAAACGCGAACTTTCCTGAATGAATTCAGCATGACGGCATCTTGTAAAACGCGGTTAAACGGTTGAGAGGGCCTCTTATTTTGTATGTCGCATGTATGAAATAATATGGAAGGAAAATGTTTTCTTTTTTCGTTTAAAAAAATAAAAATAAAAATAAAATGTTTATAATATGCGAGAGGCGTGTTGACGAATGCAAAAATGTCTTTAAAGTGAGGCAACGGCGATCGATGTCTTTCAAAACAGGATAAGAAAAAAGAGGAGCGTCATAATATACGTAAGATTCATCGAAGCTCAAAGCCTTGCATGTTGGCAAGTTTTTCTTTTTTGATGCGTGTGTGTGGGGGGGTAGTATAGTTTTTATTTTATATCACCGCCCACCTATTTATACGATATCGATTGATGGCTAACTCAACTTTCAAACGTTGTCCATCCACGTCAATCTTAAGTATACGTGAATAAAACAAAAATAGGCTGATGCGGAGACTTAACGTATCGGAAAATGCGGGGCAATTCTGTTGTGGGGCCAAGTGTTTTGATTATTATCCAAATTCGAAATCTTTTTGCTATCATATGTCTTGAATTATTGGGTATGCGTATATAATTATCGATAAAACGTACAGTATGTTATAGATGATTCGAAATCAAAAATCTCGTATACTTGAACGTTCAAGTTTGTTTTGTTTTTTTTTTCCAAAGAACAAACTCTATAACCTTTGCCATTGGAGCTTTGAAGTTTATTTTTTGTTTGTGACAAAGTTTGTTTTATTTTTTTTTCTACTCGGTCACGATGGTCTGGAAACTGCTGTTTATTCGAGAGACAGTCGGAAACGTATGTATAGGAATGCACACTCAGCAAAAGCTGAGCAGAAAGCCTTGTGTCTGGCCAGTGCGTCCAAAGGCCCGAATAACGATCGTTCGCCATCACGACTGTTGGTACGTGACGAGCCTGTTTTTCAAATCTTATTATACTATATCTTTTCACAATAGAAATAGCCAATCCCCCTCACAATGCAACGAGATTTATACAACAACTAAAAAGGGCCAACTATTGAATTGTCATCAGTTTCTCAACTCGACTTTGATTTCCTATCGAAATCGTATATACAAATCAAACGATGGCATTCAACCACGTACAGCGACAATTAATTGCGTCATAACGGCTCGTTCTATCAAGACATCTTCAACAGGTATATACATAAACAAACGGGGGGACAAACAACATGAGCCGTGTAATAGAGAACTTGAATCGCTTATATATCAAAGGCCTGATGGGCTGCTGCTGGATTTGGCGAACATATAGCAGCAGCACGACGTCATCTATAATAAACTAGTTTCGAATAGTGAAACACTACTTGGCACTTAAAACTGCGTGTGCTGTGCGCATCACGGCATGCCCCGCGAGCTTAATGGAATAAGCCGGCGTTTTTGTCCCCGAGACAAGCGTTTCTGCGTCGCTATGTTCTCACACAGCAGCTTGCTCTCCGACGTAGGGGAGAGTGGGGCTAGTTGGTAGGAGGGCAAGTTTGCAATTCTTAATTAAAAAGAATTGTGTGCAAGCGATTTTATTGAAATAATTCGTGGTCAAAGATGTTTATAGTGCGCACCTTTGTGCAAAATTTCAAAGCTTTACCGCAAATAGTTTAGGAAATAGAAATTAATGAAATTTTTTTCATCAAATTCACAATAGTTGCGCGCTCGGTATTCATCTATTATATCATTACCTGGTACGCATATAATTTTTTAAAAATATGAGTATTATAGGAAATTTTGTCCTCTATTGAACTGTAACAATGGATTTGTTTTAATCAATTATAAATTAGTAATAATCTTCGTAATTTGAATACAGCCTGGGTCGGGGCAAGTTGGCAAATTTCAACATGGGGCATGTTGGCATATGCATTATACATGCATGTGTATAGTATTTTTTTATTTTTTGGATTTAACGCTATTAATGGTTATATAAGCTATCACAACTCATTTCTGAGTTTCCCACGCTGAAATAACTACAAAATTTTCATTTATTGTAATGTTATTCTAGTTTGTTTACAGCATCAATTTTTGACTGAAATTCCCATTTGAAATACATGGGGCCAACTTACCCCACCACCACTGCCAACTTGCCCTGTTAGGGGGCATGTAGACACTTTTTTTTTTTCGTGTTTGAACGTTGATTTCGAAATGAAATCTTTAACGTAGATCAAATTAAAAAATAGCAGGGGAAAGCTGGTTATCTGAACTTTCTTTTACATGTTTTCGGATGTCAAAATTTGAAAAATTAAAGAAACGAGAGAAGAAAATAAAAAAATTGTACCAACTAGCCCCACCCTCCCCTACCTCACCCTATATAGATACATGACATCGGCTGCACTCGCAAGGATGCCCTTGCATACTACAACACTGTTTATGTACACGTATATATCTAGTTGTGTGTTACTCTATACTATAGAGCTAAAACGTTATGGTACATAGCTAGCTGACACTTGGGCACTTGGCTGGTAGATTGCTCAGCTGTTTTTGTATACGAATTAAAATTCACGTGTGAAAATGTGACACTGGTGTATAGACAGACGAGAGTTTGCTTGGCCTTCGTTGCATCATTTATAAGCAAGCTCCAGCACCATTTTTTGTTTTGAATATATCACAGAAAGCATAAGGCAGAACTAAAAATATTTTTGAATTTTGAGATTTAATGCCGTTGTATTCGATAAAAATCATTTGTTCCTTAAAGAAATGTGTGTATGCACAGACTACATATACAAAGAGGATTACGTAACTTTGTTTCCTTGAAATGTATGTACAATGTAGGCTATACTATATATACGTGAACTCGTGGGAATAGATATACAGCCTCTAGGTGACGCCAAAGTTTATTTGATTTTCGTAGTGGTATAATTGAATCTAGTTCCGGCGGTCAAGGTTTTGGGTTATATATAGATAAAGGCTCCGGTCCCCAAATGAAAGAGAATGAATAATGATGGCTGAATATCTGATAGAAGGCGAACCGATTACGAATTTATTTATTTTTTTTGGCCGTCGCTTTAGTTTCAACTATAAAAGAAAATGATTGCTTTTCGCAGAAGTAAAAAGCCATATATACTATATGCTAAATTCAAAATCTATTTTCACTCTGAAAATAGCAACTTCGTACGTCATATGGAAATGATCACATGCTTATATTCACAAACCGGCCGCATAGGTCACCGAATGATGGACGTCACCGTGAAACGGCCCAGCAGCAAAGCAAAAGTTCGTTATAAGTGGGGGGATTTTTAAATATTGCTGTGTGGGTAAACGTTCTTGCGTATATAGACTGTTATAAATTATCATTACATCTAGGTACGATGTTGACAGAGTAAAAAGCTTTTTTATATCCCCCCCTTGCCTCCTGTGCATGTTATTTTCTATAGTTCTTGACTTTTCCAAGCAAAACGTGTTTAAAAAGACAAATCCTTTATCATGTGTAGTGCAACTCTTGCTTTATTCCAAAGGACGGAGAGAGGGGAGGGCCGGAGGTGATGGGACATATATACAGTCAAACTGTGCTGTATGCGGTCCCCGCAGAAAGTCCTAAATATAAACTTATGTTTTTAGGGCAATGCAACAATAAACAAACCGTACATAAGATTATTGAAACAAATAGAAGCTTGATTTGAAATCCAGTTTATTGTACACGTTTTTATCCTCTCTATTTCAAAAGCAAATATTAAAATACATATGTTATGTCCAATTGGGAAAGACGCAACATCAAATTGCAATGTTCGAGCAGAAGGCAATCTCATTTTTGTGCGATTGAGACAGGGCAAAAATAAAAGGAAAATCAAAACGTATAAACCATAAGTTATAGTTACGCTTTGTTCATGTTTGACCGTGAACTATAGGACACTTCCGCACGTGCTCCGTGAGTGGGGATGGGCCGCCGCCTATCTATCCCAAGGATATATATTTGCAAATGAGTTTTAACCATTATAAGACCGCAGCGTATAGTGAAAAACTCTTCTTTTGCACGTCGAAATGTAATCATGGAAAGAGCGGAGTCACAGGTGCGTTTTGTTGTCTGTGGCACAGCACACGCGGTCCCTTTTAAAAAAATAAAAGACCCGCAAGTTTCAAATGATAAATAAAACAAGACATTTCAGAATCGGGTTTATATTGCGACTAAAAGAGGCTACACGTCTTTGTCTCTCGTAGGCGTGATTGAAGTGCTTGCCTTTGGTATACACACGATAAGCCTTTCATATACAGCAAGGCCAGCAGTGCTATGTGTCTAACCATGAAAATCGATAAAAAGAAGGGCAAGTAAAAATGGGGGGGTGAAACCAAAGGCAAAGGTAAAATGTCATTTTGTGCTATTGCCTTGTCTGGTACATAAATATACTCCATCAAAATCTGAACACGAGCATGAGACTTGAGGGCAGCACGTATATGCGGCTTATTCGTCGTTTGTCATAGTCAGTGTCACGCAGTCCGTGTTCAACATCCGGCATCCGTCTCCTCGAGGGGGGGGGGATTGAGAATAAGAAGAAATGTTAAGGCATCACACGTGTAAGGTTTTGGAAAAAGATTTTTGTTTCACCTTTTTTTTTTTGGGTGAGTCTTATTATTTATTCAACAGGTAATTCAGCTCGTTTTTAATGTATTCATCGTAGAGCACATACCTTGTATATTCTTTTCGAACTGTGTCACCCGATATATGATAGGAGGCAACGGGTAGAAATTCATGCATAAAGCCAAACACAGGAAACATTTAATATTAGAGTGTATATGCGTGGTTTATATCCACCAACCGTTTTTTGATCGTGTCGCGTGACACTGTTGGGATTATTATCCGCTAAATAATATATTGAATTTTTCTAACTATGTATAGGTTGAGCCATTTGTTTTTAAATGATATAGAGCGCTTGCTGTATAATAAACTGTCATCATTAATAAGAAATCAGAAGCAGTATAATAGATGTGTTGGTATACAATTAGAGTCCTTCCTATTTACGATAAATATATACGTAGAGTTGAAATATGGAACATTCACTTAGTCAATAACAGTTTGTCATAGCGATTTAGGGTATTTTAAACAGGTTGAAGCTTTCTTATTTGTATAAACGATCGCACCTTTTATTTCTCCTTCAGAGGTTACCGATTTCATCGCTCGAGCGTGTAATGCGTATCAATGTTGCCTTGTGACGTTCACGCATCCTGTTCTGAATTTCGGGAGGCCGCTTTTATTCACGGTTCAACTGTACGTATATACGTAAAGATGCGGAATCGCTTTCGTTTATGCTGCATGCACGAGCTGGTGTAATGGCCTTTATATTTTGCGGTTGATGCGCATTGCACAGTCATCGAATGGGAACAAATATAGCGTTTCATTTTCACTTGACGTAGGAATCGATATACAATTGTGAAAAAAGTCCTTGCTTAATGCTGTTATAATAGCTTACATAAGACACGCAATCATTGATAAGCCTATATAGTTTTACCACCGTAAAATGTATACAGTTATAAACTCACGTTGGTATATGGCCTCACTTGGTCTTTAATAGAGATTGCTCGTGAATATAATACTAGTCTAACATTGTATAGTTTTAGGTGCGATTTTGCAGTGGAGAGTGATGATGATTGCGATGTTTAATTTGAATAACTAGCCGGGCTTTAAATTTCTAACGTGGAATTCAATGACACTTAACCTGTATAATAACCGAATTTAAACGCTGGATCTGAATATATAAGCTATTAATTTTCCCGTATAAATGATGTGAATACTGTTGTTTCCAAAAATCATTTGTTACGTAATCAAAACGAAGACAGAGTTATTATGTAATATATATAAATCTATTATATTTATAGCATGTTAAACTTGATTTTGAGGTTATTACATTAATTATTAATTCACTTATACGATGCTGAACTTGGTGATTTTGCTGCCCGTTCTCGGAATCTTCCGTCCGTAGATGGCCGGGATGTTCGGCCGACCGTCTCCGACTATGACCGGTTTCAGCTTTTCTGTATAAAACGTACAATCTCATTTATGACATTCAATTTATTAAGTTTATATATACATATAGTCCAACAACAAGCCAACAGGCCTCAATTACCGTAAAGGGTCTTCTTTGCATCCGGACTATTAGCGATCAAAGGGGACGCTATCACGTCATCGCCCTTCGCAGATGCAACCGTCGTCGATAATTCCGGCGTTGCATCCGTGCTGGATACAGTGCTGGATTCGCTAATTGCCTCCGTAGTCAATGCCAATTGACTGCTGATGTTGCTAACACTATCAACATCATCAGCCCCGCTGGAACTCTCAGCAAACGCCGATGCAAATACTTGGATATCAACAGGCCCAACAGTTGCTGCTGTGATGTCTTTTGTTTCTAAATCGAGCGGTTTAACATCGGCGATGACGTTGAAATTCAAACCTTCAATGATGGGAGCTGGTTCTATCAAAGCCGGTGCCGTTGTTGTCTTTACCTCTGGCAGCGTTTGGAACAGCACGTCGTCGAACGAAACGCTCGGAAAAGTCGTGGCTTCTAATCCAGTCACAAAGTTTGATTCGCTTAAATCCACAGCTGCTGCTGCTGCGTTGTTGACTTTATTTATCGACGCCATGTCCTCCGTTGTTGACTCTTGCGTCGCATTGGCGGCGACAACTTGGAGCAAATGAGCTGCCAGATCAGTGGTGGGACTAGTTAGCGGAGTAGTCGTGTACTCATCGTCCAAATCCTTCACATCCGGCAGGGAATCGAACGTGACGACAACAGCTGAAGTTTGGACGTCCGCTAGATTAGGCTCGAACGTCGATAACTCATCCTCGTTCAATTGATTGTCGTCGGTCAGAAGAGTTTGAACTGATTCGATTGCACCGTCCGATGATGCTTCCAACTTATCTCCAGTTTTCACAACAAACGAGTTGCTGGAGTCATCCGTGTTTGGCAAAGTTAGAAACGCGGTGCCAATCACGTGATTGTTTTGACTGGAGAAAGCTGCGTTGGTCGTGACCGGGATGATGGTCAGCTGTTCATCAACTCCCAACTGTGATTTTAAATGAGCGCCGAATTCATCCTCGTTAAATGATTCGGTTGTTGGGCTGGCCTCGGTTAATTCAATCAGCACTTGTGTGTTTGTAACAGGTGTGGTGGATTCATCTTTATCGCGATTGATGATTTGATTTTGATGCAACACAGTGTCGAGGCCGCCCATTCGATTCACGCCCGGCATTCTCGATCCGTACGTGTCTGCGCTCACGAACTGTGTTGTTGGATGCTGTTGTTGTTGGCCGACCGTAGGTGAGTGCTTTCTAGCGATGGTTGCTGTAACTGCGTGTTGGGGCCGGTTGATGCTGGGGCTGGCCGGTGAGATAGTGGACGGAACGTCGTAACTCTGTATCGACGCTTCGGGATTGACAAATGCGTTCACGCTGTGCGGACGTACGTTGGCGTGTTCCCGGCCAGATAGTTGTTGCGGCTGTCGGAACACTTCGTTAAGGACGTAGAGCGAAGGAGCGGCGGCGCAATCCACATTGTACCACCAGTCGCACACTGTTTTGCATATTATATCCATCATAATTTTATACGAACGCGTTATTATCGAATTTGTTTTTGAATTTTTTGTTTTTGTGTACCGAAATGTTTTTGATTAAATAGAGTCCCGTTTGGGCAGAGGAAACTATCGTGGCGTCCGTCTATCTGACATAGGTGGAACACCTGTTCCAGGAAGAGATACATATCAAATCTTTTATCATTCATGTTCATTATACGAGACCGGAAAATTGAACTAATATTAATGATGCTAAACAAGCAACGGGGGGGGGGGGATTGAAAAAACAAATGAAAGAAATGCGTGTACTGGATTTATTATATAGCAGATATACCTGACAGAGTCCTTCGGTATCGGCAAAGTAGCCAGGATTAGCCGGGTTGCATTTGAATGCCGTCGGTGGAACAACCGGGAAGGTCGGATAATCTGCTGTTCCAAGAAGTTTGCGTCCGATCCGAGTTGATTGCCTTTGCGATTCCCCTGACGTCTTTTCAGTATATATACAAAACCGTCATTATAATGGACACAAGCAAAATTCGTGTGTTTGAGATATATATGTTTCTCCGAAATGCAATGCATTTAGATTTGCATACACGGGAAGGAGTATTTTCGAAATGTCCAAACGTTTCTCCGTTGATATTACAAATTGTTAAACACACCGCAATTCGATCGCTGTTTGGTCTTGATTATTTGTTTGGGCGAGGGGGATATATAGTGTCCGTTTGCCACAGACTTGTCATTGCACGCTAGAGTGGCTTTTGACAGCGTAGATATGCGCTATGGTCGAACAGTTTTACGTTCAATCAGTCAGCTCTCGTAATCATACGAAACACAAAAAGCTTTCCTTTTTCAATTGTTCCAAACATTGCGAATCTAGTACGAGGTCTTTTAAATTTCATCAATTTTTTTTTTGGTAAATTGATATTCACGCGTCTTCCATCTTTTTTTTTTTTCACGACGTATATCCTATGTGTTTTTTTCAATAATCAATACTTTTGTTTATGCACTCGAGCCCCATCGAACGGAAGTCTACGGTATTACTCTACCGTTCCAGAGCCAACTACGCGTTTCTTTTTCAAAATATTAAAACGCTTGAAAATGAATGACGCAATTATCTGAATCGTTATATAGCACAAGTTTCACGCGGGAGCGAATGAACATTCGAAATCGAACATCCCCAGTTACAAAAATAATATTACAAAAGAAACAATGAAGAGCTTACCTTCTTGCCCTCTACGATGGCACCGTCGATCACGACCGAAAGGCTGAAGAGGAACACACCTGAGCGTGAAATTCAATCAAATGTGTATATGAAAATTTTGCGGAAAACAACTTGAAAACAAATTCCGCGATAAATAAAGAACATTTTCTTTACCTATGCAGAGGCTTGCTAAATGCATCGTTATCAGATGTTTTATGTAGCCTACTTTAAATGAACTGTTTTATATGTAACTAAAATTGTTTGTTCGGGACTGTTTTACGGATTGGCACAAGAGTAGCGAACATGCACGAGACAGTGTCCGACTGGTCAGCCAAGAACTGTCTTATATAGAAGTCCCTTTCTCTGTGTGTCTCCCTGCACTTTCCTGCTCTCTTTCTCTTTCTTAGTTACGGTATGGACCCACATCAGGTATTTTTTTTTTTTTTTCTTTTTAGAGAGGTGTGGCCCTGAACGTGATGCATACCGTTACGCAGGCTGCTGAGAGGAGATCGCATTCATTGTATATCCACAAGAACAGCCTCACAATTTTAACTTGATATATAGATTTCGTTCGTACATTCACGGGAAACAGATGACACGCCATATAACTGTTTCAAATAGAAATGAATGGCCAGGAAATGAATCGACAATTTGAACTGTATTTTTCAAACTCTCTCTTTCGGTAGCACCCTAAAAAAAAATAAACTTTCGCTGTGTGAAAAGGACTCTTCTTTTCTTTCCGATTTGCTGTAATTTTTTCTAAGAATTTTCGGGACTTGAGAGTTTAAAAAGAATACTCACGCAAGTTCATCATCAATATCAAAGCCTCTTCGGGGCGAAGACGTTAACGGTTTTCATTAATTTTCACGCTCTTTTGATTGAGCCTGCTCACGTTCACGCACCAGCGTGTTAGAATCTCCATTCATCTGCGTATGCATAAGCGTAATGCATTATTGGCACAGTGGAAATAAATAAATTTTTTTCCCAAACTATAAAAGAGACTATATATACCTCAAGTGTGCAATACATTGTCTTGATTTAAACAAATCGAATAAATGATGCGTGAATTGGCCGCTGATTTGCAATCACTTGCGATTTCGTTACCATTTTCCCCAAATCGATTGGTATAAGTTACAGATGGATTCGATTGACGCCAAGTTGGTCGATTCACACACAACTTAAAGCTACAGGCCCAATTCTTTTGCGGTCAAGATCGGCTTGTTCGGTTATTACTTATTTTGACAGAGAAATGGTTAACCGCAGTTGGCGGCCGTTCTCGGGAGCCAACGGGAACAAGGGCCGCATTAGTTCTTTCTTATTGTTTTCTTCGTTTTTTTTTTTTTTTTTTAAAAAGGCAATGGATGTTCAAACATTTCAGGTGTGGCGCTCGTCTATATACTCGCGTGTGTGTGCTCATCTCAACGGGAAATTTATGCCGGTGTCGTGAAAGTTTCTCACGCGCTGAATGTCTGCTGACGCGCTTCTATAAACTGAAAGGATTCTGCACATCACATTAGCGCTGCGTTCAAAAAAAAAGAACGTGCCACATTTATTGTGAACAAAAGTTTTTATTTGTTTGACGTCAAATGAAATTGAAAGAATGTTCTTATAAAAGAGCAGAAACACTAGACCCGTTAAGCCTCCAGCGTTGCTAAGGCAACAGGATTGCGCTCGAGTTTATGACGTGTTTATAAGAGCATAGATGATGTTAAGATGCAAGCAAAAGTTTTTCGTGTCATTCTGCGCATGTCTGGAGCGTGAAAACCAGAGACGGACAAACATCGCGTTAGGAAATGTTTTAAAATGATTTGGTGAATTCGCGTTTTTTTTTTAAATGTTACGTGGCCTTGGAAAAAAAAATGAAACCATAACTAAAATTATTAAGACACTGCATCACAATCGAGCGGTCATGACAAATTTCAATTCTCGTCTGGCTGTTGTGCGTGAACGTATATAGCTATCTTTCAAACGAATATAAAGGCTGTACCATATTGTCTTACTATATGTCTACCCATAACATAAACATTGAGGCCGTTATTTATAGCATGGCGAAAGTGTTGTTTAACTTTAAGATTACCCTTAAAACCAGTCTACGTGAATGATATTGGAGTATGTGTCTGCCTAGATGATTCACGTTATTCGAATAAATCTGTATAAGAAATTCCTTTGCGAATCAATTCAGCATCTCAGGCAACTGATTCTTGCGCACCAGCATCTCTGCATTGCTCGTTTCGGCTGAATTTATTCTTTTTACCCAAATGCGATCGAAAATGTCTTGATATCAAATCCTATTCAAACGAAAAGGTTCAAGGATCATGTATTGATATATATATAGCCTCAGCGTCTGGCTGATTTAGCGGAGTCCCTTTATATGTCGCCATTTAAATGAGGTTAATTCTGTACACGCTATGGTTCCGCTCTGGCCTTTGTTTTATACAAAAGACGTGGCGTTTGCACTGCCCGCAGTTCGATTGTCCGTGCGGAAAGGTATTGCGCGCGCGAGTGAAAGTCTTGATCGTTCCATAACCGCCTTCAGATTGGTTATGTACGTGCTGCTTACATGATCATTTGTCACATATAGATATATAGCGTCTCTTTTCTTTCATGCTCGATGTACTTACGCGTACTATAGCCAACACTCTTTGTGGTTGTTCGAAAACTGGATCATTTTGGGATTGACAAGTTTTGTTTCACTCTTTCTGATGTGTGATCGGAGCTGATAATGAAACGAGAGGTACCATAGAGAGTCACCGCACAATTCTCATCGAGCTTGTGCTCATTTGAATAACGTCGTGGCTTATTGACTGGCCCAATTTTTTATGTTTTCTTGAATCCGAAAGGCGAAAGGCCCCCCCCCTCTCATGAGCCCTCATTATTCAAAGATTTATTGACGCGTTTAACCGGTGTCAAGTATATGCTAACCGAAACGTTCCCTTCTGAAATGTAATATATATATAAGAACGGTGAAACAGGACCCACTGAAAGGAGAGTGGCATAATATTATTTTATGAAAAACAATTTTTTTTACGCGTTGATGAAATGCCGAAATGACCGTGTCGTTGTTTTGCCTTCCAGTTCAAAGTCTTCCGTGCGGAACTTTAAAAAAAAACGGACACAAACAATATTTTGGGTTTTGTTGCTTTCCTTCTTCTCGGTAACAGAGAAAGAGGTGCAAGATATTATAAGCTAGGAGACCTTGGTTCATGAAAAATATATAGACGCATAATAATAATAGCCCATTTCATATTTTTTTTTTAAACCCTTTCTCTCTTGTTCATTATGGTCCAGTTGAGTGCGTTGTACATAAACAAGCAGTAAAAAGACATAAGCCATATTTATATTTATCGGCCCTCTCTTCTTCGGGCGGCATGTCCAGTTCACGCTGTCGATTTGATTGCCTTTCAAATGTTCATTTTTTTTTTCGTGTCTCTTAATGAGGAGAGCAAATGAGCAGAAACTAGGTCATTTGGTATAGCTCGTCTTGCTGGCCATTATGGCTTATATATACGTTCCTCTCCCTTTTCGACTGTCCTCTTTTTTTTTAACTAAAAATTTCACCAATTGATTTCTATGTGATTGCCTCACGTTGTCCTAATCACCGGTTAACTCTTCTGCCCGATGTATGAATAAAAAGGTGATTGTGCTTTTGTTTGGACTATAGTGGGTTGAAAATGAAATGATATACGTATTTTTAAAAATCTTTTTCTAATATGTGCGCATTTAAGGCCGATATTGTCTACGTGAGTATAACTCGCCTTATATTCGAACAGGTTGTGTAAAGACGCGGTGCTATAGAAATTCGGACATCGTTTATATATCGTTTCACTCTTATAATCGGTCACGTTCTCGGTTATAGTTGCTACGTGATACGATCCTATTTTTCCCTTTTATTAGATGAGAATAAAAACGCTTCTAATGAGCAATTCATTTGGAAAAAATACAACAAAACACAAACGAAAGTTGCGAAAATCTCGCATTCTTTCTTAAGCTGCTGGAACGAAAATCGAGATGATTGCTGTTTTCTATATGGTATGATACACAATCAGAAATAGAAAATATACCAACGTTAATATTAAATATGTAATAATGGAGGCTATATATTTCCAAAAGTCGCTTTCTAAGCAGTCTGTTCAGCTATACGTATCACATAACGCCTCTGCCCAACTTTTTAATGTTTAATAGCCGAAGAAAACAAACATCTGTTTTTTTATGTGCATCATATTTAACGAGTTCATCTGATCAACGTGAAGGTGAAACTTCACTCATCCGGTCAATATATGTTCCGATGTTTTACTGCTGAAATCGAGTTTTGTGGTTCCAGTATAATAGCTGACATGTCGTATGCATAACGAGGTAATGTCCAGAAAACTATGGTTAACTTACACCCGAGAAGAAAAAAAGAAGGAAAAGGAAAGTCTCGGACAATTTTTTCGTATATTATTCTCGTCGGTGTGTATGTGTGTGTTGTGTGTGTGTAGGCATGATGAGGATAAAAAGCAAAAAAAGGCTATATAAAGACTGACGAAGGGGAGTTATTAGTATAAAGAGATACACGACAGTTTTTTTTTTGAAAAAAGAATGACATTTCCGCAATCAACATAAAAATGAAAAAAATAAACAATGAAGAATATGAGACAAATAATATTATATATATAATGACAGCTAGACAGTCTATGCAAATATATATCGGATACGAGAGTATAGTTTAGTTATATCGAGTACATATGGACGCCGAGAAGTTTACGTATATATATATCATTTATTGTATATATATATATATACTGTCAAAAGGACTTGATTGATAGCTGATGCTATTCGCTTTTGCCTGCTGCTGGACTCGTATAGATTCATTTTTTTTTTTTGAGGAATTCATTTTAAATATTTTTTAAGAGTTATTTAAAAAAAGAATGAGGGTAGGATTTACTAAAAACTCGTGAGACACGCACACTTTCACACAATTCCACGACGAGACGAAAAGATTTAAAAAAAAAAGAGATAATTTTTTTTTTGTGTTTGTTTAAAAAATATTGGGGGGGAGGAGGAGGAGGACAAAATACACCAATGAATTCCAATGCAGAATTTAAAGGGACGTGAAGGCCTTTGTAGCCGATAGCGCCAGCAAGGCTAAGACCAAGCATTGAAATCCAGCCATCGTTTTGCTGTTAACTTGTCTGTTGCCACTGCTCATCAGTCCAGTGTCGATTCCTATTCAAACGTATATACGTCATCATTCACTGAATTTCTTCATTTAAAGTTATAGAATATCTTAAAACGTACCTCCAACGTCTTTGATTTCCAGATTTTTCGCATTTGGCACAGACTCTGCAAAATGGCAAGTGAAATAACAAAATTAAGTCAGAGGGGTTTTGAAATTGATCTGAATGACGTTTGATTTATTCTATACCAAGACCGAGTGTGTGGAATTGGAAAGCTTCGCTAGATTCAGAAGTGCCATAACGATTCCTGGCCGTCACTGTGGCTTCGTAAATGGATCCTATTTAATAGGACGTTTAAAAAATAAAGAATTAGACAACAGGGTCCTTAATGCAATGAGTATTAATAGTTAGTTCACCTGGATCGAGCTGGAGGAACATGTAAGACTGCTTGTGATGTTGGTGACGTCCGCTGGAACTGCCCTGATTCATCGGGATGATCATCGATTTCCAGACGCGATTGAGATCGTCAGTTTCGTTAAACTAATCAAGAAAAATATGCATGTTTTAATGTTCAATTAATTATTTCAGCGATGCAACAGTTGCGTGAGACTTACAAACAATTTCCTGAACATGAGTTTGTACTCTTCGATCGGTGCATAACTGTCGATCTTCCACGTCAGATTGAACGAATCGACCGAGTTACCCATCGGTTCGCTTTTGAATATCGCTCTGCTAGGGCGCCCTGAATCAAACACCAAGCAATTATGATTACAAACAATACGATTCGATTCAAAATAATAAATTCCAATACTGTATACGTACCAGATAGTTCGATATTCTGAGAAGATCTTCCGAGTAAGTTATCAGCCGTGCAAGAATAAAGTCCGAAATCCGATTCCTCCACATTGCGCAAGATGAGCGTGTGTTTGTTATTGGAAGACTCTAGGATGCGCGTGTCAGACGGGACGATGACTCGCTCCTCACGATACCAAAGAACCTATACAATATAAGTGGACCACCGTTATATGTGTTACACATAGTCTATCTATCTTTCGAATTTGCATATGTTGAATCAAGTGAAATAACGTACGGTGGCTCCAGGTTCTGCGTGAACGATGCAAGTTAGATAGGCCTCCTGGTGCACTCCAGTGTGAATCCAGCTTCGTTCGATTTCAATTTCGGGAGGGTCTATAGACATCGGAACATAATAAGATGTAACGCATTTTTGTTGATAGAAAAAAGGAAAAACGAAGACTTACACAAAACTTTAACGTCGATGGTTGCCGTGGCAGGTTCACTTACGCCGTTGTCAGCCGAGCACTCTGTGTTTAGATTATATTCAGTGTTAGCCAAGACAACGTGCAATATATATTTGATTCGAGACGGACGTATACCATAGAGACCGACGTCTGGACGACCGACCGCTTGAAAACTGAGCACCGATCCTTGAAATTTATCATCGCCATTTTGGAAATAGAATCCCTAAAGACAATCAAAGCGGTTACATCATTCGTTTGTTTGTGTTTTAGATTATACGTTTTATTATTTGATATAACTCACAGGCTTGCTCCATCGGATGGAAGGTGGTGGATTGCCTTCGCCGATACATCGCAATGTAACAGGGTCTCCTTTGCGAGCCTGAATGCGCCCTTCTTCGGGAAATCGACGCACTTTGGCCGGTTCTATTTATAAAAGACAAGTATTAATATGCAAATCATTCGTATTTAATGTCCTTATATTTAAAGGCTAACTCATTAGGCAAGTGAAATTAAAGAAAGGCACTATGTGTATAGGGCTATTGTTTGCATATAGTATATGTGCTTAAGCTCACCGAGGACGTTGAGGACGATGTTGATGTGAGATGGCACGTCGGTGTTAATCTCGCACGTGTAATTGCCCGAATCTTTGCTTGAAACTTTGTTAATGTCCAGCGATGTTCCCACAATGTTGAGACGGTTGTCGCGGATCACCTTCGTGCTGCCGGCAGAGATGAGCACCGACTCTTTCTTCCACACGACCATAAAAGTGCCTGCAGAAACACGAACGTTGTTTCATGGGAATTATACTCTTTGATATATGTACGTCAACTAAAATATTATCAAATGTAAAATTGAATTTCTAAATGAAAAGAAAGTCCCAGTGTAATAAAATGTATCCCCTTTCTTTTTATATACGTTTGGACAGCGCGTGCGGGAAATGTAAATTTATTATTCGTGAGTTGTTCGTGAAACTTTACATCCGCCTGTTAGATGGCGTGTGATTCTCCTTTCAAAAGCTGCTTGGCATTTGAATATACGGCGAGGGCATGGAACTCTGGCGCGTAACACGAACGTACGGGATACATCGTAAAGCCCGATTTCTTTCTATTCAAAACGGCATAATTGACGGGTAAACTAATACTTTATTCGGAATCAGCGTTTGATTGTGGTTATAGGAGGTTAGGTTTTATCGAATTTGAAGTCAAAATGATTTTAAACCTGAATTTTTAAGAGATGAAAGTCGGGCTTAAATTATTGCTCGTTTCGTACTTTGCTCAAATCTAAATACATCAAACTGATACATGTTTTCTGTGCAGAATTAAACGAGGATTCCGAAAATCGACGTCGTTTTCCCGTGAGACTTTTAGTTTTCCCATTTTCAGTGCGACTTTAGTTGGGCTTATATTTCCTTTTTATTTCTTAGTTGGGGATAGGGGGTTATATACTGCGTTGCGTAATTATCAAGTCTTAAACAGAAACTAGCAACTGAACCTGTCGTCCAATTAGCTCCTGTATTAAGTCCCATTCGTTTCTCAGGTTAAAATACACGACCGTTGGCCGTTGGCAAAAGACTTTGGAGTACCAATTAAAAATTCTATAAACGAACATATACGAAGGCTTCACATCATATAACGATATAATCGTTGGCTAAATAAGAGTTGAACTACTATAGCACTAATACGAATGCTTGATTACGGATATTAGCATTTAATGCGATCAAGTCATTTAAGATCACGAGCATCAGAGTCACGAAATATATGCTGTGCGCAATAATCTAATTTTTCGAAATTGGCTAATCAGCCGCTTATAAAGCGGGTAATTAACAAGGCGTGAAACACGAGACAATCTACTTCCGTTCTCACTTCAGCATCCGGCTTCTTTTATATATGCGTTGAAGCGTCACTCGCAATCAATTAAGAGAAAACAAAAGGACCACACGTCTTATAACGAGTTCTCGTGTAAATTAGATTGTACGCCATCCGCAAACACATTGTCGCGTTAAGAGAATACATATACCCTTATAAAAACCGGCTCATTTGATACATGTATAAAGATATAAATAGCTTACCGAGATTTTGAACTTCGCAGGGTAAGCGGGCAGTTTCGCCGATTTTGATGTTAACAGTTTGACTAGGGCTGGTGAACTGAGGGATGATCGTGTAAGCTCCGGATGAAGGCAGCTCGATGGCAGGACTTCCACGGGCATCTATAAATCAAACAAAATAAACGATGAAAATTAATAATACACATATAGCAAAAAGCTCGAGATATGTCGTTTAAGTTTATTATATAACATTTGATTGTCACCGGCCGCTTTTAATTTCTTTTTTATTTTTGCCAAAACGAAACGTCTTGTATACTACGAGTTGCTGGGAATAAAGTGGAGGAAGAAAGGTGTGTGTTTTTGACTTTGTTGCCCAGGTAAATGCGTTGCCATTGGCAACAGGAGTCAAAACTCTTCTTCCGCTTTTGCAATTGTTTTTGTCTCATCTGGCTCTCTCGGTGGTATATCTCTATAGCTTTTCTTTTATTACATTATTGTATAACTCGTATAATTCCCAATAAAAAATCCCGCGTGAATCAAGTTGCATATATAGACAGTCATTTAGTTAAAGTTGAGGACGTCTGGGAAAAAAGGGTTCGTGTTTCACAGATGAAGTTTGGGCAGAGAGGGCCACTTCAATGTGTTTATATACGATGCGTTCAATGAATCCAATTGCTGGTAGATGAACGCGAGACCACACATATATGTCTTCACATCTCGTAAGTAATTATACTTTTGTCCGATATCAAGTATATATTCAAATGACATTCACATCTTTTATTTCATCATCTCCATGTTCAGCGCTTTAATTTTTTTTCCCGGCCCAGTTCTATCAAACAGACGCTCGTGTTGCTGAGCGAAATTACATCGATCTATCAAAACAACCTTCTTTTTTCCCCTTTAATCTCATTGGTTGAATCACGGATTCACCCTTTAAAAAAAAACGTATATAGCGGGGAAACGTCAGCACGGGTTAGCGCAAACGAGCGTGAAAATCCAATCACCATCGAGTTATACATTTTTGTGCAATTTTCGGTTGAGATGCTTGTCGCTAGAAACCCAACTCTTTCTGATCACGTGGAAGCTAATACTGATGTGTCATTAGACTGGATAGGTAATTACTAACGAAAGCCAATCTCAAAAGAGTTCTGTGCTATATTTATACATTCGTGTGTGTGTGTGTGGTTTATATGTGAGAGAGCGTGTTTATATATGTACTCGAATTCGTGCCCTGCCCTCCTTTTTGGCAATACCGTCGGGAGGCGTCGTCGGACGTCCAGCTGTTAGCAATCGCCATTTGGCGTGTCATTTTCTCTCTCTGTTGCCTCTCTCTCGTCCTTGTTATCTTTATGCTTCTGCCGTATATACAGCACGAAACTCAATCAGAGTTATACACGTATATAGATGTAGATATATATACGCCCCCCTTTTTTTCTGAGAATTTTTTCTTATGTGTTACAGTAAAACGCCCATTTCTTTTTTTTTTTTAAACTCATATGTGCACGCCGGTTCCGGCCGGTTATATATGGAACAGTTGTTACCCGTCTCGTAGACGTAGTATAGTACATTCGATATGGTTTGCAGACGAATCGCTTTGTCTCGTTATAGTTTTTAATTGCGTGAGTGTCTTCTACAATACGTGTGTGTGGATGACAGGCCTAATGTAATCAACTAAGGTTAAGTTTGTTTTGTTTTTTTTGTTTGGTTTGTTTGAATTTTTGTTTTGATCTTGGATGATTAAATAGGCATTTAGTGAATGCGAGTGAATGGGCCAGCTGAATGTGGGTCAGGTCTGACGTCTGGAACAAACGCTAATTGATCTATAATTTTAATAGTAGTATAAGATTCAATTTGGATTTGAGTTAACTCCCCGTTCAAAGTATTGATCAGGACTGTTTTGCAGAATAGGGTCACATTCAATAGATGCGTGGCTTTCACTTTGCAAACTGCATTAGACGTGTATAATTGGCCGTTGCTGGAAGACTGCGTTTTTAACACGGGCAATAAGGTTAAATGATCGCAAAAAAGAGAAATTGAAAGTGTCAGCGGTTAGCACTCGGATAATTGGGGCACGTCTGTCAACTAATTTTCAGCTCGTTCAGGAAAACGAACAAAATAATTGAAGACTAACCCATCAATTCAAATGGTCTAATTTCATTTGTTGTGGTATTGATTTACGACGGGCAAACCATTTTTCGAAATTAAAGGTGGCTTGATTAAAGTGCAATTGCATCGTAATTCTGTTTTGAAATATTCAAGTGTCGCTCTTTGTGGAACATGCTTATGGCAATGTTTTCATTCACTTTTGTCGGTTATGTTGGGCGTTACATAATCATTTAATTCGGGGCATTGTGTTACGCAAGGGACATTTCTTCTTTCTCCGATTGCGTCACGATCATCGTGGCTTATCGCGTTTCAACAACAGTGCCGTCAGCGTGCACGATTTATCCGACATGGTCCTCATATGCAAATAGTCCCGCGTCCCAGCGCACTTCAAAACAAAAGTACAAACGATATGAAGCAACGAGTAGATTCAAGTGTTTCTTACACGACTGATTCATTTCTTTGATGGGCGCATGTCGATGATGAACGTTAGCTAATAGTTGACACCCGCCCTCGCATTTCATTTGCCACCTTCTCAAAACAATCGATTTTTGTTTTTATTTATACAAGACCGCGCGTGACATTCTCTATATAGTTCGAAACAATACTCCATACCTCCGTGTTTATAGCCATCTCATTTGAAAGAACAACTGACGTCATCCTGAACGCGTGCGAATTGACAACTCACGGCCCCAATCAAAAGTCGTGCCATAGTCAATTTTCACTGCTAAAATTTACTATATCTTCGATCTTTAGTGTTTATCGATCCCCGACCCGTGTGTCTCCATCTTTTTCTTTCTTTAAAGATTTTTTTTTTTTAAAGAAGTTATTTCACCAGGGAGAGAGGGGGGGGGAAATATATTCAAAAACAGAGGGACGAATGTGAATATTGGGAGGGGGGAGGAAAAGGAACTTGAAATAAAGCAATAAGCATCCGCTCTGTGATGTTGTTGCTACTGGAATAACATTGGCCTTCGGGAGCGCATCAGAGAGAGAGAGACATGGAAGAGATTTTGATTGGTCCTTTTCCTGTCCGACCCTGAGGCACAGCGAAATATTTGCCTAAATGTTTTGATATACGAAATTTAGTTTTGCGTGAATATACTATGCATACTATGTTTTTGGCTATCTCTTTTCATTTTGTTGTTGTTGTTGTATATCTCTCCATCCCTTTCGGCTATACATCCTCATCGCTAGAGGGACAGATGGGACAGGATCTATTTCCCTCCTTTGTCTTTTTTTTTTTAAATTATTATTTGATTTGATTTTTTCTTTTCTTTTTGAAGTTTGACAAAAAGCAAATGGTCTCCTTCTGTTCTTTCACAACTTAGTTATTGCGATTCCACGAATTTGGCAAGCCCTTAAAACTTGGAGAAGAGGGTTGGGCTCAGATGAAAACATTATGTTTCCTCCTAGAAGAAAAGTCTTTCACTTCAAAATGTTTGTGAGATGTGGGCACACCGGTGGCATTTGTTTTTTAATTGTCAATCGATATATAGAGCCCTTTGTTATGTCGGGAATATATACAACCCATCGCACGACATAAACGTGTGTATAAAAATGGATTTTTATTGTCTGCATTGTCCCGTCAGTGATCTCTTCTTTTGTTCTCTTTGACGTCAACTCAGATCTACCACCAATGAAATGGATAAAAAAACAGTTGAATGGCGATCTCTTTCTTTTGTCAAACTGTTGATTGTTATATGTACTAAATTATGCATAAAAGATGTCACATAAGGATATTTTCAACGTCGACGCCTTTGCAATCAACAGAATAACAAATGTGATGGACGCCAAATGGATATAAGATCAAACTTTTCTCTTTTTTTAAAGAACATGTTCCCTTCACGTGCCCTTATTGTTTTGTTATTCACCCCATCAGTGTGTTTGTTTATTCGTCCGTGTGACGTGAGACGCGCTATTCATAAAAGAGATATAATGCACCTCTTCAACTCCCTCGGCAGCTATGTCTTTTATACTTTCTCTCGACCTGTCACCTGTCATCACTTTGTACGTCCATATAAAAAAAAGGGAGATTCAGTTTCCTTGTTCCCACTTTATTCTCGACAGCAGCTCCTCTCTTTTTTTGTGTTTTCATTTGTTTCATTTCGCTTTATATACGTCTGGGGGAATTCCCCCTAGCCAATCAATAAAGAAAGGGCAGCACTATACAACACACGAAAAATGTATTATTCTTTTTTTTATTAATTTTCTAGTAGTTCTAAATGAATTCGTCTTGAAAAGAAGCTAAAGGTCAGCACACATTGATTCGATTATACATCGTTGATTTGCTCTTTTGCAGACGTCATTTTGTATAATGAAACAAACGCGCATCTACACTAATATATACCCTCATTTTCAGAATCGATTTGAATAGTTTATATCATTCGTCCCTTCTATTTATGTAAAATGGAAGCTCTTTTCACTTTAATTGAGAATTTCCTTTTGCCCACTTGACTGTCGCGCCCCGTCCTATAAAACCTGACAGCCCCAACTCTTAAAAAGTTTCTTATGTATAGTAGGTTGAAAAGGGGGGGGGGGGAGCTATATTCAACTAATGGAAGGAGGGAACTTGCTACACGTGCCGTGTTTAGCCTTTTCCAAGTTTGGCTCTTGATTTTTTTTTTCGTACCTGATGGACCAAGAAAATGTTTACTTCAATGACGTGTGACTTTAGAGTCTAATGCCATATGTTAGCAAACTGTATGTATAAACGTATATATAGTTATACATTCACATAGCTACTATACACCGATAATCATATTGGTCCGTGGACCGGATTTCGCTTCATTTCCTGTTTGGGACAAGCTGATGCGGCTGCGGTCCGTGTGTGAATATATCGTGTAAATATGATGGACCAGTTCAGCGGGAGAACCCTCATTGTCGTTGTATAATAAGATGGTCTATAAGGACATTTTTAAGCCGTTCATTATACACGCTATACGAAAATTTAATAAGCTGTTGCATATACGCTTCAAGCTTTATGCGTATAAGATTTTCAGAATATAAAATGTTCCATGACATGTGCACCCAGTGCCAGGGTGAACCCCCCCCCAAACCGCAATATGAAAGAAAATGCAACAGGGAAAACACTGAAAAATGTAACAGAAAATTGTGCGGCCATGTCCTCGTCACTTAAATGTTTATGCTGAGTCTTATAAACATAGAGCTAGGGGGGCGGGTTGAGAAAAAAAAAGCGGAAGTCTTGAACACACATAAGAAAAGAGCCCCTCGTATATATTATATATTTGAACAGGGAATATTCCAGCTGGGTCTTGAACGGTTGTAAAAACATGTCATCCTCGAGGGGGGAGAACTGTTGCTTTGCATTGTATACATAAACACATAAGGAAAAAAAAAAAAAAACGGGGATTGTTTAAATTCAAAGACGCCGACGACGTAATAACGACTCTCTTATATACGCCCGTTATATACGTGACAGGATGACGTCATTGACGCCACAGAAAGAACTTTCCCTTTGAATTATAATTTGAATTCTTTCTTGGATTTGCGAAAGGTTAAAAGGAATTGAAGATAGACTGTTCTCTCCGGCCATCCAGATTTCTCTTTGTCTTTCACGACAGCGTTTCGTTTATATACAACAAAAAAAAGAGGGGGAGGGGGTCTGTTTGAAAGCTATATCAGCATAACCAAGCAACAGTTCTTTCCAGAGTATTGCGTTTAAACTCGAGAAGTTAAGAAGCAGAAACGTGCGTTCCAACTGTCTCTATCCGCCCACCGGCCAACTTGGATACAGTCACATGTCTTTTGTTTATTGACCATATCATCGAGAGCATCTGCTTTGCGACGCACCGTGTGGCACCGAAAGATGACAGACAAGAATAAACATCGATGCTGGGATTTTCAAACGAACACACATTTTCAAACAAAGATCTATACATCCAACACATCAATGTGGTTTCAATAAGAAGCAGAGATTAAGGATGAAGGAAGACGGCCCGATAGGTGGGAGTATATCACGTCACAGAAATCAATGCGTTAAGAAGAGCTGTGGGCAAAGTATACATGTAAGAAAAGGAGAGAATAATATAAAGCTGATTGAAGCGCAAGTTGAATGTAAGCAACTTGTTTCGTTATATAGATATAATAGGCCGTGATCTTTCTGATGATTTGGCCGAAAATAGAAAAGATGATGGAGCTCGTTGGCCTCGTTTCCCTATTCACTTTGGCGTTGTCTTGGGAACAGGTCGATATGCTAGTGAAAAAGAAATCTACAGCATTTCTTATATTCAACGTTGAGCTCGTTAGTTTCCTTGGCTTTTCTATTCACAAATTTTTCTTTTATGTAGGCTACATCAAATAAAAAGACGCTTGTTTATCTGTCAAACCTTTTCTATTGTATGCATTTATCGACTGAAATTGCGCATAGCTACGCATAAAGTCTGTCCATACTATAAAGCTTTGTGTTTATTCATTTGGAAATGCTAAATAAGGAGAGCTTTGCAATGTGCAACTTTTGACCAGTCCATCGAGTTCGCCATCAAGTGCCATTTGAAATTGCTGTTATTATTCAAATGCAACACATCAACTAGTTGCTCTATCCCCACGTATGATGCACAGCATGAGAAAAACAAGCCCATTAATCACTTAATAAATAATCGAGGTCTCTCTCTTGCTGCTTTTAACGAGCGTGTGTACACACTATCAGTCGTACTTTTAGTATATACCCCCTTTTTTCATTTGTCACTTTGCTTTCTCTGCCCATCAAATGCATTCGGTATATTAGCAGGTGCTGCTCTTATGTTTATATACTGTCCATATATATATATAGGAGGAAGTTTAATGCTATATAAACTCTATGTAGACTACCTGTCGACTTCCTGTTTGTGCAGAGAGACACGCGACAGCACTCTCTTTTTATACGTATACGTCCAGGACGTGTGTCTACGCATTTTTTATATTCTACTGGGAGAGTGTGAAGCACTTTGTGAAAGTGGCATCTCTAACCCTTTCGCTGAACGTATATATACAAGGCCAATCGACAGGTGCCCAACTCTTGCAATTTCAGCATCGGTTTGAAACCTTTGTCCTATTTTTTCGTTAAAACGAGTATATAATTATATTTGCTGAAATGTCAGGAGCTAAAAGCCTCTGACGTGATAGACATATCGGCCAAAGGTCAAACATCTTTGCTGTACATCAGTCCAAAATCGGCTGAAATTCGAGGACATTTTGATTATATATTCAGCATCAGAAAGGAAATTGCGATGTACACGCATTAATTCAAACG
Source organism: Daphnia sinensis (assembly GCA_013167095.2). Classification (NCBI taxonomy): domain Eukaryota; kingdom Metazoa; phylum Arthropoda; class Branchiopoda; order Diplostraca; family Daphniidae; genus Daphnia; species Daphnia sinensis. Next base: position 2,260,167 of record CM023190.1, read on the forward strand.
GCTGGTGATATTCAATATTCGCAAAAGACAGCCGTGCAAAGAGACAGATGTATTCAAACGAAATTTATATGCGAAAGGCCTTTTCGACATCGCTATGTGCGCATTCAAAGGCCTGCCGTACATTTATAAAATTTTCTACATATACGCTATTCACGTATGCTATTGATATTAATATACGTCTGCAGTGTGTTTGGCGTAATGCGAAGAGAAATCGAGAGAGGCAGTGAATATGCAAAGACGATCGTGTGTGACACCTGACGACAGGAAGAACTGGACAACTTCACATATTTGAATAACATGGTCTTTATATATAGATATGTCTCATCTATTTATATCGGCTGAAACATATAAATAGGGAGTGACGTCAATTGCGAAACATAGAAGTGAAATGTGCAAAATAAATCAATTAAATGCCCTACTTTGAATTTATTTAAAGTGTGACGAGGGTTGGGCCATTTTTAAATATGCACGGTTTGATTAAATCACACAAAAAATAGGTAAAAAAAATGCAACAGACGATAATCAAACTGGAGGGCTAAAAATCAAGAAGGGTGTAGTAGAATCGACCGCTGGATTTCAATTATTCAAAGCAGACCATCTGCCGCGTTATGTATATATATGAAAATGTCTATGCAACCCTTGAGGGGTCGCTCTTAACGGCGAATCAACAGTGTGTCAACTGTTCACCCTATCGAAGACTTCGACATCAAGGACTCCCCCCCCTCCACGAAAAATATAGGGTGACACACACACACACACAAAAAGGGCTACCGTATAGATTGGCGTCGTGCTGGGTGATTTATCAGCGTATATATAAAACTAGATACACGTCTGTGTGTATACTATATATAAGAGTTGATTCTATATAGGGATACGTATATATATACAATTGTATATTGGATACAGTGGCTTTTTTTTTGGGGGGGAGGGGGAGGTTATATCCCAGACTAACCGTATTCTGACAGACTGCGGGTTAATCAAAACACCAGAGGACCTCGAGGGACGAGAGACTCGATCCTGCCAACAAGAAATTCTCTTCTATCTATCTCTACTGTTGATATCGTGATGGATATAGTGGGTCGCTTTGTTTCATTTTCTTTGAAGAATCGATTCTTTTACATCCAACTCAAATGTCGGGATGAAAAGTCGTGAACGTTCGTGCAACAGATTGGGACCGTTTGTTTAGAAATATAAGGATCGCGTTTTGTATATACTTTTTAATGCGGGCATTCCTACTTTGAGAACAGTTCATTTTCTATGAGGTAGATAGAAAACTTGATCATTATGCATAGACTTTTTCGTGATCTATCCTTTCGTATTTTCGCATAAGACAAACGGCACGTGGTCAACCTTTCCACTCTTTAATGAACGATGTCTGATGCCGTTCGTTTTGGCCGATGTATAATATAAAACAAAAGAAACAAGAGAGACGATGTCGTTTTGCAATCAGACGTCAGCAAAGTTAAGCAACTCAATAATGAAAATTGGCTACACTGAAAACATTTTGCAAGATAAAAGATTGGCTTCACACAACAAATCAAATTTTAATGGGTCAAAAAAAAAGAAAACTCTTTCACAAATTAAAAAGGACCTCGTGAGACACTTTGAGTCGTGACCGTTTTATACAACTGCGGTCCAATCAAGTCGATTGCGCGTTACAAGCAAAGACCCTCGTTTGTCATTTCACGCCTCTTGTGTTAGCCTACATACGTGAGAGCTGTGCGCAATTAAAAAAAGGCCATACATTATTTTAGGTTGTCGACGTTAATTGCTGTCGGGCTTAAGGGAATATCATAAATTATTTTGTTTAAAAATGAAAAAAATTCGACCCCTACATTTGGGCGTGTAAGGTTGTCGAACGATATCGTTCACGTTGCGCTTGTTAAAAGATTCAATGTATAACCCTATGATGTATTATATGTTTTAAAAAAAACTGGAGATGGATTGTGATGTAATATGTAGGAGAACTGACGATAACGAGGGCGATATAAACATCTGTGGTATAATTCGCCACGTCATGTTGCTCGCGAGGGATTTAACACAGGCGCTTGTATCGAATCGAAAAAAATAGGGTTGTAATCAAGATTAGCATCAGTTGTTGGACGTGACGATGTGGTGAAGATTAGCTACAATCGCGGTGGCCCTCCCCCCCCCCCCCCCATATAAGCATATACATCATCACTCCAATCAGGAATTTTACCAATCCCAAACACAGAAGTATGAAACTGTATGATCAAACAGCCGAATATGTTTCTCATCGCGGTGCAGTTAAAAGATTATGGGTTGTATATCAATCTACACGCGGAAACGCAAAAGGCATGTACCTATATATATAACGTATGCACAACATCTCCAAAGTGAATAAATGATATATAGAATGCTGTGCGCAAGCCATAGCAACTTTTGTTTGTTTGACAAGTATACATAAAATCCCTCTTTGATTTTCAAAGTACAAGGACAAACTTTCGCTCTTCGGGAGTCTTATAATAAGCACAACATCCTGGGAGATGCATATCTTAATCGATGTGGCGTATATATACGCAGCATCACAAGAACATAGTTGGCCAAAAGACGAACCATGTACACATCGTATAATAAAAGGCTAAAATATAGCTAACAATTCGTAATATACACAACGGGAGGCAAATAACTTATTACGTTCGCCATCCACTTGTTTATCAAATATACGCCGATCTGCATCGAAAAGTTTCGGGACTTAAAAGCTGACTTTATATTTATATCACAAATCCTATGCCCCCCCCCCGTCTCTATTAAGAGAAACTGCTGCGTTCGAACGTCTGTTTTCTTGAATAATATACGAGTGGCGTTTGCAAGCAGTCTCTCTCTACGTAAAAAAAAGCTTTATAATGTTCTGCTTTTCACTGTGCAACTCATATAACTACAAGTTCGATGGAAAATTGCATACGGGCAAGGTGAATGATGAAATCATTCACAGTCAACTGGAGAACGGTGGGCATATATCGATCTGCTTCCATATTCAAGCGCAGGTCCATACACAGCATCTGTGTGTTATAGATAGGTCACACACACGCCGTGTTATTTCACTATACACAGCCCAAAGGCATATAAGAGTACGAATCCATCAATCAACTATAATCCATATGAATATTTGGGGGGGGGGGGATGACCTGACGTATACATAACACAGCACATTAGATTGAATAATAACGGTGTGGCCACACACAGACACACACCTTCCTATAGTTGGTATACATTATATAGACCACCGTGTTTTAGATTGATGTCCCACTCGCCATCAGATTTCATCCCTGGGCAGATGGACTGACCAGCACGATATATACTTCTCCCCCCCTCACTCATCCGTTATTATTATTATTATGACTATATTATTATCTTATATATGATGGGTCACCGATGAAGAACATCATCTATACATGTAGATTGTACATAGCATCCATACATATATCCCTCCCAAACAATGTATTATACATTCTTTAAAGTGCGTGTGTACATATGATAAGCTGGGCCCTTATTATGTGGTGCAAGTATGTATGAAATATATATAGATCACCGATCGTTATCTGTGTATAACAAAAAGGATTGCCAAAAGGGGGAGTTGCATTTGTTTTGCTTGGCATCCGTCTTTTTTCGCATCCCTGTGTTCCATACAGAAAGGAGAGAGAACTCAATCAGAGGGGTGACGTGTTTTCATGTGGTGCTGGACGAGTTTGCGGTCAATTGTTGCCGATCACACAAGCGGAAAGGATGAACGAGTGGATTATAACTCTCTATTTAAGGATCGATCCCTGATGTCACCCACACGCTCATCCTTTTATTATTGACACAAACAATGTTGAGCACAAACTTTAGCGTTTTACATGGCCAGTTGATCAAATAGCGATCGCTGCCTGATGCCGGGTTAAAATGTACATAATAGTGCGAGATGGGCAGCTGTTTTTAATACCTTCCTATATTTATAGAGCAGGAAATGAGGGAAATGGCAATGGGAAGCAATGAAAAGAAAACGGAGCTGGCCTTCGAAGTGTTTTACATGGGCCCCATAAATAAAGGGACACATTCCGTATGTTTTTTTTTTATTGCTGGTCGTGAAAAATGTTTTCAATTTGAAATATACACGAGCAAAAGGCAAATTCGTTATGACGGCAATCAAGGAAAGCGGCCATCATTTTTTGCCGTTAAACGGAGATGGCCCATTAAAATCAATCTCAAAGAAAATGCCTGGGAGGGGGGATATTGTGTGGTTTTGAAAAAAGATGTCGTCTTAGTTATATTTACAAAGAAGCAAAGGGAATTGAGTACATTGAAATATGTTCTTAGTGACGTGCCTGGGTTTTAGTATATGTAACATTCGCAGAACACGGTCAATACATAAAATATATACGAGTTGCTGCTGTTGACACACACACACACGTACTACATAACACGGAGGGCATAGATGAATAGCTGTTTCATTGGAATGCATATAAGGTCTATAAAAAGCACGTCCGTTTCATATTAAAGAAAAGGATGGCATGTACCGCGTAAGACGTGAGTTCTTTTTCGTTTTCTCCTTCGATTCGGTTATGATAATGAGCGAGGACTCGTTGATATGTCAGAGGCAAGTTACATCCTATAATCAAGTCTTAATCGGCACATTTTTTTGCTCCTAAATGTTAACCGATGTATCGATTTGAATATATACCATCTGACTTTCTCGACATATATATCTGCTAGAAAGGGGGGGGGGGGTTCATTCTCGGGGTGGTATGATTTGCATGTCACTAAGGTCGCAATCGATTTACGGTGAGACACGGAGCCGAGCAACAGCGAAACGTCGTGTCTCGAGTGACGCATTTGCATATACAACAAGCGTTCCATGTCGAATAAGGAATACGACATTGCACAATCCAGGTGAACAGGTTTCAATGTTTGAAGAAAAAAAATCAAAATAGACATGTAACATAGTTGGCTCTAGATATAGAAACTATTAAAATATATAGGCTGCTGAAAAGTTCTATTTTATACATCAATGTGGCATTTTTAAAGAATATCGTTTGCATACGAGGGACGAACACGAGTTTATAGAATTCTTTGTTCAGCATTTTATGGAGATTGAGGCTTCGAAAAATGAAGTATATATCCGAACATCTATGTAGTATAGCCTAGATAGAGATCCATTTCTACATATGCAAAACAGCCCTGTGTATAGCTGATGAAGACGTGGCTGTTCATTAACGGGATGCCGTATATGCTATTTTACATACACACGCATCACATAATGAGCTGCTGCATATTTGATATATAGAACGGGATCGAGCCCTGTTTTTAATTACGCAGGTCATTTGCTTCGAATTTCTTATAGGACATATCTTTCACATCAATTTCAAAATTGCCCTCCTCCTATGTATAAAATGCGAATTTCAAACGTTCAATATATAGCCTTCGTCACGCGTTTGAATTGAGCATAATCGTTCTATAAAATTCTTCTGGCCTCGTATATAAAAGAAAGCCAGACCTCTTCCTTTTCTATAATATACAAGACGGTGCCAGAATAAATAAAGAATGCCTTCCCAAATTTTCTTTTTCATTCATTTAATGATTATTACTGGCGCTTGCGTGCGCGGGTTCTGTATATTAAAATACATACAAAGTGGAATAAAAATAAAAACTCTATAATGACTATACAAAAATAAAACTCAGCACCCTATTAAATATACGACCTTTTTATTTAATTCTTTTTCAAAAAATGGACTATGGTAAAAGAGAAAGAATATAAAAATTTCGAAACACATTGAAACGCCAACGGTCACGCCATTTCCGGCTTCCGCTCCTGCTGTGATCCCGCCGGCCATGTCTAAAAAAAAGAGGGTCCTGCCCCCCCTCCTGTCTGTCTGTCCGCATCCCGTTTAATTTTTTTTTTTCCAGCTCTTTATAGGGGGGCGACATTGATGAGCGCACGCGCGGCCGACGCATTTTTATTCCGTCCGGCAATTACGTTGACGACGGGACGCACTTATATATTTTTCTGGTTTAAAAAGCTAATCAATTTCATTGTTATAGTACTATATCTTTAACTCAAATCGAAAATCCTATAGGGAACATTATTTATATATAGTACGGCAAAAGTTTTATTGAGTTTTCTTATAAGTTTGTCGGATTAAATGTGCCATCAAGCCAGCGGATATAATCAAAAACAATATCTGCAGAGGCTTTGCTTTTCATCAGAGCAAAAAGCCCAACAACATTTTTTTTTTGTTATGACTTGTACATATAATGAGACAAGTTGGTTGTCTTGTGTGTGTGTACATAGCGAAAAGCTCAACAGATTGGGTAAATGTATAGAGCCTGTCAACGCATGTGGGGGGGGGGGCTTTTAGCTCTCGGCATCACAGAGTTATATTTATAAAAGAAAACAAAAAGAGGATGAAGGCAAAAATAATAAGATATAAATCAAAAGAGATTTATTGATAAATATAAATACATATAGAGTCACTGTGTACGCTTCAAAGCTTTTTATATTATCGAAACTAAATATAAATTTAATGACGTTCTATATAAACAAAAGACTGGCGTTTAAATTGTCCGTATATAAATCCTGTAGAGCATGTCACAAATGGAATTCTCTTTCATCACGATTCGCTATTTGTTGCATCAATCGGTTCCCGTTTACATATGGGCGGAGTCGTGTAATAAAATGAGAAAGCCTGATGTTATCGCAACTGTCACGCGTTCCCCATTAACAGAAATATAAGATAAACGATTATACACGCAATCAAAGCTCAGCGGGACAGTTGTTGATTTTCAAACCCTACCCCAATGTATTTATCATCGATTTTTTTTTTACGAGACCTTTGACCACACAGCACGGCACCGTGTTATTGTTTATGATGCCATCATCACTCACGAAACGACCTATTTACCTTTATAACGCCACCCTTTCCCCCATTTTCTATATAATCTTCCCCGCTTTGTTTATATAGACATAAACACAAGGTGTGTGTGTGTTATCTATATAAAGGCTGCCTATTAAGGCATTCAATCGTTAACCCCCCACACACATCATCACAGTTCACGTCAGCAGATCGTTAGGCTATATATATCTGTTGAAACGATGAGAGGTTTGATCCCTTCGTCACACAGTCCCGGAAATCATGGGCGTTGTTAACCTACTCCTCCCTATTTACACAGTTAGTTTCCCCTCTTTTATATAAAAAAAACCTGGTTATTTATTACGAAACAGGTGCAAACTGTTTCAAAATCTTTTTTTGAAAATCATTACGTCTATATATTTTAGCCCTTCCATCACATGGATCTTTGTAGCCTATCTCTATTTTCGTCTCTATATATAACTTTCCTGATCTAAACAAGTTTGTATTTTTTAAAAAGTTTTTCTCTTCTTTTATTATTATAATATAAAGGCCGGTGCGTGTTGCTCAACAGTTTCCAACGAAAAATAAGAAACTTGTACGTTATATACTTTTCTCATCTTTTCTAAAACCATCCACTGTATGTTATAACACATAACCAGCACGCGGCCAAGTTTAAATATATAACATTTTTCAAATATATATATCTATGCTGCTGTATGCTGTGTGTGTGGACTTAATAGCATCAGCACACGCGTCTTGGCAATGCAGTTTGACCGGCATAACTCGTTGCTTATGGGATGCCCCTCTCCATAAAAAAAACATACGATTCTTTAAAGCCTTACACGAACGACCACGCCCTTTTCTCTCTCTCTATACGTCGTTATTTGTAAGTATTGACTTCTATGTCGCAACATGTGTGCTATGCATTATATGTTACATGGAGCTGAATGTCACAAACGTTTGTTTTCGTTTGTATATTGGGGTTTTTGTGTGTGTGTGTCACACACACGTGACATTTGCTAGTTTGACACAGTCACGCGGGATGTGTTGACGTTTGCAGACCGTTAGACAACAGCGGGATATATAGAAAACACGCTGATCAAAACGCGCGTGATTGTGTCCAGTATATAGAAAGTGCGTGTTGAACGGCGATCATCTCTCGTGTATAGAGAGACAACAAAGAAAATCAAGTAATGAAAAAGAGATATAAAATCAAATGGATGTAATACAAATGACGCGTGACCATGTCGTAAATTACTCACGGTCGTGTTCATCGCCTCTTCATTATCAAGAATCATATATAAGAACTTAACGTATAATTTCATTACTGATGTAATTGGAATTTATTTCTCTAAATCAGACAGTCGTTTTAGCAACTTGTTCCAGTTCATTCTATAATATACGCGGCCGTGATGCGGCTAAACTGTCGGTCACGCACTGGATGTTCCAGCATTTTTTTAAAATCAAAATTGCCTACCGGTTTTTTCCCAGGATAAACGATCTGCGTGTATATAATATACACAGACAACAAAGAGTCTATATATTCACAGAGATATAAGCAGGAAGAGTGGGGCATTCTATGCAAACGATACACATAAGCATATCCGTTCTATACCCCCTCCTTTATTCGTTTACCTAACCGGAAAATGGGTGGGTCATGTGAGGTGGTTAAATAAGGACGCAATTGAGACTGTATATCATGCGCTATATGACGATCGTGATGATGATGATGATGATTTAAAAAAAACACACACACAGAGGAGGAAGTATAAAGAAAATGTTTTTCAAAAAAAAAAATCTAAAAGAGGAGGGTGGAGATATGAATGATGATGACGATGAGGTGGGCTATATGAAACCCCCCATATTTCCGGTGTCATCCATCAAAAGCGTGTTACTGTCTGGCTGCTGTAAATGTCCAACTCTATACAGGGAGGATAGTTTAAAATAAAAAAAGTTAAAAACAAATAAAAAAGTAAAGGGGGGGGTGCAAAGAAGCGTCTGTATGTTGGAATGGCGTCCTGTTTGAATATTCGAGGCGCGTTTATGGCGTCGTCGAGACAAAATCATCATAAAACCATAAAAATGTATATAGCTGCTGGCTACATAAACTGCACACACACAGCAGGATAATGATATGCATGTGCGTCGCTATATATACGTATGGCTGAAAAAGGAAATTGACAGACGCGTCGTCGTAAAAATATAGGACGGAAGAAAGAAAAACAAAAGACAGTAGATAAGGGAAGGGCTATAGTAATCCGACGCCTTATTTCTAACAGCCACCATGCGGTCCCCAGATTTATTTTTCCTGTTTTATGGAGAAATCGGATGTTGCCATCCTATATCCGAAATTTGTCAGCTCGTTTTCATTGAAGGCCCTATAACTAATTAACGTCTGTTTTTGATTTGATTTGACTTAACACTAACTGCTCTTTTGTTTCGAACGCATATGGTTTGTCTTTTTTGAAAAGAAAAAAAAAAACCCAGCGTCATTCATTAAACAGTAGGGCCGTGAATGATGGCCGGAAGTCATTATCTAGCGTATCGAACCAACAACTTAATAATGTTCTACGCTACGTAAAAGAGCTTGTAGGGCCCCTTCATTATAGATTTCGACGACACGAAAAGGGTTACGTAAAAGTTAACAATAACCGAAACTATACGTACAAGAATATAATTGTCATTTGCCTGCAAGCGATGAGCATTCGGGTCTATAGAGAAAAACTTAATGCTCTGCATGTATATTCGGTATACATAAATAACCCATAAGTTTGAAGGCTTATGTTTAAAGCCATCATTGCTACAGTAATCGGATTCATCTTGTATGACGATTTCATTAGGGCTATATATACAGAAAATCAATTGGGAGGTGCTGCACAATCGGGTGTATAGCGCAGTACATCTGGAACGTGCGTTATACGTCATCGTGCTTCAATGAATAATGAGCGTGAGATAAATTGAGCGTGAATGATTTACTGCAACACTTTTCCTTTTATAAATGCATAAGACAAAAGAAACTGGGCCAGCATGCTGGCCCAGTTTATCTTGTGATATATCTGGAGTCCGTGCATGTATGTAAAGCAGAGCCACAAGTTGTGTAACAGGCCAAGAATTTTATATAACAACCGATAAAATAAAAGAAGAAGCACTTGTCTTTGTGTTGTTCAAACCCATTTGAATGTGAGCTCTTACGTGTAATGTCCATATGAGTTCAATCTGAACTATAATATTAAAATCCAGTTCATTCCCATTTTAAGTTTCTCTCTTTTCTTTTTCATTTTTGTTTCTGCTGTCTCGTATCATTCTTCACACAGATGGCATATACACACATACAGTAGTTGTAAGGGGAGGGGCAGTGTAGCATATACAGACCAAAGGGATGGATACGTATCACGCCATAAACTCATCGGCACCGCGTTATGGACGTTTTTCTCTCCCCCCTACTTTTTTTTCTGGGCCCCCACGTCTTCCAATCCATTTATCCTTTTTTTTTAAAACTAAATATTCAACATTAAATCGTATAACATAATATAGCTGTAAATTTTTATAGACCCCCCGAATCAGCGCAATTTTCTCTTGAATTTTTTCTTTTATTCGTTCGTTATGTCATTTCCATTAGAGGCGCATTCTGCTGCCAGCCCGCGTTATATGCAAATCACAGCGTCTGGGGGAGGGGGAATGTTTTGCATTGCGACAATTGAATATATCCATTGTCACCATACACACGCAAATGTTATTCCGCCTCCGGTATAAACAAACAGCAGAGACAGCAGAAGAAGAGTATATATGGTATAAATGAA